>OZ005738.1:91841437-93106403 GCA_963930755.1 Eudasyphora cyanicolor
TATGGGCGTTATTGTCACACCCCTTTTGGTACCTCCCACACAAAGGTACTATTTTGCAACAAAAGTTATAACATTAATACAGTGTATAAAAATACTTGAAATTTTGTACAGTGTAATGCTTTTATAGTGCCTACAGCCCTGTGAAAAATAGGCGTTATCAACACGTCCCTTTTTGTACCTCCAACACAAAATGGCCAAATCATACTCAACTGAATAGCTTATAATGTTAATATACCAGTGCACCAGTGCTTATAACTCGGCACAGTGCAATGTATTTAAAGCATCTACTGTTCAGCGAAAAATAGGTGTGTTTGTTAAACCCCTTCTGGTACCTCCCCAAAAATTTACAGAATAATTCGTGTAATATTCCATACTATGTACATTACTCACAAAGTCAGGGTATATGGCTTCTCCCTTCCAAACAAAATCGTCAATTCATGCCAATTAAATAACGTTAATACCAGTGCATTGCTATGTATTTAAAGTATCTACTGTTCAGCGCAAAATGACAGATTCATTCAAACACAATATTCCCATAACTTCCGAAGGAATCATCTAAATGTTTTCATCGACTGACATAGAATCGACAATTTCTTTTAAATTTTCTGGCATTTCCCAGCCGGTTTACCATTATAAATATATTACTCACAAAGTGTGGGTATACCCTAGTCGGTTTACCCGACTGAAATTTTCTTAATTGTTTTGATTGAAAAAAAAAATATATTTGGATTGCATATATAGTCTAGACGACATAAAAGAATTGAATTCAGCGATTGCAGTTTTCTTTCGATTAAAAAAAAAGTTGCCTCGGTCGAGCTTGGTTGCTATTCTTTAAATTTAAGAAAAAAATCCACCGTCTTTCATCGTTCGCTGAACAATTTTCTGAAAGAGAATTATGAATTTTATGAGAAAAAATCGATTTGAATTGTATGGGCGGTGGGCCGATTTCACTGAAACTTGGGGCGTAAATTTTGTTTAATCTAGGAAGTGTATGTACCAAATTTGAAGACTTTTGCTTGGATAGGGAAATTTTTATGACTCTCCCCATCCTATGGTGGAGGGTATAAAAACAATTCATTCAATAAGTAAATATTTTACAACTCTGCCTAAGGTTTGGAAAATATCTTTTAAACGGTGTTTTTTGCAAAATTATATTACAAATTTATTAAAAACCAGTAAGCAAAGGCAGAAGTCGGGCGGGGCCGACTATATAATACCCTACACCTCCCTAACAATGCGATAATAATTTGGAATAATTGGTAAATGGGTAAATAATAAATAATTGGTATATCTAATTCTGAAACGATAATCGCTAAATTAAGCAATATTCTTCCTAAATTGAGAAACACCTTTCTGGAAAATTTAAATGATCGGAAGTAAAGTAAAACTTCTATAGCGCTTTGATACCAAATCAGGAGGAACATGTATATGGAGGTTATATATCGTCATCAGAAACGAAAAAGGGCGTAACAACAAGAAAAATGGAAACTAAGTTTTTGACGGATTACGGTAAACTGCATCAAAATACACATCCTGACAATTTTTTTGCGGCGTAATATTAAAAATGGCGAATTTTTTAACGAAATTCAAAAGGGCCTAATAACAAATTATTTCTTTTTTCATAGTTAAAAAATACTATTTCACGCAATTTTCACAAACATGTTATAAATCATGTTTGTGTGATTTTATATATGAATCATTATGTTTAGATAATATCCTGAAAACTACGTTTTTCTAACGGCAACACTTTTCATTTTATTTAGTTTTTTGCTTCTCCTGTAAAATTTTCAAACATGATGATAGGCCCTTTTTCGTTTCTGATGACGATATAAATCTGAACCGATTTTCCCTGAATACTCATTCATGTAGATATACCTCTTTCTGTCGAATTTCGTAGTGATCGGATATAAAATACAGTCTCTACAGCGCTTACATGTCGAATCGGGGTTAACATATATATGGGGGCTATATCTAAATCTGAACCGATTTTCTGCGAATTTGGCAGTATTCCTTCAAGCAATAAGAAACCTCGAGCGCCCCAGTGAGTTGGTAGCGAGCTCGCCTATGAGTTTGGGGGTCGTGGGTTCGATTCCCACCAGAGGCTCTGGTCTGTCGCAACAAAAATTAACAAGCAACATGGTCTTTGTCACCCGGCTTCTCCCTGGACCGTAAAATTAGAATATAAATTTACTTTGTATTGTAATTCATATAAATAAATAAATAAATAAATAAGAAACCTCTTTCTGCCGAATTTCGCACTCATCGGATATAAAATACAGTTTCTACAGCGCTTACATGTCAAATCGGGGGTAACATATATATGGAGGCTATATCTAAATCTGAACCGATTTCTTCCAAATTTAACAGTGTTCATTAATATAATAAGAAACCTCTTTCTGCCAAATTTCATACTGATCAGATATAAAGTAAAGTTTTCCTTTTGGGTGTTACAAACAAATGCACAAAGTTATAATACCCTGTACCACAGTGTGGTGTAGGGTATAAACACCGGTTAATAGACTTTTTCCAAACCTTAAGCAGAGTTGTAAAATATTTACTTATTGAATGAATTGTTTTTATACCCTCCACCATAGGATGGGGGAGTCAAAAAAATTTTCCTACCATAATGCACGATGTTAATTGTGAGTCACACCTTAACGTTTTTTGTCCAAGTTATTTTGACATTTCTTTGTTGCAGTGTTTGCCAAATTCAACAATGGCGAGGTACAAAATTGAGTAGCACGTTAAGATTGTTGAAGCCATTTACGAAAATGGGCGTTCAAATCAAAATGCATTTCGTGATTTTTTTCGTCAGCATAATCTACCAAATATGTCCACAATCGGGAGAATTGGGCGCAAATTGTAGCAAACCGGTTCTGTAGGAGATGTGAAAACACCTGTGCATGATCGCCCTGTTCATTCTGCGGAAAAAATTCATGCTGTTCGCAATAGTGTGGCAGAAGAGCCGTCAACCTTGACTCGTCGTCGAGCCTAACAATCGCGAGATGATAAGGGACTTCTTGTGGCCAGAAATTGAAGATATGGACCTAGACGATATGTGGTTCCAGCAACTTGGAGCCACTTACCACACAGCCAACGAAACAATGGCTCTTTTGCGCGAGAAATTCAATAGCCGAATAACCTCACGCCGAGGCGATGTTAATCGGCCGCCACGATCATGTGATTTGACACAGTTGGACTTCTTTCCTTGGGGATATTTAAAAGAAAAGGTGTATGTCAATAAGACAAGAACAATTCAAGAGCTAAAGGATGAGATAATTCGACACATTAACGACATTGAACCTCAATTCGAATAGAGGTATGTCGCCGAAGCCGTGGCTAGCATTTGGCCGATATTTTGTTTCACACATAATTCTCATAGGTCTTTCTCTCATAATAAAAACATTAAGATAATTCTCTGAAAACTGTTTGTTTTATTTACAATTAACATCGTGTGGATGTTTTGGACCATCCTTTATAAGTCGGTTATTCTAAATACATGAAGTTCGTATTCATCGATTAGAATTTTCTGTGGGGAACGTTCAGAATCATCTCAAAAACACCTAAGCTTCGAGCATGTGAAATTTCGTGCAAGTATTTCCATACAGAATTCTTTCGAAATAAAAATGAAATAAAATTGTCTTCAACCACTGTGCACTCACTAGATGCTATGCAAATTAATGTTTGAATGTAGTAGTTGAAAATTTCCATACAAAAATGCTTGTAGTGCAAAGTAAAGTATATAGGCATAGAAGAAGGAAAAATCATTTTTCTTTGCCAAAGAATGACGTGATTATTGTTTTTCCACCAATGTATGAATATATCGCATCTGTGTTGGCCAAATCGCTCTTGCACAGCCGGCCGTGCCTGTGCTCTTAATTCCAGTCAACATCTTGACACTATAATTATAAGGATTCATTTGACATACACAAATGCAGACAGACGTGTCGTGCATCCGCACAAACGTACAAACGTACGTTGTGACGGCGTTCGCGGTCTAAGCTCTCTTAAGGCGCAGCAAACTAAATTTGCAATCAATGATTGCAGACCACATCAATTACAAGATATCGCAAAAATGCGGTAGCATCGACCAACCGCAATAAAATTTTTGCATAACTACAACTATGGCAATTATTGCATCTATTTTTTGTACCTGTACGTATTTTTGCAGGTGCACTGAGAAAAAAACGGAAAACATGTAATTTTATTAACACCCGACATTTTATGTTCATATGTACTTCCAAAGGTGCATTAAGTATATATTTTCCATATATGTACAATTATGTTGGATATAAAGGTACCCATAGACGCGTACTGCCGTAGTTCATGTCGATGAACCCCTTGTGTATGTGTATAGGAGATATCATACCAATCAAAAATTTTATTTTTTTCATTATTTTCATTTTTCACACAAAACAATTTTTAAATTTTATTGCTTACATGTTTATAATATAGTTTCCTATAATATGACATATTAAGAAATACAAAAATATCAAAGTTCATCTGATTGATGAAATGAATCAGATCATCTGATTCATTTTGAAAATCAAAAAAAAAAATTCTCTTGTTGTGTCATATTCACCAATACACACATATTGTGGGAGTACTCGTCTGTGAGGCGCTTTAAGGATCTACTTTTTTTTCAAATGTTAAAAATATTCAAAATTTAACAAATTGATATAGAATAGTTATTCAAGCTGAACAAAATTGGCTTTTGTAGTATATTTTCCCAAACATATTGAGTATACATATAATATTTGTATAACTTTTTTATATTTTCGAGAAAATCACATTTGAAGTTTTTGTGAAATTAGACTTCTTGGAAGAAAAATATGTATATTTTGGAAGAGAATAAATGTTTTAAATTTTTTGTCATTTTAATATGTGGTGAAATAAGCAGGCTACAGCCAGATTATATTCTATTAGTCTAAAAGTCCGTTAATTCTATATAAATGGGATCAAAGTACCATACTACGTACATATATACAAAATTTTTTAATTTAACTTTTGACACACTTTGTGAAAGAATTCTTCTTTCCACCAAATTGTTACCAGCTATGGTTATGTTAGGTTAGGTTGAAGAGAGGAGACGTTTGAACGTCTCATGTCCATGGACATACACTTAAGCCAGTGGTTCGGCCTGTTGTGCGCTACTTATTTATGATCTTTTTATACCTCACGAGTTACAGAAAATCGGTACTAGACACGAATTTTCTCAGTATCTTCCAGTCATATCCTCTGAGTTGAGTCAAGTCTTGTAATATGTCGGACCCGAAATGTTGGGATCTTGCATATGTGAAAGCCGGGCAGTGACACAGAAAATGTTCCATCGTTTCGATGTTTTCCCTGCATGCCCTGCATTCGTCGTTTTCTGCTAGTCCTATGCGATGAAGATGTGCTTGTAAGCTTGAGTGTCCCGTTAGAACACTCATCATCTTACTTATATCGATCTTGTTTAGTTTCAGAAGACTTATTGTTTTCTTTTCATTTGGGTCACCCCACAGTATCTTTGCAGTTGCTCCTACTGTTGCGCTATTCCACACAGTTTTGTGAGCCATCACTGCGCAGTGCTTCAACTCATTTTTCGTGGCTTCGAAAGGTTTCCAATTTTCCAAAGAAAAATATGTATATTTTAGAAGAGAATAGAGCCATCACTGCCCAGTGATTCAACTCATTTTTCGTGGCTTCGAAAGGTTTCCAATTTTCCAAAGAAAAATATGTATATTTTAGAAGAGAATAGATATTTTTAATTTCTTGTCATTTTAATATGTGGTGAAATAAGCAGGCTACAGCCAGATTATATTCTATTAGTCTAAAAGTGCGTTAATTCTATATAAATGGGATAAAAGTACCATACTAAGTACATACATATAAACACTATTTTTTCAATTTAACTTTTGACGCACTTTGTGAAAGAAGAATTCCACCAAATTTTTACCAGCTATAGAATCGATTTCGTAGATTCTTATCTATATATATAATTGAAATGGTGTTCGTTGGTACGCGATGGACTCGAAAACGGCTGAACAGATTTTTCTGAATTTTTGTAGGAGAATATCTTTTGGCGTGTGGAAGGTTCGTAGCTATATTCGGTTTTGATTGGAAAAAGGGGTGTGGCACCGCCCATACAACGTAAAATTTAAAAGTGGAATATCTTGGGTACTATTGGTTCAAAATTCTAGAAATTCGATACGTGTTACCTTGGTTCCAGTACCTATCATGGAGCCAAAAACCGGTGTGATAGCGACAATGGGCGTGGCACCGCCCATACAACCTACAATTCAAATATGAAATATTTCGAATACTATTAGAGCAAAATTCTCGAAATTGGGTATGTGCGACTTTGGTGCCATTACGCGTTATGTAGCTGAAAACTGAGTTGATAGTAACAGTGGGCGTGGTACCGCCCACACAACCTAAAATTCAAATATGAAATATTTCGAATACTATAGCAGCAAAATTCTCAAAATTGAGTATGTGTGACCTTGGTGCCAGTACGCGTTATGTAGCTGAAAACTAGGGTGATACTGTTAGTTGACGTGACATCACCCACCCAACCTAAAATTTAAAAATTCTATATTACGAGTATTGTTGCTGTAAGAGTCTCCAAATTTGGTATATGTAACATTGATACCAGTATGCGTGATGGAACGATAAACTGGTGTGACAGTTATAGTGGGTGAGGCACCGCCCACACAACCTGAAATTTACAAATACTATATTTTGAGTACTATTGCAGAAAGATTGGCGATATTTAGTATTTGTGCCTTGGTAGCAGTACGCGTGTTGGAGCCTGAAACATGTGCGATTGTGACAGTAGGCGTGGTACCACCCACACTACCAGAAATTCAGAAGTGCAATATTTTGATTGCTATTGGACTAAAATTAGCGAAATTTGGTATGTGGAACCAGATATAGTGCTGAAGCAAGAAACTGGCGTGATAGTAACAGCGGGAGTGGCACAGCCCACACAACCTGAAATGTGAAACATGACATCTGAATATATAATATTTCCTGCACTATTGCAGCTAGCCTGTAAAAATGGGCGTGTAAACTTCGAACCACAACCAATGATTGAACCAAATCGTATTAACAGTGGGCACTCCTAAACAACCTGAAATTTCAAAATTCAATATTTAGATCACTATATCAGCCATGGTTACGAAGTTTGGCTGTCTGGCCTTGATACTAGTAGGGGTGGTGGAGCTACAAACAGGAACGATGGAGACAGTTGGCATGACACCCCCATATAAATAAACCAGTAAGGAAAGGCTAAAGTCGGGCGGGGCCGACTATGTAATACCCTACACCACTCTCGTAATATTGAATAACTCTGAAATATAAATTTTGTAGTTCATGTATAAATTTATTTATTTATTCTAAATTTCAAAACGATTGGATGTAAAATACAGCTTCTATAGAACTAAAGGGCCAAATCGGACGAAACATATATATGGGAGCTATAGCTAAATCTTAACCGATTTTCTTCAAATTCGGCAATGTTGGTTCATGGATCAAGAAACTCTACCATTCCAAATTTCAAAACGATTGGATGTAAAATACAGCTTTTATTGGACTAAAGGGCCAAATCGGACGAAACATATATATGGGAGCTATAGCTAAATCTTAACCGATTTTCTTCAAATTCGGCAATGTTGGTTCATGGATCAAGAAACTCTACCATTCTAAATTTCAAAAAGATTGGATGTAAAATACAGCATTTATAGGACTAAAGGTCCAAATCGGACGAAACATATATATGGGAGCTATAGCTAAATCTTAACCGATTTTCTTCAAATTCGGTAGTGTTGGTTCATGGATCAAGAAACTCTACCATTCTAAATTTCAAAATGATTGGATGTAAAATACAGCTTCTATAGGACTAAAGGGCCAAATCGGACGAAAGATATATATGATACACGATTTCAACCAAATTCAATAGCGATCTTAACAGCTGCGAAATACTCTAAACTGCAAAATTTCAGAACGATCGGAGTGAAATTGCGACCTGTAGTCGACGAACAACTTTACATCCACAGACGGACGGACGGACGGACGGACATGATTAAATCGACTCAGCTAGTGATTCTGAGTCGATCGGTATACTTTAAGGTGGGTCTAGCTGTGTTATTTTTAGGTGTTACAAACATCTGCCGTGAAACAAACTTATAATACCCTGTACCACAGAGTGGTGTAGGGTATAAAAATGTAGAACCCAATATTTGAAATAATATTGCGGCGATATCTTTGCGAAAGAGAGTGAGAGATACAGCCCGAGATGAGAACTTGAAAAATTTCCAATATCATTGCAGGACAGTTTTGAAAATTTGCATGACAATAGTGTCGATGGACAACGTACTCAAAACGAAATATAGAGCGGCGTTGCACTCATCGTCTTGATGTATATAGAGGATGTTGTTGATAGCACTGATTAAAAAGGTGATCAGTGGAAGTATCTGTGCATACGACACGCTTGCTGAAAACGAAATAACTGAAGACCATTATATCTAGATTGACGCTTGACCAAGTGTGTTTAGTGTTCAAGTGGCATCAAAGTTAGCATGTGACTTAAAAAAATTGGGAGATATAGGATTATTATACATAGGATCGTTATTATATTATATTACTAGCTGAGCCCGGTGCGCTTCGCTGCCCATGTCAAAATTCGCGCTGTAGAAACTGTATTTTATATCCGATCAGTACGAAATTCGGCAGAAAGAGGTTTGTTATTACATGAAGGAATACTGCCAAATTAGGAGAAAATCGGTTCAGATTTAGATATAGTCCCCATATATATGTTACCCCCGATTTGAAATTCAAGCGCTGTAGAAACTGTATTTTATATCCGATCAGTAAGAAATTCGGCAGAAAGAGGTTTCTTATTACATGAAGGAATGCCGCAAAATTCGGAGAAAATCAGTTCAGATTTAGATATAGCCCCCATATATATATGTTACCCCCAATTTGACATGTAAGCGCTGTAGAGACTGTGTTTTATATCCGATCAGTACGAAATTCGACAAAAACAGGTTTCTATTTTACATGAATGAGTATTCTAGGAAAATCGATTCAGATTTATATATAACCTCCATATATATGTTCCTCCAGATTTGGTTACAAAGCGCTATAGAAGTTGTACTTTACTTCCGATCATTACAAAGTTCTCCAGAAAGATTTTTCTCAATTTAGGAACGAATATTGCTTAATTTTGCGATTATCGGTTCAAAATACATTTACCAATTATTCCAAATTATTATCGCAATGACCCTTATCGCATTGTTAGGGAGGTGTAGGGTATTATATAGTCGGCCCCGCCCGACTTTCTGCCTTTCCTTACTGGTATTAGTAATAAATTCACTGAATGAAAAAATACCGAATTCAGTGGAAAGTCCAGAAAATAGAAATGTATACTTATAAAATTTCCAAATTCTTGTTTCATTGATATTGCATCACATTATCATATTGCGATTGTATTGGAGTGAGCAGCTGTAATTATCGCATACCGAGCATTTTTGTTCATGTATTTCCTATATAATACTTGCAAGATATATCAAAATATGGGCTGGGCCACGCCCACTGGTCCTATTCCGCCCATTTGAAAGCCAATCACGTAGACTGCTACCAGATACATATACGCAAAATTTCAACACTCTCGCTAACAAAATGAGCAAGATAATTCAATTTCAAAATTTGGCTTATATGGGCGGTGGCCCGCCCATTGGTCAGATCCCGCCAATTTTTGGACCAATCACGTGGACTGTCACCAGATACATATCTACAACATGACAGCACTCTAGATAAAAAATTGTGCAAGTTATATCAATTTCAAAATTTGGCTTATAAGGGCGGGGCCACGCCCATTGGTCCGATCCCGCCCATTTTCTGACCAATTACGTAGAATGCCACCAGATACATATACACAACATTGCAGCACTCCCGATAGCAAATTGTGCAAGATATAAAAATTTCAAAATTTGGTCATTGTGGGCGGGGCCACGCCTATTGGTCCGAACCCGCCCATTTTTGGACCAATCACGTAGATCGCCAACGGATATATATACACAAAATTCCAGGTCTCTCGCTAATAAATTGAGCAAGATATCACATTTTTTAAATTTGGCTTATATGGGCGGGGCCACGCCCATTGGTCCGGTCCCGCCCATTTTTTCACCAATTACGTAAAATGCCACCAGATACATATACGCAACATTGAAGCACTCCCGCTAGCAAATTGTGCAAGATATCAAAATTTTGTCTATGTGGGCGGGGCCACGCCCATTGGTCCGATCCCGCCCATTTTTGGACCAATCACGTAGACTGCCACCGTTTACATATACACAAAATTCCAGCACTCTCGCTAACAAATTGTGCAAAATATCTCAATTTCAAAATTTGGCTTATATGGGCGGGGCCACGCCCATTGGTCCGATTCCGCCCATTTTTGGAAAATTCACATAATCTGCCATTAAATGCATACAAACAAAATTTCAGCACTATACCTATAATAGGAGCAGAAATATCGGATTTTTAACCTGCGATTTGTATGGGAGGTACCACGCCCCTTTGTCCAATTAATTTTTTTTTTCTATACAAACCATCTCGTGAAAATTTAGAATCGAATAAAAAAAAAATCATCCAAATCGCTCCAGCCGTTCTGACGTGATGCCATTACACAGATGGACCGTTTCATTTTTATATATGGGGAAAAACACGTCAAAAGGCCCACTTTTTTCAATTTTATTGCGATCGCGTCAAAACTTGGTGGGGTTGCAGAAGTACTTTGGGTATGCTATGTGCTTAAAATACAGCTTCCTAGCGTGATACGTTATGAAGATACAGGGTGTCAAAGTTGGAAATTTTGACCATTGTATCTCCCGACTACGTGGGCCGATTTGAATGAACCGTGGCTTATATGGCAGCTATTTAGAAACGCACAATATGTGCATTGATAATTGTTTGCAAATATTCAATTTTCATATTTTTTTCTCGCGACTTATGTTTTCCTCGCGATTTTAGTTGTGTTCCGCGGATGGGATTCTATATCTTTAAACTACAAAAATGAAGTCCATTCTGTTTACTTTATCAATACGAATTTTCGTTGTGGGATGAAAACCGCAACAAAAGCTATGGAAATTTTTAATGTCAAACCTACTATTTTTTCATTACTTCTTTCGTATTATAAAGTGAGTTTATTCTAAGATGTGGACCGGAAACACGATTAATAAAATGTAATGGTGGCATTCTATAGCCAAATACGCCAGAACAACAAAATAACTTATTTCGCAAAGATTCGACGTCGCATTTTTTACACTGGCCTACAATATTGAACTGGTCAACTCGAATCCTAGCGAGCAGATATCGGACACGATCTCGATGGATTTTGAGGTTCTAAATCCGAATATAAAATCAAAAATGCAATATATATTCGCGTTTTTGCGATATTGTATTAATTATGTTATAAAAATGCTGATTTTACAGCTTTTATGAATACAGAAACGCGAAAGACGCACTTTTACAAAAAAAATTCAGTTTTCGGAAAATAATCGCTTTTCAATTAATACGAGTATTCAACAACTGTAATAATCGTAAGTCATCTCCGAGATATCTCCCGGGAAACCTAGTCGGAGAAATCGTATTTTTAATATAGCTACAATTGGAAAAATAAAAAAAAAATTAAAATATGATATCTACGAGATGGTGTAAGATTTTGACCCTTTTAAAATTAACTTTTAATTCGTTTGATACTCGTTTTAATAGCAAAGCGATTATTTTGAGAAACCTGCAATTTTTTTTTTGTAAAAGTGCGTCTGTCGCGATTCTATTTTCAAAAAGCCTAAACTCAGCACTTTTATCACATAATTAATACAATATCGCAAAAACGCGAATATATATTGCATTTTTGATTTTATATTCGGATTTAGAACCTCATAATCCATCGAGATCGTGTCCGATATCTGCTCGCTAGGATTCGAGTTGACCAGTGCAATATTGTAGGCCAGTGTAAAAAATGCGACTTCGACTTTTTGCGAAATAAGTTATTTTGTTGTTCTGGCGTATTTGGCTATAGAATGCCACCATTACATTTTATTAATCGTGTTTCCGGTCCACATCTTAGAATAAACTCACTTTAAAATACGAAAGAAGTAATGAAAAAATAGTAGGTTTGACATTCGAAATTTCCATAGCTTTTGTTGTGGTTTTCATCCCACAGCGAAAATTCGTATTGATAAAGTAAACAGAATGGACTTCATTTTTGTAGTTTAAAGATATAGAATCCCATCCGCGGAACACAATTTAAATCGCGAGGAAAACATAAGTCGCGAGAAAAAAATATGAAAATTGAATATTTGCAAACAATTATCAATGCACATTTTGTGCGTTTCTAAATAGCTGCCATATAAGCCACGGTTCATTCAAATCGGCCCACGTAGTCGGGAGATACAATGGTCAAAATTTCCAACTTTGACACCCTGTATCTTCATAACGTATCACGCTAGGAAGCTGTATTTTAAGCACATAGCATACCCAAAGTACTTCTGCAACCCCACCAAGTTTTGACGCGATCGGAATAAAATTGACAAAAGTGGGCCTTTTGACGTGTTTTTCCCCATATATAGATTAAAAATTCTGATAGAATTATTGTACTTATTGGTATGACTGTATTTCGTAGCATATATGCCCCAGCAGAGAATGAGCGACGTAGCCTCCCAAGGTGATTTGACGGGTATTGCACTACACGAAATTTGTACATTTAAGTGCATTATGGACGACCCAAAAACACTGCCGTAATATCAAGAGTGTCAACATATCATAGGGTTCTATTTCATTGAAACGCATTTCGAGGGCAGCGAAGCGCACCGGGGCAGCTAGTAATGCAATAAAAATAATAACGGTGTATATGCGTATACGCTATTGTTTTATTGAGGGGACGATATAATGCTTGAAATGTATATATGTTTAGAATATACTCCAAATATATAATATTTGGCACTTCCAAATATTATATGTTTGGAAAGATGTTGCGCTAAAGAAATATTTGTTTCCATTCTCATATTATTTTATATATATATATATATATATATATATATATATACCATATATATTAGGGCGGGTCGATTTAAAAATCGCCCAGTGCTCAGTGAAAATCGTATTATAGGGATCAAAATAAGAAACTTTGCCGAAGGAACCATACCTCTAAAACGAATTCTGATGTCCCGGAAAAAATCCCACTTTGACCCATTTAGAGTGCTCCAATCGAGTCCAAATGTATGACCGACCCCCTCTCAGTGAAGAGCTCAGTGAAAATCGTATTCTAGGGATCAAAATAAGAAACTTTGCCGAAGGAACAATACCTCTAAAACGAATTCTGATGTCCCGGAAAAAATCCCACTTTGACCCATTTAGAGTGCTCCAATCGAGTCCAAATGTATGGAACCCCCAGGGGGTTCCAGGGGGTGTGGCACTGGCATGGGTGGGTCGGGCCTCCAAAGGTAGAGGGGGTCGGTCATACATTTGGACTCGATTGGAGCACTCTAAATGGGTCAAAGTGGGATTTTTCAAAATTTGCCACTACCCAAAAGTTCGACCCAAATTCCGGGACATCAGAATTCGTTTTAGAGGTATGGTTCCTTCGGCAAAGTTTCTTATTTTGATCCCTAGAATACGATTTTCACTGAGCAATGGCGACTTTTTTTGCCTCCCCACAAATCGACCCGGCCTAATATATATATACCACAAAATTTAAGTAATGTTTTTAGTTTTTCAATAATTCAAAGATCATTCTGTAGAAATTTTAAATTTTCCTAAAATTCCTTTATATTTATATTTTCAAAAAAATTTATTTGTAGCTAAATATATAATATTTGAAAAATTGTGTTCCAAATATATTTTCATTCAATTTAAACATATCAAAAAGGCGATTTCCCTCCTGATGGATTCGAATTCTTTTTTTAAGGGTCTTTACCAATAAGAAAATAAACTTCGTTTTAGTGCTAACTATGTGTTATAGCTGTCAATTTCCATACAATTTATTTTTTTTTTATCTCTAACGCTCCGTTTTTTTGCTTTGTGTTTGTTGGTGTAAATTGTATAAATATATAACCTAACCGAACCTTCTCATTCCCCAAATATAATATTTTGAATTTTGGCATTATTATATTCTAAAATTCGATGTCTTCATTCCATAGTTGAAACAGATCGGTTTTCAGAATTGTCGATAAACTTTTTTTAAATATGTCTGGAAGTACTTTATAATGTAAATTGGTTGAATTGTACTTTTAACAAAATAAAATATGTACACTAATTTGGAACTGATTTGATTTGTTATATAACAAAGTTTAATAGAAATGGTGGTAAAATCTCGGTGAACGTAGAAATATTATTGGTTTTTAACGGACACAAACCATACCCTAAATTTAGTGAAGGAGGTTATACGAGTATATTATTTGATGAGGGCCAAATGTGTAACACTGCGAAAGGGTGGGCTAAGACTCTAGGTACTCGTACGTTTGCGTCTTAGAACATTTTACGTCATTTGAGAAATAGCCGTCTGGAGGTGCGCATGATAACCCCCGAACTGAGTATCTTCAACTAACAATTAACTTAAGACTTTGATGTGTTAATATATTTTCCTCTAAATCAGGCTATGTTCGAAGATGGGCTATATTAGTCCACCCTTTCTGGTTCATCCATCATAAAGGGTTAAAATTTAGTGAATTATTGATGATTAACCCTTGTCCGAATCTTCTAGAATTCCACACGTAGTAACAGTTTTTCGCTCGCATTGAGCAATATTGACGTCATTTTCACGCCCCTATTGGCACCTCCCACCCAAATCATACAAAAATTAAATAGTTCATATCTTCAATAGTAAATAGATACGTACAATTCATTACAGTGTAATGTCTTCGAAGTACCTACTGTTTAGCTACACAACTTAAAATATTTTTTATTTGCACATTTTTTAAAATTACATATTTAAACTGACACAAATGTTAAACGATTATATTGTCCAGAAATTTGAAGAATTTTCGAAAAACAAAAATTATTTTTTAATATCCCATAACACATAAATCGAAATGTACACATTTTGAGATATTTCCCCAACTATTCCTTGATTATTTATTATTATTAGTCTATAGATTTATATATACAGATTATTTACAATATATGTATACAATCTTCTATCATCTATATATATAACCAGTAAGGAAAGGCTAAAGTCGGGCGGGGCCGACTATATAATACCCTACACCACTCTCGTAATATTGAATAACTCTGAAATATAAATTTTGTAGTTCATGTATAAATTTATTTATTTATTCTAAATTTCAAAACGATTGGATGTAAAATACAGTTTCTATAGAACTAAAGGGCCAAATCGGACGAAACATATATATGGGAGCTATAGCTAGATCTTAACCGATTTTCTTCAAATTCGGCAATGTTGGTTCATGGGTAAAGAAACTCTACCATTCCAAATTTCAAAACGATTGGATGTAAAATACAGCTTTTATTGGACTAAAGCGCCAAATCGGACGAAACATATATATGGGAGCTATAGCTAAATCTTAACCGATTTTCTTCAAATTCGGCAATGTTGGTTCATGGATCAAGAAACTCTACCATTCTAAATTTCAACCAGTAAGGAAAGGCTAAAGTCGGGCGGGGCCGACTATATAATACCCTACACCACTCTCGTAATATTGAATAACTCTGAAATATAAATTTTGTAGTTCATGTATAAATTTATTTATTTATTCTAAATTTCAAAACGATTGGATGTAAAATACAGCTTCTATAGAACTAAAGGGCCAAATCGGACGAAACATATATATGGGAGCTATAGCTAAATCTTAACCGATTTTCTTCAAATTCGGCAATGTTGGTTCATGGATCAAGAAACTCTACCATTCCAAATTTCAAAACGATTGGATGTAAAATGCAGCTTTTATTGGACTAAAGGGCCAAATCGGACGAAACATATATATGGGAGCTATAGCTAAATCTTAACCGATTTTCTTCAAATTCGGCAATGTTGGTTCATGGATCAAGAAACTCTACCATTCTAAATTTCAAAAAGATTGGATGTAAAATACAGCATTTATAGGACTAAAGGTCCAAATCGGACGAAACATATATATGGGAGCTATAGCTAAATCTTAACCGATTTTCTTCAAATTCGGTAGTGTTGGTTCATGGATCAAGAAACTCTACCATTCTAAATTTCAAAATGATTGGATGTAAAATACAGCTTCTATAGGACTAAAGGGCCAAATCGGACGAAAGATATATATGATACACGATTTCAACCAAATTCAATAGCGATCTTAACAGCTGCGAAATACTCTAAACTGCAAAATTTCAGAACGATCGGAGTGAAATTGCGACCTGTAGTCGACGAACAACTTTACATCCACAGACGGACGGACGGACGGACGGACGGACGGACGGACATGATTAAATCGACTCAGCTAGTGATTCTGAGTCGATCGGTATACTTTAAGGTGGGTCTAGCTGTGTTATTTTTAGGTGTTACAAACATCTGCCGTGAAACAAACTTATAATACCCTGTACCACAGAGTGGTGTAGGGTATAAAAATGGAAAAATGTTTGTATGTATGTATGTGTTTTATAGACGCTTAAACCACTGGACCGATTTAAAAATGTTTTCTTTTGTTTGAAAGCTATTTTGTCTGAGATGGTTTTGGAAAAAAAAATTTTGCAAAAAGTGGGCGGCGCAAATGTGGGCGTGACAAATCGTTTGTTTTCAAAAATGGACGGGATCGGAAATCTAAATCTGGGGCAACGAAGTGGACCGGGTCCAGCTAGTATAATATATAAATACATTTTAGCTTAGATATATGTTACAATTATTTCCTTTGTATATAAATTAGTAGAAACTAAGTGTTCAACAGTATGGTTAATTTTCTTTTTAAACTAGGGATTATTGTTTGCATAATTAGTCAGGTGTAGCAGTTCAAAGTTTCTAGTTTGTCTATATGGAACGTTAAATTTAATTTTATTTATCAGGAATTCAGAGGTAATATTTATTTGTTATATATTTAATACAAAAGAAATATTCAGCATTATGCGTCTGCTCTTTAACGAAGGTATTTTTATAAGATGGAAGATATGTTGAGACCCTCCATATCGACGTAGACATAATAGGAGGAATTGTTACTGAACAGATTCTATGCGATTACTGTGAATTGAAATTCATATTCAAGAATAGTTAGTTACAACAAAGTATATAAATTTCTGGTAACAGAAGTATCAGCTATCTTCTTACTCCAACGCCTTATTAGTCATTAACCATACATGTGATCTGAAATTCAGTCGACGAGTTAGCAGAATACCAAGGTCCATTAAGCACCAGTTATGAAAACTATCATGATCAGACTGAAGCAATGACTTTTCATCTTGATCATTGGCGGATTTAATAACTTTGACATCGTCTGCATACATAAGAACTTTAGAAAAGTGGACAGCAGAAGGTAAGGAACGCCAGATGTAACAGCAATATTTTTTAATAGAGAACTATCAAATTTAACACATTGAGTCCGGTTAAATAAATAGCTTTTTAACCAAAATTAACAGATTCTTAGTAAAACCAATACAATCCAGATTTTGTAACAGCAGTGCCCGATTAACTTTGTCAAAGTCTTTGCTCAAATCTGTGTAAATGACATCAGTTTGCATTCCTCTACTAAAACCATCATTTACCACGGATGTAGTTGAAGATAATTCGCAACAGTTGATCGGATTTTACGGAATCCTTATTGCTAAGGTGATAGTAAAGTGGAAACTTGACGTGCAAGTATATCAGATACTATTCTCTCGAAAAGTTTAGTAATTGAACTCAGTTTAGCGATTCCTCTATAGTTTGACACTTCAGTTTATGATTACTTCGCGATTAACTTTGTCAAAGTCTTTGCTCAAATCTGTGTAAATGAAACCATCATTTACCACGGATGTTAGTTGAAGAAAATTCGCAACAGTTGATTGGATTTTACAGAATCATTGTTGCTAAGGTTATAGCAAAGTGGAAACTTGATGTGCAAGAATATCAGATTTAATTATTTAATTGGACTCAGTTTAGCGATTCCTCTGTAGTTTGACACTTCAGTTTATGATTACTTCCACGGTTGATGTATACAACCATTTTGCAATGATTTATTAAACAGTGATGTAAAAGCTATAGATAAACTATCAGCACAATTTCTTAGGATACTGCAAGGAATTTAAACATCTTCGTGTTCTCCAAAACAGTTTTGTGATTCATAAATGGTATATTAATAGGACTATGTTTAATTAAGTGATACGTATAAGAGTCGGATTGATCATAAATGTATGTTGAATAAGTTGTTGCGAAGAAGTCTGTAGAAATATTACTTATATAGTTATATAGGTCATCATTTGCTGTAACAGACCCATATTTTAAGGAATTCGGTAAGGTTTATGCTCTTCGCTTGGAGTTAACAAATTTATAAAATGATTTGGGATGCTCTCGCATGTTTATCAATTAATTACTATATGATCTATTAGTGATTATATTATATTCCGATCTTGCAATGCAATTTATTATTCTAAGGATGGCCATTGGAACTCATCGTCTGAACCAAAGGGACATTGATTCATTAATTTCATCAGAGGAAAAAATATTCAATCCAGTTTACTGAAACAGTATCTTTTTATCCCCTCACCTTAGAGAGGAGGGTATACATATATCATTTGCTACGAGCCAAAAGTGTAACACATCGAAGAACTGACCTAAGACCCACAGTATGTTCGGCGGAAATCCGTTTTGGGTCATTTTAAATCATTTGAGCAATGTCCGTCCGTCCGTCTGTCTGTGTGTCTGTCTGCTGGCTGGTGCGCACGATAACTCTCGAAGGGAGTAACCGATTGACTTCAAATTTGGTATGCGGTAGAATTTTTCTCTATCTCCGACTAAGTTCGAAGATGTACCATATTGGTCTACTCCTTCTAGTACCTTCCCCACAAAGGGTTAACTTTTAGTGAAATATTGATTCTTTAATACCTTCTATACTACTAACTCGAATCTTTTGAAATTTCACACATAGTATTAGTTTATTAGTCGCTAGCACGTCAAGAGAGTCTAGAGAAAAGTAACCGTTATTGCCACGCCCCTTTTGATACCTCCCATACAAATTGACTATTTTCCACAAAAACCTGATATCTTTAGTAGCAATACATACTTTAAAGTTATTAAATGCAATTCAAATGGATAATAATTTAATTGAAAGAAAAAATAAATAAATTTAAGAATGTTTTTTTGGGACTCAGGGTGAGGGGATTCATAAGTCGGTTTACCCAACTGAACTTTCTTACTTGTTTGATTTGTATTTGACCTATCAGTATTGGAACAAGATTTTGCAGGAAGAAGAAATAATCTGCAAACCTATTGTTGAATGATAACGGTCCTCAGGATACGTAACTGCATTCGAAGGGCACAATGATACATCAGGTGGAGAGTTTGTAAATATCAAATCTAATAATTTTCCAGATGAATTGTATATACATATAGGTGATTTGAAAAAGTCCCAATTTCAATACAGATTCAATTAATTCCACAGAATGTCCCTGGAGACCGCAGAAATTAAATGATAAGTCAGGTGAATGATTCCATATAACTGAAGGGAAGTTGGAGTCACCAAAAACAGCAAATATATCAGAAGCTTTTCAGGTATGAAATATAGACTCAATAACACAGGATTGATATATTTCCACAGGAGATTGATATGATACTGTATGTATGATCTGCTCTCTTACATACAAGCAGAAAAAAATATATGGTGGCATAACGTCATGTTATATGGTTGCTGCAACCATGACCATATTACTGTGAACATTATATGGTCTCGTATCACCATAAGATGTTCTGTGTATCCATGTTATTTTTTCCACGGTCATAATATGGTCCACTTGTAATCATATAAAGTAACAAATGAACATAAAATGGTAACCATAATATGGTCACATAACCCCTCGTAACCATATTATTGCGATCCTGTTCATAATATGGTTGTGTCATAACTATTATATTGTTGCATCGAAACCAGAATATGATCCTCTTGTAACCATTTTATGTCAAAATAGCTTTTAAAACAATAGCTCAAATGACCCATTTGTCTGGCCAAAAGTCAAATTTTACATATAGATGAGAATCACGTTATATGATCAAATACCTATTATTTTAGGTAGCTCACGAACCCTCAACCGACGATCATCCAATACATTTTTTTACCATTTATGGATTTTTTACCATTTCTGGCGTGTACACCTCAATTGGTCGACCACTACCGTGTCCATCTGGACAGCTCGTACGGCCCCGTTAAAACTCTGCCGCCCAATATTTTATAGTTGTAAACGAAGGAGCAGACTCGCCCAAAGTAGAATCTAGCTCGGTTTTAATATTGGTTAGACTGAGCCCTTACATATCGATGACCAATTTTACCATGTTTACAAATTCACTGAGAGTGCTTAAAAAAACTAAACAATGTGGCGCCTTGAAATTTAAAACATATGTTTTAGAAGGTTGCCACTTTTCACGAAAGTAATTTTTTTTAAAACTAGCACCGCCATATATGTGTATATCAATTCGGTTAATTTTGGGACAGCCCGCGTAAACATTTATTGGGGTCTTCCGGAGCGTCATAGGTCAGGGTTCATGTTGATTTGATTCATCAACCAAGAACAACTTCTAACAAGACTACTGGATTAAACCATGTGAACTACAACCTTTTTCGCGCTAACACACTTACTCTTCCAAGGACCAGTATTTTGGGCCATAAGCACACATCTTTTCTCTCCTGAGCTGTCAACAACGGATGGGACTGTACTGAGGCATGGTAATGGGAGCGTGTAACTGATGTCAGTATACATGCCCTTAGATGCACCGACATAATCACCTACGTCGCGATTGCAACGTATGGGGAGGACAGCCAAACATACAGGCATGGCTTAGTTAACGGGCTGCGACACTAATTCCCACCCTATTGCTTGTTGTATGGCAAGCCTCGGTGAGGGCAAGCCCTAATAGAGTTCTTGAATACAAAGGACGTTTTTACGCTTGACATAGGGAATAAGGCAACCTCTGTTATAACGGTATGTTCCGAGAACATTATTGATGATATCCAAGAGTGGAGAGTTTCGTATGAACACGCCTTTTCGGACCACCGTTAAATAAGGATTAAAATAGCACGACCACACCCGAATCCAATAAGTTTAAGAAATAATGCTAAACCAACTTGAATAAATTCGACATCCTATTTAGAAAGGGAGGGATGACATTGATATAAATGTGAAGAAGATTACGAAGCCTCTAGTAAAGGCATTAGAAGACATTTGCGCTTACAAGTGATGGGTGAGTGGGGATAGGCCACAAGTCGTACGATCAGAAGATTTTAGAATCTATAGTTGGTCACATTCAAACAACGGTAATCTCCGACCGCATTCCTGAAGTATGGCTTGCAGATAATTGTAATATTTTTGTTCCAGACATACACTCCTGGTTGAACGGAAAGCCATATTTGATATGTTTGAATCGAAAGAAAATATATTTGGAAAACAAATTTTTAAATATTATATATTTCTAAACAAATAAATTTTATTTGAAAATCAATAAAATTTACTTGGAGCGCATATATTAATATATTACAACAAAATATATTTGCGGAACTAATTTTCTCAAATAAAATATGTGTTTATACATATACAAATAAAATTATTGTTTAGGAATTTCTCCAAATATATTTAGTTTAGACGATTTCCAAACGTTGCCAAAGGGACATTGATTCATTAATTTCATCAGAGGAAAAAATCCAGTTTACTGAAACAGTATCTTTTTATCCCCTCACCTTAGAGAGGAGGGTATACATATATCATTTGCTACGAGCCAAAAGTGTAACACATCGAAGAACTGACCTAAGACCCACAGTATGTTCGGCGGAAATCCGTTTTGGGTCATTTTAAATCATTTGAGCAATGTCCGTCCGTCCGTCTGTCTGTGTGTCTGTCTGCTGGCTGGTGCGCACGATAACTCTCGAAGGGAGTAACCGATTGACTTCAAATTTGGTATGCGGTAGAATTTTTCTCTATCTCCGACTAAGTTCGAAGATGTACCATATTGGTCTACTCCTTCTAGTACCTTCCCCACAAAGGGTTAACTTTTAGTGAAATATTGATTCTTTAATACCTTCTATACTACTAACTCGAATCTTTTGAAATTTCACACATAGTATTAGTTTATTAGTCGCTAGCACGTCAAGAGAGTCTAGAGAAAAGTAACCGTTATTGCCACGCCCCTTTTGATACCTCCCATACAAATTGACTATTTTCCACAAAAACCTGATATCTTTAGTAGCAATACATACTTTAAAGTTATTAAATGCAATTCAAATGGATAATAATTTAATTGAAAGAAAAAATAAATAAATTTAAGAATGTTTTTTTGGGACTCAGGGTGAGGGGATTCATAAGTCGGTTTACCCAACTGAACTTTCTTACTTGTTTGATTTGTATTTGACCTATCAGTATTGGAACAAGATTTTGCAGGAAGAAGAAATAATCTGCAAACCTATTGTTGAATGATAACGGTCCTCAGGATACGTAACTGCATTCGAAGGGCACAATGATACATCAGGTGGAGAGTTTGTAAATATCAAATCTAATAATTTTCCAGATGAATTGTATATACATATAGGTGATTTGAAAAAGTCCCAATTTCAATACAGATTCAATTAATTCCACAGAATGTCCCTGGAGACCGCAGAAATTAAATGATAAGTCAGGTGAATGATTCCATATAACTGAAGGGAAGTTGGAGTCACCAAAAACAGCAAATATATCAGAAGCTTTTCAGGTATGAAATATAGACTCAATAACACAGGATTGATATATTTCCACAGGAGATTGATATGATACTGTATGTATGATCTGCTCTCTTACATACAAGCAGAAAAAAATATATGGTGGCATAACGTCATGTTATATGGTTGCTGCAACCATGACCATATTACTGTGAACATTATATGGTCTCGTATCACCATAAGATGTTCTGTGTATCCATGTTATTTTTTCCACGGTCATAATATGGTCCACTTGTAATCATATAAAGTAACAAATGAACATAAAATGGTAACCATAATATGGTCACATAACCCCTCGTAACCATATTATTGCGATCCTGTTCATAATATGGTTGTGTCATAACTATTATATTGTTGCATCGAAACCAGAATATGATCCTCTTGTAACCATTTTATGTCAAAATAGCTTTTAAAACAATAGCTCAAATGACCCATTTGTCTGGCCAAAAGTCAAATTTTACATATAGATGAGAATCACGTTATATGATCAAATACCTATTATTTTAGGTAGCTCACGAACCCTCAACCGACGATCATCCAATACATTTTTTTACCATTTATGGATTTTTTACCATTTCTGGCGTGTACACCTCAATTGGTCGACCACTACCGTGTCCATCTGGACAGCTCGTACGGCCCCGTTAAAACTCTGCCGCCCAATATTTTATAGTTGTAAACGAAGGAGCAGACTCGCCCAAAGTAGAATCTAGCTCGGTTTTAATATTGGTTAGACTGAGCCCTTACATATCGATGACCAATTTTACCATGTTTACAAATTCACTGAGAGTGCTTAAAAAAACTAAACAATGTGGCGCCTTGAAATTTAAAACATATGTTTTAGAAGGTTGCCACTTTTCACGAAAGTAATTTTTTTTAAAACTAGCACCGCCATATATGTGTATATCAATTCGGTTAATTTTGGGACAGCCCGCGTAAACATTTATTGGGGTCTTCCGGAGCGTCATAGGTCAGGGTTCATGTTGATTTGATTCATCAACCAAGAACAACTTCTAACAAGACTACTGGATTAAACCATGTGAACTACAACCTTTTTCGCGCTAACACACTTACTCTTCCAAGGACCAGTATTTTGGGCCATAAGCACACATCTTTTCTCTCCTGAGCTGTCAACAACGGATGGGACTGTACTGAGGCATGGTAATGGGAGCGTGTAACTGATGTCAGTATACATGCCCTTAGATGCACCGACATAATCACCTACGTCGCGATTGCAACGTATGGGGAGGACAGCCAAACATACAGGCATGGCTTAGTTAACGGGCTGCGACACTAATTCCCACCCTATTGCTTGTTGTATGGCAAGCCTCGGTGAGGGCAAGCCCTAATAGAGTTCTTGAATACAAAGGACGTTTTTACGCTTGACATAGGGAATAAGGCAACCTCTGTTATAACGGTATGTTCCGAGAACATTATTGATGATATCCAAGAGTGGAGAGTTTCGTATGAACACGCCTTTTCGGACCACCGTTAAATAAGGATTAAAATAGCACGACCACACCCGAATCCAATAAGTTTAAGAAATAATGCTAAACCAACTTGAATAAATTCGACATCCTATTTAGAAAGGGAGGGATGACATTGATATAAATGTGAAGAAGATTACGAAGCCTCTAGTAAAGGCATTAGAAGACATTTGCGCTTACAAGTGATGGGTGAGTGGGGATAGGCCACAAGTCGTACGATCAGAAGATTTTAGAATCTATAGTTGGTCACATTCAAACAACGGTAATCTCCGACCGCATTCCTGAAGTATGGCTTGCAGATAATTGTAATATTTTTGTTCCAGACATACACTCCTGGTTGAACGGAAAGCCATATTTGATATGTTTGAATCGAAAGAAAATATATTTGGAAAACAAATTTTTAAATATTATATATTTCTAAACAAATAAATTTTATTTGAAAATCAATAAAATTTACTTGGAGCGCATATATTAATATATTACAACAAAATATATTTGCGGAACTAATTTTCTCAAATAAAATATGTGTTTATACATATACAAATAAAATTATTGTTTAGGAATTTCTCCAAATATATTTAGTTTAGACGATTTCCAAACGTTGCAGATTTTTCAAATTTCATTTTTAATTTTTCATTGATTTCGAGTTATACCTTATAATATAGAATTACGTACGTAACTAGCAATGACATTTGTTTTAAAAAAAGGATAGTTCACTGTTTCACATGTTTTCATATTTATTACGTCGTTCGAAATGGAGTAATGTTGAAGTCACTGTCAAGATGCAGGAGTATTTTTTGTATATTTTTTTCATTTAATTGATAATTATGGATCACTTTATTCATATTGATCCATTACACAAAATAGTTTCTGTTTCTGGAATTTCAAGCCTTAACCATTGCTATGGGAAAAGCTGGATAGAGGTTTTATTTCAAAAAGTCTGAATATTCGTTTTAATTTAACCTTTAGTCCAGAAATGTTATATATACTATTAACTAGGTCGTAAGGAATCATTGCACTTAAAACTCAGAGTATTATTTTTCTGAGTGTATGTATCTACGTCAAATCTATTTAGCGTCAACATACAGGTGGATGCTAAATTAACGCTTTGGTGTTTCTAGTTTGGTCCATGTTTGTTGGTTCTATCGTTTATTCACTTACCTCGACATGGTCCCGGATATGCAACGCCAATTGATCGGCCAATTTTACAAATTATACGATTTATCTCGCACATGCTTTTGTATGTTTTGCCATCAGCGCCACAAACAGCTCTGGTCGCATCCACTACATCATTGCCGTTATCATAATCGTCCAGCGGGCACTCGATCTTACACGCTATGCAATGTGGCATCGTATACTGATCCTCGACACAGGTTAATCCTTCCAAGCACTTGACTCCATTACACGATGCTGTAAGCGATCAAAAACAAAAACACAGAGAGGTGGAAAACATATTTAATAAATACTTATATAATTCTTAGATTTACATTCAAAAATAATAGAATTTAGAATTAACTGTAAGCGATGATTGATAAATTGCGTCTCGATAGGGTGTATCTGGAATGACACAGACCGGCAGTTAAGAGAAGAGTGCACGCCCGGTTGTCAATTTTTTACATTTGTTGAGAATGTCGAATGCCTCGAACAAAAAAACAGAAAATATTTACGGCCAATAAACAGCCAAATTTATCATTTAATGTGGCAGTGGCATGTAACGCCTTGGCGCCATCATACGAAATGGCAATAACATTTCCAATGAAAATAATGCTTAGATGGCGTTGCAACGACACTGGATTATTCTTCCAAGGAGACAAAAAGAAAATGCACCATTGATGCCACCTGTTTAGTAATAATTCTACATAACGGCTGAAATCACCAAGAAGCAAGGAAAAATAAGGACAATTAATATAGTTGCAATTTGGAGTGGTTATACCCTCACTTTTGTGAAACGAGGGTACGGGTATATATCATTTGCTACGGGCCAAAAGTGTAACATATTGAAGGGGTGATCATAGACCCCAAGTTTGTTCCGCTGATATCCGCTTTGGGTTTTTTGAGCAACGTCATTCATCCGTCTGTCTGTCTGTTTGCTGGAACACCGATGACACTCGAAAGGAGTAACCGATTTACTTCAAATTTGGTATATGATAATAATTGTTATACCCTACACCACACTGTGGTACAGGGTATTATGACTTTGTGCATTTGTTTGTAACACCCAAAAGGAGAAGTGATAGACCCATTGTTTATTATACCGATCGACTTGTAATCACTTTCTGAGTCGATTTAGCTATGTCCGTCTGTCTGTCCGTCTGTCTGTCTGTCTGTCTGTCTGTCTGTAGACGTATTCTTGTAATCAAAGTACAGGTCGCAATTATGGTCCTTTCTCAACGAAACTTTGCACATATCTTTTTTTAGGCCCAAGGACGATCCCTATTGAATTTGGTTAAAATCGGTTCAGATTTACATATAGCTCCCATATATATGTACCTCCGATTTGGCATATATGCACTGTATAAGCAACATTTTGTAACCGATTTGTACAAAAATTGACAGAGAGTAGTCTCGTGATACACTTAGATACAATACAAAATTTGGGGGAAATCGGTTCAGATTTATATATAGCCCCCATATACAGGGTTGCCCATATTCGACGGACCCATCTGGCAACGCCATAACTTTTGACAGAGATGTCAGATCGCTTAATGACATACCGCGTTTGAAGCGTCAGTCCAAGTAGATTTTTACCATGGAACAATACACGCCACGCGAGCGCTCTGAAATAGTTGATATTTACATTCAACAGAAGAAGTCAATTGTGAAAACTCAACGTGCTTTTAAAATATTAAAAAATGTGAGAAGTGCGCCTTCTAAGAACACCATTAAGCGTTTATACGAAAAATTTTCGCCACTGAAAATCCTCAGGAGATTCAAGAATTGCCTCTTCATGACGAAAAAGTCACAGTTTGGTGCGGCGTTAGTGCGAAAACGGTCATTGGGCCGTTTTTCTTCCAAAACGAAAATGGCCATGCTGTTACCATCAACCAGGAGCGTTATCGCGACATGATGACCAATTTTGTGATGCCAATTATTCGTCGAAAGCGTATGAGGCAGTTCTGGTTTCAACAAGACGGCGCTCCACCGCACACAAGTCGCATAACAATCGATTTTCTGAAAAATTTGTTTCCGGGCCGTTTGATGTCGAAAAGTGGTGATTTGGACTGGCCACCGCGTTCGCCCGATTTGACGCCGCCTGACTTCTTCTTGTGGGGATATTTGAAGTCAAAGGTTTACGTTAACAAGCCAAGGACCGTAGTAATAGCCGCTATTCCGGCCGAAATGTTGGCGAAAACGATGGAAAATGCTGCAAAAAGGGCACAATACGCCATCAACGCCAGAGGCGGCCATTTGAGAGATATCATATTCAAAAATTGATGTAAACAAATCTACTTGGAACAAATTAAATGATTAAGATTGCCAACCGACAAATTTTTATTTTTTTCTTTGATTTTTTTTAAAAAAACATGGGTCCGTCGAATATGGGCAACCCTGTATATGTTGCACCCGATTTGACATGTAAGCGCTGTAGAAACTGTATTTTATATGCAATCAGTACGAAATTCGGCAGAAAGAGGTTTCTTATTACATGAAGGAATACTGCCAAATTCGGAGAAAATCGGTTCAGATTTAGATATAGCCCCCATATATATGTTACCCCCGATTTGAAATTCAATAGCTGTAGAAACTGTATTTTATATCCGATCACAGCGAAATTCGGCAGAAAGAGGTTTCTTATTACACGAAGGAATACTGCCAAATTTGGAGAAAATCGGTTCAGATTTAGATATATCCCCCATATATATGTTAGCACCGATTTGACATTCAAGCGCTGTAGAGCAAAGAGGTTCTAGAATAAGAGTATGCACGGCGAAAATTCATGTGCAGAGTTGAGTTTTTCTATTGAAGTGGTGGACATAAAGGAATTTTAAATTGATTAAAAAAAGATATGTTCTCCGTTTTCTTTGTTTCAACTAACGTATAATAATTTTATTTTGTGTGTTTATTGACGTGCATGTGAAAAAGTGAAAGAAAAGCACACAAAATACACGATTTTTCAATAAATTTTTTCATGAACTCATCTTTGCTCACGAGTCGGAATTCACCTTTCGTTGAGGTGAATGAAATGGTATCTCTTCTTATATTGAATCTCTTTGCTGTAGAGACTGTATTTTATATCCGATCAGTACGAAATTCGACAGAAAGAGGTTTCTATTGTACATGAATGAGTATTCAGGGAAAATCGATTCAGATTTATATATATTACAAAATTCTCCAGAAAGATGTTTCTCAGTTTAGGAACGAATATTGCTTAATTTAGCGATTATCGGTTCAGAATTAGATATATCCGCATATATATGGTCTTACCCATTTACCAATTATTCCAAATTATTATCGCAATAACCCTTATCGCATTGTAAGGGAGGTGTAGGGTATTATATAGTCGGCCCCGCCCGACTTTCTGCCTTTCCTTACTGGTTTCTATCTCAGGTTATGTTTGAAGATGCGCCATATTGGTCCACTCATCTAGTACCTCCCCCATAAAGGGTTGAAATTTTGTAAATATTGCTTCTTTAATAACATCTGTACTACCTATAGAAATCTTCTACAATTCCATACATAGTAACGGGTTTTCCAATATGCATGATATGATTTTGAAGTGACGTTTCGGCCATTTGTAATATGTCATGATCTGTCATTTGTTTTTTATTGTATTCAGTAGTGTTTACAATTTCATCATGGAGAGATATACGCAAGAACAACGTTTGCAAATTATTCAGTTTTAACTTGAAAACGATAACGATTTTTTTAAAAAAATCATCTTCTCCGATGAGGCTCACTTTCATCTGAGTGGTGCGGTAAATAAACAAAACTGTCGATTTCATCAAATTATTGATGAAAAACCATTACATTCACCTAAATTTACTGTTTGGTGTGGTTTTTGGTCAGGTGGAATCATCGGTCCGTACTTCTTTCGAAATGAAGCACGTAACGCCGTTACTGTCAATGGAGAGCGGTATAGATCGATGATAACAATCTTTTTATGGAAGAAGTTGATCTTGACAACATTTGCTTCCAACAAGACTTGGCTACGTGCCACACAGCAAATGAAACAATTGAAGTGTTGCGAGAAAAGTTTGGAGATTCGATTATTTCCATTCATGACATACGACTTGATTTAGTGGAAAAATTGGTTCATCGAATTCGTTCCTGCAGAAGAATTCGTGGAGGCCATTTGAATGACGTTTTATTTAGAACTTAATAGTATCGATTGTACTTTTGAATTTCCTTAACAATAAGTGTGTTTTTTTAAGAAATAATTTCACTCTTATTGGAAAACCCTGTATAACTTTGATAGTCTATGTTGCCGCTCCCCTTTTGGTACCACCCACACAAATGAACCATTATGCACCAATAGTAACTGCATATAACTTAAATACCAGTGCAAACATATACTTGAAATTTTGCACACTGTAATGGTTTTATAGTACGAACAGTCCAGTGAAAAATGCCATGGCCATTTTGGTATCTCCCGCACAAAGGTACCATTTTGTACGAATAGTTAACAGTTTATAATTTTAATACTTAAAATGTTGTACAGTGTAATGTTTTTGTAGTACCTAGAGTCTGTCGAAAAATTGTAGTTATTATCACGTTCCTTTTGGTACTTCCCACACAAACGTACCATTTTGTACAAAATGTTAACAACTTATATCGTGAATACCAATGCATGTAAATACTAAAAATTTTTGCACTGTGTAAATTTTTTAAAATTCCTACAGCCCTGTAAATTTTAAAATACGTACAAAAATTAAACAGCTCATAATACGAGCGTTGCTATTTGTACCCGGGTCCAGAAATATAAAATAACCATTTATCATTGAAAATGTTTTTATTGTTTTTCAAAATACTCTCCGTATTTATCAATACACTTTAGAGTCCGCCAAACCAATTTGCGAATCACTTTTTCCACTCCGATTGAGATACCTCCAACTCATGGTTCTTAAACGCATCAACAGCTGCTTCGGGCGTCGGAAAATGTTGACCACGCAGTTTTTTCTTGATGTGAGGGGATAAAAAGAAGTCTTTGGGAGCCAAATCAGGGCAATTCGACATCTTGAGTGCTCAAGTAGCCCATTGCTTTAGCTGGTGTCTGAGAGCTCGCATTGTCGTGATACAAAATGATTCATTTTTCTTTATTTTTCGAACACTGTTGGCAAACAGATGGTTGTGTACCACTCACAATTGACCGTCCTACGTTCCGATGAAGGCACTGTGGCCACATGACAGGACATACCAAAAAAATTGCGATCCTTTGATTCGATGTGCTTCTTCCGCGAACAACTTTTGTTAGATTTAGCTCGTCTTGAAAACCCCATACGGTCGACTGCTGTTCGGGCTCATATCGATACCTCTATTCTAAAACATGCTAAGTCGACTTAGCATGTTTTTAGGGAGATTGCATTTTTAATTTCTAAATATTCCAAATTATATTCAGTCAAAATTTGGTGTTTATCCGTCAACCCAATCAAGAGTTATTCACAAAACAGTACAGGTCATTCGATTTATATCACAAAGGAATTCCACACAAACTTAAAAAAATCATTAAACTTTGATCTCCTGAAAACTACCTTTTTGCACTTAGCATAGTTTAGAATGGAGGTATCGATATGTATAGATCCATGATTCGTCACCTGTGACAATGTTATACTAGGACACTGCATTTCAGCTATCGCGTTTGTATTTTTTCAACATTTCTTTGCAAACTAATGCCCAAGGATGTCTCAATCTCACACAAACTTAAAAAAATCATTAAACTTTGATCTCCTGAAAACTACCTTTTTGCACTTAGCATAGTTTAGAATGGAGGTATCGATATGTATAGATCCATGATTCGTCACCTGTGACAATGTTATACTAGGACACTGCATTTCAGCTATCGCGTTTGTATTTTTTCAACATTTCTTTGCAAACTAATGCCCAAGGATGTCTCAATCTCACGGTATATCACATGTGGGTCTTGCTTTATCGAAGTTCCAGTTTGCATCTGGCAACATTAGTATTGCCCGATGCAAACTCGTACCAGTGCTCACAAAAATTGAGGATATACCCTAGTCGATTTACTCGACTGAATTTTCTTACTTGTTTGAATTATGAAAAGCTACACTAAGCTTTCATTCACTTATTTAATAAATCGTCAATTAAATCAGATGAAAGGTTTTAATTGGCGATTTATTAAATAAGTGAATGAAAGCTATATACGAACGAAGTCGACTATATGAGTCCATTGTATTAGAGTAGAATAAGGAAAATATTTCTAAATTCGATCTATTCTCATTTTATTCATGACCGATCAGACATAACGATAAAATAAAACCAGTAAGGAAAGGCTAAAGTCGGGCGGGGCCGACTATATAATACCCTACACCACTCTCGTAATATTGAATAACTCTGATATATAAATTTTTTAATTCATGTATAAATTGTTTACATAAATTTACTTTTGGGACATTTTTTACTTAAATAATACCCTGTACCACAGTGTGGTGTAGGGTATAAAAACGATTGGATCTAAAGAGCCAAATCGGATGAAACATATATGTATATTGGAGCTATAGCTAAGTCTTAACCGATTTTCTTCAAATTCGGCAATGTTGGTTCATGGATCAAGAAACTGAACCATTCTAAATTTCAAAACGATTGGATGTAAAATATAGCTTCTATAGAACTAAAGGGCCAAATCGGACGAAACATATATATGGGAGCTATAGCTAAATCTTAGCCGATTTTCTTCAAATACGGTAGTGTTGGTTCATGGATCAAGAAACTCTACCATTCTAAATTTCAAAATGATTGGATGTAAAATACAGCTTCTACAGGACTAAAGAGCAAAATCGGACGAAACATATATATGGGAGCTATAGCTAAATCTTAACCGATTTTCTTCAAATTCAGCATTGTTGGTTCATGGATCCAGAAACTCTACCATTCTAAATTTCAAAACGATTGGATGTAAAATACAGCTTCTACAGGACTAAAGAGCAAAATCGGACGAAACATATATATGGGAGCTATAGCTAAATCTTAACCGATTTTCTTCAAATTCGGTAGTGTTGGTTCATGGAACAAGAAACTCTACCATTCTAAATTTCAAAACGATTGGATGTAAAATACAGCTTCTATAGGACTAAAGGGCCAAATCGGACGAAAACATATATATGGGAGCTATAGCTAAATCTTAACCGATTTTCTTCAAATTCGGTAGTGTTGGTTCATGGAACAAGAAACTCTACCATTCTAAATTTCAAAACGATTGGATGTAAAATACAGCTTCTATAGGACTAAAGGGCCAAATCGGACAAAAACATATATATGGGAGCTATAGCTAAATCTTAACCGATTTTCTTCAAATTCGGTAGTGTTGGTTCATGGATCAAGAAACGCTACGATTTTAAATTTCAAAACGATTGGATGTAAAATACAGCTTCTATAGTACTAAAGGGCCAAATCGGACTGAAGATATATATGGGAGCTTTATCTAAATCTGAACCGATTTCAACCAAATTCAATACGGAAAACTGCAAAATTTCAGAACGATCGGAGTGAAAGTGCGACCTGTAGTCGACGAACAACTTTACATGGACAGACGGACGGACAGACATGGTTAAATCGACACAGCTAGTGATTCTGAGTCGATCGGTTTAATTTAAGGTGGGTCTAGCTGTGTTATTTTCAGGTGTTACAAACATCTGCCGTGAAACAAACTTATAATACCCTGTACCACAGTGTGGTGTAGGGTATAAAAAATATACTAATTATGAATTTTTCGATGTTTTTAGGTGGTTTTAATTAAAAAAATTATTAAAATTTTTTCAAAAATGGATTTTTTGCTATATCTTGTAAAATATTTTTGAAACCGCTAATGGGATGAGAAAATTATATTAGAAGAAGATGAAGGCTACTTAATTTAGGATTTATTAAAGTTTTCCTGAACCAATTAAGGTAACTGGTTCTCGAGTTATACTAAACTATGTGCTTAAACCTCTATTTTTAGATGTTTATTTTTATATTGATAGATAAACAAGTCCCATCCCACTAATACACCACAAAGCTCTTAAAGGAACTGGAATAAGATTTCGTTTGAGCCAAAAAAATCAAAAATATAAACTTAGTTTTTTTTGGACAAAAATGTCAAAATTTTTTATTTTTTAAAAAAAGATTGAAACAGTGCCAAAATGTCGAAATACAACACCCTCCAATTCGGGCCGATCTCGTTAAAATTTGGTGTTACAACTACTATTCTATAGGACTAACTAAAATTGGTACAAGTTTTATCCAGATCAGAAGACATCGGTTTTAAATTTGACTTACGTGACATAAAATCCCTCATACGAGTATACATATTTTCATATTTTTTAACAGTTTTCTTTTGTTGTGAAAAATAATTTTTTAAAGTTACATGATATAATTGCGTATTGGCATGTGTTTCATGAATTTGTTTTTTACAATCGAGATCGTTAAAATTGGCACATTGACGGGGTATTTGCCCAATGTGCCAGTGAGATTGCTTGCTTGCCAGTGGTCAATCAACCAATACATTTCACACATTTCTTATTCTTCCTTTTCAAGGAATTTTAGAGAAAACAAAAACAACGACCAAAATAGCCCGAAAAACATAAAAAATCATAATCATATTGGTCACAAAAACAAACATAACGATCTCGATAGTCAAAAAATAAATAAGAAAGTTCAGTCGGGTAAATCGACTTATGGAACATCCCAACAAAATTTATTTTTGTTTTGTTTTAATTAAATTATTATAAATTACAATTGCATTTAACAACTTTAAAGTATGTACTGGTATTAAAGATACAAATTGTTTACTTTTGGTACAAAATGGTCCATTTGTGTGGGAGGTACCAAAAAGGGAGTGCCAGTAACGCCCACTTTTCTGTGGACTCTAGGTACTACAAAATCATTATACTCTTCGAACTTAGCCGAAGATAGAGAACAATATTACCGCATACCAAGTTTGAAGTCAATCGGTTACTCCTTTCGAGAGTTATCGTGCGCACCAGCCATCAGACAGACACACAGACAGACGGACGGACATTGCTCACATGACTTAAAATGACCCAAAACGGATTTCCGCCGAACATACTAAGGGTCTTATGTCACTCCTTGGATGTGTTAGACTTATACCCTCCTCTCAAAGGCGAGGGGATAAAAAAAATATATAATTTTTGTTATATAAAACAAGTAAGAACTGGTATGTACTAATATTTTGTGTTATTTAATTTTTTTTTGTTTTGGATTTTTTGTATGATAACTCCATTTTTAACAGGACTGTAGAAATTTTAAAAACTTTACACTGAGCTAAAATTTTGAGTATTTATATGCATTGGTATTCACGATATAAACTGTTAACTTTCTGTACAAAATGGTCAATTTGTGTGGAGGGGAAATGCAAAAACGCCCATCTTCGAACTTAGCCGGAGATAGAAAAAAATATTACCGCATACCAAATTTAAAGCCAATCGATTATTCTTTTCGAGAGTTATCGTAATGGCCCAAAACGAATATCCTCCGAACATACTTTTGGCCTTAGATCACTCCTTCGATGTGTTACACTTTTGGCCCGTAGCAAATGAGATCCTTATTTGTTGCATTTTAGGCCAAGTTTCCTAGCAAAAAGTAGAAATTTTATACTATTTTCATAACTTTTCTTAAAAGATGTGCTTAAAGTAAAATTTGGGTTTTTTAATTAATGCAAATGCTGCATTAGGCATTATAGTACATTGTAAGTAGGTTTAGGGTAATAGGACATGGCATTCTATTTTTTCTGCAACGTTGAATTTAATCATTTGGAATAAATGGTTTCGCTTCAGTTAACAAAGTACTTAGATTTGGCTTATTCCTCATCAAGTCTTATTCCAAGGAGGAGTTGAAGATGTTGATAATAATAAACTAGATCTGAAACGATAACCTTTCATAGATCAAGAATAAGAAGGAACAAATTACTATACATAATATAAACACATTTTCATCAATTTGGATGATTTCTGCCAAATTATATAAAGATCGGACGTAAAAAGCAGATTCAAGAGCGCTTAAATACTAAGTGGCTATATTTAAATCTAGACCGATTATCCCCAAATTTAGCAGTATTCGTACCTAAATTAAGAAACTTCCTTCTGCCACATTTTGTAATTATCGTAAGTAAGTAAAACTTCTATAGCGCTTTGATACCAAATCGGGAGAAACATATATATGAGGGTTATATCTAAATCTGAACCGATTTTCCCCAAATTTAATATTACAGACAATGCCACCCTAACTTAAACCTAGTCGTTGTTGATCAGTCGTAGTGAACGGACGTGTTTATCACAGGGCGGATAGTTAGAACCTATTACGCTTTACATCGAAGACTGAGGGGAGTCTCCGGACTCTTTGACGCATCTGGCGGGGACATGCTTCTCGATGATACGGACGAAGAGTTCGGTAGCACCCTTGTAGGGGTGGATGTTAATCTGTCGATTACCAATGACGGTAAGAATTCTGCAGATTAACCTCCATCACGCTAAAGCAGCCTCAGCGGCTCTATTGCTGCGCCTGTCCACAGGTGCAGTAGACATCGTCTTGATACAGGAGACCTACGCAGTGGGAGGAAAGGTGTGCGGTATCAGGACACCCAACTTTAAACTGCATGTGGCCAACTGTGAAGGCACTCCAAGAACCTGCATTTAGGCCAGCAACGATCTAAGTATTTTCTCCTGACTAATTTAAATGGTAAATACCAAATAGCTGCTAGTCTGGAGATCGGTAATCGCATATATTGGGTGGTCTCCAGTTACTTGCCTTCTGAAGCTGTAGTACCGACAGTTCTCTTAAGGAAAGTAGTAGAAGAAGCAACGTCTGACGAGCGCGAGCTGATTATTGGCACAGACACGAACGCTCATCATACTATCTGGGGTAGTACGGATATAAACAATAGGGGTGATTCGCTTCTTGACTTTATTCTAACTACCAACCTAACTATTTGTAACATAGGTAATAAACCGACCTTTACAATTAAAGACAGACAAGAAGTACTCGACGTAACGTTTGCTACTGACCGGCTCTCAGACAAAATTATTGGGTGGAATGTACTGAACGACAACTCATTCTCAAATCACCATTATATTGAGTTCAAACTCGCTGAAAAAGCGCCTAAACCTGCCGTCCACAGAAATGTGAGGAAGACAAAGTGGCAACTGTATGAGAAGAATTTCAAGAAAATGCTCAACCCTAAACTTCTGTACGAACCGAATGACAAAGCCGGTCTGGATAATCTGGTCGAGCATATCACCACCTCATTCAATAGTTCCCTTGAAGAAGTCTGTCCAAAAACGAGGTACAAGGGTAAAACAAAACCTCAATGGTGGACTTCTGAGCTAACGGCTATGAAAAAGCCTTGAAACAAGCTATTCAACAAGGCGAAATATACTGGGGTCGCTCTTGGCATACCTTCTGTGGCGGAGTGGAAAATGTCTCCGACGCCGCAAGGCTGAGGAAGATACTATCTTCTTCACCCTGTACAGTGGCTTACTTGCAGGATGAGGCAAATAACTGGACAAAAAACAGCGAGCAGTCGCTGAATATACTGCTCGACACACATTTCCCGGGGAACTCACCAACAGAAGCCGAATATCAACAAGAATGCGAGGGGACTGCGAGCGTTGCTAGCTTGTTGACTGAGAGATCCAGAATAAGCTGGGTTATTAACAGCTTTGATCCCTTCAAGTCACCTGGACCAGACGGCATCACTCCAGCAGAAATGCAGAAAATGTTGAAGTTCAAGGGAAGTTTACAGAATCAGCCCTGCACGATCTTGTGAGCACTATCGAATCGTCCCTGCATTTCAAGGAATTCACCATGGTGGCATTACTTGACATAGAAGGGGCTTTTAACAACATTCGCTCAGATGCGGTAATTGCGGCACTGTCACATCTAAAAGTTATCTCTAGTTTGATTAGGCTAATTTAAAGTCTGCTCAACACAAGACGCATAACAGCATGTCTCGGGTCCACAACTCTAACAAGGTTTGTAAACAGAGGGACCCCACAAGGAGGAGTACTGTCTCCACTTATTTGGAACCTAGCGGTGAATGAAATCCTGTTAGATCTAGAACGTTGTGGCTGCAAGGCAATCGCAGTGAGTGGCAAATTCGAAAACGTCCTCCGTGAAATTCTACAGGTGGCTCTGAACAAATTGGCTAGATGGGCCAGAAGCAGCGGTTTGGGCGTAAACCCAAACAAGACAGAATTGGTTCTCTTACCTAGGATGACTAATGTCCCACATATGGACCCTCCACCTCGGATATATGGAACAGATCTAGTCTTTTCTGAAAGTGGAAAATTTTTAGGAATAATTCGAGATAGAAAACTGTTATTTAGACTTAACGTATTGGACCGTCGCCTTATATTCCTGCAAAAAGGCTGTAGGGTCGCGGTGGGGCCTCTCTCCTAAAATCATCCACTGGATATATATAGTAGTAGTTCGTCCAATACTGTTATAAGGCATTGTGGCAACTGACAAACTAACCATCACCAACCTACTAACAAAGGTTCAGAGAATAGCCTGCCTGATCATAAGCGGAGCCCTAAGGACTACAGCGACCGAGTATATACAAGCCCTACTCCATATACTGGCGATTAATATTGTGGCGAGAGAAGTTGCAACCAAAGCGGCAATAACATTAAACTGCCTATCAATGTGAAGGTACAAGAACTATGGTCACATGAGGATATCAAAGTGTAGTGCTATGGTAACCGACCGAGTGGACTATATGCTAACTGTGTACACCTTCGAGAGAAATTACATCACTATGATCCCCGCCAGAGATGAATGGGTTGGAAGAATACCAGGTAATAGAAACCATTTCCACTTTTACACGGATTGTTCGAAGCTTGATGAAAAGGTTGGCTTCGCAGTACACTGCGCAGAGCTTAGTCTGGATATAGCTCACAGACTACCAGATACATGCAGTGTCTATCAAGCCGAAATAATGGCAATATGGGAAGTCGCCAAGTGGCTGAGTCGGAACATAGTAACCAACACTGGCGTTGTCATTTACTCGGACAGCCCGGCTGCAATCAATTCTCTGGAGGCAATATCCCTAAATTCACAAACAGCCCTCGACTGCCGCAGATCTCTTAACGAGATGGCTGAGCAGTTTAATGTACACCTCATATGGATGCCTGGGCATAGGGATATCCCGGGGAACTGCAATGCCGATGAACTTGCTAGGAAAGGGACGACATTACAAATTCTCGAAGAATTTGCATATATTGGTGCGCCACTATCCACGTGCAAGCTTTGGCTTAGGCAAGAGGCCATCAGTCAGTCCAATGAAAGATCGACAGAAATCGGGACCTGCAGGGTAGCTAGACAAATCTGGCCAAGGTATGACCTGAGAAGATCAAAATATCTCCTCGCACTAGAGAGGCAAAGATTGTCTACGTTAGTATCAGTTCTGACGGGACACTGCTTGATCGGCGAACACGCCAAAAGATTGGGCATTGACTCTAATGACTTCTGCAGAAGCTTTGGAGATGAGGAAGAAGTGTAGAGCATTGAGCACTTGCTATGCGACTGCCCCGCTCTGAGTAAACGACGACTGGACATCATGGGTTCGGCCTTTCTAAGCAGCCTAACAGATCTTTGCAGTACCGACATTCGTACTATCGATAAGTTTGTATATCAAACAGGTTGGTTTCGATGAGGGGCATTTCAGCCCGTGGTAACACTAGGGACCTAATCTGGTCTATGTGAGCTGGTATAAAAAAATACGGCTGCCACCCTAACCTAAACCTAAACCTAAATATAAGCCCTTAATGAAGTTCACGTTTTTTATATATGTGCCTGGAATTTAGAAATCTACTCTTTATTATAACTTTGTGCATCTGTTTGTTACGCCCAGAAGAAGATGAGATAAACGCATCGTTTATTATACCGATCGACTTAGAATCACTTTCGAGTTGATTTAGCTCCGTCTGTCTGTCCGCCTGTGCATGTATTCTTGTAGTCAAAGTACAGGTCGCAATTATTGTCCGATCTCAATGAAACTTTGCAAATATCTTTCTTGTGGCCTAAGGACGATCCCAATTGAATTTGTTAGAAATCGGTTCAGATTTACATATTGCTCACTTATTTCAAGATTGTCCTAACGCTATTGAAACTGTATTATACGTCTTATATTTATAGAATTTAGCAGAAATGAGGTTTTGTGTATAGTCCAATCTATTTGTTCCTTCCTTTTCTTGATCTATGAAAGAATACTGCGCATTTTAAGATTATCATTTTAGACCTAGTTTATTATGAACAAAATCATCAACTCCTCCGTGGAATAAGCCTTGATGAGACTTGATGGAGCTAAGTACTTTCTGAACTGAAACGACACTATTCCAAACTATTATCGCAATGCCCCTTTTCGCATTGCTAGGGAGTTTTAGGGTATTATAAAGTCGGTCCCTCTCGACTTTATTTCTTTCCGTACTGGTTTTAACCTGCAACTGTTCATAGTAATAATGGTTCACTGTGCATTTGTTGGCAAACAATGTTGTAGGGTATTATACACTGACTTTAGTTTTTCTTTCTGGTTATACGAGTATGTAGTAATGTGTTTCACGACAAACTGCAAAAGACATTTTGAGACCAGCTTATAGATTTTCGAATTTATTTTGGGAGTTGTGGGGTTTTCTTTTACAAATGTAACAATGTTAGAATTAAACTCAATTTCTGGTGTCAAGAGGTACAAATTACAAACAAATAATTGAGATATATTATTTATTTTGTTGAATTAATAAAAAGAACTTCGATTTCTGGTGTCAAGAGGTACAAATTACAAATAATTATTTTTTTATTTTATGGAAAATGTAAAAAGATTCCGTCTACCTTTGGAAAAAATGTTTGTCAATTTTTGTCCCGATCCCTTCCTACGAAGTGGTATGTATGTATTAGAGCCGGTTATACACCCATTCCTTACTCATTATTTTTTCTGTATAGACAACAAAATGTTCTAGTGGATGCAAAAATATTTCCATTAGATATTCCCGCTGATCAACTGATATGAGCAGTTGAAGACATACTTTACAAAAAATGTTCTTTGCCGACTATATAATACCCTACACCTCCCTAACAATGCGAAAATGAGCATTGCGATAATAATTTGGAATAATTGGTTTCGTTTCAGTTAACAAAGTACTTAGCTCCACCTCCTCATCAGGGATATTCCAAGGAGGAGTTCAAGATGTTCATTATAATAAACTAGATCTGAAACAATAATCTTAAAACGCGCAGCATTCTTTCATAGATCAAGAATCGGAAGGAACTATTCATAATCAGATTTTCATCAGCTGTGTTCGAAAACCTCATATCTCATATCAAATAATGTAAGGATCGTAAATTACGGATTCAATAGCGCTTAAATACTAAATAGAATGGAACATAGTATAACTAAATCTGAACCGATTATCCCCAATTTAAGAAGAAGAAGGTATTTCCAAAATTAGGAAACTTATTTCTGCCCAATGTTGAAATGATCAAAAGTAAAGTACAACTTCTATAGCGCTTTGATACCGTATTTATATATACATATGGGGGCTATATCTAAATACAAACCGATGTTCTCCGAATGTGGCAGTGTTCATTCATGTAATAAGAAACCTCTTTCTGCCGAATATCGTACTGATCGGATAAAAAATACAGTTGCTACAGCGCTTACATGTCAAATCGGGTGTAACATATATATGGGGGCTATATCTAAATCTTGAACGGATTTTCTCCGAATTTGGTAGTGTTCATTCACGTAATAATAAAACTCTCTCTGCCGAATTTCATAAAGATCGGATGTAAAATGTGGTTTCTACAGCGCTTGCATGTCAAATCGGGTGAAACATATATATGGGGACTATATCCAAATCTGAACCGATTTTAAACAATTTCAATAGGGATCGTCCATGGGCCAAAAAAGAGCACTATGCTAAATTTCATCACAATCGGACTATAAATACGACCTGCACATTGATAAATCGACTCAGAAAGTGATTCTGAGTCGATCGGTATAATAAACAATGGGTCTATCTCTTATCCTTTTAGGTGTTACAAACAAATGCACAAAGTCATAATACCCTGTACCACAGAGTGGTGTACGGTATACATTTTTATTATTTTCTATCAAAACTCATCGCTTGCGACCATGTATAGGGTGATACATTTCGAGGTTCCGTACTTTTTTAAAGAAAAAAAAGACAGAAAATTCAAATTGAATGGGGAATGTTTATTATCATTTGAAAGACCATTCAAACAAATGATGGCCGCGGCTACGTCTCAGATGACTCGTTCGAGCATTTCGACGGCGAAGGACACGCGTAAACGTTGTTCAGGCGTAAGTCTTTCCATGATGAAATGCCAAACAATACTTAACAAAAATAACATGACAGCATGACCCGACTCACACGTGATCTGTCAAAAAAAGGCTAATGAAAAAAGTATTTTTACTATATTTTAAAATTTTTTAAGAAAGGTTGCAAAATTAATTTTCCTATGCCGGTTTGTTTTATTGTGCGTATAGACGTGTTATACATACATCGTCTTCTCCGAAGTGCTCAGTTTGACTACGTTAGTTATCAGTGTTTGGAACAAATTTTCTAAAACAGTAATGTTTACCAACAAAATATCTTTAAATATTCCTATCCAAAAGAAATGAAAATGTAAGTGTTTATGGAATTGAAAATTTTGTTGTTCGGTGTAAACTCAGATGTCTATTAACTCTTCGAGTGTTTTTCAATAGGGCAAACTAATGGCATCGTTAAGAGTGTGGTATTTGTAGTCACTTCCTCTATTATTAAATAATTTCCATCGTCGAGTGTTATCTTTGGCCGATGCAGACAGATGGGCGTGTGCCCCTATGCAATACATAGCCCGCATGCAGTGCTGTTGCTCATCCTTCTATCCAAGGACGGATAATTGGATAATAGTCTGTGACTTGTTATACGAAAATTACTTTAATGTATGTATTTTCGAATTTGATTTTCTACTTAAAAGCACATAGACTATAGATATTCGTACTTACTTTTACAATGGCCACGGTATGCAATTTGCAGATGAAGATTATCCGTACGACAAGCTCGTTTTCGTAATTGGCATTCCGTGCTGTAGGTTCGCCCATCAGTGCCACAAACGGGATTTGAGGATCTTATATTGTCTGTTATCTTGTGATGGATTAAAAAGAAAGGATGAGATAAAATAAAAATTTAATTTTTTAATTTTAACAAGACTAAATGCTCTTCGCATGTCTAAACAATGTCAACAGTATTAATTCATTCAGTAGATGTTTGACAATTACTAGATATGTAGTATACATATTAGGATATACCGAAAAATCACTTTCTTTATATACGATTTCTTAAAAGATGCGCATTGACGGACTTATTACACTTTGCAACAAAACTATTTTTTGCCCGACACCTAAAAAGTTTTTTAATGTAAAGTGTCTCCAATTCCCGTTTTCCAAAAAGTTACCTTTAGTATTTGGATCGTATTTTAGGAAGTGTAATCCCTATCGACGGGAATATGCGTTAAGTTTAAGGTAATTATCGTTGCTACAAATGTTGGAAATATCTAATTCACGTAGAAATAGCCAAACAACACCACCGGGTCTATACTTAAAAAAATTGTCGTGTTAAGGACACCAAATTATACAACACAATTTTATGCACAGCCCTTCGGAATAATTTTTGTAATGTATTGTTGCGAGAATATCACACTTTTCTTTTGCGAGGTACTAAACAATAGACATGTTTTCGTTATGTGCTAGCAATTTTAGTTTAGCACTTTGCAACGAAAACAACTGACTTCCACTAACTGGCGCATAAGCAGTAAGTCGTGGATTTCCACTATCTGGTAGCAATGGTGTCATGAGTTGCGAAGAAAAAACAGTGCGAAACAGACAAAAAATATGTGAAATGTATTTATAAAACATACATTTACTATTCTATGTTCAATTGTTTACACTCTTTTTGCTAATATTAAAATAATTTTCCATTTTTGTTCTTCTTCTTTCCGTTAATTCACTATAAATGACAACAAACTCTCCAAAAATGAGATGCCATACTGCGAAATATAGGATGCCCAATCTGGCAACACCATACTCGATTAAGACAGGAACACAAGCACCAAACTTCATCGGGAACTGATAATGCTTAAAAGTGCTTAGCTGCCCACGCAAATTAAGCACCTATGGTGTAACGAAAACACGCCTATTGTTGCGTATTTTGTGGTCAATATTGGTCTAATGCGACTAGACCTGAAGAACATATGAAGGAAATGTTATTCGAAAAATTTTGTCTGCCCACTTTTTAAAGGTTAAAAAAATTTTTATGACGCACCTTTCGACCTATTTTAAGAAATAATTAACATTTCGTTATCAGTTTTAATATCTTTCTTTTTCTAGAGGAATTGCGATAAGTTTAGAACTATTGGAGGTTTTCCGCCGATATTGTAAAACTACAGGCATATAGATAATTGTGGGTCGACATTTTGCTAACTCTACACAATTATATTTTTTTCGTGCTACGTCGCACAGTGGTAGTGGTTAAGAAAAAGGGAAATGAGTCAACCGAATGGCACACAACTTGGCGTGCTTGTAGAAGAGGCATTAGATAAGTCAAGTTTTGAATTTGGGTATGGTATACAGAGCCGGAGATACAGGGCCTCAAAGTTGGTCACCTCGGTTTAGCAAACTGTTTAAGCGCATGTAATCTTTGTCTTTTTCGTCTGATTCCTTAAATTTGGTTAAAAAAAATATTGCCATAAGGTTTACCCAGTGAAACAAAAAGGTATGTCCATTTGAATTTCTACTTTACAAAAAATATTCTTTGTCAAAAATACCAAAAATGGCAGGTGCAGGTTTCTGTAGACTTTCCCTTGTTGTAGGTATGTTGATTCCCCGACAGGAGTTGTGTGTCCATATTTTTTTTTAAATGGTAAAGCTTTTTATATTCTAGCCTTGCAGTTGTCGAAAATGTGGCAAAGTTTTAATTTTTTCGAAAAAGTGGAGTCATTTGGGAAGCATGGTAACGGTATTTACAAAATTTCCTCTTTATCTCCAAAATATTACATATAAACCTCTTCGAAATAAAATAAAAAATTCCCATTTTTTATACCCTCACTTTAGTGTGACGAGGGTATATATCATTTGCTGCGGAAAAAAGTGTAACACGTCGAAGGAGTGACCTAAGACCCCAAGTATGTTCGGAGGAAATCCGTTTTGGGTCATTTTAAGTCGAATGAGCAATGTCCGTCCGTCTGTCTGCTTGCTGGTGCGCACGATAACTCTCGAAAGGAGTAACCGATTGACCTCAAATTTGGTGTGTGGTAATGTTTTTTTCTATCTCCGACTAAGTTCGAAGATGGGCGATATTGGTCCACTCCTTCTAGTACCTCCCCCACAAAGCGTTAAAATGCTGTGAAATATTGATTCTTTAATAACTGCTATACTACTTATTCGAATCTTTTGAAATTCGACACATAGTATTAGCTTATTAGTCGCTATCAACTCGAGAAAAATGGGCGAAGTCGCCACGTCCCTTTTGGTACCTCCCACACAAATGCACCATTTTGCACCAAAAGTTAACAGCTTATAACATTAATAACAGTGTATAAAAATACTTGAAATTTTTTACAGTATTATGCTTTTATATTGCCTACAGTCCAGGGAAAAATGGGTGTTGTTGCCACGCCCCTTTTGGTACCTCCCACACAAAGGTACCTTTTTGCACCAAAAGTTAACAGCTTATTACATTAAAACCAGTGCATAAAAATACTTGAAATTTTGTACAGTGTAATGTTTTTATAGTGTCTATAGCCCTGTGAAAAATGGGCGTTATTGTCACGCCCATTTTGGTACCTCCCACACAAAATGCCCAAATCATACCACAATTTAATGTCTCATAACGTTTATACCAGTGCACATAAATGCTTATAAGTCGGCACAGTGCAATGAATTTAAAGTATCTAATGTTCAGCGAAAAAAGGTGTATTTTATAAACCCCTTCTGGTACCTCCCACACAAATTGACAGAATAATTCGAGTAATATTCAATATTACATTACTCACAAAGTGAGGGTATACCTTTGTCGGTTTACCCGACTGAAACTTTCTTACTTGTTTTAAATAAATATTTGTCATCGTATTTTTGTAGTTTGTAGTTCTTAGCATCAGAAATTGAAAGTAATTCGCAAGTTATTATATATGCAAAAGTCAATCCAACAATTTCCAAAAAAATTTCGAAAATTCCCAAAAATGGAATTTTTATAATTTCCCCTATACGAGTATCTACTATACTAAAAGCCGCACACCAAATATCTTTTGCAGTTCAACTTAGAACACCTTACCACATAAAAAAATAGTAAAGGTTTTAATATTTTAGCTTGCGACTGGAGAAATTGTGGCTGTGTTTTGAAATTTGTGTAAAAAATGGTGTAAATTGGAGAAGATTGGCAAATACCGGTCTTTCTTCAGGGACATTCTCTAGGAAGTTTCCTTTTAGATGCATATAAATATGTTACACTTTTTTTAAATAACTTTTTCCTTAACTCTAATAGCAAAATATAACTTCAAATGGCTATAACTATGGTCTTATTTGGTATATCGGATTGAATTTTGTCATCATATAGCAAATGTTGCTGCCTATTCTGCTTAGACATTCACAAAATAATATAGGACAACGTCGGCAAAAAAATGGAAAATTCAAATTTATCTCGGTGACTACACAATGTAAATGTAAAACGTCTCTTTTAGACCTCGGCTAGTAGAATGCACATGAAATATTTTATGAATTAGACAAAAAGGGCAAACCGTTTAAATTTTTTTTCATCCTAGGTGACCAAATTTGAAGGCCTGTAACTCCGCCCCTGTATACGATAGGGGTCCAAATTCAAAACATAACTTCTCTAATACCTCTTCGACAAGCATGCCAAGTTGTATTGCAATCGGTTGACTGGTTAAGAAACGGCCATAGAAATATAAACAAAATTTCAAATAAGCTGGAAGTCGAAACTTGTTTGGTATTTCGGTAATCAAGTCGTTAATATGTATCTTTTGAATACTCTTAGGAATTCTTTCCGCAAAAACCAAATTTTAGACATTTATTTAATTAACTATGTATTTAAAAAAATAATTTTCGAGTTTTCCAAAGAACATTTCGTTTACCGCAAATACTTCGTCTAAAATAAATTTTGGTTCATATGAAAGATTTTTTTCAAGATACATTTTTCAATTTCCGAAATTTGGTTTCAGTGGTCATGAGAATTCCATTTGACCACGTTGTTCTGATCATAAAACTCCAAGAATACTTTCATACTCTGGGACAATTTAAAACCATGTTTGCCCCACCGTGTGCCTAAAGGAACGAATTAAAAAAGTTGGGAACACATTTAATCGTTTTCGCTCCATTGGACCACATTTAACCTTTTTGCCCACTGTGTAATGTTTAACAATTTTGTACAACCACTGTACAACATTTATTCGGTTTTGCGCCATAGTGCCACTAGAAGTATACATTTGAAGAAAAACGTTGTTTATATTCCAGGAGCTAAATTCGCAACCTTAGACCACAAGTATTTAATTTTTTTTGCACCCCGCAACACCCGTTTTCGTCACTATACCATACTTCACACTTTTTGCTCACTGCACCAAATGTAAACCATTTTGTCGCATTGTAATATTTATCACCTTTTGCCTCACTCGACTATATCTAATCCCTGTGGTTTCCTGGAATAACAGCACATCTCAAAAAAATCAAAATGTTCAGAAGAGCAAAAATATTTTTTCATTCGCAGTACATTTTATACTAAATGTGCACATTTGAATGTTGGAAAGGTCTTAAATAATTGGACTTGCACAGGAGTGTCATACTATATCTTTCGATAGAAAATGATTCATTTATGCTAAAATCAGGAAATATCTGACATAGGCTGTTATTCAAGAAAACCAAAGATTTCACACCTTTTTTCACGTTACCATATTTAGGACTTTTGATCCACTGTACCATATTTAACCATTTTTGACAAATACGTATACATTCGTTTTTTACCAAAGGCATTTTTGTCTTCGCAGCCATCTTTAAAAGAAAGTGAGAACATTTTTAACCCCGGTGGAAAGCCAAAACATCCCATCTTATTCGGAGTCTACGCCCTTAGGGCGAATATCGCGATTTCAGCTGTATCAGTTTGGATTTAAAGGTTGTACATACTATTTTGTTAACCACTGTGCGCCCAAAATTACGAATTTCGAAAAATCCCATGATGTTGCACGTATATGTAGAAGGGACTACCATCCTACCAAATTTCATGCGTTCTCTTGTGTATCAAGATGTATAACCGGAAGGAACCTTTATATGGGGGCTACGTCAAAACATTGACTGTGTCCCATTTTCACTAAATGCCTTCAAAAGTCTAATCGGAAGGATACTTAATGTGGGGCTATATTCAAACACGGAACGATGTGACCAATTTTCACTATATATTACAATTTAGTGCTATATAAAGTATAAAGGCCTTATTCATAAAAATTTATGGTAGGTTTGTTGAACTAATTTTCAACGTTAAAACTTTTTTTAAACCATCCATAGGTTAGGTTAGGTTAGGTTGAGAAGAGGAGGCGGTGAAATTCCACCTCATGTCCTTGGACATACACGTAAGCCAGTATTCGGCCTGTTGTGCGCTCTAATTGTTATTATTTAGAAAGGTCGGTAAGCTATTTTAGGAACTCTGTACTGTCGACATAGTCCTTAATTTTCTTCCAGTCTACGCCCCTAAGTTGGGTCAAGTCTGGTATAGCATCATTTCCTAAGAAACGTGATCTATTGTTGGCGAACGCTGGGCAGTGGCAGAGGAAATGCTCCAACGTTTCATCATCCTCCCCGCATGCCCTACATATGCTGTCATCTACAACTCCTATCCTATGTAGGTGTGCTTGTAAGCATGTGTGTCCTGTAAGGACACCCATGATCTTACTAATTTCTACCTTGCTCAATCTCAGTAAGGTCTTGGCCTTGTCCTCGTTTGGGTCACCCCACAAGACCTTCGTTGTCTTCCCAACGTTTTCACTATTCCATAGCGTGATATGGGCGTTCTTCGCCCATATTTGTAGTTCAGAACGCATAACTCTGAAGGGTTTTGCGTTCTCTAATGTTGTTGTTTGCAAGTCTCTGGCTCTAGATGCCAAGGCGTTTGCTTTCTCGTTACCCCTTACTCCGCAATGGCCAGGCACCCATATGATGCATATAGTGCCGTATTCGGAGTAGGCGTTAATCGCCATTTTACAATCTAAAACGGTCCTCGACCTCACCGTTCTAGACGTTATCGCCCTAATAGCCATTTGGCTATCTGTGAAAATATTCACTTTTGTTGGTCTTGTGTTAGTCCCAAGCCAGCTCACACATTCTGTAATTGCTCGGACTTCCGCCTGCAGGACTGTGTTATGGTCTGGCAGACGGAATAAGAGTTCGGTTTCCGGTTCTTCGATGTAAAGTCCTAGCCCCGTTCTCTCCCCTAGTTTCGATCCATCTGTATAACAGCAATTTCCAGATGTTGTCTGTACTACGGTTCCATCAATCCAGGATTGTCTGTCTGGTATCATGGTCTCACACTCAGCAACCATTGATCTTTCAGGTATTCTGTCGGATACTGATGATATGTCAGTTAAATCCACCGTCACTACCTCAGCTATCTTTTGATGATATGACACGTGATCGCTTTCGATCCATTCGCCCATCACTTTGAGCCTCGTCGCCGTGAGGGCAGCTTCATATCTAATCTGTATTTCTATTGGTTGGATATTCAAGATCGTCTCCAATGCCCTACTGGATGTGGTCCTCATTGTCCCGCTTATGCCGAGACAACACATTCGTTGGACCTTTTGTAATATCATTATGTTGCACTTATTCTTCATTGATGTCCACCACACTACTGATGCGTAAGTCAAAATAGGTCTGATTACGCTCTTGTAGAGCCATTGTGTCATACTTGGATTAAGGCCCCATTTTGAGCTAATGGCTCTTCTACATAGTGCCCAGCATATGTGAGCCTTGTTTGCTCGTTCTTCTATGTGGCACTTCCAATTTAGTTTCCTGTCCAGGATAACACCTAAGTATTTAACCCTGTTGGAAACTGGAATTGTTTTGTTTAGGAAATGCGGGTCATCATACTGACCAATCTTCGTTTTCCTTGTGAACAGACATATCTCTGTCTTTTCTGGGTTTACATTTAGGCCTCTCGGTCGAGCCCAGTCATATGCAATTTTTAGAGCCGTTTCGGCCCTTCTACAAAGTTGATTAGGATTCTTCCCCCTCAGAAGTATTATAACGTCATCTGCGTAACAGACTGGTTTAAGTCCTTCATCCGTTAGTATCCTTAGGAGACTATTTATAGTAGTGACCCACAGGAGTGGTGATAAAATACCGCCCTGTGGTGTTCCCTGTGCTACTCTGTCTCTTATTTTTATGTCGTGGGACCCACAATTTATCCATCTATTCCTTAGCATGTGGCTTATCCAGTCTCGGAGAGCCCGGTCCACCTGAAACTGGTCTAAGGATTGGATGAGTGTGTCGGTCCGTACATTATTGAACGCCCCTTCAATGTCTATACATACCGCAAGTGTATACATCTTTCCATTGAAGGATTCTTCTATGTTGTGTACTACATCGTGTAGGGCGGTATCCACCGATCGCCCTTTAACATAGGCATGTTGTCTAAATTTTAGCATTTCGCCTGGTATCTTACTTTTAATCATGGTATCCACTATACGCTCCATGGTTTTGAGTAAGAACGATGTTAGGCTTATTGGTCTATAAGCCTTAGGTGTTGCATAACTTGCCTTGCCGGGTTTAGGTATGAAAACTACCCTTGCCTCCTGCCAGGCTTTCGGCGTGTATGCGAATTTTAGACATGCTGTGAAAATGGCGGCTAGATGAGTTGATATGTAATCCACCTCCATCTGTAGTAGTGCCGGAAATATTCCATCAGGTCCTGGTGCCTTAAATGGTGAAAAGCTTCTTACGGCTTCTTTGACCATATGGTCTGTAATGATATGACTTAGTTGTTCCTCATTTTCACTGTAGTTCGGTATCTCAGTCTGGCCCGTCGTACCTTGCGGAAAATGGGTGTTCATCAAAAGTCTTACCATCTCTTCGGTTGAGTCCACTCTTCTGCCCATATCGTCTACCATTGTTTCGGTTTGGGTATGGGTTTTTGAGAGGAACTTTTTAATTTTAGAAACATCGTTAACGCTATCGACCTGTTCGCAGAATAGCTTCCAGGAGTTTCGTTTTGCTGTTCTTGTGATTTTGTTATATTCTCTGAGTCTTCTATGGTAGTCGTCCCAGTATACTGGAGATTTTTTACGGCGTGCCCTATTGTAAAGTCTACGGACCTCTTTCCCAATGTTGCGAATCTCCCCGGTCATCCAAGGCTTCTCTTGGGCTGATTTCCTTTCTCGAAGCGGACAGCTGTCTTCGAAAGACCTTACTAATATATCCGTAATGTAGTCAACATTAGTGTCAATATCCTCAACACTTAGGCACTCGAAAAGTCCATGCCCTAGTCTTTCTCTAATTAGCTTCCCGAATTTTGTCCATTTAGTTTTGGCCTTATTTCTGAAACTTATTGGGTTCGGCGGTGGCCGTGCTATCTTAAACCTTATGTAACGGTGATCAGAAAAAGAATGTTCTTCAGAGACCCTCCATTCCTGTATCACGTCTATTAGATTTTCTGAACATATTGTTATATCTAATACTTCTTCCCTTATTCTATTAACGAAGGTAGCCGTGTTACCTATGTTAAGTGTTATTAGGTCGTTAGTATTCAAGAATTCTACTAGGGCCTGGCCCCGTTTATTAATGTTAGTACTACCCCACGCGACGTGGTGAGAGTTAGCATCGCAACCTACTAGTACTTCGTTACCTGTTTGTTTGACTTTCCTCACCAAGCGTTGTAGTTCCGACGTAGGTGGTAATGTCGGTGAATCGAAAGGCAGATATACTGATGCTAGGTATACACTTCCATTCCCTTGTTTCAGTACTGTAGCATCCGATGTTGACAACTCTGGAGAAAAAAGATAACATAAATTTTTGTGACATATAATACAAGTCCTTGGTCTAGTTCCTGTATTTGCATAAAACAGTTGGTAATTAACGTGATTTAAGCCAGTAACCTTGTTTCGAATCGTCCATGGTTCTTGGATTAAAGCAATATGAGTCTTACCTTTATTTATTATTTCCATCAAAGCGTTGGTTGCCGCCTCGCTCCGATGGAGGTTTATCTGGACGACTTCAATCATTGGTCCTCCAGTAACCGGTCTTCTTGGGAGTCAGTGATTGTAGATTCGGCTCCCTCATCATTTTTTGGCTGCAGTGAGCGCTTATCTTCATCGCTGCCTTTATTATTTATTGGCTCAGTTGTCCGGTTTTCAGCGCCAACCAAAGCCTTACCAATTTTGAAGAAGACTGCTTTGTTCACATAGAACGCCATACCCTTCGTCTTGACCAGGCTGGCCATGGAGAGCCGATCCAAACCCACCACAAGGAGAGTGCCATCACGGTCATTCTCTCTGTGGAAGACTTCCCACCTCTTCACGTCCAGTCACTTGTTTTGCTGGCCAAAGAGTTTGAGCATGCGTTCTGATGTGAAATTGCTGCCCCATCCTTTGACGTGTACTGTTGTTTTTATGAGCTGAGGGATGTCCCTCCTCCTTACCAGTTTCAGCTTAGCGCCTTCCCAGGGAGAGGGGATGCTATCCACAAGCTCTTTGAGGGTCTCTATACATTCTGGTGACGCGAAATTCATCCTCAGTGTGTCCCCTTTGAACTCGCTGCTCATTATTTGAATTGGGGGCCCGTCGTCGGAGTTGAGAGCGTGCTCCACAATTTTATTATTCACCAAGTCTTCAACGTTGTTGTGTTGGTCAGTGGGGATTTTGCCGGATGCTCTGTTGATGTCGATCACTGCGTAGCAGAGCTCGTCTCTATATTGCTTTCTGGCTACTTTGGCATAAGATGGTGGCTTCTTACCTTTTTCATCAACCAACTTCCTCTTCCGTAAAGATCGTGACATCTTTTTGGATGTACTATGCTTTCCGGAGGGTTCCGTGGTTGCGCTCGCTTCCTTTGTAGTTGGATCGACTTTGTCGCCGCCCTCTCCACCAGGATACAGACTGGAGTCTCCTTCGTGAGGGGCTTGACTTGTTCTCTCCAATTTACTTGAAAGCGGGGAGCTCTTTTTTTTCTTCGGCGGTTTCGCAGTGTTCTGCTCTTCTGGAGATCTGATCCTCTTTCCTGCCTCCGCAGAGGTGGATGGAGTTTCAGATAGCTCCTTTGGAGCATCCTGCACTATGGCCTGTTTGCTGCTTCGGTTCATCTTCTTCAACTTTCGTCGTTGTGCCCCTGATAGCTTCTTCTTTTTTGTCGTGAGCTGTGCCATGCACGCGTTGACTTCTTCTACCATCTTGCTGACCTCGACGTCTTTGGAGTTAGCTAAAACAGTAATGTTAACGTGTTCGTTTGAGTCGGAGTCGGAATCGGATTCTCTACCTGTACTAGAAGGCTGGGTCCAGTTAATACTCTCCCGTGGTTCCTCCTCTTCCTTCTCCGTATTTTTGCCAATGGCTGTATGTGCGCTTGTTGCATTGTCTGCGACTACAGGCGCCAAGGCACCCACACCTGTAGGAGGATTGGTTGCGCTTGTTTCACTTACTACGACTACAGGTGCCAAGGCAGCCACACCTGTAGGAGACATTGAAAAATTTTTTGGCTCGCTATCTTGGGATAACGACGGCACGTGACGTGGGAGCACATCAACAATTGCCGCCGGTACTGGGGTTATTACTCCCTGCACCGTAACTTTATTTCCAAAACCATCCATAACTTTTTATGAATAAAGCACCTAAGTCGGCGCGCCGCCGAAGTACTCAGCTAATAGGAAGCTCAAAAAGCAGCATTTTTTATTACGAAAAATCGGGCGTCTAGAATCCAAATAAAACCTGTAAAGAGGGCCCAATTGGGGCGGAACCGACTATATGATACCCTACACCATCTTGTTATCGAAGAATAAGCACAATTATAGTTGCCCTAAATCTGAAATGATTACCTTATAACTTGCAAAGTTTGTTCTTGGATCAACAAACTATACTCGTTCAATTTTCATAAATATCAGTCGGAAAATATGGTTTCTGTAATACTTTTAATATATATATATATATATATATATATAACAGTCATGCCTATCCAAGTTCCTAATACAACTTCTGCAGCGCACTTTAATGCCACATCGGGAGTAACATATTTTCACCACTTTCAATAGGATTAATCCGTAGACCAAACAAGATATAATATAAGAATTGGCACCTGCACTTTTATAACGAGGATACATCGTCTCAGAAAGTCATATCAATTTTGGGAGTTAAAAAGAAATGCACAAAATTAAAATATATTGTACGGCGTAAATATTTACACTTCTTAAAAAAGTAAAAAATAATTCTCTATTACATTTTAAAAATTTCCAAGTACCTACAAAGGTACAAAATTGCTTTAAATGCTTTGAAATTATTTTTTTTAATAAAAAGACTAAATAAAATTTATTTTGTATAATAAAAAAAAGTTTGCTTTCTTCTGGTTAAGGTAGGAAATAGAACGGCGCGTAGCCGGTAATCCGCCGCCGCGCTACGGGCGGATATGGGAAAATGTGGCCAAAATGCTGTAAAATCTACAAAAATGCTTGGATTTTGATAATTGAAGGCACATTCTCTTTATTCACATTGAGAAGAATTTTTTCTAATTTTTTTTTTAATTTTAAAAATTTAAATAAAAGCGTTGTAAAAAATCGAAAATGCACAATCGATATATTTTATATTATTTTATCGTAAAGTCCAGGAAAATCGGTGCATAATTTAAAATTATAATGATAATTAAGCAAGTCAAGTCACCTAAATTTGAAAATAAGATATAGCGCCCAAAGTGCACCGAAGGCGAAATTTTTACAGAATATTACAGAACACCTCAACGAAGACTCTAAAAAATGTTTTGTAGGAACACCTCCTGACGTTTTCTAGTTATAAGAAATGTCCTGTAAAAAAATATAAATTTTCTGTCATCAAAAGGACTGTAAAGGTTAACAACGAAAACAAATACAAATTTCAAGTGTCTATATATGATTTTATACCTCTTAAAGAATACCTTAAGTTGATGTGTATTTTGGACCGATTAGTTTCTCATTTCTATCATCTCAATATTTAAAATTTCAGCAAATTGTACTCTAAATGCAGGTTGAAATATATGTCAATCTTTGGACAGGAATTTGATCATCTTAATATTAAAATATTTTGTTTTGTTTATATTTTCATAGAACGCAAATGCTTATTGTTTACGCAAACAGCCCTGCAGACAAAATTACTAGTTTGTATATAGAAATGTACTAGTTGCTTTTTTACATCAAACTAGTAACATATATGTATTTTTTCATATTGCGAACTATCGATTTTATCATTGGCTTGACATAGGCGCCCAACTACTTAGTAGGGACATAAATACTGTTACAACATTGAACACACCCATAACAATAGTAGAATTGAACATACCCTATTAACACTACGTGGATTTTGAAACCTAACCTCTATAGCGTTAGTTTGTAACGCAAATTCAAAATTGCTTCAGTTTTCACCATGAAGTGGTCAGACAATGAGAACCGCATCGCTGTTATAGCGCTTCTTAAGTGTGGAATAAAAAAGCGACATTTTCAAAACGCTCCGACCGCTGGGGCTTGGTCGTACGTTTGTCTACCGGTGCATAAAAATGTTTGAGGAGACTGGTGATGTCAAAGACCGCCACCGGTCGGAACGCCCTCGTCCTGTTCGAACGACGCAGGTCATCAAATCCGTCAAGTCAAGAATTGTGCGAAATCCGCTCCGAAAACAGAAAATTATGGCCCATGAGATTAGTATTACGAAAAAATCCATGAGTCGAATTATCTAAAATGACTTTGGACTTGGGGCTTTCAAACGCCGTACGGGACAACTGTTGACTGCAGCTTTAAAAAATAGGAAAGAAAAATGCACGCTGATAACTTGCATAGAAAAATCTTGTTCACTGATGAAACAATTTTTACCGTGCAAGAAAAATTTAACAATCAAAATGGTGTATTCACTATAGTCGTCTAAGGAAGCATCTAAACTGATTCCACGGGTCGAAAAAGGCCATCATCCAGCTTCAGTCATGGTTTTGTTAGGTGTCTCTAACGATTTGCATTTCTGTGAACAAGGGGTCAAAACATCGGCCAAAGTTTACCAAGAAACCGTTTCGGAAGCTATTGTGAAGCCATTCTCTATTTCAAAACCAGTCATGGACTTTCCAGCAGTATGCTGAGCCGGCATATAAGGCTAAAACGACCCAGACATGGCTTCGAAACAATCTACCAGCTTTCATTTCATCTGAAGAATAGCCCTCTGAAAGCTCTGATTCAAACCCACTGGATTACAAAAATGTGGACAGTTTTAGAGGACATGGTCTGTCACAAAAGATACCCCAACATCACTTCTCTTAAGACTGCTTTGATTCGTGCTGTGGACACATTCCCAATTGACGAGGTACGTTCCGCTATTGATGATTGGCCAGTGCGACTTAAGGCATATGTGAAGGCCAAAGGTGAACATTTCGAATGAATGCTTGCTTTTTTTACAATATATACAACAAATTTAGTCCAAAAGCATTCATTAATGTTAATGTTATTGCATAAAATGTGTGTAACAGTATTTATGTCCCTACTAAGTAGTTCATTTGTTTACAATTCAGTGCTAGTTAATATGTAGTTCAGTTATTACTATATTTGAAAATAAAAGAGTAAAGGGAATGGTGGTGGGAGAGCAACGCATGTCGCAGAGAGACGAAAGTGTCGATCTGCAACCACCAAGTAGGTACCAAACCAGTACTGTAAAGCAGATCAGCTAATCGTTTTTGCTGCAGAGATGATAATGGCTTTGCAACTAGCTTATGACTGTTTTAATACGCAACTGGAAAAGCTTTTAGCTGCAGGGAAAATACCGTACACTACGATTTTGAGATAACGATCGCAACCATGGATGTAAAATAGCATTTTGGTTTTTGTACTTTCGCTTGGACAAAATGTACTTTTTTGACTCCCACGGTTTTTTTAACTTCATACTCGTAACAATTCAATTGCTTTAATTTCGATAATATGTATGTATATTAGAAGCTTCTTAGATGAACTCTATGATAAATTGGTGGAAAGTAATATATACCAGTACCGACCCCAATGAGTTTTTATAGAAATTTACACTAATTTTATTACAAGCATTACACTCGTATAATAGGTCCATTAACCAATTAATTTATCATATACTTCATTTACCATTTATTCTTAAACTTCTACAAGTATATTTCACTGGTAATTTTTGTTTGGTACGTCTAAATTTGACAATTGACATCAATCAGTCCGTTGGGGATCAGATCAGTACCAGGTCTTGATATAATCAGTACTGGGATGTGTATGTAAATGGAAATTTAAAATATATTTATTTATATGTCGAGTCATGAGTGATTCAAGTCATGTTGTTTGGGACTTTTCCTAAGACAGACATTGTACGATAGTTCAAATATATAATACGCCCTCTGAGGTGTGGTCCCAGACATGTCTTAGGGAGTAAATTGCCACATCAGATGACAAAACGTAATAAAAGAGACATGTCCCACCAGGGACCGGTCACAGCACTAATTTCTTGTAGTAAATTTTTCCATGAAGAAAGCCTTTGGGAAATATGGATTTGAACCTGTATAATTTCAGATTTTATAGTCCTCGTAATATTTCAATTATAGGTATCTTTTGTCCATTCCATCCGTACATAACACCGACATTAATTTGATGAACAAAAAATATAAAAATGTACCAAATTGGTCGCGGTAGTACCATGGTACTTTCGAAGCTCAAAATGTACCAAAAAAGTACAATTGTACCAACTTTTGCATCCCTGATCGGAACCACTATAATAACGTACGGTTTTTCGAACGCAAACGATACATCGTAGTGGTTGTGGTTTTTTTTAGAGAACGCAAACAGAATACACTATGTTTAGCGCTCTCTTCTTTTTTATGCGCGACACAAGAGGCCGCAAATATGAAGCAATCTTTATGCAAATTGGTACAGAATCATATATTAGACTAGGGACGACCCCTATTGGGGCACATCGGTCCATGTTTTGATTTAGCCCCCATATAAAAATCTTCACCGATTTCACTTCTTGACGCTCTGGAGAACACATTTTTCAATTGATCTGGATGAAATTTAAGAATTTACACTTTATATTATACCTAATCGTCCCCAGTAAAAATGGTGCATATCGGTTTATGTTTTGGTATAGCCCCCATATAAAGGTAGACAAAATAGACAGAGTTTCCAATAAAATATTTTTGTGGCAATGGAGCCATTGTTACATACATAAACTTCGCACATCTGACAATTAAAAGTGTCTGAATATTATTTCATAATGGCAACGTTGTGTGTTTACACGTTTGCCAGATGTCTACCAATACTATTGTCTTAAAATGACTTTTCTGCCAACGTTGCAAGACAAACATTTTTTGTTTTCACGGTTGTAAGTATCGCCATTTTCCAGACAATATTGTTAGATCTGATCTGACAATCGTGTGTACATAGCTTAACTGCTCTAAAACAAATACACTTCTTTAGTATATTTGCTGGAAACATATTATTTCCAAATGTTCCCAACACCACTCGCAGAATTTTTGTTATCCTTCCCAATATTGTTCTTTTTTCAAATGAAAATCAATTGTATTTAAATGTACTTTTTACGCCAACTTAGTGTAGGGTTTACTTCAAATTCATGAAAAATATTTTTTTAATTAATGTAAATTTTGAAGAAATTTTGATATCAAATTGTTCTTCAAGGCAATCACAAGTATTTAAAGCTGAAAATCGAAGAAATGCTTCATCAGGCCAATACAAGGATTCATGAAATTGATGAAATTTTTTCTTTCAGTGTTTACATTGTACATGCATTAGGCAGTAACGATGTCTAGAAAGATGAGCATTCACAAGTTTATCTACAGACAATTTATATATAAACATTTTTATGTAACACAAAAACAAACGTCTGGGATTTCCTGAATCAGCTCGTCAATGCGCAGTTTTTGAGACCTCTTAGGATTTACATTTTTAAAAACGCGGTTTTCGGTACATCCTAATATGCAAGTGCGAACGTATTAACGTTTATTTACCTACCGTTATTGCATGTTGAGTTTTTGGAAATCCATGCAAATCGAATTGATCGAAGTAACTGTCGAAGGAAACGGCATCAAAATGATGCGAATTCGACGACGAATGCGATGTGGAAATTGTATTGTCATTGTCGTCGTTATAGCTGTCGGTTGTCCCAGACGCTGCTGCTGCGTCTGGCATCGTCTGGAATTTGCCACCGCGATCACGATGAGGATGATGATGAGATGGATGTGCAGCACCTTCGCCTTTGGCATTGTCCGTGGATGCGAAGGCGGAAGAGGACGAGAACGAGAAGGAGGACGATGCGGATGTGGAGGCAGCAGCAGCGGGCATTGTTACATACGGATGTGTTGAGGCTGCCGCCAACCCAGGCAATGATGATGTCGACGGAGGTGATGAGGACGTGGATGAGGATGACGCTGGTGTGGATAATGGTAATGAGGATGACGTAGCTATTTCACTTCCGTGATTTGTTAAACGACTTTGATCTGAAGCACCAGCAGCAGACATTGTGGAATTTACGGGAGTGGTCGGCAATAGCAATTGCGTTTGTGGGGTTGTGGCGACCGACGTCCGCGAAGATATCGAAGCTTTATTGGTACTTGGGGGCACAACTTTGTTGTTGCTGCTGCTGCTGGTACTGATAGCTGTGGTGTTGGCGGTGGTGGTGATGGTGTTATAATCCTTTGGAGCCTTTTGTAGATTGGGTCGTTCCTTGTGGTGGTGTTGTCTGTTGTGTTTACGTCTGCCCGGACCCGAATTTTGTTCGTGATTATTGTGATGCTGATGATCATGCCGATCGTCATGATGATGATTTTGATGCTGGTGCTTGTTCTTGTGCTGATGTTGGTGATGGTGATTGTTGTTGCGATGGCGATTTGGAGTGCTCTCTGCGTGTCGTCCATTCTGGTGCGGATGTGGATGAGGATGTCTAATGTGGTGGAGGCTATTGCTATTGTTATTGTGGCTCGAATACTGATCTCGTTGCTGTGTTTTGGTTGTTTGTAAATCATGATTATTTTTGTTAGTTTTGGACTTATGTCTAGACAGGGACTGGTTTCGAAATCTCGTTGCATCATCATCGTAGTGGTCATTGTTGTTGCTGCTGCTGCTGCTATAGCTGTTGCTGAAACCACTATTGAAGCTGATGCCCCGACTCCTTCCGCTGACGTCGTCCGCATCCTCATCGTCATAGTCATCTTCCTCGTATTCTTCGGAGAGATCAGTGTCCTCGTGTTGACCATTGCCGTTGCCTTTGGAGTTGTTGTTGCTGTTAGTACGTTGTCTGGCATATGTGGTTCTTACATTGCTAAAGAGTTGTATTCGTCTAGTGGTGGGTTTTTCCGTATGCTCGACATTGGCGGTTATCAGAAGTCTACGATTGCCTTTTGGCTGCTGGTTTTTTCGTTTTGGTGACGACGGCTGTTGCGGTGGCGGCGGTGCCTCCTGTTGGTGGGCATAGTCATGCTGCATGTGTATGTGTATTAATCTTCTTTGGTTTTGCTTTCCCGAATCTAGGTTTTCTTTTGAAATTTCACTACTTAAACTATGTGTGTCGCGCGATTGTCGCGATCTCTCGCGACGCATCGTCTTCAAATCGGCCGTCGATGGGCCAGCCTCCCGGTCAGCGGCCAGAAGCATACTATGGTACTGCTGCTGCTGTTGTTGCTCGCGCTGCAAACGCCGGCGACGCGCCGCTCCGCACTCTGGCGCGCAGACGCATTTCGGTCGACCCTTGCGCTTGACGCATTTCTTGTTAGGACCGCACTTTACGTTGCGACAACTTTCTGAAATTAAAAGAGTAGCAATGGATTATTTGGTTTTGGCGCCACCATTCGTCTGAATGGATGAGTTTGTGGCTTTTTTCCTCATCAAATTCCAATCAAATGTTTATTATTATTTTTTTGTGTATTTGGTATGTTAGCTACCTAAGCACGGTGTGCATTCCATGCCGCCTCCAATGGCTGTGGCAAAAAAGTACTCGACATTCGTTGGTTCACGATCGGTGTAGGCGAATTCTTGATTGGCGCCACAGCATTCACTCTTACTGACGTTGAACGAGAAGATTTCGTTGCATTTGCCGTTGCCCAAGACCGTCTGCCAACAGGCTCCAGCTGAAAATAGCATCCATAGAAATAATATCAAAGCATTAGTTCTACACTCGCACACTCAAATCAAATATTTGAATATATTTAATAAAAGAACAAAAAAAAAAACACCGGAGTTTCTGTCACTATGGATCGCAGAAGTTTTGGTGGAAAAAAAACAAATTGTGCAAATTAGACCATATCGTGTATGGTGTTTAGAAAATTTGGTAACATTACTACTGTCAATGCTACATAAACATTCTAAAAGTATTTATTGGTCACAAGGCATAACAGCTTAATTCTAGTTATGCTCTAATTGACTTAAAAGTAGTGGTGAACTACAGTGAGCTGGTGAACTAAAGTGAGCTGGTGAACTAAATAAACGAACTAATTCACGTAATTGAACTGAACTAAAATGAGCGTTCACTTTAAAGAACTAAATTTCAGAGTTGGTCTATCCGTCTGTCAGTACACGGGGCAAAATCACCATTTTTTATATGTTTGAATTGGAAATATATTTAGAACTAAAATATTTAAATATTATTTATTTGAAAACAAATATAATTTATTTGAAAAATTAGAAAATTTAGTTTGGAACGCATTCATTAATATATTAGAACAAATTATATTTGCGAACTAACTTTCACAAAAAAACTATGTGTTTTGTCAAAAACAAAGTTATTGGTTAAGAAGCTAAGAATAACGTCACGTGACATTTCGCTTAAGTGTGATTTGAATGATCTATACAAAAATAACTATTTAGCAGAATGGGATGCCATAACTTCAGAAGTGCGCCAAATATTATTTCTTCCTCAGGAATCAGCCCAATCATAGATCAGCTTGTAGATACTGAAATGCAGGTCAATTTAGTATGACCACCAGAAAAAAAAATATTTAGAGTTGTGACGTTCTTTTTCTAAATGAGCGATATTAACAAAAAATCATTAAAAACTTGCTGATTTTTAGTTTAATTTTTTCCTAGATTTCGGTAAATTTATCTGGTAAAAAAATATCATTAGCAGCATTTGCTTTAAGTCGACTTAGCTTGGAGGTATCGAAATATGATATTAAAAATCCAAATCTAAACAGTATTTGTTAAAATTCAACAATATGCGTTCTTGTATAAATAAATTCTAACCAATAAATTAAAAAAATCATTGAATGTGAAATACAGCTTCTATAGCGTTACAAGGCCAAATCTAAAGAAACATTTATATCTGGGGGCAATATCGACCTGAATCGATTTTCACAAAATCCAATAGGTGTTCTCCCTTGTGTGAAAGAGGTCTTATTGTCAAATCGTCGCTTGGATGACCAACCGACGTAACTGACCATTTTTCAGAAATTGAGTTAAGGCCACCATTCGATTTGTCTAGTCAAAGTACAACGTGTGTATAAATTTTGTGCATATATATATTACGGTTTTCTCAAAAAACGGTCAATGATTTTAGACGTATCTGAAATTTCACCGAGAGACGTAAGTGCAATATGTCACTTAATATTTCATTTTCCCGAAATGTTTGTTCATTATTGCAAAAAGTTATGGAGTACTTGCTGGACCCAGCCCACTCGTTGCCCATTTTTGGACCGATTGCAGTCGAAACGGGATCACGGTCCAGTCCCAATTATCAGATAACGACAGTAGGAATCTCGATAATCCATTCGTAGGTAGGAACAGTAGGAATCACTAAGAAAATAATAACTCCAAATTGACTTATTTGGTTGGGGCCACGACTCCTCAATCAATAACTAATATAGCCTATGTCTAGGATAATCTGAAGATTACAGTATTTATCCCTTTTCCGTAATGTGCCTCTAAATGCCATTAAACCACAACTGTTAACCATTTAATCGTTTTTGCATCACAGTATGTATTAAGAGAAAAACACACTGTATATTCCAAAAGCTAAATTCGTACCCTTAGCCCTAATCTACCATATTTAACCCTTTTTGCCATATCGTAAAATGTTTGCACTACGGTACCATATTTAACGCTTTTTGCCCCACTGTGCCATATTTAACACATCTTTGACCCACTGCACAAATTAAATTTTTTCCCCCACTGTACCATATTTAACACTTTTTGCCCCACTGTACAATATTAAACACAGTTTTTTCCAACTGCACAATATTTAATTTTTCCGTCACTGTACCATACGTAACCTTAATCTTAACCATATTTATCCCATGGTGGCCCACAATATTAAACACATTTTTGTCCCACTGCACAAATTAAAAATATTTCCTCAACTGTACCATATGTACCATACTGTACCATATTTAACCCTTTTTGCCCCACTGTACCATATTTAACACATTTTTGACTCACTGCACAAATTTAAATTTTTCCCCCCACTGTACCATATCCAACATAATTTTGTCCCACTGCACAATATTTATCATTTTTCTACCATTTTTGCCTAAAAAACTCCTTGTGTCTAGTCTACGTTCCAATGGCTACCCTCAAGCCAAATTAGACGATTCAAGTTCTTGCCATTTGGACTTGGCTTTAGTGCCTTTTTGTCCCAATGTGCGCGTAAATTTTTTAATTTTGAAAAATTGTGATTCATACCGAATCTTCGCCCAGCCTTTTGGATTTGGCTGTGTTACCATATTTTTTTCTTTTTAGACCCATTGTGCGCCCAAAATTTCGAAAAACCCTTCCATATTGCACGTCTATATAGCTAGGACTACCATCCTACCAAATTTCATGACTCTAGCTTTAGCCGTTTGGGCTGGGCGGTGATCAGTCGTAACTGACATTAAGTAAAATTTTTTCCCACAATGTGACGTATCTGCATTGTTTATGAAAAACATGCATTATAATAAATTTTTTTTATTTTTTTGTTAATAATATCGAAAAGGATGGAGTTAAGTACACAATGAGAAAAGCAAACTGGAAATATAATAAATATTACGCCGTGGGGAAGAAGGAACATTGTCTCAAAAACAGAAAACTGCTCTCCTGAACAATTTTGAAAATGTCAGTTACTGCAGTTGGTCATCAAGTCGACGAAATTTTACCCGGATCGTAGTGAAATTTCGACCTGTACTTAACGAACAACTTAAGATGGACAGACGGGCAGCTAGTGATTCGGAGTAGAATGTAATATTTTAAGGTGTGTCTAGCTGTAGTATTTTTTACAAATCTGGCAAAAAACATATTTAATACCTCCTGTACCATAGTGTGGTATAGGATGTAATAACTAACGAATAAACTGGTTGCCTGAAGCGAACATAATTTCCAAAAATTGCGGTATGTTAAACCAGAGGGAATGATTGATGACAATTTTATCATGATTCCATGTTGAAAGAATTGTCATATTAGTTGCAACTTCAGTCAGTCAAGTCAATCGTCGATAAATAAATAATACAATGTTATTAAATTACTGGTACTTATGTGTTTTATTAACAAATCTATATCTTATTTTCAATAACATGAACTCACGTCCTAGTAGAAATATAATTTCAGAAATGTCTGTTATTTAACGGCCGGAGTCGAATGATTTTAAAATTCGGCTCCGGGAGCCGGAGTCGAGTAGTTGTGTCTCGACTCCACAGCCCTGGGTAAAAACAATTTTTTTGAATATATCGTTGTAAATATTATATGCTTCAGGAAATATTATGTTTTTGTAGGGAAATTGTGTTAATTCAGGATAATAATACAAATGTTGGTAAACTTTGTTTAAAGTCGATCGTTTGAATTGGCTTTTGAGTAATATTCAGATAGTGTTTTATCACCTGAAACAAAAACTAATCACGTTTGAAATATCAAATTAAACCAGCTCAGATTCTTACATTGCCGTCTTAAATCCTCATCCTTAGTCATTTTGCCTTGGTATTCCTAAACCAGCTTAATTCCTCTTTCGATACTATCATTAAAACTTTATAACATTTAAAATTGTTTATTATATTCATTTCTAGGTTTCATTCATCTGAACAAATGCATGAGTTTGTGCCTTTTGTGAGAAGATCTATGGAAATGCCAAATTTGATAAAAACACATTTTGAGTTTTTTGAAAATAAATCTTCCAGGATTGTAAACAAATCCCTAGAAACCACCACCGTCAGAAGTGTCGACACTCATTTTAGCTACCAGTTTCCATTTAGTTCCACTCTTAATTCTATCATCGAATAAATAAAATCCCAAAAATTTCTCACATAAAACAAAATTTACGCAGATACTATCTACAGTCTTATTCAAACCGTATTCGGTTTAAAAGATAGAAAAATCAACTTTAAATAAAATACACTAACATTTTCAATAAAATTTGCGGCTACGAATGACAGATTTATCATTTGGAACACCGGCCCATCCACTTTCCCTACAAAAACCGAATAATTCATGAAACATCAAATTTGTACAACAATATATATTTAAAGTCTTCACAAAGTATTCCAAAATCCGATAAGAAATAAGTAAGTTCCAGATCTGGTCTTGTATAAAATACAGAATTTCCAAAATTCTTATGTTTGACCTCAACCAATACCGGTTAACTTTGTACGATTCTCCCAAATTTTCAGTATTGAGAGGGTAGTCCCAGAGTTACAATATTGCTCCAGGTACACCATGGAATTTTACAAGAATAAAATAAGTAAGAAAGTTTCACTTGGGTAAACCGACTAAGGTATGTGAGTAATGTAATATGGAATATTACACGAATTAATGTGTCAATTTGCGGGGGAAGTACAAGAAGGGGGTTAACAAATACACAAATACAAATATATTATCACATACCAAATTTGAAGTCAATCCGTTACTCCTTTCGATAGTTATCGTGCGCTGCATACAGACAGACAGACAGACGGACGGACATTGCTCAAATGACTTAAAATGTCCTAAAATGGATTTCCGCTGAACATACTTGGGGTCTAAGGACACCCCTCGATGTGTTACACGTTTGGTCCGTAGCAAATGATATACATATACCCTCGTCACACTAAAGTGAGGGTATAAAAATGCCACCCTACTACACATTTTATATGGGTTTTATCTAAATACAGGCACCTAGGCAACAACACCATCTTTGGGAAAAATAATATTGAGAAAGTAATAATTAGGTTTAATTGTCCTCCGAAACTCTGAACCAATTTTCATGAAACTGTGTAAACAAATAGACTAATATACGGAAAATTAAACTTTGAATTTTGATTTCCAACTAGAGTGATCAAAACCGGTTTAAAATAAACCGGCCCACCGGTTTTTTGCTTCCACCGTCCCCGGTTTTTCTCAAAATCATGAATTTCGAACAACCGGTGCAACCGGTTTTTTTCGTTTGTTTCCACCGGTTTTCCGGGTTTTTTATTATCACTAAAATATTAAAAATTATTTACAACTTTATATACAAAATATCACAAATTAAGATAATAATATGAAAGATCTCCTTATATGGCCTAAAAAGACTCGGCAACTTTGCTAGAATACGAAGCCATTCACCAATTTCTATACAAATTACAAAAATTTAAAGAAAATAAATGATTCATACGCGCAGAAGTTATGTGAAAAGTAAACGCATTCTCCCACTTCCAAACCGAAACAAAAACAAGTAAGAAAATTTCAATTGGGTAAACCAGGTGGGTATATACGAGTATATAAATATATAAGAGTATACACTAGTCTACTCTTATATATTTATATACTCGCATATACCCACCTGCACTAAAGTGTGTATATAAAATATATATGTATAAAGATTTAGTACCTCTATTAAATATTCTATTTAATACCCCGAAATATTAATATTTTCTTGACTGAACTGCATAAGGGGAATTTCATGTCAAGTGGGTTAATTTTTAAAAGGGATGTCTTCTGTCTGGATGAAAATTGCACCAAGTAGCCCTATCAGATAGTAGTTATGTGACACAATTCCAACGAGATCGGTTAAGGACTTTCCGAGTTGGAGGGTGTTAAATATTGACATTTTTGTCAAACGGTTGTTTTTCCCATCTAAAATGCTAAAATGTTTGGTTGGACGTTAATTTTTTTTCAGAGGTTTATATTTATTTTGATAGATCAACAGGTCCCGTCCCATTAATAGGTCACAAAGCTTTTAAAGGAAATTATCTAAGCTTTCTTTTGAGCAAAAAAATCAAAAATTGAAACATAGGTTTTTACCAAAATTTCAAAAAAGTTTAATTTTGCAAAAAAAGTAATGAAAATATATTTGCTAATTTTTTTAAAAGGTTGAAGAAAAGACTATCGATAACACTTTTGGAAAATGTTTTTAATACAATAGCTGATTAGTTATAAGTATGAGATAAAAGGACCGTTTGACTCAAATGACAATATTCATCACAATCCAACTCATAACTACTATCCAACAGGACTAAATTTGGTGCAAGATTCCTGATCAGAAGACATCGCTTTTAAAAATGTAATATTAAAAAATCGCCTTTTTTGTTCTTAAAAAGGAAAATGTTTTTCAAACGGCAATTTTCATACTGTTTTGTTATGCCGAAAAAAACCGGTTCTACCAGTTTCCCCGGTTTTCTTCGAAGAAAAAAACCGTCCACCGGTTTTTTTATAACTTAAATAAACCATCCACCGGTTTTTTATTTTTTCAAAAAACCGGTTTTTTGATCACTCTATTTCCAACCAAATGATTTTAACTTCATGATCGATGAGGTTCCTTTAAGAGCCAAATCTGAAATTGTACACATGCATAGATAGAAGTGTTGTACGAGTATAAACAACGATCTATTCCCGCAGTAATTTTTTGTCCTGTGGTCAGTTCTGGCGCTATAAAAAACTTCGTTTCAGGAGCCTCTTTTAAGATACAAAGCTGAAATTTTGCTTAGGTATAGACTCGAGAATTTTATAAATTACGGACTATTCCCATAGCCATTTTTTTGGGCCGTCGTAGGTCTTGCGCTATCAAAAACTTTAATATTATTTTTGTCGTTTAAGAAGTCTCCTAAAAGATACACGGAAAAAATAATATGTAGTACAATACAATAGAAATTTATTTACAACGCACATATTAATATATTACAACAACATATATTTGTAAACAAACATGTATAGTTTTAAATGTGAGGAAAATCGGCTCAGAATTGCATATTTTCGATTCGAGTTTAAATGTAACCTTTCAGCTATTGAACAGTTACATATGTATGCTTACGCTGATCTAACAAGGTGGTGTAGGGTATCATATAGTCGGCTCCGACCGACTTTATCCTTTCCTTACTGGTTTTTTGTTGCATAGTGTAAGTAATTTGATAAGTTTGAATCGAAAAAAAATATATTTGGAACACAAATAAAAAAATACTATTTTATTTTTTTCTGAGCAGACACATTTTATTTGAAAATCAATTAAATTTATTCTGAACGCATATATTAATATATTACAACAAAATAATTTTCTCAAACAAAATATGTGTTTCTATACAAACGAAATTTTTGCTCAGGAATTTATCCAAATATATTTGGTTTAAAAGAGCTTTTCAAAACGTTGCAGATTTTTCGAATTTAATTTTAATTTTTTTATTAACCCATCAACCAATGTATCATTATGCACGATTATACTATTTCAATTATAATTCCTAAAAAAATTATCTTTGAATTACTGAAAAATATAAGACTTGTCTTAAAATTAAAGTATTGATATATTTTCTGAATACTAAAATGCAAATAAATATTTATTTTGTAAATTAAAATCCCAAACAAAAACCAGTAAGGAAAGACAGAAAGTCGGGCGGTGCCGACTATATAATACCCTACACCTACCTACCAATGCGAAAATGGGCATTGTGATAAGAATTTGGCAGTGTTCATACATGTAATAAGCAACCTCTCTGCCGATTTTCGTACTGATCGGATATAAAACACGGTTTCTACAGCGCTTACATGTCAAATCGGGTGTAACATATATATTGGGACTATGTTAAAATCTGAACCGATTTTAACCGAATTTGGCAGTGTTTATTCATGTAATAAGAGAACTCTCTCTGCCAAATTTCGTACTGATCTGATTTAAAATACAGTTCCTACAGCGCTTACATGCCAAATCGGGCGAAACATATATATGGGGGCTGTATCTAAATCTGATCGGATTTTCTCTGAATTTGGTAGTGTTCATTCACGTAATAATAAAACTCTCTCTGCCGAATGTAAAATGTGGTTTCTACGGCGCTTGCATGTCAAATCGGGTGAAACATATATATGGGGACTATATCCAAATCTGAACCGATTTTAACCAATTTCAATAGGGATCGTCCTTGGGCCAAAAAAGAGCACTATGCTAAATTTCATCACAATCGGACCATAAATACGACCTGCACTTTGATTACAAGAATACATGGACAGACGGACAGACGGACAGACAGACGGACATGGCTAAATCGACTCAGAAAGTTATTCTGAGTCGATCGGTATAATAAACAATGGGTCTATCTGTTCTCCTTTTAGGTGTTACAAACAAATGCACAAAGTCATAATACCCTGTACCACAGTGTGGTGTAGGGTATAAATATTATGACGAAAGCAAATATTTGTTTAGAACGACATATTCGCAAATATGTATATAATTTTTGTGTGTACCAAATTGTATACATTTAGAGTGTTCCCTAAACATATATATGTTTCCAGCCGAATATATTTGGGACAATATACTACAGAAGCGATTTTTTCAGCGTGTAGCAGCTATACTCGTATGTACGCACCTTCCGTTTTATTGAGTTAGAAGGCCACTGATAATTTTTGACTCAAGGGCGATCCCTATTTCAATTGGTGAAAATCGCTTCAGATTTAGCTGCCTTTGTGGTCATTCTGATGACCATATGGGGGCTATATAAGCTGTATTTTAAAATAAATCAGTATGATATTTGGGACAGATGATCTGGAACAGAACACAGTCGAATTTGAATTAAATCGGTTGAAATTTACATATAGCTCCCATGTGCATATACTGTACTGACAGGTTGGTGTAGGGTATCATATAGTCGGCTCTGTCCGACTTAGACTTCCTTACTGGTTTTCTATGTGTATGCTCACTACAGCAAATCAACAGACTACAGCATGTATCAAACGTTATATGTGATACCCTCTGCCTGTCTTTGATTCTGTTTTTATACCCTCAACCATAGGAACCATAGGGGTATATTCATTTTGTCACTCAGTTTGTAACACCACTAAATATTGGCCTGAGACCCCATAAAGTATATATTTTATTAATCGTCGTAAAATTCTAAGACGATATAGCCATGTCCGTCTGTCCTTCCGTCCGTCCGTCTTCTGCAATCACGCTACAATCTATAATACTTGAGCTAGGTGGATGAAATTTGGTACATATACTTCTTATATCCACAGGTATGTTGGGATTGGGCAATATCGGTGCATTTGTTCATATAGCACCCATATATAGCATCTCTCCGATTTAAATTCTTAACGCCACAGAGACCACAAATTTCTACTGATCGGGCTGAAAATTGGTAGCTGGAGTTTATTTATACCCGAATCATTCACAGCAACAGCGGAAGTCATACGTCCATGTTTTGATGTAGCCGCCATACATAGGTCCCTCTAGATTTGACTTCGTAACGCCACAAAAACCTCAAATTTGAAGGAATTGGGCTGAAATTTGGTATAATGAGTTTATTTGTATTCGAATCCATTCTCATGCGATCCATGGTGGAGGGTATATTTTAAATTCGTACCGTCCGAACTTAGTCCATCTTTACTTGTTTTTTTTTATTATTCTCTCTGGTACTTATTATATTTCTAACAAGGTTGCCAGAAGTAGGATTTTTGAACCCAATAATGAGGGTTAGGCGCTTTATTGGGGATTTTTTATTTTAAATTTATTGAGGTTTCTAGTGGTTATTTGATGCAAGCCGTAACGTTGCCCGCTGGAGAAATTACCCAAAACTTGAAAAACATGCCATATGACACAGACATTCACAACAAAAATTGTAAAATCTTTATTTTATTTTCTTATTCTTTCTTGCTCTTATTTTAACTTTTTATTACATATCCATTGAAAAGTTTTGCATAAATGTATTCTTTCGTAAAAAATAATATTTTGTCATCGAAGAACTCTACACTGAAAAAAAATAGTAATAAAAATAATGATGACACATTCTTATATTATGTAAGCTACCTCGGCATCAATTCAATGACAATTTTCATTAAAATAATTAAAATTTACAAGTTTTTTACGAAATTTTCCTTAATATAAAGTTTTTTGAATTTGAATTAATGACTTTCTAACCATTAGTTTTGTATACGCGCTTCTTTAAATGTACGCATTTAAATTAAAGAAAAAAATCATTATTTTTGTGCCAATCCGCATTATTTTAAGTAATATTTCAATACTTTTAAGGATTTTCTACATTAACACTTTGACGTAGACATGTCATAGTTCTAATGCCGAATCGGACTTAATTAACAGTATGAGATATTTGAGTAATAAATTTAAGGCTATGCTCCCCTTAAAGGAAAGGCTGTCTTGGTAATAAATTTTATGACTATTGTCATTATTTTTAAGAATACATACGAGAGAATTATACAATCTTTCCCTCCCTATCTCGCTCGGAGAATCAGTTTTGTTTGGTAATGTGTGAATCAATAATTGTTATGGAATGTTAGAAGAGAAAATAGAGAACAGTTCTGTTGTTCGTTTTCTTTTAAATCGTCAGTTATTTACAAGCGATGGAATGAAGCGGTTGTCTGTTTTCGGGACGCGGATTGTGAAAAAATTTGGTTGCTGTGAATATGTAAGTACATATACGTGCATACATACGTGCATATTGCACCGAAAATAATTTTAATATGGGCTGTTAACAGTTATTTTTGCTAAAGCATAGCAACAACAACAAATGAAACCGTCGTGTACATGTCTGTATGCATATGGTTATGCCGTCGGCGTCACCATCGATCTCTGTGATAAGGGAGTGCGTGTGTCATAGTTATTTTTGCTGTATGTTATTTATGGCGATGTACATGCGTTTTTGAAGGAGATCTTGTTTGTAAGTCCTGTGAAGAGATTTGTGCCAAATGGATGACAAAAATGTGAGTAATAGATTTTGTAATACTGAAAGAGACAATGGGAAAATGTTTAGGTACGTGAAAAATAATATTATTATCCTGAAATAAACATCTTATTGGCAATTACAAAATTAACAAAACACATTTTAATTGAAAGTATTTATTTATTAAAAATACCAGCGCATAATGCAGAAATGTAAAATTATTTGTGGCAATATAGAAATTTATTATTAATAATATGTTATACATATAACTATCTTTTTTAATTTTTTTAGTAAAATAATTTTAGAATGGGTCTTTTGTGAGAAGAGTGGCAAATTTTACAAAATATTTCAACGTAAGTATTATATATGAACGGCTGAAATATTTCTCTTAGTTTTCAGCGTTTTCCAATTGTGATATGATAAAATTTATTTGCATTTTTTTCTGTTTACAGATAATTTTATTTGATTTATTTTCAGAAAAAATTTAATTATTTTAATTTTAGATCACGCAATATTTGAAGATAAATGTGATGGATATATGAAAAATGCAGTGCTGAATGCCATTTATAAATTACAACAAATAAGTGAGATTTGGAAACAATATTTGTAAGTATTATGTATTTCTGAACAAATATATTTTATTTGAAAATCAAGAAATTTAATTTGGAACGCATATATGAATGTATTAGAACAAAATATATTTGCGAACTGACGTTCACATATAAAATACGTGTTTTCACACAAACAAAGTTATTGTTAAAAAGTTTTCCAAATATAATTTATTAAAAAGATGTTTTCCTTTTTTGAATTTTAGTTTAAATTTTTCCTTGATTTCGTGTTCATAATTGCTTCGTAAGTACTTCATAATTAAACCTGCTGTTAGATTAGGCCCGTTTGGTCTAATTTTTGTATCGTTTCCTTTATAAACGGTAATATATGTATGTATAAATATTGCCTTATAATTTGGTCCAAGGGATATTTTTGTTTTACTAAAATCAAAATAATAAGCGTTTTTGTTCAAAAATAATTGTAAATAAGCTGCTTTCTTTTCACGAAGTATTGAATAAAAATAAATATAAAATATTGTCTTCCATATTCATTTTATATAAAAAATGTAATGTTGACCAAATGCACGGGGCAAAATCGCCTTTTTTGATATGTTTGAATCGAAAGTAAATATATTTATAATACAAATTTTTAAATATTATATATTTCTGAGAAAATGAATTGTATTTGAAAATCAATAAAATGCATTTGGAACGCATATATTAATATATTAGATCAAAATATATTTGCAAACTAAGTTTCTCAAATAAAAAATGTGTTTAAATACAAATAAAGTTATTGTTTAGGAATTTATCCAAATATATTATATTTAAAATAAGATTTTCAAGACTTTTGCTTACTTTGTAGAATTTCAGTTTAAAATGTTCCTTAGTTTCGATAAGCAGCATTAACTTCCGTTTAAGTCAATAATTTCAAATTTCTGAGTCATCATTTCTTGTCAATCCTCCCAAGTAATGTATTCTTAAGTGCAAAAAAATATTTGTTTCGGAAATAATAGTCCCAAATAAAAACATATATTGGGATGTAAACAAAGATTTGTTTAGAATAACATTTTCCCAAATATATACTTTTTGTGTGTGTACCCAATATTATATGTTTAGAGTGTACTCTAAACATATATATGTTTCAAGCCGAATATGTTTGGGACAATATACTACAGAAGCAATATTTTTTCAGCGTGTAGACTCTTAATCTAGGATTCGTACAGATTTGCTCAGCTAACACCAGGGTTAAGAATGTCATAGGCAGCATTAGCTTTTGTTTTACAGAAGTAATTTTTAATAAGTTTTTGTAGTTTTGTTTGCTAACAAAACTTAAGATTTTAAAATCTAAGTCACGATTGATTTTTTTGAGAAAATTATTTTTGATAACTTAATTTATATGAAAAATGTAAATTTCGCCACTTTCAAAACAGTCAGTTTCTATTATTAATAATATCTTACATAAATATTTCTTTTAACTTTTAGTACAGCAAATTTTGTATGGATCTATTATGAGAATTTGTGTCGTAGAAGAGTGACTAAATATTTCAGTGTAAGTAAGTATATTCCAAAGATTTTAATATATCTCTTATTTTTCAACATTTTGTGACAGTTATATGATAAAATTTATTTTAATACTTTATCGTATATAAATCATTCTGTTTGATTTCTATTCAAATTATTTTTATTTCAGTTCGCGCAGTTGAACTTTATTTGGATATATGAAAAATGCAGTGGGGAATTAAAAATTTACAAATTGCAGGAAATGAGTGAGCATACAAACTATGTATATGATATAATAATATAATATTTGTTTTATATAATTTCTATTTAAATTCCAGCCAAATTCTGGGTTAAAAATCATTAAGGTCGGTTCCGATAAAAATTGTTCATGGACAACAAATACAGAAACGAATCCCGCTATAGAATCGATACATAACAATACAATATTCGAATAAAAAAACTTCATAGTGTGTTGGCCGATTTGTCTTTATACAATTACATATTGTTTTAAATTATAAAATGTTCAAGGTTATCCGTAATATGTATTATATTTTTTTGTATTTTCCAATATAAAATATAACAAATAAAATATTTATTTAGAAAGATAAATAAAATATTTATTTAGAAAGATAAAGTTATTGAATTTTCTATGAATAGTAAATGATTTCAAAGAAAATGATTCATTTAAAAGAGTAACATTATAATCAATATAATGCAATGAATTTTCCATACATATTTAAAAAAAACTGTATTTAAATTCATGTATGCCTTAAATTAATTACCAGTATATTCTTATATCAAGGACATACATTTTAAATTTGTTTACGATAATGTTTTAAATTATATGATATTTTACTAAAAATAAGCACGCGCCATACTTAAATTTACGCAGAAATGTGCTTATTTTAAGACCAAACTTAATTAGTTTTATTACCCAAAATTCTTAATTCTATGAAATGCATCCTCAAAACAAATACTATTCACGTCTTTAAATTAACTATAAAACCTTCTTATTTTTATAGCGATTGTCTTTGGCTCGAAATCATTGCCGAAATCTTAAACTTTACGAAAAATTCATTGATTTTCAGTACGCTTTTTTTTAGTGTAGTGAGATCACCTAAATTTTGTAAAGCGAAAACTAATGAGCTGCTAAATCTAAACATCGTTATTATTGAAATACAGAACCTTCCTTTTGATTTAAAAAAAAATGATATTTGAATTGCATTAATAGTATAAGACTATGCCTATATAGTCTTTTAGACTGTGCTCTATCCCTCAACTACATACCACTGAGTTGGAGACAGGTAAAGGTTGTCCTCATACCCAAAGCAGGAAAACGTAGTCACGAAAAATCAAAGGATTTCAGACCAATTAGTCTGTCACCTTAATAGTCACATGGGGATTAAGGTGATATCATATTCCGATGATGTGTGATTTTTGTCTCTGGTTTATTTCTGTCCATGTTGAGTGACATCATGAACGGAGCCTTGGAGTCACTTGATAACTGGGCCACAAGTAGTGGTCTGGGAGTGAATCCAGGAAAACTGAGACGGTGGTGTTTACCACAAGAACCAAATATGGATCCTTAAAGCCACGGTTATGAGGCCAAGAACTACCACTATCGGATCATGCCAAGTACTTAGGCGTGACCCTGGACTCAAAACTGTCATGGAAACGTAAACTGGAACACCGGATTCAAAAATCAACTGCTGCATATTACGCCTGTCGCAAGATGTTTGGGAGTCGTTGGGGCCTCAGACCGATACATATGGGGCACTCGTGTGCTGGCCGGTAACGGAAAATAAAACCTCACAAAAGCAACTGTATAGCATACAAAGATCTGCATTCATCGAGGTGACAGGAGCAAGGCGTACTTGTCCTACCGAAGTCCTTAACACGATGATGCACATATTGCCAATAGATCTACACATTATAGCTAGAGCGACATGCGCGGCCTCAAGATTACGCGCTCTTGGAATTTGGAAAGATACAACATGCTCGTATCCTTCATAATCTGCCCAGAGGAACAATAACTACAGTAGACTACTGCACTACCGCAATGACCTTCGAACAGTCATTTGAAGTCAAACTCCCTAGCCATTTGAAGTCAAATTCCCAAGCAGAACAGAATGGGATAGCGGAATTTCGTTGACGGGACACGACACCAAGGTATACACGGACGGCTCCAAAATGAGCTGTGGAGTTGGTTCAGGTGTCTTCTCCAAGGAGGCGCACATATTAATGTCAATAAAACTTCCTGATTATTGCAGCGATTTTCAGGCGGAGATACTGGCCATAAAGGAAGCATGTATTGTACTACAACAGAGTCATACAACAGATCGCATAGGAATATTTGTCGATAGTCAAGCGGTTCTCCTTGCTTTAAAAAACAACATCGCCACATTAAAACTTGTGACAGACTGTAAGAAAGAATTTGCAAAGCTAGGTCGTGTATCAAAAGTAGTTCTCACCTGGATTCCAGGTCATAGGGGACTTGGGGGAATGAAAAGGCAGAGCAGGATCCTCTTCTAAAAACCACCAGATGGCATCAGTCGCAACGCCTCTGGGAGTCGTTGAAAAGTATATCTTCAATTACTACTTGAAACAAGCAAAGACCAGGTGGGATAAGACTGAAGCGTATAGAATATCCAAAAGCAACTGGCCACGATACAACACTCAACGAACAAAGTTTCTGATCAGCAAAAACCGACGGAACTTGTCATGACTAGTCGCTGTGCTAACTGGCCACTGGCCAATTGGAGATCATGAAAAGCGGTTAAAACTTCAATACAACGACCGAGGAGGAAGAGGAGACAGTCGAACACATTCTCTGTTCCGGCCCAGCACTAACACAGCGCACCTTCCCGTTCATTCATAACCTCGTCGAGGCATCAGATATAGGTCTGTTACACCTTGTCAAGTACCTCAACCTATCAGGCTGGAAATAAATACACAAGAGTATAGCAGACACACGCTTGGTGATAAAAACGGCATTTTTATATACTAATTGAGGCTAGGACACGGTTCTTAGCCAACACGGTAACCAACCAACCAGATATAAAATAATTAAATTCAGCGATTGCAGTTTTCTTTGGAATAAAAAGAAGTTGTCTCGGTCGAGCTCGGTTCCTTGATAAAATTCTTTAAATTTAAGCAAAACAATCCACCGTCTTTCACCGTTCGCTAAACAAACTTATACATTTTCTGAAAGAAGATTTTAAATTTGATGAGAAAAAATCGATTTGAATTGTATGGGCGGTGGAAGTGCATTATTATTCTAGGAAGTGTACGTACCAAATTTGAAGATTTTAGCTTGGATAGGAAAATTTTTATGAGAAAAAGTCGATTCGGAGTGTATGGGCGAATGAAATACGATTTTTTAATTTGGTCAATAAATTACTCGGTGCTAACTTTCAATGATCTATCACCACTACTTATATCTTTTGCACAAAAATGTATGAAACCATCCCACTGTAGGGTGTTACATTTGCCTAACCCAGCCTTAAATTGCAGTAAATGTAGATGACATTCATAATTATTTTAAATGTTCACTGGAACCACTTTGTAATTCCAAAACAGTTCGCGCAACAACATCCAACATCCATTTTTATCTGGCAATTCTGTCCCTCACAACTACTTCTACTGGCACGATTATATTTGTAAGGTAGTGTCAATTGCCCAACAACAAATAGCAAATATAACGCAGGGGTTGCTTGCCATTTTAGTTGCCAAAGTCAGTCAAAGTCAGTTTATTTACAAACAATGGATTTGAGAACAAAAGAGGTGCCAAAATAAAAAAAAATAATCAGCATTTCTCTTGACACTGCCTTAAAATTTTTGTATCATGTTCTATTGGCTTTAGATAACGGAACCATTCCACCTTCGGAACGGAACCAACCATTCCAACAAAATTTTCGACTTTCTCTGATATAAAACATGTCTGCACAAAGCCGGATTGCTTACGACAATTCATACCGACATCGTACAGTATTGTGTTCGACACGCCTAAGGGAATTTTGTATTGTTTTGTTCCGACAGGTCGAATTTTTTTGGAATTATTTTTTTTTTTGAATAACTGCCGTTCGTTACGACATATCTGTACAAAATCTTTGGTTCCGTTCTGGTTGTTTTTAATTTGTATTAGTTTTGAAATTATTTATTTCGTGATGTCAAGATCAATTACACTATGTGTCAGCGAACGGCGCAAAGAAAAATAAATATAAGAAATAAAAACACAATTTTATTTCAGTATTTTGAATTATTCAAATATGGGGATCTTTACACGAAATCGGATGATTTATCCGACTGTTTGCTGGCACTTCGACATCTTTCTTGTTTTTTATCTGATCCGGTCAACATTTACAACATTGATAAAACTTATTATTCTGAGTAAAAAATATCAAAAACTTTTTGGCTGCGGCCAATTTTTTTCGTGTTACGGGCCCGAATCAGGTAAAAATTTACCACATAAATATAATTTTTCATCATGGTCCCAGTGTCATGAAATGATTTTTTTTAAAGAAATCGTCGCGATTTGAGCAATTGGCATATACACGTATGTATATAAACGTAAATTCTAACGAACGAAACAAAATCACACGCATAAATGGTTGTTGAACGTCTTCATTGTTATGGTGATTGACTGCTACAACGCACAGTGGGCTGAAATGGAAAAAAAATTCACATAATTCCGCCATTTCAAAACCACTTATCGTATGGCGATGAAATTAAATTAAATTAGGTGCGTATTTAATAGGTGTTCGAGAGTTTATGTTCGGAACTTGGGCTCCCTATCTCACACAGGGGCGGAGCTACAGGGCCCTAAAGTTGACCACCTCGGGTATATACAATTTTCATCGGCTTCTATCTTTTGAATGGAGCGTCGTGGATACTCCCAGACCAGGCCTACAATAAACATTATCTAGCTTGAAGATATCTTGAACAGTTTCCGAGATATGTGGATTTTAAATTTGAATTTTTAATTTTTTCGCCGACTTTGCCTTACATAGAGTTTAGCCAATATCTCAGTCAAAAGGTTACCGATTTTGTTTGCGTGTAGATATGCCAAGAAATAAGAAAGTTATAGCCCTATAAAGTAAAATTTTTGAAAAAATTTAATTTTTGGAGATTTTTTGGCGAAAAAAGTTCAATTCGTATTTAGGTCTTGTAGAAAAAGTTTGTTACACAAAGTATGTCAAATTTATAATCATTTTAAAGGAGACGTTTCAAAGAATCTGTTAGAGAAAATCTGAAGCCAAAATTTTAATTGGTGTTGTTGACATCCTTCTCCGATTTGGACCTTTTCTTTACATAAATTTCAAAAGTTTGATCGATTTTCTCCAATCGGAAAGCTAAATTGTTAAATTTTTTATTTAATTGTATTAGGGTGTAACAAAATCGACTGCAAAGGGAATCCCGAGCGCTGCTTTTCATATCGAAGGTATAGGACTAAAAGTAAAAATACCATTTTTGGGGATTTTTGATGTATTTTTTGGGAATTGAGGGATTTTCCATTAGAAATTTCCACATGTTGCTTTTGATTATTATTTCTAATATCAAAATAAAGAACTTTAAATAAAGTCATGGAAATATATACATTTTTAAGAATTTTATGCCTTATTTACGTTTCTGTCTATATGCAAAATATTTTTTTTTTAATTTTTAATTTTTAATTTTTTTTCCCTACCTTCTTGAACTTATTGGTTATTATATCAATCAATATGCACTGATTTCTTGTAGATCACATGTTTTTATCAAACAATAATAAAATGTAGTAAGATTTACCATTCAGAAAATATTGTTTTATGGCACTATTTCTAGGAAACCCTTAATCATTGACAGGTATAAAACTCATATAGTTAATAATATTCATTCATATATGATTTTTGTAATTTCCCATATTACATGTATCAGGTAGAAATGTCAGGTATATTTATACCCTCACTTTAGTGTGACGAGGGTATATATCATTTGCTACGGAAAAAAGTGTAACACATCGAAGAAGTAATCTAAGACCCTAAGTATGTTCGGAGGAAATCCGTTTTGCGTCATTTTAAGTCGAATGAGCAATGTCCGTCCGTCTGTCTGTCTGTCTGTGTGTCTGCTGGCTGGTGCGCACGATAACTCTCGAAAGGAGTAACCGATTGACTTCAAATTTGGTATGTGGTAATATTTTGATCTATCTCCGGATGAGTTCGAAGATGGGCCATATTGGTCTACTCCTTCTGGTACCTCCCACACAAAGGGTTACAATTTAGTGAAATATTGATTCTTTAATAACTTCTATACTACTTATTCGAATCTTTTGAAATTCTGCACATAATATTAGTATATAAGTCGCTATTAACTCGAGAAAAATGGGTGAAGTTGGCATGCCCCTTTTGGTACCTCCCACACAAATGAACCATTTTGCATCAAAATTTAACTGCTTATAACTTTAATACAAGTGCATAAAAATGCTTGAAATTTTCTACAGTATAATGTTTTTGTAGCGCCTATAGTCCGGTAAAAAATGGGCATTATCGTACAGCCCCTTTTGGTACCTCCCACACAAATGGACCGTTTCGTACCAAAAGTAAACGGCTTGTAACTTAAATACCAGTGCATACAAATACTTGAAATTTTGTACAGTGTAATGCTGTTATAGTGCCTATAGTCCTGTAAAAAGTGGGCGTTATCACCCCGCCCCTTTTTGTACCTCCCACACAAAATGACCAAATCATACCAAAATTACATAGCTCGTAACTTTAATATAGCAGTGCACATAAACGCTTATAGTTCAGCACAATGCAATGTATTTAAGAATGTACTGTTTACCGAAAAATATGTGTATTTGGAAAACCCCTTCTGGTACCTCCCACACAAATTGACAGATTTATTGGTGTAATGTTATATATTACATTACTCACAAAGTGAGGGTATACCTTAGTCGGTTTACCCGACTGAAACTTTCGTACTTGTTTATATAAATATAGCATCTTCGAGAACGTATATCATTGCCAACTTTGCAAGTATGGCGTTAACATTTAAGAACTCGTCACTATTTTTTATTTTGTGTGAAATCCCATTTCACACTTTTGAGGAAAAAGTCCGTAGAATAGTAGAATTTATCGAAGGAACCTAAAAACTTAAAGTATTAAAAAGCGAAATCACAAAAATACAAAAATGTGTTCAAACATTTGATGTAAAGCGGACAACAGCAAAATCGCGTTCAAAATTTCTTGAAAAATATTCTGATTGGCTCGAGAACAACATAAATTTAACAGTTTGTACTTCATCTGTTGGTCCACCACTTAAACATTACGAAGATGTATCGACAAGAACTAAGAAGAGGCGTTTGTCCAATAATCTTTCGGCAATGACTACTGAAGAAGTTACGGATACTTTTAAGGCAATGTTGAAAAAAGAGAAACAACCAACTGATGCTTTAATAATTGCCGGTGTTCTTCAAACAGCATCACCGAAACGTCTTAGGAGAATTGTTGAGAGTATTCCGACACCATCATCTAAGTCAGATTTTACGGATGAAAAGCACTTGCTCTTATGCTACAACTGGGACTCAGCAAAGACAACTACAACACACTTAGAAAGGCATGGTCCAAAAAGGAGTCGATGTCTTACCTTCATAAACAAAATAAAGGACAAAAAGAAGTCTATTATTCCTTCACCGCTACAAGTTTCACTAAGTGGAGTCAGTATTGGTCTTCCTAACCTTCTGGAAAATACAGCATCGAGAATAGTTTCCAATCTTACTACAGATCAGCTGAGTGCAATGGATAATTGTGACTTGCAACTTATGTGCAAGTGGGGATGTGATGGCTTATCAACCCTTCCTTAATACAACAAGTATCAAAAAGTCCGAGCGGGACAGATTATAGAAGTGTGTTCACGGCATCATTAGTTCCCCTCAGATTAAGAAATAGAGAAGACACGGATTGTCCCTCAACTAGTTTTGATGACATTTGGATAAGTTCGACTCCAGGATCAAAAAACTTTTGTAGACCAATATGGTTTGAGTATACAAAAGAGTCGGCTACGAACACACAAAACCTGGTTGATCATATTGAGAAGGAAATTAAGGAGCTGTAACCCATATCAGTCAAAATATTGGACTACAGCTTCACAATCTCCTTCATCCTAAATTTCACTACGGTCGATGGGAAAGTTTGCAATGCTGTTACGCGAAGATGTACGTGGAGATGTACACTATGTGGAGGAAAAAAATGATTTTCGGATTTATCGAAGAACCCAACAATTAACACATATGCTCTAAAATTTGGAATTTCGACATTACATGCTCGCATTCGGTTTTTAGAACATTTCCAGAAAAAAAGAATTCAAGAGGAATTTTGGAAAGAGGCTGGGTTAAATGTCGACAATGGGATATGGAAATACAAATGATGGTAACACTGCGAGGCGTTTTTTCAAGGATTATGAAATCACATTTAAGACCACAGGAATTAACATGGAATTACTGAGAAAAATCAACATAATTCTAATGGCAAAATCAACAGCAAGAACAAAGTGAATGCTGTCTAGGTATTTCGAAACATCTAATAGAAATGTATCCATGGAAAGATATGACCTCAACAGTACATAAAGTATTGCGTCATGGAGATATAATTATTGCATTTCATATTCTCCCTTTGGAAGAGCTTACGGAAGAAGCCCAGGAGGCACGAAATCGCGATTTTCGAAATGTTCAGCAATTTTACTCCCGAAAAAGTTCAAGAGAATTTCAAAATGAAGATATATTTGTGAGTCTTCTCCTATCTTCCGATCCTGTTCTATCTTTAATAAGAAAAAGATGGATATGTTACCGATCTTTGACATGTGACAATCCTGAGGAATACAAGGATTTGCTTTATCTCCTAGACATGGATTATTCAGATTATTTTACAGAAATAAAATATATATTACAGAAATAAAATAAGAAAATAAATTATTTTTCTCAAGAAGTGGGTCTTTCGCTTGCAAAATGGGTATACACAAATTTAAGGCAACAAGAGTCGTACCAACATATTATAAAGGCCGACATCTTTTATCTTTCTTACTCAATATTATGATTGTTAATCTTCCAAAATTTTATTATTGCCTGATAAAAACATGTGATCTACAAGAAATCAGTGCATATTGACTGATATACGAGTAATAACCAATAAGTACAAGAAGGTAGGGAAAAATTAAAAAAAAAAATATTTTGCCTATAGACAGAAACGTAAATACGGCATACATTTTTTAAAAAGTGTATATATTTCGATGGATTTTTTTTAAGTTCTTTATTTTGATATAAGAAATAATAATCAAAAGCAACATGTGTAAATTTCTAATGGAAAATCCCTCAATTCCCAAAAAATACATCAAAAATCCCCAAAAATGGGATTTTTACTTTTAGTCCTATATCTTTGGTATGAAAAGCCGCGCTCGGGATTCCCTTTACAGTCGATTTTGTTACACCCTAATACAATACGATGCTAACTCTCACCACGTCGCGTGGGGTAGTACTAACATTAATAAACGGGGCCAGGTCATAGTAGAATTCTTGAATACTAACGACCTAATAACACTTAACATAGGTAACACAGCTACCTTCGTTAATAGAATAAGGGAAGAAGTATTAGATATAACAATATGTTCAGAAAATCTAATAGACGTGATACAGGAATGGAGAGTCTCTAAAGAACATTATTTTTCTGATCATCGTTACATAAGGTTTAAGATAGCACGGCCACCGCCGAACCCAATAAGTTTCAGGAATAAGGCCAAAACTAAATGGACAAAATTCGGGAAGCTAATTAGAGAAAGACTAGGGCATGGACTTTTTGAGTGCCTAAGTGTTGAGGATATTGACACTAATGTTGATTACATTACGGATATATTAGTAAGGTCTTTCGAAGACAGTTGTCCGCTTCGAGAAAGGAAATCAGCCCAAGAGAAGCCTTGGATGACCGGGGAGATTCGCAACATTGGGAAAGAGGTCCGTAGACTTTACAATAGGGCACGCCGTAAAAAATCTCCAGTATACTGGGACGACTACCATAGAAGACTCAGAGAATATAACAAAATCACAAGAACAGCAAAACGAAACTCCTGGAAGCTATTCTGCGAACAGGTCGATAGCGTTAACGATGTTTCTAAAATTAAAAATTTCCTCTCAAAAACCCATACCCAAACCGAAACAATGGTAGACGATATGGGCAGAAGAGTGGACTCAACCGAAGATATGGTAAGACTTTTGATGAACACCCATTTTCCGCAAGGTACGACGGGCCAGACTGAGATACCGAACTACAGTGAAAATTAGGAACAACTAAGTTATATCATTAGAGACCATATGGTCAAAGAAGCCGTAAGAAGCTTTTCACCATTTAAGGCACCAGGACCTGATGGAATATTTCCGGCACTACTACAGATGGAGGTGGATTACATATCAACTCATCTAGCCGCTATTTTCACAGCATGTCTAAAATTCGCATACACACCAAAAGCCTGGCAGGAGGCAAGGGTAGTTTTCATACCTAAACCCGGCAAGGCAAGTTATGCAACACCTAAGGCTTATAGACCAATAAGCCTAACATCGTTCTTACTAAAAACCATGGAGCGTATAGTGGATACCATGATTAAAAGTAAGATACCAGGCCAAATGCTAAAATTTAGACAACATGCCTATGTTAAAGGGCGATCGGTGGACACCGCCCTACACGATGTAGTACACAACATAGAATAATCCTTCAATGGAATCCATCAGGGCGGTGGTGTTCCCTGTGGTGTTCCCTGTGGTGTTCCCTGTGCCACTCCTGTGGGTCACTACTATAAATAGTCTCCTAAGGATTCACAAGGAAAACGAAGATTGGTCAGTATGATGAACCACATTTCCTAAACAAAACAATTCCAGTTTCCAACAGGGTTAAATACTTAGGTGTAATCCTAGACAGGAAACTAAATTGGAAGTGCCACATAGAAGAACGAGCAAACAAGGCTCACATATGCTGGGCACTATGTAGAAGAGCCATTAGCTCAAAATGGGGCCTTAATCCAAGTGTGACACAATGGCTCTACAAGAGCGTAATCAGACCTATTTTGACTTACGCATCAGTAGTGTGGTGGACATCAATGAAGAATAAGTGCAACATAATGATATTACAAAAGGTCCAACGAATGTGTTGTCTCGGCATAAGCGGGACAATGAGGACCACATCCAGTAGGGCATTGGAGACGATCTTGAATATCCAACCAATAGAAATACAGATTAGATATGAAGCTGCCCTCACGGCGACGAGGCTCAAAGTGATGGACGAATGGATCGAAAGCGATCACATGTCATATCATCAAAAGATAGCTGAGGTAGTGACGGTGGATTTAACTGACATATCATCAGTATCCGACAGAATACCTGAAAGATCAATGGTTGCTGAGTGTGAGACCATGATACCAGACAGACAATCCTGGATTGATAGAACCGTAGTACAGACAACATCTGGAAATTGCTGTTATACAGATGGATCGAAACTAGGGGAGAGAACGGGGCAAGGACTTTACATCGAGGAACCGGAAACCGAACTCTTATTCCGTCTGCCAGACCATAACACAGTCCTGCAGGCGGAAGTCCGAGCAATTACAGAATGTGTGAGCTGGCTTGGGACTAACACAAGACCAACAAAAGTGAATATTTTCACAGATAGCCAAATGGCTATTAGGGCGATAACGTCTAGAACGGTGAGGTCGAGGACAGTTTTAGATTGTAAAATGGCGATTAACGCATACTCCGAATACGGCACTATATGCATCATATGGGTGCCTGGCCATTGCGGAGTAAGGGGTAACGAGAAAGCAAACGCCTTGGCATCTAGAGCCAGAGACTTGCAAACAACAACATTAGAGAACGCAAAACCCTTCAGAGTTATGCGTTCTGAACTACAAATATGGGCGAAGAACGCCCATATCACGCTATGGAATAGTGAAAACGTTGGGAAGACAACGAAGGTCTTGTGGGGTGACCCAAACGAGGACAAGGCCAAGACCTTACTGAGATTGAGCAAGGTAGAAATTAGTAAGATCATGGGTGTCCTTACAGGACACACATGCTTACAAGCACACCTACATAGGATAGGAGTTGTAGATGACAGCATATGTAGGGCATGCGGGGAGGATGACGAAACGTTGGAGCATTTCCTCTGCCACTGCCCAGCGTTCGCCAACAATAGATCACGTTTCTTAGGAAATGATGCTATACCAGACTTGACCCAACTTAGGGGCGTATACTGGAAGAAGATTAAGGACTATGTCGACAGTACAGAGTTCCTAAAATAGCTTACCGACCTTTCTAAAAAAATAACAATTAGAGCGCACAACAGGCCGAATACTGGCTTACGTGTATGTCCAAGGACATGAGTAGAATTTCACCGCCTCATCTTCTCAACCTAACCTAACCTAACCTAATACAAATAAATAAAAAAACAAGTAAGAAAGTTTCAGTCGGGTAAACCGACTAAGGTATACCCTCACTTTGTGGTACCGGAAGGGGTTTATCAAATACACCTTTTTTTCGCTGAACATTAGATACTTTAAATTCATTGCACTGTGCCGACTTATAAGCACATAAATGCACTGGTATAAACGTTATGAGACATTAAATTGTGGTATGATTTGGGCATTTTGTGTGGGAGGTACAAAAAGGGGCGTGGCAATAACGCCCATTTTTCACAGGGCTATAGGCACTATAAAAGCATTACACTGTACAAAATTTCAAGTATTTTTATACACTGGTTTTAATGTTATGAGCTGTTAACTTTTGGTGCAAAAAGGTACCTTTGTGTGGGAGGTACCAAAAGGGGCGTGGCAACAACACCCATTTTTCCCTGGACTGTAGGCAATATAAAAGCATAATACTGTATAAAATTTAAAGTATTTTTATACACTGATATTAATGTTATAAGCTGTTAACTTTTGGTGCAAAATGGTGCATTTGTGTGGGAGGTACCAAAAGGGACGTGGCGACTTCGCCCGTTTTTCTCGAGTTCATAGCGACTAATAAGCTAATACTATGTGTGGAATTTCAAAAGATTTGAATAAGTAGTATAGCAGTTATTAGAGAATCAATATTTCACAACATTTTAACCCTTTGTGGGGGAGGTACTAGAAGGAGTGGACCAATATGGCCCATCTTCGAACTTAGCCGGAGATAGAAAAAAATAGTACCACATACCAAATTTGAGGTCAATCGGTTACTCCTTTCGAGAGTTATCGTGCCAGCCAGCAGACACACAGACAGACAGACAGACAGACAGACGGACGGACATTGCTCATTCGACTTAAAATGTCCCAAAACGGATTTCCTCCGAACATACTTGGGGTCTTAGGTCACTCCTTCGACGTGTTACACTTTTTTCCGTAGCAAATGATATATACCCTCGTCACACTAAAGTGAGGGTATAATTAACAACTTAGCTTTGTGATTGGAGAAAATCTATCAAACTTTTGAAATTTGTGTAAAAAAGGTCCAAATCGGAGAAGGGTGGCAACCACACCAATTAAAATGTTGGCTTCGGGTTTTCTCTAACAGATTCTGTGAAACGTCTCCTTTAAAATGAGTATAAATTATACTTATATACTTTATGTAACAAACTTTTTCTACAAGACCTAAATACGAATTGGACTTTTTTCGCCAAAAAAATCTCCAAAAATGACATATTGGCATAAAAAAATTCAAATTTAGAATCCACATATCTCGGAAACTATTCAACGCCACTCAAATCGGACACTCCATTCAAAAGTGAGAAGCCGATGAAAATCGTGTATACCCGAGGTGGTCAACTTTAGGGCCGTGTAGCTCCGCCCAAGTTCCGAACTTAAACTCTCTAACACCTCTTGTATACACACCTAAAATTTCATCGGCATACGATAAGTGGTTTTGAAATGGCAGAATTATGTCATTTTTTCCATTTTAGCCCACTGTTCAACGGACGTGTGCCACAAAATTAAGTGTTATTATTAGAAGTAAAAAGAAACGTTCTTAAAATGTATAATTTTTGTGTGTACCAAATATTATATAACGGGTCCACCATCTAACGTTTTTTTTTCAACTAGTGCTTATTTCGTGAATGGTAACACTTAGCTCATGTCATGTTGAACGAATTTTTGTTCACAAAAATTGAAGAGGAGGATATTGGCAACATTTGGTTTCAACAATTACACTCGATGTTTTGCGCGATGTTTTCAAAAAAAAGTTATTTGGCGGACCCTTTACTTGGTAACCTCCAATTATATGGGGTAGGGCTTGTAGAGACTCAGTCATAGCTCCGCTTCAGACAGTTCTCTGAACCTTTGATAGTAGGTTGGTGATGGTTAGTTTGTCAGTTGCCGTCCACCGTACCACAAATCCACATAACACTATTGGACGAACTACTGCTATGTATATCTAATGGACGATAATAGGAAAGAGGGCCTACCCTACGGCAGGAATATGAGGCGAAGTTGGCCTTCCTTACACATTCCAGTACGTTAAGTCTGAATAGAAGTTTCCTAACTAGAAATATTCCTAGAAATTTGCACTATCACGACTAAAGGACTAGATCTGTTCCATTTATCCAAAACTCTGAACGCTATCCGGTGTTCATTGCGCTTCCATACCGTATCACCTGCTGTGGGTACTGGGCACACTTTCACACGTTTTGGTGTGGTCGAATTTGGGCCAGACCAGCGGACAGACAGTCGGATGATTAAAGAAAACTGCTCCACTGCAGCATGAAGGTTCCTCCTGGATGAAGTTTGATTCAGAGCCCAAAGACGGCGTCTGTTGTTGTGTTTGTTATTTATTAAAATTGTTTTTGTCCATATAGCTTCCGGTACTGTGGCAAGGACTTGGTGAAACATCTAAGACGCCCAGATACCAGCAAGCCTCCATACAAATAGAATCGATTACCCCTGACGGCAAGCCATACATAAATAGGCACGTAGTCGCATTACACACCTGTCTTAGGGGTGTTTTTTTTAGCAGAACCACTACTTGGTAGATCATTTGGCGTTTCCCAGGGTGCACCACGTGGAAGTGATCTACCATTACACCCCTTCTATTTATTTATTTACTCGTATATGAATTGCAAGGCGGCCGGAAGTTAGACTCCAAGAAAATGCCCCCCAAATTGAAAATGAAAGTGCGCCCCAAATTTGGGGCCTATTTTCGTTACAAAAACTGATTTAGGAAATTACACCCCAATCAAGAAAACAGCATGAAATGAAAATAAACCCCAAAAAAAATAAAAGATTTTCTCTTCTTAAATCTGGGGAGTACGCAATAATACACGTATACAAACCTATTTTCTAATTATAAATCTTTTCCTATGCGGTCGGCCTACGGCCTGCGGTCTTCGGCCTCTGTTTAAGACTTTCTCCTATGGACAGGATCCAAAGTTGGCAACGTGGAGCAAATCTTTTATGCGTATCCTCTCCTGTTTCTAAATTAATAGATGAAAATAAGCCCCAAAAAGCTGAGAAGAAATGAAAGTAAACCCCAAAAAGCAGACATAAAATGAAATTAAGCCCCAAAAAAATTGTTGTTGTTTGATATGTTATTTATTGGGGCCCATATTCATAAAAATATTGGGTTGTATTTTCCTGGGGCCCAATTTCATTCTGCCGAATTGCAATACAAAGAAAATTTATGTTCTAATTTTACGGTCCAGCGAAATGCCGGGTGACAAATATGTAATAAGAGATTTGACATGTTAGCGCTGTAGAAACCATATTTTACAACCGATCTGCACGAAATTCGGCAAAGAGACTATTCTTATTACGAGACTGAACACTAAAAAAATTCGGAGAAAATCCGTTCAGATTTAGATATAGCCCCCATATATATGTTTCACCCGATTTGATATGTAAACACTGTAGAAACCGTATTTTATATCCGATCAGTACGAAATTTAACAGAGAGTTTTCTTATTACCCGTTTGAACACTGCCAAATTTGGGAAAAATCGGTTCAGTTTTAAACATAGTCCCAATATATATGTTACACCCGATTTGACATGTAAGCGCTGTAGAAACCGTATTTTATATCCGATAAGTTCGAAATTCGGCAGAGTTTTCTTATTACATGAATGAAAACTACCAAATTATGGGAAAGTCAGTTCAGATTTAGATAAAGCCCCCATATATAAGTACATATATGTTTCAGCCGATTTGAAATGTAAGCGCTGTAGAAACCGTGTTTCTAGTATCCGATCAGTACGAAATTCGGCAGAGGAAGTTTTCTTATTACATGTATGAACACTGCCAAATTCTTATCGCAATGCCCATTTTCGCATTGTACAAACGTGTGAACATACAATTTTTGTCTGACACGTTGGCAGAAAAGTCATTGTGAGATAATTTGCAGGTTGTTAGATGTGCGAAGTTTATGCATGTGACAACGCGCCATTGTCAGAAAAACATTTTATTGGCAACACTGAAAAAGATGTTAAGTCGATTTAGCATAGTTTTAGGAAGATTGCATTTTAATTTCTAAATATTCAAAATTTGGTGTTTATCCGTCAACACACTCAAAAATTACACACAAATTTAAAAAAATCATCAAACTTTGATCGCCTCTTCTGAAAAACTACCTTTTTGCACTTAGCATAGTTTATATGAAATGTTTATTTTGAATGTGGCGTAAAAGCCACTCTGCTTTACTCACCCAGCAAAAAATAAAAGAAGTACTTCCAAAGGAATAACATTATAAGTACTTCCAAATCATAAGTATTAACATTTTTTCGGCATTTAATGAAGTTCTTCTAAATAACTAACCAAAACGTAATTTCTGAATATAAATTAATAACCCTAGAATGCATAATTTCAAAACGATTGGATGTAAAATAAAGCTTCTGAAGTGATAAAAGTCCAGATCGGAAGGAACATATATATGAGGGCTATGAAATATATGTGAAATACTGCTTCTATAGTTCTAAAGGGAAGAAATATATATTTATATGGCGGCTATATCAGAATTAGTGAATGGTTCTGGAAGCTAGTCGACTTTCGACTTTTTCATCAACCAAATTTCGTTTCAATCGTCTAGGTCGATTAATCGGACCTAAAAGTCGACTTTTTCATAGTCGATTAAAATAACATAAAGTTATTTCAAAGTATGCTGATTTTCTTCTAGTGACTGTTTATTCTCGGATTAAAAAATCCTTTGTGCAAATTATAGTACATTTGACTAAAATATGGTTTCTATGGAGCTTAGATGCCAAATCGGAAGGAACACATCCATGCGACTTTGTGGGGCTATATGTAAATTTGAACCGATGTTGTTCACAAAGATATTAACTGTTAAAATAAGATACTCTTTACCAAATTTCATGGATATCGAAAGGAAATTATATCTTCTATAGAGGGTATAAGCTAAATCGAAGGCACATTCCATTCATATATATTAAGATACCTGTTTCTAAACTGATATTCAAATAGTTGAGAGATTTTTGATAGTTCGCCGTAAAAGAAAGAAAATAAGTTACAGAAACAGTACCTATATCAAAATACGGATTGTCTTTCAATTTCAATACGAATTGTCTTGTCCCAAAATAAAGATATGTGCAAAATTTCTTTGAGATCGAACTATATTTGTGACCTGCACATTGATTACAAGAATGCATGCACAGACTGACATAGCGAAATCGGTTCAGAAAGTGATACTAAGTCGATTGGTATAATTAACGATGGTTCTATATATCTCTTCTCATTTTGGGTGTTAGAAACAAATGCATAACATTATAATAAATTGTACAACAGTGTGGTGTAGGTTATAATTAAATAATTTTAAAAGAAATTATGGTAATTAAATATACCATACTTACTGTACCACACTGTGGTACTTTACTACTATCCGTAGTGTACTATGGGGTCATTCGGTCACACTTTTCAAGAGCCACCTACAACATGCAGATTACAAACATCATCAAATGTCCTAAACATACTTACATATATATGATCCTTTATCTCTTTGGCCAATAGTATATTATTTATACGTTCCCTTCCCATGTCAATATTTGTATTCCTTTAAAATAAGATATCTCTGGACCCAAAGATGTTAATAAGAACGACATACATTCATGAAATAAATACAACACCAAAAAAAGCAAATCTTACAGTGCTTTTAAAGGCGTTGTGCAAAAGTGGTGACAAAGAAGTACTTCCCCGGCGCGACAACCCCTTGTTAAATTCATTGGTGAAAATCCAAATTAGAACAACTTCCGGATCATAAGTTGGGGATTTTTATTGCTTCTTTGGATGCTCTTTTTTTGCTGGGTCAATTCATCATCATAGTTGGTTAATAAAACTCAAATGCGAAAATTGTCACTTCATATAGAAACGTTAGTCTTGAGATGAACTGAATGTAAATAATATATTTATACTATTCACTTAGCCTTCTAACGATAATTCTCTTGCTTTAAAAACAGAATGGCGTTTACGCCACTTTCAAAATAAACAGTTCATATTTTGTTTATTTAAAACTGCAGGAATATATGTTTATTTGTCCTACAAGCACATTTTTTTTATTTTTTAGTTTAGGCATTGTTTTTACCAATTGTTTTGTGAGATAACCGCACGACTATTTTGTTTTATATATATATATAGTATATTTTATAAGGAAAAAAATGTAACCAGTCTCTTAAAAATCCATTTGCAATTGACTGACTGTTGTTAAAGTTGCTTTAAAACAAAATGTGTATGTAAATAGTAGTTATGCCGACTGCTCTCGACTCTGTGAGGATGAGGAGGAACTGGAAACAATCGAACACCTTCTCTGCCAATATCCGTCTCTATCAAGACGAAGACATCGCTACCTAGGTGATTACACGATACAAAATCAACGGAGGTTTTTCCAGGCAGGTTGAAAACATAACTATTTACGTTGATAGTCAAGCTGCTCTGAAGGCACTGAATTCCAACGTCATTAAATCCAAGTTAGTGAATGATTGCATATTAGAAATGCAAAAATTAACAGTTAACGTCAAGCTCTGCTGGGTCCAAGGACACTGTGACATCAGCGGAAACGAGAAGGCTGATGAGCTCGCTTGGAATGGGTCGGTGATGGAAACCACTAGTGCGGTGTCATCACTGTATCCACCAATGTGTGAGTTCTTCGGCATGATAGAGCGCTTCTACAGGGACCAAGTTAATCAGAATTGGTTAGCCAGACCGGACTGTAAAATCGCTAGGTCTGTCTGGCCTCTTATGTCACAAACCAGAACAAGGGACTTGCTGAACCTCACAAAGAGGGATATAGTCGGTTGCAAAAAGACGACTTTAATAGCACAACCAGGTACTGGAATTAACCTGACGCCTCTTTTCGCCGGTCCCTCAACCCCACGGCATGCTGCGGCCTCTATACGGCCTACTGCTTTACAGAATACTGTGAAACGGATGAGCTCGAACGAGGAGTCGCAATCGGCTGCCAAGATGCGTTGGCAGGACACCATTCGAAATGAAGCAGGGAAGTTAACCCCCAACTGACATGCCAAAAGGGCGTTTTCACAGGCCACTGTAACGTTAGAGCATTTACATCAAAGTGGTAACGGGACACCGAAGACTACTGCTGTCTCTGTACAGACGAAGAGGAACTTGGAACGATCGAGCACCTTCTTTGCCAATGTCCTTTTTTTTCTAGAAGAAGACACTGCTACCTAGGTGACTTTACGATCGAAGTTATCGAAGCCCAGTCATCGCAAAAAATCGTCAGCATCCTCAATTATATTAGTTGCCTGAAGTGGCTGGGGATGACAACCGCTCATCCATCCGCCTAAATGGCATTGTCTGTTGCAGGAATTTCTCTGTCCTCTCCTCTTTTTAATCAACATTACATTTTTCAGCTCTTCTCACTTTTTATTGGGGGCCCTCCACATCCTCTCATTTCTCAATCTATAATTTTTTCTACTGTTTCTCCAAATCTTTAATTCTTTCTAGGACTAACGTCAAAGAAACGCCGGCAGCCAACCAGGCCGTGGTCGATGATTCCACCGTCCACTATCCTTTGCAAGCGAACCCTCTAACGTCGGTGGTTTGACTCTGACGCGTCAAGGAGCTTTAGACCCAGGTTCTCCAGTGGATCTTTTCCGGCGGAGATTGAGACTCCTACGCCCTCTGAGGTAGCGGTGACTGCATCTCCCACAAATTTACATATGTCCAAAAGATTACGGTTGATAAAAGGCGACTTTAATAGCACAACCAGGTACTGGAATTAACCTGACGCCTCTTTTCGCCGGTCCCTCAACCCCACGGCATGCTGCGGCCTCTATACGACCTACTGCTTTACAGAATACTGTGAAACGGAAGCGTTGGCAGGACACCATTCGAAATGAAGCAGGGAAGTTAACCCCCAACTGACATGCCAGAAGGGCGAATTCCTTTCTGGTGGTAAAGCACCCTCGGGTCTAGACCAACAATGGAAATGACTAAGCCCTTTTTGTAGCGACAGAAAAATTAAAACTGTAATGAAGTCAGCAAAGTTTTTCAAATCTTTTTAATAAAATACACTTGGAGAAATTCCTAAACAGTAATTTTATTTGTATGTAAGCACAACAATAATTTGAGAAAATCAGTTCCCAAATATATCTTGTTGTAATATATTATATATCTTGTTGTAATTATTCTATGTCTTTTTGTAATATATATACATATAGCTTTTATTTTTTTTTTTTAAATTTTTGGGGATTTGAAATTTAAAAAAAAAATTGAGAAAAATTAACTTTTTCGTTTTACAAAATTTTCAATTGCTCTTGAACGGCTGAACCGATTTTTACAAGGTTTCCGCCCAATTTTTTTTTTTAAAAACTTTAATTTAACAAAATTCCTATTCCTTCGATTTTTCCTAAATACACAGAATATGCACCAGACTCTTAGAACTCCAAAACAGTAGTTGGATTTTTGGGGACGCAATGTTTGTGAATGTTATGGACGTAATGCCTGCCTTAGTATATCGCATATAACTTTTAAAAATATTTCGTAGCCAAAAATGCAATTACTGATTGGCGTCAAGAGCAATTGAAAATTTCGTAAAACCCAAAACTGATTTTTTCTCAAATTTTTAATTGTTTTTAAATAAATGATATCGAAATCTTATATTTTGCCATTTATATACATATATTTTGTCATGTTTATAAAGTTTTTAAGGAAAAATAAATTGTATATGTTAATTTTAAAAATTCTGACCCTATAATGAAATCTGAAGCAGCGAAGAGCACAACTTACAGGCAGTTTCCTTTAAAAATAACATATTTTCCATGAGTAAGTTTATCATTTGTCAATTCTCTTTGGAATCACCCGACTTGAAACAAGATTCATATTTTAATATCCAAAAGGATGCCTGGTCATTAATTGCGTTGGAATACTACTGACCGGAATATATGAATGGAATCTCGAGAAGCATTTTGTAATAAATAAATGCGCTTGTTTATTTCTTCATCATCCGAATCATGACAAATTTTCAATTAATAACTCACGCATTTCCCGACATCAAAGTGAACATTAATCAAAATTAAAATCAACAACGTATAGTGTCTTTGATCTCTATGTAAAATATACACGGGGCAAAATCGCCTTTTTTGATATGTTTGAATCGAAAGAAAATATATTTGGAACACAAATTTTTAAATATTATATATTTCTTAGCAAATAAATTTTATTTGAAAATCAATAAAATATATTTGGAACGCATATATTAATATATTACAACAAATTATATTTGCAAACTAAATTTCTCAAATAAAATATGTGTTTAAATACAAATAAAATTATTATTTAGGAATTTTTCCAAATATATTTTATTTAAAAAATATTTCCAAAATTTTGCTGAGTTTTTCATATTTCAGTTTCAATTTTTCTTGGGTTTCGAATTGTACCTCCAAGTTATGATACCATATGCATCATTACCTTCTGTTTTAAATCAATCATTTCAAATTTCTGAGTATTCCAAGCCATCATTAGTTGTCAATCCTCTAAGTACTTTATATTGATCCAAGATTATATGATTTCAATTATTATTTTTTACGAACACTAAAAATTTCTAAAAATTTAACTTTGAATTACTGAAAAATTTGAGACAATTTATGTATTTTATGAATACTGAAATGCAAATAAATATTTGTTTGTGAAATAATGGTCCCAAATAAAAACATATTGGAATGTAAACAAATATTTGTTTAGAACAACATCTTCCCAAATACACAATTTTTGTGTGTACCAAATATTACATGCTTAGAGTCTACCCCAAACATATATATGTTTCAAGCCGAATATGTTTAGGACAATATACTACAGAAGCGATTTTTTTTCAGCGTGTATGTTTGAAGACCTTAACATACATATACATACATATGTGTACAAGTGGAATACGTGTACATGTAAATATATATAAACATTATACACACGAGTATATACAGTAATCCCTCGATTAACGTTGAGTTTGCAAAAAAGCTCCTGTTTTGAAGGGTAGTGTTTTATTGTCAGATAAAGTGACGATACAATGTTTATTCTTGGATTGGAAAATGCCTTTGTGTCAAATACGTAAGATACGGCTTCTATAGCGCTTATATGCCAAATCTGAATGGACTTAAGTATATCGATACCTTCATTTATAGTAAGTTAAGCAGAGTTGGGCACTATAGTTCTATTAAGTGATTGCTCTTTTTAGTTCAGTTCAATTGAGTGAACTAGTTCGTTCATTTAGTTCAACAGCTCACTTTAGCATTTCAGCTCTTTTGCTCACCGGCTCTTTAGCTCACCAGATCTTTAGCTCACCAGCTCTTTAGCTCATCAGCTCTTTAGCTCACCAGCTCACTTTACTTAAACAGATCATTTCGTTCAATAGATCACCAGTTCAAATTAGCCGCTATTAAAGGAATCTAATTGGAATATGAATGGAATGAGTTGAACAAACTTATCAAAGGCGTTTGTAGAATCATACATTCATGATGAGAATCATACATTCATCATTCATGATGACATAAACACATAACAGCTGAGAAAAGAAAACGAAATGAGAAGAGAGAACAAAACGATATGATTGAAGAAAAAACATTGTGAACTGCTGAGCTGAAATGAACGAGTTGTGGGAACTAGTTCGTTCAGTTCATTACGAACTACACAACTCTAAAGTTTAGTCGATGTATTAAATGACGTTTCATTTTTAAGCTCTAAATATCAAAAGTGATAGACCAAAAAATAGAAGAGGTCAATCGATTTTTATTAAAAAAGAATGCATACAAATTTATTAATTTCATAAAACTTTGATTGCACCTCATGAACGCACTTCTGGATCGACTTAGCATACAATTCATGAACATCGGAAGGGAATTATAGCTCCTATAGAGGATATAAGCTAAACCGACGGTACATATGTATATGTAGTGACTATACCTGAATCTATTTTCAAAATTTTTAACACATATGTGCCAAATCTGGGAATGATTAAAAGCAAAATATAGCGTTTGTAGCCAATAATATCATACCGGATGGTACATAGATATGGGAGCTGTATTTAAACTTGAGCCGATTTTGGCAATTTGCAATAGGGTTTGTCCATGTACCATGTACTATCGTAAATATAGGTGGCAAAATATCCGGAGACAAAAAAGTTAAATCGGAGGACATTAACATAAGTATATATATACATGTCTATATATATTAGGGCGTGTCAATTTGTATGGAGTCGAAAAGAAGTATAAGGGCGCATCGCGATTTTTGTTCTCTGTGTCATTTCAAGAAATTTTGCCCAAGAAACCATAGGTCAAAAACGAAATTCGAGCCCCCGGATTTTTCAAAATAGGTATTTTTCCATTATATTCAAGAACAGGGACAAAAATGGATTTTCCTCTGCAAAATATTTGTATATGGGGGGTTTTTGAGTTCGAGGAATGGATTTTTGAGATTTATTTTTATTTTTGAGTGCCGCCAGAGGGAGCTACAGTAAATTTTTGGGATTTGATAGCCTTTTTTGGGGAAATTTTGCGATTGATTTACACAGTGCGACAGTCCAAAAACCAAAAACTGCGATATTATTTTTCTTATAGGTCTTGGCGAGTAAAACAACGTTTGTTCCTTGAAGTTTGCCGGACACCCCCAAACTCCGGATTTACTGTAAAAAAACGATTTCCTTGCTTCTGCACATTTGAACGCCTATAGCTTTGTTTAGTATTAACCGACTTTCAATATCTAAACGGATTTGGAAAGAATAAACATAGACCTTTCGAACTAAGCTAATCAAATTTCAACTTCACGAATGTCATTCTCCAACAAAGATGGCGTTTGAGACATTTACAATTAGAGGAAATAACGTAAAATTAACACAAAAATTTAAAAAAGGTTATGGAAGTTTTTTTATAACGTTGAAAATCAGTTCAATAAATTTATTTGAATAAGTCGTCTAATGAATAGGCCCTTTGTACAATGTATGCATTGCTGCATCAGCTCTTCTACATCCAAATGATTGATACATTTGATACTGAGTTGACGATCGTTGGCCAAACTGGAATTTTGTCGTTCCGGAGTGTAGATCGGATGGCCTTGAGAATATCTATCTATATAGATACATAAAGGGAATTTTTGTTTGTTTGAACCGTATAGACGTCTAAACTGCTGGACTGATCTGTAGGAGGTAGGAGGTGTTGAAAATAGCCTGGCCCATATAAACAAAATTATAAAATTGATATATCTTGTATAATTTGTTTGCGAGAGTGCTGCAATTTAGTGTATAAATATCTCTTGGCAGTCTACGTTATTGGTCCAAAAATGGGAGGGATAGGACCAATGGGCGTTGCCCTGCCCATGAAAACCAAATTTTGAAATTAAGATATCTGGAACAATTTGTTAGCGAGAGTGTTGTAGTTTTGTGCATATGTATCTGGTGGTAGTCTACGTAATTGGTCCAAAAATGGGCGGGATCGGACCAATGGGCGTACCCCGCCCATATAAGACAAAGTTTCTATTTTATAAGTTTTGTAATTGAGATATCATGAATACTTTGTTGGCGAGAGTGCTGTAATTTTGAATATATGCATTTAATGCCAGTCTACAAAATTTAGGGATATTCGGGACCTTATTTCAAAAAAAAATATAAATACATACATTTTATATGAGTATTAATACCGGTAATTCTGTCTCAACTGTCACACCACATTTAAATAAAAATCTCATGTTTGTCTTTGTAATAGGTTTTTAAAGTTATTTTTGATGCTATATTTAATGCATAAGAAGTTGAAAATAGAAAACGTCGTTTCCTAATAATTTTTCCACGGATCTTTTATAAAAATACTAATTTCGGTTCAAACAATATTTTTCACTCACTTTTCGCAAAATCAAAAATATAAACAGCGATCTATTGTTTTCTTTTAATTTTTTGGTGAAAAATGGTCCATGTATCAAGTTTGAAAAATAATAGTTAAGAAAAGGAAGAAGCAATAGACTATTCAGTGTTGAAAAACAAGAATATTTTTTATCCAGGCGGCTACAATCACATATATTCTTAACAGTTAGGGTTTGAAATGGGACTATGTGTTTACCCTTTCTGTTCTTCGTATAATTTTCGCATAGACCTTACCAAGTTCCACATTTACTCATGTCGGAACGAATCTTCTTGACTGATTTGACGGCAGAGTTTCAGCCAATGTTAGCCGCTTTGGCTTAATAGCCTGATACAGGGCTGTGGAGTCGAGCCAAAAATACTCGACTCCGACTCCCGGAGTCGAATTTTAAAATCATTCGACTCCGACTCTGACTCCAGCTCCAACTCCGGCAGTTAAATAACATAAATTTCTGAAATTGTATTTCTACTAAGACGTGAGTTCAAATTTAATGAAAATAAGATACAACTTTGTTAAAAAAAAAACAGAAAAAAGTAGATATTCATTACCAGTAATTAAATAAAATAGAATTATTTATTTATCGGCGCTTGACCTGCAAGTTGCAACTAATATGACAATTCTTTCAAAACGGAATCATGATAAAATTTTCATCAATTATGTTCGCTTCAGGAAACCAGTATATTCGTCAGTTATTATACCCTACACCACACTATGGTACGGGAGGTTATAAATTTGTTCTTAGACAGATTTGTAAAAAATGCTACAGCTAGAAACAACTTAAAATATACCGTTCTACTCAAAATTACTAGCTGTCCGTCTGTCCATCTTAAGTTGTTCGTTAAGTATTTGTACCATATTAAATTGTTCCAGTATTAAAATTTGGCAATAATAACTCTAGGGTGAAGAAGTTATTATTGAGGAAACCTATTGAAATTTGTGAAAATCAGTTCAGGTCGATATTATCCCCAGATATAAATGTTTCTTTAGATTTGGCCTTGTAACGCTATGGAAGTTATATTACACATTCAATCATTTTTTTAATTTAGTAGGATATAATTTATTTATCCAAGAACGCATATTGTCGAATTTGAACAAATTCTGTTTAGATTACGATTTATAATGTATTTATCTCATATTTATATTTATAATATCAGAGCTTATTCTGCTCTAACAAGATTTTGTACCGTATCATATAGTTGGCTGCGCTCGGCCTTTCCTTACTTGTTTTGTACTCGTTTAGGAATAGTGTATAGTCTTGCAAAAAACGTATTTTGTAGCTAAATATATTCATAGCTTTTCTAAAACTTTTTTGAATAAAAACTCGATAGTTTGGTTTACTTTATAGATATTTTTGGCATACTTAAATATTTGGTTAAAATCCTCGAATATTTTATCCTTCTTTTTTACCAATATTGTTTGAGTGCAAAAGTTCTATCACTTTATAGGTACAAATTTCACAATACATCTCGGAGTCGGAGTCGACCATAATTTTTCGACTCCGGGCAAAATTCCCAGAATCAGACTCCGACTCCACAGCCCTGGCTTGATCTAAAGTCGAAAAGTCAAATCGGACAGTACATATCGCTTACTCATTTCAGGAGTGTTTAAACTCAAAATTTAAAATGTTTGTGGTTGTCTTACAGAAATTCGAAGTTTGTAAATATTCATAGATTAATCTCTATCATAGATAATCAGAACAGCTCATGTGCCAGTGGGAACCAGCTGCTACACTGATGGGCCCAGGCTAGGAGGAAGGACGGGTCTGGAACTTTTTATTGATGAACCAGAAGTAGAACTTTACTTCTGCCTCCCAGACCATAACACAGTATTTCAAGCAGAAGTTCGGGCATATAACGGAGTGTGTTAACTGGCTCAGTAATACCACAAAGCCTAAATATGCAAACATCTTCACAGATAGCCAAATATGGCAATCAAAGCAATAACATCGGAAAAGGTCAAATCCAGAACAGTGTTAGACTGTAAAAGAACGATAAATAATTGCTCAGCCCATGGCGTATTTTCTGGGTACCGGGACACAACGGAGTGATTGGAAATGAATGAGCAAACAGCTTGGCTTCAAAGGGCAGATAACTTCGAGTAATAAGCTTGGAAAATTGGAAACCTTTCGAAGCCACGAAGGATGAGTTGAAGCACTGGGCAGTGATGGCTCACACAAATGTGTGGAATAGAGCAACTGTAAAGATACTGTGGGGTGACCCAAATGAGAAGAAAACCAGTAGTTTTCTGAAACTAAACAAGATCGAGATTAGTAAGATGATAAGTGTTCTAAAGGGACACTCAAGCTTTACAGGCACATCTTCATCGCATAGGACTAAAAGAAAACGACAAGTGCACGGCATGCAGGGAAAACATGGAAACGATGGAACATTTTCTGTGTCACTGCCCAGCTTTCACACACGCAAGATCCCGATATTTCGGTTCCGACATATTGCCAGACTTGAATCATCTCAGAGGATATGACTGGAAGATACTGAGAAAATACGTGTCTAGTACCGATTTTCTGTAATCCGTAGGGTATGAAAATCATAAATATGGAGCACACAACAGGCCAAACCACTGGCTTAAGTGTATGTCCATGGACATGAGACGTTTTAAACGTCTCCTCTATTCAACCTAACCTAACCTATATGGGTAGGTGGAGCACAATGTGGCAGAAAGGAATACATAATGTAGCATCGCTAATTAAAATACATACATTGAAAACATTAGCGAAAATGTTGAGTATTTATATGCATTGGTATTTACGATATAAACTGATAAATTTTTTACAAAATGATACTTTAGTGTGGGAGTTACCAAAAGGGGCGTGATGATAGCGCCCATTTTTCGACAGACTGTAGGTACTCTAAAAATATTTCACTGTACAAACTTTACGTATATTATAGTTATGAGCTGTTAACTTTTCGTACACAATGGTGCCTCTGTGCGGAAGGTACCAAAAGTGGCATGGAAAGAACGTCCGTTTTTCACAAGGTGATAGCTACTAAGAAAGTAATACTATGTGTGGAATTTCAAAAGATTTCGATACGTAGTATAGATGTTATTAAATAAGCAATATTTCACCAAATGTTAATCCTTTGTGGGAAAGGTACTATAAGGAATGAACTAATAGCCAGAAATAGATAAAAATATTACTACAATTTGAACCCAATCTGTTAATCCTTTGCCACTTACTTAAAATGGCCCAAAACGGATACCCGCCGAAGATACTTGGGGCAAATGGTATATGTATACCCTCGTTTCACTAACTGAGGGGGAGCGGGCATGTATATGGGGACTATATCTAAATCTGAAGTGATTTTTATCAAACTCGACAATGTGAAGAAAGTCGGCCCTGCTAAATTTCGAAAGGATTGCATGTGAAAGTAATACCGCTTCTACATATAGCGCTAAAAGGCCAAATCGGACGGAACATATTTACTCGTATAGTGGTTTAATTGAAAAACGAAGGTGGGTCTGACTGTAGTAGAAAAACAAACATTATAATACCCTGTATCACAGTTTGGTGTAGGTCATAATAATAAGTTAAATCTGAAATGTGTATTTATACCCTACACCACACTGTGGTCCGGGGCATTATGAATTTGCGTATTTATTTATTCTTCGATTTACTTCGATTCGACTTTAACTACTCCTATGTCCGCTTGTTCGTCCGTCTTGTATCCTTGTTGTATCCTTGTAATCAAAGTGAAGGTTGTATTTACGGTCCGATCGTGATGAAATTTAGCTAAGTGTTCTTTTTTGCCCCAAGGACGATCTCTATTGAAAATAGAGAAAATCCGTTCAGGTTTAGCTATTGTCCTCATACCACCGATCTGTATGAAATTATGCAAAAGAAAGGGTTCAGATTTATACATAGCCTCCATATACAATTTCTTTCCGATTTGGCATATGAGAGCCATCTATGCCATTGAAAGTATTTTTTGGCAGTATTTTTACCCCCGAATATACCCTATAAAATTTGAATTAGTTCAGATATAGGTATTTCCTTCATATACATGTTACTTCAGATTCGGCAACCAATTTTACATCAAATAATGGCGAAATTTAGCAGAAATTGTTTAATAAATGGGTATAAAATCTTAATCTTCCGATTTTACAAGTTTTACTGAATCTATATTTTCCAACCGATCTTCATTAAACTTGTACGTGAGTAGTTTGTTGATCCAAAATCGGTCTCTGGAAATTTTATGATAATGAGTTCAGATTTATGACAACTATATCTATGCTTATGCTGCTCCAACAAGGCCTCACTGGGTTTTGTTGTAGGATTAGGTATGTCAGGCTCACTTAGATTATGTAGTCAATTGTGATACCACAGATACAGAACTAATCCGATTGCTGTAAATAGCCCAAATGTTGGCGAATTAGCTTCAGCCAAGTATGTTAAAGATATGTGGAATTAGGGTAGCTTGTCGCCTTCTAGAGAAGGCGGGATACAAACACAGAAGGTTCTCTATTGCTTACTGCTCGTCTTCATTACCGCAGCTCTTGGGAAAGTAATTCGTTAAAACTTTATGTATCTCAGCATGCATATGCGATATGTTAGACATTCTGTCTCGATAACGAGTTTAGGCAGGATCATTATCAGCTTATACGAGTACTCGTACTGTACGCAGTTCCTGACTAGTGGCCATCTGCCGTTTGCCGCTATAAGTGCAATAAGTTTTACAAAAGCCTCTCAATGAATACATTTGTGCCAAGGCCATTATTATAGCGCACAGTTTGACATTATTTAAGGACTCCTCTGTCAAAGAATGACACCAATGGCACAATAAAACTGAGCAGATAGTGCATGGTGGTCTCAGTGGACTTACGTTTGCAATATTCATGCTGTCGGTCAATCAGTAGAATTAGGGGTTTATTCATTCTGAAGTTACTGTCGATCAATGTGTCTAAAGTCTTCAACAAAAAAGATGACAGATGTTTGGGCCTGAAGTTATACGTTCCCAAGTAATAAGGCTTTTCAGTCTATAGACAGGTAAGGTAACTAAACTAGCAATCACCGCATGTAATTGTGGCGGTGAAAAGTTCGAGAAATTTGCTGAGCAGATGAACCACATAAACCTGGACTAGGCTTTAATAGGTTAGGTTAGAGTAAACATAAACCAATTGTGGATCCTAATGATAACACAGACCCAGTTGCCCCTCACCGGAACCAAACTGTTTTAATCCGAACATCGGTACCGGCCATATCTGTCAGAATTCCCAAAACCGAGAACAAATCGGAGCTCAGTTCCCAAACTCATGTCGCGTTCGCTGAACAGGCAGAATCAGAACTAACACTAACGTGGACAGTTTTCTCCTCTATATTGCGAGGAGACTTTGATTTAACTACCCAACAGGTGTTTATTTCTGTCAATCTCTCATTGGACAGCCTGACTTCATCTTGCCTAAGGAAAAGCTTTCATGTGGACAGTGACTCACTAATATTTATATGCAAATTCTTCGGAAAACTTTGATGTCGTCTCTTACCTAAGAAGTTTATCGGTTTCCCCGGGATATCCCTATGCCCAGATACCCATATGAGGTATATATATGAGGAACTCCACAACAAACAAATCAACGGTTTCAAAACAATTTCGGCTTTGATTTTTACCATTTCTTTATATTTTCAACTCGTCAACTCGTTCAGAGGTTATCGCTATGTAAAAAATCGTTAATATATCACTCTGTGTCAGGTTTTTTGTCACATTTTCTTAAGTTATGGTCCAATTTGCACAATCTTTATTTTTTGTTGTTGTTATTATTAGGTACTTTTCAGAAAAAAATATAAAAAGAATATTGCTTAATTTAAACAAATAGGCAACTTTATAAAGATCTTAAATTCAAAACAGAGAGGAATTTAAAATCCAAATACGTTCGTATAAATCCAGAATTGAGATTCACCCAAATGAATTAGCAGCCAATCGTATGTCAGATAGATAAACATTTAAAAGAATTAAAAGAAAAGCCCCACAAGATTTAATTGCTTAATTATATGAAGAAACTAAAATGTATATAATGTGTATCACGTACCATTAGGTTTAACACACATTAATATCTGATACTAATGGAATGATTTGTGAATCATTTCCATATAATAAGCTAATCCTGTCCAAAATTGTGCTTAGTATTTAAAAATTGTATAAAAAAATATATTGAACAAATAAAGCTATACAAAAAAATTTTTTTTGTGTACTATTTTTAAGTTTTGAAATTTAAATCTAATTTTTTAAATAGTTTGTTTTTAAACTTCTATTAATTCTCACATATAAGCTTTGTGTGGATGTGAGTCTAAAATTATTTATATTTTTTAAAATTTGTAACAAAATTTTTGCTGCAAGCCACTGTGCTGTGAGTTTAAGACTTCAAAATAGATGTTCCACGTCAAAAAACAAAATAAAGGAGACACTTCAAGAAATATTTCTTCCAAAACACTCGCCAACCCTGCTGATCCCTTTACCCCTGACAATCTCCCTACAAAAATAATATATCAAAAGTAGTATAAAACGATGGATTTTGTGGGTGATGTATTCGAGAAAAAGCTTCCTTGTAAAAAATCACTATATGTGCCTACAATACACTTTTATGGCCATTCAACGGAGTTTTAATATATCGTATTTATTGGTTAAATATTGAGTTTGTAATACGATATATTAAAAAACCGTTGAATTTCCATAAAAGTGTATTGTGGGCACCTATAGTGTTTTTTACAAGGAATCTCCCTATGTTGCGACTTCCCTTCTTGCCATTATTTTGACATTGTAAGTACCTGTGTCTTGATATAGTCTGTGAACTATATTAAGACTAAGTTCTTTTCAGTGTAATCTGGATGCAACCTTTCCATCAAGCATCGAACTATCTGATTAGGGGCACAAAGAGCCGTGACATAACAATGGATGAACTGGAAGAATGAACTACAAGTTAAGACTGACACCTCAACCCAATCTAATCGAATGTAAACTCTTTTCAAATGGAAACCATAGACATGGAAATTTGATTTAATTAAATTCAATGATAAATTTTCATTAATTTAATGTATACAATACCTACAGAAACGTTTTCATTGACTTGATGTGCCCAATTGATTTCTCTCACCTGCTGCAGTGCGAACTCCGATTGCAAACGTTATAAATAACGTTAAGAGCAGAGACATCGTGCTGTAATTGTTGTTGTTGCTGGTGGTAGCATTGATGTATGGATCCAGCGATTGACAGCTCCTCGCATGCGCCGTAGACTTTGAACTATTGCTGTTCATGTCTCTGTCGCTGTAGCTGTCACTGTCGTGCATTGGAGCAGACGCAGACGGAGACAATTTTGTATGCATTGCGTGATGATTCGAATGACTGCGGTGGCAACGGTGACGTAATGTTCTTGTGAAACACCGGCCGGTTTCATCAGAATTCGCCTGGTCTGGCGACGATGATGTTATGGGTACTGGAACGGGTGCTGGTGATGGCAATGACGAGAATAGCGTTGGTAATGTAGCTGTTGCTGTTGTTTTTGCTGGTGCTACTGTTTGCTTTCGTTGGTGCTGGGGCTGGGGCTGGTGGTGATGCTTCTGTCTGTGGCACCTTAATGGTGGCGTTGATGTGATTGTTGACACTTTGTCATAATTGCCGTGTTGATAGTGCATTTCGTCGCCAACGTGGCAACGCGTGACAGCGTCGTTGAGGTTGGTGGCATCGCTATCGATGTTGGTGTCTTCATTAGCATCTTTATAGGCATTACGTTGACGTCTGATACCATCAATGGCGTTATTGGCAGTTGCAGCCAATGGACGATTTGTGATGACATTCCGTTGGATTTTCTCAACGAGTGGCGGCGGTAGTGGCAGACTCCCCAGCAACCCACTATAGTCTGCTGTGGATGCTGGCGGCGGTGGTTGCGGTGCTGTTGGTGTTTTTGCTGCTGTTGACTGCATAATTAAAATAAATATTCTCGGAAATTTGCTAACTTTTGTTGTACACAGGGAAATTTTCTTTCTTGCACTTCTATGATCTGACATTTTTTGCTCAACCACCGGAAGTGGATGTGTTTGTTCTCGCCGCCAAACTGGTTGCAGTTGCCGTCGTCTGCCACTGCAGCGACCGCCGATTGTGCATCTTCGCTTGTATTTGTAGTTAGATTTCAAAAATGTGATAATATTCATATTGTGCTGATACTTTTTGGTATGATTCTTTTTAACATTTTGATTTATCGCATCACCTTCTTTGTGCTTCATGCCGGTGATTTTCCCTCTGCCTTCCTTCTAGCCACCACACTCGAAGTCAGTCCACCAATCACTGGGACGATAGATGATTACATGAGATCGAATCTGAAAAAATGAAATTAAAGAGAGCTGTAGTTATCAACGTTGACTCAAATTAGGGTATTTGACAATCGATTGGATAATACAGTTTCATAAACTTGTACGATTAACGTTGAGTTTCATCAACCCCGGTTATCCTACAGTTAGGGCTATGTTTTTTAGACAGCTGCGCATAAAAACTAAGGTGCTTTGTACTTAATACAACAATAATATTGTAGGGCAGTTGGTAGCATGCTCTCCTAAGATCACAATAAAAAAAATTAAGATATCGAATTAACGGGCGTGGCCCCGCCCATGTTACTTCATTATTGAAAATAAAACATCTGGAGATTGCTGGACATTGCCAGGATTTCGTTTTTAATAATCTGTTTCATGATTTGGAAAAAATAAAACAATTTAAACCGTTTTGCAAATTATTTTTTTTTTCGCGACATTAAAATTTTCTCTTGAAATATTGAACCGAATTGGCTGAAATTTCGCAATTAGGTCTGAAACACTTGCTCAAATCTAAAAATATATTATTAGCTGTAATTGGCCATATGGAAAATATTGTAAATTATTTTTTTGCACATGCGAATAATTTCACTATCTGGAGCAGTAATTTTAAATTATTTATATGTGGAATACATCCTATTTTGACGTCCACCATAATCAGAAAAAATATTTTGGTAGATCGCGCCCTGTAAAAAGTTATAGAAAATTTACAGACTACCTTTTTTAAAATAGTTTGGGTTTATGATTGCAGGACACCAAGGACCTTTTCATTACACCCTCACTTTAGTGTGACGAGGGTATATATCATTTGCTAGGTTTTCGAGGGTATATATCATCTTTTGAAATTCCACACATAGTATTAGCTTATTAGTCGCTATCAACTCGAGAAAAATGGGCGAAGTCGCCACGTCCCAAAGTTAACAGCTTATAACATTAATAACAGTGTATAAAAATACTTGAAATTTTGTACAGTATTGTGCTTTTATATTGCCTACAGTCCAGGGAAAATGGGTGTTGTTGCCACGCCCCTTTTGGTACCTCCCACACAAAGGTACCTTTTTGCACCAAAAGTTAACAGCTTATAACATTAAAACCAGTGTATAAAAATACTTGAAATTTTGCAAGGTGTAATGTTTTTATAGTGTCTATAGCCCTGTGAAAAATGGGCGTTATTGCCACGCCCCTTTTTGTACCTCCCACACAAAATGCCCAAATCATACCACAAATTAATGTCTGATAACGTTTATACCAGTGCACATAAATGCTTATAAGTCGGCACAGTGCAATGAATTTAATGTATCTAATGTTCAGCGAAAAAAAGGTGTATTTGATAAACCCCTTCTGGTACCTCCCACACAAATTGACAGAATAATTCGAGTAATATTCAATATTACATTACTCACAAAGTGAGGGTATACCTTAGTCGGTTTACCCGACTGAAACTTTCTTACTTGTTTTATCCAAATTTACACCATAGCTAGATCCATTAGTTATGAGTACAAGTCCTCATTAGTTTTTTTGGGCGGATCAAGTTGTCGATGTCGTGGGCCTCCAAAACGTGGATATATAATTTGCAATATCTCCGCCAATTCTTAATCATATATGTTTCCTTAAACCCTTGTGAGCCTATTTTTTTGTTTTAAGTTGGATATTTTTGAAAACGCGTTTGTGACTGGACTGTTCGTGTTGTGGACACACACAGACAACACATTGAGCTTTCTTTCAACACGCTGAAAAAAAATCGCTTCTGTAGTATATTGTCCCAAATATATTCGGCTTGAAACATATATATGTTTGGGGTAGACTCTAAGCATGTAATATTTGGTACACAAGAAAATTGTGTATTTGGGAAGATGTTGTTCTAAACAAATATTTGTTTACATTCTAATATGTTTTTATTTGGGACCATTATTTCCGAAACAAATATTTATTTGCATTTAAGTATTCATAAAATACATATATTGTGTCAAATTTTTCAGTAATTTAAAGTAAAATTTTTAGAAATTTTTAATGTTCGTAAAAAATAATAATTGAAATCATATAATCTTGGACCAATATAAAGTACTTAGAGGATTGACAACTAATGATTGCTTGGAATACTCAGAAATTTGAAATGATTGATTTAAAACATAAGGTAATGCTGCATATGGTATCATAACTGGGAGGTACAATTCGAAACCCAAGAAAAATTTAAACTGAAATATGAAAAACTCAGCAAAAGTTTTGGAAATATTTTTTAAATAAAATATATTTGGAAAAATTCCTAAATAATAATTTTATTTGTATTTAAACACATATTTTATTTGAGAAATTTAGTTTGCAAATATAATTTGTTGTAACATATTAATATATGCGTTCCAAATATATTTTATTGATTTTCAAATAAAATGTATTTGCTAAGAAATATATAATATTTAAAAATGTGTGTTCCAAATATATTTTCTTTCGATTCAAACATATCAAAAAAGGCGATTTTGCCCCGTGACTAATGTCTCCTTTAACAACACAAAATATTACTATATTATTGTAAACCAAACAAAATGTTAATATTTGGGTAATCAAATAGCACAGAACTGACTATAATTTTTAACATAATTTTAGTTTCAAGTTTTAGCAGCGACATACTCGGTTTTGTAATGGTTTTGAATAGTTTATGCTTTGAAAGAAAGTTTAATGTGTTGTCTGCATTAATATAATCGCGAACTTATATATACACAGCAAGAACAGTCCAGTCAAAACGTGTTCTCCAAAAATATCCAACTTAAAATAAAAAAAAAACAAATTATCTCACAGGAGGTTAAAAAACATATATGTATTTGTAGATACGATGTGAGTGGGATTTTTTCACGTCTCTTTTGTCGTTGATTTTGTTCAGATTGATTAAGAACCGACGGAGATATTTCAAATTATATATGTATATCCACACTTTGGAGGCCCGCGACATCGATAACTTGATCCGCCCAAAAAAACTAAAGAGGTTTTGGACCTATAACTAATGGATTTGGTATTGGAAAGATTTGGATATAATTGGAAAGGTCCTTGGTGTCCTGCAATCATAATCCTAAAATATTTGTGAAAAGGAAGAGTCTGCAAATTTGCTGTAACTTTTTACAGGTCGCGATCTACCAAAATTTATTTTCTGATTATGGTGGACGTCCACATAGGATGTATTCCGCATATAAATAATGTCAAGTCACTGCTCCAGAAAGTGAATTTATTCGCATGTGCAAAAAATAATTTTGAATATTGTTCTTATGGTCGGTCAGTGATGATTGATTGATGCAAATGATCTATTTAGATTTGAGCAAGTGTTTCGGACCTAATTGTGAAATTTCAGTCGAATCGGTTCAATATTTCAGGAGAAAATAGTAATTTTCTAAACACACTCTGAAAAATAGAGTAGGTTATATCGCGCGAAAAAATTAAAATATTGCAAAGTGGTTCAAATTGTTTTTTTTCCAAACTCTCAACCAGATTATTGAAAAATTTCCCAAAAAAATCTTGACCTTCCAAAAATTTTTCACACACTTCTTTTAACTGTACCCAACTGAGGAAAATATTGGATCAAGGGATATTTTTTGACAATTGTTTCCGTTTCGCTACAATTTCTAATGTTTTTTTTTTCATGAATGCAGATTGGCAACGCAATGGAATGGAGAATGTACGCCCATTAAAGCCATCATTATTAAATTTTAAATGGATTGTCGTTGTCTGGTTGGCTTTCCTTGACGATTCGAGAATTCAACAAACTGTTGCATTCACCCAACAGTGGTGCACTTGAATAGAGTACACTCCAACAAGTGGCAGACATTGTACTTCATGCAATATTTGTTGCTGTTGCTCCTAACTCTGTCCCTGTCTTCGTATTTGTGTGGCACACCAAACCCTATCAGACAATAGCAACAACTTTGACTGCAGCTACGACAGACAGACAGTCAGACAGTACATTCATTCAATAACGATGTCTATTTTTAAAGTGTCACATACTTTCGAACATTAGGGCAACACTCATACATATTCAGATCTTAAATCAAAAGGTTTTCTTTACACAGAACAATGAGAACCTAGGCAAAATTCATGTTTTAAAATCCGCCATTAATTAAATATTTGTTCAAAGTTTATTTATTTCTACCCTAATATAAATACAAACATGGTCGAATTCGTACACGTGTGTGCAATGTTTATGTTATGTTTCGGCGTGCAGACAACAATTATAAAACCAGCCAATTTCTACATATTTGCATACACTCCGCCATGGGGCCATTGGATACGAGTATTTTCTGTAGCACGCTCTTTAAAACAACTCAAAGTATTTACTCTGAAACTTAAATAGGACTACAATATACATATATTTATAGAGAATTTGTTCAACAAAAGATTAGGTATTTTTTTATTTTAATATACTGATTTTTTCAATATTTTCTTATACATTCTCGTAAACAGGAACGTCATACAAATTATAACGCATTCAGGGATTCAACCTAAGAGTGTCTACCCTCTATGCATATTCAAGTCGTTTGCGCTATGTCCGTCTATCTGTCTGGCTGGTTGGTGCGCAAGTAACTCTCGAAATGAAAATGACTTAGCAATTTGTATATGTTAATATATTTTTCTAAACATAGCTTAAGATCGAAGCTGGGCTGCTACTGGTACCACTCGCATAAATGATCAAAACTCACAAATTAAAAATTCTGTGAAATATTAAGTTAAACCAGTAGGGAATGATTAAAGTCGGAGCCGACTGTATAATACCCTTCACAATTTTTTGCATTATATGCACCGAGAGCCATTATACTGTGAATTAGAGTTCATGTCTAAATTCCAGGCATATAGGTTAAAAACGTGATCTTAAAACGGAGTGATACTTATCAAAACATGGACCAATATACTCCATTTTCTCTAGGCATGATTTAATGCATTATGTAGCAAAAAAGTTTAAATTTCTGCATGCTGGGATATAAAATACGTCCCTGGGAAGCTAAGATGTATAAAGTTTCATATATCTATATTAGGGATGTAACGAATATTCGCATTCGAATTATTCGCATCATTTTAACATTCGCTTTTGCATTCGCAAAAAGCATCTTTGGATTATTCGCTTTCGCAAAAATATATTTCAATATTCGCTTGCATTTGTTAAAAGTGTTAAATCTCCTTATTCCCTTCACACGATTTGAAGATATTAATATCAATGAAAACCTCTGCCACTTCTCTTCAAACCAGTTGAAAAGATATGTTTGACCTTGTGGTAACAGGAGGTACAAATATGGAAAACATTCTTAATACCTGAATATCCTGGAAAAGTATCGGTTCAGTTCCTTAAATTTGATGGTACTAAAAGATCGAACTATTATTCGCATTCGCTTTCGCAAAAATTCATATTTTACTATTCGCTTTCGCATTCGCATTTGCAGGAAATATATTTCAATATTCGCTTTCGCATTCGCTTTCGCTAAAGTCACATTCGTTACATCCCTAATCTATATACATACAGGGTTGCCCATATTCGACGGACCCATCTGGCAACGCCATAACTTTTGACAGAGATGTCAGATCGCTTAATGACATACCGCGTTTGAAGCGTCAGTCCAAGCAGATTTTTACCATGGAACAATACACGCCACGCGAGCGCTCTGAAATAGTTGAAATTTACATTCAACAGAAGAAGTCAATTGTGAAAACTCAAAAAAAACTCAAAAAACTGTCCGATGAAGCCCATTTCACATTGAATGGGACCGTAAATAAGCCAAATTGCCGTATTTACGCCACTGAAAATCCTCAGGAGATTCAAGAATTGCCTCTTCATGACGAAAAAGTCACAGTTTGGTGCGGCGTTAGTGCGAAAACGGTCATTGGGCCGTTTTTCTTCCAAAACGAAAATGGCCATGCTGTTACCATCAACCAGGAGCGTTATCGCGACATGATGACCAATTTTGTGATGCCAATTATTCGTCGAAAGCGTATGAGGCAGTTCTGGTTTCAACAAGACGGCGCTCCACCGCACACAAGTCGCATAACAATCGATTTTCTGAAGAATTTGTTTCCGGGCCGTTTGATGTCGAAAAGTGGTGATTTGGACTGGCCACCGCGTTCGCCCGATTTGACGCCGCCTGACTTCTTCTTGTGGGGATATTTGAAGTCAAAGGTTTACGTTAACAAGCCAAGGACCGTAGAAGAGCTCAAGGACAACATTCGTGAAGAAATAGCCGCTATTCCGGCCGAAATGTTGGCGAAAACGATGGAAAATGCTGCAAAAAGGGCACAATACGCCATCAACGCCAGAGGCGGCCATTTGAGAGATATCATATTCAAAAATTGATGTAAACAAATCTACTTGGAACAGATTGAATGATTAAGATTGCCAACCGCCAAATTTTTATTTTTTTCTTTGATTTTTTTTAAAAAAACATGGGTCCGTCGAATATGGGCAACCCTGTATATAAAATTGGATGGGATTATGTGTGTGTGTATGTTACGTATGGACTCGAAAACGGCTGGACCGATTTTGATGAAATTTTCAGGGAATCTTCAGAAACCCCTAGCGGTTGACATAGGCTATATAAATTCTTGATTGAGGGGGCGTGGCTTCGCCCATATAAGCCAATTTGGAGTTATCATTTTTTTAGTGATTCCTACTGCCCGCACCTACGAATAGGTTAATGAGATATTGACCCATAGATTAGTATATAACAACAAGCTGTATCCTTAAATAAATGAAACGTCCACTAAAAAGGATGAAATGATCGCGAAATAAAAAACTAAGTACACTGTTTATCCCCGGGTGGTCTATATTTCCAATAATATGTAGTTTCGTTAGTGGGAGGGAATAATATTAATTTTTCTGGCTCATTGCTCCTAATATATTTATGTAGGTTGTGGAGTTCACATAATTTGTATTCCTTAACTATTAATGGCTGAAATATATACCACCAGTGGCCAAGAAACTTTCAAATTAAAATCGGCTTTACAGTGTGATGCCGTTACAAAGTAATACAATTTGTTGTGGAACTGCCGTTAATTTTCTTGGAGATAATTGAAGAAATTAACCAAAATGATTGTCATTTAGATATGAAGAAGAAGGTTAGATTAAAAAATATTACATTTTGTTACCTTAATGCAGAAAGGCCATAACTGGCATTTTTTCAAAGTCACTTTGTTTCCAAAATATTTCGAAAATATTATTACCTGCTAAAGTTGCTGCTTTAATTGGAATGTACGTTCCACCCGTATAACTAATTCCGGTGTGCTTCACTTATTGGTAGGCATATTTACATCCTCTCCATCCTATGGAGTCGGTATTAAGGGATTTACTTTCCATCATCAAGATTTTCTTTCGAAATGAAATTATACTCGTATGTCCACCATTGAAGTAACAAACTTTGTTTACTTGAATAATGCCACTTTTTTATTCCGATACGCCTTAATACTCGTACTCGCGTATGTATGAAGGAGTGCGTATTAATAATAAACAAACACAATAAAGTTAGATATTTTTGTGTCTAAAAATAACCAGACAAAAACCTGTTGCTGGCATTAAATTATTCTTTTTTTGAAAATCTTATATGAAAAGCAAGAAAAAAACAAATCCTAATTTGAAAAAAATGCGAAATATGAGACATTTCTCAGACTTGTTTTTGTTGTAACATTTCCTTACATCCTATGCTTTCATGATCCAATGTTGGCCGTAGTGTCTATGTAAATGGGTGTACATTGTCTGGTGCATGGTGACTTGGTTGGTGATAGAGGATCCGGTCATAAAAGTATGATGAAACGGTTGTTTTCTAATGTCAGTTTTTTGCCATGCCCAAATACACGTATTCGGAGCTAAATCGCCATTTTTGATATCTTTGAATTGAAAAAAAAAAAAAACATATTTGGAACCAAAATTTTAAAAAAATATATTCGAACAAAACATATTTGCGAACTGACTTTCACTAATAAAATATGTGTTTACACACAAACAAGATTATTGCGTACGAAGTTTTCCAAATACATTTTATTTAAAAAATATTTTTAAAACTTTGCTGACTTTTTCGAATTTAAGTTTCAATTTTTCAGCTCTATTTTTATACCCGACACCAGGGTAGAGGTACAGGTTATTATGACTCTGTGCATTTGTTCACGGAGAAACATCACCATTTCGAAAATGTTTGAATTCAAATAATATATATTTGGAACCAAAATATTTAATTATTGAATATTTTTGAACAAATTAACTAATCGGAAAAGACACTAGGGAACGGTTCCTTAGCGTTCTGTACCGTTCCTTCGTCGCGAACGGAACAGTATCGCAACCCTTACTCGAGAACAGAATACACTAAACATTTTTTAGTGTTACTGTTCGCGAACGGTACCACTACGATAACGTACCGTTCTTAGAACACGACGAACGGTACACTACGATAACGTACGGTTCATAGAACAGTATCACTACGTCGTAGTGATACCGTTCTTTTGAACAGAACACTAACAGTATCACTACGTTTAGCGTTCCGTTCTTTTTTATATTCGACACCACAGGTCGCAAATATGAAGCAATCTTAATGAAAACCAGTAAGGAAAGGCTAAAGTCGGGCGGGGCCGACTATATAATACCCTACACCACTCTCGTAATATTGAATAACTCTGATATATAAATTTTGTAATTCATGTAAAAATTGTTTACATAAATTTACTTTTGGGACATTTTATACCTCAATAATACCCTGTACCACAGTGTGGTGTAGGGTATAAAAACGATTGGATCTAAAGAGCCAAATCGGATGAAACATATATATGGGAGCTATAACTAAATCTTAACCGATTTTCTTCAAAATCGGTAGTGTTAGTTCATGGATCAAGAAATACTACCATTCTAAATTTCAAAATAAATTTAAAACACAGCTTCTACAGGACTAAAGAGCCAAATCGGACGAAACATATATATGGGAGCTATGCTAAATCTTAACCGATTTTCTTCGAATTCGGCAATGTGGGTTCATGGATCAAGAAACTCTACCATTCTAAATTTCAAAACGATTAGATGTAAAATACAGCTTCTATAGAACTAAAGGGCCAAATCGGACGAAACATATATATGGGAGCTATAGCTAAATCTTTTCCGATTTTCTTCAAAATCGGTAGTTTTGGTTCATGGATCAAGAAACTCTACCATTCTAAATTTCAAAATGATTGGATGTAAAATACAGCTTCTACAGGACTAAAGAGCAAAATCGGACGAAACATATATATGGGAGCTATAGCTAAATCTTAAGCGATTTTCTTCAAATTCGGTAGTGTTGGTTCATGGATCAAGAAACTCTACCATTCTAAATTTCAAAACGATTGTATGTAAAATACAGCTTCTATAGGACTAAAGGGCCAAATCGGACGAAAGATATATATGGGAGCTATATCTAAATCTGAACCCATTGCAACCAAATTCAATAGCGATCTTAACAGCTGCGAAATACTCTAAACTGCAAAATTTCAGAACGATCGGAGTGAAATTGCGACCTGTAGTCGACGAACAACTTTACATGGACAGACGGACGGACGGACATGGTTAAATCGACTCAGCTAGTGATTCTGAGTCGATCGGTATACTTTAAGGTGGATCTAGCTGTGTTATTTTCAGGTGTTACAAACATCTGCCGTGAAACAAACTTATAATACCCTGTACCACAGTGTGGTGTAGGGTATAATTGGTACAGAGTTATTTCTTAACCCAGGGACGATCCCTATTTAAAATGGGGCATATCGGTCCATTCTTTGATATAGCCCCCATACGAAGGTCCCTTTCGATAAGACATATGTACGCACTAGAGAGCGCATTTTTTAACCGAACATGCCAAAATTTGAATATATGTTCATTCCATTGCATTCAATCATGCCTAGTGAAAATTATGCATACCGGTCCATTTTTTGATACAGCCCCAATACAAAGCTCCCTTTCGACAAGACATATTTATGTTATAGATGACGAATTTTTTTATCCGATCATGCCAAAATTTAAATATGTGTGCTTCCTATTGCATTTAAACATGTCTAGTGAAAATGGGGCACATCGGTCCATTCTTTGATATAGCCCCCATACGAGGGTCCCTTTCGATAAGACATATTTACGGTCTAGAGAGCGTATTTTTTAACCGATCATGCTGAAATTTAAATATTTGTACTTTCTATTACATTCAAGCGTGATCACGATGCAATACAAAGTAAAATTATATAAATTTCAGCATGATCGGTTAAAAAATGCGTGAATACGTCTTATCGAAAGGGACCTTCGTATGGGGGCTATATCAAAGAATGGACCGATATGCCCCATTTTAAATAGGGATCGTCCCTGGGTTAAGAAATAACTCTGTACCAATGTTCATTATGATTGCTTCATATTTGCGACCTGTGGTGTCGAATATAAAAAAGAACGGAACGCCAAACGTAGTGATACTGTTAGTGTTCTGTTCAAAAGAACAGTATCACTACGACGTAGTGATACTGTTCTATGAACCGTACGTTATCGTAGTGTACCGTTCGTCGTGTTCTAAGAACGGTACGTTATCATAGTGGTACCGTTCGCGAACAGTAACACTAAAAACATAAATAACGTTAGTGTTCTCTGAAGGAACCGTTCCTATAACGTACTGTTTTTTTCTGAACACTGTTACTAATATCTTACAACAAAATATATTAGCGAACTGGCTCTCATTGTTTAAGAAAATTTCCAAATATATTATATTTAAAAAAACAAACTTTGTTGTTGCGCACCCCAGTAGGTGAGGTGGAAATATGCTTGTCTATGAGTTTGGGGGTCGTGGGTTCGATTCCCACCAGAGGATGTGGTCTATAGCTGCAAAATCTAACGTGGTCGTTGTCACTCGGTGTCCCTACACCGTAAAATTATAATATAAATTTACTTTGTATTGTAATTCATAAAAATAAATAAATAAAACTTTGTAGACTTTGTCAACAAATTTCGTGTTATACTTTATGGTTAAAAATGTCGAAATCATCAGTTGTTGGCAATCCATAAATTCAATTTATCGTTACCATAACAATAACAACTTTAATTAAAATAAAAATTTACAAACATATTAAATTTCTAAAAACCTAACGTTGAATTTCAGAAAAAACTGACCTGTAAATTAAGGTATCGATACATTGCCAAAATACGGAAATATTAAGTCCAAATAAAAAACCAGTAAGGAAGGGTCGACTATATAATACCCTACACCTCCCTAACAATGCGATAAGGGTCATTGCGATAATAATTTGCAATAATTGGTAAATGGGTAAGAACATATATATGTGGATATATCTAATTCTGAACCGATAATCGCTAAATTAAGCAATATTCGTTCATAAATTGAGAAACATTTTTCTGGAGAATTTTGTAATGATCGGAAGTAAAGTACAACTTCTATAGCGCTCTGTAACCAAATCAGGAGGAACATATATATAGAGGTTATTTATAAATCTGAATCGATTTTTCCTAAATACTCATTCATGTAAAATAGAAACCACTTTCTGTCGAATTTCTACTGATCGGATATAAAATACAGTATCTACAGCGCATGGATGTCAAACCGGGGCTAACATATATATGGGGGCTATATCTAAATCTGAACCGATTTTCTCCGAATTTCGCAGTATTCCTTCATGTAATAAGAAACCTCTTTCTGCCGAAATTCGTACTGATCGGATATAAAATACAGTTTCTACAGTGCTTACATGTCAAATCGGGGGTAACATATATATGGGGGCTATATCTAAATTTGAACCGATTTCCCCCATATTTTGTATTGTATCTAAGTGTATCACGAGACTACTCTCTGTCAATTTTTGTACAAATCGGTTTAAACATGTTGCTTATACAGTGCATATATGCCAAATCGGAGGTACATATATATGGGAGCTATATGTAAATCTGAACCGATTTTAACCAAATTCAATAGGGATCGTCCTTGGGCCAAAAAAAAAGATATGTGTAAAGTTTCGTCGAGATCGGACTATAATTGCGACCTGTACTTTGATTACAAGAATACATGCACAGACGGACAAACAGACGGACAGACAGACGGACAGACAGACAGACAGACAGACGGACAGACGGACATAGCTAAATCAACTCAGAAAGTGATTCTAAGTCGATCGGTATAATAAACGATGGTTCTATTTCTTCTGCTTTTGGGTGTTACAAACAAATGCACAAAGTTATAATACCCTGTACCACAGTGTGGTGTAGGGTATAAAAATAGGTATGGTTCCATCAAGTGCCTGTATATGTACGTGTATATTCTTAATCGGCGTAAAATTGTAAGGCAATTTATCCCTGTCATGCTGTCCTTCCGTCTATTAACTTATCGGTATTGATATTGAAAAATGAGTAAGACGTTTTAAAATCACTGTATTCCCAAGTATCACATTTTTTTCCCTTTAGACCTAAATCTTGCAGATCCCAAAGTTATTTTAATACTGACAGTGTTAGACCCCAGTTCGAAAGATTTTGCCTCGCTGAATCCGAATAGGACATCAGAACTACACTACTATTTCTCGTATTTGAGATATCTTAAGATTAATGTTCGAGAATATTGAATGTTGGTAATATTTGAGATTTAGATTTATTTCCAGTTTCGGATGAAGGGAGATCAGAATAGTTAATATCGACCTATCAAGTTTATTATTGACTAAAAAGTTTAAAAACTATTTGGAATATGGTAAAACAAGATCTCGCTATCACTTTTTTTGAAATTCTTTTTTTTTTTTCAAAAATTTTATGGGCTTTTGAAATTTTGCAAAAATTAAAAATGCCAAAATTGGTTCAGACGTTCGAGAGCAATTACAAGTTTCGTAAAATACAAAAAAAATATTTTTTCAAAATTTCAATGCCCATTCAATTTTTGAAAAATGGTAAAATCTTATTTTACAGTTTTGCAACTGTTTAAAAACTTTTTGGCCAAAAATAAACTTCATTAGTCGATATTAAATATACTGGCCAATATATGGGTGGTTTCGACATTACGTTTTGTAGAATTTGATACTTCAGATAGGTAGATTTAATCCATTTTTTTTGAAAATATGATAGAGCAGCTCAAAACAAGAAGAAAATATAAGATGCATTTTATCGAAATCTAGCTTAGTTATCGAATTATCGGACGCTATAGTTTAAAAAAATACGGTTTTTTCGAATTTTATATTTTACATTGAACCAATTTTATTAAATAAATATTTACTATTTTTGTCAAAAAATTAAGCGAAAGTAGAGTTAGGGACAGCCATGTGAATGGCATTTCAGCAGTTTGGTAGACAATTTTTTCATAAAAAATATATTTTTCAAAACAATATTTTAGTGACCGTAAAGGACCTAGCAGTTTTGTAATAAAGTAAATAGCAAAGTGGAATATATTTTTTTCCTAATTTAAATACACAAAGACAGAAAATTATCCGGTAATGTCGAAATCACCCATATATGTATACGAGTATGTATTGGAAAAAATTGAATAGGGTAATAGGACAAAAACATATAACAAACATATTGATCAAGCGAAGGGTTTATTATTTATTTCATTCTTACTGGGCCAAACCGTGATTGTGCCTTCGTGTGCCTGTATATGTGTGAGAGAGACAAAACAACGTCATTCCCCTTTAGGGGGAGGTCACTTTTGCAATTACACTTCGAAGTCAAAACTGACCTTTGGACGAAATATGGCCCTTGCCAAAGCAACGATATGCATCCCGTTACGATCGGACATCAAATGCCAACGCAGGATAATATAATTTAAAGGCCGGAATGTAGGGTGCGCAGAGTATTATGCATAATCTTCCCAGTAAAGCTAGGAGAGGAGTTATAGACAACGACTAGATTAGCATGTATATGTTTATGTGAGAGGTGACAGTTGATCATGGATGGAACAAACTTTTTTAGTGTCGCCTTTCCTCATGACTGACGTGACTCCGGACGGTCGGCCTACCCGTCAGTGTCGGGATGTTTGCAATGTTTTAGCAAATATTTTTTGAAGTTAGGTTTCTCACATAGGCAATGCACACTTTACACAAATCCGACTTAAGTGAGAAGTGTAAAGGAGATTACAGCGATGTCAGTCAGCAGAAAATATTAATCGAACTCGGGAAGTTGTGAAAAAAATATTTGATTCAAAATGGAATTTGACAGTTTGATTAAAAATGGAGCAAGTAACTGTGGCATGGCTAAAAGCCGACAATTGAGCTGGATACCAATATATTGGCAATTTTTAATAAAATGAATTACTTTGTACTTTCTTCCAGAAGACTGCGTTAACGCAGATATGATCCCACAAGCTCAGCAATAAAACGTATCGGAATGAAACCGGACGTACGGTTTTACTTTTCGGTTTTTTTTACAACACTATGGGAGCCGCAACACTTGCGTGTGTGTCTGTACAAAATGGGTGACGATGTGGCGAACGGGGGGGTGCAGTTCAAGGCAGTGTAACATGTTGTTGATAATAGGCAGCAGACAACATGCCAGACATACATGCAACATTGTTGTTAGAAATGCTGTTGCAATTGCTGGCTGGTTGTTGGCTCTTTGGCTGTTTGGCCAACTGCTTGACTGAAGTGAGATAGATTTGAGACTTGCCGAACACAGCCTCGGTGTACGGTGTACTCGAAGCGAACGAGCGATGGCATGACGAGGCATAGAAAATTGAACGTGACTCAAGTTATTTTTGTTATCGCATAGAACGTTCAAAAAAACCAAAGACGACGACTACAACAACAAGAACAGAAACACTAATATCTTTTATGGTTTAACAACAGACGCAACAACGTCCTTGAGATGTGTGCGTCTCTCTGCGACAAAACCCTCCAAGTTGTTTTTCGATGTGATGTCGCACGCCATGAGGCATGTCATGCCATCCACCGCCAGCCTCCATTCAGCCATCCATACCGGCCTAGCCACGTTGCCAATTGGCAATTGCCGATTGTCAGAGTGTTCAACAAGAACAGCATTACTTCTGCCACGGCACCGTTGCTGTTGTTGTCATTGCCAATCTGCTGCAAGTAACGCTAAGTAGAGCTATGGCCGCGGTGCTATCCCATTCTCACTCACCTGCTTTGCATTAAATCTGTTTTCACGACTGTGGAAACACAGTTGTGGCGCATTCCGTTCGGCACGATGCGTTACTTTTGTACACTGCGTAAAACTCGGATAGTCTCACATACTAGTCCCACAGAATTCATACACACAGAAAAAAGATCACATGGAAAATGCTGCTATACGTCCGCAATAACCATAGTTATTATAAACCACGGGCTACTCACGCAGTCATTTTTCGGCCTTGGCTCAGTTCTAGCGCTATCAAAAACTTGAGTATTGTTTTCGTCCCTTCAGAAGCGTCTTATAAGATACAAAGTTTAAAATGTATAAATATGAAGTACTATAAACGGCAAATATATGCTTTTGAATTCTCTGACTGTGGTCAGTGTAGCAGTGACCAGAGAAATTTTTATTCTTTCTGTATTTTAAAAGTACCTTAAGAGCTATGATCATACTAATTTATATGAGTATGCTGATCTCCAATGGATGCGATTTTACACCAAGCTAAATTTCACCGCTCCTACAAGAGGTAGAACGCTAGAAATTTTGCTTTTGTATATACAAGAGTGTTGTATTTATATCCTACGGGCCATTCACATAGTCGTTTTTTCACCGGTGCACAGTGGCCGCAATACCCCATCTAGCGGCGTATTAGCTAAATTTTAAACATCAGAATTTGGCAAACTTTATTATTTTTTGAAAACAAATTTTTTCTTCTTCAACTTGGTTCTGCAGGCCCATTACAATCATTTTTGAAAAAGAGTCAGCGGATTTAGTTAGGGCTGAGGTAGAAAATGTAAAAAGAGAAATTGCACAAATTCTGCCAATAAAATTAAGTTTTTTTGAAGTAACACAGGAATTTCATCTGACCATGATCGATGGAAAAATGTTTAATACCACAGCGGAGTCATCATCACTAGCATGTGGAATTTGGGGTATGACACCAAAATTGTTGAACAATCTAAATTTAGTTCAACTGGGGCAGCCACAAAACCACTTGTACGAATATGGATTGTCGACACTTCATGCTTGGATACGGTGCATCGAGCGTATAATTCATATCGACTACAGAATACCGATAAAATTTGAGAAATTCGTGGAGAAAATAAAGAAATTGAATTTTCGACATTCCAACGACGGGTTCGGAGAATACAGACACTGGAAATACCGCCAGAATGTTTTTCGAGCAGCCAACCTTGGCCTCTATTGTAACTGGAATAAAATTGGATCTTATAAAAAGGTTTGGTATAATATTGCGCACAATGGCATGCGGGTATGCATTTAACGTACAGGCTTTTCCCATCTACCCGAATATCCTTGGTTTTGTATGCCTCATCTGTACATAAAATATTAATACATGGAGCAGATATTATTGAAAAAGTTTCGCTACCAATAGGAATGATGTCAGAAGAGGCACTTGAGCCAGGAATAAAGATTTTCGCAGTTATAGACTGAACCACACACGAAAAGACTCGAGATTGCACACAATGGAAGACTTAGGGTTAGGGTAAGGTCAGGTTGAATAGAGGAATAGAGGAGACGTTTAAATGTCTCATGTCCATGGACATACACTTAAGCCAGTGGTTCGGCCTGTTGTGCGCTCCTTATTTATGATTTTTATACCCCACGGGATACAGAAAATCGGTACTAGACACGTATTTTCTCAGTATCTTCCAGTCATATCCTCTGAGATGGGTCAAGTCTGGCAATATGTCGGAACGGAAATATCTGGATCTTGCATGTGTGAAAGCTGGGCAGTGACACAGAAAATGTTCCATCGTTTCGATGTTTTCCGCGCATGCACTGCACTTGTCGTTTTCTGCTAGTCCTATGCGATGAAGATGTGCCTGTAAGCTTGAGTGTCCCGTTAGAACACTAATCATCTTACTAATCTCGATCTTGTTTAGTTTCAGAAAACTACTCGTTTTCTTCTCATTTGGGTCACCCCACAGTATCTTTGCATTTGCTCTATTCCACACAGTTTTGTGAGCCATCACTGCCCAGTGCTTCAACTCATCCTTCGTGGCTTCGAAAGGTTTCCAAGTTTATTACTCGAAGTTCTCTGCCCTTTGAAGCCAAGCTGTTTGCTCGTTCATTTCCAATTAATCCGTTGTGTCCCGGTACCCAGAAAATACGCAGTTGACCATGGACTGAGAAATTATTTATCGTTCTTTTACAACACCGATGTTATTGCATAGATCGCACTCCGTGATTGCTCGAACTTCTGCTTGAAATACTGTGTTATGGAATGGGTGGCGGAAGTAAAGTTCGACTTCTGGTTCATCAATAAAAAGTCCCAGACCCAATGAAAGACTTACTGCACGTTTTCGTCGGATCCTTTTATTACAGCTACATCTAAAAGAATCTCGAAATAATCAAAAAAACTACATCCAAATAGACGATGAGGTCAAGCAGCTTCTTTTAAATATGAATGGCAGCCTTAATTCTAAAAGCTCCGACTCTGAATAGTTTTTTTTATTTGCACCTTAAATTCTTCTAGTAGTACCGAATCGAAACAAAAAACTGTTATTACTATTGTTATTAGTATTTTTTTTTGTATTATAATTACATTTTTGTTATGTTTTACATTGTAGCTTATGGTGAATGGCCAATGCAAGCGGAATGCGGTGCGGAGTGTCAGAAAAGTTGAATTTTATTCAACTTCTCCGCGCCGCCGTTTGACTTGGCATTGCCAGATTAAATTATTATCAATCTGACACAATATCTTGTTATACTTTTCATGAAAACAACCACATGTTTAATGTACGGGCAATGCTGAATTCACACCGCGCCGCATGACGCGTGCATTGGCCCTTCACAATTAATCCTTTTTGAACTAAAAAAAATTACAGAAATAAAAATATTTTCATAAATTTTGTCTGAATTGATACAAAGATAAAATAATAAATAGTACTGTACACGGGAAAACTAATTTTGAATTCTACGATTGTGAACAGTTTAGCAGTGCCCAGTGCCCAGTGCCCAATGCCATTTTCATTTTTTTTACTGCATTTCAAAATTTATTTAAGAGTATTTTTAATTTTTACAATACTTTAAAAATTCCAAAAGGAGCTATGGACCTACACATATCGTCGTTCCGTATATCACAATATTGAAGAAATGGGATAATACCATTTCCTTGGATAATTTTTTAAGACCTATCGATCTATACAATCCCCAGGTCCGTATCCCTTGTCATTTTCAATTTTCTTGTATATCCACTTTTGTTAAAAATTTAACTCGTTATGGTACCGTATACTCCATTATTGTGGATATACAATAGAAAATATATAGAATTTTTGAATTAAAAAATATTGAGTTATCTTCATGTACATATGTCCATTTTTTTAAATCTTTAAACCTTTAAATCTTTAAACTTTTAAAATCACACTACAATAATTGGTACAGATACTTCTTATAACTATAGATCTTTTTAGATTGAAAGTGTTCAATATCGGTCCATTGATGATTTGAATTATTAACGCCATAGTCACCACAATTTCTATCTGATCGGTTTAAAAAGTTGTACTTTGAGTTTATTTATACCCAGAACCATTCACACGAACAGCGGTTGTTATAGGTCTGCGTTCTGATATAGCCCCATACAAAGGTCTCTCCCGAATTAGCTCCTTCACGCCATAGAGACCCATCTGTCAATTAATGGGAGCACCTCAATCCATGTTTTGATATAGCCCATTTATAAGGTCCCTTTACTTTACTCTTCTTGACGCTCCCCAGTGGTCTCAAATACGCATTTATCTGCAAATGACTTTCTTCAAGCAAAATATAATAATAAACCCTCCAACACGCAAAAAATATATATGTAATTTTGGAAGCCGCTGTTTTAACGAGTAAAACTATTTGAAATTTGAGAAATTTTATATTTTTCCAATAATTTACAAGCAATAATACAATAATACAGTTTGGTTGCTCCAACCGAATTTTGGCAGTTCTGTCTACTATCATGCGATTCCATCAGGACAACCAACAATTTTCTGCTTCTATGTTGACAACAATCATATTTGGTTGCGCCAACTACGAAAATGACAGCTTAAATTATCCTTTGTATGTTGCCACAAACAACTGTTTTTAAAAATTGGTTGTTCTGACAATTTGTCAGTCACATACTACCGACAATTAATTAAAAACAATTTTCATTCATTTTTATTTTATTTATTGAACAAAAAACCAAACAATTCATAACAAAATTAAAAATCCCATATTACAAATTCATAACTATTATGAGATGTGGAAATATTTGACACAAATTTTAGTACACGAAAAAAACACAAAACTTGTATGCAAATATCGCTTAACACTGTGCTTTCAATTTCATGATTGTTGCTTTTATTTTCTTATTTATGTAAAACATTTTGCACAACATATTCTGCATTCCACACATTATTATCCACACGAGATTATTTTTGATTACATATAACGCTCTTGAACGTAATGTTGAAGATTTATTTATGTCGAGTAATTTTATTTTTTGTTTGCCATGTATCAGCAAAAGAACATCAACCAATCTTTCGGTTGTATTTCCCAAAATACATTTAATTATTCTAAATTTGGGAAATTGTTGGGATAACCAAAAAACGATTATTTATTAATATTTTTTCTGTTGTAGTAACCAATTATCTGTTGCAATAATAATCTTCGGTCTATTGATACAATTTTTGTTGTCAAGAATAAAACATTGGTTGTCACAACCAAAAATCGATCATATGGTACTATACTGAAAGTTTAAAATTGGTTACCACAACTAACCGAGAGTCAATGAAAAAAACAATCTTAATTCGATTGATACAACCATCAATTTAGTTGCAAGCATTTTCATCTGATCGTATCCATGTTATTATTGTTGCTTCAACTATTTATTTATAAATACAACCGACAGACGGTGTAGGCAATATACTTTTTGTTGCTAGTACTATTTTTTTTATTGTTACAATCGAATTCAAACCAATTATTTTCCTGGGTGCAAAATAAATTTAATTATTCTAATTTGCTCTATATGAGCCGGCCAAAAAAGCTTCCACCCTAAGCTAACCTAATATATGAGTAATTGTGTATATATATGTAAGCTGAAATACAACCTTAGTTAGATTGAAAAATGTACATATGGTAAACAAAATGTACATATCTCATAACTATATACATTATTCTTTCTTTGGACACCCTATGTACATATAGATTTAATTCGACCATGTCTATTCCAGTGGAGATAGGCCTTATTTTCGAGGTTAAAAATTTTGAAGTGGAAGCCTTGGAACGAAATAAAGGCAATCGTTGGAGAGTTATCTCTCTCAAAATAGTCTCCCCGCTTCTGACTGTTAAACGTAATACAAAGCATTTCCACCTCATTCGGATTTTTATCGCATCTCCTCTATTGGTTTAACATTTTCAGTCATTTGGTTTCATAATTTGGCCACATCATCCGCCACTAATTCGGTTTTAAGGATGTTCATCATAGCATGACATTGTTATAATTTTTTCTCGAAATTTGCGTCAAGACTACATTGTTTTATAATTATTCATTAATTTAATTCTTCATAAACATTAACTATCAGACATCAATATAATAATTAGTATAATATATCATGGTTAGTTATCGGTGCCCATTGATATGCAAATTTGCAGTAAACTTAAGATTGGTGGTGGTAAATTGATTCCATGTGAGATATATATAAATCTTTTGAAGAATAAGTTGTACTTGAAACCCATTTCAGAAATTATATTTCTTTGAGTGGTATTTTAGTAAAGGGCTATATAAGATAATAGCTGACCCCAGCAGACGTTTTCCTGCCTACTCAGTTTGGGATGTATTGGTTTGTTATTCATTGGTATTTCATTGAATAATTCATACATTCCGAGGTTAAAGAAAAAATCACCTTAAAAATGTATAATGGACAAAAGTCCAGTACAGCATCATCTGCGCGTGGGCCATTTACAATTTTTAATTTGAACTACCGATTACTTTGACTTGTGATTTGAGCCCTTTGGATTATTCTCTGGGGGGAGCCATTAGGGATAAATGTTACGCAAAGCATCCAGAGACAATTGAAGTGTTGAAACATGAAATCGAAGTTGCCATTGAAGAAAATTGACCTGAAACAATCGAAGATGTACTGAAAAATTGGGGTGATCGGATGAGGTACTGCAGAACCAGCCGTGATAGTCATATGAATGATATTGTGATCCAATATTGAATGACAAGGTTCAACCTTTCCAATAAAACCAGAAATTTGAAAAAAAATCAGTACTTTTTTAAAGCCGATTAAAATTTAGGGCAAACCATACAGACAGGGCAAACCATACAGACATTTTAAATTTCGGTTAAAACGATTTGGAAATGCGGATTTTACAATTAACTTGACCACTACAAAATTTATCGCGGTTAAACTAATTCTAAAACCCAGATGATCCTGAACTGAAACTAATGTGCAATTTTTAGCCCATTCGCTCTTATGGTTTCGTAGATCATGTATTACAAACAAATGTACAAAGGATTTTGTATGTATACAAAGATTATAGTATTGTGTGTTTACTGCCAACTAATTTTGGTAAATTGGTCACGCTTTTTCCGTAGGGCTGTTGTAGGAATTGTGATCAAATTGAGGAGGCTATCCAATTTTTATACAGTGTATTTACGAGGACTATATACGAGGAGGATATACCAAACAAACAGACAGCTGGACGGACAGATGTTCGTCCGAATATTTTTAGGTGCAACTGACTGTATGTGAACTTTATTCAGGTGCATTGTATCATCGTGGTTTGTGCAACATTGTACGCCTTTCTTCCGCAGGTACGCTCGCTTGTTCACTCATGCGCTGCAAATCGTTCAATTTGCATAAATCTGTTACATTTCGCGAAATTGATGAACCACAGTCACACACCCGGAGAGTAATGAATGGTGGAGGGGGCGTTGCCAAGTGTATTAAAATTTTTACCAAACATGCTACCATACTAGTATCAAGGAGTTTCGTGCAATTGGCTTTTGATTGACTTTAACCCTCTTATGTGGTGCAATTTACTAGAGGAAGCGATATAATCATTTGACACAGTTTTTTAAATTGCACAACTTCAAATGAGGACTTCGAGGCCGAGAAAAGGATATGAGAAATAAGGATGCATATGAGGTGGTAGTGAAACACACAGTTCAATGGAAGCTATTTGTATGTTGATTGTTGAGGTTAATATGTACCGCTTATTTAGTGCAAGAGTGTTACATTTCGAGTTATGACATTTCACTTAATTGCTCCATACAAAAAATAAATATTTGACAGAATGGGTTCACTTAATTTCTGAAGCTCGCCAAATATTGTAGCCTTCCTCTGGAATCAGCCCAATCAGGGATCCGCTTGTGGATATTTAAATGTTGGACAATTTGGTATGACCACCTCAAACAATTTATATTTTGAGATGTAATTCTCTTGCACTAAATGAGCGATATGTAGTTATATGGATATACAATCAAATAATATCGACCTGAAAGTGTAGAAACTGAAAATATTAAAACAGGTAAAGAAAACAATAATAATAGTAGACCCTTCGCTCATTTTATTTTCATTTAATTTAAATTTCAAATTTCTGAGTATTCCAAGCCACTAATGATGGCTTGTCAATCCTCCAAGTAATTTATTTTGATCCAAGATTATACGATTTCAATTATTATTATTTATTATTGATGTTTTTGATCGTTGACCTGTTGAGTATTCAGTTTTGATTATTGTTCGGCAGGGAGTTTTAATCTAATACAAAAACACGAAAAACAGATTCAAAAAACACAATTATTTAAACAATAATATTTTTAACATACAATTTTAGATTTCGCTATTAAACAGTTCGACTTGCTTCCTTGAAATTACTTGTCAACTAACATGTTTTTCGTCCGTGCTTATTAATTATATGTCTATACATCTGAGAGCATTTATCTGTGTCAGTCTTATAGTTAAGTCTCTTCTCTGTCGCGATATTTGTTATAAAGAGCATCTCTAATGTGTATCGTCTGTATGGATTTTTATACCCTCACTTTAGTGTGACGAGGGTATATATCATTTGCTACGAAAAAAAGTGTAACACATCGAAGAAGTGATCTAAGACCCTAAGTATGTTCGGCGGATATTCGTTTTGGGTCATTTTAAGTCGAATGAGCAATGTCCGTCCGTCTGTCTGTCTATCTGTCTGTCTGTCTGTCTGTCTGTCTGTCTGTCTGTGTGTCTGCTGGCTGGTGCGCACGATAACTCTCGAAAGGAGTAACCAATTGACTTCAAATATGGTACGTGGTAATATTTTTTTCTATCTCCGGCTAAGTTCGAAGATGGACCATATTAGTCCACTCCTTCTAGTACCTCCCCCACAAAGTGTTAAAATGTTCTGAAATATTGAATCTTTAATAACTGCTATACTACTTATTCAAATCTTCTGAAATTCCACACATAGCATTAGTTTATTAGTCCCTATCAACTCGAGAAAAGTGGGCCATGTTGCTACGCCCCTTTTGGTACCTCCCACACAAATGCACCATTTTGCACCAAAAGTTAACAGCTTATAACATTAATACCAGTGCATAAAAATACTTGAAATTTTGTACAGTGTAATGCTTTCATAGTGCCTACAGTCCAGTGAAAAATGGGTGTCATATTCACGCCCCTTTTGGTACCTCTTACACAAAGGTACCATTTTGCACAAAAAGTTAAGAGCTCACAGCATGAGTACCAATGCACGAAAATGCAACAACATTTTGCACTGTGTAACGCTTTTGAAGTCCCTATAGCCCTGTAAAAAATGGCCGTTATCACCACGCCTCTTTTTGTACCTCCCACACAAAATGGCCAAATCATACCAAATTTAATATCTGATAACGTTAATATACCAGTGCAAAAAACGCTTATAATTCGGCGCAGTGCAATGTATTTAAAGAATCTACTATTCAGAGAAAAATAGGTGTATTTGTTAAAAACATTCTGGTACCTCCCATACAAATTGACAGAATAATTCGTTTAATATTCCATATTACATTACTCACAAAGTGAGGGTATACCTTAGTCGGTTTACCCGGCTGAAACTTTCTTACTTGTTCTCTTCTATTAATACATCTACATTATTGAAGTCAGGTTTGTGTCCAGTTAGTGTGCAATGAGCAGCCAAAGCCGTCTTCTGCTCCAATGGTTTTTCCATAGCCTTTTGGTCCGATTTATGTGACGATAATCTAGTTTTTAGTTTAGTCCTTGTCGTCCCTACATATACCTTTTGGCATACGTCGGATTCGTCACCATTGCACCTTATCTGATATACCAAATTTGATTTTTCTTTTTTTTTCAGCTTTGATTTTGTTCTGCTGAATAATTGGTTGGTTGTGTTTTGTGTCCTAAATGCTAGTTCGATTTTATTTTTGTCATATATGTTAGAATTTTTAAATCGTTCAGATAGTCCCGGTATATAGGTTACAGACTTATATATTCTTGGTTCTCCGTTATTATCTTTCTTGTCATTTTTCATCATCACTCTCCTTAATAATTCGTTTATCGTTCTTTTTGGAAATTCATTCTTGGTCAATATATTTGTTATTCTATTTTTATTGGTTTTGTGAAATTCTAACACTAACTGGACACAAACCTGACTTCAATAATGTAGATGTATTAATAGAAGAGAAAAATCCATACAGACGATACACATTAGAGATGCTCTTTATAACAAATATCCCGACAGAGAACAGACTTAACTATAAGACAGACACAGATAAATGCTCTCAGATGTATAGACATATAATTAATAAGCACCCACGAAAAAAAAAAATGTTAGTTGACAAGTAATATCAAGGAAGCAAGTCGAACTGTTTAATAGCGAAATCTAAAATTGTATGTTAAAAATATTATTGTTTAAATAATTGTGTTTTTTGAATCTGTTTTTCGTGTTTTTATATTAGATTAAAACTCCCTGATGATGACTAACGAAGTTAGTCGAAATATAGGAAATAAAAATAAATAATTAAAAAGAGATCAAATCGTTTTTTAATTACAAAAAAGGACCTCAAGCCGAACAATAATCAAAACGGATTATTTATTATTTTTACGAACATTAAAAATATCTAATTACTGAAACATTTTACACAATTTAGGTCATCTAAGCAGTTAAGTCAAGAATTCTGCGAAATCCGCTCCGGAAGCAGAAAATCATGGCCCATGAGACGAATATTACGCAAAAATCCATGAGTCGAAATAACAAAAAAGACTTGGGACTTGGGGCTTTCAAACGCCGCACTGGACATCTGTTCACTGTACCTTTAAAAAAATAGGAAAGAAAAATGCAAACGTCTTTTGGTGAGGCGCGCGGATAACTTGCATAAAAAATCTTGTTCACTGATGAAAAAATGTTTACTGTGCAAGAAAAATATAACAAACAAAATGATAGGGTATATTCACAGTTGTCTAAGGATGCGTCTGAACTGATTCCACGGGTCGAAAATTGCCACAAATTCTCTTATGACTGCTTTGATTCGTGCTGCGGACACTTTATCAATGGACGAGTGCGTGCGGCTATTGATGATTGGCCAGTGCGACTTAAGGCATGTGTGAAGACCAAAGGCGGACATTTCGAATGAATGCTTTCTTTTTGTGTACAATATATGTATATTAATAAATATATACAACAAATTTGGTCCAAAAGCATTCACTAATTTTACTGTTATTATATAACATGTGTGTAACAGTATTTATGTCCCTACCAAGTAGTACTATATATTAGGCATGTTTTCGTTACAAGCTAGCACTTTTAGTTTAGCACTTTGCAACGAAAACAACTGACTTCCACTAACTGCCACATAAGCAATAAGTGGCGGATTTTCACTATCTGGTAGCAATGGTGTCATGAGTTGCGAAGAAAAAACAGTGCGAAACAGACAAAAAATTCGTGAAAAGTATTTATAAAACATATATTTACTATTCTATGTTCAATTGTTTACACTCTTTTGCAAATATTAAAATAATTTCCCATTTTTGTTCTTCTTCTTCCCGTTAATTCACAATAATTGATAAAATCTCTCCAAAAATGGGATGCCATATTGCTAAATATAGGGTTCCCAATCTGGCAACATCATACACGATTAAGACATGAACACAAGCACCAAACTTCATCGGGAACTAATAGTGCTTAAAAGTGCTTAGCTCCCCATACAAATTAAGCACTTATGGTGTAACGAAAACACGCCTATTATTGTATTTTCGGTTGTTTATTTATTTCGGTCTTCAATTGATTTGTCACTCGGATATTCTCCTGGCTTTAGACCATCCTTCCTCTCAGACGAGAAGCTGAGCTGTTAAGTAGTTGTATTTGGTTCAGCGTTTTTAAAAAACTTGGCATTCTATAATACATAATAGAGGCAAAGATGGTATGAACTAAATATTATTTTGTCTTTGTATCATTTAAGATCCCTCCGAAGAACTAAAAAAATAATAGAACAAAACACACGAAATAATATAACGAAAAATAACGCGGTCGGTGCAAATACGATTACTTGACCAGGTTTTTTCGAGATGAAATAACAGAAGTGCGGGATGATTCTTATTCGTTTAATTCTTATGTGACTCCTAGAGCTGGATTTTTGACCGAATAATCACAGCTAAACCTCGCTGAATGATCGGAGTAGCATCCGCAAAATAATTATACGAGCAGCTGATCTGTCAAGTAATTGTTTCTGCTTCATCGTTTTATTCTATAATACTTAATAGAGTCAAAGATGGTCTAAAGCCAGGAGAGTACCCTAGTTAAAAATTAACAACGTTTTGAAGACCAAAATAAAAAAAAAAAAACAAAAATACAATAAAAAATAATATTAAAGTTTTTTATAGCGCGAGAACTGACCGCGGGTCAAAAAACTAATATGTGAATGTCTGAATCTGTCCCTTATAGGAACCACAACAGTCAAAAGTTTCTTGGTTTAAACTCGCATCCATTAGATATCAGTATATACACATAAATTATCAGGAACAAAGCTCTTAGGGGACTTTTAAAGAGTGAACATTGCTTTGGTCACTGCTACACTGACCAAGTGGTGAGCGATATTTTTTGAAAAGGCTTTAGTAATTTTAAGAGGTGGTTATATGTCCGGTATGACCTCAGGCTGGACATCGAAAGGTTCTTTTTGCATCTCCTTTGAGGTCAGTATGTGCATATAAATTTGAACATTATAACCTCTATCTGTTCACCAAGTTTCAAAAAAATCCGTGGAACGAGGGTATACATATATCCTTTGCTACGGGCCAAAAGTGTTACACATCAAAGGCGTGACCTATGATCCAAAGTTTTTATGTTCGGCGTATATTCGTTTTGGGTCATTTTAAATGAAATGGGTAATGTTCGTCCGTCCGTTCGTCTGTCTATCTGCTGGAACGCACGATAACTCTCAAAATGAGTAACCGATTGACTTCAAATTTGGTATTTGTCTATCTCAGGCTATGTCCGAAAATGGGCCATATTGCTCCCCTCATTTTAGTACCTCCCTCACAAAGGGTTACAACTTACTGAAATATTGATTCAGTAATAACTCTTATACAACCCATCCGAATCCGAATGTAATTCCACACATAGTAACAGTTTATCTGTCCATATCACCTTGAGAAAAATGAGCGACCATTTTGTACAAAAACTATACTCCTTTTAACTTGAATACAAGTACATATAACTACTTGTGCTGTGTAATGCTTTTATAGTACCTACAGACCAGCAAAAAATGCGAATTATAGCCACGCCCCTTTGGGTACCTCCCGCACAAAAGCAGCAATCATACCAACATTGAAATGTGCATAACGTTAATGCTAGTGAACATAAACACTTACAAATCAATACAGTGCAATGTCTTCGAAGTATCTATTGATCACCGGAAACGTCCCCATAACTTCTGTAACAATCATCTACAAGTTTCATAGACTGTATTTTAGACAACTTTTTCACTGACAAAGAATGAAAAAATTGTCCACCGTTTTGACATCTCCCATCCCAAGTACCATATTCCATATTACATTACTCACAAAGTGAGGGTATGTATAACTTAGTCAGATTACCCGACTGAAACTTTTTTACTTGTTCTTAATCATTTCAATATATTGCTCCATTGATACCGATTTTACTTTAGTCATAATGACTTAGATTTTTTGCTTACAATTATTTCTGAGAAATATATTTTAAGGTAAGGTAATCATTCTCAGAGTTTCAAATAGGGATCACTATAGTGTAGACTATTATAGTCGACTCGCCGGTCTTTAAACTATCCTTACTGATTTATTATGCGATTGTACAAATAGTTTGTTATGAGCGCCTCAGTAGATGAGTAGATAGCGTGATCGCCTATGAGTTTGGGGTCGTAGGTTCGATTCCCACCATAAGCTCTGGTCTGTCGCTGCAAAAATCTAGCCACATGGTTTTTGTAACCCGGCTTTCTACTGGACCGTAAAATTAGAATATAAATATACTTTGTATTGTAATTCAAATAAATAAATAAATAGTTTGTTATATTTGAACTTATTTGGCTTGACATATGTTAGAAGTAGCCATGTTTACCTCGTATACCAAATAATCAATCATTGGTGACGCATTAGAAATGAATAAAATTTTTTAACTAGAGAGTTCTATCTTTCCTGCTCACAGAGTCTTAATATGCTTGTAGGTAATTAGTTGAACTGACAATCGTATTTCTAATTGAATGAAAATAATTCAATCGGTTGAAATGACGACTCGTAACAACATACAAACACATTCACATGCCCATCAAAACACAGAGAAGACATAAATAATTTCCACTTTCGCACTAAAACTTTAATGTCCACAGATTTAACTCTTTATTTCTGTACCTTAATCGCCATATGTGACAGACACTTGAATTCCCATGACATAAAGACGTCATTGGCCACATATCCAGATACACCGATAAGCCACTGAGACTGCACCACGACGGCTAGTAATAATTATACCACCAGCACCAGAACCAAAGCCAACACCATTACCACAAACACCACTAGCTCTCGTAAATGTCAGAAAAATGTCCTTATTAAATTTCCTCTTAAACAATTAACGACCTACTGACAACATTACTTACTGTTCAGCACTGGATTCATATGTACATTGGACTGGCCCTTATGAAGTATTTTGAATGTTTCAAACATTCAAATACTTTTTTAAAAAATTATTTATTTATTTATATGAATTACAATACAAAGTAAATTTATATTCTAATGGGTACGGCCCAGAGAAAAGCCGGGAGACAAAGACCATGCATGAGGCTTGCTAATTTTGTAGCGACAGACCGGATACTCTGGTGGGAATCGAACCCACGACCCCTAAACTCATAGGCGAGCACGCTAGATATTATGATGCCAAACGATAGATACTACTTCAATTTATATGATTTGATGTGAATAGTTCTGGGTATATCTTAACACACAAATTATCAAATTTAAGCCAAAGTTACAATTGTCTTGTTTCTATGGCGTTAAGAAGGTGAATGGGATTGCGTTTTATATGGGAGCTTTATCAAACCATAATAGAAAGGCTAAAGTCGGGAGGATTTAGAGAGGAGACATTTTGAACGTCCCATGTAAATGGGCATACACTTAAGCCAGTGGATCGGATAAATTGTTATATTTTTTAACACTCAAGAGTTATAGAAAAACGGAGCTTTACACGAATTTCCTCAGTATCTTCCAGTCAGATTATTAGAGATGAGTTAGATCCGGTAATGTGTCAAACACAAAGTATCGATATCTTGGCATTAACATGGAAAATGTTCCATCGTTTCGATGTCTTCCGTACATGCCCTGCATTCGTCGTTATCTGCTCGTCATATTCGGTACAGATGTGCTTGTAAGCTTGAGTGTCCTGTTATAATAGGATATGACTCTTTGAGAAGAAAGTCATTAATTTGGATACGCTTTTAACCTCATCTACCTGCTCACAGGGAAGCTTTCAGTTGTTACGTTTCGCCGATATAGTGGACTTGTTACATTACTTGAGCAGAATAAGCGCATACTATTAGTTGTTCTATATAAGAAACGATTTCAGCGTTCTGCTATCATAAAGATGGAATGGAAAATGTGAATTTTTACTTTAGATGCAAAATTGAAAGAAATAGATTCTCTGATTAAAAACTCCCCTCCACCAACTCCAGTTTGTTTTTAAATGTGTTCCTCCCGATTTTACATTTAAGCAATATAGAAATGTATTTTATATGCTGCCACTACGAAATTCGACAGAAATACCTTTTTTATACCAAGAAGGTTCACTGCCAAGTCAGAAGAAAATTGGTCCAGATTTAAATATAGCCCTCATATATATGCTCCTTTCGATTTGATAATAAGGCAATATTAAAAGTGTGTTTTACAGCCGATTTTTATGAAAATTGCCAGAAGCTATTAACGAAGTTAAATCAAAAAACTTTGAAATGATCCAATGGTTAATAGTTATCTAAAAAGTGACAAAGCCAGAACCAATAAACAAATTTAGCGAGGTGGTTACAAATATTTTAGCCAATTCATTCAAATAAGAACTAGCCTAATGTATAAGTTTGTTCGTATTAGTATATACATACCTCTATAGGTACATGAGTATCAATAATATTTATAGACAGCTAGGAATAGAGGCGGACAGACGAACCAATGGATAGATGTACATATGAACGGGTGGACAGACAGTCCAAATACCACCACTGCCTGTTGGAGCAAAAGGAGAGAAAAGGAGAAAAAGACAAACAAAAAAAGTTGAAATAGTTGCAAATGGTCCGGTGTTGAGTGCATTCCAGAAATACTAAAAATAAGTACAGAAATAATTGTGCGCACATACCCATTCAAGCATTCTTCCGACTATCGGTCCGTCCGACCGACCGTCAGTCAGTGCCTGTGTTGTCCTGTTTATTTTTAGCTCTGTGAAATTTATTTTTATTTGCTAAACTAAGCCGGTGACGGCGACTCATATGGGGCCAATTTTGAGATGCACTTTCATAATGCAATTGAAAATACGAGCGAACATTCATTTGGTACTGGTGACAGTGCAATATTGGAATTGTCACCATCAACATCGCCCCCTTCCACTCCAGACTCCTTCCACTCGAATAATTTAATGAAATTGACATAAGGGAACACAGGATTATGTGTTGTATGTGAGAGAGCGTCCACAGCTTTCGGTTTGTACCATGACATGGCATGGCATGCGGTGACGGCGATTTCACGATGGAAAAACATTCGTGAGTAGGTCAGCTATGGTCAGGCGTGAATGGAAATTGCCACACCTCTAGCTGGAAAAATAACATGGGTCATGTAGAATAATTTCATAGGGGAAACTTTCGGAGAAACTTTTAATCAGAAATCGCCGTTATTTATGCATTTTTATTGAAATGAAAAAACGAAATGAACTGGCTTCTGAAGAAACTTAAAACCGCCTATTTAAAATAACTATTTTTTGATCACCCTAGTCGCAATCTTGATCACCCTAGTCGCAATAAAAACACACCTAGTAGGATATTATCTATGGGGCGTATAAGCTTTTTAAATAGGATTTAAAAAAATAACGTATACGCTAATTATCAAAAAACCGAAAGTCAGCCCTTAAAGGGAATGAGAAATCACAGAAATAAATCTAACATTTTTAGTATATTAGATATAGACCAATACTTTATTATTCATATCAACTGCACTGATCATCAATTAACTAGTACATGGCATCTATTGCATCTAATGTAGAGCTTCAGAATTGCAATTTCTGCAAGTGAAGGTCTAGGGATGTTTGTGAATTTAAGGATGTGGCCTCCAGCGAATTGATGGCTGTCCGAGTAAATGACAACGCCAGTGTTGGTTACTACGCTGCGACTCAGCCAGTTGGTGACTTCCCATATTGCCATAACTTCAGCTTGATATTGCAGGAGCCTGATAGTCTGTGAGCTATATCCAAACATAGTTCTTCACAGTGCACTCTGAAGCCAACCTTTTCATCAAGCTACGAACCATCCGTATAGAAGTGCATATGGTTCCTATTACCTGGTATTCTGCCAACCCATTAATTTCTGGCTGGAATCATAGTGATGTAGTTCCTTTGGAAGATGTCTGTCAATCTAATTTCCCATGCGTTTAATATGGACCACAGAAATTTAGTTAGGATTGGAGGCAACCTATGGTTCTACACCGCGTAGATGCCGTATTCGGATGTACATTAAAATGGGAGCTATATAAATCTGAACCGATTTATGAAATTTGGCAGAAATTTGCCTCATAGAAATTCTCCGTGCTAAATTTCATAAAGATCTGCCAGAAAATAAAGCTTTTATACCGCTTAAATGAAAAAACATTATTTGAATCACTTTTTTCGAAATACAAATTTATTTGCCTCTAAGTATATATCGCCAATATATTTTTTAGTAGTAATTTTTATAATACTTTTAATTTCATTTACAATGTTTATTCTGGGTAATTCCAAAGGAAACCGACCCACTCTGAAAATTTATGGTTTAATTTTTCACGCATGTACTACAAGACATGTCACATTGTAACTTGTTTTACCAATTTTGTCCCACTGTACCATAGTTAACGCTTTTTGCCCCACTGTACCATATTTAACCAATTTTGTCCCACAATTTTGTACGACATTTAACTATTTGTGACCCACTGTACCAAAGTTAACCATTTAACCTGTTAACCTATGCCATATTCAACCCTTTGTCTTGCTGTACCATATTTACAACTTTTTGCCCCACTGTACGATATTTAACCCTGTTTGATCCACTGTACAATATTTAACACATTTATAATACTTATTTGAATCCTCTGAAATTCTACACGTAGTATTCGTTTATTATTAGTCACTATTATCTCGAGAAAAATGGGCGAAGTTGCCACGCCCCTTTTGGTACCTCCCACACAAATGGACAATTTTGAACCAAAAGTTAATAGCTTATAACTTTATTACTAGTGCATAGTTTAATAGTACCTACAATACAGTGAAAAATTGGCATTATTGCCACGCCCCTTTTGGCACATCCCACACAAATGGACCATTTTGTACCAAAAGTTAACAGCTAATAACTTTATTACCAGTGCATACAAAGACTTGAAATTTTGTACAGTGTAATGCTTTTGTAGTACCTAGAGTCCAGAGAAAAGTGGCCGTAAGTGGCACACCCATTTTGGTACCTCCCACACAAATGAACCATTTTACACCAAAAGTTAACAGATTACAACTTTGATACCAGTGCATATAAATACTTGAAATTTTGTACGGTGTAATGCTTTTATAGTACCAATAGTCCAGAGAAAAATTGGCATTAGTGGAACGCCCCTATTGGTACCTCCCACACAAATGGACCTTTTTGTACCAAAAGTTAACAGCTTTTAATTTTAGTACCTGTGCATACAAATGCACGAAATTTCGTACAGTGCAATGCTTTTATAGCACCTAGAGTCTAGAGAAATGTGGCCGTTATTGGCACGCCCCTTTTGGTACCCCCCAAACAATGGAACAGTACATACTTCAAAGTTATTGAATGCAATTTAAATTGATAATAAAACAAAAAATAAATAAATTTAATAATATTTTTTGGGGACTCAAGGTGAGGGGATTCATAAGTCGGTTTACCCGACTGAACTTTCTTACTTGTTTATGTTACAAAAGCTTACCGTGGGACTAAGTTTAATATTTTTAAACCAATGTATAATTTTTTATATTTTTTGCCCCACTGTGCCCCGAAATGTACGAATCCAAAAACAAATTTTTACCCCGATTGGTCGTCCTAAGAACATCCCTCGCTTAAATTTTCACCATTCTAATCTTAGGCGTTAAAATTGGCGTTGGTACCATATTTATCCATTTCTGTTCCACTGTGCCCCTCGATTTTTCAAAAAATCGCTCCTTGTTCTAGTTTACGTCCCCAGAACTACTCTCACACCAAATTTCACGATTCTAGCTCTTGACATTTGCATGTGGCTGTTGTACCACGCCCCTTTTGGTACCTCCCACACAAATGGACCTTTTTGTACCAATAGTTAACAGCTTTTAACTTTAATACCTGTGCATACAAATATATGAAATTCCGTATAGTGCAATGCTTTTATAGTACCTAGAGTCTAGAGAAAAGTGGCCGTTACTGGCACGCCCCTTTTGGTACCCCCAAACAATGGAACAGTAGATACTTCAAAGTTATTGAATGCAATTTAAATAGATAATAAAACAAAAAATAAATAAATTTAATAATATTTTTTGGGGACTCAAGGTGAGGGGATTCATAAGTCGGTTTACCCAATTGAACTTTCTTACTTGTTTATGTTACAAAAGCTTACCGTGGGACTAAGTTTAACATTTTTAAACCAATGTATACATAAATACACCTGCGTACGGACTTTCCAGATATCTGACGAAGGATTCCAAATATAACGTAAAAGTCGCAAGAGACTTCAAATCAAAAATTAATGGACTACAAATAGAAGGTGACGAAGTTTTAATCTTCTTTGACGTAGTTTCATTGTTCCCAATTGAAAGTAAATGAGACTTACTTAAAAAGTATACAAAACAAGTAAGAAAGTTTCAGTCGGGTAAACCGGCTAAGGTATACCCTCACTTTGTGAGTTATGTAATATGGAATATTAAACGAATTATCAATGTCTGTCAATTTGTATGGGAGGTACCAGAATGTTTTTAACAAATACACCTATTTTTCGCTGAATAGTAGATTCTTTAAATACAATGAATATATTAACATTATGAAATATTAAATTTTGGTATGATTTGGCCATTTTGTGTGGGAGGTACAAAAAGGGGCGTGGTGATAACGGCCATTTTTTACAGGGCTATAGGGACTTCAAAAGCGTTACACTGTGCAAAATGTTGTTGCATTTTCTTGCATTGGTACTCATGCTGTGAGCTCTTAACTTTTTGTGCAAAATGGTGCCTTTGTGTGGGAGGTACAAAAAGGGGCGTGGCAATACACTGTTATTAATGTTATAAGCTGTTAACTTTTGGTGCAAAATGGTGCATTTGTGTGGGAGGTACCAAAAGGGACGTGGCGACTTCGCCCATTTTTCTCGAGTTGATAGCGACTAATAAGCTAATACTATGTGTGAAATTTCAAAAGATTCGAATAAGTAGTATAGCAGTTATTAAAGAATCAATATTTCACAACATTTTAACCCTTTGTGGGGGAGGTACTAGAAGGAGTGGACCAATATGGCCCATCTTCGAACTTAGCCGGAGATAGAAAAAAATATTACCACATACCAAATTTGAGGTCAATCGGTTACTCCTTTCGAGAGTTATCGTGCGCACCAGCCAGCAGACACACAGACAGACAGACAGACAGACGGACGGACATTGCTCATTCGACTTAAAATGACCCAAAACGGATTTCCTCCGAACATACTTGGGGTCTTAGGTCCCTCCTTCGACGTGTTACACTTTTTTCCGTAGCAAATGATATATACCCTCGTCACACTAAAGTGAGGGTATAAATACCACGAGAATTGTTTAGACGATCTGTTTGGAATTATAAAGAAACAAGATTTGGACAACACAATGAGCGTCCTTTTTTCATACAATCAACAAATTAAATTTACGATGGAAGAAGAAAACGACAATCGGCTACCATACTTGGACTTAATAATAATAAAAAAGAAACACACTAAAAATGGATTGGTATCAGAAAACTACATCATCAGGACGACTCATTCATTTTTATTCTAAGCACCCAAGGAGGACAATAATAAATACAGCGACGAATTTCAGTGTCAGAGTATTAGCAATAAGTGACGAGAGTATCACGAAGAAAATAAGAGACATTTTTAATATGAACGAATTTCCACAGAAGACAATGAATAATCTTCTAAAACGAGTTAACAAAACGAAAAACATTGAGAGAGAACCAACAATATATGAATCTGTAACTTTTATACCTGGACTAGCTGGAAGATTTATGAATTCTTACGTGTCTGATAAACAAAAGGTTGAACTAGGTTATAAGACACACAGTATGACAAACCAATTATTTAGCAATACAAAATCTACAGTAGCGAAAGAAGGCAAATCTAATCTTGTATATGAAATAATGTGAATGGCGACGAGTCCGACATATGCCAAAAGGTATATGTCGGTACAACTAAATTCAAATTAAAGACAAGATTTTCATCACACAAATCAGACCAGAAAGCCATCGACAAACCTCCATAATATTCGAAATAAATATATCGCTACCTTAGAGTGAAAAGGCGCTAAGTCTACGTTTTGCAGAGATGCATTTTTTGAAGCGGTACGCAAGATAAGTTGGGAATGCATCGATTTAGAAACAAAAAAATAAGGCTTCCATATTCCATATATAAACCAGTAAGGAAAGACAGAAATTCGGGCGGGGCCGACTATATAATACCCTACACCTACCTACCAATACGATAATGGGCATTGCGATAAGAATTTGGCAGTGTTCATACATGTAATAAGCAAACTCTCTGCCGATTTTCGTACTAATCGGATATAAAACACGGTTTCTACAGCGCTTACATGTCAAATCGGGTGAAACATATATATGGGGACTATATCTAAATCTGAACCGATTTTCCCCGAATTTGGCAGTGTTTATTCATGTAATAAGAGAACTTTCTTTGCCGAATTTCGTACAGGTCGGATGTAAAATACGGTTTCTACAGCGCTTACATGTCAAATCGGGTGAAACATATATATGGGGACTATATCCAAATCTGAACCGATTTTAACAAATTTCAATAGGGATCGTCCTTGGGCCAAAAAAGAGCACTATGCTAAATTTCATCACAATCGGACCATAAATACGACCTGCACTTTGACGGACAGACGGACGGACAGACAGACGGACAGACAGACGGACAGACAGACGGACAGACAGACGGACAGACGGACATGGCTAAATCGACTCAGAAAGTGATTCTGAGTCGATCGGTATAATAAACAATGGGTCTATCTCTTCTCCTTTTATGTGTTACAAACAAAAGCACAAAGTCATAATACCCTGTACCACAGTGTGGTGTAGGGTATAAAAACACACATGCTTCGGAAGTATTTTGTCTCTCCTGTAAAATTTGTATTATTGGACTTAGCTACCTTACATTCTAAGGTAGCGATATTTAGTTTATAAAATAAGGTCCGCGATTTTGGAAATACCCATATAAATTACTAAATACTGTTTGCAAAATTTCAGACCTATAGCTCTACACGCTGAAAAAATTGCTTCTATAGTACGGCTAGTGTACACTCGGAATATATTATATAATTATTTGACACATACAAATATTATATATTTGGGAATATGTTTCCCTAATATTTATACCCTACACCACACTGTGGTACAGGGTATTATAACTTTGTGCATTTGTTTGTAACACTCAAAAGGAGAAGAAATAGACCCATCGTTTATTATACCGATCGACTTAGAATCACTTTCTGAGTTGATTTAGCTATGTCCGTCTGTCCGTCTGTCTGTCTGTCTGTCCGTCTGTCTGTCTGTCTGTCTGTCTGTCTGTCTGTCTGTCCGTCTGTCTGTCTGTCCGTCTGTGCATGTATTCTTGTAATCAAAGTACAGGTCGCAATTATGGTCCGATCTCGACGAAACTTTACACACATCTTTTTTTTTGGCCCAAGGACGATCCCTATTGAATTTGGTTAAAATCGGTTTAGATTTAGATATAGCCCCCATATATATGTTAGCCCCGATTTGACATGTAAGCGCTGTAAAAATTTTATTTTATATCCGATCAGTATGAAATTCGGCAGAAAGAGGTTTCTTATTATATGGATGAACACTATTAAATTTGGAAGAAATCGGTTCAGATTTAGATATATCCCCCATATATACGTTACCCCCGATTTGACATGTAAGCGCTGTAAAAACTTTATTTTATATCCGATCAGTATGAAATTCTGCAGAAAGAGGTTTCTTAATATATGGATGAACACTATTAAATTTGGAAAAAATCGGTTCAGATTTGGATATAGCCCCCATATATATGTTACACCCGATTTAACCTGTAAGCGCTGTAAAAACTGTATTTTATATCCGATCAGTGCGAAATTCGGTAGAAAGAGGTTTCTTATTACATGAAGGAATACTGCCAAATTTGGAGAAAATCGGTTCAGATTTAGATATAGCTCCCATATATATGTTACCCCCGATTTGACATGTAAGCGCTGTAGAGACTGTATTTTATATCCGATCAGTATGAAATTCGGCAGAAAAAGGTTTCATATTATATGAATGAACACTTTTAAATTTGGAAGAAATCGGTTCAGATTTAGATATAGCCCCCATATATATGTTATCCCCGATTTGACATGTAAGCGCTGTAAAATTTTTATTTTATATCCGATCAGTACGAAATTCGTCAAAAAGAAGTTTCTTTCTTCATGAAGGAATACTGCCAAAATCGGAGAAAATCGGTTCAGATTTAGATATAGCCTCCATATATATGTAACCCCCGATTTGACATGTAAGCGCTGTAGAGACTGTATTTTATATCCGATCAGTACGGAATTCGACAGAAAGAGGTCTTTTTACATGAATGAGTATTCAGGGAAAATCGGTTCAGATTTAAATATAACCTCCATATATATGTTCCTCCTGATTTGGTGTCAAAGCGCTATATAAATTGTACTTTACTTCCGATCATTTAAATTTTCAAGAAAGATGTTTCCCAATTTAGGAACGAATATTGCTAAATTTAGCGATTATCGGTTTAGAATTAGATAATATGTTCCTACCTATTTACCAATTATTCCAAATTATTATCGCAATGACCCTTATCGCATTGTTAGGGAGGTGTAGGGTATTATATAGTCGGCCCCGCCCGACTTTCTGCCTTTCCTTACTGGTTTTTATTTGAGATTATTATTTACGAAACAATAGTGTTAATGCTGGTTTCATGAATGTATAGGTAACAGGTTTGATAATTCTTATTACTATTTTTACTAAAAGAAATAACATTACTTTTATTTAAATAGATTATATAGCTCATTTTTGAATGTACAAGGTGGCGCAAAAGTAATCCTCCTATCAGAAAATGCCATAAATTTTGCGATGCCCCTAATGTCAGTTCTGTTTTGACATTTGTGTAGTAAACACATGCGAAATACACGTTAATAAACAATGTTACGCTATACTGCTCCAGAACGCGGAATATTGCTGACTATTTATTTGACCAATAATTTTTTAAATTACTTTTGCGCCACCTGTTATTGACATTGCTTATGCATTGTATGTTGTGTGTAGTATCTGAAAGAGTCGTTGCTGATCAGTCGTAGTGAACGGACGTGTTTAGCACAGAGCGGATAGTTAAAATCTATTACGCAGTACCTATTACGCAATCGCAAAAAAATCTGTACAAAGTTTGGAAGGCCTACATCGTAGTACCTATTACGGGCTAATACAGACAAAAAAATCGTTGACGGGGATGCCTTCGCGTTCCGATGGAGCGGGGTTCCCCAATCGTCCTACTGTCCGTCGGTTGGTCTTGGCCAAAGCCGACCACACCAAACATGGTGGAAATTTCCCCCCAGTACTCACAACAGGTGGTACGGTGAGGGGAAAACGTCATGTCCGACCGTCAAAACGGAAGCACAATGAGCACCGGATAGCGCTCAGAGTTTTGACGAAGTTGGAGGCTGTTAAGGTTTCGGCTCTTACCGAAAAACAAAAAGAGTCACTTACCTGGGCTAAAGGCGTCATATATGCTTCTAAGGCCAATCAGCCGGCTGAAAGAACCACAAGTTCAGCTGTTTTAACGGCTAATAAAGTCAAAAGAATCAGATCACCTGATGAACCCCTGCCTTCGAAAAAGGCAAGAGGCCCTAATGTCACCATCAACAGGACACTCACCAAGCCCTTCAATGAAGTGGCGAAGGAGAGTCTAGTGATGGCCGTTATAGACGGAAGTAGTGAGAATGGATCCATCCTCAAAGACAAATGGAGCCATGTTCAATCAGCCATTATGGCTCATTACCTCGATGTCCGTAGAGAAATGCCGGGCACACCACCAATCTGCAACGATGCAGGATGGCATCAGGGGAGAGTAAACCTCTTATATTTCGGTGATGCCAGATCAGTAGACCTGTATAAGGCTGCTCTGAGTCGAGCGGGTGAGATGTGGCCGGGTGCCCAGTTGGATGTTGTCGAAAAAACAACATCCCTAGTCACCCTAGAGCCATCACCTGGGTTACAGAAGAGCCCTCCATCCCGGCTGACATATTAGAAATAATAAAAGATTCCAATCCTGGTCTGCCCGCCCATAGTTGGAGAATCAGCAAGGTGGGTGAGACGGATGGTAAAAAGCGGCAGATCAACTTGATCCTTAACGCTGAATCCATCTCCCATATACAACGTGCAAGTGCAACCCTACAGTATGGCTTCGAGACTATAGTCTTGAAGGTATACAAGCACATGGTTACCATACGTCCTCCTTTCGGAGGACATGTCCTCCTTTTTAACCAGTGTCCTCCCTCCTTTTTCAAAAATCTTGGATTTGTCCTCCTTTTGCTAAAAATTCAACTTAAATCCTCCACATGCATATTAGTCGCAACTAGTTTTAGTACAAAGTGAATTTGTCCATTTGTATACCCTCCAAAATAGGATGGAGGGTATACAAATTTGCTACAGATACTGCTTACATCTGTAGTTACCATGGGATTGAAAATGGGCAATATCGGTCTATATTTGATATAGCCCCAATATGTAGAATCTCCCTATTTGACTTCTTAACACAAATTTCTAGTGATCGGACTGAAAATTGCACCCAAAACAATTGACATGCGATCCATGGTGGAGGGTATATAAGATTCGACAGGTAGATTCGGAGGGTATATAAGTTTGTTTCGGGACAGATGTTTGTAACACCTAAATATACTGAAGCTAGACCCACTCGACTCGATGATACGGACGAAGAGTTCGATAACTGTCAATTACCAATGATGGTAAGAATTTTACTGATTAACCTCCATCACGCTAAAGCAGCCTCAGCGGCTCTATTGCTGCGCCTGTCCACAGGTGCAGTAGACATCATCCTGATACAGGAGACCTACGCAGTGGGAGGAAGGGTGTGCGGTATCAGGACACCCAAATTTAAACTGCTTGTGGCCAACTGTGAAGGCACTCCAAGAACCTGCATTTTGGCCAGGAAAGATCTAAGTATCTTTCTCCTGGCTAATTTAAGTGGTAAAGACCAAACATCTGCTAGTCTGGAGGTCGGTAATCGCATATATTGGGTGTTCTCCAGTTACTTGCCTTATGAACCTGACGAGCTCGAGCTGATTATTGGCGCAGACACGAACGCTCATCATACTATCTGGGGTAGTACGGGTATAAACAATAGGGGTGATTCGCTTCTTGACTTTATTCTAACTACCAACCTAAGTATTTGTAACATAGGTAATAAACCGACCTTTACAATTAAAGACAGACAAGAAGTACTAGACGTAACGTTTGCTACTGACCGGCTGTCAGACAAAATTATTGGATAGAATGTACTGGACGACCACTCATTCTCAGATCACCATTATATTGAGTTCAAACTCGCTGAAAAAGCGCCTGAACCTGCCGTCCACAGAAATGTGAGAAAGACAAAGTGGCACCTGTATAAAAAGAATTTCAAGAAAGTCCTCAACTCCAAACTTCTGTACGAACCGGTCTGGATAATCTGGTCGAGCATATCACTACATCATGCAATAGTTCCCTTGAAGAAGCCTTTCCAAAAACAAGGTACAAGGGTAAAACTAAACCCCAATGGTGGACTTCTGAGCTAACGGCTATGAAAGAGACCTGCAACAAGCTATTCAACAAGGCTAAATCTACTCAAGATCTATAAGAAGGAGCTTAGAAAGGAGCAAAGACGCTCTTGGCATACCTTCTGTGGCGAAGTGGAAAAGGTCTCCGACGCAGCAAGGCTGAGGAAAATACTATCAGCTTCACCCTGTACAGTGGGTTAATTGCAGGATGAGGCAAATAATTGGACCAAAAACAGCGAGCAGTCGGATTGGATATAGCTCAAAGACTAGTTACCCGCAGTGTTTATCAAGCCGAAATAATGGCAATATGGGAAGTAGCCAGGTGGCTGAGTCGCAACATAGTAACCAACACTGGCGTTGTAATTTACTCGGACAGCCAGGCTGCTATAAATTCTCTGGAGGCAACATCCCTAAATTCACAAACAGCCCTCGACTGCCGCAGATCTCTTAACGAGATGGCTGAGCAGTTTAATATACACCTCATATGGGTGCCTGGGCATAGGGATATCCCGGGGAACTGCAAAGATGATGAACTTGCTAGGAAAGGGACGACATTACAAATTCTCGAAGAATTTGCATATATTGGTGCGCCACTATCCACGTGCAAGCTTTGGCTCAGGCAAGAGGCAATCAGGCAGTCCAACGAAAGATGGACAGAAATCGGCACCTGCAGAGTAGCTAGACAAATCTGGCCAAGGTATGACCTGAGAAGATCAAAATATCTCCTCGCACTAGAGAGGTAAAGATTGTCTATGTTATCAGTTCTGACGGGACACTGCTTGGTTGGTTTCGATGAGGGGTATTTCAGCCCGTGGTAACACTAGGGACCTAAACTGGTCTATGTGAGCTTGTATAAAAAATAATCAACGTTGATTCAGAAATTTTAAATGTTCGTAAATTCCTATATAATTCAAATCCTATAATCCTGCATAATGATGCATTGTCTGATGGGTTGACAACAAATGATGATTTAAATAAATAGAAATTGAAAATGAGTGATATAAAACAAATGTTATTGGTACTTATGTCATTTTAAATTATAAGGTATTAATCGAAATCAACTAAAATTAAAAACGAAATTCGAAAAATCTGCAACATTTTAAAAATCTTTTTTAAACAAAATATATTTTCAGGAATTCCTAAACAATAATTTTATTTGTATATAAACACATATCTTATTTGAGAAAATTAAAAAAAAAAAATATTAAAAAAATACATGCGTTCCAAATAAATTTTATTGATTTTCAAATAAAATTTATTTACCCAGAAGTAAATAATGTTTATAAATTTTAGTTTCAAATATATATTGAAATGCACTACAAAAATGTTTCCCATAAAATTTGACTATATATAAGTACTAGCAAATTCCCGCTGCTTCGCATGCGAACATTAATAAATATCATTGGTGTTAAAAGTAACAGACAAACTGGAGCATTTTTATTATCTTTTACCACCGTGGTTTCCCTGAGCTCCAATACAGAAATTTACTCTAAAATACTTTGCAATCCGATAGACATGTTGATCTATACTGTGCTTTTTTACAATCAAATTCAGTATAACGAATTTTCAGAAATTTGCAGTGATTCAGTCAAATTTTAGTTTATAAAGCGGCTCTACCAATTGTAATACTTCAATTTTCCGATTTAAATCAAGTCCACTCTTTTTATTTATTTCAAAAGCTTATATGTAACAATACGAAAAATAAGGTGATTTAGTTGTTTTTGTACTATCCAAGGTGTGCACAGGTCCGATTAACATAAGAACAAACACCTAACTTAAAGATGATCAGTGTCATCGACATCTGGGTAATAGTTATTAAATGAGTATGGGAGGAGCCATATCTACTTATCCCATCCCTTCCACTTCAGGTGAAGTTATTTCCATGGAATCTACCAACTAACAAGCTAAAGTTCATTCTTCTATGATTTCTGAGATGTTAACTTCGTAAAGAATGCCACGCCCATTTATTTGTTCCCACCCACTTTTTGGTGAAATTGCTGATACGAACTCGGGTAACATGCATACTATACCAAATTTCGTTCATCTTTGATCAACTCATATTAGGATATTATTTCTTTAAATAATGCCACGACCACGATAAACAGTTTCCGAAATATTCAATATTTAATTGCCGCCCACTTTTGGTGGATGTATTAAAATTGACTCCAATAACGTACAATCCAAATTTCGTTCTTCTACGGTAAATAGTTTCCGAGATATTACATTTCGAAATAATCTTATGTCCACCAAATTTCGTTATTGTACGATCAACATTCTTTGAGATATGCAAATTTTAAATAATATCACGCCCACTTTGGACCCGCCCACTTTTTTTCTTAATAATATTCTGTAGCTTAACTAATATTGACTTCAATAACTAACATAACAAATTTCGTTCTTCTACGATACATAGTTTCTGTGATATTACAAATTTAAACATTGCCGCGCCCACTAGTTCAAACCCACCCACTTTTAGTGAAATTTCTAATATTGACCCCAATAACTAACTATCAAAATTTCGTTCTTCTATGGTCAATAGTTTCCGAGATATTAAATTTTCAAAAATTGCCACGCCCACTTATCCCATCCCGTCCATTTTTAATTTTTGATAATGGTGAATAACGTATGCACCAAATTTTGTTCTTCTACGATGAATACTTTCTGAGATATTCTAATTTTAAATATTGCCCCGCCCACTTTTTATTTTTGAATATATGGAGAAACGTCTATATTTTACATAGAAAGGTTAATAAATGGCCTCAGACACAATTAGGAGCCATTTTTTCAATTGGTCTCACGTACATTCGATCTGCGATATCGATTGAATTCGGAACGATCTAAAAAATATTAGAAGTTTACTTGAAATAAGCGAAAAGAAGTACATCTTCGAAGACAATGATTGATGGAACATACTAATAACACTGGCGAATTTTTTTTGTGGCATAAGATTTTGGTGTTGGTATTTTGCTAAAAGGTGGTTTCTTCGAATTGACTCTTGTTCTTGCGACAAACTGTCATATGCAAACATAGGGAGGGGAATTGGTTCAAAAATAAATTTATAGAATCTAATCTTCAAATACCACTTTTTATCCGTAAACAATATGTGATACATTGGTTTGTAAATGTTAGAAATATACGTTTTCCAAAAGGAAAACAATTATACAAATGCCTAAACCGAAATAATTTTAATGTACTGTCGGGAGGAATGCCAACTTACTGGCCGTCAGACCCTAATAAAATACCAGATGTTCTTGATTTCGCTGTATATAATGGCATATCTAGGTACTCACTTGACATTTTGAACGAAGAATACCTAAGCTCCGATCATACTCCGATAATAATTAACTACAATGTTAACGTTGAATTATCTAAGAAACAGTTTAAAATAATTACACGTAAAACTAATTTGAACATGTACCGTGAAAAAGTTGAAGAAAATATTAATTTAAACTTGGATATTAAGACAGGTGATGAGCTGGATGATGCTGTTGAACAATTCAATTTATTGATTCACGAAGCTGCACGTCTATCCACACCAGTTATTGAGTCTCACGAAGTGTTGGGTCTGAAAGTTCGAACTTCGGCTATAGCTAAGGATATGATTAGGCAATCAAGACGATTAAGAAGAATCTGGCATCGTACCAGAAATCCTAGAGATAAGGCAAAGTGGAACCTGGCAATTAAACTATGCTCGGAATTTTTGGCAAAGGAAAAAAACGACAGTGTTGGACAATATCTAAAGAAATTAACTCCTCATAATCACAACAGCGGTAATCATCTTTACAACGCTACCAAATACCTTAAACGTCCCACTAAAAGAAACGTTCCTATTCGAAACACAAGTGGCATATGGTGCAAAACAGATGCTCAAAAATCCGCTGCATTTGCCGAGCACTTAGAGAAAATCTTCACACCGCACGATATTAATTCAAATGACAGAAATATTTCACATTCCCTAGACGTTGCTTGTCAAATGGAACTTCCTATTAAGTTTATTTCTATTAATGAAACTATAAAAGAAATAAATAACTTAAATATTAAAAAGTCAACAGGATATGATAACATTGACGCTAAAGCTATAAGAGCACTACCAAAAAAAGGAGTATTATTTTTAACACTGTTGTATAATTCGATTTTGCGACTTCAGCATTTCCCTTCGCAATGGAAGTGCGCGGAAATTATTATGGTGCTAAAACCTGGTAAGCCAGAAAATGAATTGTCCTCATACAGACCTATCAGTTTACTTCCTATATTTTCTAAAATATTTGAACGAATACTCATGAAGCGACTTAAGCCTTTTCTTGAAAAAAACAATATCATTCCTGAACATCAATTTGGTTTCCGAAGTAAACATGGAACTCCAGAGCAATGCCATCGCGTAGTAAAAGAAATAACAAATTCACTTGAAGATAAAAAGTACTGTTCAGCTGTATTCCTAGATATACAACAGGCGTTTGATAAAGTGTGGCATATTGGTTTGCTTTATAAGCTAAAAAGTATTCTTCCTGCTCCTTTTTATGTATTCTTTCTATCTTACCTAAGAGATAGACTCTTTTATGTTAAAACTAATAACGACGTATCTCAGATTTGTCAAATAAAAGCTGGTATCCCGCAAGGCAGCGTACTTGGCCCAGTATTATACACACTTTTCACATATGATATGCCAATTAACGACAACGTTACAGTTGCAACATACGCCGACGACACAGCCTTTTTATGCTCCGATCATTCCCCAGTTGAAGCATCGAGAATATTACAATTACAACTGAACAAAATTGAAACCTGGCTTACAACATGGAAAATTGTAGTTAATGCTCAAAAATCAAGCAACATAACATTTACATTAAGGAAGATGAACTGCCCACCTGTATTTTTGAATAAAACAGAGATTCCTAGCAGAAATGTTGTCAAATATTTAGGTATTCATCTAGACAGAAGGCTTACTTGGAGATCCCATGTAGTTGCTAAAAGAAAGCAACTCGATCTAAAATATAAACAAATGTACTGGCTTCTAGGGCCAAAATCTGAACTCTCCCTCGAAAACAAAGTTCTACTGCTCAAAACTATATTAAAACCCATTTGGACCTATGGCATACAGTTATGGGGGACAACAAGTAATTCCAATATTGAAATTCTGCAAAGATTCCAGAGCAAAACCTTGAGAAGCATTACAAACGCTCCATTTTATGTAACCAATGTAACTTTACACAGAGACCTTGACTTTCCATTTATAAAATCCGAAATAAAAAAATTTAGCAGTAATTACTTACAAAGGCTCAGCAATCATACTAACACATTGGCAATCACACTATTAGATGATAATGATGAAATAAGAAGACTAAAACGAAAGCATGTTCTTGATCTCCCATTCACATAGCATTTCATTTAAATTACTGCATAAAACTATTGTCCTATAAATATATTTACTATTATTGATTTGTTCAACTCTTGTAAATTAAGTCAGCACTATACATTAATGTATATTTTATAATATTGTTTCCAATGGGAAACAATGTTCATGTTAATTTTTAAGTTATCAGATTTGCTTATTATTGTAAAATAGATTGCAAATAAAGAAGAGAAAAAAAAAATAAAAAAAAATAAAAAAAAAATATTTAGGGATATTGAACTAAGATTTTCCCCATTTCATTTTGGAAAGCAGCGTAAATACTAGTATGGAAATAAAGCAGTCCAGTCAGCTTTCGTTGACAACCAGTTCCTCACCTTCAGTGGAACTGAATTGTGAACAGTTTCATGGAATTATATTGTCTCTGATAATTTGAAACTGCCGAGAATTGCGAGGGTGTTTCAAGAACTGCTGCTTCATAAGTTGTTTTCGCATTTCTGTCAGCCTTCTTTAGTTTCTATCAACAGATAATTGTCTGAGGTTATGCTTTTTTGCAGTGTCACAAGCAGACTTTTTACAGTCTAGATGGACGGACATAGGAGCAGACAGACGACGTAAATAATAAAAACAATTATGCGAGTAAATAAATTCAGTTTCAAATGTGAATGACTAACGTTCGAGGAGTCTGTTTTTTCCGCAGACAGACACGCAAGTACGCGATCGTACCACGTTCACCAATTTCGATTGCAAAGCGAAAACGATCGTTTATCGATTTTCATTTGCAATTGTGGCCGTCGGATGGAGGTGCAGACGGTGACTTTTTAAGGTCGTCTGTCTGTTGTTTGGCACTGCAAAATAGTGGCAAATATTTGCGCAACGTTTTGTTTGTTTGTTTATAAAATTTTCAGAAGCGTGTTACCCGAGATTGCGCAGACTAAACGGAGTGTCAGCAACCTTTGCGGATTGTTCCCAAACACATTACGAATGAAAACGACAGCACTCAGCTCTCGCTCTACCAAGAATGAAATGAGAAGCGTAAGTTTGAGTTTACAATTCAAAACCTTTTCCCATGTACATACACTGAAAGAAACCCCCTTTCATATCATCAATGTAATCTCACATTGCATCAATGAAGACTGAAGGCGTTTTTGGGTCATTACACAAAAAAAATTTTAAATATAAAAATACGAGTATTAATGTAAACAGCTTTTACTGCAATGGAACATTATTGAAAAAATTGCATTGATGAAAATAACTTCTTCTTTGCTGTGATGATGGTATAAATGTTTTCGTTGAAGTATTGCTGTTCATCCCATGAGATTCTTCTTGGGTTAGTGCTATTTTGTCGAATTTCAATTCATAATGTAATATTAATATCGCCAGGAAATTATACAATATCACTACGAATGCCGCAATTTCTATAGTTAAATAATGACACATTCATTATTCGAAATAAATTCGACATGTCCAGGGTCATAGTGTCCATGGACATTTTGACACTATAAAAAGTGTCATAAGGTCCGTGGACAATGAGACACTTTCAAAAGTGTCACAATGTCCGCAAAAGCGATGTTACAACGTCCATGAAAATAAAAGACATGTAATAGACCGGCCTTCTGTGTTAAAGATATCCTTCTCTGAGGTATGTCCAAAGATGGCTACGCGAACCAAAGAGTCCTTGCGTGACCGGCTTCGCGGACCACTTTCGAAAGTGTCACAATGTCCATGGACATTATGACATTTTGTTTGTGTCATAACGTCAATGGACATTATGTCCCTGGACGTTATGACATTATGGCCGCCGAAATATATAAACATTAATGTTGTGAATCCTACGATTTGGTACGTTTGTATTGGAGTTAACAATTACGTCCATTTTTCTTTGTACTATAAACACTGTATATAGAAAGCAATGTACAAATTGTAATCTGTTTGAGTGTTATGGTTTAAAAGTTATAATTATTAATTTCTGGTACAAAATAGCTTAATGTTACCTATTTTTCAAGCGTTGATAGCGATGAGGTTAGTGGTACTACGTGTGAATATCCCACAGAGTAGTAGAAAAGTTAGAAAGAATGGACACACGTCAAATGGCACATCTTCGCATTAAGTCTGAGATAGGCGAAAATATTACCACAAACAAAGTTTGAAGTCAATCGGTCACTCTAGGCAGACAGCCTTAAAATTATTTCAAACCAAGTTCCGCCAAGTATATATATAGGTTCTTAGGTATTTTTTTTTAAACTTTGAAAATCCTCTAAATTACTCGTAGTATTTGTAGTAAAATTACTAATACAGTAAAGTGCCAGAACTTAGGACAATTTTTTTGAAAACAGCCTAAAATTACACTGTGCTAGAATTGAGAACTTTTTTTTTGCCGAAAAACGGGGCATCTGGTGGGTTAAACTAAATCAGCTGCGCCGAATCCAATGGCGCTAACCGGGTTTCTATGTTAGCTCTTGTTTTCGAGATATCGGAGCACAAAGTTTGCTGGGAAATCAGAGAGGTAAGTAATATCGGTTGTGATTTTGAAGGGGAAGACTTCGAAATACGCACTTCAGTCCAAAGAACGAAATGAAGGAAACCCTTGAAGAATTATTTCTCTCTAAACAGTCATCCACGTCTCTCACTCCGTATCCCTAAAAAACTGCAATCAAATCATACCATATGTCAAACGACATATAAATAGTCGATATTTTTAGTTGTTGTCTTTGAGAAAAATATTCCTCGCGATAAAAATATTATGGGCCCTTTCTCAATGTTTTTGTGAGGAGTAAGCCGATGTCGAGTTATTACATAACATGTGTATTTTTCTACTCATACATAAAAAAAATATTTATTGATAGTAGTTTTTCGACTTACATATTCGTAAATTACACTAATTGATGAAAACGAAAATCGGGGTTAAACTAAATAAACTTCGCTGAATCCAATGGCGCCAACCGTTTTTTAGATTAGCTCTTAAAAAAGTTTTCAATATGCAGGGATGACATCTTAGTGCTGTTCGCACCTGATTTAGTGCTGTGGGACATAACTCAGAAGTGAAAATCTTTAATCATTTCGATTTATCCCTATATTTCTTATTGTTCAGCAAATCTTTATGCAATTTAGCAGAGAACAAATTTATGAATCTAAGCGCCATTAAAACCCAAAAAGTTTGGAAGTATCGTTTCAATTAGGGAAACAACATTGATTAAAATTTGAAAAAAGAAAAATAGTGCCCTTTTACGCCTTTTGTGAGGAAATTTACGCCTTTTACGCTTTTTCAATTTTTCATTACGCTTTTGCTCCGGAAATAGTTGGCATCACTCTCAATATGAAATATTTTTGTTTTTGTAATAACCAGACGAAACTTGATATATAAGTTGGCATTGAATTATTACGCCTCAAATAAGTTATTGTAACTTTTTTGTAATCCTTATTATATATTCAAAGTTTGAACTAGCTTGTTCCATTTTTCGACGTTGTCCAAAGAAAACATTCCAACAAAATTACACTAAAAAGTCTAAGAAATCTTTAAATATCAGCTTCAAATTTGGTTTATTTCTTTAACGTTTTTTTTTGGGAAAAGACATTTTTTACATAATATCTGAAAACAATTAAATGCTAAGCTCGCACTGAAAAATTTAGCCCAAAGTATTTTTAAATACTTAGTTTCAGACCAATTCCATATTCATTATCAAATTTTTAATTCAATCGAATGAAATTTATGAAAAATTAAATACATGTATTTAAATCTAAAATTTCAGAAAAATTATACATTTGTTATTAAACAATTGAAAAAAAAAAAATTAAATTTATTCTTCCTCCTCCTGTAAGTTCCACCAAATATCCCCTAAAATCGAATCAAGTTTTTTGGGTTTATACCAGTGTTTTTTGTAATAAGGATTACAAAAAATTTACAATAATTTAATTTGAGGCGTAGTATTCCAATGTAAACTTTATATCAAGATTCGTCTGGTACAAAAACTAAAACATTTCATATTGATAACATTTTTTAAGAGCTAATCTAAAAACGGTTGGCGCCATTTGATTCAGGTGAGAAACGTGGATGACTGTTTTGAGAGAAATAATTCTTTAAGGGTTTCTTCATTTCAATCTTTGGACTGAAGTGCGTATTTCGAAGTCTTCCCCTTCAAAATCACCACCGATATTACTTACATCTATGATTTCCCAGCAAAATTTGTGGTCCAATATCTCGAAAACAAGAGCTAACATAGAAAAACGGTTAGCGCCATTGGATTCAGCGTAGCTGATTTGATTTAAACCACCAGATGCCCCGTTTGTCGGTTTTTTTCAACTAGCACAGTGTTATTATTTTGGAGAATTGTTTACACGTTTCTATCTCAACATATCAAAAACACGAATTTGTTTGACAATTGTGATTGCATATTCGAATTCAGCGTGTCGAAGTCTTCTGAAATTGAGTATAAGATTTCCTTTCTACGAACAAATGAAGCCAGTGGCCCATAATATATATATACTCGTACATACATATAAATAAGAATGTGTGTTTGTTTGTTGGTTTGTGTACCGTATAGGCGTCTAAACGGCTGGACCGATCTTCTTAAAATTTTCACAGAAAGTTCACATGTGGGGGGGTGGTGAAAATAGGGTACTTGAATTTTCGATGTACCAAGTGGGCCTGGCACCGCCCATATAAGCCACATTTTTAAAATGTGATATCTTGAACTATTTTTTAGCGAGAGAGCTGGAAAATTTTGTATATATATCCGTTGGCGATCTACGTGATTGGTCCCAAAATGGTCGGGATTGGACCAATGGGCGTGGCACCGCCCATTTAACCAAATTTTGAAACCGGTATATTTTGCACAATTTGTTAGCGAGAGTGCTGTAATTTTGTGCATATGTATCTGGTGGTAGTCTACATAATTGGTCCAAAAATGAACGGGATCGGATCAATGGGCGTGGCCCCGCCCATATAAGCCAAAATTTTGAAATTGAGATATCTTGCACAATTTATTAGCGAGAGAGCTGTAATTTTGTGTACATATATCTGGTAGCAGTCTACGTGTTTGGTCCAAAGGGCGCGGCCCCGCCTATCTATTCCAAATTTTAGAATTGTGATATCTTGAACAATTTGTTAGCGTGAGTGCTGCAATTAAGTGCATATGCATCCGGTGGCAGTCTACGTTATTGGTCCAAATATGGGCGGGATCGGACCTATGGGCATGGCCCCGCTCATATAAGCCAAATTTTGAAATTGAGATATCTTACACGATTTGTTAGCGAGAGTGCTGAAATTTTGCGTATATGTATCTGGTGGTAGTCTACGTGACTGGTCGAAAAATGAGCGGGATCTGACAAATGGGCGTGGCCCGCCCATATAATCCAAATTTTGAAATTGAGATATCTTGGGCAATTTATTAGCGAGAGTGCTGTAATTTTGTGTATATGTACGTGGTGGCAGTCTATGAGATTAGTCCCAAAATGTGTGGGATCGGACCAATGGGCGTGGCCCCGCCCATATAAGCAACATTTTTAAATAGAGATATCTTGCACAATTTATTAGCGAGAGCGCTGAAATTTTGCTATGTATCAGATGGCAGTCTACGTGATTTGTCAAAAAATGGGCGGGATCAGACTAATGGGCGTGGCACCGACCGAGTGAGTCAAGTTTTGAAATTGGATTATCTTGCACAATTTGTTAGCGATAGTGCTGTAATTTTGGGTATATGTTTCTGGTGGTTGTCTATATAACCATATAAGTCAATATTTTAAATTGATATATCTTGCACAATTTGTTAGGGAGAGTGCTGCAATTTTGTGTTTGATATATCTTGAGCAATTTGTTGGAGAGATCAATGTAATATTGTGCATACATATTTGGTGTCAGTCTACGTAACTAATCCAAAAATGAACGGGATCGGAAATCTGAAGTCTGGGGCAACGAAGTGGACCGGGTCCTGCTAGTATGTATATATATAAAGAAGAATGTGTGTTTGTTTGTTTGTACCGTATGGGCGTCTAAACGGGTGGACCGATCTTCTTGAAATGTTCACAGAATGTGAATGAGGGGGGGTGGTGAAATTACGGTACTTGCATTTTCGATGTACCAGGCGTGGCCCCACGCATATAAGCCAAATTTTTAAAATGTGATATCTTGCACAATTTGTTAGCGAGAGAGCTGGAATTTTGTGTATATATATCGGTTTGCGATCTACGTGATTGTTCCAAAAATAGCCGGGATCGGACCAAAGGGCGTGGCCCGCCCATATAAGCAACCTTTTGAAATTGAGGTATCTTGCATAATCCGTTTGCGAGAGAGCTGTAATGGGTATATGTGTCTGGTAGAAGCCTACGTGATTGGTCTAAAAATGAGCTGGATCAGACCAAAGGACGCGGCCCCGCCCTTTGAGCTATCTTGCACAATTTGTTAGCGATAGTTCTGTAATTCTTTTTATGTATATGTATCTGGTGGCAGTCTACGTGATTAGTTCAAAATGGGCGGATCAGACTAATGGACGTGGCCCCGCCCATGTAAGCCACATTTTGAAATTGAGATATCTTGCACAATTTGTTAGGGAGATCGAACCAATGGGCGTGGCCCGTCCAAATTTTGAAATTGATATATCATACACAATTTGTTATTTCATACACAAGCTATAATGTTGTGTATACGTTTCTGGTGGCAGTCTAAGTTATTGGTCCAAAAATGGTCGGGATCGGAAAGTGGCCCAGCCCATATAGGTCAAAGTTTGAAATTGCGATATCTAGCACAATTTGTTAGAGAGAGTGCTGTAATTATGCGAATATTAATTTGATGGCAGTTTACATCATTGATCCAATAATGGGCGGGATTGGACCAAAGGGTGCGACCCCGCCCATATGAGCCATGTTTTAAAATTGATATATTTTGAATAATTAGTCCGGGGAATGTTGATATTTTATGTATATATATTTGGTGGCAGTATTCGTGGACGGGATCGGAAATCTAGTTCTGGGCAGCGAAGTGGACCGGTTCCAGCCAGTATACCATAAATACAACCAATGATGTTTAACATGCACGAGTTCTATGAATAAACTGTAATTTTAATTTTAAATTCTATTTTTTTTTAAATTCTGTTGGAAAAATCCGAAAAATGAATGACCGTATTAAGAGTACAAAAGTATTTTTTAACGCGTAATTGATAACGTATGTGGACTTATTTTAGTTCAAAAACTTTATAAAATGTAAGTGGAGAAAATAGTTGAATATGCAAATTTCCGATATTTGAAACAAATTAATCCATTTTCATAATTATGACTCACTAGTTGCGTGCAATTCTCATTCTCGATATGCATGTCAAACATAAGCGCAATATATTGAGTGGATCGGCGGGAAAATAGAATACAAAGATGTCGGAAGTGGACTACTGAGGCCATACCTTCCGCGAAAATGACAATTTTACAAAACTACACAAATTGTGTTTTTATTGTGCGTCTCGAATCCACATTCCAATGTTCTCAACAAATTCGACAAATGTTGCTCTAAACAAATCATTGTTTCCATCCTAATATGTTTTATTTGGAATATTATTTCCAAACAAGGATTTAATTATTATAGAAAAGTAGCTTTTTGACCTGTGACACTTTAGAAAGAACTACCCATATATAGATTTATAAATGCTTTTATTTGTCTTTATTGCTTTAAGTTTTAATTAGTAAATCAAAGTACACTATTTAAAAAATTTAAAATTCGTACCATATAACTACAATCGCATAACCTTGATTTAACAGCAAATGACGACTTGAATATTTAGAAATTAAAAAATTAGTGAGTGCTTTGAAAAAAAGTGAATGGACTCTTTAATAAACCGAAAGTCAGCAAGGTCTTGAAAATCTTTTTAAATGAAATATATTTGGAGAATTTCGTAAAAAATATTTATTTCGTAAACAATATTTTAAAGAAATATATTATTTGAGGAAATAAGTTCGCAAATATACTCATTGGCATATCCGCGGGTCACGAACTTACGTTCGTACGCATTTGACGTACAAAAAATATACAAAATAAAAATATAAAAAATAAAATAAAATAAGAACGTACACACAGAATATAGTCTGGTTGCCTCAACCGAATTATTTGCCAACCGAATTTTAGTAGTTCTGTCTACTATCATGCGATTCCATCAGGACAACCAACATGTTGGTTGTGGTATACTTCTGCTTCCATGTTGACAACATTCATATTTAATTGTGTCAACTACGAAAATGGTACCTAAAATTATCTTTTGAAATTAACAGACGAATGTTAATTTACAACCGAACAACATTGAGTAGATGAAGACAACATAAGGTTCCCGCGATAATCGGATATATGCCGGAACGAAGTCTGTAATTGAAATAGACTTAAGGATTATCAACTCAGCGTCTCCAAGCTGCTTCAACATCATACAAACTTATTGAACAACCAGTAAGGAAAGGCAGAAAGTCGGGCGGGGCCGACTATATAAAACCTTCACCTCCCTAACAATGCGATAAGGGTCATTGCCATAATAATTTGGAATAATTGGTAAATGGGTAGAAACGTATTCTAATTCTGAAACGATAATCGCTAAATTAAGCAATATTCGTTCCTAAAGTGAGAAACATCTTTCTGGAAAATTTTAATGATCGCAGTAAAATCAGGAGGAACATATATATGGAGCTTTAATGTAAATCTGAACCGATCTTCCCTGAATACTTATTCATGTAAAAAGACCTCCTTCTGTCGAATTTCGTACTGATCGGATATAAAATACAGTCTCTACAGCGCTTACATGTCAAATCGGGGGTAACATATATATGGGAGCTATATCTAAATCTGAACCGATTTTCTCCAAATTTGGCAGTATTCCTTCGTGTAATAAGAAACCTCTTTCTGCCGAATTTCGCACTGATCGGATATAAAATACAGTTTTTACAGCGCTTACAGGTCAAATCGGGGGTAACATACATATAATAAGAAACCTCTTTCTGCCGAATTTCATACTGATCGGATATAAAATAAAGTTTTTACAGCGCTTACATGTCAAATCGGGGGTAACATATATATGGGGGCTTTATCTAAATCTGAACCGATTTTAACCAAATTCAATAGGGATCGTCCTTGGGCCAAAAAAAGATGTGTGTAAAGTTTCGTCGAGATCGGACCATAATTGCGACCTGTACTTTGATTACAAGAATACATGCACAGACAGACAGACGGACAGACAGACAGACGGACAGACAGACAGACGGACAGACAGACAGACAGACGGACAGACGGACATAGCTAAATCAACTCAGAAAGTGATTCTAAGTCGATCGGTATAATAAACGATGGGTCTATTTTTTCTCCTTTTGGGTGTTACAAACAAATGCACAAAGTTATAATACCCTGTACCACAGTGTGGTGTAGGGTATAATTATGGGAGTATTCTTTCGTTTTGATAGGCGAAGAAACAATTTTCTAAATAAATTTTCGTAAAAACCTGTTAAAATAAAATCGGATAGTTTTTAATTCCTTATACCGTCAGTTTAAAGCGAATATTACAAAAACTCGATTTCTATCATATTCACATTGACAATATTAGATCATCGACAAATCTGACTCCATAGAGGCTAATGTCGTTGTGACCATTGTTGTTCATTTATAATGGATCTGAAATTGCTTATTTGTTTTTGCCATCGGACATTTACGCAAATAAATCAAAATCGAGTGTGAATGGATAGATGCATTGCCGATCCATAGCCACAACTATTTCACGTTCATTTGCCAATCAAAACAAAATATATTTACAATATGAGAGGAGCAGCCGGCGCTGCAGCAGCAGAATGCTGTAGTTGTGACCAATGCCAGTATTGATGACGTCCACTGGGACTCGAAACATTGTATGATGGATGTATGGGTCGATGATAGTCGGTTAGATTGGACGGACACGTTTTGATTTAATGAAATGCCATCAATACTTGTGATAGTCGACGTGACGCACAGTGTCGCGAACGACGCTTTATAATGATCTGGTTATGATGTATTCTAAATGCATAATCTATATATCCTCATTCCATGTCAATCCGAACACCTTTTTTACATCACCATTTCCAATATCGTTGAAACTTTGTAGGATAACTCAACTGTATAAAATATTTGATTTGTAGAAGACGAAAAAACCAAAATTTTGTTTCAAGAGATATTACCAATTGAAAATCAAGATAAAATGCTGATGTAGGAGCATTGGAAATGGTGTACTGAGAAATCGCGTGGGTAGAATTCAAAGAATGAAGGCTTATTTTAAAGGTACTTGCAAGTGCTTTTCGCCGACGGTCCAAATTTTAATATTTTTTGATTTGTTTTCTTCTTTTGTGTGTTTTACTTTGAAAACACCAACCTAAAAATTCAGAAAAAATATAGTCATGTTACTTGATTGTTTCTAAACAAACCCTGAAAATTTCAGCGGTGATAAATACCGGGTTATGTTTTCTAAAAAAAAAATTAATTATTTGATTTCGCTCAAAAACGTAGTTGTGTGTGTTTATGCTAACGGGAGTACACTCGTGACATTTTTGTACACACATTCCTTCAAAAATATAATTTTCGATCGAACAGTCAGATATAAATCTATGTCATATCTTACAATGTTGTCAGAAATGGCATTGTGCTGGTAATGAACTGACAATTAAAAAAGCTTAGCAAAAGATGAATTGTCAGTTCGGACGATTGCAAGAAAACCTTGCAATTTCAGACAGTGTTGCCAATACAAATATTTCTCTGACAATGGCGCCATTGTCAAATGCTTCGCACATCTGACAATAAAAAGTGTCTGACAGTTATCATACAATGGCAACGTAATGTGTTTATACGATTGTCAGATGTCTGACAATGACATCTTGTCAGATGTCAGTATGTACCTATTTACATGTTTCACATCGTGGGTAACCCAGTCTTTGTGGGTAACCCAGCGTTCATGCTAGCGTTCACGGAAACACTATTTTCGAATGAATGTGTGTACAAAAATTTCACGATTGTACTTCCTGAAAGCGCTGACCACTTGCAATATTTTAGCTCTCGTTAAGAGCTATCTTTTTGCCATTGACCGATTCCCGATCCGACATACCGAAATCATCGGTCCATATTTCTTCAAAAATGATGCCGGGGAGAACGTAACCGTCAATGGCGACCGTTATCGTGCCATGATAACCGACATTTGGTTTCAACAAGACGGCGCCACTTCCCACACATCGCATCAATCAATGGATTTATTTAGAGAACACTTCGGTGAGCAGATAATTTCACGTTTTGGGCCGGTCGATTGGCCACAAAGACCGTGTGATATCACTCCGTTAGACTTTTTCCTGTGGGGATATGTAAAGTCTTAAGTTTATGCGGACAAACCCGCTTCGATTCAGGCCTTGGAGCAACACATCAGGCGTGTCATTCGCCAGTTACCAGTCGAAATGCTCGAACGAGTCATCGAAAATTGGACTCAACGAATGGACCATCTGAGACGTAGCCGCGGCCAACATTTGATAGACATAATCTTCAAAAAATAAATGCCAAAGAATGTTTTTTCAAATGATAATAAACATTCCCCATTCAATTTGAATTTTCTGTGTTTCTTTCTTTAAAAAGTAGGGAACCTCGAAATGGATCACGCTATATATATAACGGACTTTTGACGTAGTCTTTTTTTTGCCCTTTGGACCGTTCTAGCGCTATCAAAAACTTTAGTATTGTGTTTGTCCTTTCAGAAGCATCTTATAGGTTCAAAAGTTAAAATTTGTAAAAATGAAGTACAATAGACGTCAAATATAAACGCTAAAAATAATTTTTAATTCTCTGACTGTAGTCAGTGTAGCAGTAACCACATCTTTTTTCATTATTTCAGTAGTTTTAAGTTATTTAAGAGCAAGAATTTAAAACAGGTGAAAATGTATATACATATCTCACAGGGAATTCGAAAACAACTATTCAATGCCCAGCCTGAGGTCAAACTGTAGTGACAAAAGCAATTGTCACTATTTCAGTACTTAAAAAGTCTTTTAAGAACTATGAGCCTACAGATCTCGGATGATCATAGGATGATCATAGGATGTGTTTTTACGCCAAGTGATTTTTGACCACATGGCCGGTTTAGAATTTGACCCAGAAGTGACACTGTGGAGGACATTTGTGAATTGGTCAAAGGGGCGCGACAGGGCCAACACAACCTCAGAGCTCGAGAATGGATCTTGCGAATTTTGCAATACTGAACTTGATGTATTTGTATTGGCCCAATGAAGGACTCTATGAAGAAAAATTTAGGATTGGTCAAATGGGTGTTGCGCGTCCGACATTACCTCATAGCTCAAGTATGGATTGAATCGATCGAATATGACTGAACCGAGCGATTTTGTTTAAACGTTTAGAAGTATTTTTTAAATTTGTTATACCTATGGACCTTCTATTAAGTTTATTTGATATGGGCAAATCCTAAAAACAGAACACCAAAAATTAAAAAAAATGCCAGGTGTGTAATGAGATCATTATTTTACGATACATTTAAATGATCCGATCACTGAAATGACACGTTCAGTGGGTTCTATAAAATATAATTTATAACATACTAGCAGACCCCATGACCCCAGCAGACGTTGTCCTGCCCGTCCAGTTTGGGATGTACTAGTTTGTTATTCATTGATATTTCATTCAAAAATTAATACCTCCCGAGATTCAGGAAAAATGCATTAAAAAAACATGTATATTGACCATATGTCCACTACAGCGCCATCTAACGGTTAGAATCATACATACAAACATTTATCAAGACAAATCACACGAATATTTTAAATTTAAGTCAATTCGCTCTAGAAATACCAATTTTGCAAATAACTTGACCACTCTGCAATTTATCGCGGTGAAAGTAATTCTAAAACACAAATGACCCCAAGCTGAATATATTGTTCAATTTACAGTCCATTCGCATTTATGGTTTCGGAGATCATGCGTTACTAACAAACGTACAAAGGATTTTACATATATATAGATAACAATTTCTGCAGAATATTGTCGTTTTATCGTGTTGAAATGGTTGTGTAACCTTCGCAACGTAACGTCCGCAACAGACGAATTTCTAGTTTTTGGATGAACCACGAAGTGTTTTATTCTAATAAGAGCTATTTGAATATCCTTTAATATTACTCTTTCTTTAATGTTTACTATACAAACTTAGCTGAAAAACAAGCAAATTCACGTTAACCTGAAAACCTACATCCAATTTTTGTAACGCCTGCAACGGAACTTTCGCTGCGAATATCACATACATCAAAACTATTTAGGTAAATATTTAAAGGGCGTTTCAAAGAACTCTGAAATAATTGTTGATTGCTGAAGGTTATATAAAAATATTGCATTCAGAACGCCAACGGGACGAACATTAGTAAAACAAAATACGTACAAATGTAACGTCTGCAACCCAAGATTTTTTTTGAAACCAAAATTTTTAGATATTTTATATTTTTGAACAGCTAAATTTATGTTAAAAATCAACGCATATAATAATATATTACAACAAAATATATTTGCGAACTGTCACTCACAAATATAATGTGTGTTTACGAACAAACAAAGATATTGTTTAATAGTTTTTCTAAATACGTTATATTTAAAATAAGAATTAAAACTTTGCTGAATTCGTCGATTTTTATACCCTACACCACACTGTGGTACAGGGTATTATAACTTTGTGCATTTGTTTGTAACACCCAAAAGGAGAAGAAATAGACCCATCGTTTATTATACCGATCGACTTATAATCACTTTCTGAGTTGATTTAGCTATGTCCGTCTGTCCGTCTGTCTGTCCGTCTGTCTGTCCTTCTGTGCATGTATTCTTGTAATCAAAGTACAGGTCGCAATTATGGTCCAATCATGACGAAACTTTACACATATCATTTGTTTGGCCCAAGGACGATCCCTATTGAATTTGGTTAAAATCGGTTCAGATTTAGATATAGCCCCCATATATATGTTACCCCCGATTTGACATGTAAGCGCTGTAAAAAATTTATTTTATATCCGATCAGTATGAAATTCGGCAGAAAGAAGTTTCTTATTACATGAAGGAATACTGCCAAATTCGGAGAAAATCAGTTCAGATTTAGATAAAGCCCCCATATATATGTTAGCCCCGATTTGACATGTAAGCGCTGTAAAAACTTTATTTTATATCCGATTAGTATGAAATTCGGCAGAAAGAGGTTTATTATTACATGAAGGAATACTGCTGAATTCGGAGAAAATCGGTTCAGATTTAGATATAGCCCCCATATATATGTAACCCCCGATTTGACATGTAAGCGCTGTAGAAACTGTATTTTATATCCGATCAGTGCGAAATTCGGCAGAAAGAGGTATGTTATTACGTGAAGGAATACTGCCAAAGTTGGAGAAAATCAGTTTAGATTTAGATATAGCCCCCATATATATGTTACCCCCGATTTGATATGTAAACGCTGTAAAAACTGCATTTTATATCCGATCAGTATGCAATTCGGCAGAAAAAGGTTTTATATTATATGAATGAACACTTTTAAATTTGGAAGAAATCGGCTCAGATTTTGATATAGCCCCCATATATAAGTTACCCTGATTTGACATGTAAGCCCTGTAAAAATTTATATCCGATCAGTGTCTGTATTTTATATCTGATCAGAACGAAATTCGACAGAAAGAGGTCTGTTTACATGAATGAGTATTTAGGGAAATCGGTTCAGATTTAAATATAACCTCCATATATATGTTCCTCATGATTTGGTGTCAAAGCGCTATATAAGTTGTACTTTACTTCCGATCATTTAAATTTTCAAGAAAGATGTTTCCCAATTTAGGAACGAATATTACTAAATTTAGCGATTATCGGTTTAGAATTAGATAATATGTTCCTTCCTATTTACCAATTATTCCAAATTATTATCGCAATGACCCTTATCGCATTCTTAGGGAGGTGTAGGGTATTATATAGTCGGCCCCGCCCGACTTTCTGCCTTTCCTTACTGGTTAATTCTAATTTGTCCTAGATTTTTTGTTATACTTTATAGTTAAACATATCAGAAGCAGTATTATCTTTTGTTTTACAGCAATAATTTTTAATTTATAATTTATAATTTTTCGAATTGTAAATCCATATCGTTACAAGATTATACGATTTAAATTTTAATAAAATTTTACAAAATTATAAAATTTCTTACAAATTTCAACGTGATTTTCTGAAAAACTGAAAACTTGTCTTGAATTAAAGGTATCGATACATAGCCAAAATACTTAAATGCAAACTAATATTTGTCTCGGAAATATTAGCTCCAAATAAAACCAGTAAGGAAAGACAGAAAGTCGGGCGGGGCTGACTATGTAATACCCAACACCTACCTAACAATGTGAAAATGGGCCTTGCGATAGGAATTTGGCAGTTTTCATACATGTAATAAGAAAACTCTCTCTGCCGAATTTCGTACTGATCGGATATAAAACACGGTTTCTACAGCGCTTACATATCAAATCGGCAATAACATATGTATTGGGACTATGTTTAGATCTGAACCGATTTTCCCCGACTTTGGCAGTGTTCATAAAGCGTGATCCATTTCGAGGTTCCCTACTTTTTTAAAGAAAAAAACACAGAAAATTCAAATTGAATGGGGAATGTTTATTATCATTTGAAAGAACATTCTTTGGCGTTTATTTTTCGAAGATTATGTCTATCAAATATTGGCTGCGGCTACGTCTCAGATGGTCCATCCGTTGAGTCCAATTTTCGATGACTCGTTCGCGCATTTCGACTGATAACTGGCGAATGACCGCATAAACGTTGTTCAGGCGTAAGTCTTTCCATGATGAAATGCCAAACAATACTTAACAAAAATAACATGACAGCATGACACGACTCACACGTGATCTGTCAAAAAAGGCTATTGAAAAAGGTATCTCTACTTGGATCACCTGTTACATGTAATAAGAAAACTCTTTGTGTTGAATTTCGTAATGATTGGATAAAAAATGCGGTTTCTACAGCACTTGCATGTCAAATCGGGTGAAACATATAAATGGGGGCTATATCTAAATCTGAACGGATTTTCTGCGAATTTGGTAGTTTTCATTTATGTAATAAGAGAACTCTCTCTGCCAAATTTTGTACTGATCTGATATAAAATACAGTTTCTACTGCGGTTACATGTCAAATCGAGGATAACATATATATGGGCGCTATATCTAAATCTGAACCGATTTTGACCAATTTCAATAGGGATTGTCCTTGGGACAAGAAAGAGCACTGTGCTCAATTTCATAAAAATCGGACCATAAATACGACCTGTACTTTGATTACAAGAATACATGTACATACAGACGGACATGGCTAAATCGACTCAAAAAGTGATTCTATGTCGATGGGTATAATAAACTATGGTTCTTTTCGTCTCTTTCTCTACCACAGTGTGGTGTAGGGTATACAAATATTCGGATGGAAACATAGTTTTGTTTACAACAACATCCTCCCAAACATATAATTTGTGTGGGTCAAATATTATATACATACATATTTGAAGTGTACCCTAAACATTTGTATGTTTCAAGCAGATATGTTTGGGAAACTATACTACAAAAGCGACTTTTTTTTACCGTTCGAAACGAAGAATTAACAGAAAACAAGCAGTTCTGTTTGAATTTAAAAATTTTATTTTTTGTTTATTTTTTCTTCAACTGCCAAAAACAAAAAGTGTTGCCTAGTTAAAATTTTTATCCCCCGTTTTTATTATCGGGGATACGTTTATTTTGTGTGCGTAAACGTACACGCTGAAAAAAAATCGCTTCTGTAGTATATTGTCTCAAACATATTCGGCTTGAAAGATATATATATTTAGGGTGCACTCTAAACATCTAATATTTGGTACATACAAAAATTATATATTTGGGAGGATGTTGTTCTAAACAAATCTTTGTTTACATCCCAATCTGTTTTTTATTTGGGACTATTATATCCGAAACAAATATTCACCCTTATCGAATAAAATTCCACGCGGAATTTGTTCACTTTTCAATGTACAATTTAGGGAACAGGGAACAAATTCCGTGCGGAATTTTATTCCCGATAAGGGTGATTTATTTGCATTTAAGTATTCAGAAAATACATAAATTGTGCTAAATTTTTCAGTAATTCAAAGATAATTTTTTAGAAATTCATTGATTGGTTTTAGACAGAAGTTAATGCTGCATATGGTATCATAACTGGTAGGTAAAATACGAAACCAAGGAAAAAATAAAACTGAAATTAGAAAAGTCAGCAAAAGTTTTGAAAATCTTTTTTAAATAAAATATATTTGAAAAAATTCTTAAACAATAATTGTATTTGTATTAAAACACATAATTTATTTGAGAAATTTAGTTTGCAAATTTATTTTGTTGTAATATATTAATATATGCGTTCCAAATATATTTTATTGATTTTCAAATAAAATGTATTTGCTGAGAAATATAAAATATTTAAAAATTTCCGTTCCAAATATATTTTCTTTCGATTCAAACATGTCAAAAAAGGCAATTTTGCCCCGTGTATATACGCTATTATATACGAATTTGGACCTGATCTGATTACAATAACGGATCGGGTCAAAATTCGTGTACGTTGCAGATATTAAAGATTCAACTGATCATTCTGAAGGCAATTATCTAAAACGAGGTCTGTTTGTTGTTCGAATATCATTTACATATGTGGGATTTTATGTCAAGTGAGTGCATTTTTAAAACAGATGTCATCTGCTCGGGGTGAAACTTGCACTAAGTTTAATCCTATTGGATAGTAGTTATGGCACAAAATTTCAACGAAATCGGTTAAAGACTGTCCGAATTGGAGGGTGTTGAATTTAGTCAGTGGGATAAACTACAAAGATACTGTGTGGAAAATTTGAATAAAACAAAAAATCTACTGGAACTAAACAAAATCGAAACTTAAGATGATTAGTGTTCTAACAAGACACTCACGTTTACAAGCACATCTGCACCGCATAGTACAAACTGATAACGACTAATGCAGGGAAGGCAATTCGTGTCCCGTACAGATTTTCTATAACTCGTTAAAAATATCTACTGGCTTAAGTGTATATCCATGGACATGGGAAGTTGAAACGTCTCCTCTTTTTCAAACTTTTTCAAACAGATAAATTTTATTTGAACGTCAATAAAATTTATTGACACCGAATATTTTTCCGAACTAATTTTCTTAAACAAAATATGTATGCATGTCTTTACACACAAACAAAACGAATGTTTAGGAATTTCTCCAAATCGATTTAATTTGAAAAAGACTTTAGAAACATTGCTGACTTCTTTGATATGATATTCAATTTAGGTTTTTCCTTCTAAAAAATTAATTTAATACTTCAATGTAAATACATAAATCTTTACTCCGGAAACAATACTCGTATATCCAAATAAAAAATAATGTATTGGGTTTAGCGGTGACCGTAATATTGTAAGCCTTATGTGCGGGTATCCAAAAAGGAGTGTGCATCCGAAACCCTACAGTCTTGAATCTCGTCAAAAAGGGTTTCTAAATATATTTCCATCCCATTGTTAGAATTGGTAGTGGCAGATGATGAAGCGTTCTGAAACGTCATCCGTTGCCGATGTACGAGCGTATTTGCAGTAAATAGTATTGCTCTACACAATTCGAGGCTATACTGACCTTATATGTATATGCATTGAAGAAATCACAGTTCAGTCAAGGCTCTTTATATATTACAAAGTCAACATATAGGTTGACTACTTTTTGTAATGTGCAGGACACTGTGTGTCGCGTACAATGTCAGTGAACGTCAGTGGACGTCTGTGGCCTTTTGCAATGTTTACAATCGTCTCAATATTATTCTGTGTCATACAATGTTGGACCGGAAGAATATCTGCAAGAAATTATGTAAGAATTTGCGCACCAAATGCCTCAAAATGTATTGTAGTGAATTTGCAATAAGTCTGGCAATTGAATAGAAGAATTATTTTGTGTTCTTAATGTGTTTTGTAGCGATTTTGAAACAAATGAAAAATGAAATGCCAAAATAAAAATCATTGATAAAGTCAGTTGTAGGAAAGAAAGAATGTTTCCAAAATCTAATGTCGGAATTTAGATATGTATTAATTCAAATCAATTGTAGTGAGTAGAGGGTTTTAAAGTGGGTCGTAATTTTTTATACATTTTATCACATGAACACTTTTAAAGTGCAAATAAAGCACAATTCCATAATTGCATGTTTCTATTGCATAGCGAATAATTATGCTACTGGATTAAAAATAAGAATAATTGACAGACGACTCGCACGTGTCGTAAGTTATGTCCTTATTCTGTATAGGTTTGCCTGGCACGCAACCCGTTATCCATTTACCAGTTTGTTTGAGGGCCGACATTCAACTGCATTTTGAAAAACACATTTTGAGACATTGTTTTGCTTTCTCATATCAAATTATTTTATACTCGTATACTAATTTTTACACCATACTAATTTTATCACGGAAGTACTATGGGTATAAGGTGTAGCAAGGTGTCAGCTTCCTGACGTGGATACGAGGATACAGGGTGTCAAAGATTGAAATTTTCACCATTGCATCTCCTGGCTATGTAGACCGATTTAAATGGACAGTGGCTTACAGCTATTTAGAAACGCAGAAAATGTACATTACTAATTGTTTGCAAACATTTGGTTCTCAATTTTTTTCTCGCGACTTATGTTTAACGCGCGATTTTCGTTATGTTCGCGGATGGGATTCAATATATTTAAAATACAAAAAACGAAGCCCATTTTGTTTACTGTAACAATACGAACATTCGTAATGGGATGACGACCACAACAATTTTTAAGTGTCAAAACTACAAATTTGCTAGGATTTTTTTCGTAAAGTGTGTTTACTCAAAGATGAGGAAATACATGATTGAAATCTGTAGTAAGATGTACCAGAAAAACAAAAGACTTATTTCGGAAAAAACGACATCGGATTTTTTACCTTGGCCTACAATATTTCAATCGATTTTGATGTTTTAAATCCGAATATAAAATAAAAAAATTCAAAATATATTCACGTTGTTGAGATATGGTATTATTAACGTAATAAAACTCGTAGTTTCACTATTATTTGAACAGGAAATCGCGACTGACGCCTTTTTTCCAAAAAAAAAAACATAGGAATCGCAAATTAATCTCTTTCCTTTTTATAAGGTATAACAATCTTAAGTTGTCCCTACACTACTCTAGTAAGATTGGATAACAATGAAATATTCAATGGGTAATTTCAACGGAAATCTGATATTCCCTTCAAAAGTTATGTAGACTTCAAAAAGTCTAAATTTGTAAAAAAAATGTTGTAGGGCACCCTATAAAATCAAAAACCGTTATGAATTTGGACAATCGGTAAAAGGTAGTAAGTCTGCATGGTCTTCTAGTATACTCGTGTAAAATTTTATTGAAATCAAAAGGGTCAAATATTTAAATTGTAATTGTTGTGTCGTTTTATTTTCGAATTACCCAATGTATACCCCAAGTAAAATTTGTTTACACAATTTTTATTTGGTACGTTTCTGCCTCTGTAGCCAAATCGGACGAAACATATACATTACTAAAACTGAACCGTTTTATTTTTCAAAATTCAGTAATTTTTGTCCATAGATCAATAAAGTCTATCATGCTAAATTTCGAAACAACTGAATGTAAAATAAAGCTTCTATAGGGCTAAAGGGGCAAATCGGACGAAACATATATATGGGGGCTATAGCTAAATCTGAACCACTGTACACTGATCCCAAATCGATTTTTCGGCTAAATATTAATAAAATAGATACGGCATCGTAATTTTGCACATTTGGAACTGTGGGAACTCATAACAAGTGTAAGTTTTTTTCTACCGATTTGACCACCACATTTTTAAAATATACATATTCCGACAAACAAATAATGCTTGCAAAAATTTTGACCTTAGCAACCATTTTAGTATTTGAAAAGGCAGAAAAGAAGAATTTGCAACTATTTTGTTTAAATTCAGCAATATTGGTCTATAGATCAATAAACTCTATCATGCTAAATTTCAAAACGATTGCATGTAAACTACAGCTTCTATGGGGGCTAAAGGGCCAAATCGGACTAAAAACATACATACACCCAGGAAAATAATTGGTTGGAATTCGATTGTAACAATACAAAAATAGTACTAGCAACAAAAAGTATATTACCTACACCGTCTGTCGGTTGTATTTATACAAGGTGGCGCAAAAGTAACCTTTCAATGTTTTGTGCCAAAGTCACCGACCGATTATTGGTCAAATAAATAGTCAGCAATATTCCGCGTTCTGGAGCAGTGTAGCGTAACATTGTTTATTAACGTGTATTTCGCATGTGTTTACTACACAAATGTCAAAACAGAACTGACAATAGGGGCCAATCGCAAAATTTATAGCATTTTCTGATAGGAGGATTACTTTTGCGCCATTTATAGCATTTTCTGATAGGAGGATTACTTTTGCGCCACCTTGTATATAATTAGTTGAATCAACAATAATAACATGGATACGATCAAATGAAAATGCTTGCAACTAAATCGATGGTTGTATCAATCGAATTAAGATTGTTTTTCATTGACACTCGGTTAGTTGTGTTAACCAATTTTAAATTTTCATTATAGTACCATATGATCGAGTTTTAGTTGTGACAACCAATGTTTTATTCTTGACAACAGAAATTGTATCAATAGACCAATGATTATTATTGCTACGAATAATTGGTTACTACAACAGAAAAAATATTAATAAATATTCGTTTATCCCAATCATTTCCCAAATTTAGAATAATTAAATATATTTTGGGAAATACAACCGAAAGATTGGTTGCTATTCTTTTGTTGATACATGACAAACAAAAAATAAAATTACTCGACATAAAAAATCTTCAACATTTTGTTCAATAGGTAATCAAAAATAATCTCTTGTGGATAATAATGTGTGGAATGCAGAATATGTTGTGCAAAATGTTTTACATAAATAAAAAATAAAATCAACAATCATGAAATTAAAAGCACAGGGTTAAGCGATATTTGCATAAAAGTTTTGTGTTTTTTTCGTGTACTAAAATGTGTGTCAAATATTTCCACATCTCATATAGTGATGAATTTGTAATATGGGATTTTTAATTTTGTTATGAATTGTTTTGTTGTTTGTTCATTAAATAAAATAAAAATTAATGAAAACAGTTTTTAATTAATTGTCTGCAGTATATAACTGAAAAATTGTCAGAACAACCAATTTTTTAAAACAGTTGGTTGTGCCAACAACAACAGATAATTTAAGCCACCATTTTCGTAGTTGGCGCAACCAAATATGATTGTTGTCAACATGGAAGCAGAAGTATACCACAACCAAAATATTGGTTGTCCTGATGTAATCGCACGATAGTAGACAGAATTACCAAAATTCGGTTGGCAAATAATTCGGATGAGGCAACCACACTGTATTGTGTGTGTATGGGAGCTATATATAAATCTGAACCGATTTTCTTTAAATTGAGCAATATTGGTCCATAGATCAATAAACCCTACCATGCTAAATTTGAAAACAATTAGTTGCACTATAGAGCTTCGATTGGGCTAAATGGCCACATCGGACGGAAAATCGTATCATATCGTATAAAATTCAATAGACTTCTTTTCTGGTACGAAAGACTCCTAGCTGCAAAATTTCAGCACAATCGGAGTGAAATTGCGACCTGTACTCAAAGGACAACTTCAGACAGACAGACAGACGGATAGACATGGTTAAGTCGACTCAGCTATTGATTCTAATGTGATATCGGTCCCTGTTTTGATATAGCCCCCATATAAAAGTCCCCCGCAACCCCGCCCCCCCGATGACACTTCTTGACGCTCTAGAAAACAAATTATTCAATTCATCTGGCTGAAATTTAAAAAAGTATACTTTATACTGGACCTAATAGTCACTAGTAAAAATGGGATGCATATGTCCATGTTTTGTTATTGCCCCTATATAAAGATCGCCACCGATTCAACTCTAGAGAACAGATTTTCTATTGATCTGGCTGAATTTTAATTTTTATACTATAAGTATATATTGAACCTAATCGTCCATGGTAATAATGTTTTGGTAAAGTCCCCATATAAAGACCCCCTGTGATGTCACTTCCAGGTGCTCTGGACAAAATTGGCACAGAAGCAATTCTTGGACTAGGGACGTTCCCTACTGAGAATGGGTCACATCGGTTCATGTTTTGATGTAGACCCAATATAAAGGTCCTCCCTTATGTCACTTCTTTACGTTCTAGAGAACGCATTTTTTGCAATTGATCTGGCTGAAATATAAGCATTTATACCTTAAATTGCCCTTAATCGGCCTAGTGAAAATGGGGCACATCGGTCAACGTTTTGATATAGCCACCATATAAAGGTCCCATCCGATGTCACTTCTTTGGGATCTAGAGAACATATTTTATACTCTAGATTTAAGATTTTATAATATATATGGCAGTACATCGACCCAAGTGAAAATTGGACAGGTCGGTAAACGTTTTTTAGAATTAACACATTTTTTTTTCTAGAATTTACAGTTTTTGAGCTATTTAAAATGCGACGATTACTAGTAATAATGGTTTGATAATAATGGATGGTGGAGGGCATTATACTGCGGGCCCGTTCGACTTTATCCATTCCTTACTGGTTATAAATAAAATTAAACTAAAAGTGGAAAAGTTGGTTTCAACTAACTTTGATTGAAACCCAATTTGCACTGTACAACTTGTTCCTGCGACACAGTGTAGAGAAGCTTCCGGGTTGTTATTTGGGTTGTTAAATTCTCGAAGCTGTCTGACTAATTACCCAATTTGTTATCAGAAGTTGATATACTTTCATTTTTGATTGAAATTGTAATTGATGTTGCAATTGATGTTCCATCTACAATTACTAGTTTACTTAGTATAGAAAGAAACTACTGTGCGATATGTCATCTATAAAATTGTAGTTTAGCCAAGTATTACACACTTAATTTCGATTTTATTATTACATACTCGTATATATATATTTGTACATATGTATGTACTTTCATATATGTACATATATACTTTCATTTGCACCGATGCATTCCACTTGCACTTTACACGTTTTGTTTGCCAAAACAATGAAGATGCCTCAAGTTTCTTGGCAACAAAATATATTTTGATGATTTCCTCAAAATCAGATGAAACAAAATTAAAAGTAAAATCTACGACACGCCATCTCCTACATACGTTTGTATGCGTGTATTAGGGTGGAATTTTTGTTATTCGTACATAATATATTCTTGACTAATTGAATTGACCAATTCAAATGAGGAATTGATAGTACATTTTACGTGTACATTATACATACTTTGAAATCTGATAGTGACAGCCTAATTCCAAATGTGTTATTTATTTGATTTCTACACAAGTTCATTGTCAGCGTCGGTAAGGGTGTTATATTTTATTATTCGGTTTTTATTTTTTCAAACCCGGTTAACTTTAAATTTTCATTGAAATTTCATTATATAACAAATTTAGTAAAAATTTTATATATTAAAAGATAATTAATATGTAGATACTATTCTACTTTTATAACCTTAAAACAAATGTTTTTATAATAGTATCTTAAAAACAAAATACAATGATTATTTTTTAAACAATGTTTCTGTGTTCTTGATTTAAAGGCTAATGAAGTTTTGATTGGAATCTTTATAATAATTGAGGTTGAAACAACTTCGAAATTTTTTGTCCAAAACATGTAAAGTATTTTATATTTGTAATATACACTTGATCTCTTTTTATGTTGTAGATGCTTTCTTGAGAAATCCATATAAAAAATACCCGCAAAAGCTAGGGATATGTACCAATATTTTTAAATACCTTGTTTAAAAGGGGTGAAACCGCTTTAGATATATTTAAAAATTCAATATTTTGTCATTAAACGAATAACTCACATCGCTCACGTATTCCAAGAGTCACATACATAAAATTTAAAATTGTATAAAAAGATAAGTAACTTGAAAAAAGATTTTTATAAACGCTGGAATAATCCGAAAACGTTTGTTTACTAAATTTCGCTAATATTAATTTATGGACATTTGCAAAATCCGCGTTTCTGTAGGGCAACCTCAAAAATTGTAAATTTTGAGCGATATATTACTGTAACAAACGAACTGTTATCATCGTTATAAGCACGAATTCCTCTCCATTTCAGTGAAAAACTTTACCGCAGAAAAAGTTACCAAAGTGTACATACATCCTGTTCATATAATATTATAGAGTATTTATTAAACTAATTTTCAACGTTAAAATTAATTTTACAAATAAATTTTTTTCAATTAAAATGTCGGGTTAGGGTACCAATACCAATACACCTCATATGGGTGCCTGGGCATAGGGATATCCCGGGGAACTGCAAAGCCGATGAACTTGCTAGGAAAGGGACGACTTTACAAATTCTAGAAGAATTTGCATATACATATTGGTGCACCACTATCCACGTGCAAGCTTTGGCTTAGGCAAGAGGCAATCAGGCAGTCCAACGAAAGATGGACACAAATCGGCACCTGTAGGGTTTCTAGACAAATCTGGCCAAGGTATGACCTGAGAAGGTCAAAATATCTCCTCGCACTAGAAAGAAAAAGATTGTCTACGTTAGTATCAGTTCTGACGGGACACTGCCTGATCGGCGAACACGCCAGAAGATTGGGTATTAACTCCAATGACTTCTGCAGAAGCTGTGGAGATGAGGAAGAAGTGGAGAGCATTGAGCACTTGCTATGCGACTGTCCCGCTTTGAGTAAACGACGACAGGACCTACAGGAGTCGGCCTTAATGGTGTGAACATAATGGTGTGAACATAATGGTGTGTACGTGCGTGTTTTTATACCCTACACAACACTGTGGTACAGGGTATTATAACTTTGTGCATTTGTTTGTAACACCCAAAAGGAGAAGAAATAGACCCATCGTTTATTATACCGACCGACTTAGAATCACTTTCTGAGTTGATTTAGGTATGTCCGTGTGTCTGTGCATGTATTCTTGTAATCAAAGTACAGGTCGCAATTATGGTCCGATATCGACGAAACTTTACACATATCTTTTTTTTGCCAAGGGACGAGCCCTATTGAATTTGGCTAAAATCGGTTTAGATTTAGATATAGCCCCATATATATGTTACACCGATTTGACATGTAAGCCCTGTCAAAACTTTATTTTATATCCTATCAGTATGAAATTCGGCAGAAAGAGGTTTCTTAATTTATGAATAAACACAGTTAAATTTGGGAGAAATCGGTTCAGATTTAGATATAGCCCCCCGATTTGGCTATATCTAAATCGGTTCCGATTTATACGTTACCCCCGATTTTACATATAAGCGCTGCAAAATTGTTATTTTATATCCGATCAGTGCGAAATTCGGCAAAAAGAGGTTTCTCATTACATGAAGGAATACTGCTAAATTCGGAGAAAATCGGTTCAGATTTAGATATAGCCCCCATATATATGTTACCCCCGATTTGACATGTAAGCGCTGCAAAACTGTACTTTATATACGATCAGTGCGAAATTCGGCAAAAAGATGTTGCTTTGGTCATGAAGGAATACTGCCAAATTCGGAAAATATAATTGTAGGTCTTTCATAATGACTTTTACAAAAGCTGTGGAGACGAAGAGACGAAGAAATCAATAGAACTCCTACTCAGTGTGGCCATTGGAAAAATTATTTTCCGACCAAAATATTCCCGAAAACCGACAAAAATCTTGTTCAGCCGACCAATTTTGAATCTAATAGGAAAGTCGTTGGAGAAACAGTACCTACAGTCCCGTAAAAAATGGGCGTTATAGCCACGCCCCTTTTGGTACCTCCCATGCATATTGATCATTTTGAACAAAAAGTAAACAGATTATAACTTTGTTTCCTGTCCATACGAATACCTAAAATTTCTTCATCTAGTATCTGGAAGTAACTATAGTATTTCGCTAAAATATAATATTTAAATTTGGGTATTTGTAAAAAATTTTAAACACTTTTCATTTTATTAACACATTTTCATTTTAGAAATTTTCTATTTTTTGCTAAAATATCAGTTTTAATTTGTTTCTTACTTTATTTAACTGTCTTCATTTGAAAATAAAACGCTGTTAAGATATTACCCGATCCTCTCATTTCATTGGGGAGTTAACTAACTCTGCTGATGTTGAAATCCACCAACTATTGAGCTTTGTAAAACAATCACATTGGTTCAACGGGAGGAGATAGGTATAACTTATGTTTTCTCTACAACCCTTTGGTAGTACAATGGAGGATACAGTCTAAGTGAGCCTGTTATACTGGCTGCTACTCTCAACCTAACCTCATCTCCATTTCATGTTGTTTTCATAAGTGGGGTGTAATTTCCTAAGGCACTTTTTGTAACGAAAATAGCCCCCATATATATGTTACCCCCGATTTGACATGTAAGCACTGTAAAAACTGTACTTTATATACGATCAGTGCGAAATTCGGCAAAAAGAGGTTTCTTTGGTCATGAAGGAATACTGCCAAATTCGGAAAAAATCGGAAAATATATAGCCTCCATATATATGTTCCTCCTGATTTGGTATCAAAGTGCTATAGAAATTGTTCTTTACTTCCGATCATTAAAATTCGAATCCAGAAAGATGTTTCTCAATTAAGGAACGAATATTGCTTAATTTAGCGATTATCGGTTCAGAATTAGATAATATGATCCTACCCATTTACCAATTATTCCAAATTATTATCGCAATGACCCTATCGCATTGTCGGCCCCGCCTTTCCTTTCTGCCTTTCCTTACTGGTTTTTTAATTAGGTTTGGACCGATGCTTTATTTAGGTGGCGCCGCAACAATCGAAAATAGGTGCCAAAATTCAAATTGTATGGCACATGTAATATTAAAAAAAATAATTATGCCAACCTGTTGAGCACATATTCAGTATATTGCATCCAAAATATTAACAAAATATCTTTATATTGAAATGAACAAATGACAGCCCAAATTTATAGTACAATTTGCTAAAATTTGAACTGTTGAGAAGATAGAAATAAAAAAAACAAATTGGACTAAAATACTTATCAACATAAGGCAAGCTTTATGAGGTATGATATCATATATAGATGCTTGAAAAATGTATTTGCTTTCGTTGGTAAAATTTACATGGAAATACAGTCCTTTTGATGGCAGAAAAATTTTGTTTTTTACATTAAGTTTCTTAGCGTCACTAATTTTTTTCTTTATAATCTTCTTTGAGGTGCTCTGTAATAAAAAATTTGTGCGTTATAAATAAAGGGTACTTTATTTATGCCATCATTCCAAATTTCATCAAAATCCTAGCATTTTTGTAAATTATACATCATTTTGGCTACCATTTCCCATTTCCGTCCATAGTGCGCCGTTGCATATTTTATTGTTTTAAGTTTTTTTTGTGAGATTTTTGCTTTTTTGTTTTCGATTCTTACCATCAAAAATGCAGCCGTGCAAGAGGGTCTAGGTAGGCGACATAATTAAAATGCTGCTCTCTGACAGGGCAACATAATTTTTTAGAAAAGGAAACACCATTAGTGCTGTCCCTATTGCACTGCATTTTATGGTGTCGAAAGATTTTTTAAAGTCTATAAAACAGAACAAGAACTGTAAAGTGGAAATATTAAAGCTTCCCTGGCATGTGTAGAAGTGTGAGGCCTACTTACAAGTATATATATTCAGCTGACAAAAATCTTGTTCAGCCGACCAATTTTGAATCTAAAAGGAAATCCGTTTTTGGCCATTTCAAGTCGTTGGAGCAATAGTACCTACAGTCCCGTAAAAAATGGGCGCTATAGCCACGCCCCTTTTGGTACCTCCATACAAATTAATCATTTTGAACAAAAAGTAAACAGATTATTACTTTGTTTCCGGTCCATACGAATACTTAAAATTTCTTCATCTAGTAGCTGGAAGTAAAGATAGTATTTCGCTAAAATATAATATCTAATTTGGGTATTTGTAAACAATTTTAAACACTTTTCATTTTATTAACACATTTTCGTTTTACAAATTTTCTGTTTTTTATTAAAATATCAGTTTTAATTTGTTACTTACTTTATTTAACTGCCTTCATTTGAAAATAAAACGCTGTTAAGATATTACCCGACCCTTCATTTCTGATGTTGAAATCCGCCAACTATTGAGCTTTGTAAAACAATCACATTCATTCAACGGGAGGAGATAGGGATAACTTATGTTTTCTCTACATCCCTTTGGTTTTACAATGGAGGATACAGTCTAAGTGAGCCTGTTATACTGGCTGCTACTCTCAACCTAACCTCATTTCCATTTCATGTTGTTTTCATAAGTGGGGTGTAATTTCCTAAGGCACTTTTTGTAACGAAAATAGGCCCAAAAATTTGCGCACACCTTTATTTCAATATGAATTGCCTTTTCCAGCCTGCCGTTAAAAATGTAGCGGATGTTTTTTTAAAGTTACAGTACTTTAAATTAAAAAAATATATATATTTTTTTTTTTAGTACCAATTCAACTGGTTTTTTGTAAAGATATTTTTGGCTTTATTTTGTTTTCTTTATTAAAATTGTTAATATATACACGCTGAAAAAAATGGCTTCTGTAGTATATTGTCCCAAACATATTCGGCTTGAAACATATATATGTTTAGGGTACACTCTAAACATATAGTATTTGGTACATACAAAAATTATATATTTGGGAAGATGTCCTTCTAAACAAATATTTGTTTGCATCCCAATAGGTTATTATTTTGGACTATTATTTCCGAAACAAATATTTATTTGCATTTAAGCATTTGAAAAATACATAAATTGTATTCAATTTTTCAGTAATTCAAAGTTAATTTTTTAGAAATGTTAAATGTTTGTAAAATAATAATAATTGAAATCGTATAGTCTTGGATCAAAATAAATTACTGAAGGATTGACAACTAATGATGGCTTGGAATACTCAGAAAATTTAAATGATTAATTTAAAACAGAAGTTAATATGGTATCATAACTGGGAGGTACAATTCGAAAACAAGGAAAAATTAAAACTGAAATTCGAAAAAGTCAGTAAATGTTTTGAAACTTTTTTTAAATAAAATATATTTGGAGAAATTCCTAAACAATAATTTTATTGGTATTTAAACACATATTTTATTTGAGAAATTTAGTTTGCAAATAAATTTTGTTGTAATATATTAATATATGCGTTCCAAATATATTTTATTGATTTTCAAATAAAATTTATTTGCTCAGAAATATATAATATTTCAAAATTTGTGTTCCAAATATATTTTCTTTCAATTCAAACATATCAAAAAAGGCGATTTTGCCCCGTGTACAATAAGAACCCTTGATCCTAAGATACTTTATAAGGACATATCGTGGCAACCAATAAATTCACTACTTATTTTTAAATGAAAGAAAACTAATCTATGATTCATAAAAAAAAGTTTCTTTGAATATAACATTAGAAGGGTTTCTATGTTTCCTAATAACTAGTTACACGCTGAAAAAAAATCGCCTCTGTAGTATATTGTCCCAAACATATTCTGCTTGAAACATATATATTTTTAGGGTGCACTCCAAATATATAACATTTGACACATACAAATATTATATGTTTGGGAGGATGTTGTTCTAAACAAAACTATGTTTACATCCTAATATTTTTTATTTGCATATGTTATTTCCCAAACAAAGATCTATTTGCGTGAATATATATCTATTCTTTAATTGTTTTAAGTTTTCAGCAATTGAAAGCTAATTTTTAGAAATTTTTAATGTTAGTAAAATTTCTTTATAATTGAAAATAATGACTGGGAATAGTTAGAAAATAAAAATAAGTGGTTTCAAGTAGAAGTTAATGCTATGTATGCCATTTTTAATAGGAAAGCATAATTCGAAAACATGGAAAAATTAAAACTAAAGTTCGAAAAATTCAGCAAATTTTTGAAAATCTTTTTTTTAAATAAAATATATTTGGAAATATTCATAAACAATAATTTTATTTGTATTTAAACACATATTTTATTTGAGAAAATTAGTTCGCAAATATATTTTATTCTAATATATTAACATATGCGTTCTAAATACATTTTATTGATTTTCAAATAATATTAATTTGGTCGAAAATATATAATAACTAAAAATTTGTGTTTCAAGTATATTTTCTTTCGATTCAAACAAATCAAAAAAATGCGATTTTGCCCCGTGTAGAAACATTCTTAGTTCATCTGCCAAATCATTGAACTGGTTGAGCATAACCAATGCGTTGCTCAATTCCAATCTGCATCTATTAATTTGTAGATTACCTGCCTTTCAATGTATTCACTGATTCTACAAAGTGCATATTAAAAAAATTGTTTTGTCAAAATCACTTTGAACAATATGCCCATCAGTTCCAAACATATCTTTAATTGGAGCCTTATTGTGACCCAATTATTTATTAAGGAACTGCCATGTCTTCTTCACAGCACAATCAAAATTTTTCAAGTTATTTATAACAGGTGGCGCAAAAGTAACCTTTCGCTGTTATGTTAGACGCGATTGGCGTCAGCAGCTAACAGCTGATGCGCCGTCTGGACTTTGTACGGAAACATCTTCAAATCTTGTACCAAAATTCGCTGTAGAGACCGTCGACTGATACCCATTTGCGTGGCACGTCGTCTGGTCGATGTCGACGGCGCTTCCATGACATCCTCGGCTACAGCAGCAATATTCTCTGCAGAACGGCTACTCCGGGACTGCCACGCCTGGCAGCATCTCGTGTTGTGCCAGTCTCTTCGAGGCGAGCGGCTAAACGTCGCAGTGTTTCACCAGTAGGCGTTGGACGGCCAGGAAATCTGTGCCAAAGTCACCGACCGATTATTGGTCAAATAAATAGTCAGCAATATTCCGCGTTCTGGAGCAGTGTAGCGTAACATTGTTTATTAACGTGTATTTCGCATGTGTTTACTACACAAATGTCAAAACAGAACTGACATTAGGGGCCAATCGCAAAATTTATAGCATTTTCTGATAGGAGGATTACTTTTGCGCCACCTTGTATAACAATCATTCATTAACATTTTGTTACAATATTTTAGAAATAGTCTTTTAAGTCGGTTTTGAATATGTGGGATATTTGTGACTGTGGGAAAGCGACAACATCCAACGCGCTGAAAAAAATCGCTTCTATAGTATATTGTCCCAAACATATTCGGCTTGAAATATACGTATGTTTAGGGTATACTCCAAATATATAATATTTGACACACACAAATATTATATGTTTGGGAGGATATTGTTCTAAACAAAAATACATATCGTCGGTGCGCCGACGAAAACTCCTATGTGTTTTTTTACTAGTTTTCAGGAGAGACAAAAAACGTTGCTATTTCGTCAAATCGCGATATTTTTAATATCTCAGATTTTTGAATTTTTCTTTTAATTATTTACCACCAATATATCATAACAAAAATAGTATTGTGAAAGTCCCATGACGTGGTAAATTGTTTTCATGAAAATCGACACATAGGATGTTTTGTTTGGAGCATTTTAAATATTTATAAAACAAAAAAATTACACATATGAGTTTTGATATTTCAATGTTCACAGCGTATCTCAGGCAAACGAAAGTTGGCCTGGATTGTGGCTAAAAACGGCTAATGAGGTTTTGTACAGAATCACCCCCTTTACTCAGATAAGAAGAAATCAAAATCTGATATGTTTCCTTTCGCGAGTTATCGCGATAAAAACATTTGTTAACCAACAACCCGAACTTTATTACATTGAATCGCGGAAATTTAAAACTATAACATAATTTCTTATAGATATGAACATTTGTAAGACGCTTTGTAATGTCCGCTATATTTACTATATTATTCTATAGCGAAATTTTTGTAATCCAAAAATTCGACTTACACCACTAAATTTTTACAAAAATATTATTGCGAATTTATTAAAATTAATATATTTACATTCTATGATTTCTGAGGGATAGATTGGCACTAGCATTTCCGCCATAAACATCCCGTCATAAACATCGAACAAAAAACATTTAAGTTCAGAATTATTTAACTATATAATGCTATTATTACGCGAATGGTCAGTCCTAAGAAAAAGTGGTCAAAGAAAGTTTGGGAGATATTAAAAACGACTACAAGTCTTTCTTTAACAAAAAAAACTATAATAATTTGGTAGGGATTTACAATGTGTCAAATCAAAATATGCCTTCTTTAAAAGGGAAAAGCATACAAAAGTTTTAACACACTGTAAATCCTTACCAAATTACTATAAATATTGTTTGTTAAAGAAAGAGTTGTAGGCCTTTCGCTTATCTCCCAAACTTCCTTTGACTACTTTTTCCTAGAACTGTTCATTCGCGAGATAATAGCATTATATAGTAAAATAATTCCGAAATATTTTTTTTTGTACAAAATTTATTCGTCGAGGGATATTTTTCGCGAAAATGCTGATATTAATCTATTCCTCAGAGATTATAGAATGCAAATCTGTTAATCTTATTAATATTTTCCGAAAAATTTGGCGGCGTAAGTCGATTTTATGGATTACACAAAATTCGCAATATAAAAACATGGGAAAAGTCGCGGACGTTACAAAGCGTCTTGCAAATAATCATATTTAAAGGAAATTGTGTTACAGTTCTAAATTTCCGCGGTTTTCTTTACAAATCAAAGCTATTAATTTTGTTTTGAGTAAAAGTGCTGTTTTCGCGATAACTCGCGAATGGAAGCAGATCCAATTTTGATCTATTCATTGTCGAATAGAGGGGATGATTCTGAACAAAACCTCATTAGCCGTTTTTTGGTGTGAATCTAAGCCAACCTTCTATCCCTTGGGACAGGCTGTGCCTACAACACATAGGAGTTTTTGTCGGAGCATTGCTATAGAGGGATACACATAGGAGTTTTTGGTAACTTCGGAACCGGTCAAGATAGCGCAAAATGCTTTGGTGGGTAGTCGTTTGACCGCTAGGACGTTCTAATTCGACAATAAAAAAAAATTCGAAAAATTACACATAGGAGTTTTTGTCGGCGCACCGACGATATGCTCCCATTTATTTATTTTGGCAATGTAAAGACAAGTTTTTTTTTGTTTGTTTTTCAGATGTTCAAAGAACATTTGTTTTTATAATTTGTATATGTTTGTAAAATTTAATTAAAACTTAAATCGAATAATCTTTCGTAAATATAAATTGCATTGATGGATTGACAAAAAGTGATGAATTGGAATATTTATAAATCAAGACATATCAGCTATAAAGTTGTACTCGAAAACTAGGAAAAACTAACTAAAATTCGAATAAGTCAGCAAAGTTTAAAAAATCTTTTTAAGTAAAAGATATTTGCAAAACTTCTTAAACAATAACTTTGTTTGTGTGTAAACACATATTTTATTTGTGAAATTCAGGTTGCAAATAAATTATGTTCTAATATATTAATATATGCGTTCCAAACAAAATTTCTTGATTTTCAAATAAAATTTATTTGTTAACAAATATATAATATTTAAAAAAAAGTTTCCAAGTATATTTTCTTTCAATTCAAACATACCAAAATGACAATTTTCCTCCGTGTATTTATTTTCACTCCGACTTAATATAGTTCTATGCTTCAAGTTCGAATTAAGAAAAATCGATGTTCCACCAAAACCGTCTTTCAAATCAGAATTTGGATGTAACGAATATTCGCATTCGCATAATGCGAATTATTCGTTTCATTTTGAACATTTGCATTTTCATTTTCATTTTTTCAGTATTCGCTTTCTTAATCTAAAAAATTGACAGCATAAATATTTGAACAAAATATAGATTTGTTACGCCGGTTTTTGAATTGATTTTGAGTTATGAAACCGAGCAGATAGGAAAATCAATGCCAAATTTAAAATAAGTGGTTAACATTAAATATAACTCTTATAAAGGGTGTCCCAAGAAGAGCGCAATTTTTTAATTTTAAATAAAACACAGATATTTAAGAAAAAATCGTGAAACTTTATTATATCGTAAAGTAGACAGAATGAGGTTATGTATGGAACAATATATCGTGCAGATGGCCGCCGCGGCTTTGCTGGCATGCACGCGATCTTTTAATGAAATTTTCAATGACCGTTTTGCATGAATGCTGCGGTATTTCATTAATGCAGCGTCCAATTTCGTCTTTTAAGGCTTGAGTCGTCGTCGGCTTATTCGCGTAAACCATCGACTTCAAAAAACCCCAAAGAAAAAAATCTAATGGTGTTAAATCGCACGATCTAGGCGGCCAATTCTGAACTCCAAAACGCGAAATAATACGACCGGGAAATGACTGATGCAGCAATTGAATTGTTTCTCTGGCTGTATGACATGTGGCGCCGTCTTGTTGGAACCACATGCCCTCCACATTCATTTCTTCAATTCTAGGCAAGAAAAAACTGGTTATCATTTCACGATACCGAACACCATTGACTGTTTGCGCTTGACCTGCCTCATTTTCATAAAAAAAGGTCCAATGATTCCTCCAGCCCAAAAACCACCCAAAAACCGGTCGATCGATCTGGTCGATGGCGCGTTGTTGTCTTTACATCACTAACAGACCCAGTTTCGGCAAATTTATCCATTAATCTCTTTACAGTTGACTCTTTTGGAGCATTATTGTGATCCCAAATTGATCGCAATTTGCGAACTGTAGCCGCAAAACTTTCACCATTTTGGTAAAACAATTTCACAATGAGAATGCGTTGTTCATTCGTGTAGCGCTCCATTTTTACTAACCTCATACCTTCTACTAACAAACAATAACAATTATTCAAATGTCAAACAATGACACTTCGAATGTTGCGAGATTTAAAAATTGCGCTATTCTTGGGACACCCTTTATATCAATATGATTCGGTTTTTTAAGTGTTACAAGTGAATCCACATTTTCCAACCGATATTTATGAAACTTGAACGAGAGTAGTTTGTTGATCCAAGAACGAATTCTGGGAGTTATAGGGTCATCATTTCAGATTTAGAGCAATTAAATATAAGTATACGCTTATTCTGTCTTAACAAGGTGGTGTAGGGCATAATATAATAAGCCTTACAGGGTTTTTACATATGAAGCAATATTTGTCAGGAAGACAGCTTTTTTTGGTAATGTTTTCCGATTTGAATGAAATTTAGTGGACATGTAGGCGTATACCTAAATAGTATTAATCTAAAATATGACTGCATTCTGGTGACCAGTTGTATGTATCTTAAATTTATCGATTTTTGTAAATATGCTATTTTTCGCCTTTTATGTCAGATTATTTACGTACCCATTCAACCAAAAATTGGATTCACCGTTGAAAAAGTTTGAAGTTTGACGAACAGAACAAATAGAAAATGTTAACAATTTGCAAGCGTTTCTCTCGTGTAAGTCTATCCATGATTAAACCAAACTAAACAAAAGCAATTATCAACTGAAAACACCCTGTACGTGCAAAGTTAATCAATATCAGCTTAAAAAACTATTCGTTTCCCATTTACGTATACATTATGCAAATATCGAGGATGTCCTCATCTCAAATGAAAGCTTGCTTTGTTGAGTTAATATCCTCAAAATATTTCGGCTATATCTTTATCCGCCATTGAGCTCTAAAATTCATGCTTTTCATGTTTTCATATGTACAGCTAGAACTCTCATGGAACCGAAGTTATTCACGATTTGAGGACCTAATTTTGCGACATTTTTAATTTTTCTTATAAATATTGTCTAACCTTTCTAAGCGGTTCGCCATCCAAAAATGCATGTATGTATGTAATTAGCTGTGGTAGAGGATTGTGCACATCCCTATAACACAGAGAGAAACACTTGTCTTTAATTTGAAGATTTTGTAAAAGACGCTTTTCAAATAAAAAATAAATATTTTGATGTGATGTATTTATTTATTTATTTGAAATACAATACAAAGTAAATTTATATTCTAATTTTACGGTCCGGGGAAAACCCGGGTTACAAAGACCATATGGCTAGATTTTGCAGCGACAGACCAGAGCCTCTGGTGGGAATAGAACCCACAACCCCAAAACTCATTGGCGGGAACGCTACCAACTCACCTACTGGGGCGATTTCCAAACAAAATTTCTTGATTTTCAAATAAAACTTACTTGTTCAAAAATACACAATATTTAAACATTTTAGTTCTTACTATCAAAAGATATGATTCCCGTGTATATATCACACAGGCGAATGAGAATTGTACCCAAAGACTCATTTTGCGGCTAACGATTAAACAATCAAAACACAGTTAAATATGAGCAATTTGCCATGCCAACAAGAAAATCTATTATAGACATCACTTAGACAGAAAGAAGCTTTTTGTTCTTATGCTTTAAGAGTTTCGTTGTCGTATATATTTTACATGTTTGTTTTGAAAGTGGCGTAAGCGACATTGTGACACATAATGAATTAATGATGGATTCACCATCAGATTAGGCGAATTTAATTTTAACACAGAAGTCAAAGTAGACATAGACTTTTAAAACAAGTAAATAACATAAAATTTTTCCAGGGTATATTAATTTTTTCAAGGCGCTGTACTAAAAAATCTTTTGAGCATATTCTATCATTATATATAACTAGTTTCGGAATAAACAGTTTTTAAAGAAAATATGGCGTTTGCGTCTTTCAGAACAAAAATGTTATTTAAAAAGTTTATTTTGATAGTTGCTTACCTCCACTGCAAAAATCGGGTTAATTACCGCGAAACAATTTTGGAACATGTAAAACTTTTAAGTTTTATGATGAGCTGTATATAAATATCTTGTTTCTATTGTTCACATTATTTATCTCACTTTATTGTTGTTTACATCAACAGAACTAACAATAACTGCATTTGCTTTAATTTGTAGGTAACATGAAATTATGATAAAAAAGTATATCCGTATCATAAGATTTGGATTATTTCCACATCTTGGAATGCTCCTTTTTGTTGGGAACATATCTCGATAACTTTAATGAGAGTCAAATAGTTATATAGAAAATATGAGCATTTAAATAAAATCCGATTTTGAAAAACATTCAAAGGCTCCACACCTTAAGAATCATAACGAATTGCGACAAATGGTGAAATTAAAATGTTTCATCTCGAAGTGTTTTGGAATTAACGCTGTCCAAAAAGTCATATGATTATAGATATATGTGGTCATACGTGTCTCCTAAACTGTTCGAAGCTTTTTGAACATGAATACATGTCACCTTTAAACCCACACTCCTTACAATTTGAGGAGAGAGAGAAAAAATATGTCACCCTAAGATTGTTGTGTGCATTGTTTGCATTTGAAAGCGATTTCAAGTGTAAATACCACACGAAAATATCTTTCATAATTATTTGTACACGTTTGTATTCCCAATAGGGATGTCGATTGCAATGGAGTAAAAGCTCAGGATATTTGGTAAGTTGAAACTGTTACAGAAGAAACGATTCTCTGCGTGCTGTGCTGTAAATTATATAGGGTGGCCCAAAAAGCAAGATTAAAATGGAACAGAAAGATTAAACAAACAAAAAAGAAATGCCAAACACCATGTTTTTCTAAGGACGGGTTGTCCGAGACCACATTTACAAAAGAAAAGGTTTTCAGATACCACTTTTTACTAAGGAAAAGTTTCCATAATTTTACCACTTGTACTTAAGGAGAAAAAAAAGATCAGAGGACACCTATTCCTAAGGAATAGTTATCATAAGACACTTTTCTTCCAAAGAGGCTAAAGGGAATGTATAGGGAGATGTTTTCAGACAAAGAATATACAATATATGTTAGGAAGAAAATATCATTTAAACATGCTACTCAATTCTTCTGCAATGCTACCAGCACAATCTCCTTGTACTTCATAATGACACGAAATGAAATACAATTTTAAACAATCACGTTGCTTATATCGTACATTTTATGTAAAATAATTCTAGTTTTTTCAAAAGAGTCCTCCAACTACATCAGACATTGCATTCTCACCGTCTGTTGCTAAATCTAAATATTTTGCACGACTCAAAATATTACTTAATTTTTCCTACAGAAAAAATCGGCCCAAAATCTGCCCAAAACGAAATTGCTGCTTAATTTTTTCCGACGTCAGTTTTTGAGAATCGAAAGAGGCAATTGGTTGTGGTTTTTACGTCGCAGATAGTGAGAAAACGAAATTGCTGTAAATATGTAAGTAATATGTGCTTACAAAAGTGTTATTTTATTTACTTTATTGAACTGAAAAAAATTTTATTATGGGCTGCTAACAGTTAACAGCTAAAAAGAAACAAAAAATTCAAATTAAATATCTGAAAAAATTAAAATGAAGAGCAACAACAAGAAAATAAATCCAAAAATAGGCATACCTAAACGTATATATTCCCTGCAGATTTTTGTGTGGCAATTGTCCCCGTATCTCTAGGAAGGTAAATAATTTTTTTTTCAGCTACCCAAATCGATGGCTCAAAGTAGCGTGTTATTACAACTGGAAGGTTGTAATTGTCCCCAGTATTTCTAGTAATATAGCTAGGCCTTGTGCACTACCCACTTCACTAACAAAAGGTAATGCAGGAGCTGGTCAATTCAAATATTTTCTTGGACATTTTGTTGGGCAAACCTGATTTTAGTGTATATTTCATTGAACTTTTTGTTTTCGTAAAAAAATAAATGCAGGGTATATAAACATCTGCTCACATTTTATAAGTATAGTATTTTCAATAACATTATAGTTATATATATTTTAATTAATATAAATACGACACATTAATATAAATACGATAAATTTAATGGAAAATCGCAAAACCGTGAATTTTTACTTTAAAAGGAAGATTGCTGCAAAGAAAAATACTAAAAATACTGTGAAACTATAAACATTATGTACGTAGAGCTTAGTAAAAATTAAAAAAATACATTAAAACTTTATATACTCGTACATAGTGCCAATTAAAACCCAAAATCGGACACAGGTGAATATGTTTAACGTTATTACATACGGAAAAATCACTTAAACCAACAACGCGACATTCTAAAACATCAGTAATTCCAAAATTAAGGACTAATTCCAACTTAAATGTTGATATCGTAATGTGTCCCGCTATTACTTTGTCCTGTAATGTATGCCATATTTAAATTTTTTGCAGGATTTTTTGTTTTTTCAATAATATTATGTGGGAAGTTATTCGTGACTGCAGACGTGGATAGCTCAGTGTGACTAGCGATACGGGTATCACATTGTGACTAGCGAAGTGGATAACACAAGGTAATACATGGGGTGGACAATTATCCCTGTCCTATGACATATCCGTTATAAATTCGCCAGCTAAATACATGGGATGGAGATAGAAGCGGAACTAGTCCTGCCACGTTGTGGCTAGCGAATTTCGTGTCTTTGTTCCATTCCGTCTTTCTTCCTAAATGGAGATTATTCTTAATTATTTTGGCTGTATGTCATTTAAGGTGATGTGCACACTATTATAAGGGGATGATCTTGTTGGTAAGTTCTGTGAAGAGATTTATGCGCGAAAACAAAAAAACGAAGTGGAGAAAAAAAGTAAGATTAACAAGTTTTTCAATACTCGAAGAGACAATAAGAACAATTTTTGGAAACGTTCAAATTTAATATTACAACCCTGAAATAAAAATTGCTGGCAAATTATGGAATTAGGAAAACACATTTATTTTAATTAAACTTAACTATTTATTAAAAATAACTGCTAAGTAAAATCATACTCGATTAAGACAGGAACACAAGCACCAAACTTCATCGGGAACTAATAGTGCTTAAAAGTGCTTAGCTCCCCATACAAATTAAGCACTTATGGTGTAACGAAAACACGCCTTCTGTTCATACCTCGGGTGTTTTTGGTTGTCAAAACGTAGATGACAAATTGAATAGAAGTGTCAAAACTACATCATTCTTTTTGACACAATAATAAAAAAAAATTTGGAAGAATTCGAGAATGCTGTAAATAATTATTGAAATCTTTTTCTACAAATATAAAAAATTCCCTGGTTTTTGCTGTGAACAAAAAGTCTTGATTGGAATGTTCTTAGGCAATTCAATTATTGTCCACAGCGAATCCTGATGTTAATTGGCAAATTTCAACCTTCTTTTTCTTGTCGTTTATAAATATACGGTACTTTTCGGGCACCTTTCGCTTTTAAATCGTTTTTAATTAACATTTTTATTATTGCAGAGGTGTCAAAGGATGTTGAGAGGAAATGGTGGGAAATGTTGTAACGTATAACAAAATATCTAAAAAAAACAAGAAAAATCAATTTTAAAAAATAAAAATTTCCAAACCAAAAAAAATGCAGAAATGTAGGGGTCCTTTCGTTACATCCTATGTCCTAACAAGAAGTTCGAAATGGACTTTGCCACCTCTGCAATAATAAAAATAATTAATGAAAATAAGTAAAACAAAATGTAAAATTATTTCTGGAAATATGGAAATGTGTTATAAATAATTTATAATTAGACAATAAAATAAAACAATTTTTGAATGGGTCTATTAGTAGTATTTGTGTCGTAGAATAGTGACCAATTGTACCAAATATTTCAACGTAAGTATTATATGTGAAATATCGAAATATATCTCTTATTTTACAACATTTTCTTATGAACTTTTTTGAATACTTTTTTGTGTTTGATTTCTTTTCAGATTATTTTAATTTTAGTTCGCGCAATAAACTTTATTTGGATATATGAAAAATGTAAAAGGAATACAATTTACAAAGTGTATGAAATAAGTGAGCATACAAACTATATGATATGTAAAACTAATTGTATAATATTTATTTTATAAAATTTCTAACTAAATTCCAGAAAAATTGCATGTTCAAAATTGATAATGTCGGTTCCGATGAAAATTGTTCAACAAATTGTTAAATAAATTGCACTACAGATATACAAATCGACAGCAAATATTCGAACAAGGTCAAACTTCGAATATTTCGATAGTGTGTTGGACGGTTTGTCTTTATACAACTAAAGTATTGTTCTAAATTATAAAAGTAATATGTATTATAATTTTTTTGTATTTTCCAGTATAAAATATATCAAATTCAATCTATAGAACGACAAAGCGTTGTGTTTTGAATTTATAGTGGTAACTTGTATGCAAATGCCTATGAATAAATTCAAAGCAAAGGATTTAGTAATAAGAGTGACATTAACATAAATAAGTATAGTATGGATTTTTTTAAATTTTTTTTATGATAATTTACTACAAATATGTGCGCTTTATACTTAAATTCACGATAAAACGTGCATATTTTGAAACAAAACATTATTAACTTTATTAAGCAAGGTACCTGATTCTATGAAATGCATCCTCAAAACGAATTAGTTTTATGTCTTTAAATTAACTATAAAACATTCTTATTTTTATAGCAATTGTCTTTGGCTCTAAATCATTGCCGAAATCTTCGCTTCTGTAGTGTATTGTCCCAAAAATTTTCGGCTTGAAATATACGTATGTTTAGGGTACACTCCAAATATATAATATTTATGCACACAAATAATACATATTTGGGAGTATGTGTTCTAAACAAAACTATGTTTCTATCCTACTATTTTTTGATTTGGAACTAATATTTCGGAAACATAGATTAATTTGTATTTATGTATTTTGGCAGTGTATCAATCACATAATTTAAAGGCATGTTTTCAGTTTTTCCGAACTTCAACGTAATTTTTTTTAGAAACTGTATATTTGTAAAATTCTATTAAAATTGACATCGTATAATCTTGCGTAACGATAAATTGCATTGATGGACAACAAGTGATGATTTGGTATATTTATAATTTAAAAATTAGTAATGTAAAACAAAAGCTAATGCTGCATATGACATCTTTAACTATAAAGTATAACACGAAATCTAGAAAAAAAATAACTCACATTCAAAAGTCAGCAAAGTTTTAAAAATATTTTTGAAATAAAATATATTTGGAAAACTTCTTAAACTATAACTTTGTTGTACGTAAATATATATTTTATTTCTGGAATCAGTTCGCAAATATATTTTGTTCTAGTATATTAATATATGCGTCCAAACAAAATTTGTTGGTTTTCAAATAAAATGTATTTGTCCAAAAATATATAATATTTAAAAATGACATATCAAAACGACGATTTTACCCCGTGTACACATTTATTGATACCTAAATAGGCGCCACTAATCATTCTGAATATTTATCCTTTGAAACATATTTAAAACTTCCATGATTTTCAAATACGCCTCAGCTGACATCTCTTACCGACACAAACATTCTGTCTTAAGTGTTTTTCAGAGACAAGACAAACCACGTTCAAAATAAAATATTTATAGTTTTTTTTTGGCTCCATCTCTGATTTGTATGCAGTGTGTCATAATTCCAGTTTATCTGTCCATCCGTCCGTCAGTTCCACAAGAAATGTCTGCGAATACCAACCAACCAGTCAACCAGTTTGTGGTCACTGGCTCTGTGTGTCCCGTGTCCCTTAATGTTGTCAATGTTATTTAACCTGAGATTCCAGACTCGAAACCATTCGGATGAAATGCACTTTTTATGGCTAAATCAAAACAAACAACAACAGAGACATTGCAAAACAAAACGAAAATAAAAAGAGGAAAAATAACCGAAAACGTGTAAACAGCTCAGACACATTCGAGCGGAGCGTCATTCCTCAGTTTAAGGTTGTTTTCCAATTTTTGGTGATTTCTGCACTGTAACGACATTTTTCGCTCCATAAAATTCTTTCAGCGTTTGGCTTGTCAAATGTTATTGCACTTTATTTACAATTTGTGTTAGTTGTTGTTCTTCTCTTTCCGATCGTCAAACGTACATATTATACATTAGGGTCATAACACTTTGTTTGGATCTTGAAAAACAGTCAGAAGTCATTTCCAAGTTTGCATTTTATGGCCGATAGAATATTCTGCAATCAAGAAAATGTTTTTAACTTGGAAGAAATTTTACAAACTCCGTTTAATTTAATAGAACTCTTTAAACAAATATTTGCAATACACAATGTCTCCGAAACCAGAGAATCTGGAAGCACATAGTTTATTTAAAAAAAAATTATTTAGTTCTGAATCAAAATCTATCCCTAGTGGCCCAATATACAAAGTTCGTGTCCCTTGAATAGCATATTTCATTAAGTTCTTTTAAACCCAGTAAGGAAAGGTTAATGTAGAGCGGAAGAGATTATTGATACCCTTCGCCACTTTTTTAGAGCAGAATAAGTACACATATCGTATCAGAAACACTTATATTTAAATACGCTGTATTCCAAACTACGAGTATTACAGCGATTTTGACCGCTTGACCTTTGCGGCCCTATAAGAGGCACAAAGCTAAAAATTTTGCTTATCCAGTTTAGCAGTGACCAAAGAAAATTTCAATCTATCACTGCATTTTAAAATTCTTTTACAGATTTTTGATTTTTCCAATACTTTACAAATCCCATAAAGAGCTATGTATCTCCGCATATTCCGATATTCAAAGAAATGCGTCGTCCGGCCTGAGGACAAGGTCTTTAATCTTTCCGAAATACATCGCTTTCGAATTACATCGGTAATATATTTAACAAAAGAGAGTGGTGGTCTGACCTTTAAAGCGTCCATTGCACACTGGTCCCAAATCCATTTTTTGTGGCATAAATATGAAGGAATGTATATACAGCCCTAAAAATTTGCACACCTGTTAGTCATAACTCACATCACAAATGAACAAAAATTTGGACCAATCTGGCAATTCTCACTGCCACCTCCCACACAAGCTTGATGTCTGTACGCTAAGTTCTGGTTGCAAATATGGTCCAATTTGCATGAAATTTGGCATGGATATGTTTTTGTTACAAAGGACCAACCATATTTAATTTGAAGAAAATCGATTCAGATTTGGATATAGCCCTCATACAATTTTGCTACCGATTTGGACAATATGGACACTATACGCCGACTGCGACATTCGGTTTGCGTAAATATCGACACACTCAATATTTTAGGAGTAGTTATGGTGTACGAAAAAGTGCACCCAATAATACAATACCTCCCGATGTTATATATAAAAATTAATGCGGCTATTTTGTCAGACGGTCACTTCTGTCTTACTTATAAAATTTGTTCAGTGCCTCCGAAGCATTTCCGCTAAGCTGCCAACAGGAAGTGCAGAAGCGACAACAATCTGAGAACAATGCGTTAATATTTTAAGAAAAGTTGCTGACAAGTATATTTTTCCGTGTGTAACAAGGTCCATGTGTAACAAGGTCCATGTGTAACAAGGTCCATGTGTAACAAGGTACATGTGTAACAAGTTTGTGTTAAAGTATTTTTTAAAACAAACATGGCCATCTTTTGTCTTACTCGCTGATATAGTTGCCGTATGCACAAGAGGGGAGTGTTACGTTCTTGGAGCAGTGAGAGTTCAGCTGTCAATTCCCTTTTTAGTCGTTTTCCCACTTTAGTGGCTGCTTCGCATAATCATCGTGTTCGATATTACTTTTAAAATCTTTAGAAACCCACTCTGAGTGAGCCTCCACAAACCTTTCCAAATGTCTTCTGAACTTTGATAAATATTTCTGAACATAAAGTAAAACACATTTTCATCAATTATTTTAGTACCAAATTCGAAACGGTATAATGTTTGCGTCCATTACCATCCTAAATAGCTAACATTTCAGCACAGTTAAACAAGAGTTTGACTGAAAAAAAAGAATTTTGATCACTTTGCGCACAAAACGCGCAAAGCGCATCTATACTACATGATAAAAGACACTTTAATAAACAATCGTGCGTTTAAACTTTCATGAACACACGAGTACATCTATAACTTTGACTCCACGAAACACAAATAACGTGAGGTTATGTATCTCTAAAATACCACACCCTATAAATACGAAATAACAACGAAACAATTATGAATTATGTTATAATAATTATAATCTACAGACTTTGAGCTTGATTTTCCATATTTCTCAGATTAAATAACATTTTAGTTCTGCCGATTTCCAGTATCAAAGATATTGTCAATATTTTCTCAAGAAGAAGTGCTTAAAAACACCTGATTGAACTACTAACTTTGATCGCATGGATAAAAACAGAGTTGCCACCTAGTTTAAAAAATGCTATTTTCTAGGTCCGCTATAGGGTTGCCTTTTCGAATATATATACTTCTGGTAATTTCTTAAGTTTATTTTTTGAATTTATGCCATAAAATTTGGATTTGGGACCAGTGTGCATTGACACAAAATCAGAAGATTACTTAAAAGAGAGATGGGGCAAGGTAAGATGGCGATTTGGCTTCTGCCACTTCCACATTCAAACCTCTCTAAGAGAACTTGCTCGAGGAAGCTAAGAGTAGTGCAGATTAATCTGCATCATTCTATATCTGCATGGAACCCTAAATCGTTAAGAACTGGACTGAGCAATGTACATTTTATCACATATTCACCTCCCACAGAAAACTAGGTGAGGACTTACAATGTAGATACAACAGATTTAAACCTGATCCTTCAACATAACTACAGTACTGGACATCAGACAACTTTGAGGCTAGAAACAAAATACAACCAACCGTTACTACTCTCATCAATCTATCTACCACATGAGGAAAACAACCCGCCAAATGAGTCAGAGAGCAAGCTGGTGCATGACAATCGCTGTAAAACATAGCTCATAGTGTTGAACCCAGGTTCAACAACAACTTATTTTTAGTTTCTGAATCCTATTTGTATTTGTATCTGAATTGAATCGCCTGAATTAAAATTATAACTGAAATTAAATTAGTACGTTAATTCCAATACATTTAAGTCTGAATACCCTACAACATTGTTATATTTTGTCCAGATGGCAACCCTTTACCCATTCGGAGGTAAGTGACATATCGTTGACAAATCTTGATGATAATGTTCTTTCAGGTTGGAGAGTGTCCAAGGAGAACTCCTCTCCGGACTATAGATACATTCTCTTCGATCTGAATATGGTAACAGGTAATGAAGCCCCCTTCAGAAATTCAAAGAAAACTAACTGGGCTCAGTTTAACGAACTTGTTGATAAGCACCTCCTTTTGATGAAGCATAACTTCGCCGACAACACCGAGCTAGAAGCAGCAGTTGATGACTTTAGTGCAACCTTGCTAGTTAATTTTGAGAAAACATGTCCCCTTACGTATACAGGTAAACGGTCCCAACTTGCATGGCCGACCAAATTCCTTCGTAATTTACGGCAGAATGCCAGAAGATTGTATAATAAGGACAACAAGACCAAAACGAGTGCAGATTGGGATTGCTGCAAGGAATCTTTTAACAAGTACAAAAAATGAGGTCAAGCGGGCTAAACGAGCAACCTGGATCAACTTCTGTGAAATCATAGAAGGTGTTAATGAGTCTTCCAGATTCCGACGATTGCTATGAAAATACCAGAAGGCCCTAGGCAGCATTTAGAAGGAAGATGGAACTTGCACTGAGTCTAGCTCGTAACCTCTAGACCACTGGACCTCTTGGCCACGACACACTTTCCCGGGCGCTCGAACCTTATCCAAGACATTCCCAACGTCGGTACCGGATCAAGTATAGCACAACGCGATGAACGCGCGTCTTCGATGGTAAATGACCTAGCAACCGATGAGAAAATACTGTGGGTTATTAATTCTTTTGAATCCTATAAATTAACAGGACCAGAGGGCATATCACTAGCCATGTTACAAAATGCAGACCAACAGCAATGCTGTCGCGGATTTTTAGGCATTGCATGCTTCGGGATTTTATAACTACAAAGTGGCGTGAGATCAGGGTGGTCTTCATCCCCAAAGCGGGAAAACCTAGTCACTCAACGCTTAAGAACTATAGACCAATCAGTCTCTCATCGTTTGTCTTAAAAACTTTGGAAAGACTTTGGAAAGAAGAAAGAGTCAAAAAGGAGTTTTTACTCCTGTAGAAACTCCATAGGTAAAAGCTGGGGCTCCGCTAAAGTACTATCCATTGGATATACACAGCGATTGTGCGTCCTATCCTCACATATGGTTCAGTGGTGTGGTGGAAAGCGACTAAATGTGGACGTCAGCTAAAATCTTTAGAGAAAGTTAAAAGGATCGCATCCTTGCTCATCACCGGCGCGAGATGGAGTACACCACTGGCGGGAATAAATGCATATGTGGCTCAACACAGACTGGGATCACTCGAAATCCTGAAGGAGGTTATTAAGTCCAAAGTGGTGAATGATTGTATACTGGAAATGCAAAATATGCCAGCGATGGATGCCAAAGAAGCAGAATCATCACTATATCCTCCACTGTGTGAATTCCTCGGCAGAGATCTACAGAGATCTAGCTAACCAGAAATGGTAAACCAGATCGGACTGTAAGATCACTAGGTCTCTCTGGCCAGTCATATTACAAACCCGAACCAAGGATTTGTTGAACCTCACAAAGAGGGATATTCGCCTTTTGGTGGGCGTACTCACAGGTCACAGTAATGTTTGAGCACTACATCAAAGTGGCAACGTGATTCCGACTACTACTGTCGGCTCTGTGCAGATGAGGAGGAGCTGGAGACGATTGAGCACCTTCTCTGCCAATGTCCTTCACTATCTAGAAGAAGAAACCGCTATCTAGGTGACTTTATTATCGCAGATCTCGAAGATCTGTCATCGCACAATATCGACAGAATCATTTACTTAATAAGGTGCCTGGAATGGCTAGGGATGACAACTACTCATCTATCTGCTTAAACGGCATGGAAACGCCCATTTTGTTTCCACCCCTTTCAACCCCTTATCTCGCTTTTCTGTTTTCTCCATTTCTAATTAACCCACCACATTCTCCCCACCCATTATATACTATATTTTATTCTTTTATCTTCCAGGAATAAAACAATGGACCTACCGGTCTCTGAGTGGAGCAGTACACGCCAGCTATCGGTACTGTGCTGCGCGTCCTTTAACCTAACCTAACAAAAATTTAGCTATTTTTGTGTTTGGTCATATGTATGCACGTGATCAGGTTTTGAATTATTTGATATGATTTCTATTATCATATCACGCAAATTTTGATTAAATTTTTTTGAAACTAATTACAATAATTAATTGAAGTTAGTTTCTAATTTCAATTAAAATTTTAAATGTTTTGGTTAAAAATTTATTAAAAATATATGAAATTCGATATTTGGTTTATCTATTAAAATTGTATTGAAATTACCCCAGTAGAAAAATTACAAATAATTCTGTTTAATCTGTTTTATTAAGGATGTTGACGAGGCGATGAAAATATAATATATATATAGGAATAATTCACATATAAGAGTAAATACTTTTAGTTTTATGCATATAATATATCTAAAATTAGTCAGTCAGAATTCAGTTTTATTTGGGTTTAGGTTAAGCTATTAAAAATTAAGGACATGCAAATATGTGAAGAAATTAAATTAATGGTTCTAATATTTCATGCATTATAAAGGACACTTTTACAATTTTTTTTGATGTTGGTAGATCATATAAAAGTGACTGTATGAAGGTATAAAATATTTCAGATTCTTCTGGGAATTCGCGATTGAAAACAAAAAAAGTCTTGAAGAGTATATCAAATGCCGTAATAATAGTGAGAAATGGATAACTTATTTCATCGAAATATAAAGAAATAGACATTATTTTGGATAGTTGTCCAACAATCAAAAGCCTTGGTTGTATGATTCTGCTTTGCAATGTTAAAAGTTTTAGTTTTGTGTCCAATTCATCTTTCGTATCAGCCATGACCAAACAAAAATTTCAAATAAGTTTTTTAATTTTATTTTATTCTGAAATCAATTAAATAATTTATTAAATCAATTAAAATAATAATTGAACACATATGTATAAAATTTCAATTAAAATTTTTATTGACACAATTACCAAATTAATTGAAATAAGCCAAAAATTCAACTAATGACTTAATTGAAAATAATAGCTCCACAATTATTTCTGTGTACTCACATTATCGAAATTTGGACATTTGGAACCAAAATAATTGATCTCTTTCTGATATTTAAAGGATCGATTAAGAGCCAAGAAGCTAAATCTAACAACCAATAGCACCAGAACTGACTACGGCTTATAAATATAAATTACTATCTAAATCAACCAGATACAACGCTCTTTTCTATACACTTACGATTAGCGGTCAAGTGTTCGAAAAATCACTTGGCGAAAATCGAAAATCAAGTTATACAACATTCAAAATATTGGCGTATAAGTCATACCGTAATTTTTTAAGAAATATTTCAATGTTAATTTTTGTGGTAGTTTAACGTTGTCTTTTTATCAGAGTTTTTATTAGAACGTTTTCAAGCTTACGGAGTTTGGATCACTGTATTAAAAGACAACCGGGGCAACGCCGGGTATTAAAATGCTAGTCATTTATATATTTACTAGCTGGATCCGGTTCACTTTGTTGCACCATATTTAGATTTCCGATTCCGTCCATTCTTTGATCAATCGCAAACACCTCACCAACTACATATACATAAAATAACAGTACTCTTGCTCACAAGAGTCACGCCTATTGGTCCGATCCCACCCATTTTTGGGCCAATTACGTAGTTTGCCATCAAATACATATTCTTAAAATTACAACACTCGCGAACTATATAAAAATATGGCTTATATGGGCGGAGCCACGCCCATTGGTCTGATCCCGCCCATTTTTGGACCAATTACGTAGACTACCACCATATGCAAAAAATTACAGCACTCTCGTTAACAAATTGTACAAGATATTTTAATTTCAAAATTTGGCTTATATGGGCGGTGTAACGCCCACATGATATATCGAAAATTAAAATATCCTATTTTCACCAGCTTAGTCAATTTTTTTCCGACAATTACTCATCCCTCTGGATGCTGGACTAGTCACAAATAACTACTTTTTATACCCTACACCACACTGTGGTACAGGGTATTATAAGTTTGTTTCACGGCAGATGTTTGTAACGCCTTAAAATAACACAGCTAGACCCACCTTAAAGTATACCGATCGACTCAGAATCACTAGCTGAGTCGATTTAACGATGTCCGTCCGTCCGTCCGTCCGTCCATGTAAAGTTGTTCGTCGACTACAGGTCGCAATTTTACTCCGATCGTTCTGAAATTTTGCAGTTTAGAGTATTTTGCGGCTGTTAAGATCGCTATTGAATTTGGTTGAAATCGGTTCAGATTTAGGTATAGCTCCCATATATATCTTTCGTCCGATTTGGCCCTTTAGTCCTATAGAAGCTGTATTTTACATCCGATCGTTTTGAAATTTAGAATGGTAGAGTTTCTTGATCCATGAACCAACATTGCTGAATGTAAAGAAAATCGGTTAAGATTTAGCTATAGCTCCCATATATATGTTTCGTCCGATTTGGCTCTTTAGTCCTATAGAAGCTGTATTTTACATCCGATCGTTTTGAAATTTAGAATGGTAGAGTTTCTTGATCCATGAACCAACATTGCCGAATTTGAAGAAAATCGGTTCAGATTTAGATATAGCTCCCATATATATGTTTCGTCCGATTTGGCCCTTTAGTCCTATAGAAGCTGTATTTTACATCCGATCGTTTTGAAATTTAGAATGGTAGAGTTTCTTGATCCATGAACCAACATTGCCGAATTTGAAGAAAATCGGTGCAGATTTAGATATAGCTCCCATATATATCTTTCGTCCGATTTGGTCCTTTAGTCCTATAGAAGCTGTATTTTACATCCGATCGTTTTGAAATTTAGAATGGTAGAGTTTCTTGATCCATGAACCAACATTGCCGAATTTGAAGAAAATCGGTTAAGATTTAGCTATAGCTCCCATATATATGTTTCGTCCGATTTGGCCCTTTAGTCCTATAAAAGCTGTATTTTACATCCAATCGTGTTGAAATTTAGAATGGTAGAGTTTCTTGATCCATGAACCAACACTACCGAATTTGAAGAAAATCGGTTAAGATTTAGCTATAGCTCCCATATATATGTTTCATCCAATCGTTTTTATACCCTACACCACACTGTGGTACAGGGTATTATTTAAGTATAAAATGTCCCAAAAGTAAATTTATGTAAACAATTTATACATGAATTACAAAATTTATATATCAGAGTTATTCAATATTACGAGAGTGGTGTAGGGTATTATATAGTCGGCACCGCCCGACTTTAGCCTTTCCTTACTGGTTTTATTTTGCGATCAAAAACCTTCCACGCCAAATGCTATTACTGATGCTCAAAACCGAATTTTTTCCTGATTTTCAAATTTGAAAAAAAATTGTATAGTATGTCTTCTAAGTCTCCAATATTAATTATCTTCAGTAGCGTGAACACGAATCTGCTCTTGATCTAAAATTGGTCATACAGTTTTTGAGATATGGCGGTATTAAAATTTGCAAAATATATAATTTTTTTAAATGTGCAAAACCCCTATATCTGCAAAACTATATGTTTCGTTATCATCACAGAAAAAATTATTAAATTGCGGTATTTGAAAGACTGTTTATGGCAATTTTTGTTGTTAAATTTTTAAATCAGGACATTATAAACAGCGTGCCTCAAAATACGGTTTTCGCGATAACTTTCCGAAAGGGAGCAGATCCGATGTTGATCTCTTCATGGGAATAGACAGAATGATTCTGAACACAACCTGATTAGCCGTTTTGGTGACAATATAGGCCAACTTTCTACCGCTTGAGGAACTCTGTGTATAATGTTTTGATTTAAAAATTTAACAAAAAAATGCCATCAACATTCTTCCGCCATTTAATAATTTCTTGTGTGGTGATCAATAATCTCATATTTGATCTAAAGTCTGTCATATACTTTTGGAGATACAGGTGTTTTAAACATTTAAAAAAAATATACATATTTAGCAAATTTTAAAACCGTCATATCTCAAAAATTATATGACCAATTTTAGATCAGAAAGCAGATTCGTGATCACGACATCAGAAGTGAATTAAGATCCGCGACTTAGCAGACTTATAACATTTGTATACCCTCCACCATAGGATGGGGGGTATATTCATTTTGTCACTCCGTTTGTAACACCTCTAAATATTGATCTGAGACCCCATAAAGTAAATATATTTTTAATCGTCCTAAAATTCTAAGACGATTTAGCCATGTCCGTCTGTCCGTCCTTCCGTCCGTCCGTCTGTGGTAATCACGCTACAGTCCGCAATAATAGAGCTAGGTTGATCAATTTAGTACTTCTTATAGTTGCAGGTTGTTTGGGATTGCAAATGGGCCATATCGGTCCATATTTAGATATAGCTCCCATATATAGCATCTAACTTGCTGTGATTCCTACTGTTCTTATCTACTATATTTTTTGTGTTTTCGGTGTTATTTTCTTTATGTTATTTTGTGAGGTCATATGCTATCCATGGTGGAGGGTATATAAGATTCGGCATGGCCGAACTTGACGCTTTTACTTGTTTTTTTCTCAGATTAAAAATCTGAAAAAAATTCAAATCTAAAAATTCGGTTTCGAGCAGTAATTGCATTCGGTGCGGAAGGTTTTTGTCCAATTTTTACCCTACACGTTAATATCAGGAGCAATTTCCAGAAGCCCTAATGTATGTATATAGATATCGTTGATTATTGGCTAGGTATACTTTCACATTTCTAAGCTTTTCACGATGTAATTATGTATAATTATACCCTCCACCATCGAATGGGGGGTATATTCATTTTGTCACTCCGTTTGTAACACCTCTAAATATTGATCTGAGACCCCATAAAGTATATATATTCTTAATCGTCGTAAAATTCTAAGACGATTTAGCCATGTCCGTCTGGCCGTCCGTCCGTCTGTGGTAATCACGCTACAGTCCGCAATAATAGAGCTAGGTTGATCAAATTTGGAATAAATATTTCTTATAGTTGCAGGTTGTTTGGGATTGCAAATGGGCCATATCGGTCAATGTTTTGATATAGCCCCCATATACATATAGCATCTAACTTGCTGCGATTCCTACTGTTCTAATCTACTATATTTTTTTTTTCGGTGTTATTTTCTTTAGGTTTCAGTTATTTTGTGAGGTCACATGCTATCCATGGTGGAGGGTATATAAGATTCGACATGGCCGAACTTAACGCTTTTACTTGTTTTTAAATATAATTGCTAAGGTATGTCCACAATCCACTGCCCACAGCTTCTTTCATGCAAAATTACGCCCTCAAATCGTAAATAACTTCGGTTCTATCAGCGCAAGAATTACAATACTGTTACAGTTTTAAGCAGAAATGTGAGTTCTATTTTTCATATCGCTCTATGAAAGATAGTAGGTTCGAAAATGTTTAAAGCTCCAGATTTAGAGCAACTATTTATATGCGTTCTTATTCTGACATAACAATATGGTGTAGGGTATAATGGAGTCGGCTGCGCTCGACTTTAGCATTTCTTTACAGGTTATATCTCAATTGATGATCAAAATTACGGTAATTTAAAACAGTCGTAATATCGATTGGCTTTTAGCGTAATTCAACTATAGGATACACGAGAAGAGTAAATCTCTTCTTCAAGAATAAACAATCATATACCCTCACTTTAGTGTAGCACATCGAAGGAGTGATCTACGACTCTATGTATGTTCGGCAGAAATTTAGTGACAATTTCAAGCTGGTGTTGATACCTGTTCTTTTTAAAAACATATTTATTAAAATTTTCCTGAGATGCAAATATAGCATTTGTTATATTTTAAAAAACGCCTTTGTGAATTTATATAAATTAAAGGTCTTCTTAAATGTCTTGACTACCTATTTTGTGCTTTCAATATTGTTTACAGTATATTAAGGAAAGTCATTGGCATTTTCTTAATAAATATTGTTTAAATAAGAATGAGGCTGAACACAATCTTGAATTTGTAGGGTCAGTGACTATATTTTTCTCATCATTTTATGTTGGTGCCATTAATGTGCAGAATGCAAAATAAAGATGCATATGTACTTGAAATTAATATATGTACTTGAAAGCACATGTCACGACCGGAATTTTTAAAATTCCGTCCATGCGTTTACATTATAAATAACATCCAAAATACACCTTTTCAGATATTTCCCCAACGTTTTCAGATTTCAGACGCTTATAAAATCTGCCAAAAAAATGTTTAAGACAATCGGGAATATCGACCCCATTTTCTTTCGGTTTGACAATATGTTTATACATTTTTGTTCCAAATATTAAACAAATTAATAAATTTAAGAAAAAATTAAAAAAAATAAGAAACAAGTTAATTATTAAAAAACAGCATAATTGTGCACCGTTATTTTTTGGAGGATTCTTTAAACTTATCGTTTTAAATAACAACTAGAAATGAAAGTCAGAAAGTCGGGCGGGACCGACTTATAATACCCTACACCTCCCTAATAATGCGAAAAAGCAGAAAAAAAAATAATGTCGTAAAACTAAAGACAGCACCGTCCCTAAATCAACGAATTTATTTGTCTTTACTTTAAATATAATTTTCAGTGAAATAATGAAAATTTACTTGATTTCAACGAAATTATTTTTGATTCAAAGAAAGTATTTTTCTTTGTACATAATATTGTGTACATGTTGACTTTGCAGATATTTCTTTGAGTTATTGAAAATAATATTAATCTACGGACAAATGCTTTTAAAATAACTAAATATTTCAATAATTTAGACGAAATTTTACTTTAAATTATATACATTTTCATGTTATACTTTAACAGTCCAAATAAATGCCTTTAATCTTCGGTACGATAATTACATATCATTGAATTTAAAATTATACTGTCTTACAAAGAATGCCATTATCGTTCGTAAGCTAATAGACAAATGACCTTATATTAAAGATTTTTTGTTTTGGTCCGAACTTTTCGATAGTCATAAAGTGGTTGAAAATGCCGTGGTGGGAAATCGAAAATGAAAGTAGCCCATTATGTTTTTCACATATTGGTTTATCTGTTCACCGAGTTTCAAGAAAATCTTTAAACGCTGTATAGGCATTAACATATTTCAGTAAAGCCCGTTACTGACTTCACCTACAAATCTGTTAAACTCCCCTTAAAAATAACGAAGCGATATATTTTTTGACACACTTTTCAATTTTGACACACTTTCAAATGCCAATTATTTTTATCTTATTTTATTTATTTTTGTAAAAATTATTAAATATGACATGTTTGATTTTCTTTTGATATATAAAAAAACAGTAAGGAATAGCTGGCAGAGCCGACTGTATGATTCTTAATATATGAGGGGCTAAAACAAAATCTTGTTCGGTTTCGGTAAAATTTTATAAAATCGAATCAGTTAGTAATTATGAGTCAGTATTCAGTGTTTTTATGCGTTACACTTAATGGTAAATGCAAAATATACTTGACTTAATTACAATATATTTAAGCACGTTCCATGTATTTAATTTAAGTACAAGATGTAATTGATTTAAAGTCGTTTCATTACTTTAATTGAAGTCCAAGATGTAATTCGTTTAAAGTCTTTCCATGTCTTTAATTGAATTATAAGATGGATTTAGTTAATGATAATTGTCAAAATCATAACTATTAGGATAATTTCATTGATTCTTAGAACGATGTTTTTCAGTGTACTTACCTCTAAACTCAACTTCATCAACCTCTATAAAAAAACCTCATTTCTTTCATAATATATAAAGGTCGGACGCAAAATACCAAACTTTATACAACACTTATGGCGCCTTGACACCAAATCGGGAGGAACATATATATATCAATATCTAAATCTGAATCGATTTTCCTTCAATTTAGCAGTGTTCATTACAGTAATAAGAAATTTCTTTCTGCTGAATTTCGAACTGATCGGGTATAAAATCTAGTTTGTGCAGCGATCAGCAGAAATTTCATGCTGATCGGATAAAAAAACTGTTTCTACAGCGCTAAGATGTGAAATCGGGTTTAAAATATATGTGTGGGCTATATCTAAATTTGAACCGATTTTCCTCAAATTTAGTATTGTCTCTAAAATATCAAAAGACGTTTCTCTGTCAAATTTTTATACAGATCGGTTAAAAAAGGTTGCTTATATGTACATGCCAAATCGGAGTTACATTTATATGGGAGCTATATGTAAATCTGAACCGATTTTTTACCAAGTTCAAAAGGTCCAAAAGAAAGATATGTGCAAAGTTTCGTTGAAATTGCACTATAATTACGACATGTACATTGATCACAAGAATACATGGACGGACGGACAGACAGACATGGCTAAATCGACTCAAAGAGTGATTCTATGTCGACAGGTATAATTTACATACTATGGCTTAATCTTCTCTCTTTATGCGTGTTTCAAACAAATGCACAAAATCATAATGCCATGTACCACAGTGTGATGTAGGTTATAAAAATAGTGAAATCAATGACACCAGGTGAAACCTCTTTCATTTGGCTCAAAAACTTTTTGGTAAAACTAAAAAAATTAAATTTCTTTCTACATACGAGTATAGTGTTTCATGGCAATTATTGCCTGTACCTAATGTCGAAATTAATAAAAATTCCGAAATTAATACATGGAATTAGTTTTCCGTTTCACTTTTTTATATTTTCTTAGCTTACTTAATTGCTTCTTTTTTAATTCAATATTTTAAAAGTGCTTCAAATCGGAATTGCTGTGCTCATTTTTAAATACCAAAAATAGAATTTAACGTTGACTGATGATTTACAAAAGTTTAAACAATTTAGGAGATAACTAAAGGCGATATCTTTCTGAAAAAACATCGACGTGAAATACTAGAAAGTATTTACACTTTTTAAGTCGAAATTATGTAGTCCCTCAAATTTAACTCTCAAATTTTCAAATTTCCAAAATGTGTTGAAAAGCTGCAGTTTTCGGGAAAAGGGTAAAGAAAATGTTGCACTTATTTCAGAATCGAAATCGCTATAAGCATGTAGTTTTTACACCTAAAGTGTCTTCTTTCAAACGATATTATTTTTTTTTTAGAAAATCGGCAAAATTACCTATTATGTTGTGGTAGAATCCTATCCCGCCCACTTCTGGTAAATTTATTTCTATAGAATCTCCTATGTTACAAACTAAATTTCAGTCATATTCATTCTCGCCCACTTTGACTAATCTTCTGACAGTAACACGAGTGATTCTAAATTTCGTCCCACTTTGATCAATAAAAATATATTCCAACTTTAACCACTTTTGGAAAAATTACTAATAGTGACTCCAATAAATTACAATAATTTCGTTCTTCTGCAATTTATAGTTATCAAGATATTTAATATTTAAATATTGCACGCCCACTTTTGTGGAAATTACTAATATTCTACAATCCAAATTTCGTTCTTCTACGATCAATTGTTTCCATGATAATCAATTTTTAAACACTGCTACGTTCACTTTTTCCACGACCATTAATCCAACCGTGGACAGTTTTTGTGAATTTATTGATATTAATTACGCTAATTTGTGTACTAAATTTCGTTCTTTTCCAATCAATACTTTCATTCATGTTTTATATAACTCTCCGTCACTTTTGTCTCGCCCACTTTTAATTAAACCCCACACCACACTATGGTACAGGTTATTTATTATTCGTTTGTTTTGTGGCAGATGTTTGTAACGCGTCGAAATACTGTAGCTAGATCAACCGATTGAATCAGAATCGCCAGTGATTTAACTATGTATATCCGCCCGTTCGTCTGTCTGTCTTTCTGACCATCTTAGGTTATTCGCAAATTACAAGTCGCAATTTCACTCCGAACTTGATGAAATTTGGACCGAAGCACCATTTCGCATCTGGGAAAGCTTACTGAAAATGGAGAGAATTGGTTCAGATTTAGATTAAGGGAACTGTTATAGGTTCCCGCTTAGCGCTATATCAGCTCTCTTTTACGTCCAATCGTGTCTTTCATAATGCAAGAACAAACACTGCCCAATTAGAACAAAATCGGTTAATTCGCTTGATATAACTCCCATATATAGAACTATTTTTATACCCTACACCACACTGTGGTACAGGGTATTATAACTTTGTGCATTTGTTTGTAACACCCAAAAGGAGAAGAAATAGACCCATCGTTTATTATACCGATCGACTTAGAATCACTTTCTGAGTTGATTTTATGTCCGTCTGTCTGTCCGTCTGTGCATGTATTCTTGTAATCAAAGTACAGGTCGCAATTATGGTCCGATCTCGACGAAACTTTACACATTTCTTTTTTTTGGCCCAAGGACGATCCCTATGGAATTTGGTTAAAATCGGTTCAGATTTAGATATAGCCCCCATATATATGTTAGCCCCGATTTGAAATGTAAGCGCTGTAGAAACTTTATTTTATATCCGATCAGTATGAAATTCGGCAGAAAGAGGTTTCTTATTATATGAATGAACAATGTTAAATTTGGAAGAAATCGGTTCAGATTTAGATATAGCCCCCATATATACGTTACCCCCGATTTGACATGTAAGCGCTTTAAAAGTGTTATTTTATATCCGATCAGTGCGAAATTCGGCAAAGAGAGGTTTCTTATTACATGAAGGAATACTGCCAAATTCGGAGAAAATCGGTTCAGATTTAGATATAGCCCCCATATATATGTTACCCCCGATTTGACATGTAAGCGCTGTAAAAACTGTATTTTATATTCGATCAGTGCGAAATTGGGCTGAAAGAGGTTTCTTATTACATGAATGAATACTGCCAAATTCGGAGCAAATCGGTTCGGATTTAGATATAGCCCCCATATATTGGTTCACATGTAAGCGCTGTAAAAACTGTATTTTATATCCGATCAGTATGAAATTCGTCAGAAAGAGGTTTCCTAATAGGATGAATGAACACTTTTACATTTGGAAGTAATCGGTTCAGATTTAGATATAGCCCCTATATATACGTTACCCCCGAATTGACATGTGAGCGCTGTAAACATGTTATTTTATATCCGATCAGTGCGAAAGTCGGCAAAAAGAGGTTTCTTTCAACATGAAGGAATACTGCCAAATTCGGAGAAACTCGGTTTAGATTTAGATATAAGACCCATATATATGTTACCCCCGATTAGACCAGTAAGCGATGTAGAAACTGTATTTATATCCGTGCGAAATTCGGCAGAAAGAGGTTTCTAATTACATGAAGGAATACTGCCAAATTCGGAGAAAATCGGTTCAGATATAGCTCCCATATATATGTTACCCCCGATTTGACATGTAAGCGCTGTAGAGACTGTATTTTATAACCGATCAGTACGAAATTCGACAGAAGGAAGTCTTTTTACATGAATGAGTATACAGGGAAGATCGGTTCAGATTTATATTAAAGCTCCATATATATGTTCCTCCTGATTTGGTATCAAACCGCTATAGAAGTTGTATTTTACTTCCGATCATTAAAATTTTCCAGAAAGATGTTTCTCAATTTAGGAACGAATATTGCTTAATTTAGCGATTATCGTTTCAGAATTAGATAATATGTTTCTACCCATTTACCAATTATTCCAAATTATTATGGCAATGACCCTTATCGCATTGTTAGGGAGGTGTAGGGTATTATATAGTCGGCCTCGCCCGACTTTCTGCCTTTCCTTACTGGTTTCACTTCAGATATAGGAGGAATATCTAATGTTTCCTCAGATTTGGCATCTTAGAGCTAAAGTTGCTGAAACTTGCACCAAGTTCTATTGGATAGTAGTTATGGCACAAAATTTCAACGAGATCGGTTAGAGACTGTCCGAGTTGGAGGGTGTTGAATATTGACATTTTGGTCAAACGGCCCTGTTTTCCCATCCATATAAATAATGCATCGATTTTCTTCGGAATCGCCTCATTTTGTTCATGACCGATCATATTTTATATTAAAATAATAAAAATATAATTAATGTGTTGTTTTTAAAAGCTTTTAATTAAAAAATTATTAAAATTTTCTCAAAAATGGGATTTTTTTTCACAATATTTTGTAAGATATATTTGAAACCGATGATTAAAAAACTACATTACCAATTGCGATAAAGGGTCCTCCAGTTATGCTTCAATATGTGGTACAACCTCTCTTTTTGGGGGTTTATCTTTATTTTGATAGATAAACAAGTCCCATAACGGTAATAGACCACAAAGCTCTAAAGGAAATGACCTAAGCTTTCTTGTGAACAAATATAATACCATGGGTTTTTGACAAAAATGTCAAAAAATAGATTTAATTTCACAAAAGCTTACTCACTTAACATGAAATCCCCCATACATCAAGATGTATTTTTTAGGAAAGTTTTTGCTTCCAACTTTTGTCCATCCAGATTGACAAAATAACGCACTGTGCTGCGACATATGAATGAGACAAGGCTAATTTTAATGAATGAATTTTAATAGTAAGATTCAGCGGTTTTGAAGATATCATTTAAAATATTGCAAAAATCGAGTGATAATTTAAAAAGTTTGATGTTTGAATTGAAATAAAATATATAAAGTATTTGCATAACTTTTCATTGGACTTGAGTTATTAAGTTAAAAATATCATAAGTTTTATAAGCTTTAATTTTATTGTGAAAATTTTTACTTCGAAATATTCCAAATCAACATAACGTCGGCTTAATTCTGTTTTGTTCCACACGCAATTGTTTACTATTGGAGAAAACCGCATTTAGAATTTGGAAGAAAAACGGGATCAACAGTGTAAACATGATTGTCATACATTTATGTGTCATTCATTTCAAAAATAAGCAAGTTATAAACATTTTTTGTATGACATTTTGGTCCATATCCGATGTTTTAAAATATTTTTTCGAATTTTTATTACATGGTCCAAAAAGAGGCTCGATATGGAAGGAATGTAATTTGCTTGATTCGGGAGTAAATTGGTGGCATAGAACAAAAAAATTAACGTTATTTCCTGTAAATAACGTTAATTTTTGATATTTACGGGGTAAATTAAATCCATTTACCCCGTAAATATCAGGAAAGCAAGGAAAACAATTATTCGAAGTTCTGAAAGAGTGTGCTTACAAACCACACGCTGATAAAATCGCTTCTGTAGTATTCTGTCCTAAACATATTCTGCTTGAAATATACAAATTTTTAGGGCACAGTCGAAATATATTATATTTGGCACACACAAATATTATATATTTGGGGAGAGGCTGTTCTAAACAAATCCTTGTTCCTGTCCCAAATTTTTTTATTTGGTCGGCCTATTATTTACATAACAAATATTTATTTGCATTTAAGTTGGCAGAAAATATATCAATATCTTAATTTTAAGACAAGTTTTATATTTTTCTGTAATTCAACGTTAATATTTTCAGAAATTTTAAATGATCGTAAAAATCGTGTAATTTTGCGTAGTGATACATTATGCAAGATGGGTTGACAAAAAATGATGACTAGGAATAAATATAAATTAAAAATTATTGCTTTAAAACAAATGTTATTGCTACTTATGTCATTTTCGATTATAAGGAATAACACAAAATCAATGAAAAATTAAATAAAAATCGGCAACGTTTTTAAAATATTTATTAAACAAAATATATTTGTTGAAATTCCTGGACAATAATGTTATATAAACAAATATTTTATTGGAGAAAACTAGTTTCCAAATATATTTTGTTGTAATATATTAATACGTGTATGGGTAGTTCTTTCTCAAATTCTCAGAAAATGTTGCCCTAGTATGTGGAAGTAATGACCCACTATATTAAAAAACAAGTAAGAAAGTTTCAGTCGGGTAAACCGACTAAGATATACCCTCACTTTGTGAGTAATGATATATGGAATATTACACGATATATATGGAATCCGTCAATTTGTGTGGGAGGTACCAGAACGGGTTTAACAAGTACACCTATTTTTCCCTGAATAGTAGATACTTTAAATACATTGCACTGTGCTGAATAATAAGCGTTTTTGTGTATACTAACGTTATGAGATATTAAATTTGGGTATGATTTGGAAATTTTGTGTGGGAGGTACAAAAAGGGGCGTGGTGATAACGCCCATTTTTCACAGGGCTATAGAGACTATAAAAGGGAGGGAGGTACCAAAAGGGGCGTGGCAACTTCGCCCATTGTTCTCGAGTTGCTAGCGACTAATAAACTAGTACTATGTGTGGAATTTCAGAAGATTCGAATAAGTAGTATACCAGTTATTAAAGAATCAATATTTGACAACATTTTAACCCTTTGTGAGGAGTGGACCAATATGGCCCATCTTCGAACTCAGCCGGAGATAGAAAAAAATATTACCACATACCAAATTTGAGGTCAATCGGTTACTCCTTTCGAGAGTTATCGTGCGCACCAGCCAGCAGACAGACAGACAGACGGATGGACATTGCTCATTCGACTTAAAATGACCCAAAACGGATTTCCTCCGAACATACTTGGGGTCTTAGATCACTCCTTCGATGTGTTACACTTTTTTCGTAGCAAATGATATATATCCTCGTCACACTAAAATGAGGGTATAAAAATATATGAAAAGTAGAGGCAGGACGTGAGGTCAAAGTTCAGAAAAATTGATTTTTTTCCTCTTTAATAGTTTTTTTGAAGTTAATAAAATTAATGCTACAAATCATAAGAAATTGAAAATAGAAAATATTGTTTCTTAAAGAAAATCTTCACCAAATTACAAAGAAAAATGTTTGTATGTGTTTTCAACTATATTTTGTTTGTTGATTTTTTTTTAAATATTGTTTCTGTGTAATTTGGTGAAGATTTTCAGTTATTATAATGTAACCAAAATGTACACCATCGGTAAAGTACATATGGACCATTTTTTATAAAAAAATTAAGGAACAAATTAGATCCATTCTGAGATATCGCAATTAATAGTGACCGAAAAGTTACCGAAATAAACTGTTTTAGATAAAACTAGTATTTTTTATGAAAAGTACGTAGAAAAAGCTTTAAAAAATTATATTTTGTATGTTCAATGTCTTATGTTTTGTAGGATTAACATTGACTTGAAAAGCCCTTACCGAGGAAAAAATATTTTTTTGAACTTTGGCCTTATCTCCTGCCTCCAATTTTCATTTGACTGTTTTTAATATTGTGGGTCATTACTCCCACATACTAGGATAACATTTTCTGAGAAATTAAGAAAGACTTAATTTTTGACCTATGACACTTGAGAAAGAACTACCCATATGCCTTCCAAATAAATTTTATTGATTTTCAAATAAAATTTATTTGCTTAAAAATATATAATATGTAAAATTTTTTGTTAAAAATTTTCCATCTTTCCATTCAAACCTATCAAAAAAGGAAATTTGCCCAGTGCGTATAATCAACTCCTAACTCAAAAAGACACAAAAATGACATATGGACGAAAATAGCGTTAAGCTGACGATAAGTTGTCAATTCATCAATGTAATTCATCATTATGCACGAAATATCTGATATAGTAGGATTACAATTATAACGGTATTTTACAGAAATTTTCAAAAAAACGGAATTACTGAAATACTAAAATTGCACAATTGGCACAATTTTAACGTAAAGGTACATTGTCAAATATCATCATTAGATGAAGTATCTTTTTTATGAATTACGGAAGTGTTTCAAATTAATAAGGTTGTATAAATTACTGCAGTAATTTCAATCTTGATGGAATTGATTTTAGAAATAACGTAAATTTCAATGTTGTTTATGGTTATGATACAATTTTACTATGCTGCAGTTGTTTTGCAGAATTAATCAGATGTCGATAGTGCACAAGGATCAGATATTTCATTCAAAGAACAGATTGACAACCACATTTCACACTGAAGTCTCTCTCGTGTTATTAGTACTAAATGTTCTACATTCCATTTCACTCCATTGTGTTTGTGAATGATGAAAGTAAAACGTAACCAAATAATAATTATAATATATTTGTATGTTACATATTGAATATGTTTGGGGCAATATCCCATAGAAGTAAATTTTTCAGCGTGTTGGTTTTATTGGATCCCGTACCTATTTTTAATTTTGTTGCAAAGATGAATGTTTAGAAAAAAAAAAAACACTTGATAATTGTACAAATATGAATTATTTTCTTCTTTGTCTAATTTGGAATACTCTAAATATTCTTCACTTCTTTGTAGAGTTATGTCAAAAACCAGATTAATAGATTCCCATAGATTCTCTCACGTTAATCACCTTCACAATGCAAATTATAGCAAAATAATGTCAGCTTTTACTACCCATTTTGTTAAGACGAAATTGGGAACTATGATTTCTTCAGGGGTTTGTTCCAAGCAGATGATGTACGGTGGGTGGTTGTGTCATCCCTCACCCCAAATTTGTAAATTTTTTTCAAATCGATCGATACTCAATTCGAGTGTATGACTTCGTTAGCAAAATTTTCAAATTTCGCTGAAATGGAAAACATACCTCATTGGTGTTCTCCCGCCGCGGCGTGTATCAAATATCAGTTAAGTTGGCGAAGTCGGCTCTGACAGAGTCTATTCTGGCCAAACGATGGGGTTTGTTTGTTGACTTCGAATTTTGCGAATTCGCTGACGGAACTTCTGGTCGCGGAACCAACGTTATGCGAAATGTGAATGCAGCCAAACAACAACCAATGGCGGCAACAAAAAAACGAAAATAACAACACCCACAGATTTTCAAAACACTTTTGCTGTTGTTTAATTATTTTTATTTATTTATTTTTGTTTTATTTATTTTCTCTTCATTTGGTTATTTGAATACAATTTATTATTTGCAGAATTTTTGCAATAATTCTAAATTAAACATAACATTTGGTCACTTTTTACTTTTGGAAAACATAAAAAAGAAAAACAATTCAATCGAACATCCGACACTTATATATGTTTTGGATTTTCGACATCGACGGTTAGATTTCCTTTATATTATTTTCTCGAAATTTACAATAATAATCGGCGGCGATTTTCGGGTTTCCCGTTTTATTTTGGTTTATTTCGATTTATTCTTGTGATTCAAAATTCACTTTGCATTTTCACAGTTCACAAAGACGTGGACGTGGACGAAGCGGACGACGACGGTCGACGGTGTTAGACCGCCGCAACACTGACAGTGACAGATAATGTGAATGCATTTTTGCTCGCTTCGAGAGGCGTTCTTCGTCGGTCTTCGGTCGTTGTCGCTATCGCTGTCGTTGTTGCGTGCACAAGCGCCAAACCCGTTCGTTGCATTTGGTAGTCGAATACAAACTGAATTTTCAAAAACCAAAATTCTTATTTACGTAAGAAAAAGGCAAATTTCCATCCATCCATCCATCCATGCATTCGTACGTACGTCGCTCGGTCGTACGTACGTACGTATCCATCCATCCATTCACTCACACAAATGCCTTCCATTGAGTTCCCATGCTGGGAGTACCAAGAAGCAGCAACAGTCAGCCAGTCCACAGCACGAGCTGCTCACATACGGGACAACACACTAGTAATGAATGCTACACCGAAAAAAGTGACTATGACGATTCTTATTCATTGAATTTATGTAAAGTTGACATTGATTTAAGAGAGTAGATTTGATTTAGCCTAAACAAAAAATAACATTAAGGAAAGGCAGAAAGTCGGGGGGGGGGGGCGACTATACTTATATAATACCCTACACCTCCCTAACAATGCGATAAAGGTAATTTCGATAGTAATTTGATAAAAATGTGGCTATATCTAAATCTTAACCGATTATGGCTAAATTAAACAATATACAATATACATATATATAAAACTAGCACTTAAATACCCGGCGATGCCCGGGTTGTCTTTGAAAACAGTGATCCAAACATTAGTATTATTTTTGATTTTGAATAAAAAATAAGGACACAAAAACTAAAAAAAAATGTTGGCTATAGCTAAATTTATGTAAAAATACGTATTTAAAATCTTTGGTTTACAAATGCCTTCGAATATTTGATCATACGCCGATCATTAAGAATTTGTTTAACATCCATTAGTCTACTTGAAAGTCTATCAAACTCCAGATGCTCTCAAAAACTCAAACAAATTCACTGACAACAGTAAAAAATTCTGTAAATATGAAAGCACAACCTCAAATGTATGATATGTGTGCAAACTTTCGAATTAATACTTTTATGGGATCAGTGGTCAAGAGGTCACCAAATAAGTGACTGAGAAACAAATGCATAATATGCCATGTATGTTTCAAATTTCGTATACATTTTTGTTTAAATATTACCGGTGTATATAGCGATATATTTCGAAAAGACTTTTAAAAATTATGTCTCCGTTTTTGTGTACCTCTTGTCCTCAGGCCGGACGACGCATTTCCTTGAAAATCGTTTTATGCACATATATGTGCAGCTCCACAGATCTTTATGGGATTTTTCTTGGAAGAATGAAAAAATCTTAAAGAATTTTGAAATGTAGTGGAAGAATGAAAATTGCTTTGGTCAATAGTGACAACAATCTTAGAATTCAAAATTGTTTTTTTCCTGTGAATACTACATATTATTTTATCTTTGTATAATTTAAACGCGAGAGTTGACCACTTTCCAAAAAACGACTATGTTCATAGTCCGTAGGGTATACCACACTGGAGTTTCTAGCTTTCTACCTGTTATATGAGTCGCAACGGTCAAGCGGCCAAAAGTCGCTTGAATTAGTAACAGGTGGCGCAAAAGTAACCTTTCGAGCGTATGTTAGACGCGATTGGCGGTCAGCAGCTAACAGCTGATGCACCGTCTGGACTTTGTACGGAAACGTCTTCAAATCTTGTACCAAAATTCGCTGTAGAGACCGTCGACTGATACCCATTTGCGTGGCACGTCGTCTGGTCGATGTCGCTTCCATGACATCCTCGGCTACAGCAGCAATATTCTCTGCAGAACGGCTACTCCGGGGTCTGCCACGCCTGGCAGCATCTCGTGTTGTGCCAGTACAGAAAGTGAGGGAATTGATTTAGTCACTGCTAGACTGATCACAGTCGGAGAAGTGACCGAATTGACGATGTTAGATAGGTTACCACAGTAAGTGGTGAGCGATATATTTTGAAAAGGCTTTAAAAATTTTAAGACGCGGTTTTATGCCCGGTTTGACCTAAGACTGGACATCGAATTGTTGTTTTCGCATGACCATTGAGATTAGTCTGTACATATAAATTTGTAAATCATTGGCTCTTAAGGAACTTTTAAAATCAGAGAAATAATGAAAATTTTTCGGGTCACAGTTAAACTGACCACATTCAGATAATTCAAAATAATTTTTCGCGCATATATTTGCGGTTTATAGTACTTCATATATACAAAGTTTTAACTTTGTATCTTATAAGAGAATTCCGAAACGACAAAAACAAAACGCAAGTTTTTGATAGCGCTACAACTGACCACTGGCCGAAATATGATTAAGCGAGTAGTCCGTAGTTTATACAACACTCCAGTCTAGGTGTGTGCAAAATTTCAGCTCTCTAGCTTTAACAGGAGCCTCTGTGGTCAAGTGGTCGAAAATCACTTGGCGGAAAATCGGAAATCAAAGTAGCCTATGGCACTTCCCAGGCATTGGTCTATCTGTCCACCAAGTTTCAAGAAAATCGGTTCAGCCGTTTAGGTGTGATGCTGGAACAAACAAACAAACAGGCAAACAAACGATTTTATAATATTAATAGGATAATAGGATAAAGTCTCTACGCCGCTTACATGTCAAATCGGGTGTAACATATGTATGGGGGCTATATCTAAATCTGAACCGATTTTTCCCGTAATTGGCAGTTCCTTCATGTAATAAGAATCCACTTTCTGACGAATTTTACACTGTCAAGTCGCTGTCAAGTCAAATCGGGGGTAACTTATAAATCTGAACCAATTTTCCCTAAATTTTGTATTGTATCTATGTGTATCAAGAGACTGCTCTGTGCCAACTTTTGTACAAATCGGATCAAAAATTTTGCTTATACAGTGCACATATGCCAAATCGGAGGTACATATATGTATATGGGAGCTATATGTAAATATGAACCGATTTTAACCAAATTCAATAGGATATGTCTAAAGTTTCGTCGAGATTGGACCATAATTGATTACAAGAATACGAGTACATGCACAGACGGACGGACAGCGGACATAGCTAAATTAACTCAGAAAGTGATTCGATCGGTATAATAAACAATGGGTCTATTTCTTCTTCTTTTGGGTGTTAATAACAAATGCACAAAGTTATAAAACAGAGTTTTCCAACAAGAGGTGTTATTTTGAATCACCCGGTATTTCGGTAGCTGTCACCTCTGAAGCTTTTATTCTTTGACATTCGACAAGTAGAAACTACGCCATTACTACAAATGGAACGATACACGATTCAACAACGCATTGAAATTATTAAAATTCACTACAAAAATGGTGAAAATCTTGCAGTCACAGTTCGCAAAACTAAAGCATTTTTGGGTCGTAGTGAAGCACCTTGTCGGACCGCAATACAGAAATTGGGGGAACAATTCGAGCTGTTGGGACAAGTTAGTGATGTGAAGAATAAAACCCGTGCACGTCGCTCAAGAACTGTAGCCCAAGGTGTTGAAGAAAAACCAGATTTGTCCATTCCTCGTCGTTCTTTGGAATTGGGCATTCCACAAACGTCATTACACCGTATCTTGCATAAAGACTTGGGTCTAAAGGCTTATAAAGTTCAGTTAACAAAAGAACTCAAGCCGGCCGATCATCAACAACGTCGTGTCTTTACTGATTGGGTCCTTGAAATGCATGAATTCCATCGAAAAATCATCTTGACTGATGAGGCCCATTTCCACCTCGGTGGCTACGTCAACAAGCAAAATTGTCGCATCTGGGGCTCGGAAAACCCAAGTGTTATTGTTGAGAAGCCTCTCCATCCTCAAAGTGTGACTGATTGGTGCGGTTTATGGTCCGGCGGGGTCATTGGACCTTACTTTTTCAAAAATGAGGTTGGATCAACAGTTACGGTGAATGGATTGCGTTATCGAGAGTTGATTAATGATATTTTATGGTCGGAGTTGGATGGTATTGATCTGGACAACGTCTACTTTCAACAAGACGTTCGTTGCTACAAGCAACGAAACCATTGCTCTGTTACGGGAAAAGTTTCCGGACCGTGTTATCTCTCGAAGAGGTGATCATAATTGGCCACCGAGATCTTGTGATTTAACACCTTGCGAATTCTTCCTTTGGGGCCACGTGAAAGATAAGGTCTACGCCAACAGCCCAGCGTCGATTCAAGATCTCAATGATAGAATTCGTGAGGCTATCTATTCTAAAAAATTAAACCTTAAAAACCTATTTCTAAAAAATTAAACCTTAAATTTCTAAAATTGCCAAAATACTTAAATACAAGTTAAACATTGTTTTATAAATATTATTTCCAAATAAAAAGTATTAGGATGAAAACATAATTTTGTTTAGAACAACATCCTCACAAACATATAATATTTGTCAGTGTCAAATATTATATATTTGCAATACAGAAATTGGGGGAACAATTCGAGCTGTTGGGACAAGTTAGTGATGTGAAAAATAAAACCCGTGCACTTCGCTCAAGAACTGTAGCCCAAGGTGTTGAAGAAAAACCAGGTTTGTCCATTCCTCGTCGTTCTTTGGAATTGGGCATTCCACAAACGTCATTACACCGTATCTTGCATAAAGACTTGGGTCTAAAGGCTTATAAAGTTCAGTTAACACAAGAACTCAAGCCGGCCGATCATCAACAACGTCGTGTCTTTACTGATTGGGTCCTTGAAATGCATGAATTCCATCGAAAAATCATCTTGACTGATGAGGCCCATTTCCACCTCGGTGGCTACGTCAAAAAGCAAAATTGTCGCATCTGGGGCTCGGAAAACCCAAGTGTTATTGTTGAGAAGCCTCTCCATCCTCAAAGTGTGACTGATTGGTGCGGTTTATGGTCCGGCGGGGTCATTGGACCTTACTTTTTCGAAAATGAGGTTTGATCAACAGTTACGGTGAATGGATTGCGTTATCGAGAGTTGATTAATGATATTTTATGGTCGGAGTTGGATGGTATTGATCTGGACAACGTCTACTTTCAACAAGACGGCGCTACAAGCAACGAAACCATTGCTCTGTTACGGGAAAAGTTTCCGGACCGTGTTATCTCTCGAAGAGGTGATCATAATTGGCCACCGAGATCTTGTGATTTAACACCTTGCGAATTCTTCCTTTGGGGCCACGTGAAAGATAAGGTCTACGCCAACAGCCCAGCGTCGATTCAAGATCTCAATGATAGAATTCGTGAGGCTATCTATTCTAAAAAATTAAACCTTAAAAACCTATTTCTAAAAAATTAAACCTTAAATTTCTAAAATTGCCAAAATACTTAAATACAAGTTAAACATTGTTTTATAAATATTATTTCCAAATAAAAAAATATTAGGATGAAAACATAATTTTGTTTAGAACAACATCCTCACAAACATATAATATTTGTCAGTGTCAAATATTATATATTTGGAATGTACCCTAAACATATGTATGTTTCCAGCAGAATATGTTTGGAACAATATACTACAGAAGCGATTTTTTTCATCGTGTACATACTTCAAAAAATAGGGCTCAAATATAAAAGGTACCTTCATTAAAATTAGAATTGAAAAAAAAAATATTTACCATAAACAATTTTTTGTTTTGGTTACATAAATTAGTATGCTTTAATCTACACAGATCGATATGTACATCCGACAGTCCATGTAGTTTTCTAATGAAAGTTCCGCTCGCAATTCCACGTTTTCATATACAAATTATTTTTTTTAATTTACCCAAAATGTTAAATGGTCCAAAGTTTTTAGATACATTGCTTCCCGAAAATATCGCATATATTCTATCTGGCTGTAATACATGAATATGTGCTTTGCTGAAAAATGAGCCATAAAGGACTAAGTTATTTATATACATTGTTCGCATATTAGTCCCTTCCTATAGTCCGTTCCTATTTGAGTTGTTTACGCTCTAGAAAGCAAATGTTACATCTCTATCTTTATAAATAGTTTTATTTGTTACTATTCTGTCGGACTTTCCCCATTTATTTTTGGTTAATGCTTATAACAAAAAAGCTGGGATAAAGTTGAACTGTGTTCGAGTCATTGACAATATTAAAGTCGCAGATGGGAATTTCACAGCCTTACAAATATACGAGTAAGATTATTTTAATTACAAATGACAGCAATTGTCGAAACAATGAAGTAATTCATAAATTTGATTAATGTATTTTTCTTTTCTAAAAAAGATGTTGCCCTATCAGAGAGCAGCATTTTAATAATGTCACTGCTGCATTTTTTATGGTCGGAATCGAAAACTAAAATAGAGAAAGCTAGCCGTGTAACTCACTAAAACAAAACTAACCAGTAAGGAAAGACAGAAAGCCGACTATATAATACCCTACACCTACCTACCAATGCGAAAATGGGCATTGCGATAAGAATTTGGCAGTGTTCATACATGTAATAAGCAAACTCTCTCTGCCGATTTTCGTACTGATCGGATATAAAACACGGTTTCTACAGCGCTTACATGTCAAATCGGGTGTAACATATATATTGGGACTATGTTAAAATCTGAACCGATTTTTCCCGAATTTGGCAGTGTTCATACATGTAATAAGAAAACTCTCTCTGTTAAATTTCGTACTGATCGGATATAAAACATGATTTCTACAGCGCTTAAATGTTAAATCGGGTGAAACATATATATGGGGGCTATATCTAAATCTGAACCGATTTTCCCCGAATCTCTCTTTTAAATTTCGTACGGATCGGATATAAAACATGATTTCTACAGCGCTTAAATGTTAAATCGGGTGAGACATATATATGGTGGCTATATCTAAATCTGAACCGATTTTCCCCGAATTTGGCAGTGGTTATTCATGTAATAAAAGAACTCTCTCTGCCAAATTTCGTAGTGATCTGATTTAAAATACAGTTCCTACAGCGCTTACATGCCAAATCGGGTGAAACATATATATGGGGGCTATATCTAAATCTGATCGGATTTTCTCCGAATTCGGTAGTGTTCATTCACGTAATAATAAAACTCTCTCTGCCGAATTTCATAAAGATCGGATGTAAAATGTGGTTTCAACGGCGCTTGCATGTCAAATCGGGTGAAACATATATATGGGGACTATATCCAAATCTGAACCGATTTTAACCAATTTCAATAGGGATCGTCCTTGGGCCAAAAAAGAACACTATGCTAAATTTCATCACAATCGGACCATAAATACGACCTGCACTTTGATTACAAGAATACATGGACAGACGGACAGACGGACATGGCTAAATCGACTCAGAAAGTGATTCTGAGTCGATCGGTATAATAAACAATGGGTCTATCTCTTCTCCTTTGAGGTGTTACAAACAAATGCACAAAGTCATAATACCCTGTACCACAGTGTGGTGTAGGGTATAAAAACCAAGAATGCTCTAAGGCGCCACCTAAATAAAACATCTGTAGGCGAATGTACACACGCGGATATTTAGGCTTCGCTTGACTCTGAAAAACATCTGTTTTGTAGGACAGCGTCAACCCCTTCGATTAAATACAGGGCAGAAATGTTGAATTTTTGCACCGTGTAAGTGCGACATTTTTTACAAAAGAAAACGAAAAGCACTACAGCATTGTTTTACAAATGAAAACAAAAAGGAATTTTTTGGGCCGAAAGTTTTTATACCCTCACTTTAGTGTGACGAGGGTATATATCATTTGCTACGGAAAAAAGTGTAACACATCGAAGGAGTGATCTAAGACCCTAAGTATGTTCGGAGGAAATCCGTTTTGGGTCATTTTAAGTCGAATGAGCAATGTCCGTCCGTCTGTCTGTCTGTCTGTCTGTCTGTCTGTCTGTCTGTCTGTCTGTCTGTCTGTCTGTCTGTCTGTCTGTCTGTGTGTCTGCTGGCTGGTGCGCACGATAACTCTCGAAAGGAGTAACCGATTGACTTCAAATTTGGTATGTGGTAATATTTTAATCTATCTCCGGATGAGTTCGAAGATGGGCCATATTGGTCTACTCCTTCTGGTACCTCCCACACAAAGGGTTAAAATTTAGTGAAATATTGATTCTTTAATAACTTCTATACTACTTACTCGAATCTTTTGAAATTCTGCACATAATATTAGTATATTAGTCGCTATTAACTCGAGAAAAATGGGTGAAGTTGGCATGCCCCTTTTGGTACCTCCCACATAAATGGACCATTTTGCATCAAAATTTAACTGCTTATAACTTTAATACAAGTGCATAAAAATGCTTGAAATTTTCTACAGTATAATGTTTTTGTAGCGCCTATAGTCCGGTAAAAAATGGGCATTATTGTACAGCCCCTTTTGGTACCTCCCACACAAATGGACTATTTCGTACCAAAAGTAAACGGCTTGTAACTTTAATACCAGTGCATACAAATACTTGAAATTTTGTACAGTGTAATGCTGTTATAGTGCCTATAGTCCTGTAAAAAGTGGGCGTTATCACCCCGCCCCTTTTTGTACCTCCCACACAATATGACCAAATCATACCAAAATTACATAGCTCGTAACTTTAATATACCAGTGCACATAAACGCTTATAGTTCAGCACAATGCAATGTATTTACCGAAAAATACGTGTTTTTGGAAAACCCCTTCTGGTACCTCCCACACAAATTGACAGATTTATTGGTGTAATGTTATATATTACATTACTCACAAAGTGAGGGTATACCTTAGTCGGTTTACCCGACTGAAACTTTCTTACTTGTTTCTTTCAGTGTTCGGCCACATGTATGTTGCCCGAGTGCCGGTTTAAACGGAATGCTTGTGTCGGGAGTGAGTACTCGACAGTCGTAGTAAGTTGTTGTTAAGTCTGAGTGTGTCGGCCGACCACGACCAATACTTCCTCGCCATGTGTGTGTATGTGTGTAAGGGAATGCATCATGCAACTTGTGCATCACACGAGCAACAGTTGTGGCAACAACTTTGACACTCTCTTTGCCCCTCGCAACATGATGATGGCAACATTTGTTGCTTAGTCGATGCCCACCGTCAGGCGCTCATCTTCTCTTTGAAGAATTTTATGGCGGGAAATGCACTTCCGGTAGTGAATCACGGCATGTTTTTATTCCGATGTTGCCAACGAGACGTGTAATGTATATCAACATGTTGCGTATACAGCACGTGTCACTTTTCATTGAATGGGTACGAGTGTATGGATGTATAGGTGAGAGCATTGATGCATCAACACACGTCCCATGAGACATGTTTACGAGAGCCGACCCCCACGAACCCGTGAGTGTGCGAATATTGACTTTTATATGCCGAGTGTGGGTCAGTGTGTGTATATGTAGGAGGGAGGACGAGAGAGAGATAGGTGTGAATGTCTCACTCTGTAGGTCTCCATACATTGTATGGAGATTATGGCCAATTATTTGGTTAAACAGACACCACACCGTCAAAACAAAGAATAACACAAAACCAAAGCAAAAAAAAATACAAATGCGAATGCAACAACGAACAATGATTTTTAGTCGGTCTAAGCAGCTACTTAATCAATGATTGCCCCAATTACAGTTCAGTTCTATTTGAACGACTTTGGGTAGTATTAATTCACTCGGACTATATGACATTATTGTCAATTGGGCCACCGTTTCGGATTTCGTGGAGGGCTATTCTAGTGCCGACTGGTGATGGTATCACAGTGTCCAGGCTAATTATTAATGAGGGTCAAAAACTAACAAGGGAAACGTAGTTAGCAAATGTATCCGGAATCCATGTGATTTAACGGAATGGAAAATACATTTCAAGTTATTGAGTGGGTTTAACATTTTCGTGTTTTCGTTTCAAGAGATCAATGTTAGATCAGCATTTTGCAACGAATACAAATTATTTCCTCTAACTGCTAACAATGGTATCGTGTGTCCCAAAAAAATATCTCTTTAGACTGAAAAACTCTTGAAATGTATTATTAATCATTTTTAAAATTTTTGTCCTCGTTTTCTCCTTAATTTTTAAGAAGCGACAACAATCTCTTCAAAATAAGTTATAGTTATCTTTCGAGGAGACCCCGGTGCCATGCCGATGAAGCTTACTGTCTGTATAAGTGTATGATAATTCTTCTTACAGAGCGTTGTAAGTGATGCTTGCACCCTAGAGAATGTTACACTATATGCGCGATCAGTTCCTGACTATTGCTATAATTTCCTCAAATGTACTGGTATGACTGTGGCAGGGTATTTAACTAGAATATCCATTACATTTAGTACAGCTTAGCTCTACATATAAATTCCTTATTATTAAAAATATATTGTCCTTATTATTAAAAATATATTGTTTAGTATCGTAGAAGGTGTATTTCTGCAGAGCCGTCCACCAGACGACAATACCATACAGCATTATTGGTCTGACTACTGCCGCATACAACCAATAAACTATACGCGGGTTCAGACCCCAGCGTTTTCCTATTGCACTTTTACAGGTATATAGCGCCACCACAGCCTTCTTTGCTCTTTCTAAAATGTTGGGTTTGAAGCGCACCTTTTTGTTCTGAAAAGTACCTCAGTATATTGCGTTTTCATACATATAATGGCTTTCAAAAAGGCTATCGTGGAACTTGGCTATATTTTAGAGGACAATTTGGCCTAAAATACAAAAAATAAAATTTAAATATAAAAAGGGGATTTTTTTTAAACAAAGTATAATACATTTAAAAAAATTCGGAAACAAATTCTTTTTAAAATTGTTTTCTTTTTTCAATAAGATTGAAAATAATTACTTACATTTAAATAAATACTTACAAGTCCCATATTGATAGCTTTTACCAATAAAAAGATATAATTTTTATCCCCTCACCTTAGAGAGGGGGGTATATATCATTTCCTACGAGCCAATAGTGTAATACATCGAAGGAGTGACCTAAGACCCTCTTGTTGTTGTTGTTGTTGTAGCAGCTTGGAGACGCTGAGTTGATAATCCTTAAGTCTATTTCTATTACAGACTTCGTTCCGGCATATATCCGATTATCGGGGGATCCTTATGTTGTTTTCATCAATGTTGTCCGGTAGTAAATTAACATTCGTCTGTTAATATCAGGGAATGGATGTTATTTTGAGTGTTGCCGTTTCTATTCTCCACTAGAAGCGCTGCATTTCTATTAATAGTCGTCATGGTGTTATGTCTATTTTTACCTTCCCTGTTGACTTGTGTGACCAGATGTTGTTGTAGTGGTAGTGCGACCGGTGAGTTATTTTTAGCTGCAGAAACTCGAATTATGATGAAAACATGAAATGTTGATGTTAGATTTTTCCCGTGCCATGGCTGGGAGTTGAACCCAGCACCTTCGGGATCAAAGTCTAACGCACTAACCACTAAGCTACCGAACCACTAAGGGACCTAAGACCCTAGGTTTAGGTTTAGGTTTAGGTTAGGGTGGCAGCCGTATTTTTTTACAAGCTCACATAGACCAGTTTAGGTCCCTAGTGTTACCACGGGCTGAAATGCCCCTCATCGAAACCAACCTGTTTGATATATAAATTTATCGATAGTACGAATATCAGTACTAGAAAGATCTGTTAGGCTGCCTAAAAAGGCCGACCCCAGTATGTCCAGTCGTCGTTTACTCAAAGCGGGACAGTCGCAAAACAAGTGCTCAATGCTCTCCACTTCTTCCTCATCTCCACAGCTTCGGCAGAAGTCATTGGAGTCAATACCCAATCTTTTGGCGTGTTCGCCGATCAAGCAGTGTCCCGTCAGAACCTGTACTAACGTAGACAATCGTTTCCTCTCTAGTGCGAGAAGATATTTTGACCTTCTCAGGTCATACCTTGGCCAGATTTGTCTAGCTACCCTGCAGGTGCCGATTTCTGTCCATCTTTCGTTGGACTGCCTGATTGCCTCTTGCCTAAGCCAAAGCTTGCACGTGGATAGTGGCGCACCAATATATGCAAATTCTTCGAGAATTTGTAATGTCGTCCCTTTCCTAGCAAGTTCATCGGCTTTGCAGTTCCCCGGGATATCCCTATGCCCAGGCACCCATATGAGGTGTATATTAAACTGCTCAGCCATCTCGTTAAGAGATCTGCGGCAGTCGAGGGCTGTTTGTGAATTTAGGGATGTTGCCTCCAGAGAATTGATGGCAGCCTGGCTGTCCGAGTAAATGACAACGCCAGTGTTGGTTACTATGTTGCGACTCAGCCACTTGGCGACTTCCCATATTGCCATTATTTCGGCTTGATAGACACTGCAGGTATCTGGTAGTCTGTGAGCTATATCCAGACTAAGTTCTTCACAGTGTACTCCGAAGCCAACCTTTTCATCAAGCTTCGAACCATCCGTGTAAAAGTGGAGATGGTTTCTATTACCAGGTATTCTGCCGACCCATTCGTCTCGGGCGGGAATCATAGTGATGTAATTTCTCTCGAAGGTGTACACAGTTGGTATACAGTCCACTCGGTCTGTTACCATAGCACTACACTTTGATATCCTCATGTGACCATAGTTCTTGTACCTCCACATTGATAGGCAGTTTAATCTTATTGCCGCTTTGGTTGCAACTTCTCTCGCCACAATATTAATCGGCAGTATATGGAGTAGGGCTTGTAGAGACTCGGTCGCTGTAGTCCTTAAGGCTCCGCTTATGCTCAGGCAGGCAGTTCTCTGAACCTTTGTTAGTAGGTTGGTAATGGTTAGTTTGTCAGTTGCCGTCCACCATACCACAATACCGTATAACAGTATTGGACGAACTACTGCTATGTATATCCAGTGGACGATTTTAGGAGAGAGTCCCCACCGCGACCCTACAGCCTTTTTGCAGGAATATAAGGCGACGTTGGCCTTCCTTACACGTTCCAATACGTTAAGTCTAAATAACATTTTCCTATCTAGAATTATTCCTAAAAATTTTGCACTTTCAGAAAAGACTAGATCTGTTCCATTTATCCGAGGTGGAGGGTCCACATGTGGGACATTATTCATCCTAGTAAAGAGAACCAATTCTGTCTTGTTGGGGTTAACGCCCAAACCGCTGCTTCTGGCCCATCTAACCAACTTGTTCAGAGCCACCTGTAGGATGTCTCTGAGGACGTTTACGAATTTGCCACTCACTGCGATTGCCACGTCGTCCGCATATGCCACGACCTTGCAGCCACAACGTTCTAGATCTAGCAGGATTTCATTCACCGCTAGGTTCCAAATTAGTGGAGACAGTACTCCTCCTTGCGGGGTCCCTCTGTTTACATACCTTGTTAGAGTTGTGGACCCTAGACATGCTGTTATGCGTCTTCTGGTGAGCAGACTTTGAATTAGTCTAATCAAACTGTTGTTAACTTTTAGATGTGAGAGTGCCGCAATTACCGCATCTGAGTGAATGTTGTTAAAAGCCCCTTCTATGTCAAGAAATGCCACCATGGTGAATTCCTTGAAATGCAGGGACGATTCGATAGTGCTCACAAGTTCGTGCAGGGCTGATTCTGTAGACTTGCCCTTATTGTAGGCATGTTGGTTCCCCGACAGGAGTTTTGTATCCAGGTATTCCCTAATGAAATGATCTAAAAGTCTTTCCAGACCTTTCAATAGGAAGGAGGATAGGCTAATTGGTCTGAAGTCTTTTGGCCTAGTGTGTGATATCTTTCCCGCTTTAGGTATGAATACCACTTTGGTATCCCTCCACCGATTAGGGACGTATGAAAGCCTGATACAGCCTACATAAATTTTCTCCAGCCAGGGGATAATGTACTTTAACATTTTCTGCATTTCTGCTGGAGTGATGCCATCTGGTCCAGGTGACTTTAAGGGCTCAAAGCTGTTAATAGCCCAGCTTATTCTGGATCTCTCAGTCAAGAAGCTAGCGACGCTCGCAGTCCACTCGCACTCTTGTTGGTCCTGCTGATCCTCGGGTTCTGTTACAGAGTTCCCCGGGAAATGTGTGTCGAGCAGTACATTGAGCGACTGCTCGCTGTTTTTGGTCCAGTTATTTGCCTCATCCTGTAAATATCCCACTGTACAGGGTGAAGCAGATAATATCTTCCTCAGCCTAGCGGCGTCGGAGACCTTTTCCACTTCACCACAGAAGGTATACCAAGAGCGCCTTTGCGCCTTTCTAAGCTCCTTCTTATAGATCTTGAGTTGCTCTTTATAGGCATCCCAATCATTAGCGACCCCAGTAGATTTAGCCTTATTGAATAGCTTGTTGCAGGTCTTTTTCATAGCCGTTAGCTCAGAAGTCCACCATTGGGGTTTAGTTTTACCCTTGTACCTTGTTTTCGGACAGGCTTCTTCAAGGGAACTATTGAATGATGTGGTGATATGATCGACCAGATTATCCAGACCGGCTTTGTCATTAGGTTCGTACAGAAGTTTAGAGTTGAGGACTTTCTTGAAATTCTTCTCATACAGGTGCCACTTTGTCTTCCTTACATTTCTGTGGACGGCAGGTTTAGGCGCTTTTTCCGCGAGTTTGAACTCAATATAATGGTGATCTGAGAATGAGTGGTCGTCCAGTACATTCCACCCAATAATTTTGTCTGACAGCCGGTCAGTAGCAAACGTTACGTCGAGTACCTCCTGTCTGTCTTTAATTGTAAAGGTCGGTTTATTACCTATGTTACAAATACTAAGGTTGGTAGTTAGAATAAAGTCAAGAAGCGAATCACCCCTATTGTTTATATCCGTACTACCCCAGATAGTATGATGAGCGTTCGTGTCTGCGCCAATAATCAGCTCGATCTCGTCAGACGTTGCTTCTTCCACTACTTCCCTGAATAGAGCAGTCGGTACTACAGATTCATAAGGCAAGTAGCTGGAGACCACCCAATATATGCGATTACCGATCTCCAGGCTAGCAGCTGTTTGGTCTTTACCACTTAAGTTAGTCAGGAGAAAGATACTTAGATCTTTCCTGGCCAAAATGCAGGTTCTTGGAGTGCCTTCACAGTTGGCCACAAGCAGTTTAAAGTTGGGTGTCCTAATACCGCACACCCTTCCTCCCACTACGTAGGGCTCCTGTATCAGGACGATGTCTACTGCGCCTGTGGACAGGCGCAGCAATAGAGCCGCTGAGGCTGCTTTAGCGTGATGGAGGTTAATCTGTAGAATTCTTACCATCATTGGTAATTGACAGATTAACATCCACCCCGACAAGGGTGTTATCGAACTCTTCGTCCGTATCGTCGAGAAGCATGTCCCCGCCAGATGCGTCAAAGAGTCCGGAGACTCCCCTCAGCCCCTCTGTGTCCGAAGTAGAGCTTTTGTCCTCAGAGAAGGACGTTACAGATCTTCTGTTAGAGTTGGAGTCACCAGAAATAATAGGCGTGGGTACCTCCGCACTTCCAGGAAGTGCCACGGTGGACGACTCACCTTCTGCAGTGGGAGCTATATCCTGCTTGTATATCTTCAAGACTATAGTCTCGAAGCCATATTGTAGGGTTGCACTCGCACCTTGTATATGGGAGGTGGATTCAGCGTTTAGGATAAGATTGACCTGCCGCTTTTTACCATCCGCCTCACCCACCTTGCTGATTCTCCAATTATGGGCCGGCAGACCAGGATTGGAATCTTTTATTATTTCTAAGATGTCAGCCGGGTTGGAGGGCTCTTCTGTAACCCAGGTGATGGCTCTAGGGTGACTAGGGATGTTGTTTTTTTCGACAACATCCAACTGGGCACCCGGCCACACCTCACCCGCTCGACTCAGAGCAGCCTTATACAGGTTTACTGATCTGGCATCACCGAAATATAAGAGCTTTACTCTCCCCTGATGCCATCCTGCATCGTTGCAGATTGGTGGTTTGCCCGGCATTTCTCTACGGACATCGAGGTAGTGAGCCATAATGGCTGATTGTACATGACTCCATTTGTCCTTGAGGATGGATCCATCCTCACTACTTCTGTCTATAACAGCCATCACTAGACTCTCCTTCGCCACTTCATTGAAGGGCTTGGTGAGTGTCCTATTGATGGTGACATTAGGGCCTCTTGCCTTTTTCGAAGGCAGGGGTTCATCAGGTGATCTGATTCGTTTTACTTTATTAGCCGTTAACACAGCTGAATTTGTGGCTCTTTCAGCCGACTCATTGGCCTTAGAAGCATCTATGACGCCTTTAGCCCAGGTAAGTGACTCTTTTTGTTTTTCGGTAAGAGCCGAAACCTCAACAGCCTCCAGCTTCGTCAAAACTCTGAGCGCTACACGATGCTCATTGTGCTTCCGTTTTGACGGTCGGACATGACGTTTACCCCTCACCGCACCACCTGTTGTGAGTACTTGGGGGAGATTTTCACCATTTTTGGTGTGGTCGGCTTTGGCCAAGACCAACGGACGGACAGTCGGACGATTGGGGAACCGCGCTCCATCGGAACACGAAGGCATCCCCGTCAAGAGAATTTATTTTTATTTTGTCTGTATTAGACCGTAATAGGTACTACGATGTAGGCCTTACAGATTTTGTACAGATTTTTGCTATTGCGTAATAGGTACTGGTAACTATCCGCTATGTGAGAAACACGTCCGTTCACTGCGAATGATCAGCAACGATTCCTAAGACCCTAAGTGTGTTCGGCGAAAATCCGTTTTGGGTCCTTTTAAGTCATTTGAGCAATGTCCGTCCGTCTGTCTGTGCGTCTGTCTGCTGGCTGGTGCGCACGATAAGTCTCGAAAGGAGTAACCGATTGACTTCAAATTTGGAATGTGGTAATATTTTTTTCTATCTCCGGCTAAGTTCGAAGATGGGCCATATTGGTCCACTCCTTCAAATACCTCCCCCACAAAGGGTTAACTTTTAGTGAACTATTGATTCTTTAATACCTTCTATACAACTTACTCGAATTTTCTGAAATTTCACACATAGTATTAATTTGTTAGCCGCTAACACGTCAAGAAAAATGGTCACTCCCTTTTAGGTACCTCCCACACAAATGGACCATATTGCACCAAAAGTGAACTGCTTCTGTCTTTAATATCTTTCATACAAATACTTGAAATTTTTACAGTGTAATGCTTTTTTGGTACCAGAGAAATATGGGCGTTATTGGCACGCCCCTTTTAGTACCTCCCTCACAAATGGACCTTTTTATACCCTCACTTTAGTGTGACGAGGGTATATATCATTTGCTACGGAAAAAAGTGTAACACATCGAAGGAGTGATCTAAGACCCTAAGTAGGTTCGGAGGAAATCCGTTTTGGGTCATTTTAAGTCGAATGAGCAATGTCCGTCCGTCTGTCTGTCTGTCTGCTGGCTGGTGCGCACGATAACTCTCGAAAGGAGTAACCGATTGACTTCAAATTTGGTATGTTGTAATATTTTTTTCTATCTCCGGCTAAGTTCGAAGATGGGCCATATTGGTCCACTCCTTCTAGTACCTCCCCCACAAAGGGTTAAAATGTTGTCAAATATTGATTCTTTAATAACTACTATACTGCTTATTCGAATCTTCTGAAATTCCACACATAGTATTAGTTTATTGGTCGCTATCAATTCGAGAACAATGGGCGAAGTTTCCACGTCCCTTTAGGTACCTCCCACACAAATGCACCGTTTTGCACCAAAAATTAACAGCTTATAACATTAATAACGGTGTATAAAAATACTTGAAATTTTGCACAGTGTTATGCTTTTATATTGCCTACAGTCCAGAGAAAAATGGGCATTGTTGCCACGCCCCTTTTGGTACCTCCCACACAAAAGTACCATTTTGCACCAAAAGTTTACAGTTTATAACATTAATACAAGTGTATAATAATACTTGAAATTTTGTACAGTGTAATGTTTTTATAGTGCCTATAGTCCTGTGAAAAATGGGCGTTATCTCCACGCCCCTTTTTGTACCTCCCACAAAAAAGGGCCAAATCATACCACAATTTAATATCACATAACGTTTATACCAGTGCACATAAACGCTTATAATTCGGCGCAGTGCAATGAATTTAAAGTATCTACTGTTCAGCGAAAAATATGTGTATTTGTTAAACCCCTTCTGGTAGCTCCCACACAAATTGACAGAATAATTCGTGTAATATTCAATATTACATTACTCACAAAGTGAGGGTATACCTTAGTCGGTTTACCCGACTGAAACTTTCTTACTTGTTGTACCAAAAGTTAACAGATTTTAGCTTTAACACCAGTGAATATAAATACTAGAAATTTTATACGGTGTAATGCTTTTATAGAATCTAAAGTCCAGAGAAAGGTGGCCGTTATTGACACGCCCCTTTTGGTACCTCCCACACAAATGGACCATTTTGTACCAAATGTAAATAGCTTTTAACTTTAATACCAGTACATACTTTAAAGTTATTAAATGCAATTGAAATTGATAATAATTTAATTAAAACAAAAAAAATAAATTTACGAATATTTTTTTGGAACTCAAAGTGATGTGATTCATAAGTCGGTTTACACGACTGAACTTTCTTACTTGTTATACCCTCACTTTAGTGTGACGAGGGTATATATCATTTGCTACGGAAAAAAGTGTAACACATCGAAGGAGTGATCTAAGACCCTAAGTATGTTCGGAGGAAATCCGTTTGGTGTCATTTTAAGTCGAATGAGCAATGTCCGTCCGTCTGTCTGTCTGTCTGTCTGTCTGTCTGTCTGCTGGCTGGTGCGCACGATAACTCTCGAAAGGAGTAACCGATTGACTTCAAATTTGGTATGTGGTAATATTTTGATCTATCTCCGGATGAGTTCGAAGATGGGCCATATTGGTCTACTCCTTCTGGTACCTCCCACACAAAGGGTTAAAATTTAGTGAAATATTGATTCTTTAATAACTTCTATACTACTTATTCGAATCTTTTGAAATTCTGCACATAATATTAGTATATTAGTCGCTATTAACTCGAGAAAATTGGGTGAAGTTGGCATGCCCCTTTTGGTACCTCCCACACAAATGGACCATTTTGCATCAAAATTTAACTGCTTATAACTTTAATACAAGTGCATAAAAATGCTTGAAATTTTCTACAGTATAATGTTTTTGTAGCGCCTATAGTCCGGTAAAAAATGGGCATCATTGTACAGCCCCTTTTGGTACCGCCCACACAAATGGCTCGTTTCGTACCAAAGTAAACGGCTTGTAACTTTAATACCAGTGCATACAAATACTTGAAATTTTGTACAGTGTAATGCTGTTGTAGTGCCTATAGTCCTGTAAAAAGTGGGCGTTATCACCCCGCCCCTTTTTGTTCCTCCCACACAAAATGACCAAATCATACCAAAATTACATAGCTCGTAACTTTAATATACCAGTGCACACAAACGCTTATAGTTCAGCACAATGCATTGTATTTAAGAATGTACTGTTTACCGAAAAATATGTGCATTTGGAAAACCCCTTCTGGTACCTCCCACACAAATTGACAGATTTATTGGTGTAATGTTATATATTACATTACTCACAAAGTGAGGGTATACCTTAGTCGGTTTACCCGACTGAAACTTTCTTACTTCTTTTTTAAATAATTTGTATGGGTTGTTGACTACACATAGTAACAAGTTTCACTAAAATCCGTGACATGAGCCAAAAATACTATGATCACTTAACATGGAAATGCTCCTTAGCTCTTGTATGGGATGATAACAACCTTAGTTTCTCTCCATTTTGATGGATCTTGCTTCTTAAAGCATTTGGTACCCCAAAGAATTGCAGATTGGTTATAATTTCGCTGGCAACCTCTGATGGCTGCATTTCAACGGAATCCCAAGTTAAACTATTCAGTAGTACAAGGTGTTGAGGCTAAATTATCCCGTAACATTGAGGCCTCGATTTATTTTGAGCCTAGATTCATGCCCAAATCACAAGGTCACTACTTATAATGTATTCAACATGCAATTCGACAATTCGTTAATGTCAGTACTACCCCACATATAGTTGTGTATATTGACTACACTACACACGATTAGGTCTTTATTCTCTTCGTTTATCGATCATACCTTGGTTTTAATGTATTCAAGAATGAGCACCACCAAGATGTGTAACTTTAAGTCAGTTTAAAGATAAGTAACATGAAGTAAGATGTTCAAAAATGCTTGAATAATCTGAAATATGGTTGTTTACTTATACTTTAATAATAAGCTTGGCTATTAATAGCTTTGAGCCCTTCAAGTCACCTGGACCAGACGGCATCACTCCAGCAGAAATGCAGAAAATGTTGAAGTACACTATCCCCTGGCTGGAGAATATTTATGTAGGCTGTATCAGGCTTTCATACATCCCAAATCGATGGGGGGATACCAAAGTTGTATTCATACCTAAAGCGGGGAAGATATCACACACTAGGCCAAAAGACTTCAGACCAATTAGCCTATCCTCCTTCCTATTGAAAGGTCTGGAAAGAATTTTAAATTATTTCATTAGGGAAAACCTGGATACAAAACTCCTGTCGGTGAACCAACATGCTTACAATAAGGGGAAGTCTACAGAATCAGCCCCGCACGAACTTGTGAGTACTATCGAATCGTCCATGCATTTCAAGGAATTCATCATGGTGGCCTTTTTTTGACATAGAAGGGACTTTTAACAACATTCACTCAGATGCAGTAATTGCGGCACTGTCAACTTAACTTAGTTTGATTAGACTAATTCAAAGTCTGCTCAACAGAAGACGCATAACAGCATGTCTTGGGTCCACAACTCTAACAAGGTTTGTAAACAGAGGGACCCCACAAGGAGGAGTACTGTCTCCACTAATTTGGAACCTAGCGGTAGATTAAATCCTGCTAGATCTAGAACGTTGTGGCTGCAAGGTCGTGGCATATGCGGACGACGTGGCAATCGCAGTGAGTGGCAAATTGGAAAACGTCCTCCGAGACATTCTGCAGGTGGCTCTGAACAAATTGGCTAGATGGGCCAGAAGCAGCGGTTTGGGCGTAAACCCAAACAAGACAGATGACAGGTTTCTTTACTAGGATGAACAATGTCTCACATGTGGGCCCTCCACCTCGGATAAATGGAACAGATCTAGTCTTTTCTGAAAGTGCAAAATTTTTAGGAATAATTCTAGATAGAAAACTGTTATTTAGACTTAACGTATTGGAACGTGTAAGGAAGGCCAACGTCGCCTTATATTCCTGCAAAAAGGCAGTAGGGTCGCGGTGGGGCCTCTCTCTTAAAATCGTCCACTGGATATATATAGCAGTAGTTCGTCCTATACTGTTATACGGCATTGTGGTATGGTGGACGGCAACTGACAAACTAACCATCACCAACCTACTAACAAAGCTTCAGAGTACAGCCTGCCTGAGCATAAGCGGAGCCTGCAAAGCCGATGAACTTGTTAGGAACGGGACGACATTACAAATTCTCGAAGAATTTGCATATATTGGTGCGCCACTATTCACGTGCAAGCTTTGGATAAGGCAAGAGGCAATCAGGCAGTCCAACGAAAAATGGACAGAAATCGGCACATGTAGGGTAGCTAGACAAATATGGCCAAGGTATGGCCTGAGAAGATCAAAATATCTTCTCGCACTAGATAGGCAAAGATTGTCTACGTTAGTATCAGTTTTGACGGGACACTGCTTGATCGTCCGAAAGATTGGGTATTACTTTAATGACTTCTGCAGAAGCTGTGGATATGATGAAGAAGTGGAGAGCATTGAGCACTTGCTATGCGACTGCCCGGCTTTGAGTAAACGACGACTGAACATGCTGGGGTCGGCCTTTCTAGGCAGCCTAACAGATCTTTCCAGTACCGATATTCGTACTATCGATAAATTTGTATATCAAACAGATTGGTTTCGATGAGGGGCATTTCAGCCCGTGGTAACACTAGGGACCTAAACTGGTCTATGTGAGCTTGTATAAAAAAATATACGGCTGCCACCCTAACCTAAACCAATATTTTAATAGATTAATTTATGGACACTTGCAAAATTCGCATTTCTGCAAGGCAAACTCAAAAATTTTAATTTTGAGCTATGAGCGAAGGCTTATGCAATTTGCTTTGACAGCCTAAAAGGAATTTTTGGAATGGGACCTGCAAATGTATCAAAATAAGGGTTTGGTATCAATATTAAGTGGCTAACGTGTTTATGAAATCTTAAATTGAAACTCATACCCAAAAACTAGATAAATTTACCTTTCCAACGGTATAACTAACTTAAGTTACATATACTCGATACTATAATACGCACAATATGTACCCCTCAAAAATAAAATCACTGTTTTTTTAAAGAAATGGTGAAAATTTATATTTTTCTAATTTATTTGTAATTATAATTAATTAAATATATAATAATATATAAAATATTAACAGAAAGTAGTAAATAATATAATAATAATAATAATATAATAAAAATATTGAAGAAAAGGCTATCGACCACACTTCGGGCAAAATTTTCTAAATGCTATAGGTAAGTAGTTACATGAATGGGACAAAAGGGCCGTTTGACCAAACTGTCAAAATTCAACACCCTCTAGCTCGGACAGTCTTGAACCCATCAGGTTTAAAATTTGTCTCATAACTCCTATCTAATAGGAGTTATGAGACAAGTTTCATCCCAATCGGAAGACATCGATTTTAAAAATTTACTCACTTGATATAAAATCCCCCATATACATTAGGCCGAGTCAAAAAAAATATATCGCGGATGTCCTCATCTCAAACGAAAGCTTGTTATATTTAGTGATTATCCTCAAAATATTTCGTCTATATCTTAAGCCGCCAGTGAGCTAGAGCGATATTACATAACCTCTAAAATGCACGTTTTTTTATATCAGTCATTTTGCACTAAAGTGCGACTTTGTTGTTATGTACAGCTAAAGCTCGCTGTTCTATTTAAAACAGCACCAATATAGTATTTCTCGCTTTAATAGGACCGAAGTTATTCAAGCGGCTCAAGACATAGCCAAAATATTTTGGGGATATTCACTAAACAAAACAAGCTTTAATTTGAGATGCGGTCAACCGCGATATATTTTTTGGACCCGCCCTAATGTACATATGTATATTACGATTTTACAATTCCTATAATATCCTATTAATATTATAAAATCGTTGGACCGATTTTCTTAAAACTTGGTGAACGGATAGACCAATGGCCGGAAATAAAAATAGGCTACTTCAATTTTTGATTTTCCGCCAAGTGATTTTCGACCACTTAACCGGTGAGGCTCCTGTTAGAGCTAGAAAGCTGACATTTTCACACGCATAGTCAGGAGTTTTGTATAAACCACTGGCTACTCATATTGCCAGTGGTCAGTTCTAGCGCTATCAGAAACTTGATTATTATTTTTGTCCTCTCAGACGCCTTTTATAAGATACAAAGCTAATATTTTGTAAATATGAGGTACTATACACGACAAATGAATGCGCAAAAACTAATTTTCAATTCTCAGATTGTGGTCAGTGTAGCAGTGAACAAAATCAATTTTCATGATTTCACTGCTTTTAAAGGCTCCTTGAGAGCTAATAATTTAAAAATGTATATGTACATACTGACCTCAAAGGAAAAGCGAAAACAACTATTTGAGGTACAGTCTGAGGACAAACTGGACATGAAACCGCGTCTTAAAATTTCTAAAGCCTTTTCAAAATATATCGCTCACCACTTATTGTCGTAACATATCTAACGTTGTAAATTCGGTCAATTCTCTGCAGTGACCAAAGACATTTTCACTCTTTCTGTACATTAAAGGTCCCTGATAGCTATGATCCTACCAACTTTATATCCAATTTTATATACTGATCGCCAACGGATGCGATTTTACACCAAGCTAATTTTGACCTATTGATCGTTGCGACTCCTATAAGAGGTAGAAAGCTAGATACTTTGCCTTTGTTAAGACTCGAGTGTTTGTAACCTACATTTGTAACGGACTACATATTTAAATTGTTGGCTTTTTGTGGTCAGTTAAACAGTGACCAAAGCAATTTTTTATTCTTTCGCTGCATTCTTTAAGGGAATGTCTTATCCGACTTGAGGTCAAGATGGACACAAAAAACGCGACCAAAATTTGTATGAATTCTGTTCGAAATATATAGCCCTAAAACTACAGCTGTAATTTATATCACAAAAATGCAGGTAATTTTTTAGTGCGTTCAATACGAATAAACGTGATCAGTTTTTGAATTGTGTGATATGATTTCTATTAGCATAACTAAACAGATTTTATTGAAATATGGAAAATACTTACATATTAAGCATTTGTTTCTCAGCCACGCGTTTTGTAATCTCACGACCACTGAACCCATGTAACAGTTTTAATCTAAAAGTTTGCACACATACAGTACAGGGTGTGGTTGGAATATGCTATTCACAAGATTTGAACCGTGGTAAGTGCAAAACAATGTTCAATCTTTCAAAAATCATTTAGCAATTAAGTATCTATTAAATTAATTTGTATATATTGATCTTTAAGAAGATGCGAATTCAACTATTTTATGTTTAGCCTGGGGTGAAATCTAATACATATATCAACTAAACCGATTAAATCGAAACATGTAACAAAGATATCACTGTATGAAATGTGCAATGGTATAATAAACCATTTGATTTTCCGAGACGCGTTTTGCGACTTCTTGATCTCTGAGAGGTATTATGTCGAAACTTTGCACACATATAGTTAAGTATGGCTGGAACAATACCCTACTCAACGGAATTTGAACTGTTGGGACCAAAATAATATAATTTTTCTGATATTTAAAGGGTCCATTAAAAGCTAAAATCCTATATGATTATACCCTACACCACACTGTGGTATAGGGTAGTATATAGTTTATTATACCGATCGACATAGAATCACTTTTTGAGTCGATTTAGCCATGTCCGTCTGTCTGTCTGTCCAAGTATTCTTGTAATCAAAGTTCAGGTCGTATTTATGGTCCGATTGTGATGAAATGTAGTACAGTGCTCTTTTTTGGCCCAAGGACGATCCCTCTTGATATTGGTCAAAATTGGTTCGGATTTAGTAATAGCCCCCATACATATGTTACCCCCGATTTGACATGTAAGCGCTGTAGAAACTGTATTTTATATCAGATCAGTACGAAATATGGCAGAGAGCGTTCACTTATTACATGAATGAACACTGCCAAATTCGGGGAAAATCGGTTCGGATTTAGATATAGTCCCCATATATGTTACATCCGATTTGACATGTAAGCGCTGTAGAAACCTTATAAGTTGATGGAATTAGATGAACCACAAACATAAAAGTTTTTACCCAAAAAAGTTTGTTATTATCTAAAAAACTTTAGAAGTTACAAGCACATACATTTCAAAATTGTGAAAAAAGTCCTAGAAATCTTCATATCTGTATCCATTCTTTTCTAAGTTGTGGCCAAACTATTTATTCTGAAGTTACTGGTCAGTTACAAAAAACACGAGGGACACATGGAGGAAGAATTTTTCGTGAACACTGTTCATGTGAGATCTTTCCGCAAAAAATTATAGCTCATAACTTTTTGAAATGCGATTTCAAGTGTTTTTTGTTTTTTGACCGCGGTCAGCGCGGCCCGCGATATAATGAAATAACACTAAAGAAGCGGTTATAGCGACTTGAAATACCTATAAATCTATATAGGTGTCGTTGATGTGCTCTTAATGGAACCACCGCTATAGCTTCCCAAACCTTTGTTAAATATGTTATTTGAATTTTCGATATATAAGGCAAATTTTAAAATTGAGATATCTTGCACAATTTGTTAGCGAGAGTGCTGTAATTTTGTACATATGCATCTGGTGGCAGTCTACGTGATTAGTCTAAAAATGGGCGGGATCGGACCAATGGGCGTGGCCCCGCCCATATAAGCCAAATTTTTAATTTGGGATATCTCGCACAATTTGTTAGCTAGAGAGCTGTAATTTGGTGTATATATATCTGTTGGAAACCTACGTGATTGGTCCCAAAATGGGCGGAATCAGACGAATGGGCGTGGCCCGCCCATATAAGCCAAATTTTGAAATTGATATATCTGCACAATTTGATTGCACAATTTGTTAGCTAGAGTGCTGTCATGTTATGCATATGTATTAGGTTGTAGTCTACTTAATTGGTCCAAAAAAGGGAGGGATCGGCCAATGGGCGTGGCCCCGCCCATGTAAACCAAATTTTGAAATTGACATATCTTGCACAATTTGTTAGCGAGATTGTTTTGATTTTTTGCATATGTATTAGGTTGCAGTCTACGTGCTTGGTCCAAAAATGGGCCAATTTAATTTTGTGTTTGATATATCTTGAGCAATTTGTTAGAGAGATCAATGTAATTATGTGCATATAAATTTGGCGTCAGTCTACATAATTAGTCCAAAAATTAATGGGGTCGGAAATCTGAAGTCTGGGGTAACGAAGTGAACCGGGTCCAGCTAGTAATAATATATATTATAAATACATATGGCTAATAAAATCAATTTTAATTAAAGAAACGTTAATTTTATTTAGAAATTTTATTAACTCGGCAAACACACGCATTACCAGGTAACCTGGCGGAAATGTCAAATTCAAAAGAAATAACGACTTACCATTTAGCCACTCCTCAGATTATTTTTGCATGGGCATGATATTGGAGGAAAGTACTTCTACGCAAACAAACTACTTACCCCCGCGCTTACGAATAGTTGTTATTGCCATTTTAATAATGGGTTGAATAACACCTTACCAATAAGCATTATCATATGTGTATATATATATGTATATCATATATAATTTAATATGACGAGATGTTTTTTTACTCGAAATGTTACTAAGTTTCTAAATCAAATCAACGTTTCTTTAAAAAAATTGGAGTTGTCGCATATTTTACAATACCCGAAATAAAACAACTTACAAATAAGTACATATTTATGTCAATATAAGTAAGTCATTATTTTTGACTACATGTAATGAAGAGGGTAATTATATGTCATTACCTCTTAAAGACATTTAATTACCAAGTTTTTGCTGGGTTACACTCAAACCTCGTTTTATGCGATTGATTCGTTCCGCAAAAATCCACATAAAACGATACACCAGCTCAATACAAAAAATTCTGATTCGTTCCTGAATTTAAAAAAGTCCCATAATATAGGGATCGTCCCTAGTCTAAGGAATGCCTCTGTACAAATTTTCGTAAAGATAGCTTCATATTTGCGACCTGCACTTCGATTACAAGAATACATGGACAGACAGACGGACAGACAGACAGGCAGACAGACGGGCATGGCTTAATCGACTCAAAAAGTGATTCTATGCCGATCGGTATAATAAACGATGATTCTATCTCTTTATATCATTTATAAATTTTTAGCACAAAAATAAAACACAAATATTTATTCTCATCTTGTTCACTTCTACCATAAATAAAACACAAATTATGAAATAAAGGAAGTTCCCCTCAATTGTAAACAAATTCTACAAGCAAACAGGTAGAGTCCTAAGCTGATATTTATTTGTTCACGGCGGTTATGTAAATAACAATGTATCATCAATGTTTTAATTGTTTAAATAAAATGTTTTTGTAAAAAAGCAAAAAAAAAGAATAATTAAAACCGCATAAATTTAAATTCTCATACAAAGAATTCGCATAAAACGAGGTTTGAATGGATATTTCATTTATTTAAATTTTAAATACTACCACGCCTACTTTATCCCCGCCACATTTTCAATTTTTTAAACCCATCCTTAGTGAAATTGCTATTATTGACTCCAATAACATACAATCTAAATTTCTTTCTTCTACGGTCAATAGTTTCTGACATATTATTCTTTTATTAGTACTACGCCCACTACGATAATAGCTTCACTAATGTATGTACCAAATTTCGTTCTTCTACGATCAACACTTTGTAAGACATTCAAATTTTAAATAACGCCATGCCCACTTTTGGGCGGCTTTTTCATTTTTTTAAACCACCTGTGGTGAAATTACTAAAATTGACTCCAATAACTTTCAGTCCAAATTTCGCTCTTCTACGATCAATAGTTTCCGAGATATTAAATTTTCAATAATGCTAGGCCCACTTTTGCCACACCCACTTATCCGATCCATCCCACTTTTATTGAAGTCTTCGATAATAACACCACTAACGTATGTACCTAATATCTTTATTCTACGATTAACATTTTCTAGGATATTCAAATTTTAAATTGTGATACTACCAATCTTTCTGAAACTTGGACGAGACTAGTATGTTGAGCCAAAAACGAACCCTGGGAGTTATAAGGTAATTATATCAGATTTAAGGCAACTATATCCGTGATTATTATGTGGGGTACAATATAATTGGCTCCGCCCTTAATTACTGGTTTGTAACGAACCGCCGTCCGAAAATTTCAGCCCGACCGTGCTCGGGGATATTGGGGGGATCATTTGGACAGCCAGTCATATAATTTATATAGATGGATAGACAATTTTGAGAGAGGAAATTGAGAAAATTAGAAACATTGTGAACATTACCTGTCCTTCTTCGATATTGTTCACCCGAATAACCTTATGTTTCGCCAAATGATACGCTTAGTTAAGCAAACATAATTATATTTTGTAACACAACTAAGTTATACATATGTATGTCCAGTATAACAATATTAGTAATTAAGAAAATTATAATATAAGAGATTTCTTTTAAAGTGTTGACGTATTTAATAAACTAGTTTAAGTATTAAAATTCATGTTTATATTATTATGTAACATGAGTGTTATAATAATATGTAGATAATAGGTATGTATGTCTTACTTACATGGACTCTTCTTCGGTGAAGCGATCGCTGCATCGTAGTAGTTCCTCCATTTGTTTTTAAAAATAATTAGTGTGATGTTATTAAGACAAAATAAATAGTAAATGTTGAAGGTCAAGCAAATGTTGTTCGTGGAAACTCATTTATAAAAATCCTTAATCAGTTAGTTGTTGATTGATCGACATTCCGGCTACGTTATTGAGTTGGCATCTCCTTATTGTATTTAGGAATATTCAAGTGTTTTTAGAAATCTAATTGGCGAGAAAACAACTCATTTTCTCTTAATCTCGCAAGTCCAGTTGAGGCGATTTATAACATCAGCATTTCCATTAAGTAAATTTGCAATATCAAACACGTCATTGAACTCCGCAATATTCAGGAAGTGTGAACCTTTTAATCCAAAATGTTTTTGCGGTAGTTCACAAATTTAAATGTTGGTGTTAGTTCCAAAAGGCCAAAGCCAATAATGTCGTGGATTGTGGTTGAATCCGAATTCTTATAAATTTGTTTGTTCGCCTTCATTTTATTTTTTTTTTATTTTGTGACACGAAATTATTTGTCTTCCGAACGTTTCAAAATTTATTTCTGAATGAATATTTTCTATACCATTTTTCAATATTTGAAAACCAAAATTGAAAAGAATTTTTAACGTTGCTTGAAAATTTTAGTTTCCAAAAACTATAACAAAGTACAGTAACGTTATAGGTTTCATGATATGATGGCCTGGTCATCCTTGAGAGTAGATACCTGGATTAGTTTTTCTGTTTGTCATCGGCACGACAAAGTATCGTGGAGTTATTATTGGGCATCGAATACCACCAAACTGCTAAATCAGCTTTGTATTATCTGTATATATAAATAATAATTCACGGACGATTGTGGAAATTGAGTTCCATCGAGATCTTTCTGGGTCCCATGTATCGAATAGCGTTAAACTAAGTATACACGATTGCCAGATCGGACAACGCTATCAACCCTGTAAAAGTGCTGCAAATGTACGGACAATGACAGATTGTTAGGCAAAGGTGAATTGACAGTTCAGATGATTGCAAGAAACCTTAAAATTTCATATATTTACAATATATTTTGTAAATATTTATATGCAGGATTGTCAGTTAAAATATTTTATAGACAGTGTTGCCAATAAAATGTTTTTCTAGCAATGGCGTCGTTGTCACATGCATAAACTTCGCACATCTAACAATCTGCAAATTATCTCGCAATGACTTTTCCGCTAACGTTGCAAGACAAATATTGTATATTCACACGATTGTAAATTCACAGGGTTGAATTTTTCTGGCAATATTGTCCGATCTGCAAATATGCTTTAGGAACGTAGTTGTTGAAGACACAATAGCTGACTGTCGACTTCATCGCCACCTGCATCACATTTGGAGCCGTACCGCAACGTCAGAAACCTTGCTAAGTGATGGCAAGGCCATCAGTGTTGCATTACTTTAGTTAATAACTCAGTCGCTTTTGGCACAATGCCAAACCGCCAGGCTCACGGCCAAAATAAAATATTAAAATAATTGAAAAATATTTTTATTTTGTTTTTCTGTTTTTTAACTCCCGCCACTTTGGCGTGGAGTAAAACAGTAGTAGAAATGTGAGATATTCTTATCAGTCCCTTAGGAATGACAACATGTCCACTACCCAGAAAAATCTTGGTAAGTACCTGTCATTATTCCCTGCATTACCAAATAATGACATCTCAATATTCGCTGAATTACTTTCGGCTTATTAATAATGACTTACCAATAATAACAGAAATAAGTGATTTTTTTTATCAAAATAATTTTTGGCAAATTTTAGTATAATGCAATTTTGGGTTATTGTAGAAGATTTATTTATTTTCAACAAGTTTTCCAAAAATACGTGCAAATTGAATGAAAACACCAAAAATATTTACGTATATCGTATGATGTTAGACCATTGAAGAATTTTTCACATGGTGGTTTGGGTTCAGAAATTCGAAATATGCGCGACAATATGCACAAAATTATTTTCAATGGCCATCTCTACATATCTACTACGTATTTTGTAACTTATTTTGCAGGGAATAATGACAGGTACTTACAAAGATTTTGCGGGGATGTGATGCATATTTCTCATTACGGCCATGAAGACTCCTAAAAACCATGAAACTTTTGCCTTATAATGGCTTAAAAAAAGGAGGTCATTCCACTCCTCCTATAATTTATTTTTTTGTGCTGTGTTGTTAATTGTTCTATTGTTCATACCGTTGTTCATGGCTTGTCAATGTCTCCCTGTATTTCGTGTCCTATATATCTATATGATGCCTTTGTCTCATAACGTCCAAGCTATTTTTAACTGATATTTATAAGAAACTACAACGGAATGGCCTCATTTTATTCATGACCAATTAGACTTTTCAATAAGATAATAAAAATATAATAATTGTAAATTTTTTGATGTTTTAAAGAGGTTGCAATTAAAAATTATAAAACCCTTTCTAAAATAATGGGATTTTTCGCAATGTATTGTAAGATATCATTGAAATCGCTGATGGGATGGAAAAATTATATTTGAAGAAAATTAAGGCTACTTAATATGGGATTATTTAATTTTTTTTCCTGAACCAATTACGATAAATGATCCTCCAGTTATGCTAAAATACATGGTTTCTGTAATTTCCTAGAGGTTTATCTTTATTTTAATATGGGTATTTCCATCATGCCGCACGGGACAGTCCTACGCATTTAAAGAGAGAAAAAATTCAAAATAAAACCGAATTTGTCTAATTTATAGATCTTAATTAGAAGAATAAATGGTGCTAAGGTTGCCAAATTTGGACCAATCGAGTAGACAACCACCTCATACATACGCACAAAATTACAGTACTCTCGCTAACAAATTGTGTCAGTTATCTCAATTTAAAAATTTGGTTTAAATTGGCGAGTCCACGCCCTTTGGTCCGATACCGCACATTTTTGGACCAATCACGGAGACTGCCACCAGATACATAAGCACAAAATTACAGCACTCTCACAAATAAATTGTGTAAGATATCTCACTTTATATATCGAAAATTCAAGTACCCTATTTTCACCACCCCCGACACATGTACATTCTGTGAAAATTTCAAGAAAATCGGCCCAGTCGTTTAGACGCGGTACGGTACAAATAAACCTACAAACACACATTCTTCTTTATATATGGGTAATTCCACCAAAAGGTCTACCGTGATCAAAAAAATTAAAATCACATTAATGTAATTTATTATTATACAAAAATATTCAAATATTAATAAAACGAAAAAATTTCACATGTATTTACTCTAAATTTTAAGAAAAAACAATTGTGTAGTGGAAAATTTTAGTTTTGGTGCATTAACTCATTTTTATTGCACATTTCTTTAAAATTAACCTCGTAAATAGAGGCTTTTTAAATAATCTTTCTAAGAGCAAATGTAATCTTATACAAAAGTGTCGAAGCAAAAAGAATGAGGAATAACGGTAATTTTTGGCTTATATCTACTACAAATTCTATTGTCACGCTGTCTGTTTAAATTATATAGAATTTTAAAATTATATAGAATTTTTTCTGTATTATGTTCTGTAAGAGAAATTAAAAAAAAAAACATCTTTTATATTTCTTATTTTGCCCATTTTGTTTGGGAGGTCCCAAAAGGGGAGGTATCAATAACGTCCACTTTTTTAATATACTATGAGTACTATAAAAGCATTACGCTGTGCCACATTTCAAATGTTTGTAGGTTCAGGATTCGTAGTTGTGCAAAATGGTCCATTTGTATGGGAGGTAACAAAAGGGGCAACTTCGCCGATTTTTCCAAAGATGATAGCGACCACGAAATTAATACTATGTGTGGAATTGTGAAAGATTCTGGGTAGTACCATAGAAGTTATGAGATAATAAATATTTCACTAATTTGTGACCATTCGTGGAGGAAGTACTCGAAGGAGTGGACCAACGTATTCCATCAGTGATTTTAGTCTAAAATAGGAAAAAAAGATTACCACGTACCAAATTTGGAGGCAATCGGTTACTCCTGTCAAAAGTTATCTCCTAGAATGTTATTTTTCAGAACAGTTTTTTATTTAATATGTATGAAAAATCTCTGTTTGTGCTCAATATTTGATTACCTTCCTACATGTACTTTCGACGCACTACTAACAAATGTTGTTTTTCAATGTCGCACGGACAGTGAAATACAGGGTCTCCCATATTCGACGGACCCATCTGGCAACGCCATAACTTTTGACAGAGATGTCAGATCGCTTAATGACATACCGCGTTTGAAGCGTCAGTCCAAGCAGATTTTTACCATGGAACAATACACGCCACGCGAGCGCTCTGAAATAGTTGAAATTTACATTCAACAGAAGAAGTCAAGTCAACGTGCTTTTAAAATATTAAAAAATGTGAGAAATGCGCCTTCTAAGAACACCATTAAGCGTTTATACGAAAAATTTTCGACTGGTGAGGCTCTTTCTAATCCGAAGAGGCCAAATAAAAGTCGACCAAGGCGATCGGCCGAGAATATCGCTGCCGTACGAGCCAGTGTTGAGAGGTCCCCAAGAACATCCCAAAAACGCCGTTCTCAGCAGTTGGGCATGGCTCGGTCCACTTTACAACGGATTATTCGCGTTGATTTGCATTTGTTCCCGTACAAAATTCAATTGACGCAAAGATTGTTGCCTGCGGACAAGCCTCGTCGATTGGAATGGGCCCAACGAGTCCGTGGGTCCGTCGAATATGGGCAACCCTGTATGTAACAATGCAAAGCAAAAACTTACCGTTCTTCTTATTTTTCTCTCTAAAACGTGCTATAACAAGTAAGAAAGCTTCAGTCGGGTAAACCGACTAAGGTATACCCTCACTTTGTGAGTAATGTAATATTGAATATTACACAAATTATTCTGTCAATTTTTGTGGGAGGTACCAGAAGGGGTTTAAGAAATACACCTATATTTCGCTGAACAGTAGATACTTTAAATACATTGCACAGTGCCGAATTGTAACCGTTTATATGGACTGGTATATTAACGTTGAGATATTAAATTGTGGTATAATTTGGCCATTTTGTGTGGGAGGTACAAAAAGGGGCGTGGTGATAACGCTAATTTTCACTGGACTATAGGCATTATAAAAGCACTACACTGTACAAAATTTCAAGTAATTGTATACACTGATATTAATGTTATAAACTGTTAACTTTTGGTGCAAAATGGTACCTTTGTGGGAGAGGTACCAAAAGGGGCGTGACAATAACGCCCATTTTTCAATGGACTGTAGGCACTATAAAAGCATTACACTATACAAAATTTCAAGTATTTCTAAACACTGGTATTAATGTTATAAGCTTTTAACTTTTAGTGCAAAATGGTGCATTTGTGTGGGAGGTACCAAAAGGGGCGTGGTAATTTCGCCCATTTTCCTCGAGTTGATAGCGACTAACAAACTAATACTATGTGTGGAATTTCAGAAGATTCGAATACGTATAATAGCAGTTATTAAAGAATCAATATTTCACAACATTTTAACCCTTTCTGGGGGAGGTACCAGAAGGAGTGGACCAATATGGCCCATCTTCGAACTTTGCCGGACTCGAAAACGGCAGGACCAATTTTCATGAAATTTTCAGGAAATCTTCAGATAAGCCTAGCGAGCGACATAGGTTCTTGATTGAGGGGGCGTGGCCCCGCCTATATAGGACAATTTGGAGTTACGGTTTTTTGAGAGATTCCTACTGTCCGTACCGTACACAAATAGATTAACGAGTAGGAATCTTTCGTCCCTATCTATATGAGCCATGTTTTAAAATTGATATATCGTGGCAGTCCACACTCGATACGGAAAATGTAGATATGCATATATCATTTTTGTGTTCGTTAGGTAAAGGTTATATAGTAAAATGTAAATCAAAATATTTCAGTATCATTGCAATATTTACGCCAGAATTTGCATTCTAATATTTGTCGCACCCGTTACTCAAATACAGTAAATAATTTTTAATCAATCTAAAAATATTGTCTAGTTATTAATTTTATTTCAAGTATGAAATTAAATAATAGAAAGCAGACATTTCGAAATAAATCGGAATATGGGGGCAATCATTAAGAGAACGATGTGTGCGGCAGTGAAGTCCCATAAGGTCATTTTAAATTAGCCAATTCATTGATACAAGGTTTTGACTGGTTCTGGAATAAAAGGCAAAAGTATATTTCTCAATCGGTTTTAAAAAATAGATGGACAACTAAAAAAATTAAGAATAACCGACCTAAACATTATTTTGAAAAGAGTTCTGCTTATAATATTCTAGCGTCCACAGCGTTTAGAAATTAAGTCTTTGTAGAAAATAAAAAATAGCATTGTCATAAACTTTGATACAAAAAGAATGCGTTTTTAAGAAGTCAAAACTTGTGTTTGGCAACGAATTTTGTAGTTGTAAGTTTTTACTGTATGTCATAAGGAAAGCCGGCAATATAAATATGATTTAGAGAATAAAACGGCTTTTCGCAGAAAAAAAAGTTTAATAGATGCATGTTGGCTAATAATGGACGAAATGGACAATATTTCGTTCTACTTATTTCTCCTCCAGATTGAGACTATGTCGCACCCGTTACATTGGCATGTCACACCCGTCACATTTACTACAAATGGAATAATAATTTAAATTATTTGGAATGAAGTCCACAATTATTTGGTGGCAGTACATACAAAAATTTTACAGTATGCAATAAAGAAAACGGCCGATCAAGATTTTATCAAAACCTAAGGTCACACCCGTTACGGTGATATATCAACCATATTTTTTTTATTAAAAAAATATGCGATTTCCTTTCATGTCAGTAGGTAACACTTGAGTATATCTACATAATCAACGTTTTCTGAAACGTCGATGTAAATTATATATGTAGATCAAAATCAGGAAAATACTCAGTAACAATGTCACACCCGTTCCGCTGGAATCACCCTGAAGTAAAATGAACGAGTTGTGTGAACTACTACTACTACTACTACTTCTGTTACATATACAGGAAATTCAAATTTCTGGTTTTAATGGAAAGGCTGATCTTTGCCATTTAATAATGGAACACAATATCATTCATATGACTACCACGACCGGCTCGGCAATTGAGAATTTTAGGGATGGAATCAGGTACAGGTGGGCCATTTAAAATTTGAATGTGCTATAAAAAAGTACCGAATATTTTTTTAAATTCCTGTTTTATTGGAAAGGTTGAACTTTTCATTTAATAATGAAACCCAATATCATTTATATGCCTACCAAGACTGGCTCGGCAGTACCTCATCCGATCAACCCAATTTTTCGGTAAATTTTCGACTGTTTCGGGTTGAATCTCTTCAATGGCAACATCGATTTCATGTTTCAACGCTTCAATTGTCTCTGGATGCTTTGCGTAACATTTAGCCTTAATGGCTCCCCACAGAAATAATCCAAAGGGCTCAAATCACAAGTCAAAGTAATCGGTAGTTCAAATTTAAAATTGTAAATGGCCCACCATTTACATATAAGAGATTCTATGAGGTTGGGTGCCTCGGATCCCGTAGTCGAAACGGATACAAGAGCACATCTAGCCTTTGGCAAAAGAAACGCTGAGGAAAATAAAGAAAAACCAAAGGGGGGCTCTAAGCAACCCCAGCTTTTAAAAGCTAGTGGGAACTCGGACTCGGAGTCATCAAGTGATAACAATATTACTATTGTTGAAAATCGGAAAAGACTGTCAGGGGCACAAAGAAGGAAACTGAATAAAATGAACCGGCAGAAGATTTTACAGGATGAATCTGACTCTTCTACATCTACTAGAAGAGTCAGATCTCCCGAAGAGCATAGCGATACGAAATCAATTATGAAGAAGAAAAGCTCACCGACAACCAGAACTTCGGAGAAACCTATTCAATCTACCGAAAAAAGGAGTATCTAGTCAGAATCCGTTAATGGTGGGAGGTGAAGTTTATCCTGTTGTGGAGAAGGTGAGCAAGTCCTCCAAACTATCCATAAAGGAAGGGGCCTCAAACAAGAAGACCCATCCTAAAGGAAAAAGCAAGCTGGCAATAAAAAGGGGTAAGGAAGTACCATCTTTTTCCCAAACAGCCAAAAAACATATCCAAGACGAACTAAACTATGTCATAATCGATAGCAGTAGTGCGTCTGGCAGAATTCCCGAAGAGCAAAATAGTATCTTCGAAAATTTATTCTACACAAAGGTATTGGACCACATTCTCGAATCTAATGATGGACCAACAATCCAAGTAATGAGTTGCAAGTTTGAGAGGGGCGTTTTGACGCTGAAACTGGCATCACAATGCTGTGCCGATGTCCTCGAAAAACTAGTGGAGAGCATCCCTTCACCATGGGACGGCGCAAAGCTGAAACTGGTAAGGAAAAGCGACATCCCTGTACTCATAAAAACATCTTTCTATGTTAGAGTATGGGCAAGTAAGGTACCGTCGGAGCGTATACTTAGTGTCATTGGCAAACAAGATTCGAACCTTAAAGTGGGAAGTCTTCCACAGGAAAAATGGTCCCGATGGTTCTCTCCTGGTGTCAAGACAAAAGGCATGGTATTTTTCGGGATTTGGGAAATCTTTTTTAAGATTGGAAAACCCCCCATTGGCAGGATAGGTAAATCGAGCCCAAACACGAACGTGCCGCATGCAGTGGCAAACGAAAATAGTGAACAGAAAGAAGCGAGTGAGATAATTCCAAAAAGTGAGGTGGAAGTGGTCGATAACATCGCAAATTTGCCATCAATTTTGCAGAAAGTTCGCAGCAAAGGTGGTGATAAAGATATGAAGAGAGAAAAAACAACAACGCCTACCAAGAAGTGGTCGATAACACTGTGCGACACGACTTCCCTCCCAAGAACGAGACTATATAGGAATGAAACTATAGCCCAACAGTAGATAAGCTGCATACTCAGTTTTTTATTTCGTGATCGTTTGTCCTTTTTACAGGACTTTGAAAATTTCAAGGATAAAAATTTTAAATTTTTTTATTTGCACTTACAACAATGCGAATTGATAAATATGGGTATCAAATGAAAGGGGAGAATTCCCGCTATTTAATAAAATTTTTGGAAAAAAATTCCAAGGACGAAGGCTACAAAAAAATGTCCTTTTAAACTTTAATCCTTTAATATCCTTCAAAGTTATGCAATTAAAAATCGTAAAAAAAAAATGTTACAGAACTCTAACTGACACAACACATATTAAAATTTCAGCCTTCTATCTTTAACGGTTAAGGAATAACAAATATTTGAATTTCACAGCCTATACTCGTATATCATATTTAGGACACCGATACCTGTTGTCTCTCACCTGTTGAGAAAATTGCATTGGTATGTTTCCAGAGCGTAGTAGAGAATTTCCTAGGGAACAAAAAAGATGAAAATTATGAAGACATTGTTCGCAACATGCTGGAAAGTTTCCGAGAAATGGGTGTTAACATGTCGCTAAAAATACACTTTCCTGCGAGCCATCTCGATTTCTTCCCCGACAATTTGGGAAATTTCAGCGACGGTTTCACCAAGACCTCGCCACCATTGAAAAGTGATTTAGTGGAAAAAATGATTGTCATATGCTGTCGGAATACCTGTGGTCTATATGTCGCGATTCAGATTACCAACAATAACGGCAGTGCAAAAGAGTTCATTCCAACCAACTGAAAGAATATTATTTAACATAAACATTTAAAATATATAAAATACATACAATATATGTAAACATGAAAAATATTAATATATTGAATAAACGCACGTAGCATATTGTCTTTGTACGGTGCGCGTGTATTTTCCTTTCTGTTTTAAATACTTTGCGTTTTCTTTACGATATTTGTCTTAAGATTGCCAATTTAAAATAATTGCCATTCCTTAACTCACACTGATAGAAGGCTGATTTTGTTTGATGAAATTGTTCTACTCACAACTTTAAAGGATATTAATGGATAACAGTTAAAAGGACATTTTTAAATATTACTCGTCCTTGGAAAATTTTTCCTAAAATTTTAGTGAATAGCAGGAATTTTCCCCTTTCATTTGATATGCATATTGATGTTATTCACATTTTAAAATGTGTAAACAAGTCATATCAAAATTGTTAACCTTGTACCTTTAAAAGTCCTGTGAAAAGGACAAACGATCACGAAATAAGGAAGTTAGTACGTCATTTTCCTACTAGTGCCCTATATTTGAACTTTTATATAGTGCCTTTCGTGGGAGGGAATAAAATATTTTGTTTTGTATCGGTGTCCTAAATTTGCTATATAGGCTGTGAAATTCAAAAAATTGTTAAAGACAAATAATAACCGTTAAAGATAGAAGGCTGAAATTGTAATATGTGTTGTGTCAGTTCAGTGTCCGTAACATGTATTTTTTTACGATTTTTAATTGCACAACTTTGAAGGATATTAAAGGATTAAAGTTTAAAAGGATATTTTTTTGTAGCCTTCGTCCTTGGAATTTTTTCCAAAAATTTTATTAAATACCAGGGAATTCTCCCCTGTTCTATTGGATACCCATATTTATCAATTCGCATTGTTGTAAGTGCAAATAAAAATATTTTAAAATTGTTATCCTTGAAATTTTCAAAATCCTGTAAAAAGGACAAACGATCACGAAATAAAAAACTGAGTATGCAGTTTATCTACTGTTGGCCCATAGTTTTATTTCTATACAGTCCCGTTCTTGGGAGGGAAAAAAAGTTCGAATTTGTCGCACGGTGTAACATTTTCAAATTGCCGATAATATCACCAATTTTGCAGAATGTTCCCAGCAATAGTGGTGATAGGAATAGGTACATAAAGAATCAAAACAAAGAGGGAACGACAAAAAGTAACACCGCCTCCCAAGGAGGTCTACTTGAAGAGTGTGTAATGGGTAGTAAACGAAAGGAGGAAAAAGACCCACTACCAAATAATGAGGGAGTGCAACCGGATAGGATAGACGACTCCCAAAGGAAACTTTTACTGGAAAGACAATGACTATGGTCATCCAGATAAACCTCCACCGGAGCGAAACGGCATCCATTGCTCTGATGGACATAATAAATAAAGGAATGGTTCATGTTGCTTTGGTCCAGGAACCGTGAACTACTAGTAACAAGGTTACTGGATTCAACCATGTGAACTGAAATCTTTTCTACGCTAACACAGGTACCCGTCCAAGGACATGTATTCTGTGCCATTAAAACTTATACTATCTTTTCGCTCCAGAGATGTCAACATCGGACGCAACTGTGCTGATGCAAGGTAACTGAAGTATGTACCTGGCGTCAGTATACCTGCCATTCGATGCGCCGACATTGCCACCTACGTCGGAATTACAACGTCTGGTAGGAGAATCCAAAAATACAAGTAATGAGTTACTAGCTGGCTGTGATGCCAACTCACACCATATCGCTTGGGGTATTACTGTCACCAATAAAAGGGGACAAGCCCTTATAGAATTTTTGAAGAAGTATTAGATATAACGATATGCTCAGAAAACCTCATTGATGAGATCCATGAGTGGGGGGTTTCGGACGAACACTCCTATTCGGACCACCGTTATATATGGTTTAAAATTGCACGGCCACAGCTTGACCCAATAAGTTTCCGTAATTAGGCTAAAACCGACTGGACTAAAATCGGCAATCTACTTAGAAATTGATTAGGCCAGCCTAAACACGATTATCCAAGTACAGAAGACATTGATATCAATGTGAGGAGGATAACTCGAGAAAGGAAATCTGCCTATGAGAAACCATGGATGACAGGGCAAATTCGCTCGATTGGCAAGGTCGTCCGCAGACTTTACAACAGAGCTCGGCGTAAAAAGCTATCAGTATATTTGGATGACTACCACAGAAGACTCAAAGAATACAATAAAATCATAAGACTTGCAAAACGTAACTCCAGGAGGCTTTTCTGTGAGCAGGTAGACAACGTTAACAGCATATCTAAAATAAAAAAGTTTCTCTCAAAAACTCATATCCAAACCGAAACACTGGTGAACGAAACGGGTAAAAGGATGGAAACTATAGAATATACCGTAAGGCTCTTGATGAAAACTCATTTTCCTACTGGTAATGCTTGGCCAACAGTTACAGAACGAAAATGTGATGGACCATGTACCTATTACGAATATAACAGATGGTATCGTTAAAGAAGCAATAAAAAGCTTCTTTCCTTTCAAGGCTGCGGGACCGGACGGAATATTTCCAGCGCTTCTTCAGAATGAGATGGATCTGGTATCAACTCATCTGGCTGGAGTTTTCACTGCATGCCTAACGCATGCATATATCCCAAAAGCTTGGCAGGAATCAGGTGTGGTCTTCATTCCCAAGCCTTGCAAGGCGAGTTATACGATCCCAAAGGCTTATCGACCTATTAGCCTATCTTATTTCCTGTTAAAAACAATGGAGCGAATAATTGACGACATGGTCAAAAGTAAGATAGCCAATGACAAGCTAAAATTCAAGCAACACGCATATGATAAAGGGAGATCAGTGGAAACAGCTCTACATGAGGTAGTACACCACATAGAACAGTCCTTCAGTGAAGAAATGTACACACTTGCCGTTTGTATATACATTGAAGGCTCTTTCAACAACTTTCAGACCGATACACTTATCTAGTCGTTAGACAAGTTTCAGGTTGACCGGGCACTGATAAACTAGATCAACAATATGCTAAGGAATAGGTGGATTATTTGTGGATCATATGACGTAAAAGTCAGAGACAAGGTAAATCGTGGGATACCTCAGGGGGATATTTTATCGCCTCTCCTATGGGTTATGACGATACACAGTCTCCTTAACGCCCTCACCAATGAAGGACTTAAAGCAGTCTGTTATGCAGACGACGGTATTATACTTCTAAGGGGCACACATCCAAACATACTATGCAGAAGAGCTGAAATACTTGGGAGTAGTCTTGGATCAGAAACTGATTTGGAAAGATCATATTGAAGAAAGGGTTACAAAGGCCCACAGATGTTGGTCGTTGTGCAGAAGAGCTATAGGTTCAAAATGGGGACTACGTCCAAATATGACACACTGGCTTTACATGAGCGTGATTAGATCAATAATAACCTACGCCTCTGTAGTGTGGTGGACATCAATGGACAAGAAGTACAACGTAATACCATTGCAAAAAGTATGTATGTGTTGTATGTGCTGTCTAGGCATACGCGGGGCAATTGGAACCGCACCAACAAGAGCGTTGGAGACTATACTGCACATCCAACCAATAGATATCAGTATAAATTATGAGGCAGCCCTCACAGCAGGACGTCTACAAGTGATGGGTGAATGGATAAATCGAGACCACAAGTCGTACCATCAGAAGATATTGCAATCACTGGTCGGTCATATTCAAACAACGGAAATCTCCGACCGCATTCCTGAAGTACGGCTTACAGCTACCTTTGATTCGTTCGTGCCAGACAGACGAACGAATCAGACAGACAAACGGAACACTAGCTCATGCGCCAGTGGGAACTAGCTGGTACACTGATGGGTCCAGGCTAGGAGGAAGGACTGGTCTGGGACTTTTTATTGATGAACCAGAAGTCGAACTTTACTTCCGCCTCCCAGACCATAACACAGTATTTCAAGCAGAAGTTCGAGCAATCACGGAGTGTGTTAACTGGCTCAGTAATACCTCAGTAATGCCAACATCTTCACAGATAGCCAAATGGCGATCAAAGTAATAACATCGGAAAAGGTCAAATCCAGAACAGTGTTAGACTGTAAAATAACGATAAATAATTACTCAGTCCATGGTCAACTGCGTATTTTCTGGGTACCGGGACACAACGGAGTGATTGGAAATGAACGAGCAAACAGCTTGGCTTCAAAGGGCAGAGAACTTCGAGTAATAAACTTAGAAAATTGGAAACCTTTCGAAGCCACGAAGGGTGAGTTGAAGCACTGGACAGTGATGGAACACAAAATTGTGTGGAATAGAGTAACTGCAAAGCTACTGTGGGGTGACCTAAATCAGAAGAAAACAAGTAAGAAAGTTTCAGTCGGGTAAACCGACTAAGGTATACCCTCACTTTGTGAGTAATGTACTATTGAATATTACTCGAATTATTCTGTCAATTTTTGTGGGAGTTACCAGAAGGGGTTTATATAATACACCTTTTTTTCGCTGAACATTAGATACTTTAAATTCATTGCACTGTGCCGACTTATAAGCATTTATGTGCACTGGTATAAACGTTATGAGACATTAAATTGTGGTATGATTTGGGAATTTTGTGTGGGAGGTACAAAAAGGGGCGTGGCAATAACGCCCATTTTTCACAGGGCTATAGGCACTATAAAAACATTACACTGTAAAAAATTTCAAGTATTTTTATACACTGGTTTTAATGTTATAAGCTGTTAACTTTTGGTGCAAAAAGGTACCTTTGTGTGGGAGGTACCAAAAGGGGCGTGGCAACAACACCCATTTTTCCCTGGACTGTAGGCAATATAAAAGCATAATACTGTACAAAATTTCAAGTATTTTCATACACTGTTATTAATGTTATAAGCAGTTAATTTTTGGTGCAAAATGGAGCATTTGTATGGGAGGTACCAAAAGGGACGTGGCGACATCGCCCATTTTTCTCGAGTTGATAGCGACTAATAAGCTAATACTATGTGTGGAATTTCAAAACATTCGAATAAGTAGTATAGCCGTTATTAAAGAATCAATATTTCACAACATTTTAACCCTTTGTGGGGGAGGTACCAAAAGGAGTGGACCAATATGGCCCATCTTCGAACTTAGCCGGAGATAGAAAAAAATATTACCACATACCAAATTTGAGGTCAATCGGTTACTTCTTTCGAGAGTTATCGTGCGCACCAGCCAGCAGACACACAGACAGACAGACAGACAGACAGACAGACAGACAGACAGACGGACGGACATTGCTCATTCGACTTAAAATGACCCACAACGGATTTCCTCCGAACATACTTGGGGTCTTTGGTCACTCCTTCCACGTGTTACACTTTTTTCCGTAGCAAATGATATATACCCTCGTCACACTAAAGTGAGGGTATAACAAGTAGTTTTCTGAAACTAAACAAGATCGAGATTAGTAAGATGATTAGTGTTCTAACGGGACACTCAAGCTTACAGGCATCGCATAGGACTAGCAGAAAACGACGAGTGCAGGGAATACATAGAAACGATGAAACATTTTATGTGTCACTGCCCAGCTTTCACACATGCAAGATCCCGATATTTCGGTTCCGACATGTTGCCAGACTTGACTCATCTCAGAGGATATGAATGGAAGGTACTGACAAAATTCGTGTCTAGTACCGATTTTCTGTAACCCGTGGGGAATAAAAATCATAATTAAGGAGCGCACAACGGGCCGAACCACTAGCTTAATCGTATGTCCATGGGCATGAGACGTTTAAACGTCTCCTCTATTCAACCTGCGGTACATGCGCATTTCTGATATACATTTTGATTGTTATGAATGCGAGTAACTCGTAGAAAAATAATTGTCCAAGTGTCCTCTCCATATTTCAATCTTAAATGAATATTGTTTTTTACATCCCAGCAAACTTTATTACATAAGTGAGAAATATTGTCATAATAGCTTTATTATGTAAATGGTAGCTTTATACATAGGGCAATATATCGGCTAAATGGCCGCCGCGACCTCGTCGGCACACCTCCATCCGATGGTCCATATTTTCGATGACGCTGCGGCATAATTGAGGTTCTATGCCGTTAATGTGCCGAATTATCTCATCCTTTAGCTCGTGAATTTTTTCTGGCTTATCGACGTACACCTTTTTTTTCAAATAACCCCAAAGAACGAAGCCCATCGGTGTCAAATCAGATGATCTTGGAGGCCAATTGACATCGCCACGACGTGAGATAACACGGACATTGAATTTGTTGCGCAAAAGAGCCATTGTTTCGTTAGGTGTGTGGCAACTGGCACCGTCCTGTTAAAACCACATATTGTCCACATCCATATCTTCCAATTCGGGCCATAAAAAGTTCGTTATCATCTCATGATAGCGAACACCATTCACAGTAACTGCCTGACGGGCCTCATTTCGAAGAAGTATGGCCCGATGACGTCGCCAGCCCATAAGCCGCACCAAACGAACTGGGCGAGCATGCAAAGGTGTTTTCACATCTCCTACAGACCCGGTTTGCTCAAAATTGCGCACAACATCACGAAGTGCACGAAATGCATTTTGATTTGAACTCCCATTTTCGTACACACAGAATACAGTTTGGTTGCCTCAACCGAATTATTTGCCAACCGAATTTTGTGGTTTTGTCTACTATCATGCGATTCCATCAGGACAACCAATATTTTGGCTGTGGTATACTTCTGCTTCCATGTTGACAACAATAATATTTGGTTGCGCCAACTACGAAAATTATGGCTTAAATTATCTGTTGTAGTTGCCACAACCAACTGTTTTAAAAAATTGATTGTTCTGACAATTTGTCAGTCATATACTACCGAAAATTAATTAAAAACAGTTATAACAAAACATAATAAAAAATCCCATATTACAAATTCATCACTATTATGAGATGTGAAAATATTTGACACAAATTTTAGTACACGAAAAAACACACAAAACTTTTACGCAAATATCCCTTAACCCTGTGCTTTCAATTTCATGATTGTTGCTTTTATTTTTTATTTATGTAAAACATTTTGCACATCATATTCTGCATTACACACATTATTATTCATACGAGATTATTTTTGTTTACCTATACCTTTCTTGAACAAAATGTTGAAGATTTTTTTATGTCGAGTAATTTTATTTTTTGTTTGTCATGTATCAGCAAAAGAACAGCAACCAATCTTTCGGTTGTATTTCCCAAAATATTGGGAAATGATTGGGATAACCAATAAACGATTATTTATTAAAAAATTGTCTGTTGTAGTAACCAATAATTCGTTGCAATAATAATCTTTGGTCTATTGATAAAATTTCTGTTGTCAAGAATAAAACATTGGTTGTCACATCCAAAAATTTATCATATTGTACTATAATAAAATTTTAAAATTAGTTACCACAACTAACCGAGTGTCAATGAAAAAACAATCTTAATTCGATTGATACAACCATCGATTCAGTTGCAAGCATTTTCATTTGATCGTATCCATGTTATTATTGTTGTTTCAACTAATTATATATAATTACAACCGACAGACGGTGTAGGCAATATACTTTTTGTTGGTAGTATTATTTTTTTATTGTTACAATCGAATTCCAACCAATTATATTCCTGGGTGTAAAAGGCTTAAAAAACTTTAACGCGTTGCTCGATTGTGTATCTTCCCATGGTTCAAATTGAGTTAGTCTGAAAATTAGAATCGCCGACTGGTCTAATGTAACTTCGAAGCGGCTTGACCGATTGACGTTATTTTTATACGTTATATTCACTTTATCAAAGTAAGTATTCGTAACTATATCTGGATCTGATAGATGGCGCTGTAGTCAAGTTATTAACAATTTCATCATTTATGTTCTAAAAATGGACCATATTCGTTATATAGGTTGACCAGTACTATGAAAGCAATTCGCCAAATTTGGATTAAATTGGTGAAACAATCGTCAAAATATGGAATATTTTTTAATTGTAATACAAAAACTGTCCACGTTTACATAAATCAACATCTATCGTGTCCAAGAACTATTATTCTCTTTCTTCATACTAATGGTGATTTCGTTTCTGAAAAATAATATCACCACATCATGTTGCGACATTTTGAAAATTCCCCCTGCACCCACTGCTAATTTCCCATTTTGCATCGGCACAATCGAACAAAAATCGTGCGGTGAGTAAAACCCATACCTACATTAAGGCGCAAGCAACCATTTGGTAGTGCATTAAGAATGTACGCTTTCATTTAGGTTTGGTTCTGAAGTCTGCTTTTTGACGGTTCAACACTCCACACCGTGGACTGGGCTGAGTGTGGAAAATGCGATATTTTCGCATTTGCGGAGTGTATTAATTTTACAAACGAAATTAAAACCCGGGACACTCAAACTTACAAGCACATCTTCATCGCATAGGACTAGCAGGAAACGACGAATGCAGGGAAAACATCGAAACGATGGAACATTTTCTGTGTCACTGCCCGGCTTTCGCACATGCAAGATCCAAACATTTCGGTTCCGACATATTACCAGGAAGATACTGAGAAAATTCGTGTCTAGTACCGATTTTCTGTAACTCGTTAGGTATAAAAAGATCATAAATAAGGAGCGCACAACAGGCCGAACCATTGGCTTAAGTGTATGTCCATGGACATGAGACGTTTAAACGTCTCCTCTCTTCAACATAACCTAACCTAAATCAAACGGCTGCACCACTTTTACAAACGAATTTAAAAATGCGGTTTCAGTGTAAAATGTAGAAACAATTTTAATTTTTTTTGCACAAACGAAATCACCACAAGTTAACCTATACGTCGAATATCAGTGGTTTTGGGCCATAAATGAGGAATTTGTTATTAACTGGAATGATTTGGCCATTTTTACAGGGCTATGGGTACTTTAAAAATATTACACTGTGCAAAATTTTGGTACTCACGCTATAAATAGTTAACTTTTTGTATTAAGTGGTACATTTGTGTGGGAGGTACCAAAAGGGGCTTGGCAAACCCTCCCATTTTGGTAAAAAACCAGCACTATGTTTGAATTTTCACAAAATTCGAATAAGTAGTATAGAAGTTATTAGAGAATCAATATTTTAACCTTTTGTGGGAGAGGTACTAGAGGGAGTAGACCGATATTCGAACTAAGCCAGAAATAGGCAAAAATATTACAGCATACAAAGTTTTAAGTCAATCGGTACTCTTTTCGAGAGTTACTCTTTTCGTGCGCACCTGTCAGCAGATAGAGAGATGGACGGAAATTGCTCAAATAACTTAAAATGACCAATAACGGATTTCGGACGAAAATAATTGGTGTCTTAGGTTACTCCTTCGATGTGTTAAACCTTTTGCCTGCAGCAAATGATATATGGGCAAATATCAAAATTTTTTAACACAGGGGTAATGTATGTTGTTTTACTCTTTTCTCGCTTTGTGTAAAGATTTCGGTGCATAAGTTGATGGATAAACCGCAAACATAAAAGTTTTGTTCCCAAAAAAGTTTGTTATTATCTAAAAAACTTTAGAAGTTATAAGCACATACATTTCAAAATTGTGAAAAAAGTCCTAGAAATGTTCATATCTGTATCCATTCGTTTATAAATTGTGGCCAAACTATTTATTCTGAAGTTACTGGTCAGTTACAAAAACACGAGGCACACATGGAGGAAGAATTTTTCGTGAGCACTGTTCATGTGAGATCTTTCCGCAAAAAATGACAGGGTGGCTGATATGTAATGCAACATAGTAAAGCGCTATATTTTTTTAATTTTATCAATATTTTTTTAAATTTTATTGTTCAAAAGCAAAAAATGTCGGAAATAACATAAAATTTTAGAAACAGTTTAGATTTGTTCGAATTGGCCACATTTGGCACGAATTATGGCCTTCAAACGGCCGACAAAGCCATCACACGCTGCACAAAAGTGGCTCTGCGATATTTTGGCCCATTCCCGGCGAAGCGCCGTCTTGAGATGATTGATACTTTGGTATTTTTTAGTGCGAACCTTACTCTCTAAAATGCCCCAGGCGCAAAAGTCCAACGGATTGAGATCCGGAGATCTTGGTGGCCATTGTGCGGTAGAAATGAAGCGAGGAACCTTCTTTTTAAGCCATTCTTGGCACGCGTGCTGAGTGCGATGGTGCTGAGTCCTGTTGGAATGTCCATGGTCTGCGGCCGAAATTTTTGTCTGCCCAGGGCTTCAATACTGTCTTTAGGGCATTTTCCCGATAATATTCGGCATTTATTTTGACCCCATGGTCATGAATACGAGCGGGGAGCGACCATCGGCCGTTACGGCGGCCCACACCATTACCATCGGCGGCGCTTGAGTTCTGGTGGCCAATCGAAGGTGTAAATTTTCAGCTGACCTCTTTGGCAAGTAAACCCGATCATTTTGTTTGTTCACAAACTGCTCAATTTGGAATGGCTTCTCACCGGAGAAAACCAAATTCCGTAACTGGCCACTTTCGTGCAAGCAACTCCTTGGCTCTTTCCAGTGAGCTCTTGCACTTTTTGGAACTTCAATGGCTTTAGTCCAAGCTCGTTTTTTAATATGTGTTGTATCCGTTCTCGCGATATGTTCAGCTCACGAGCAATTTTTCTACCACTGCGGCGTGGATTTCGATCAAATCTGGCCTTCACTTTTCGGATCATTTCTGGTGTTGTTACCGTTTTTTTTCGTCCACTTTTTGGACGCGATGCAACACTGCCAGTATCACGGTAACGAGCAATGGTACGAGAAACAAAAGATTTATTCACATTTAAATGCTGGAGGGTTCTAATGATAGCCACTTGTGTTTTTCCGCCCAAATATAAAGCAATCACACTATCACGCTTGAATTCCATCACGAATAACTTTTTTTCTGAATGCAATAGATCAAAATGCTTTTGTAAGCTTGTAAACAATAAAATAAACTGTCACTGAAATAAATCTGTCATCTATCAGACTAGCGGTTTAGAAATGATAGCAACCTGAAGTTGATTTAATTATCCCAGATGGCTTTTGACCTGGTGAATACAAAAATCAGGGGGCCATAACAAAATAATGGATCGCTGAATTTTATTCACTTTTTTCAATTTTTGCAAAAATTGCAAATTTTGTCCTTGTCATTTTTAATAGTATAAACGTCTGAGATTCATTTCTATGTTCTTCGGGCGTACAGCTGTGGTGCACTTAACAAGCATGGATGCTTATTTGAAGATTGAAGTCTTGTACGCGAAAGACCGTGACACTTTTGTCTCAGCAATGATCGTCAAGGCACACCCAGTGCGGGGTACGGATATGGCGGAAGTGTATATGAAATAAAAGGATTTTTAACGCTCTATTCCGAAATCGTAGGGCCGTCATTTTATTTTGATGATTGTACAAATTAGGCACATTGCAAAAATTATATTTCCACAAAAAAAATGTTCGTATGAACATTTTACCTGGTCGATTTTTGGATTTTAAAAACTTTTCTATGTAGTATAAGTACAGCGAGTATTTTGTCATAGGCTGATAGAAATGCTAATGTTCTATGGTTGTAATTTTAGTTTTCCGAATTCCGCTGAAAATTGCATTTTATACAATTTTTTTAAATTTTAATTTGGAACCGCCATAACTTTCGCGGCCTTTGATGGAATTTAGTCACAACAACGGTTTTGCATTTTATATTTTTAGCTTCGTCTGTTGTAAAAGCCGTTGGTTGATGTGCTCGCCAAAAAAATCTTGAAAAAAAATTTAAAAATTTTTTGCCCATATATGTACACTTGACACACTAGAGTGTGAGGGTATAAAAATATACAACAAGTTCAGTTCAAGAACAAGTTCAGTCAGTTAAACCGACTTAAGAATCCCCTCACCTTCAGTCCCAAAAAATATTGGAATTTTTTTTTGTTTTCATTAAATTATTCTCAATTTAAATTGCATTTAACAACTTTAAACAACTTTTATGTACTGGTATTAAAGTTATGAGCTTTTGGTGCAAAATGTTCCATTTGTGTGGGAGGTACCAAAAGGTGCGTGTCAATAACGCCAAGTTTTCCTGGACTCTATGTGCTATGAAAGCTTTACACTGTACAGAATTTCAAGTATTTGTATACAGTATTATTAAAATTATAAGCTGTTAACTTTTGGTACAAAATGGTACCTTTGTGTGGGAGGTATCAAAAGGGTCGTGGCAACCTTACCCATTTTTCAAAGGGCAGAGAACTTCGAGTAATAAACTTGAAAACTTGGAAACCTTTCGAAGCCACGAAAAATGAGTTGAAGCACTGGGCAGTGATGGCTCATAAAACTGTGTGGAATAGCGCAACAGTAGGAGCAACTGCAAAGATACTGTGGGGTGACCCAAATGAAAAGAAAACAAGAAGTCTTCTGAAACTAAACAAGATCGATATTAGTAAGATGATGAGTGTTCTAACGGGACACTCAAGCTTACAAGCACATCTTCGTCGCATAGGACTAGCAGGAAACGACGAATGCAGGGCATGCAGAGAAAACATCGAAACTATGGAACATTTTCTGTGTCACTGCCCGGCTTTCACACATGCAAGATCCCAACATTTCGGGTCCGACGTATTACCAGACTTGACTCATCTCAGAGAATATGACTGGAAGATACTGAGAAAATTCGTGTCTAGTACCGATTTTCTGTAACTCGTGAGGATCATAAATAAGGAGCGCACAACAGGCCGAACCACTGGCTTAAGTGTATGTCCATGGACATGAGACGTTTAAACGTCTCCTCTCTTCAACCTAACCTAACCTAACATACCCATTTTTCTCGAGTTGAAAGCTGCTAATAAACTAATACTATATGTAGAATTGTGTAAGATTGGAATAAGTACTATAGAAATTATTAAAGAATAAATTGTCCACTAAATGTTAACCCTTTGTGGGGGAGGTACTAGAACCAGTATGGACCAATATGACCCATCTTCGAAATTAGCAGGAGATAGAGAAAAATATTACCGCTTATATTTTTCTTGAAGTCAATCGGTTAATCCTTTCGAGAGTTATCGTGCGCACCAGCCAGCAGACAGACGGACATTGCTCAAATGACTTAAAATGACCCAAAACCGATTTCCGTCCAACACACTTAGGGTCTTAGATCACTCCTTCGATGTGCTACTCTTTTGGCTCGTAGCAAATGATGTATACCCTACTCTCTAAGGCGAGGGTATAACAATTGTAATATTGACTCAATAAAATAACTTTTAGGTTCCATTCGGAGTTTTTCATAGTCAGTTCATAATAATTTGACCCTTTAGTACCAACAAAATTAAGGTGTGAATTGATACTTTTTCAGGGTATTCGAGGATTAAGGATATATTCCATATGCCCATCCTTCCACCAGAAGGACATAACAATTTCATTGGGCAAAATTTAAGAGAAGTAACAGAGCTTTTTATTGGTATTAATATCTTCAAAATACGAGAAGCGGTTAGGAAGATATGACTATTTTAAAAATTTGTAATTTTGTAATTTTGTGCAAAATCTCTGAGATACATCTGTACCAAAAAAACTACAACGAAATTTGAAAAACTAAATACGCCAAGATATTCCACGCACTAGTGCTAAATTTTGTAAAAATTTAAAGGGTTCATTTGTTGCGTTGGTCGAACTGTTTTGGAATTACCTACATACATAATTGGTTATTACAAAGAAATTTCATGCAATCATAATTTTCGTGTGAAATTTAGCTTAGAGTTGACTTATATCATTGTCATTGTCAAGGACTTAAAAATCTATAAACTATTTTGAACACTTTCTAACCAAACTGATCACCAACTCTTTATGGACTTTGGTGTTGTAATCAATTCCAATATTGAGTTCAGGCATTTGTAATCAAGTTCGTTATCAAGTGTGGCGTAGTAATTTTAAATCAAAAAATATACATAATTTGTGTTCAAAATATAACATCGGATTTGATCTTTCAGTTATAGTTTATTATATTTATATATATATAAATGACGGTATTTTGCTCAAAGCATAAGAATGTATTCTTAAGAAACTAATTTTATAAGTATATCCGAAACTGTAAGATTGTCGTAGTCCAATTGATCTAATTTTGGGTTTCTAAAATAAAACTATATTTGAGTTTAATTTTGTGCTAAAACGTATTCTCCAATCTCCCTCCCAAAGCGACTACCTCAATTACAAAGTGGAATTGTTCAACGACAATCAACATATAATTTCAATAATTTAATGCATTCCTTGGAATATTGTTATCGGAATTCATTTCCAATCACAAGTAATTTGAATGGAAATAGACAAACAAATGCCGATTGTTTTTCTCCAAAGTCAAAGTCATGCTCTGGCCATAACATAAATTCCGCCATAATGTGTCTATTGTTTGTGGCTGGAGGATGGAGGCTACTGAAAGACACTGAGAAAACGCCAAGATTAGCAACAGCCCGCGAGCGAACGAACGAACAGATGCAACATTCAACACATCGCCGATATCCGCCACTAAATCGGCCATAATAAGAATCGTAAAAAGTAACAGCCGTCTTGACTTGAAGATGGTACTGCCAATTGAGAGGCCAACGATATTTTTATTGTGCCAACAGAGTCATAATTTAGATCTAATTGCAAGATATTTTCCAAAGAAAAAATAACAACAGCAGCAGTGGCAATAGCAAATGCGGACATCGACGGCGCAACTGCAACAAAAAATTTTCATAACAAACAAAACCAATATTGACGTGTAAAACAAACAATCAGTCGCCAATGTTTCCACCGCATTGTGAATATGTAAAGGTTTAAACATTGACCAGAATGAAGACATTTAAAATTCGTTTTATAATTATAAATTACAATGGAAAATTATATTAAATGTTTATGTCGTTCCCGCTTTTTATACCCTCCATTATAGGATGGAGGCATATTCAGTTTGTCACAAATCGAACTCTAGATCAGGGACCCCATAAAGTATATATGTACGAGTATATGGGAGATTTCGTGTCAAGTGAGTACATTTTTAAAAACGATATCTTCTGATCGGGATGAAACTTGCACCAAGTTTAGATCAATTGGATAGTATTTATGACACAAAAAATGTAAGCAGATCGGTTAAGGACTGTCTGATTTGGAGGGTGTTGAATTTTGACATTTTTGGTCAAACGCCCCTCTTTTCCATCAATAAAACAAATTAGTCCCCATTCACATGATACTTTTTTTATACCCTCCACCATAGGATGGGGGTTATATTAATTTTGTCACTCCGTTTGTAACACCTCTAAATATTGATCTGAGACCCCATAAAGTATATATATTCTTAATCGTCGTAAAATTCTAAGACGATTTAGCCATGTCCGTCCGTCTGTGGTAATCACGCTACAGTCCGCAATAATAGAGCTAGGTTGATCAAATTTGGTACAAATACTTCTTATAGTTGCAGCTTGTTTGGGATTGGAATGGGCCATATGGGTCCATATTTAGATATAGCTCCCATATATAGCATCTAACTTGTTGATTCCTACTGTCATAATTTTGTGTGTTTTTCGGTGTTATTATACCCTACACCACACTGTGGTACAGATTATTATAAGTTTGTTTCACGGCAGATGTTTGTAACACCTGAAAATAACACCTTAAAGTATACCGATCGACTCAGAATCACTAGCTGAGTCGATTTAACGATGTCCGTCCGTCCGTCCGTCCGTCCGTCCGTCTGTCCATGTAAAGTTGTTCGTCGACTACAGGTCGCAATTTCACTCCGATCGTTCTGAAATTTAGCAGTTTAGAGTATTTCGCGGCTGTTAAGATCGCTATTGAATTTGGTTGAAATCGGTTCAGATTTAGATATAGCTCCCATATATATCTTTCGTCCGATTTGGCCCTTTAGTCCTATAGAAGCTGTATTTTACATCCAATCGTTTTGAAATTTAGAATGGTAGAGTTTCTTGATCCATGAACCAACATTGCCGAATTTGAAGAAAATCGGTTAAGATTTAGCTATAGCTCCCATATATATGTTTCGTCCGATTTGGCCCTTTAGTCCTATAGAAGCTGTATTTTACATCCGATCGTTTTGAAATTTAGAATGGTAGAGTTTCTTGATCCATGAACCAACATTGCCGAATTTGAAGAAAATCGGTTAAGATTTAGCTATAGCTCCCATATATATGTTTCGTCCGATTTTGCTCTTTAGTCCTGTAGAAGCTGTATTTTACATCCAATCATTTTGAAATTCAGAATGGTAGAGTTTCTTGATCCATCAACCAACACTACCGAATTTGAAAAAAAAAAAGTTAAGATTTAGATATAGCTCCCATATATATGTTTCGTCCGATTTGGCCATTTAGTCCTATAAAAGCTGTATTTTACATCCAATCGTTTTGAAATTTAGAATGGTAGAGTTTCTTGATCCATCAACCAACACTACCGAATTTGAAAAAAAAAAGTTAAGATTTAGATATAGCTCCCATATATATGTTTCGTCCGATTTGGCCATTTAGTCCTATAAAAGCTGTATTTTACATCCAATCGTTTTGAAATTTAGAATGGTAGAGTTTCTTGATTACATCCAATCATTTTGAAATTTAGAATGGTAGAGTTTCTTGATCCATGAACCAACACTACCGAATTTGAAGAAAATCGGTTAAGATTTAGCTATAGCTCCCATATATATGTTTCGTCCGATTTGGCCCTTTAGTTCTTTAGAAGCTGTATTTTACATCCAATCGTTTTGAAATTTAGAATGGTAGAGTTTATTGATCCATGAACCAACACTACCGAATTTGAAGAAAATCGGTTAAGATTTAGCTATAGCTCCCATATATATGTTTCATCCGATTTGGCTCTTTAGATCCAATCGTTTTTATACCCTACACCACACTGTGGTACAGGGTATTATTTAAGTATAAAATGTCCCAAAAGTAAATTTATGTAAACAATTTATACATGAATTACAAAATTTATATATTAGAGTTATTCAATATTACGAGAGTGGTGTAGGGTATTATATAGTCGGCATCACCCGACTTTAGCCTTTCCTTACTGGTTTTATTTAGGTTTGAGTTATTTTGTGAGGTCACATGCTGGAGGGTATATAAGATTCGGCATGGCCGAACTAAACGCTTTTACTTGTTTTAATTATTAAGTGTACTTATCGGCGTTTTGTGGGCGTGTGAATTGTTGTTTTCTGTCAACAGAAAAGGTCATTTGATTTGCATTATAAATTTAAAAAATTAAACATATTTTGATCGGCTATTCTTAAAAACTACCTTTTTGCACTTAGCAATGTTTAGAATGGAAAAATAAATCTTATATATTAAGATTAAGATTAAGATTAAGATTAAGATTAAGATTAAGATTAAGATTAAGATTAAGATTAAGATTAAGATTAAGATTAAGATTAAGATTAAGATTAAGATTAAGATTAAGATTAAGATTAAGATTAAGATTAAGATTAAGATTAAGATTAAGATTAAGATTAAGATTAAGATTAAGATTAAGATTAAGATTAAGATTAAGATTAAGATTAAGATTAAGATTAAGATTAAGATTAAGATTAAGATTAAGATTAAGATTAAGATTAAGATTAAGATTAAGATTAAGATTAAGATTAAGATTAAGATTAAGATTAAGATTAAGATTAAGATTAAGATTAAGATTAAGATTAAGATTAAGATTAAGATTAAGATTAAGATTAAGATTAAGATTAAGATTAAGATTAAGATTAAGATTAAGATTAAGATTAAGATTAAGATTAAGATTAAGATTAAGATTAAGATTAAGATTAAGATTAAGATTAAGATTAAGATTAAGATTAAGATTAAGATTAAGATTAAGATTAAGATTAAGATTAAGATTAAGATTAAGATTAAGATTAAGATTAAGATTAAGATTAAGATTAAGATTAAGATTAAGATTAAGATTAAGATTAAGATTAAGATTAAGATTAAGATTAAGATTAAGATTAAGATTAAGATTAAGATTAAGATTAAGATTAAGATTAAATATAATAGATAATAGATATCCTATTACACTGTACAACAATTTCAAACTTTTTTCAAAATAACAGGGTTCTGTCAGTGGATTCTGGTAGAGGAGACCAAAAAAATATATACGTGTATCGGCGTTTTGAAAGATCACATCGGAATCTTATTTTAGGGGGGGGGGGGGTTTCCCCCCTTTGCTTGTTCGTGCAGAATATCGGTATATAAAACTATGTGTTCTGTTCATCTGAGGTGTAGGGTATCTTCAGCAACTTTGTAGCAAATGTTAAATTGTTATATTTTTGTGGAATATATTAACCCTCTAGCTCGGTGATTTTTGCCTATATTTTAACAAATCGTAAAAAAATCCCCTAAAAATGGGCGGGCCGGGGTTGAAATGTTCTACAAAAATGTCGGCCATACAATTTTACTATATGTGTCAGAACACACCAAAGCCCAAAACTTAACACAAACACCAAAAAAACGCCCAAATTTAAGATAGCCTGTTAATGGTTAATTTGTTATTCCTCGCATATGTAGGTTCTCCCAGCTCTGAAGAGAAGGTTGTTATTCAACAACTACCAAGATTACTTTTGTTCTTCTTAATTATTTCTGTCATTATATTTTTGTCACTCAAAATTACCATAACGGAACTTTTGAGTGGCACGTTACTTATGAACGTTAACGTTTGACATCGTGGGTCAGCCAGTTAATCTTTTTATTATCTTACAATATTCTACTAGGGAATTTGTAAGAATAATAATGACTGACTGTTTGGGAAAACTTGACTGGTTCTGCTACGTCTGTGGCAAGCATACCCTTATGGAACATAGGGTTTAATTTTTTACGAGCAAAGTGGAGGATATATATTAAATTTATTTTGAACTGGAAGTTTTTCCAGATGAGCCATGGGTGCCAAAACATATATGCCGAAATTGCTATATCGGTTTGATGCTGTGGTCTAAAGGTAGTACAAGTTTTGATGTATATTTCATTATACATATATATTTATATTTTGATTTTCAGTTTTCAACTGAAACTGATGACCATTTCGAACGGTTCCATCAGATATGTCTTCCTATTGAAAAACGCTATAAAGGCAAGAGCATTTGGTCTCTTATAACAGATTTATGTTGGACATTGTTTGATAATGGCGTCTAATTGCCAAGAGTGAAAAGAAAGTGAATTAAAAATAAATGAACTTATGTATTTAACAAGTATTTCTCCTTGTATATGCGTTATTAATAGATTTTTTGTTTATAGTCCTGAAGTATAATTTAATATAAAATAAATATTATTTAATTGTAAAATAAAATCATTATTTTTTCGCATCTCTCACATCAACCCCGAAAAATCCAATTTTTAAAGACCTTTTTGGTACTAACACTATACAGGGTTGCCCATATTCGACGGACCCATCTGGCAACGCCATAACTTTTGACAGAGATGTCAGATCGCTTAATGACATACCGCGTTTGAAGCGTCAGTCCAAGCAGATTTTTACCATGGAACAATACACGCCACGCGAGCGCTCTGAAATAGTTGAAATTTACATTCAACAGAAGAAGTCAATTGTGAAAACTCAACGTGCTTTTAAAATATTAAAAAATGTGAGAAGTGCGCCTTCTAAGAACTGAAAATGAAAATGAACTGAACAGCCACTGAAAATCCTCAGGAGATTCAAGAATTGCCTCTTCATGACGAAAAAGTCACAGTTTGGTGCGGCGTTAGTGCGAAAACGGTCATTGGGCCGTTTTTCTTCCAAAACGAAAATGGCCATGCTGTTACCATCAACCAGGAGCGTTATCGCGACATGATGACCAATTTTGTGATGCCAATTATTCGTCGAAAGCGTATGAGGCAGTTCTGGTTTCAACAAGACGGCGCTCCACCGCACACAAGTCGCATAACAATCGATTTTCTGAAGAATTTGTTTCCGGGCCGTTTGATGTCGAAAAGTGGTGATTTGGACTGGCCACCGCGTTCGCCCGATTTGACGCCGCCTGACTTCTTCTTGTGGGGATATTTGAAGTCAAAGGTTTACGTTAACAAGCCAAGGACCGTAGAAGAGCTCAAGGACAACATTCGTGAAGAAATAGCCGCTATTCCGGCCGAAATGTTGGCGAAAACGATGGAAAATGCTGCAAAAAGGGCACAATACGCCATCAACGCCAGAGGCGGCCATTTGAGAGATATCATATTCAAAAATTGATGTAAACAAATCTACTTGGAACAAATTAAATGATTAAGATTGCCAACCGCCAAATTTTTATTTTTTTCTTTGATTTTTTTAAAAAAAACATGGGTCCGTCGAATATGGGCAACCCTGTATAATATCTAAATTAACCCTTAACAGGCAATCTTGAATTTGGCCGTTTTTTTGTGTTTGTGTTAAGTTTTGGGCTTTGGTGTGTTCTGACGTATATAGTAAAATATAGGCCTTAACATTTGCTACAAAGTTGCTGAAGATACCCTACACCTCAGATGAACAGAACACATAGTTTTATATACCGATATTCTGCACGAACTAGCAAAGGGGGGAAAACTTTAACCCCCCTAAAATAAAATTCCGATGTGATCTTTCAAAACGCCGATATACGTATTTATTTTTTTGGTCTCCTCTACCATAATCCATTGACAGAACCCTGTTATTTTTTTTTGTGTTGTACTGTGTTATCGAAGGTACACATATTTTTTTTTAATTTTTAAACCGAGTTATAAAAATTTTATGAAAATATACTCGTAGCCTCCAGGCTAAAGACGGGAGAGTGTATTATCCGAGGCTCATCGATCTGATGACACCTTTGTATAGAGCACCCCAAATAAGAGGAAAAAATAAGGTGCATTTTTATCGATATCTCGCTTAGTTATTGAGTTTTTAGATGTTAAATTTTAAAAAGACAGATTTTTTCAAACTTTGTCGTCCGATTCGATAACTAGGCAAGATATAGATAAAATTTCCGTTAACGTTTCGTCTTATTTTCAGGTGCTCGATACAAATATGACATCAACCTTGTTAATCGTCACTCCCCTGGCGTATTTTTAGGAAGGAAATGCAAGTGACGCAATCTTTGATCTTCTATAATTTATTGATTTTTTCGGTTTTTTTCTTTCATATATCAGTAACTAGGATAGTTCTCGAAAAATAGCGTTGATTTTTTACATATTATTGATGTTTTTTTGCCGATTTTTTAAACTTTATTGTCCGATAACTAAGCATTTTATCTATAAAATGTCCGTTAAATTTTCTTCTTATTTTCTATCCAAATATGTCATCAGAACGAGGATCCTATTGGTCGTATTTTATAGTTCCCTTGTTTCCCCTGTCAAAAAAATGACAGCGAAATGACGATTGATTGCGAAAGCCTCTATAATTTCGGTTTTAATACTTGCATTCCAAAAATTTGCAAGGATCGGAACTTGTTTTTCACAAAGAATTTAAAAAGCATAATAAAATTTATAAAAGGTTTTGAACTTAAAAAATAAAAGAAAGCTCATTTCGGAAGAAATGAGCTATACTATACTTTATTAATATACTATATTTTATTAATATAGTTGGCGCAAAACCAACCACAATTATATGTAGTCGATTTTTTGCTCTTTATAAGTAGGGGGGGTGATAATAGGATACTTTAATTTTCGAAATATCAAGTGGTCGTGGATCCGCCCATATGAGCCAAGTTTTGATATTGAGAAACAATTTTAGTGTCAGTTTATGTGATCGGTCAAAAAATGGGCGTGGCCCAGCCCATTGAGCAAATTTTTGAAATTGAGATATCTTGAACAATTTGTTATCAAGAATTTCGAACTTTAAATCAAACCGATTACATTATTATAAACCAGTAAGGAAAGCCAGACCAATTAGCTTATCCTCCTTCCTATTGAAAGGTCTGGAAAGACTTTTAGATCATTTCATTAGGGAAAACCTGGATACAAAACTCCTGTCGGGGAACCAACATGCTTACAATAAGGGCACGTCTACAGAATCAGCCCTGCACGAACTTGTGAGCTCTATCGAATCGTCCCTGCATTTCAAGGAATTCACCATGGTGGCATTTCTTGACATAGAAGGGGCTTTTAACAACATTCACTCAGATGCGGTAATTGCGGCACTGTCACATCTAAAAGTTAACAATAGTTTGATTAGACGAATTCAAAGTCTGCTCACCAGAAGACGCATAACAGCATGTCTAGGGTCCACAACTCTAACAAGGTATGTAAACAGAGGGACCCCGCAAGGAGGAGTACTGTCTCCACTAATTTGGAACCTAGCGGTGAATGAAATCCTGCTAGATCTAGAACGTTGTGGCTGCAAGGTCGTGGCATATGCGGACGACGTGGCAATCGCAGTGAGTGGCAAATTCGTAAACGTCCTCAGAGACATCCTACAGGTGGCTCTGAACAAGTTGGCTAGATGGGCCAGAAGCAGCGGTTTGGGCGTTAACCCCAACAAGACAGAATTGGTTCTCTTTACTAGGATGAATAATGTCCCACATGTGGACCCTCCACCTCGGATAAATGGAACAGATCTAGTCTTTTCTGAAAGTGCAAAATTTTTAGGAATAATTCTAGATAGGAAAATGTTATTTAGACTTAACGTATTGGAACGTGTAAGGAAGGCCAACGTCGCCTTATATTCCTGCAAAAAGGCTGTTGGGTCGCGGTGGGGACTCTCTCCTAAAATCGTCCACTGGATATATATAGCAGTAGTTCGTCCAATACTGTTATACGGTATTGTGGTATGGTGGACGGCAACTGACAAACTAACCATTACCAACTTAATAAAGGTTCAGAGAACTGCCTGCCTGAGCATAAGCGGAGCCTTAAGGACTACAGCGACCGAGTCTCTACAAGCCCTACTCCATATACTGCCGATTAATATTGTGGCGAGAGAAGTTGCAACTAAAGCGGCAATAAGATTAAACTGCCTATCAATGTGGAGGTACAAGAACTATGGTCACATGAGGACATCAAAGTGTAGTGCTATGGTAACCGACCGAGTGGACTATATACCAACTGTGTACACCTTCGAGAGAAATTACATCACTATGATTCCCGCCAGAGATGAATGGGTCGGCAGAATACCAGGTAATAGAAACCATCTCCACTTTTACACGGATGGTTCGAAGCTCGATGAAAAGGTTGGCTTCGGAGTACACTGTGAAGAACTTAGTCTGGATATAGCTCACAGACTACCAGATACCTGCAGTGTCTATCAAGCCGAAATAATGGCAATATGGGAAGTCGCCAAGTGGCTGAGTCGCAACATAGTAACCAACACTGGCGTTGTCATTTACTCGGACAGCCAGGCTGCCATCAATTCTCTGGAGGCAACATCCCTAAATTCACAAACAGCCCTCGACTGCCGCAGATCTCTTAACGAGATGGCTGAGCAGTTTAATATACACCTCATATGGGTGCCTGGGCATAGGGATATCCCGGGGAACTGCAAAGCCGATGAACTTGCTAGGAAAGGGACGACATTACAAATTCTCGAAGAATTTGCATATATTGGTGCGCCACTATCCACGTGCAAGCTTTGGCTTAGGCAAGAGGCAATCAGGCAGTCCAACGAAAGATGGACAGAAATCGGCACCTGCAGGGTAGCTAGACAAATCTGGCCATGTTATGACCTGAGAAGGTCAAAATATCTCCTCGCACTAGAGAGGAAACGATTGTCTACGTTAGTACAGGTTCTGACGGGACACTACTTGATCGGCGAACACGCCAAAAGATTGGGTATTGACTCCAATGACTTCTGCCGAAGCTGTGGAGATGAGGAAGAAGTGGAGAGCATTGAGCACTTGCTTTGCGACTGTCCCGCTTTGAGTAAACGACGACTGGACATGCTGGGGTCGGCCTTTTTAGGCAGCCTAACAGATATTTCCAGTACTGATATTCGTACTATCGATAAATTTATATATCAAACAGGTTGGTTTCGATGAGGGGCATTTTAGCCCGTGGTAACACTAGGGACCTAAACTGGTCTATGTGAGCTTGTAAAAAAAAACGGCTGCCACTCTAACCTAAACCTAAACCTAAGGAAAGCCAGAAAGTCGGGCGGTGCCGACTATATAATACCCTACACCTTCCTAACAATGCGAAAATGGGCAATACGAATTTGGCAGTGATCATACATGCTATAAGAAAACTTTTTCTGCCGAATTTCCTACTGATCGGATATAAAACACGGTTTCCACAGCGCTTAAATGTCAAATGTAGTTCGTCCGGAACCTTAAGGACTACAGCGACCGAGTCTCTACAAGCCCTACTCTATATACTGCCGATTAATATTGTGGCGAGAGAAGTTGCAACCAAAGCGGCAATAAGATTAAACTGCCTAGTAACCGACCGTGTGGACTATATAATAGGTGGCGCAAAAGTAACCTTTCGAGCGTATGTTAGACGCGATTGGCGGTCAGCAGCTAACAGCTGATGCACCGTCTGGACTTTGTACAGAAACATCTTCAAATCTTGTACCAAAATTCGCTGTAGAGACCGTCGACTGATACCCATTTGCGTTGCACGTCGTCTGGTCGATGTCGACGGCGCTTCCATGACATCCTCGGCTACAGCAGCAATATTCTCTGCAGAACGGCTACTCCGGGGTCTGCCACGCCTGGCAGCATCTCGTGTTGTGCCAGTCTCTTCGAGGCGAGCGGCTAAACGTCGCAGTGTTTCACCAGTAGGCGTTCGACGGCCAGTAAATCTGCAATGAAATTCACGTTGTGCCAAAGTCACCGGCCGATTATTGGTCAAATAAACAATATTCCGCGTTCTGGAGCAGTGTAGCGTAACATTGTTTATTAACGTGTATTTCGCATGTGTTTACTACACAAATGTCAAAACAGAACTGACATTAGGGGCCAATCGCAAAATTTATAGCATTTTCTGATAGGAGGATTACTTTTGCGCCACCTGTTACAATCTGTGTACACATTCGAGAGAAGAATGCCAGGTAATAGAAACCATCTCCACTTTTACACGGATGGTTCGAAGCTTGATGAAAAGGTTGGCTTCGGAGTACACAGTGTAGATCTTAGATTGGATATAGCTCACAGACTACCAGATACCTGCAGTGTCTATGAAGCCGAAATAATGGCAATATGGGAAGTAGCCAAGTGGCTGAGTCGCAACATAGTAACCAACACTGGCGTTGTAATTTACTCGGACAGCCAGGCTGCCATCAATTCTCTGGAGGCAACATCCCTAAATTCACAAACAGACCTCGACTGCCGCAGATCTCTTAACGAGATGGCTGAGCAGTTTAATATACACCTCATATGGGTGCCTGTCATAGGGATATCCCGGGGAACTGCAAAGCCGATGAACTTGCTAGGAAAGGGACGACATTACAAATTCTCGAAGAATTTGCATATATTGGTGCGCCACTATCCATGTGCAAGCTTTGGCTTAGGCAAGAGGCAATCAGGTAGTCCAACGAAAGATGGACAGAAATCGGCACCTGCAGAGTAGCTAGACAAATCTGGCCAAGGTATGACCTGAGAAGATCAAAATATCTCCTCGCACTAGAGAGGCAAAGATTGTCTACGTTAGTATCAGTTCTGACGGGACACTGCTTGATCGGCGAATACGCCAAAAGATTGGGTATTGACTCTAATGAGACTTCTGCAGAAACTGTGGAGATGAGGAAGAAGTGAACAGCATTGAGCACTTGCTATGCGACTGCCCCGCTCTGAGTAAACGACGACTGGACATACTGGGGTCGGCTTTTCTAGGCAGCCTAACAGATCTTTCCAGTAACAGGTTGGTTTCGATGAGGGGCATTTCAGCCCGTGGTAACACTGGGGACCTAAACTGGTCTATGTGAGCTTGTATAAAAAATACGGCTGCCACCCTAACCTAAACCTAAATGTCAAATCGGGGTAACATATAAATTGGGACTATGTTTAAATCTGAACCGAGTTTGGCTGTGTTCACACATGTAATAAGAACCCTCTCTGTTGAATTTCGCACTGATCGGATATAAAATACGGTATGTACAGCGCTTACATGTCAAATCGGGTGAAACATATATGGGGGCTATATCTAAATCTGAAAGGATTTTTCCGGACTTCATAGTGTTCATTCATGTAATAAAAAAAAACCTGACGAATTTCGTACTGATCGGATATAAAATACGGGTTCTACAGCGCCTTCATGTCAGATCGGGTGAAATCGGGCTATATCTAAATATAAACAGATTTTCTCCGGGTGTTACAAACAAATTCACAAACTCATAATACCCATGACCACAGTGCGTAGGGTATAAAAACAATAAAAAAAACTAAAACAGTATTCAATACCAGTAATTAAATAAAATTTTATTATTTATTTATTGACGCTTCCCTTGCAACTAATATGTCAGTTCCTTTAACATGGAATCAGAAATGGTAAAATTACCACCATTCACTGCCTCTGTTTTAATATACCGCAATTTTTTGGAATTTACATGCACACAGAAAACAGTTTGGTTGCCTCAACCGAATTTTGGTAGTCATGTCTACTATTATGCGATTCCATCAAGACAATTAACATTTTGGTTGTGGTATACTTCTGATTCCATGTTGACAACGATAATATTTGGTTGCGCCAACTACGAAAATCGTTGCTAAAATTATCTTTTGTATGTCACCACAACCAACTGTTTTTTAAAAAATGGTTGTTCTAACCATTTGTCAGTCATATACTACCTAAAATTAATTAAAATATCCCATATTAAAAATTCATCGCTATTATGAGATGTGAAAATATTTGACACAAATTTTAGTACACGAGAGTAAAATGCATAACAACACTTTTATGCAAATATCGCTTAACCTTGTGTTTCCAATTTCATGATTGTTGCTTTTATTTTTATACCCTACACCACACTGTGGTACAGGGTATTATAAGTTTGTTTCACGGCAGATGTTTGTAACACCTGAAAATAACACAGCTAGACCCACCTTAAAGTATACCGATCGACTCAGAATCACTAGCTGAGTCGATTTAACGATGTCCGTCCGTCCGTCCGTCCGTCCGTCCGTCTGTCCATGTAAAGTTGTTCGTCGACTACAGGTCGCAATTTCACTCCGATCGTTCTGAAATTTTGCAGTTTAGAGTATTTCGCGGCTGTTAAGATCGCTATTGAATTTGGTTGAAATCGGTTCAGATTTAGATATAGCTCCCATATATATCTTTCGTCCGATTTGGCCCTTTAGTCCTATAGAAGCTGTATTTTACATCCGATCGTTTTGAAATTTAGAATGGTAGAGTTTCTTGATCCATGAACCAACATTGCCGAATTTGAAGAAAATCGGCTAAGATTTAGCTATAGCTCCCATATATATGTTTCGTCCGATTTTGCTCTTTAGTCCTGTAGAAGCTGTATTTTACATCCAATCATTTTGAAATTTAGAATGGTAGAGTTTCTTGATCCATGAACCAACATTGCCGAATTTGAAGAAAATCGGTTAAGATTTAGCTATAGCTCCCATATATATGTTTCGTCCGATTTTGCTCTTTTGTCCTGAAGAAGCTGTATTTTACATCCAATCATTTTGAAATTTAGAATGGTAGAATTTCTTGATCCATGAACCAACACTACCGAATTTGAAGAAAATCGGTTAAGATTTAGCTATAGCTCCCATATATATGTTTCGTCCGATTTGGCCCTTTAGTTCTATAGAAGCTGTATTTTACATCCAATCGTTTTGAAATTTAAAATGGTAGAGTTTATTGTTCCATGAACCAACACTACCGAATTTGAAGAAAATCGGTTAAGATTTAGCTATAACTCCCATATACATGTTTCGTCCGATTTGGCCCTTTAGTCCTGTAGAAGCTGTATTTTACATCCAATCATTTTGAAATTTAGAATGGTAGAGTTTCTTTATCCATGAACCAACACTGCCGAATTTGAAGAAAATCGGTTAAGATTTAGCTATAGCTCCCATATATATGTTTCGATTTAGCCCTTTAGTCCTATAAAAGCTGTATTTTACATCCAATCGTTTTGAAATTTTGAATTGTAGAGTTTCTTGATCCATGAACCAACACTACCGAATTTGAAGAAAATCGGTTAAGATGTAGTTATAGCTCCCATATATATGTTTCGTCCGATTTGGCCCTTTAGTTCTATAGAAGCTATATTTTACATCCAATCGTTTTGAAATTTAGAATGGTAGAGTTTCTTGATTCATGAACCAACTTTGCCGGATTTGAAGAAAATCGGTAAAGATTTTGCTATAGCTCCCGTATATATGTTTCATCCGATTTGGCTCTTTTTTATACCCTAAACTACCATGTGGTATAGGGTATTATTTAAGTATAAAATGTCCCAAAAGTAAATTTATGTAAACAATTTATACATGAATTACAAAATTTATATATCAGAGTTATTCAATATTACGAGAGTGGTGGAGGGTATTATATAGTCGGCACCGCCTGACTTTAGCCTTTCCTTACTGGTTTATTTATGTAAAACATTTTGCACAACATATTCTGCATTCCACACATTATTATCCGCACAAAATTATATTTGACTACACATACCGTTCTTGAACAAAATGTTGCAGATTTATTTATGTCGAATAATTTTATTTTTTGTTTGTCATGTAGCAAAACAAGAACAACCAAGCTTTCGGTTGTTTTTCCCAAAATATATTTAATTATTCTAAATTTGGGAAATTATTGGGATAACCAAAAAACGATTATTTATTAATATTTTTCTGTTATAGTAACCAATTATTCGTTGCTATAATAAACTTTGGTCTATTGATACAATTTCTGTTGTCAAGAATAAAACATTCGTTGTCACTACCAAATATCGATCATATGGTACTATAATGAAAATTTAAATGTAGTTACCATAACTAAACGAGTGTCGATGACAACATTGTTCGCATCGATTGATACAACCATCGAATTACTTGCAACCATTTTCATGTGATCGTATCCATGTTATAATTGTTGTCTTAACTATTTTTATATATATATAAATACAACCGACACACGGTTGTTTGTTGCTAGTACAATTTTTTTATTGTTACTATTTGAATTCCAACCAGTTTGGTTATTAGTTATTTTATACCTTACACCACACTATGGTACAGGAGGTTATAAGTATGCTTTGCGGCAGATTAGTAACTAAATACTACAGCTGGACACACCTAAAAATATACCGATTGACTCATAATCACTAGCTGAGCCAATTTAACCATGTATGTCCATCTGTCCGTCTATCTGTCCATCTTAAGTTGTTCGTCAAGTACAGGCCGCAATTTCAGTTCGATCCTGCTGAAATTTAGCAAAAAGAACTCTTTCACACCATGGAGGAACCATAATGGAATTGGTCAAAATCGGTTAAAAGTTTATATTTTGGTTGTCTTCTTATTTCGCTAAAGTCCTTATTCGACTAGCCAATGCCGATCGACTCCGGAGTAGCATGTTTAAATCACTCGATTCCAACATAGACTCCTTCATATATTATTAGCTTTGAAATGTTAAAATTTCTTTTACAAAATTTTAGTAAATTTTAACACTACAATTCCACTATAGATAATCTACTTCAAAATCTTGTAGATTACACTGTAAAACAAAAACAAACTTTTTCCCAAAATTACAAGGTTCGACCTATAAATTTTGATAGAGGAGACAAAAAAAGACACGTGTATCGGCATTTTGAAAGTTTACATCTGGGTCTCATTTTAGTGGGAGGTACTCGTAAAGTTTCCCCTAGATGCAAATTTTGCATTGTTTTTCGGCATAGAAAATCGAGTAAAGCTTACGTTTAAAGTATATGTTTATCAAATTTATGTTAAATGTTACGGAGAACAATTTTGTAGAATATGTTAACCCTCTAACTCCGCAAGGTATGTGTCTTTTTTGTCCTTCTTTTTAAACAGAGCAAAAAACACCTTTTAAACAATGATTTAAGGGGTTAACATGTTCCGCATAAATATTCGCCGTGAAATTTTACTATAAGTCCCTAAATACACCAAAACGGAAAATTCAACCAGAAAATCAGAAAAAAGACACAACAAAAAAGAGCTTAGGGTTTTTTTTTGCATTTATTAAGAATTTTATTTTAAAGTACCCCACAAATTTAGCATTTGTCCAGCATAATTCATTTTTGTAGAATAATTGGCGACGAACAATACAAAAGGATGCAATAAAGCTAAATAAAACATGGGAAGAACTAAAAACATATTGTAACGATAGAGTAAGATGGAATAATCTTGTCGAATCCCTATGTTCCCTAGAGGAATAAAATAAAGGACAAAATATTTAACCCTGCAACTCCTCTTGCCATCTGTTCTTTGTCTGATTAGATCCGTTCCATTACAACAAAAACAAACAGTAAAGAAAGACAGAAAGTCGGGCAGGGCCGACTTTATAATACCCTACACGTTCCTAACAATGCGGAAATGTGCATTGCGATAAGAATTTGGCAGTGTTAATACGAGGGTTGCTATATATATTTCTGGCCTATCTGACATTTCCATTGGAAAGTATGACATTTTTAGTATAACTTCACTCAGGCCGTTTTGTCATTTGGGCGCGAATTGTTTTGGTTACAGTGTGTTGAAAATTCACCTCCAAAACATGGTTTTTAAAAGCTTCGACAGCTGCTTCAGGCATCGAAAAACGTTGACCAAGCAGTTTTTTCTTGATGTGTGTGAATAAGAAAAAGTCATTGGGTGTCAAATCAGGGCTGTACGGCGAATGACTCATCAATTCGACGTTTTGGCCGGTCAAAAAGGCACTGGTTTGAGCGTATGTGCGAGAGTTCGCATTGTTATGGTGCACAATGATTCGTCTCCTCTTGTTCGTTTTTCGAGTTTCTCCGAAGACTTCAGGCAAACAAATTGTGGTGTACCACTCAGAATTGACCGTCCTACGTTGCTCAAGCGGAGCAGTCGCCACATGACCAGTTTTGTCGAAGAAACAGGCGGCCATTTGCTACGAAGTGCTTCTTCCATGAACAACTTGCGTTTTGGCTCGTCTTCGAATACACACACGCTCGTCTTCGAATACACTCCACCATAGGATGGGGGTATACTAATTTTGTCATCCCGTTTGCAACACCTTGAAATATTGATCTGCGACCCCATGAAGTATACGAGTATATATTCTTGATCGCCGTAAAATTCCAAGACGATGTACTCGTAGCCATGTCCGTCTGTCTGTCTGTTAAATTTATTACAGTCCGTAATAATAGAGCTAGGTTGATCAAATCTGGTAGAAATATTTCTAATATTTGCAGGTCGTTTGGGATTCCAAATGGGCCATATCGGTCAATGTTTTGACATAGCTCCCCTATAGAGGTCGCTCCAAAAATACAGTTATTAAGCCATAGATATCACATCTTTAAAGCAATTTAACTGAAACTTTGCAGTTTGTATTCTATTTTGACAAGCATTCATCGCAGCAAAAATTTTAACAAATCGGTTCATATTTTGTTATAGTCACCCTATAGAGGTCGCTCCAAAATACGTTTATTTAAGCCAATAATACCACATTTCTAAACATTTTAGGTGAATCTTTGCAGTTTATATTTTATTTAGACAAAAATTTATCACAGTAACAATTTTTTTAATCAGTTCATATTTTGTTATAGTCCACCTATAGATGTCGCTCCCAAAAAAGCATGTTTAAGCCATAAGCACCACATTTTCTAAGCAATTTAGCTGAAACTTTGCAGTCTGGATTCTATTTTGGCAAGAATTAATCTCAATAAAATGTATATAAATCAGTTTTTATTGCAGTCCCCGTGTAGAGGTTGCTCTCAAATATGCTTATTTAAGCCATAAATTCCACGTTTTTCACACGAAGAGTTTGGCTAAATAATTTGAGGCCTAAAAGTTGGCTAAAAATGCAGCGTTTGTTTATAAAATAATTTGCTTAAACAGAAAGGATCGTTTCATTATTTGCTCCATATCCAAAGATTTTTCCGGTAAAAGAATTGAATGCAAGGTGGAGGGTATATAAGATTCGGCATGGCCGAACATAACGCCTTTACTTGTTTTTGTTCTAAACTATAATTTTATTTTTAAACTCTCACTGAAGGTCACGGAATTCAATGCAGTTTGGTATTCCTATGCGGTGGTTAGATCCAGGTGAATTACGTTTGCCAAAATAGTTCTATATTAAAGTTGGATAGATATAGGCGAAAGAGTTTTGTATACCAAGCTGTACCATCAGCCATGCTTCCAGTTCCGCATTCTGACGAACTCCCGGTACCAGTGCTACAACTTCGAAGTCCTAGTCATTATCTTGATGGAACAATCACTGAAACAGGAACCTTTGATTGTGCAGGTAGTGATTACACAGGAAATGATGTTATACTAAGATCTCGGAGACTGAATGTGTCTAAAAAAATTCAGAAATTTTAGCTGCAGACTTAAAAAGTATTCATCAACTTTAACCTGGTGTCAATATTACCAGCTTTCGTAAGTGTCAAGACAGCTTTCTGCCGTTCTTTTCAGTAAACGATGATAACACGTTTGCTTATTGCAACGATGTTGACGGAATACTAAATGAAATGCATTTTGAGTATAACCACGAGAACTGGCGTATATTTATTGATTCATCTAAAAGCTGTACTTTTGTATTACGATAATACCAAAAATCCTATTCCAATTGTCTATGGAATGAACATTAAATAAAGCTATGATTCTTACACGCTGAAAAAAATCGCTTTTGTAGTATATTGTCCCAAACATATTCGGCTTGAAACATATATATGTTTAGGGTACACTCCAAACATATAATATTTGATTCACACAAAAATTTTATATTTCTAAATAAATCTTTGTTCACATCGCAATATGTGTTTATTTTTGACTATTTTTTCCGAAACAAATATTTGGTTGCATTTAAGTATTCAGAAAATAAATTGAGTTAAATTTTTCAGTAATTCAAAGTAAATTTTTAGAAATTGTTCATGTCGTAAGAATAATAAATAATAATAATTGAAATCGTATAATCTTGGATCGAAATGTATTACTTGGAGGATTGAAAACTAATGATGGCTTGGAATACTCAGAAATTTTAAATTATTAATTTAAAACAGAAGTTAATGCTGCATTTCGTATCATAACTGGGAGGTTGAATGCTAAACCTAAACTCCAAAAATTCAACAAAAGTTTCGAAAATATTTTTTAAATAAAATATATTTGGAGAAATTCCTAAACAATAATTTTATTTGTTTTCAAACACATATTTTATTTGAGAAATTTAGTTTGCAAATATTATATGTTGTAACATATTAATATACGAGTTCCAAATATATTTTATTGATTTTCAAATAAAATTTATTTGCTCAGAAATACAAAATATTTAAAAATTTGTGTTCCAAATATATTTTCTTTCGAGTCAAACATATCAGAAAAGGCGATTTTGCCCCGTGTATTAATACTGGACTCCGTACAATATGAAGACCATAAATGGCGGATCTTTTGCAACTACACGCTGAAAAAAAATCGCTTCTGTAGTATATTGTCCCAAACATATTCGGCTTGAAACATATATATATTCAGGGTACGCTCTAAACATATAGTATTTGGTATATACAAAAATTATATACTTGGGAAGATGTCGTTCTAAACAAATCTTTGTTTACATCCCAATACGTTATTATTTGGGACTATTATTTCCGAAACAAATATTTATTTGCATTTAAGTATTCGGAAAATACATAAATTGTGTTAAATTTTTCAGTAATTCAAAGTTAATTTTTTAGAAATGTTAAATGTTCGTAAAATAATAATAATTGAAATCGAATAATCTTGGATTAAAATAAATTACTTAGAGGATTGACAACTAATGATGGCTTGGAATACTCAGAAAATTTAAATGATCGATTTAAAACGGAAGTTAATATGGTTAATAACTGGGAGGTCTAAAAACGAAAAATTAAAACTGAATTTCGAAAAAGTCAGTAAATGTTTTGAACATTTTTTTAAATAAAATATATTTGGAAAAATTCCTAAGCAATAATTTTATTTGTATTTAAACACATATTTTATTTGAGAAATTTAGTTTGCAAATAAATTTTGTTGTAATATATTAATATATGCGTTCCAAATACATTTTATTGATTTCCAAATAAAATTTTTTTGCTCAGAAATATATAATATTTAAAAATTTGTGTTCCAAATATATTTTCTTTCGATTCAAATATATCAAAAAAGGTGATTTTGCACCGTGTAGTTTCCTTTTAGGTATGTAGGCCGGATACGTTAATTACGGATACGAGCAATATTCCGAAAAACAATGGAAGTTGAGAGCCGAAGGAAGGTTAGGAGAGCACAATATCGTTCATCAAGCATTGGTACCAAGTGAAAAATTCTCTTACCCACATTGCATATCAAACTTGGTGTGGTAAAAAACTTTGTAAAATGTCTGGATACAAATGGATCAACATTAAATTTTCTTCCAAATTTTAGCAGAGGGCCTGTTTTTGTAACTTATTTTTGCCACTTCGCACGTCAAATGGCAAGCGAATGAATTTTTTGGTTTTTGTACACTTTGTTTTTAATGTAAACAAAGAAGCTTTCAATTATCGCCAACATTTTGGTTCTTATAAGACAACAACGAACGAAATGAAACGTCATATCAGACGATCAGAAAAATGCATTCGTTTCGGTTATGTTTACCACACTTTTGAAAGATAAAGTGAAAATTGTTTGGTAAACTAATGCAAAAAATGGATAAATGAACCAAAAAACATAAACATGTATCTTTTGTAGAAGAATCCACCTTAACTTTAAAAATATTTTGTATATTAGTTTGTTTAAAATGTTTTTAAATCCTACAACCATACTGTTGCTTTTTGGAATTTTATATGTAGGAATTTATATATGTACCTATCGACTTGGAATCTCTTTCTGAATTGGTTTGGTTTTGTCCGTCCGTTTGTTTGTAGATGTATCCTTGTAACCCAAGTACAGGCCACAATTATGCTCAGATCACGACGACATTTAGCAAGAACTTTATTTTTACCTCAAGGAATTGCTGCAATGGGTGCAGAACGTTTATCCCCTATATATACATATATGATCCACAAAGCAAACAATTGTATTTGTTTTCGGTTGTTTGATTATTTTTCATTGTCTAGAAACAGCTGTTGCTACATTTAGTTGCTACCCCGTTCTGACATTTTTGTTTGGAAAAAGCTTTAGGAGATCTCAATAAAAACATGAGGTAATATTGGTCTTTGACAGGAAGACGATAAAGAAAATAGCTTTTTTACTCGAACGATAAGTGAAAATGAACCAAATTAAAAACATGATTGTTTGGGTGAGAATAAGAAGAAGAAAATTATTGCTTGGGTACCTATCATACGCCTTCGTTTTGGTACATTTCGCAGAACAGGCTGTAAATGTATTGACTAACCGCCTGTTTCTGTAACTTAAAAATTTGCTTTCGTTCGTCTGCCAGACGACAAACAGCTGGTTTGGGTTTCACTAACTACCATCGGAACCACAACTCGTACGAAAACGTAATCATTTCAGTGTAAATTTTGGTCTCTCTATCTCTCCTTGTTGTCATCTGGGCGAACACAATTGTCAGATCGAGTCACTTTATTTTATTTGTCGACTGATAGAGAGAGAGAGAACAAAATGAGAGTCTTTGTTCAGCTCAGCTGACCCACCCAGAGTTGATTTTTTTGGTCACCGCTAGTGTAAAGATCACAGAGGTGTATTTCCTAAGGTCGACTATACAAAAATGTGTGCTTTTGTGAAATTATTGATCTGATCTGAATTATTGAATTACATTATTTTCCAATTGGTAAATTTCTAACGTCATTGACGTAAGGCCAGGCGAATGAACGCACGAACCTTAGAGAAACCAAATTCCTGACGAAAGTGAGTGACTGGTTTTCGTTCGCAGAGACTTTCGAAATACGGAAAAAGGCCGTTAGCTGCACACAATTTGTTTTGTTTGTCGAAATCATTCTGGTGTGGTGGCGGTTTTTGCACCCCAAAACCCTTCGGCACTGATAGAACTAACTATTGGAAATACTTATTCCTGCCGTTCACCTCATCGCATATCAGCCGCAAAATCAAAATTATCCTCAATTCAGTGATGAATGAAAGTGATGACACGACTCTGTGCCAATTTCCACAGTGTGAATTCCTCATTCAAAGGTCATTCCGCAGCCAAGCGTGGAAACGCATAGGGGACATAACACTTGTTCAAAGTGACAGACAAAAAATGAGGGAACTGTTTTGAGTGTTTCTTTTGTGACCGTCTTCGGGTTTCCAAACCCCAAAGCGTATGGCAAATTTTGTGCGTCCGAGTATGTGGCCCAAGAAGGTCAAAAATAATTCGCACATTTTGTAGGACAGTGTAACGAACGAGCAGTGGGACAGCGAGACGGTCGTGTCTAATCTTTCGGATGCATGCAACTAGACTAAATTCGCATTTCAGTCGTCACTTGCTCTTATGGCCATTTTCGCTCAATGGTCTTTCGTTGTAAACATTGGCCGCGGCGTCCGTAGTCGGCAGCAGTCAATAAGTACGTCCGTTCCGTGTGAGTGTCCATGACTGCGAGTGCAGCTGCGGTAGCAGTTGCAATTGCAGCGGACGGACAGACGGACGGATATAATCCCTTTGTTTACCTTAATCAAGCAACTTAACCGTGTGCTGTTACGCTAAGTAGCGTTAACAACATTGCTTATGTCGTGTCGGTGCAACAAATTTCTGATTATTTATGTTGACGTCGTCTGCCGGAGGGTCTATAAAATGATATAATCTGGTGAAACCATCTAATTTTTGTTCTTTTGGGTAACCTCGAGCCACATTATGCTGATAGTTTGTAATAATTAAATGTTCACTGCACGTAATTGTTTCGCCAGAATACGAGTATATGTACATTTGTATATTCACAGAAAAATTACAACTGAAATGAATATATGGAACTATTGAATAATATCAATACATTTTCTAAGTATTTGTTTATTTGAATCAATTAAACTTTATATTATTAAATAATAACGAATAAGTTAGTGAATAACTTCATTAATAAATAATAACATTTTGTTTACTGCATAATACCCTCCACCAGTGTTTGCCAACAAAAGCACGGAGAACCATTAGTACCATGAACATTTGCAGGTTAAATAGATTTCTAAATACCATGCACTTTTGTGAAAAAATTTACCTTCATAAGGTGCATATGTTTATACCACTTTCACCAGAGACGATTTAATTTAATATGAAGTACAAAAAGCTAAAATTTACGCATGATGGCTTAAAAAATGCGTCCCACAGAACGCCAAGAAATCTTTTAGGAAAAGAACTGTGTATAAAAGCAATATCAAAACATGGACCGATTTTCCCCATTTTCACCAGGAACGATATAAATATATGTATAAAGTATACATTCTTTAATTTCAACCAGATCAAATAAAAAATATGTGTTCTGTAGAGCGTCAAGAAGTGACATCGATGGGGACCTTTATATGGGAGCTATTCCAAAACATATACCGATGTACCTAATTTGTACTAGGGACGACTAGGTCCAAAATAAAGTGCTAATTCTTAAATTTCAGCCACATCTATTGACAAATGTGTTCTCCAGAGTGCCAAAAAGTTACACCGGTGATGACCTTTATAAGGGGGCTGTATCAAAACATGAACCAATGTTCGCTATTTTTGCTCGGTACGATTAGGATCAATATAAGGTATGAATTCTTAAATTTCAGCCAGATCAATTGAAGAATCCGTTCCCTGGACAGTCAGGAAGTGTCATCGGTGGGGACCTTTTTATGGGGGCTACATCAAAACATGGACAGATGTACACCGATCGGTATAATAAACAATGGGTCTATCTCTTTGTTTTTTAGGCATTAAAAACAAATGCACAAATTCATAATACACACTGAGCCAAAAATTAACCTTATATAAGGTTAACTTAACCATAAATAAACATGATTTGGAGTTTACGTTATATGAGGTTAATTTGAACATTTTCTTGTTGACTGGTATTTTACAATAATAATATTTAATTTAACTATTCCTTGGTTGAATTTTTTAACCATGAAAATTGTTAATATTATAATATTAATTGTTATTTTGACAATGACTTGTTGAATTTTTTTAACCATGACAATTGTTAATATTAACATTTCATAGTTAATTTATTGAAACAATGCATGTTCAATTTAACAATGAAATTGTTAATATTAGTAACTATGAAGATTGTTATTGAAACCTTTGGTTGTTAATTTAACTATTTAGTGGTTACTTCTTGTAACCAGAAACATAGTTGTTTTAATAACTTTTAATATTAATATTATATAAAACAAGAAAAATTTTACTTTTCGCAAGTTTATTTTTTATTTTATTTACGAGAGTATATGTTCATATATATGTATGTATAAGAAACACCTGAAAGAAAAAAAAAACAAAAAGATTAGAAAATATAAGTATAAATATACAAAAAGGTGCACTTCTAAGAAGATCTTTTGACTTTTTACCTAAATTATTTGGTGCCGTCCACGTAAACTCCCTGAATCTTACGATTATTAAGGGCCCATGATGGTTAGTGACTTAGTTTGAGGTATTGAGCGTAGTCCGATCTTACGGCAAACTTATAGGAGAGATTAATAACAAGGGTAATCTGATAAAAAACCGATGTCCCACCAAAATCATAATCGGGATAGATATAAAAATCAAGGTAAAGTGTATTCTCTGGAAACATATTATATTTGGGAAAAATTACTTTTTTCCTATTGGTAGGAAAACAAATTCTGTGGCCGATTTAAATATTACCCCGTTTTTAAAGATAATTTGCACCAAAACTCCGAAAAAAGTAACATTGGTAATAGAGATATTCAAACTTTTTTTCCGGTATGTAAATATAAAATATTTGCACCAAAGTATATTTTATTTAAATTTTGATCCCAAACATATTATGTTTCCTGTTTTTTTCTCCGTGAGGAAGTGCACTGAATTGTATATTTACGGCCTGTTTCTGTATTTCTAACGAAAGTCTCTGCGAACGAGAACCAGTCACTCACTTTCGTCAGGAATTTGGTTTCTCTAACGTTCTGTCGTTCGTTCGCCTGGCCTTACGTCAATGACGTTAGCAATTTACCAATTGGAAAATAATGTAATTGCCAGATCAATAATTTCACAACTTCCGGTCTAAAAAATTACACATTTTTGTATGGTCGACCTTAACAAATACATCACTGTACTATTTACACTAGCGGTGGCCAAAAAAGCAAACCCTGGGTTGTCGGCTGAGCTGCACCAAGACTCTCATTTTTTTCTCTCTCTCTCACGTCTCTCTCATTGTGCACTGATAATTTTTTTCCATCTTAGCGAGCAACCAATATTGACATCTTTATGCTAAAATATGTACACATATGTACACAATTTTATTATTATTTAATGGTTTTTACCATAACTATATTAATATCTACTTATTTCTTGCTTTTAATAATGTTTGTTTTGTCATTGTTCAAATCAGTCGACAAATAAAATAATGTGACTCCATCTGACATTTGTGTTCGCCGAGATGACAGCAAAGAGAAATAGAGAAACCAAAATTTGCACTGAAATGATTACGTTTTCGTACGAGTTAATTATCGTACGACTTCTCGTTGTGATGGTAGTTAGTGAAACCCAAATCAGCTGTTTGTCGTCTGGCAGGCGAACGAAAGCAAATTTTTAAGTTACAGAAACAGGCTGTTAAAACAAATGTATGCATGCATACCACTTTTCCTGTCATTACTACGCACAACTTGCCAACAGTTTCATGGCCGGACTCCCAGCACGAGCAGCCAACGAAAAAGAAACAACTGAAAAGAAAAAGGTTAGAAAATAAAGGGTGATCCATTTCCCTACTTTTTTAAAGAAAAAAACACAGAAAATTCAAATTGAATGGGGAATGTTTATTATCATTTGAAAGAACATTCTTTGTCATTTATTTTTTGAAGATTATGTCTATCAAATGTTGGCCGCGGACGTCTCAGATGGTCCATTCGTTGAGTCCAATTTTCGATGACTCGTTCGAGCATTTCGACTGGTAACTGGCGAATGACACGCGTGATGTTTTGCTCCAAGGCCTGAATCGAAGCGGGTTTGTACGCATAAACTTCAGGCTTTACATATCCCCACAGGAAAAAGTCTAACGGTGTGATATCACACGATCTTGGTGGCCAATCGACCGGCCCAAAACGTGAAATTATCTGCTCACCGAAGTGTTCTCTCAATAAATCCATTGATTGATGCGATGTGTGGGAAGTGGCGCCGTCTCGTTGAAACCAAATGTCGCCGAGATCACGAGCTTCAATTTCAGGCATCAAATAGTCGGTTATCATAGCACGATAGCGGTCGCCATTGACGGTTTCGTTCTCACCGGCATCATTTTTGAAGAAATATGGACCGATGAAAATTTGGCTCGAAAACGTCGGATCTTCTTGGAACTTTAAAAGAGCCCATAGAGCGAAGCGATGTCGCTTGGGAAGGTCGGGCGGCTTCAGTTCTTACACAAGCTGTATTTTGTATCCTTTCAATTTAAAATCGCGACGTAAAATGCGGCAAGTCGTTCCATACGTCAGTCCGTGTTGCTGCGAACGGCGCCGAATCGACTCACCACGGTCTTCGTGTACACTCTCAGCTACGGTCGCTAGATTTTCTTCACTGCGTGCTGGACGTGGTCTATTCGGTCGAATATTATCCAATAATGAATGCTAGGTCTCAAGATGGGTGATGGTGTTGCGAATAGACGCTCAGTAGGCCGATTATGTTGACCATAAGTTGAGCGAAGTGCACGAACCACATTCCTCACAGAACGTGAATTTTCGAATAAAGTTGAATGATTTGTAAACGTTGTTCAGGCGTAAGTCTTTCCATGATGAAATGTTAAACAATACTTAACAAAAATAACATAACAGCATGACACGACTCACACGTGATCTGTCAAAAAAGGCTATTGAAAAAAGTATATCTACTTGGATCACCTGTTACTTCGATCAAAGATTGGACATTTTGAAATCTATTACACCTTGTGCTTACATTAAACACAGAAAAAGTATATAGATTAAGTACATTCTGTAGTTAAACAAATCACATGCTGTAATTTTCTCAAGTTCAAAATAGTTTTTATTTAATTATGTTAATTGGTAATTTTTATTATTTGCTTCTTTATTAAATTTTTATTTAAAAAAAAAAATTCGATAAACAGTTTATTCCGATGCTGCACAGCATACGTGTACATACCTGACGATACCCGTAGCAATAAATAAAACAAACGAAAATACAATATGTCATGTTTTTTTTTTTTTTATTGATTAGTATTTATTTACAACAATATTTGTACACATTTTATTTAGCTCCGCGCCGCTGATGGCCTTTTGGAGCTTGTTGGCAACAGTTTTGTATTATAATTGGAAAATAAATACTATTATTCTAATTAAAAATGTAAAAAAATTAAATAATATTAATATGAATTTTAAAATGAACAAAATATGTATTTATAGAAGCATTTCAACACTTGCAAGTAAATGTGCCTTTACACTACTTTTAAAAATTGACAATGTACTACTTTCCCTTATAGACATTGGTAGATTATTGAATTCAATGCTGCCTATATAGTCTACTCTTTGTTTAGTAGTTTCAAGTCTACATCTTGCTGTCCATAGACTGGACGAGTTTCTTGTATTGAAAGCATTAGAATTAGTAAAAAAAGAAACAGATCGATTACCAATTTGGTTTACTGACTTGTAGACATAAAGCAATAATTGTTTTTTGTATAAACCTCTTACCGGTAAAATATTTTTTCCATAATCTCTATATAATGATACAGTGTTATGTCGAATGTCTAAATTAAAAACGCATTTAAGGGCCTTATTTTGTGCTGCCTGAAGAGATCATAATTCATTACTCATTTTGTGAGCATAAACTACTGCCAAATACTCAAGGCGACTGTGAATTAATGTTTGATAAATTAAAAGCTTTGAATCAGTGTCCAGTTTACTTCTCAATTTGAACAGAATTCCAATTGCGGAAGAAATTTTCGATTTTACGTATTTTATGTGATCATCCCATTTGAGGTTACTTGTGAGCCTAATCCCTAAATAGGTTACATAATGCTCCTCCCTTAGAAATTCTCCATCGACAAAAATACCAAAATCATTATTCAATGTACGAGAAAATGGTCTAAATCTAAGTAATTTTGTTTTTCGCGGATTTAACATAAGATGATTCAATCTCGCATATTCAAAAATTAATGCAGAGTCTCTTTCCATTTGCACCTTCAATGGAATATCCGATTTATAAGGGTAAAAAACTGACATATCATCAGCAAACATTACAATTGTTCCTATCAATCCAACATTATTTATATCATTTAAATATAACATTATTCATAAGAGTTACAAAAATTAAGACACATACATGTATATACATTACTATAACTTTACTTAGACATAGAGTCCAATGACATCCTCCTTACATTTTTTTTAGCGGAAGATGATTTTTATTCCTTCAATTTGGATAAACACATTCCCTCGGGACCTGTAACAAAGATATTCAAAAATATATCCAAGGTGGCGCAAAAGTAAACTTTCGATGTTTTTTGTGCCAAAGTCACCGACCGATTATAATCGGTCACAAATAACAAAATTTTCTCTGTTATTTGTTTCTAGCATACTTTTTCTCATTGATTTTGACCTACTAATCACGAAAATGAGTTTTAAAAATTTTTCTGTCGATTGGTTTTCGAGATACAAATTTTTGAACTTTTTTTTAAATTTTTGGAGGTACACTTACAATTTTGAGCATATCTTTCGTCTTCTTTGACGTATTTGATCCTACTACTACTCAAATTAAAGCAAATTGAGCCGTCTACAACTCATTTTCAGAAAATTTTCAAATCGGGTGAGTAGTTTTGATGTTGGCGGCTTAAAAAGGTTAAAAAACTGCGTTTTTTTAGTAAAAATGTGGCAGAAAAATTCATATAAAAATTCATATAAAATATAAAACGCGAGGCTAACAGCGATTTTGGTTTTTTTACGTATAGCTGGCATTTTTCCAAAAAAAATAAGTACTTACTTAACAAAATCTGACAACAAATGGCGGACTTATAATTTTTTTGGTAAAAGACCGAAATTCCGCTATTTCACGATATTTTGATTCGATTTGATCTCTTAACGAGATGGCTGAGCAGTTTAATATACACCTCATGTGGGTGCCTGGGCATAGGGATATCCCGGGGAACTGCAAAGCCGATGAACTTGCTAGGAAAGGGACGACATTAAAAATTCTCGAAGAATTTGCATATATTGGTGCGCCACTATCCACGTGCAAGCTTTGGCTTAGGCAAGAGGCAATCAGGCAGTCCAACGAAAGATGGACAGAAATCGGCACCTGCAGGGTAGCTAGACAAATCTGGCCAAGGTATGACCTGAGAAGGTCAAAATATCTCCTCGCACTAGAGAGGAAACGATTGTCTATGTTAGTACAGGTTCTGACACTGCTTGATCGGCGAACACGCCAAAAAAATTGGGTATTGACTCCAATGACTTCTGCCGAAGCTGTGGAGACTGGAAAGATCTGTTAGGCTGATCTTTCCAGTCTGATATTCGTTTCACTTTTTACTCGTACTACTCGCGTTCGTAGACACTTGTTGAATGACAAAAAACGATAAATGAACACCTGTAAATACTAAGTATGTTACAATATTTTACTGACAGGTACTTATGAATGGGCGCATCTTTTAAGGGTGGCTATATACCTGATTCAGCAAGTGTGCGTTTCAAATTGTGGAAAAGTTTCCAAATAATGACCACTCACAAATGTGGGGGGAATTTCTGTAAAAAAAATCCGATACAGGTAGCCATCGGGAAAACACACATCAATAAAAAAGTGTAATTCCCTTTTTTCCCTTTAATTGACTGTGAACGGAGTAGCAGTCATAAAGGAACACGAAGAGCGTCCACGCACATTCAGAAGCGTATATTACTCTGCAACCACAATCATAAAAATTAAATAACTATTTGTGTATTACTTATTTTTTTTAATTCTGAGAATCATAAAAATTACGTAAACGTTTTTTCCAAACAATTTTGTACATGTAAAGTGGGTTTGCCAAAATTCGTATCGTAAAATGCACCTGTGTTTCTATGTTCTGCATTTTCATTATACCATTTTCGACGAAACGTCCCTACGGTATTGTTAATAGGTTTTTTACAATTATGAAATATTTGTGTTATTAATATTAATTTAAAAATTTTATCAAAACTGCAAAGTGCTGTGACATTTGAAAAAAAATTCCAAAAAAAAAAATTGTTGATTTCACTAAATTTTTGAAATTTCACGTCCCTTGCCAGAACAGAAGACATTAACCCAGGGTGGTGAAATTTTGAACAGAAGTAACTTATGTATAGGAGCAACTGTTCCGTTCTATTCCAAAAGGATTATAAAAAACTTGCTTTTTCGATCCCTCCTAGTAGGTTAGCTGTGCAAATAATGAAAATCAAAATATCGTGAAATAGCGGAATTTCGGTCTTTTACCAAAAAAAATATAAGTCCGCCATTTGTTGTCAGATTTTGTTAAGTAAGTGCTTATTTTCTTTGGAAAAATGCCAGCTATACGTAAAAAAAACCAAAATCGCGTTTTGTATTTTATATGAATTTTTCTGCCACATTTTTACTAAAAAAACGCAGTTTTTTAACCTTTTTAAGCCGCCAACATCAAAACTACTCACCCGATTTGAAAATTTTCTGAGAATGAGTTGTAGACGGCTCAATTTGCTTTAATTTGAGTAGTAGTAGGATCAAATACGTCAAAGAAGACGAAAGATATGCTCAAAATTGTAAGTGTACCTCCAAAAATTTAAAAAAAAAAGTTCAAAAATTTGTATCTCGAAAACCAATCATTTTCGTGTTCAGTAGGTCAAAATCAATGAGAAAAACTATGCTAGAACCAAATAACAAAACGACTGTTGGCTAGTGTTATTGGTCAAATAAATAGTCAGCAATATTCCGCGTTCTGGAGCAGTGTAGCGTAACATTGTTTATTTCTGTAAATTGCAATATCTGAAAAAGGATTACCAGTTATTTCAAATGAACAACAGAATTTAAAAGGCAATCTTAGTGTATAGAATTTACCAAAAGGAATATTAATAAAATGTACCTAACGCACCTGTTTAACAAAAGAGTTACAACTCAAAATTAAAAACAATTCAGTAGAGGCCAAAAACTGCTAATATTATTGATACGATATAATAAAATATGTCAACAATATATGAAAATAAATGTTTATAGATATTTCATTTCAATGAAATATGTATATCCGTTAATATTAATTTTTGGAAATTAAAATTTATGGAAACATTCTTTGGCTTCTACCGATTTTTTTTTAAATTTTAAGTTGTTACCCGTTTGTGGAACAGGTGCGGTATGTAAATTTTCACCAAAAAGGGTCAAAACGAAAGCTGGAGGCTGTTGAGGTTTCGGCTCTTACCGAAAAACAAAACGAGTCACTTACCTGGGCTAAAGGCGTCATAGATGCTTCTAAGGCCAATGAGCCGGCTGAAAGAGCCACAAATTCAGCTGTGTTACCGGCTAATAAAGTCACAAGAATCTGATCACCTGATGAACCCACGCCCATTATTTCTGGTGACTCCAACTCTAACAGAAGATCTGAGGACGAAAGCTCTACCGAAGGGGAGTCTCCGGACTCTTTGACGCATCTGGCGGGGACACGCTTCTCGATGATACGGACGAAGAGTTCCATAACACCCTTGTGGGGGTGGATTTTAATCTGTCAATTACCAATGATGTTAAGAATTCTACAGATTAACCTCCATCACGCTAAAGCAGCCTCAGCGGCTCTATTGCTGCGCCTGTCCACAGGTGCAGTAGACATCGTCCTGATACAGGAGCCCTACGCAGTGGGAGGAAGGGTGTGCGGTATCAGGACACCCAACTTTAAACTGCTTGGGGCCAACTGTGAAGGCACTCCAAGAATCTGCATTTTGGCCAGAAAAGATCTAAGTATCTTTCCAAACATCTGCTAGTTGCGTTATGAAGCTGTAGTACCGACTGCACTATTCAGGGAAATAGTAGAAGAAGCAACGTCTGACGATGTCGACCTGATTATAGGCGCAGACACGAACGCTTATACTATCTGGGGTAGTACGGATATAAACAATAGGGGTGATTCGCTTCTTGACTTTATTCTAAGTACCAACCTAAGTATTTGTAACATAGGTAATAAACCGACCTTTACAATTACAGACAGACAAGAAGTACTAGATGTAAGGTTTGCTACTGACCGGCTGTCAGACAAAATTATTGGGTGGAATGTACTGGACGACCACTTATTCTCAGAACTCAGACCATTATATTGAGTTCAAACTCGCTGAAAAAGCGCCTGAACCTACCGTCCACAGAAATGTGAGAAAGACAACGTGGCACCTGTATGAGAAGAACTTCAAGAAAGTCCTCAACTCCAAACTACTGTACGAACCGAATGATAAAGCCGGTCTGGGTAATCTGGTAGAGCATATCACCACATCATTCAATAGTTCCCTTGAAGAAGCCTGCCCAAAACAAGGTACAAGCGTAAAACTAAACCCCAATGGAGGACTTCTGAGCTAACGGCTATGAAAAAGACCTGCAACAAGCTATTCAACAAGGCTAAATCTACAGGGGTCGCTAATGTTTGGTATGCCTATAAAGAGCAACTCAAGATCTATAAGAAGGAGCTTAGGAAGGCGCAAAGACGCCCTTGGTATACCTTCTGTAGCGAAGTGGAAAAGGTCTCCGACGCCGCAAGGCTCAGGAAGATACTATCAGCTTCACCCTGTACAGTGGGTTACTTGCAGAATGAGGCAAATAACTGGACAAAAAACAGCGAGCAGTCGCTGAATGTACTGCTCGTCACACATTTCCCGTGGAACTCACCAACAGAACCCGAAGATCAGCAAGACCAACAAGAATGCGAGTGGACTGCGAGCGTTGTTAGCTTATTGACTGAGAGATCCAGAATAAGCTGGGCTATTAACAGCTTCGAGCCCTTCAAGTCACCTGGACAAGACGGCATCACTCCAGCAGAAATGCAGAAAATGTTAAAGTACATTATCCCCAGGCTAGAGAAATTTTATGTAGGCTGTATCAGGCTTTCATACATCCCGAATCGATGGAAGGATACCAATATGTTATTCAAACCTAAAGCGGGGAAGATATCACACACTAGGCCAAAAGACTTCAGACCAATTACCCTATCCTCCTTCCTATTGAAAGGTCTGGAAAGACTATTAGATTATTTCATTAGGGAAAACCTGGATAAAAAAAAATCCTGTCGGGGAACCAACATGCTTACAATAAGGGGAAGTCTACAGAATCAGTCCTGCGCGAACTTGTGAGCACTATCGAATCATCCCTGCATTACAAGGAATTCACCAAGGTGGCATTTCTTGACATAGAAGGAGCTTTTAACAACATTCACTGAGATGCGGTAATTGCGGTACTGTCACATCTAAAAGTCAACTGAAGTATGATTAGACTAATTCAAAGCCTGCTCAACAGAAGAGACATAACAGCGTGTCTGGAGTCCACAACTCTAACAAGGTTTGTAAACAGAGGGACTCCACAAGGAGGAGTACTGTTTCCACTAATTTGGAACCTAGCGGTGAATGAAATCCTGCTAGATCTAGAACGTTGTGGCTGCAAGGTCGTGGCATATGCGGACGACGTGCAATCGCAGTGAGTGGCAAATTCGAAAACGTCTTCAGAGACATTCTACAGGTCGCTCTGGACAAATTGGCTATATAGGCCAGAAGCAGCGGTTTGGGCGTTAACCCAAACAAGACATAATTGGTTCTCTTTACCAGGATGCATAATGTCCCACATGTGGACCCTCCACCTCGGATAAATGGAACAGATCTAGTCTTTTCTGAAAGTGCAAAATTTTTAGGAATAATTCTAGATAGGAAAATGTTATTTAGAATTAACGTATTGGAACGTGTAAGGAAGGCCAACGTCGCCTTATAATCTCGCAAAAAAGGCTGTAGGGTCGCGGTGGGGACTCTCTCATAAAATCGTCCACTGGATATATATAGCAGTAGTTCGTCCAATACTGTTATACGGTATTGTGGTGTGGTGGACGGCAACTGACAAACTAACCATCACCAACCTACTAACAAAGGTTCAGAGAACTGCCTGCCTGAGCATAAGCGGAGCCTTAAGGACTACAGCGACCGAGTCTCTACAAGCCCTACTCCATATACTGACGATTAATATTGTGGCGAGAGAAGTTGCAACCAAAGCGGCAATAAGATTAAACTGCCTATCAATGTGGAGGTACAAGAACTATGGTCACATGAGGATATCAAAGTGTAGTGCTATGGTAACCGACCGAGTGGACTATATACCAACTGTGTACACCTTCGAGAGAAATTACATCACTATGATTCCCGCCAGAGATTAATGAGTCGGCAGAATACCAGGTAATAGAAACCATCTCCACTTTTACACGGATGGTTCGAAGCTTGATGAAAGGGTTGGCTTCGGAGTACACTGTGAAGAACTTAGTCTGGATATAGCTCACAGACTACCAGATACCTGCAGTGTCTATCAAGCCGAAATAATGGCAATATGGGAAGTCGCCAAGTAGCTGAGTCGCAACATAGTAACCAACACTGCCGTTGTCATTTACTCGGACAGCCAGGCTGCCATCAATTCTCTGGAGGCAACATCCCTAAATTCACAAACAGCCATCGACTGCCGCAGATCTCTTAACGAGATGGCTGAGCAGTTTAATATACACCTCATGTGGGTGCCTGGGCATAGGGATATCCCGGGGAACTGCAAAGCCGATGAACTTGCTAGGAAAGGGACGACATTAAAAATTCTCGAAGAATTTGCATATATTGGTGCGCCACTATCCACGTGCAAGCTTTGGCTTAGGCAAGAGGCAATCAGGCAGTCCAACGAAAGATGGACAGAAATCGGCACCTGCAGGGTAGCTAGACAAATCTGGCCAAGGTATGACCTGAGAAGGTCAAAATATCTCCTCGCACTAGAGAGGAAACGATTGTCTATGTTAGTACAGGTTCTGACACTGCTTGATCGGCGAACACGCCAAAAGATTGGGTATTGACTCCAATGACTTCTGCCGAAGCTGTGGAGACTGGAAAGATCTGTTAGGCTGATCTTTCCAGTCTGATATTCGTTTCACTTTTTACTCGTACTACTCGCGTTCGTAGACACTTGTTGAATGACAAAAAACGATAAATGAACACCTGTAAATACTAAGTATGTTACAATATTTTACTGACAGGTACTTATGAATGGGCGCATCTTTTAAGGGTGGCTATATACCTGATTCAGCAAGTGTGCGTTTCAAATTGTGGAAAAGTTTCCAAATAATGACCACTCACAAATGTGGGGGGAATTTCTGTAAAAAAAATCCGATACAGGTAGCCATCGGGAAAACACACATCAATAAAAAAAGTGTAATTCCCTTTTTTCCCTTTAATTGACTGTGAACGGAGTAGCAGTCATAAAGGAACACGAAGAGCGTCCACGCACATTCAGAAGCGTATATTACTCTGCAACCACAATCATAAAAATTAAATAACTATTTGTGTATTACTTATTTTTTTTAATTCTGAGAATCATAAAAATTACGTAAACGTTTTTTCCAAACAATTTTGTACATGTAAAGTGGGTTTGCCAAAATTCGTATCGTAAAATGCACCTGTGTTTCTATGTTCTGCATTTTCATTATACCATTTTCGACGAAACGTCCCTACGGTATTGTTAATAGGTTTTTTACAATTATGAAATATTTGTGTTATTAATATTAATTTAAAAATTTTATCAAAACTGCAAAGTGCTGTGACATTTGAAAAAAAATTCCAAAAAAAAAAATTGTTGATTTCACTAAATTTTTGAAATTTCACGTCCCTTGCCAGAACAGAAGACATTAACCCAGGGTGGTGAAATTTTGAACAGAAGTAACTTATGTATAGGAGCAACTGTTCCGTTCTATTCCAAAAGGATTATAAAAAACTTGCTTTTTCGATCCCTCCTAGTAGGTTAGCTGTGCAAATAATGAAAATCAAAATATCGTGAAATAGCGGAATTTCGGTCTTTTACCAAAAAAATTATAAGTCCGCCATTTGTTGTCAGATTTTGTTAAGTAAGTGCTTATTTTCTTTGGAAAAATGCCAGCTATACGTAAAAAAAACCAAAATCGCGTTTTGTATTTTATATGAATTTTTCTGCCACATTTTTACTAAAAAAACGCAGTTTTTTAACCTTTTTAAGCCGCCAACATCAAAACTACTCACCCGATTTGAAAATTTTCTGAGAATGAGTTGTAGACGGCTCAATTTGCTTTAATTTGAGTAGTAGTAGGATCAAATACGTCAAAGAAGACGAAAGATATGCTCAAAATTGTAAGTGTACCTCCAAAAATTTAAAAAAAAAAGTTCAAAAATTTGTATCTCGAAAACCAATCATTTTCGTGTTCAGTAGGTCAAAATCAATGAGAAAAACTATGCTAGAACCAAATAACAAAACGACTGTTGGCTAGTGTTATTGGTCAAATAAATAGTCAGCAATATTCCGCGTTCTGGAGCAGTGTAGCGTAACATTGTTTATTAACGTGTATTTCGCATGTGTTTACTACACAAATGTCAACATTAGGCATTAGGGGCCAATCGCAAAATTTATAGCATTTTCTGATAGGAGGATTACTTTTGCGCCACCTTGTATAATATCAAGTATAAATTCGAAACTTAACATCGTTCTCCATTTTTTAAATAGATACAGGAGTTTGAATGATTCAAAATCTGCAGCCTTTAATAAGTTTTTTCACAATTTAGACGTAATTGGAATATTTTTTATACTTGATAAATATGTACAATTTCTGTAAATTGCAATATCTGAAAAAGGATTACCAGTTATTTCAAATGAACAACAGAATTTAAAAGGCAATCTTAGTGTATAGAATTTACCAAAAGGAATATTAATAAAATGTACCTAACGCACCTGTTTAACAAAAGAGTTACAACTCAAAATTAAAAACAATTCAGTAGAGGCCAAAAACTGCTAATATTATTGATACGATATAATAAAATATGTCAACAATATATGAAAATAAATGTTTATAGATATTTCATTTCAATGAAATATGTATATCCGTTAATATTAATTTTTGGAAATTAAAATTTATGGAAACATTCTTTGGCTTCTACCGATTTTTTTTTAAATTTTAAGTTGTTACCCGTTTGTGGAACAGGTGCGGTATGTAAATTTTCACCAAAAAGGGTCAAAACGGAAGCTGGAGGCTGTTGAGGTTTCGGCTCTTACCGAAAAACAAAACGAGTCACTTACCTGGGCTAAAGGCGTCATAGATGCTTCTAAGGCCAATGAGCCGGCTGAAAGAGCCACAAATTCAGCTGTGTTACCGGCTAATAAAGTCACAAGAATCTGATCACCTGATGAACCCACGCCCATTATTTCTGGTGACTCCAACTCTAACAGAAGATCTGAGGACGAAAGCTCTACCGAAGGGGAGTCTCCGGACTCTTTGACGCATCTGGCGGGGACACGCTTCTCGATGATACGGACGAAGAGTTCCATAACACCCTTGTGGGGGTGGATTTTAATCTGTCAATTACCAATGATGTTAAGAATTCTACAGATTAACCTCCATCACGCTAAAGCAGCCTCAGCGGCTCTATTGCTGCGCCTGTCCACAGGTGCAGTAGACATCGTCCTGATACAGGAGCCCTACGCAGTGGGAGGAAGGGTGTGCGGTATCAGGACACCCAACTTTAAACTGCTTGGGGCCAACTGTGAAGGCACTCCAAGAATCTGCATTTTGGCCAGAAAAGATCTAAGTATCTTTCCAAACATCTGCTAGTTGCGTTATGAAGCTGTAGTACCGACTGCACTATTCAGGGAAATAGTAGAAGAAGCAACGTCTGACGATGTCGACCTGATTATAGGCGCAGACACGAACGCTTATACTATCTGGGGTAGTACGGATATAAACAATAGGGGTGATTCGCTTCTTGACTTTATTCTAAGTACCAACCTAAGTATTTGTAACATAGGTAATAAACCGACCTTTACAATTACAGACAGACAAGAAGTACTAGATGTAAGGTTTGCTACTGACCGGCTGTCAGACAAAATTATTGGGTGGAATGTACTGGACGACCACTTATTCTCAGAACTCAGACCATTATATTGAGTTCAAACTCGCTGAAAAAGCGCCTGAACCTACCGTCCACAGAAATGTGAGAAAGACAACGTGGCACCTGTATGAGAATAACTTCAAGAAAGTCCTCAACTCCAAACTACTGTACGAACCGAATGATAAAGCCGGTCTGGGTAATCTGGTAGAGCATATCACCACATCATTCAATAGTTCCCTTGAAGAAGCCTGCCCAAAACAAGGTACAAGCGTAAAACTAAACCCCAATGGAGGACTTCTGAGCTAACGGCTATGAAAAAGACCTGCAACAAGCTATTCAACAAGGCTAAATCTACAGGGGTCGCTAATGTTTGGTATGCCTATAAAGAGCAACTCAAGATCTATAAGAAGGAGCTTAGGAAGGCGCAAAGACGCCCTTGGTATACCTTCTGTAGCGAAGTGGAAAAGGTCTCCGACGCCGCAAGGCTCAGGAAGATACTATCAGCTTCACCCTGTACAGTGGGTTACTTGCAGAATGAGGCAAATAACTGGACAAAAAACAGCGAGCAGTCGCTGAATGTACTGCTCGTCACACATTTCCCGTGGAACTCACCAACAGAACCCGAAGATCAGCAAGACCAACAAGAATGCGAGTGGACTGCGAGCGTTGTTAGCTTATTGACTGAGAGATCCAGAATAAGCTGGGCTATTAACAGCTTCGAGCCCTTCAAGTCACCTGGACAAGACGGCATCACTCCAGCAGAAATGCAGAAAATGTTAAAGTACATTATCCCCAGGCTAGAGAAATTTTATGTAGGCTGTATCAGGCTTTCATACATCCCGAATCGATGGAAGGATACCAATATGTTATTCAAACCTAAAGCGGGGAAGATATCACACACTAGGCCAAAAGACTTCAGACCAATTACCCTATCCTCCTTCCTATTGAAAGGTCTGGAAAGACTATTAGATTATTTCATTAGGGAAAACCTGGATAAAAAAAAATCCTGTCGGGGAACCAACATGCTTACAATAAGGGGAAGTCTACAGAATCAGTCCTGCGCGAACTTGTGAGCACTATCGAATCATCCCTGCATTACAAGGAATTCACCAAGGTGGCATTTCTTGACATAGAAGGAGCTTTTAACAACATTCACTGAGATGCGGTAATTGCGGTACTGTCACATCTAAAAGTCAACTGAAGTATGATTAGACTAATTCAAAGCCTGCTCAACAGAAGAGACATAACAGCGTGTCTGGAGTCCACAACTCTAACAAGGTTTGTAAACAGAGGGACTCCACAAGGAGGAGTACTGTTTCCACTAATTTGGAACCTAGCGGTGAATGAAATCCTGCTAGATCTAGAACGTTGTGGCTGCAAGGTCGTGGCATATGCGGACGACGTGCAATCGCAGTGAGTGGGAAATTCGAAAACGTCTTCAGAGACATTCTACAGGTCGCTCTGGACAAATTGGCTATATAGGCCAGAAGCAGCGGTTTGGGCGTTAACCCAAACAAGACATAATTGGTTCTCTTTACCAGGATGCATAATGTCCCACATGTGGACCCTCCACCTCGGATAAATGGAACAGATCTAGTCTTTTCTGAAAGTGCAAAATTTTTAGGAATAATTCTAGATAGGAAAATGTTATTTAGAATTAACGTATTGGAACGTGTAAGGAAGGCCAACGTCGCCTTATAATCTCGCAAAAAAGGCTGTAGGGTCGCGGTGGGGACTCTCTCATAAAATCGTCCACTGGATATATATAGCAGTAGTTCGTCCAATACTGTTATACGGTATTGTGGTGTGGTGGACGGCAACTGACAAACTAACCATCACCAACCTACTAACAAAGGTTCAGAGAACTGCCTGCCTGAGCATAAGCGGAGCCTTAAGGACTACAGCGACCGAGTCTCTACAAGCCCTACTCCATATACTGACGATTAATATTGTGGCGAGAGAAGTTGCAACCAAAGCGGCAATAAGATTAAACTGCCTATCAATGTGGAGGTACAAGAACTATGGTCACATGAGGATATCAAAGTGTAGTGCTATGGTAACCGACCGAGTGGACTATATACCAACTGTGTACACCTTCGAGAGAAATTACATCACTATGATTCCCGCCAGAGATTAATGAGTCGGCAGAATACCAGGTAATAGAAACCATCTCCACTTTTACACGGATGGTTCGAAGCTTGATGAAAGGGTTGGCTTCGGAGTACACTGTGAAGAACTTAGTCTGGATATAGCTCACAGACTACCAGATACCTGCAGTGTCTATCAAGCCGAAATAATGGCAATATGGGAAGTCGCCAAGTAGCTGAGTCGCAACATAGTAACCAACACTGCCGTTGTCATTTACTCGGACAGCCAGGCTGCCATCAATTCTCTGGAGGCAACATCCCTAAATTCACAAACAGCCATCGACTGCCGCAGATCTCTTAACGAGATGGCTGAGCAGTTTAATATACACCTCATGTGGGTGCCTGGGCATAGGGATATCCCGGGGAACTGCAAAGCCGATGAACTTGCTAGGAAAGGGACGACATTAAAAATTCTCGAAGAATTTGCATATATTGGTGCGCCACTATCCACGTGCAAGCTTTGGCTTAGGCAAGAGGCAATCAGGCAGTCCAACGAAAGATGGACAGAAATCGGCACCTGCAGGGTAGCTAGACAAATCTGGCCAAGGTATGACCTGAGAAGGTCAAAATATCTCCTCGCACTAGAGAGGAAACGATTGTCTATGTTAGTACAGGTTCTGACACTGCTTGATCGGCGAACACGCCGAAAGATTGGGTATTGACTCCAATGACTTCTGCCGAAGCTGTGGAGACTGGAAAGATCTGTTAGGCTGATCTTTCCAGTCTGATATTCGTACCATCGATAAATTTATATATCAAACAGGTTGGTTTCGATGATGGGCATTTCAGCCCGTGGTAACACTAGGGACCTAAACTGGTCTGTGTGAGCTTGTATAAAAAATACGGCCTAGAGTACACTCGAAATATATTTTATTTGGCACATACAAATATTATATATTTGGGAAGATGTTGGTGTAAACAAATCTTTGTTTCTGTCCTAATATTTGTTATTTGTGACTATTATTTACGAAACAAATAAGTTTTATTCTTTCCCGTAATTTAACGCTCTTATTTTTCAGAAATTTTAGATGTTCGTAAAATTCCTTTATAATCGAAATGATACAATATACATTAAAAACAAGTTTTTTAAAATAAATGCTAGTGCTACGTATTTTATTTTATATTGTTAGGTGTAACTTGTAATCAATGAAAAATTAAAAATTAAATTAAAAAATCTGCAACATTTTGAAAAGCATTTTTATATAAATACATATTTTAGTTGAGAAAATTAGTTGGCAAATATATTTTGTTGTAATATATTAAAACATATATATAGCTAAATCTTAACCGATTTTCTTCAAATTCGGCAATGTTGGTTCATGGATCAAGAAACTCTACCATTCTAAATTTCAAAACGATTGGATGTAAAATACAGCTTTATAGGACTAAATGGCCAAATCGGACGAAACATATATATGGGAGCTATAGCTAAATCTTAACCGATTTCAACCAAATTCAATAGCGATCTTAACAGCCGCGAAATACTCTAAACTGCAAAATTTCAGAACGATCGGAGTGAAATTGCGACCTGTAGTCGACGAACAACTTTACATGGACAGACGGACGGACGGACGGACATCGTTAAATCGACTCAGCTAATGATTCTGAGTCGATCGGTATACTTTAAGGTGGGTCTAGCTGTGTTATTTTCAGGTGTTACAAACATCTGCCGTGAAACAAACTTATAATACCCTGTACCACAGTGTGGTGTAGGGTATAAAAATGATAATAGAAGAAGATGAAGGCTACTCAATTTGGGTTTATTTAAGCCTTTATTGAATCAATCAGAATAAATGGATCTGAAGTTATGCTAAAATATGTGGTTAAACTATTTTTTAGATGTTTATCTTTATTTTGATAGATAAACAAGTCCCTTCATACTAATAGACAACAAAGCTCTTAAAGGAAATGATCTAAGCTTTCGTTTGAGTAAAAAAATAAATAAAACAAGTAAGAAAGTTTCAGTCGGGTAAACCGACTAAGGTATACCGTCACTTTGTGAGTAATGTAATATTGAATATTACTCGAATTATTCTGTCAATTTGTGTGGGAGGTACCAGAAGGGGTTTATCAAATACACCTTTTTTTTGCCGAACATTAGATACTTTAAATTCATTGCACTGTGCCGACTTATAAGCATTTATGTGCACTGGTATAAACGTTATGAGACATTAAATTGTGGTATGATTTGGGCATTTTGTGTGGGAGGTACAAAGAGGGGCGTGGCAATAACGCCCATTTTTCACAGGGCTATAGACACTATAAAAACATTACACTGTACAAAATTTCAAGTATTTTTATACACTGGTTTTAATGTTATAAGCTGTTAACTTTTGGTGCAAAAAGGTACCTTTGTGTGGGAGGTACCAAAAGGGGCGTGACAACAACACCCATTTTTCCCTGGACTGTAGGCAATATAAAAGCATAATACTGTACAAAATTTCAAGTATTTTTATACACTGTTATTAATGTTATAAGCTGTTAACTTTTGGTGCAAAATGGTGCATTTGTGTGGGAGGTACCAAAAGGGACGTGGCGACTTCGCCCATTTTTCTCGAGTTGATAACGACTAATACTATGTGTGGAATTTCAAAAGATTCGAATAAGTAGTATAGCAGTTATTAAAGAATCAATATTTCACAAAATTTTAACCCTTTGTGGGGGAGGTACTAGGAGTAGTGGACCAATATGGCCCATCTTCGAACTTAGCCGGAGATAGAAAAAAATATTACCACATACCAAATTTGAGGTCAATCGGTTACTCCTTTCGAGAGTTATCGTGCGCACCAGCCAGCAGACACACAGACCTAACTACCGCGTTAACAGTTTAGTTTATTAGTTTCGAGATTGTACCGCCTTAAAATTTCAAATTATTTCCAAATAATGAAATGGAAAATCACAAATATCAATCGTGAAACACTTTAATATTAGCCACTCATGACTTAATAACCGTGTATTCAGTTGGAAGGCCGCGGAAGACATCGTCTCGTGACGCTAGAAAAATGTATAACATATTAAAAAAAAATAATTTGCTACATCTCAAGAGGTTGTAAAGACAACCAATTTAAGTATCCATCATATCACAGTTCGCAGATGATCAATCGAAAATAATTTAAGAAGTTCCAGACCCGCCAGTAAACTGTTGCCTGCATTCAAAGGTGTTACATTTCAAACGGAGGGGGTTACATTCCCAACCAATTTTTCTAAATTTATATCACTATTGTTGATTTTGTTAATTTTTAGACTAAACTTTGCCAAAACACGTCCTAGCTGAACAAAACCAAAGCGGAACCACGTTTTTTTTTCAGTGACGGCCAATTTTACCAATTCAGATGTAATGTGTACGGTACGGCGTCGGCTTGTACACGGCTTGAATCTCGAAATCGTAGGGTAAATTTTAAGCACAGGGGTGGCAGTAGCGTGGTCTAGACTTGCTTTTCTCACAGCGGTGTTGACCCTTTTTAAACGAATCTATCGAATTATGGGTCGGTGTTGACCCTTTTTAAACGAATCTATCGAATTATGGGTCCTTTAATATTCTATGATTACACATGCAGAGTGGATTATGCCGCTTCAGTGGATTTTTCGATACGACAATGACCGAAAACACACTTCAGAACTTGTAAAATATTACATAGAAGCCAACTGAATTAAAATCTTGAAATGGGCCGGCACAATCTTCAGACCTGAATCGCATCGAATATCTCTTTGGGGTTTTGGAGAGGACCTTTTCTGGTCAGAAGTTTTCCAATAAGAATTTACTTTTCGAAGCCCTTAAAAGCTTCAGGGAACAAATACCTGAAGTCATTATATATAACTAAATAGAGTATATGCCTCACAGATGCAGAGGTAATAAAAAATAAAGGGTATTATACCAAATATTAATATGTTGGTTTAGTTTCGCACATAGACAAATTTATACTCGACGTCCTAATTTAGTGTTTAATAAATAATATAAACCATAAATCAAATATGATATTGGAGTTTTATTCTGTTTTACATATATATTTTAACTCCTGTAGTATTTTCTTAGTGTCCTGAATATTACAAAAAATGTACGATTTGTTTAATTTCCAATATGTTTGTTGCTTTAGTTTTGCGCACTACTGTAGATCGGAGAACAGGTCCGTTTGTCCAAATTTTCAAAATTCAACATACCCCACTCGGACTGTCCTTAATCAGACGACATCGCTTGAATTCCCCCATATATATACACTAGCTTTAACCCGGTGCGCTTCGCAGCCCCCATCATTTATTTATTTTCTGTTTAGGGTACTGTAGAATATGTAAAAACAAATGACTATTCCATATAGGGAAAAATTAATGTGTACAATAAAATACGAAAATCTCCGATTAATTTCTTGTTTATGTTCCTGGCATCAATACACGATATATATCTCTTTTCCCTTTTGTGCCTCTAAATGTCAAAAACTATTATTTGGATCACAGTTTGCCTTTTCCCCCTAAGTTATATTCCAATAGCTACATTCACACCCTGGTACAATATAAAACAATGTTTGCCCCACGGTGTCTTTAAAAGTTTTAATTTAAAAAAGGTAATATGAATGTCTAGTAAGTTTCAAGACTTACAATTGCCATTGAGATCATGTTTAACCATTTCCTTTCCATTGTACCACATTTAACCCAATGTGTCATAATAGGTTGTGCCCCAACAGTGTCAATAAAAGTGTGCATTTAGAGAACATCATAGTTTATATTCTAAGAGCCATATTCGCATCCTTAAGCCGTATTTTACCCTTTATGTCCCATATCTGTGACACGTTTAACTTTTTACGGATAACATAGAACCTTCGCTCTCTGACCATGAATGATTGCACTTTAATTCAATATTTAAATATTCCACTGTTCTTCTACAGCAGCGATGGGCAAAAGCACTACCCGGGGTTTTTCCTCTCACGTGTACATGAGCACACACATTGAATGAGAATTCACTATCATTCAGTCGCGCTTGGACATTCGATCGGCGAGGTTGTGTCGTCGCTTGATGCTTAGCGTGCACATAAAGAAAAAATGGATGATACTATTATTACAATACATACTTCAAATATAGGAATAAAGTTTAGTATGTATTGTATTTTTACCGAAGAATTTCTAAATACAATTTTAAATTATTTATTATGTTACTGCAGAAATGTATATATTATTTTCTTTTTGTCAAAATTGAATAAAGTAACGAATTTTTTAAAATAATTGTAAATGTATATATTAGGCGTGTTTTCGTTACACCATAAGTGCTTAATTAGTATTGGGAGTTAAGCACTTTTAAGCACTATTAGTTCCCGATGAAGTTTGGTGCTTGTGTTCCTGTCTTAATCGAGTATGATGTTGCCAGATTGGGCACCCTATATTTAGCAATATGGCATCCCATTTTTGGAGAGATGTTATCAATTATTGTGAATTAACGGGAAGAAGAAGAACAAAAATGGGAAATTATTTTAATAATTGCAAAAAGAGTGTAAACAATTGAACATAGAATAGTAAATATATATTTTGTAAATACTTTTCACGAATTTTTTGTCTGTTTCGCACTGTTTTTCTTCGCAACTCATGACACCATTGCTACCAGATAGTTAAAATCCGCCACTTATTGCTTATGTGCAGTTAGTGGAAGTCGAAAACATGCCTATTATTATCTATTAACGTTTTTTTAATAACATTTTTATAAAAACCTAAATATACTAACCAAAAAAAAATTTGCACAAACGGTTAATAGAAAAAATAAAGAATTAAATAAAGAATATGGCATAATCAATACGAGTATGCAATACTTTTATTGGAAAATTTGGATTGATTACTTTATATAACATAATAAATATGTACGTATGTGGCTAATCATAAAATATTTAAAATTCGATTTCTTTATGTACGCGTATAATAACCCCAAATCTACTTATGATGTTCGTTGTCCACTTTATTTATTATCTTACCCAACAAATATCTGTTAGGAAAATGCAAATACCATTTCCCGCAGTACATAAAGAGAGTGTTAAAACTTCTCACACATACATAAACATTTTGTAGAAGTATTGGGTGCCCATCGCTGTTCTACAGTACGAAATTGTATACATATCTGGAACATATAACACGTTTTTTCCCCACTTACCACATTTAATCATTTTGCCACCCTTTACCATTTTTAACCCTTTTTGTTACAATCAGCCCTATTTAACACCTTTTAGCCACTCTGCACCATAATTTTAAACTTTAGCTATAAGAATAACATTTGAGAAAGGACTTCTTATCTCATAATTATGTTCCATGTTTTTGTCCAATGTGTAACGCTTTTTGCCCACAGAATCATATTTAACACCTTTTTGTCCTACAGTACCATAATAAACCATTTTTGTCCTACGGTACCATTTTTAACCATTTTCCCTACTGTACCATATTTAACCATTTTGACCCACTGTACAATAGCCAATAATTTTTCACATTGTACCATATTTAATCATTTTTGTCCCACTGTACCATAGTTAACACATTTTGCCTCGCTGTTTCCTAAGTAACGCTTTTTGGCCCACTGGTAAAGTGGGACCCATTTTGTCCCATTTTACCATTATTAACTATTTTTCCCCGCTGTACTATGGTTAACCCTTTTTTGTCCAATTGTGCAATATTACACCCTTTGCCTCATTGTAACATATTTAACACTTTTTGCCCCACTGTATCATATTTAATCCTATTTGCTACACGGTATAATATTTAACACCTTTTTTGTCCCTATGTGACCTGCTGTACCATAGTTAACCATTTTTGTCACACTGTACCGTGTTTAATCCTTTTTACCCCAATGTATCATATTTTCCATAATTTTTGTATATTATTCGACCTTTTTATTAGCAAGACAAGAATAAATGATTTTTCAAGCTCGAGGTCTTTTTTGAGTGATTTATTTATTTATACTTTTATATCGATATTTCGCAATTTTCGTGAATTGCATCATCAGGATGTTTCTACAATAAAAGCACAAAAAATAAATACAAACTTCAAATTAATATCACAGATGGATTAGATAAACAAATTTAAGACATCTTTGAGATCCACTTACACGTAAAAAACATAAAAGAGAATAATACTTAAAACTAAAGTAGCATCACTACCATCGTCTTCTGTTGTAAATATTGCACTGTTTGTTTTCTACTTATTGTATTGGAATCTTTGCATGTTCTTTGCTTTGTCTATCAATCCTCTGTAGTCATTTATTCTAATTTCCAATGTATCATAGTTAATACATTTTTGCCCCACTGCTCCATAGTTAACGCTTTTTGCCCCACTGTATCATAATGAACGCTTTTTGTCTCACTGTAACATATTTAAAAAATGTCACCACTCTACCATACTTAACCCCCCTTTTTGACCCACTGTACCACATTTAACACTTTTTGTCTCACTGTACCGTATTTAAGATTTGTCCCCACTCTACCATACTTGACCCTTAACGCCCACTGCACCATATTTAATCACATTTGTAATGTTTTTGACCCACTGTGCTCTTCACATCTCAAGGTTAAGTTCCAATTTTGCCAGATTGATTCATTTTTGCCCCAATGCATCATAATTAACCCGTTTTGCTCCACTGTGCCTCTTAAAGTTAGAATTTCCAAAAATCACTTCCGATCTCTAGTTTATGTTACAAAAGCTACCCTAGAACCATGGGACCATATCTAACATTTTTAAACCAATGTACCCTATTTTACACTTTTTGCCCCACTGTGCCCCGAAAAGTACGATTACAAAAAAAATCTGACTACCCCGATCCGTTGTCCTAAGGACATCCCACGCTTCAATTTTCACCATTCTAATTCTAGACGTTAAAGCTGGCGGTGGTACCATATTTATCCCTTTCTGTCCCACTGTGCCCCTAAAATTTTTACAAAATCGCTCCTTGTTCTAGTTTACGTCCCAAGAGCTACTCTCACAGCAAATTTCACGATTCTAGCTTATTCCGTTTATATTTGGCGGTGGTACCATATTTATCCCCTTGTGCCCCATTGTGCGGGTAATAGTACGAATATCGAAAAATCCCGTCTTATTGCTCGTCTACATTCCAAGGGCTACCCTCCCACCAAATTTCGTGATTCTAGCTTCAGCCGTTTGGTCTGGGCGATGATCACTCAGTCAATCAGTCAGTCACCCAGTCACGCAGCAATTTTATATAAATAGATTTGTGTCGAATTGAGCGACACATACCCTCTAATTGTTTTCTATTTGACGCTACCCTTCAGTTCTTTTGGTACCTTGTTTTCTTGTGTCTCACTCTATGTTCCGGTTATTTTACCGATCCATAGTTCACTTTTCAGTGATGCATTGTGGGGATAGTTTATTTTTTCATATTGTCATAGCACTATGCTGTTTTGATTTTGTTTGTGTAGCTATAACTAAGGGTGTCCCAAGAAGAGCGCAATTTTTTAATTACTGATGCAGCAATTGAATTGTTTCTCTGGCTGTATGACATGTGGCGCCGTCTTGTTGGAACCACATGCCCTCCACATTCATTTCTTCAATTCTAGGCAAGAAAAAACTGGTTATCATTTCACGATACCGAACACCATTGACTGTTTGCGCTTGACCTGCCTCAAAGGTCCAATGATTCCTCCAGCCCAAAAACCACACCACACAGTGACACGTTGAGGATGCATTTGCTTCTCGTGAATCACTCGAGGATTTTCCGCACCCCAAATGCGACAATTCTGCCTATTGACGAAGCCATCAAGATGAAAATGGGCCTCGTCACTGAAGATGATTTTATCGGCAAAATCAGCATTTTCATGTTGTCTCTCCAATACCCAATTAACGAACTCCCTTCGCTGTCCTTCTCCATTTTTACTAACCTCGTACCTTCTACTAACAAACAATAACAATTATTCAAATGTCAAACAATGACACTTCGAATGTTGCGAGATTTAAAAATTGCGTTCTTCTTGGGACACCCGGTATTAGTTATATGTGCTTTAATTGTTATTCGAACTTTAATCGGTGAAGAAGTGAAGTGCAAGTTCATTTTGAAGAAGTGTAAATTAATACTATTAATACATTTTATATTTGTATATGATTTCTTTTAATTGATAAAAAAAAAATTAAATGCAATACGTTTAAGGTTTTTATTTTTCATTTGTTTTATTTATAAATATGTAATTATTGGTATTATTATTTATAATTATTTCATCTCATAGTTTGCTTTTTACTGTTAGGATTAACTTATCTGTTCTTTCAGCCGTATCGTAATCTGCTCTCAGTATCTATACTGTCATTTTAGCGTCGTTATTTAGCCACGAAGAAAGACACTCGCTGAGAAAACTGTCATCAATCATGAGTCGATTGAATAACGTCTTGCATTTTATTCAAATAAAGTCATTGATGTTTTTTTTCGAAAATAATAAAATAGAATATTTATCATCATTTCGTACTGTGTTTTACCGAAAAATGCTGATATACAGGGTGGCTGATATGTATTGCAACCAACTTCAGGTTGCTATCATTTCTAAACCGCTAGTCTGATAGCTGACAGATTTATTTCAGTGACAGTTCATTTTATTGTTTACAAGCTTACAAAAGCATTTTGATCTATTCATTCAGAAAAAAAGTTATTCGTGATGGAATTCAAGGGCGATAGTGTGATTGCTTTTTATTTGGGTGGAAAAACACAAGTGGCTATCGTTACAGCCCTCCAGCCTGGGCATTTTAGAGAGTAAGGTTCGCACTAAAAAATACCAAAGTATCGATCATCTCAAGACGGCGCTTCGCCGGGAATGGGCCAAAATACCGCAGAGTCAATTTCGTGCAGCGTGTGATGGCTTTGTCGGCCGTTTGAAGGCCATAATTCGTGCCAAAGGTGGCCAATTCGAACAAATCTAAACTGTTTCTAAAATTTTATGTTATTTCCGACATTTTTTGCTTTTGAACAATAAAATTTAAAAAAATATAGCGCTTTACTTTGTTGCATTACATATCAGCCACCCTGTATATACGGTGTTTAGCGATTTACTTGAAACTTTAACTGTTTACTTAAATTAATAACATTTGTCATTAGATCAATGTTATTTTTAATAATTCAAATAAATGTTTTCAAAGTCAACATGTACACAATATTAAAAACAAATTCTTTGAATCAAAAATAATTTCGTTGAAATCAATCAGATTTTCATTATTTCACTGAAAGGTGAAATAAAATATGTCTTTAGTTTTACGAAATTTTTTCAGTGTGTTAGTGAATAAATTCCCATCCACTGAACTTGGTTGTAACTTGGCAAAACACGTACATATTAATGTGTAACCTATTTTAAATTTAATTTAAAAACATTGCCTAAAATTGTTTATACTATTCATAATTATTAAATACCACATCTGTTTTGCTCTCCCTATCATCACTAACCGAAACTTATCAACAGCCAAACTAATGCAGAAGCATACATACTCGTACTCATAAACGTATTTCCCCCCAATACCGCTTAGGCAGTCACGTGTTGGATGGCCAATCAATGCAAAAACTAGATATTTATATGTAAAATTTTAATTTTAATTTTTACCGTACATATAAATATCGGCGCACAGTATGCACCGATTTCATCCGTATCAACATGCTTAGATGGGCAATAAAATTTCATATGTGAAATTGTTTCGATATACCCAATAGTACCAATAGTTATGACCAGTTGGGGGAGCATTTTTTCACAAAAGATTTTTCAAAAAAACTTTCGCAAACAAATTGTTGGCGCAATGTGTACTCTTTAAAACAAAGTAAACGGTTCAGCCGTTCGAGAGCAACTACAAATTTCGTAAAACCCAAAAACTCGTATTTTTAATTTTTTAAAAAATTAAAATGCCCATAAAATTTTAAAAAAATCATAGCGAGATCTTATTTCAGCTATTTGTAACTGCTTATAAACATTTTAGCCAAAAATAAACTATACAGGTCGATATTAAATATTCTGACCCATATACATACTATATTTTACTGCATTTGACGGCATCATTTACTCATTAAGTGTTAGCGTTGAGCTTTGTTGTCATGGAAATCCACAGAAATTTGTATATTAAGTGTATGTCCCTGGATATGATACGTGGAAAGTTACATTATACCAATCTAACCCAACCAATAAGATTTCATATACTGTTCTCGCATCACTGGAATACGGCACTAAAAGTAAATAGAAACCCCCATTTTATGTGGGAAATACAGAAACATATTGTGTGCCCTAAAAGTAATTGTAACGTTTTACACTAGTGTTTATAATATTCCGTTTTACATGGAATTACGAGTATATGCAATGTAACCTTCGTTGTGAATGTTACATGAACTAATATCGGTCATAACAATTGTCTACAACACGACTAGGCTGGCATCTCATACCAGTAAAACTATACATTACAACTCCACATTAAGGTGGAATGTTTGGACAGTTGTTGTTTGCTTTGATTTATATGTATTCTCATTTTGTCCCTTTTGCAACCGCTGAACTAATTATGTATAACACTGTGTGTGCACTAAAATGTATCCTCAATGAAACTAACTTACCTAGCATAATTTCGGCCCACTAAATCGAATGTGCCATTTTTCCTGTGACATCGCAATGTTATTTCTCCTAAAACACCTGACACCCCCGGTCATCTCTTTAAACCTGAAAATCTCCCTCCACAAAAATATTATATAACCAGTAAGGAAAGGCTAAAGTCGGGCGGTGCCGACTATATAATACCCTACACCACTCTCGTAATATTGAATAACTCTGATATATAAATTTTGTAATTCATGTATAAATTGTTTACATAAATTTACTTTTGGGACATTTTATACTTAAATAATACCCTGTACCACAGTGTGGTGTAGGGTATAAAAACGATTGGATCTAAAGAGCCAAATCGGGTGAAACATGTATATGTGAGCTATAGCTAAATCTTAACCGATTTTCTTCAAATTCGGTAGTGTTGGTTCACGGATAAAGAAACTCTACCATTCAAAATTTCAAAATGATTGGATGTAAAATACAGCTTCTATAGAACTAAAGGGCCAAATCGGACGAAACATATATATGGGAGCTATAGCTAAATCTTAACCGATTTTCTTCAAATTCGGCAGTGTTGGTTCATGGATCAAGAAACTCTACCATTCTAAATTTCAAAACGATTGGATGTAAAATACAGCTTTTATAGGACTAAAGGGCCAAATGGAACGAAACATATATATGGGAGCTATAGCTTATTCTTAACCGATTTTCTTCAAATTCGGCAGTGTTGGTTCATGGATCAAGAAACTCTACCGTTCTAAATTTCAAAACGATTGGATGTAAAATACAGCTTTTATAGGACTAAAGGGCCAAATGGAACGAAACATATATATGGGAGCTATAGCTTATTCTTAACCGATTTTCTTCAAATTCGGCAGTGTTGGTTCATGGATCAAGAAACTGTACCATTCTAAATTTCAAAACGATTGGATGTAAAATACAGCTTCTATAGAACTAAAGGGCCAAATCGGACGAAACATATATATGGGAGCTATAGCTAAATCTTATCCGATTTTCTTCAAATTCGGTAGTGCTGGTTCATGGATAAAGAAACTCTACCATTAAAAATTTCAAAATGATTGGATGTAAAATACAGCTTCTGCAGGACTAAAGAGCAAAATCGGACGAAACATATATATGGGAGCTATAGCTTAATCTTAACCGATTTTCTTCAAATTCGGCAGTGTTGTTTCATGGATCAAGAAACTCTACCATTCTAAATTTCAAAATGATTGGATGTAAAATACAGCTTCTACAGGACTAAAGGCCCAAATCGGACGAAACATGTATATGTGAGCTATAGCTAAATCTTAACCGATTTTCTTCAAATTCGGTAGTGCTGGTTCATGGATAAAGAAACTCTACCATTAAAAATTTCAAAATGATTGGATGTAAAATACAGCTTCTGCAGGACTAAAGAGCAAAATCGGACGAAACATATATATGGGAGCTATAGCTAAATCTTAGCCGCTTTTCTTCAAATTCGGCAGTGTTGGTTCATGGATCAAGAAACTCTACCATTCTAAATTTCAAAACGATTGGATGTAAAATACAGCTTCTATAGAACTAAAGGGCCAAATCGGACGAAACATATATATGGGAGCTATAGCTAAATCTTAACCGATTTTCTTCAAATTCGGTAGTGTTGGTTCATGGATCAAGAAACTCTACCATTCTAAATTTCAGAACGATCGGATGTAAAATACAGCTTCTATAGGACTAAAGGGCCAAATCGGACGAAACATATATATGGGAGATATAGCTAAATCTTAACCGATTTTCTTCAAATTCGGTAGTGTTGGTTCATGGATCAAGAAACTCTACCATTCTAAATTTCAAAATGATTGGATGTAAAATACAGCTTCTACAGGACTAAAGAGCAAAATCGGACGAAACATATATATGGGAGCTATAGCTAAATCATAACCGATTTTCTTCAAATTCAGCAATGTTGGTTCATGGATCAAGAAACTCTACCATTCTAAATTTCAAAATGATTGGATGTAAAATACAGCTTCTACAGGACTAAAGGGCCAAATCGGACGAAAGATATATATGGGAGCTATATCTAAATCTGTACCGATTTCAACCAAATTCAATAGCGATCTTAACAGCCACGAAATACTCTAAACTGCAAAATTTCAGAACGATCGGAGTGAAATTGCGACCTGTAGTCGACGAACAACTTCACATGGACAGACGGACGGACGGACATCGTTAAATCGACTCAGCTAGTGATTCTGAGTCGATCGGTATACTTTAAGGTGGGTCTAGCTGTGTTATTTTCAGGTGTTACAAATATCTGCCGTGAAACAAACTTATAATACCCTGTACCACAGTGTGGTGTAGGGTATAACAATAGTCGTAGAATTATAAGTATATGGAATTTTTGAATGATGTATACGACAAAAAGGTTGCTTGTAAAAAATCACTTTTGGTCCCCACAATGCACTTTAATGGCAACCCAGTGTTTTTTTATATACATCGTATTTATTCACAATTTTATCATAAAGGGTTTCGGAATAGATGTTCCATGGTGAAGAAAGTTATAAGGAAAATACTTCAGGAAGAATTTCTCCCAAATGGTAATATCTGTCCAACAGGATGATATATCGAAAGTCCAACAAATCGATGGATTATTTAGATGATGTATTTGGCAAAAAGAACCCATGTAAATAATTACTATAGGTTCTGACAATACACTTTTATATGAAATCTATAGTTTTTTTTTAATATATCGATTTCTACAACTTTTGATTTATCATTATATTTGGCGTCGGATTTTTTTCTTATTTCTCCCAAAACATGAGACACGCCTTTTGATTTATCATTATTTTTGGAGTCAGATTTTTAGGGGTAAGGGGATGGGCATGGGTGTCGGCAGTTTTGTGAGAAATATTTCCTAAAGCATCTTCTTTATTTTGTTCTTTGATATTCCGAAGCCTTACATGCTAAAATTGTGTCTGAATTTACTGACCTCTTTGTTTACCCAGCAAACTTTGTGGGTAAACAAAGTTGGGTCGAAAACGCGATGCCACAGTAAAAAACGGCTAATGGCATTCGATTTAGCGGGTCGATATTATGAGAGGTATGTTGGTTTCATTGAGGATTCATTTTTAAAGGCATTTTGCGCACACAGTGTAATTATTCTAAATAACTAACTCCTATCTTAAGTTTGTTTTGGGTCCACCTCCGCAACGCATGATGTTGTGCTGGCGGAATCTCACTGTAGCGGGATCAGCTGTACTCCACTTTGTACCATATTTTCCAAGCAAAACTCCGTCTGCAGCATGATTTGGTGCATTCTCACTTTCTTTTTCGGATTCTTCATCGCTGTCAAATATTTAATTTGCTTCAATGTCCGAGGCGTCATCTTCGGGCACAAAATCTGTGTTTTCACCGCTTTTGTCTTCAAATAAATCTAGTTCTTCGTCTGCTTCTGTGTGAAGTGCGAAATCACGCTGCAACGCTGTGATAGTTTTTGTTGGAAATTATCAGTAAGGCTATACGCATGCGCGTATTGTACACAAATTCTAAATACTCTGCCATAATAATAGTAATAATTTCACTTTAGTTTGCGCACAAAATAATTATATTTTGGACTGTCGATGTTGTATGTTCAGCATTCAATAATAAACTAACTGAACTCAAAACCAAAATCTCAAACGAAAGAAAGAAATAAGAGAAAATTAACACAGAAACTACCTGGAAGTAAACATCTGCATTGAATTCACAGAAAAAAACCCAAAATGTGTGTAATAATAATTTATTTCATACAAATTGTATAGGGGTCTGGCCAGGCATATGTATTTGTTTTTCTTTTGCAGTTTTCGTCGCGTTGGAACGATATTTTTGAATTTTTTTACATATAGAAAGCCAACAATATATTAGGCGGCTACCGGTAAATACAGGTATCTACCTAAACAAGAAGTATGTTTAATTAACGCTCAAAATGAAATATGCCTGGTCAGAACCATGTTTAGTTCTAGTAGGTGTAATTTATAAACCCCTTCTGGTACCTCTCACACAAATTGACAGATTAATTCGTGTAAAATTCCATATAACATTATTCATTTATGCATACCGATAGATTCGGAATAACTAGCTGACTTAACTTTGGCGGTCTGTCCATCATAAATTTGTTGTCATGCTACAGAAATTTGGCACAAGACAAGTACGAAGCCCATTGAAATTGGTAGGTTTATGTTAGGCGGGACAGTCGCATAGCAAGTGCTCAATGCTCTCCACATCTCCACCGCTTATGCAGAAGTCATTGAAGCCAATACCCAATCCTCTGGCGTATTCGCCGATCGGGCAGTGTCCCTTCAGAACTGATACTAACGTAGACAATCTTTTCCTCTCTAGTGCGAGGAGATATTTTGACCTTCTCAGGTCATACCTTGGCCAGATTTGTCTAGCTACCCTGCAGGAGCCAATTTCCGTCCATCTTTCGTTGGAATGCCTGATTGCCTGTTGCCTAAGCCAAAGCTTTCACATGGATAGTGGCGCACCAATATATGCAAAATCTTCGAGAATTTGCAACGTCGTCCCTTTCCTAGTTCATCAGCTTTGCAGTTCCCCGGGAGAGATCTGCGGCAGTCGTGGGCTGCTTGTGAATTTAGGGATGTGGCCTCCAGAGAATTGATGGTAGGCGACATAGCCATTTGGCGACTTCCCATACTGTCATTATTTCGGCTTGATAGACACACTAATGCTGATTTCGTTTCTAAAAAATAATGTCACCACATCATGTTGCGACATTTTAAAAATTCCTCCTGCAGCCTCTTCTAATTTTGCATACGAACAATCGAACAAAAATCATGCGGTGAGTTAAACCCATACCTACATTATGGCACAGCCATTTGGTAGTGCATTAAAAATGTACGCTTTCATTTAGGTTTGGTTCTGAAGTCTGCTTTTTGACGGTGCAACCCTCCACACCGTGGACTGGGCTGAGTGTCGAGAATGCGATATTTTCGCATTTGCGGAGTGCAATAATTTTACAAACGAAATCAAAACCCGTTCATACGGCTGTACCATTTTTACAAAAGAACCTCAAAATTAGATTTCAGTGTAAAATGTAGACACATTTTTAAATTTTTTATTCCAGTACGTTAAGTCTAAAGTCAGATATGACTAGATCTATTCCATTTATCCAAAGAGGAGGGTCCACATGTGGGACATTATTAATCCTAGTAAAGAGAACTAATTCTGTCTTGTTAAGGTCCATCTGTTGGATGTCTCTGATGACGTTTTCGAATTTGCCACTTGCTGCGATTGCCACGTCGTCCGCATATGCCACGACCTACGTTTTCGAATTTGCCACTTGCTGCGATTGCCACGTCGTCCGCATATGCCACGACCTTGCCGCCACATCGTTCTAGATCTAGCAGGATTTCATTCACCGCTAGGTTCCAAATTAGTGGAGACAGTACTCATCCTTGTGGTGTCCCTCTGTTTACAAACCTTGTTAGAGTTGTGGACCCAAGACATGCTGTTATGCGTCTTCTATTGAGTGGGCTTTGAATTAGTCCAATCCAGGTTTTGTTTATTTATTTTACTTATTTATTTATATGAGTTACAATACAAAGTAAATTTATATTCTAATTTACAGGTCCAGGGAAAGGCCGGGTTACAAAGACCATATGGCTAAATTTTGCAGCGACAGACCAGAGCCTCTGGTGGGAATCGAACCCACGACCCCCAAACTCATAGGCGAGTACGCTACCAACTCACCTACTGGGGCGCTCGATCCAGGTTTTGTATTCAGGTTTTCCATAATGAAATAATCTAAAAGCCTTTGCAGACCATTCAGTAAGAAGAAGGATAGGCTAATTGGTCTGAAGTCTTTTGGCCTAGTGTGCGGTATCTTTCCTGCTTTGGGTATGATTACCATTTTGGTATACCTCCATTGATTCGGGATGTATGAAAGCCTGATACAGCCTACATAAATTTTCTCCAACTACATAGGGGATAATGTACTTTGACATTTTCTGCATTTCTGCTGGGGTGATGCCTTCTGGTCCAGGTGACTTGAGGGGCTCAAAGCTTTTCTCGATCTCTCCAAGCTAGCGACGCTTGTTGAGCTTCAGGTTCTGTTGGTGAGTTGTCCGGGAAGTATGTGTCGAGCAGTACATTAAGCGACTGCTCGCCACTTGGCCGCATAAGGTATACCAAAAGCGTATTTGCGCCTTTCTAAGCACCTTCTTATATATCTTGAGTTGCTCTTTATAGCCATCCCAATCATTAGCGACCCCAGTAGATGAATAGCTTGTTGAAGGTCTTTTTCCTAGCCATTAGCTCAGAGGTTTAGTTTTAGGTTAGGTTGAATAGAGGAGACGTTTAAAACGTCTCATGTCCATGGACATACACTTAAGCCAGTGGTTCGGCCTGTTGTGCGCTCCTTATTTATGATTTTCATACCCCACGGATTACAGAAAATCGGTACTAGACACGTATTTTCTCAGTATCTTCCAGTCATATCCTGTGAGATGAGTCAAGTCTGGCAATATGTCGGAACCGAAATATCGGGATCTTGCATGTGTGAAAGCTGGGCAGTGACACAGAAAATGTTCTATCGTTTCGATGTTTTCCCTGCACGCCCTGCACTCGTCGTTTTCTGCTAGTCCTATGCGATGAAGATGTGCCTGTAAGCTTGAGTGTCCCGTTAGAACACTTATCATCTTACTAATCTCGATCTTGTTTAGTTTCAGAAAAATACTGGTTTTCTTCTCATTTGGGTCACCCCACAGTATCTTTGCAGTTGCTCCTACAGTTGCTCTATTCCACACAGTTTTGTGAGCCATCACTGCCCAATGCTTCAACTCATCCTTCGTGGCTTCGAAAGGTTTTCAATTTTCCAAGTTTATTACTCGAAGTTCTCTGCCAAGCTGTTTGCTCGTTCATTTCCAATCACTCCGTTGTGTCCCGGTACCCAGAAAATACGCAGTTGACCATGGACTGAGTAATTATTTATCGTTCTTTTACAGTCTAACACGGTTCTGGATTTGACCTTTTCCGATGTTATTGCTTTGATCGCCATTTGGCTATCTGTGAATATGTTGGCATATTTAGGCTTTGTGGTATTACTGAGCCAGTTAACACACTCCGTGATTGCTCGAACTTCTGCTTGAAATACTGTGTTATGGTCTGGGAGGCGGAAGTAATGTTCGACTTCTGGTTCATCAATAAAAAGTCCCAGACCCGTCCTTCCTCCTAGCCTGGACCCATCAGTGTAGCAGCTGGTTCCCACTGGCGCATGAGCAAGTGTTCCGTTTTCCCAGGAGCGTCTGTCTGGCACGAACGATTCACAGGTAGCTGTAAGCCGCACTTCAGGAATGCGGTCGGAGATTTCCGTTGTTTGAATATGACCGACCAGTGATTGTAATATCTTCTGATGGTACGACTTGTGGTCTCGATTTATCCATTCACCCATCACTTGTAGACGTCTTGCTGTGAGGGCTGCCTCATACTTTATACGGATATCTATTGGTTGGATGTGCAGTATATTCTCCAACGCTCTTGTTGGTGCGGTTCTAATTGCTCCGCTTATGCCTAGACAGCACATACGTTGCACTTTTTGCAATGGTATTACGTTGTACTTTTTGTCCATTGATGTCCACCACACTACAGAGGCGTAGGTGATTATTGGTCTAATCACGCTCATATAAAGCCAGTGTGTCATATTTGGACGTAGTCCCCATTTTGAACCTATAGCTCTTCTGCACAACGACCAACATCGGTGGGTCTTTGTAACTCTTTCTTCAATATGATCTTTCCAGTACAGTTTCTGATCCAAGATGACTCCCAAGTATTTTATCTTTTTAGATATGGACATATTCTTATCCAGGAAACGAGGCACGGTAAAAGGATGAATCTTCCTTTTCCTTGTAAATAGACATATTTCTGTTTTGTCTGGATTGACATTTAGTCCCCTTGGTTGTGCCCAGTTATATGCTATGTTAAGTGCCTCTTCAGCTCTTCTGCATAGTTGGTTTGGATGTGTGCCCCTTAGAAGTATTATAACGTCGTCTGCATAACAGACTGGTTTAAGTTCTTCATTGGTGAGGGCTTTAAGGAGACTGTGTATCGTCGTAACCCATAGGAGAGGCGATAAAATGCCCCCCTGAGGTATACCACGATTTACCTTGTCTCTGATTTTTACGTCATCCACCTATTCCTTAGCATATTGTTGATCCAGTTTATCAACGCCCGGTCAACCTGAAACTCGTCTAAGGACTGGATAAGTGTATCGGTCTGAACGTTATTAAAAGCGCCCTCAATGTCTATACAAACGGCAAGTGTGTACAATTTTTCACTGAAGGACTTTTCTATGTGGTGTACTACCTCATGTAGAGCTGTTTCCACCGATCTTCCTTTAACATATGCGTGTTGCTTGAATTTTAGCTTGCCATTGGCTATCTTACTTTTGATCATGTCGTCAATTATTCGCTCCATTGTTTTTAAGAGGAAAGAAGTTAGGCTAATAGGTCGATAAGCCTTTGGGAACGTATAACTCGCCTTGCCAGGCTTAGGTATGAAGACCACCCTTGATTCCTGCCAATTTTTTGGGGTATATGCATGAGTTAGGCATGCAGTGAAAACTCCAACAAGATGAGTTGATACCAGATCCACCTCATTCTGAAGAAGCGTTGGAAATATTCCGTCCGGTCCCACAGCCTTATAAGGAGAGAAGCTTTTTATTGCTTCTTTAACCATAGCATCCGTAATAGGTACTTGGTGCATTACATTTTCGGTCTGTAACTGTTCCTCTATTGGCCCAGCATTACCACTCGGAAAATGAGTTTTCATCAAAAGCCTTATGGTATCATATATAGTTTCCATCTTTTTACCCGTTTCATCCACCAGTGTTTCGGTTTGGATATGAGTTTTTGAGAGGAACTTTTTTATTTTGGACATGCTGTTAACGCTGTCTACCTGCTCACAGAAAAGTCTCCAGGAGTTACGTTTCGCCAGTCTAATGATTTTATTGTATTCTTTGAGCTTTCTGTGGTAGTCATCCCAATATACTGATAGCTTTTTACGTCGAGCTCTGTTGTAAAGTCTGCAGACATCCTTGCCAATCGAGCGAATTTGCCCTGTCATCCATCATATCTTCGAATGATTTTACAAGAGCCTCCGTAATCCTCATCACATTGATATCAATGTCTTCTGTACTTGGATAATCGTGTTTAGGCTGGCCCAATCGATTTCTAAGTAGATTGCCGAATTTGGTCCAGTCGGTTTTAGCCTTATTACGGAAACTTATTGGGCTAGGCGGTGGCTGTGCAATTTTAAACCTTATATAACGGTGGTCCGAATAGGAGTGTTCATCCGAAACCCTCCACTCATGGATCTCATCAATGAGGTTTTCCGAGCATATCTAATACTTCTTCCCTAATTTTGTTAACAAAGGTCGCCTTGTTCCCTTTGTTGAGAGTTAGGAGATCGTTAGTATTCAAAAATTCTATAAGGGCTTGTCCCCTTTTATTGGTGTCACTACTACCCCAAGCAATATGGTGTGAGTTGGCATCACAACCAGCTAGTAACACATTACTTGTATTTTTGGATTCCCTTACCAGACGTTGTAATTCCGACGTAGGTGGCAATGTCGGCGCATCGAATGGCAGGTATACTGACGCCAGGTACATACTTCCATTACCTTGTATCAGCACAGTTGCGTCCGATGTTGACAACTCTGGAGAGAGTAGATAGCATACGTTTTTATGGCACAGAATACAAGTCCTTGGACGAGTACCTGTGTTAGCGTAGAAAAGATTGTAGTTTATATGGTTTAATCCAGTAACTTTGTTACTAGTAGTCCACGGTTCGTGGACCAAAGCAACATGAACCCTGCCTTTATTTATTATGTACATCAGAGCAATGGATGCCATTTCGCTCCGGTGGAGGTTTATCTGGATGACCTCAATCATTGTCTTTCCAGTAAAATTTTCCTTTGGGAGACGTCTATCCTATTTGGTTGCACTCCCTCTTTATTTGGTTGTGAGTCTTTCTCCTCCTTTCGTTTACTACCTATTACACACTCTTCAAGTAGACCTCTTTGGGAGGCGGTGTTACTTTTTGTCGTTCCCTCTTTGTTTTGATTCTTTTTGTACCTATTCCTATCACCACTATTGCTGGGAACATTCTGCAAAATTGGTGATATTATCGGCAATTTGGTAATGTTATCGACCTCCTTTTGGAAGGCGGTGTTGTTTTTTGTCGCTCCCTCTTTGTTTTGAGTTTTTGTGCTCCTCTTCATATCCTTATCACCACCTTTGCTGGGAACTTTCTGCAAAATTTATGATGTTATCGGCAAATTGGCGATGTTATCGACCACCTCACTTTTTGGAATTGTCTCACTTGCTTCATTCTGTTCACTATTTTCGTTTGCCACTGCAGGCGGTACGTTCGTGTTTGGGCTCGACTTAACTGTCCTGCCAATGGGGGTTTTTCCAATCTTAAAGAAGATTTTCCAAATCCCGAAAAATGCCATGCCTTTTGTCTTGACGAGGCTATCCCTGGAATACGGGTCTATGCCTACTACCAGGAGAGAACCATCGGGATCACTTTTCCTGTGGAAGACTTCCCACTTCCCCACTTTAAGGTTCGAATCTTGTTTGCCAATGACGCTGAGTATGCGCTCTGACGGTACCTTACTAGCCCATCCTCTGACATAGAAAGATGTTTTTATGAGTACAGGCATATCGCTTTTCCTTACCAGTTTCAGCTTTGCGCCGTCCCAAGGTTAGGGGATGCTCTCCACTAGTTTTCCGAGGACATCGACACAGCATTGTGATGCCAGTTTCAGCATCAAAACGCCCCTCTCAAACGTGCAACTCATTACTTGGATTGTTGGTCCATCATTAGATTCGAGAATACCTTTGTGTAGAACAAATCTTCGAAGATGCTCTTTTGCTCTTCGGGAATTCTGCCAGACGCACTACTGCTATCAATTATGGCATAGTGTAGTTCGTCCTGAATATGTTTTTTGGCTATTTGGGAATAAGATGGTGTTTCCTTACCCTTTCTTATAGCCACCTTGCTTTTTCCTTTAGAATGGGTCTTTTTGTTTGAGCCCCCTCTTTTATGGATGGTTTGGTGGACTTACTCACCTTCTCAACAACAAGATCAACTTTTCCTCCCACCATTAACGGATTCTGACTAGAAACTCCTTTTTTGGTAGATTGAATAGGTTTCTTCGAAGTGCTGGGTGTCGGTGAGCTTTTTTTCTTCTTAGTTGATTTCGCATCGCTATGCTCTTCGGGAGATCTGACTCTTTTAGTAGATGTAGAAGAGTCAGATTCAGAGGTTTAGTTTTACACTTGTACCTTGTTTTTGGACAGGTGGTGATATGCTCGACCAGATTATCCAGACCGGCTTTGTCATTCGGTTCATATAGAAATTTAGATTTGAGGACTTTTTTGAAATTCTTCTTATACAGGTGTCACTTTGCCTTCTTCAAATTTCTGTGGATTGCAGGTTTAGGGTTTCAACGAGTTTGAACTCTATATAATGGTGATCTGAGAATGAGTGCATATATTTTGTCTGACAGCCGGTCAGTAGCAAACTTTACGTCGAGTTCTTCTTGTCTGTCTTTAGTTGTAAAGGTCGGTTTATTGCCTATGTTACAAATAGTTAGGTTGGTAGTTAGAATAAAGTCAAGAAGCGAATCACCCCTATTGTTTATATCCGTACTACCCCAGATAGTGTGATGTGCGTTCGTGTCTGCGCCAATAATCAGCTCGAGCTTGTCAGACAAGCTCGTCTTCTACTAATTCCCTGAAGAGAGCTGTCAGTACTACAGCATATGAGGGATTCTCTGGAAAACGGATCACACATTATTTTTTGTTTGCCAAATTTTTTGTACTGTTTCGATAGATTATGTGCATAGAACATGCTGTGTAAAAGGGTAAGTGAAGCCGATGAACCGTTTTCGCGGTACGCGTAGTTTAAGTTTGGAGTGAGTTGTAAAGGTCGTTACATTGATAATGTCATATCTTCAGACTTATTTAAGAGATTTAAACGCAATAAAATGCGTTGCAAAGGTAATCGCTCAAGGATTCCGAATAGGAAAGAGATTCGCAGAAGCACAAAGACTTAAAGTAATTATGCAATACCACGCCGTAATTCCTAATTCAACTAGCACCCAGATGGCAATGAAGAAGTTCAGTTTCTCCAATGCAAGCGATTTCTTTCCAAAATTAAAAAACAGCTAAATATATATATTTTTATGTTTGATATTTCAAAGCACATTGGTAACAATGTAACTATAAAGTAAAATTTCCAAAATTTTATTTTAATTTCTTTCTTTCTTTATTTGACAAATACAGTTTTCATATTTTTTCTTATAATTGCGTAATGGTGGCGTATTCCATGAATTTGTTTTTACGGATTAGTAATAAACATTTTGAACTAATTTTATGAAGAAGAAAAATTGAAATCAAAGGGGGCACTATATAAAAAAATTGATAAATAAAAAAGAATTCATATTTTTGTTAATTTGTCGCAACATTTCCTTATACAAACTTCTTATATTCGGAATCCTTGAGCGATTACCTTTGCAACGCATTTTATTGCGTTTAAATATCTTAAATAAATCTGAAGATATGACATTATCAATGTAACGACCTTTACAACTCACTCCAAACTTAAACTACGCCGATGAACCGCGAAAACGGTTCATCTGCTTCACTTGCCCTTTTACACAGCATGTTCTATGCACATAATCTATCGAAACAGTACAAAAAATTTGGCAAACAAAAAATAATGTGTGATCCGTTTTCCAGAGAATCCCTCATATATAAAGGGTCCGCCATCTAACGTTTTTTTCAACTAGTGCTTATTTCGTGAATGGTAACACTTAGCTCATGACTGATTTGATAGATAATTAGTTTTATCTTTCCGCTGAACGAATATGTGTATATTGCGAATATTGCGACATTACTTTGAAAATCATGGTAATGTTGCAGAATGTGTGCGAAAATTGCGTACGGATTTTGGAAGAAGAGAAGCACCGTCAGCTCCGTATGTTCGTTATCTTGAGAAAAAAGTGAAAGAAACTGGCATCCTCATCGATAAACCAAAGCGTGAAAAGCCAAAAACAGTGCGTACACCCGAGAATATTGCTGCTGTGGCAGAAAGTGTGCGTGAAGCGCCACCAACATCAATTCACCGTCGTTCTCAACAATTGAACATTTCGGAGACATCATTGAGACGAATTTTGCATAAAGACCTTGGTATGACGTCTGGGTGAGGCGGATGGTAAAAAGCGGCAGGTCAATCTTATCCTAAACGCTGAATCCACCTCCCATATACAAGGTGCGAGTGCAACCCTACAATATGGCTTCGAGACTATAGTCTTGAAGATATACAAGCAGGATATAGCTCCCACTGCAGAAGGTGAGCCGTCCACCGTGGCACTTCCTGGAAGTGCGGAGGTACCCACGCCTATTATTTCTGGTGACTCCAACTCTAACAGAAGATCTGTAACGTCCTTCTCTGAGGACAAAAGCTCTACTTCTTACACAGAGAGGCTGAGGGGAGTCTCCGGACTCTTTGACGCATCTGGCGGGGACATGCTTCTCGACGATACGGACGAAGAGTTCGATAACACCCTTGTCGGGGTGGATGTTAATCTGTCAATTACCAATGATGGTAAGAATTCTACAGATTAACCTCCATCACGCTAAAGCAGCCTCAGCGGCTCTATTGCTGCGCCTGTCCACAGGCGCAGTAGACATCGTCCTGATACAGGAGCCCTACGTAGTGGGAGGAAGGGTGTGCGGTATTAGGACACCCAACTTTAAACTGCTTGTGGCCAACTGTGAAGGCACTCCAAGAACCTGCATTTTGGCCAGGAAAGATCTAAGTATCTTTCTCCTGACTAATGTAAGTGGTAAAGACCAAACAGCTGCTAGCCTGGAGATCGGTAATCGCATATATTGGGTGGTCTCCAGCTACTTGCCTTATGAATCTGTAGTACCGACTGCTCTATTCAGGGAAGTAGTGGAAGAAGCAACGTCTGACGAGATCGAGCTGATTATTGGCGCAGACACGAACGCTCATCATACTATCTGGGGTAGTACGGATATAAACAATAGGGGTGATTCGCTTCTTGACTTTATTCTAACTACCAACCTTAGTATTTGTAACATAGGTAATAAACCGACCTTTACAATTAAAGACAGACAGGAGGTACTCGACGTAACGTTTGTTTCTGACCGGCTGTCAGACAAAATTATTGGGTGGATTGAGTTCAAACTCGCGGAAAAAGCGCCTAAACCTGCCGTCCACAGAAATGTAAGGAAGACAAATTGGCACCTGTATGAGAAGAATTTCAAGAAAGTCCTCAACTCTAAACTTCTGTACGAACCGAATGACAAAGCCGGTCTGGATAATCTGGTCGATCATATCACCACATCATTCAATAGTTCCCTTGAAGAAGCCTGTCCGAAAACAAGGTACAAGGGTAAAACTAAACCCCAATGGTGGACTTCTGAGCTAACGGCTATGAAAAAGACCTGCAACAAGCTATTCAATAAGGCTAAATCTACTGGGGTCGCTAATGATTGGGATGCCTATAAAGAGCAACTCAAGATCTATAAGAAGAAGCTTAGAAAGGCGCAAAGGCGCTCTTGGTATACCTTCTGTGGTGAAGTGGAAAAGGTCTCCGACGCCGCTAGGCTGAGGAAGATATTATCTGCTTCACCCTGTACAGTGGGATATTTACAGGATGAGGCAAATAACTGGACCAAAAACAGCGAGCAGTCGCTCAATGTACTGCTCGACACACATTTCCCGGGCAACTCTGTAACAGAACCCGAGGATCAGCAGGACCAACAAGAGTGCGAGTGGACTGCGAGCGTCGCTAGCTTCTTGACTGAGAGATCCAGAATAAGCTGGGCTATTAACAGCTTTGAGCCCTTCAAGTCACCTGGACCAGATGGCATCACTCCAGCAGAAATGCAGAAAATGTTAAAGTACATTATCCCCTGGCTGGAGAAAATTTATGTAGGCTGTATCAGGCTTTCATACGTCCCTAATCGGTGGAGGGATACCAAAGTGGTATTCATACCTAAAGCGGGAAAGATATCACACACTAGGCCAAAAGACTTCAGACCAATTAGCCTATCCTCCTTCCTATTGAAAGGTCTGGAAAGACTTTTTAGATCATTTCATTAGGGAAAACCTGGATACAAAACTCCTGTCGGGGAACCAACATGCTTACAATAAGGGCAAGTCCACAGAATCAGCCCTGCACGAACTTGTGAGCACTATCGAATCGTCCCTGCATTTCAAGGAATTCACCATGGTGGCATTTCTTGACATAGAAGGGGCTTTTAACAACATTCACTCAGATGCGGTAATTGCGGCACTGTCACATCTAAAAGTTAAAAAATAGTTTGATTAGACTAATTCAAAGTCTGCTCACCAGAAGACGCATAACAGCATGTCTAGGGTCCACAACTCTAACAAGGCATGTAAACAGAGGGACCCCGCAAGGAGGAGTACTGTCTCCACTAATTTGGAACCTAGCGGTGAATGAAATCCTGCTAGATCTAGAACGTTGTGGCTGCAAGGTCGTGGCATATGCGGACGACGTGGCAATCGCAGTGAGTGGCAAATTCGTAAACGTCCTCAGAGACATCCTACAGGTGGCTCTGAACAAGTTGGTTAGATGGGCCAGAAGCAGCGGTTTGGGCGTTAACCCCAACAAGACAGAATTGGTTCTCTTTACTAGGATGAATAATGTCCCACATGTGGACCCTCCACCTCGGATAAATGGAACAGATCTAGTCTATTCTGAAAGTGCAAAATTTTTAGGAATAATTCTAGATAGGAAAATGTTATTTAGACTTAACGTATTGGAACGTGTAAGGAAGGCCAACGTCGCCTTATATTCCTGCAAAAAGGCTGTAGGGTCGCGGTGGGGACTCTCTCCTAAAATCGTCCACTGGTTATATATAGCAGTAGTTCGTCCAATACTGTTATACGGTATTGTGGTATGGTGGACGGCAACTGACAAACTAACCATTACCAACCTACTAACAAAGGTTCAGAGAACTGCCTGCCTGAGCATAAGCGGAGCCTTAAGGACTACAGCGACCGAGTCTCTACAAGCCCTACTCCATATACTGCCGATTAATATTGTGGCGAGAGAAGTTGCAACCAAAGCGGCAATAAGATTAAACTGCCTATCAATGTGGAGGTACAAAAACTACGGTCACATGAGAATATCAAAGTGTAGTGCTATGGTAACCGACCGAGTGGACTATATACCAACGGTGTACAACTTCGAGAGAAATTACATCACTATGATTCCCGCGAGAGATGAATGGGTCGGCAGAATACCAGGTAATATAAACCATCTCAACTTTTACACGGATGGTTCGAAGCTTGATGAAAAGGTTGGCTTCGGAGTACACTGTGAAGAACTTAGTCTGGATATAGCTCACAGACTACCAGATACCTGCAGTGTCTATCAAGCCGAAATAATGGCAATATGGGAAGTCGCCAAGTGGCTGAGTCGCAACATAGTAACCAACAATGGCGTTGTCATTTACTCGGACAGCCAGGCTGCCATCAATTCTCTGGAGGCAACATCCCTAAATTCACAAACAGCCCTCGACTGCCGCAGATCTCTTAACGAGATGGCTGAGCAGTTTAATATACACCTCATATGGGTGCCTGGGCATAGGGATATCCCGGGGAACTGCAAAGCCGATGAACTTGCTAGGAAAGGGACGACATTACAAATTCTCGAAGAATTTGCATATATTGGTGCGCCACTATCCACGTGCAAGCTTTGGCTTAGGCAAGAGGCAATCAGGCAGTCCAATGAAAGATGGACAGAAATCGGCACCTGCAGAGTGGCTAGACAAATCTGGCCAAGGTATGGCCTGAGAAGATCAATATATCTCCTCGCACTCGAGAGGCAAAGATTGTCTACGTTAGTATCAGTTCTGACGGGACACTGCTTGATCGGCGAACACGCCAAAAGATTGGGTATTGACTCTAATGACTTCTGCCGAAGCTGTGGAGATGAGGAAGAAGTGGAGAGCATTGAGCACTTGCTTTGCGACTGTCCCGCTTTGAGTAAACGACGACTGGACATACTGGGGTCGGCCTTTTTAGGCAGCCTAACAGATCTGTCTAGTACTAATATTCGTACTATCGATAAATTTATATATCAAACAGGTTGGTTTCGATGAGGGGCATTTCAGCCCGTGGTAACACTAGGGACCTAAACTGGTCTATGTGAGCTTGTAAAAAAAAAATACGGCTGCCACCCTAACCTAACCTAACCTTGGTATGACGTCATACAAAGTCCAATTGGTTCAGGAGTTGAAGCCAATTGACCATCCAATGCATTTTCAGTAGTTTTTTTTGTAGCATTTTCAAAAAAAAAAAAAAAAAGTTATTTGGCGGACCCTTTATATGCGATTACCGATCTCCAAACTAGCAGCTGTTTGGTCTTTACCACTTAAGTTAGTCAGGAGAAAGATACTTAGATCTTTCCTGGCCAAAATTCAGGTTCTTGGAGTGACTTCACAGTTGGCCACAAACAGTTTAAAGTTGGGTGTCCTGATACCGCACCCCCTTCCTCTTACTACGTAGGGCTCCTGTATCAAGACGATGTCTACCGCACCTGTGGACAGGCTCAGCAATACAGCCGCTGAGGCTGCTTTAGCGTGATGGAGATTAATATGTAGAATTCTTACCATCATTGTTAATCGACAATTTAACATGCACCCCGACAGGGGTTTTATCGAACTCTTTGTCCATATCATCGAGGAGCAGCCAGAAGCGTCAAACAGTCAGGAGACTCTCTCAGCCCCTCAGTGTCCGAAGTAGTACTTTCATCCTCAGAGAAGGGCGTTACAGATCTGTTAGAGTTGGAGTCACCAGAAATTATGGGCGTGGGTAAGTCCGCACTTCCAGAAATCCGTGTATCAACCACGGTGGACGACTCGCTGTCCGAAGATCCTGCTTGTAAAGCTTCATGACTATAGTCTCGAAGCCATGTCCGTCTGTCCGTCCGTCTATTAGTCTGTTGTAATCACGCTACAATCTATAATGCTTGAGCTAGGTGGCTGAAATTACATATACTTCCTATATACAGATGCATATAGCATCTACCCGAGTTGACTTCTTAACGCCACAGATAGGTACTACGATGTAGGCCTTCCAGACTTTGTACAGGATTTTTTTTTTGCGATTGCGTCATAATTACTGCCTTATAGGTTTTAACTTTCCGCTCTGTGATAAACACGTCTGTTCACTACGACTGATCAGCAATGAATTGAAATTGGTAACTGCATTCAAAGCCTTGAGTGGACAGTAGGGCTAGTCACTTTTTTAACTTTTTTGATATATCAAATTGCTCATGATATTACCGTGTAGGGCGTGTAAAAATATGAAGAACTGCGCTTTTAGTTTTTTAAAATTGCACAAAAACCTGCAATTACTGATGCCCAGACCGAATTTTTAGTTTTGAATTTTTTCCTGATTTTAAAATTTGAGAAAAAAATATTTTTCTAATAAGCTAAATCGCGAATCTTAATTCACTTTGATATCGTGACCACGAATCTGCTTTTCAATCTAAAATTGGACATATAGTTTTTGAGATATGGCGGTTTTAAAATTTGAAAAATATATATTTTTTTAAATGAGTAAAACCCCTATATCTCCAGAACTATGTAACAGAGTCTAGATCAAATTGCAGATTCTTGATCACCGCACAGCAAATTATTAAATGGCGACATTTTAAATAATGTTTATGGCATTTTTTTGTTCAATTTTTAAATCAGATCATTATACTCAGCGTTAATCCACCTTGTGTCAGGATTGGTTTTAAATTGTTCCTATTTTTCGATAAATATTTCTATTTTTTCTGCATTTGCATAACTTTTTATATAAGAAAATACATTAAATATGTCGTTGTTTTTAAATTCAAACAAGTAAAAGCGTTAAGTTCGGCCATGCCGAATCTTTTATACCCTCCACCATGGATAGCATGTGACCTCACAAAATAACTCAAACCTAAAGAAAATAACACCGAAAAATACAAAAATATAGCAATGGATAGCATGTGACCTCACAAAATAACTCAAACCTAAAGAAAATAATACCGAAAACACACAAAAAGTGGGAATCACAACAAGTTAAATGCTATATATGGGAGCTATATCTAAATTTGGACCGATATCGCCCATTTTCAATCCCAAACAACCTGCAACTATAAGAAATATTTATACCAAATTTTATCAACCTAGCTCTATTATTACTTACTGTAGCGTGATTACAACAGACGGACGGACAGACGGACATGGCTAAATCGTCAAAGAATTTGGACATTTCGGAGGATTTTTAAAAAATGCAGTAATTGGAAAGAATAATAAGTTTGCTATGATCAATAGTTAAACTTTAAACCCGTAAGGAATGTATGAAGTCGGGCAGGGTCGACGATGTGATAATGTACACCACCCTATCGGAGCAGAACAAGAATAAATATTGTCAGGTTTGTTACGTGCACCTTGAGGCGCTGATGTTGGTCTTCCGGATCGCTCAGGGTTTTCTCAGAAGGTCCCAACCCTTCCCAACATCAGCCCAACGGGACGAACACAAAAAAACGGAAATTTATAACAATAACAAAAAAATGACAAACAAAAGTACACTTAGTAGACAGGGAAACTTGGTGGAGGATTCCGCACTTCGCCCTCCCTACCTTGGTTCTCACAATTCCTTTACATTTAACACTAAGAGAACCCCATTTACTTCACTCACCTCATAGTTAACCTATTTATCCTTCACTCCCCTATTAAGAACACATTAGCACATTTTCATTATACACTTAGAACGAAAAATAAGATTTATTTAAATATAAAATTTGGCGCATTATAGCCTTAACATTAGTCATATAACAATAAATTGAATAACCTCTGCTTAACCTATTGACAAACAAAACACCTAACTAACTTCCTTTTTGTAGTAAATCCTACGCTCCTGATAAAATTGGTATTAATAACCTTTACAGTTTAACGAAAAAAACTAAACACTTAAGCTATCTTACTTCTAGTTTATTCTAATTATTCTTTTGTTTTTCTTTTTCATAAATTTAAAATGTATAGGCATATTCTTTACTTTTCTCGTTTTTTATGTCTATTTTTATACCCTCACTTTAGTGTGACGAGGGTATATATCATTTGCTACGGAAAAAAGTGTAACACATCGAAGGAGTGATCTAAGACCCTAAGTATGTTCGGAGGAAATCCGTTTTGGGTAATTTTAAGTCGAATGAGCAATGTCCGTCCGTCTGTCTGTCTGTCTGTCTGTCTGTCTGTCTGTCTGTCTGCTGGCTGGTGCGCACGATAACTCTCGAAAGGAGTAACCGATTGACTTCAAATTTGGTATGTGGTAATATTTTGATCTATCTCCGGATGAGTTCGAAGATGGGCCGTATTGGTCTACTCCTTGTGGTACCTCCCACACAAAGGGTTAAAATTTAGTGAAATATTGATTCTTTAATAATTTCTATACTACTTATTCGAATCTTTTGAAATTCTGCACATAATATTAGTATATTAGTCGCTATAAACTCGAGAAAAATGGGTGAAGTTGGCATGCCCCTTTTGGTACCTCCCACACAAATGGACCATTTTGCATCAAAATTTAACTGCTTATAACTTTAATACCAGTGCATACAAATGCTTGAAATTTTCTACAGTATAATGTTTTTGTAGTGCCTATAGTCCTGTAAAAAGTGGGCGTTATCACCCCGCCCCTTTTTGTACCTCCCACACAAAATGACCAAATCATACCAAAATTACATAGCTCGTAACTTTAATATACCAGTGCACACAAACGCTTATAGTTCAGCACAATGCAATGTATTTAAGAATGTACTGTTTACCGAAAAATATGTGTATTTGGAAAACCCCTTCTGGTACCTCCCACACAAATTGACAGATTTATTGGTGTAATGTTATATATTACATTACTCACAAAGTGAGGGTATACCTTAGTCGGTTTACCCGACTGAAACTTTCTTACTTGTTATGTTATGATAACTTAGTATTTCTAGCAATTTGTAGCTTTGTTTTTTATTTTTAATTTACTTATCGTTTCATTCAAGCTAGAGTGAGATGCCATTCTTTACAGTCCCACCAACTCCGCCACATGCACCTTTTCCATGAGAGGTCGCGAAAAAGTTCCATTCGGCTTCATTACCAAATGCAGCATTGTAGTTCAATAAATTTTAAAAAATTAATTTGTTTTTATATTGTGCAGCACATCCATCTGAGAAGAAAATCAGCCTTTGAACTACGTCGCCATAAGTTTTTTAGGTGTAGAATAATTTTTCGTTGAATGGATGTAGTGATGATGCATCATGTTTCTCTTCTTGGATATTACAACGAAGCAAGTGCCGATGATAGATGGATTTTTTGTGATATAACATAAGGATGGAGTGTGGCCTGGCTATGTGACTAGTGAGAAGACTGCAGCGTCTTGAATTTTAAATGCGTAATTTAAATTGAAGTTTATTAAAAAATCTCCTTCTCTAAATTGCTCTTTAGGAAACTCAAGTGATGTGACTGTGATTTAGCAATAAAACTGTGTTTTATATTTATCGGCAGTTCCTTTTCAAGATTATTTGGAAAATCAGCAACATTCTCGAATTTTTGGCTGGGTTCGCACCTGAAAATGTATGTTATTTATTAATTAACAAGTAAGAAAGTTTCAGTCGTGTAAACCGACCAAGGTATACCCTCACTTTGTAAGTACTGTAATATGAAATATTTGTATGGGATGTACCAGAGGGGGTTTAACAAATACTCCTATTTTTCGCTAAAGAGTAGATACTTCAAATATATTGCGCTGTTATGATATATTCAAGTTTGGTATGATTTGGCCAATTTGTGTGGGAGGTACCAAAAGGAAGGTGTTGATAACGCCCATTTTTTAAAATGCTATAAGTTCTTTAAAAATATTACACTGTGCAAAATTTTGTTGTATTTTCGTGCTTTGATACTCACGCTATAAGCCCTTAATTTTTGTATAAAATTTTACATTTGTGTTAGAGGTACTAAAAGGGACGTGGCAATAACCACCGTTTTTCACAGGACTGTAGGCACTACAAAAGCATAACACTGCACAAAATGTCAAGTATATTTATGCACTGGTATTTAAGTTATAAGCTGGTAACTTTTAGTGCAAAAAAGTACATTTGTGTGGGAGGTACGAACTACGCCCAATTTTTACTGGACTATAGGTAGTATAAAAGTATTACACTGTACAAAAATGCAAGTATTTGGATGAAGTGATATTATATTTGCAAAATGGTCCATTTGTGTGGGCGGTACCAAAAGGGGTGCGGCAATAGTGACTAATATACTAATATTATGTGTAGAATTTCAGAAGATTCGAATAAGTAGTATAGAAGTTATTAAAGAATCAATGTTTCACTAAAAGTTAACCCTTTGTGTGGGAGGTACTGGAAGGAGTGGATCAAAATAGCCCATCTTCGAACTCATCCGGAGATAGATACAAATATTACCGCATACCAAATTTGAAGTCAATCGGTTACTCCTTTCGAGAGTTATCGTGCACACCAGCCAGCAGACAGACAGACAGACTTAAAATGACCCAAAACGAATATCCGCCGAACATACTTGGGGTCTTAGGTCACTCCTTCGATGTGTTACACTTTTTTCCGTAGCAAATATTATATACCCTCGTATCACTAAAGTGAGGGTATAAAAAGTAGTTAATATATACACGGGGGAAAATCGCAATTTTTTAATATTATATAATTGTTAAGACATAAATTTTATTTGAAAATTAAGAAATTTAGTTTGGAACGCATATATTAATATATTAGAACATAGTATATTTGCAAACTGACTTTTACAAATAAAATACAAACAAAGTTATTGTTTAAGAAGTTTTCCAAATATATTTTATTTAAAAAAGATTTTTAAAACTTTGGTGACTTTTTCGAATTTTAGTTAGCTTTTCCTAGATTTCGTGTTAAACTTTATAGTTAAAAATGTCTTTAGCAGCATTAGCTTTTGTTTTACATCAATAATTAATTAATTTATAATTATTCCAATTCATCTCTTTTTGTCAATTTAACAGTGCAATTTATAGTTACAAAAGATTATACGATTTAAATTTTAATTGTATTTTACAAACATATAAAATTTATAAAACTTCTCTTTAAAAGTCTTTGATACATTGCCAAAATTATTAAATACAAATTAATATTTGTTTCGGAAATATTAGTTCCAAATAAAGAAATGTTCGAATGGAAACATATTTTTGTTTAATATACAATTTAACGTAGAAATTGGTAATGACGATCTGCCCTTCTGATATTCAATAAATTTCGAACCTTGTATGCATTCCACTGAATGGGAACAGTTGTAAACAGCTGATTTTTTTTGCTTTATTGGTTATCTTTGATAGAGCCGTCTTAATTTCTGCTGCAAGTTTGTAGACATCATTTTGGAAAGTGGTTAATACTGAAATTTCAATAACAAATTCATCGAAAAAAACATCTTTATACTGTTTCGATAGATTATGTGCATAGAACATGCTGTGTAAAAGGGCAAGTGAAGCCGATGAACCGTTTTCGCGGTACGCGTAGTTTAAGTTTGGAGTGAGTTGTAAAGGTCGTTACATTGATAGTGTCATATCTTCAGACTTATTTAAGATATTTTAACGCAATAAAATGCGTTGCAAAGGTAATCGCTCAAGGATTCCGAATATAAGAAGTTTGTACAAGGAAATGTTGCGACAAATTAACAAAAATATGAATTCTTTTTTATTTATCAATTTTTTTTATATATTGCCCCTTTTGATTTCAAATTTTCTTCTTCATAAAATTAGTTCAAAATGTATATTACTAATCCCTAAAAACAAATTCATGGAATACGCCACCATTACGCAATTATAAGAAAAAATATGAAAACTGTATTTGTCAAATAAAGAAAAAATTAAAATAAAATTTTGGAAATTCTTTTTGAGACACTTAATTCTAAAAACATAAATGTTTCAAAAATAGTATATTTTACTGATGGTGCCCCTCAACATTACAAAAACCGTTACAATATTACAAATTTACTGAACCACAAAAATGATTTTGGTGTGAACGCTGAATGGCATTTTCATGCTACCGCGCATGGAAAAGGCCCTTGCGATGGTATCGGTGGAAATTTAAAAAGGTTAGCAGCACGAGCCAGTTTACAGCTTCCTTTGAACCAGCAAATTTTAACTGCAGTCGCATTATTCGAGTGGGCAAAATCAAATTTAACAAAAACTTTAATTTTTTTTAATCCCAAGATTGAACAAGAAAAATATAAATCATTTTTAGGAAAGAGATTCGCAGAAGCACAAAGACTTAAAGGAATTATGCAATACCACGCCCTAATTCCTAATTCAACTAGCACCCAGATGGCAATGAAGAAGTTCAGTTTCTCCAATGCAAGCGATTTCTTTCCAAAATTAAAAAACAGCTAAATATATATATTTTTATGTTTGGTATTTCAAAGCATATTGGTAACAATGTAACTATAAAGTAAAATTTCCAAAATTTTATTTTAATTTTTTCTTTATTTGACAAATACAGTTTTCATATTTATACCCTACACCACACTGTGGTACAGGGTATTATAAGTTTGTTTCACGGCAGAAGTTTGTAACACCTGAAAATAACACAGCAAGACCCACCTTAAAGTATACCGATCAACTCAGAATCACTAGCTGAGTCGATTTAACGATGTCCGTCCGTCCGTCCGTCCGTCCGTCCGTCTGTCCATGTAAAGTTGTTCGTCGACTACAGGTCGCAATTTCACTCCGATCGTTCTGAAATTTTGCAGTTTAGAGTATTTCGCGGCTGTTAAAATCGCTATTGAATTTGGTTGAAATCGGTTCAGACTTAGATATAGCTCCCATATATATCTTTCGTCCGATTTGGCCCTTTAGTCCTATAGAAGCTGTATTTTACATCCAATCGTTTTGAAATTTAGAATGGTAGAGTTTCTTGATCCATGAACAAACACTGCCGAATTTGAAGAAAATCGTTTAAGATTTAGCTATAGCCCCCATATATATGTTTCGTCCGATTTGGCCATTTAGTCCTATAGAAGCTGTATTTTACATCCGATCGTTTTGAAATTTAGAATGGTAGAGTTTCTTGATCCATGAACCAACATTGCCGAATTTGAAGAAGATTTAGATATAGCTCCCATATATATCTTTCGTCCGATTTGGTCCTTTAGTCCTATAGACGCTGTATTTTACATCCGATCGTTTTGAAATTTAGAATGGTAGAGTTTCTTGATCCATGAACCAACATTACCGAATTTGAAGAAAATCGGTTAAGATTTTATACCCTACGTCACACTGTGGTACAGGGTATTATTTAAGTATAAAATGTCCCAAAAGTAAATTTATGTAAACAATTTATACATGAATTACAAAATTGATATATCAGAGTTATTCAATATTACGAGAGTGGTGTAGGGTATTATATAGTCGGCACCGCCCGACTTTAGCCTTTCCTTACTGGTTTTTCTTATAATTGCGTAATGGTGGCGTATTCCATGAATTTGTTTTTAGCGATTAGTAATAAACATTTTGAACTAATTTTAGGAAGAAGAAAAATTGAAATCAAAGGGGGCACTATATAAAAAAAAATTTATAAATAAAAAAGAATTCATATTTTAACGCATTTTATTGCGTTAAAATATCTTAAATAAGTCTGAAGATATGACATTATCAATGTAACGACCTTTACAACTCACTCCAAACTTAAACTACGCATACCGCGAAAACGGTTCATCGGCTTCACTTGCCCTTTTACACAGCATGTTCTATGCACATAATCTATCCAAACAGTACAAAAAATTAGGCAAACAAAAAATAATGTGTGATCCGTTTTCCAGAGAATCCCTCATATATAAAATCCTTTGTACGTTTGTTAGTAACGCATGATCTCCGAAACCATAAAAGCGAATGGGCTGAAAATTTAACAATATATTGAGTTTGGGGTCATTTGTGTTTTAGAATTATTTTCACCGCGATAAATTGCGGAGTGGTCAAGTTATTAGCAAAATTCCCATTTCCATACCGATTTGTATGTATGATTCTAACAGGTAGATGGCGCTGTAGTGGACATATGGTCAATATAAATTTTTTCCTGAAACTCGGGATTATGCATTTTTGAATGAAATATCAATGAATAACAAAATTATACATGCCAAATAGGACGGGCAGGACAACGTCTGCTGGGGTCAGCTAGTATTATATAAATATATTTTTGCCATTAAAAATGCCTCAACTATCAGATAAATCAAATAAATGACTTGATTCGAGCAAATCTTAGTTCGGCAGGTGAGAATATGGTGAGAATTTAATACTCCCGTTTAGAGTCACTTTTCTTAAATTTTTAGTCGAATTCCCAAATATTAAAAAGTGCTCAAAAGGTAATTCCACTCCCCTCAAAATTAACAAAATTTATAGGTATATACATATTTCAAAAGAAAATATTACGTACCATGCTAATTTCATAATTTTAAGGAAAATGGCTCCACTGAAACCAAATATTATTCACTTTATGGTTGGGCAACTCCAAGGAATTTCCACCATCCATTCAGAATTATTGACCTAATTCGACAGGTAGGTCAAACACTGGTGTTGAGAAAAATCCACAAATCCAATTACTGTTTTGGATTTGTGAGAGTCTGACGCATATTAGAAGGGGGAGCAATATTTTTAAAAAAAATTTCGTAAAATTTTTTTAACATTTTTTTGTAAAGATTGCGCGTTGTGTCCTCTTTAAAACAAATTAAACTTAGCAAAAACAGGTTTAGCCGTTCGAGCAATAACAAATTTCGTGAAACCCAAAAACACATTTTTTTCTAAAGTTAAAATACTGATAATTTTTTTTTTTTTTTAAATTTAAAAAAAATTATATCGAGATTTTATTAAACATTTATTAAACATTTAATTTTATAAACATTTTAGCCAAAAGTAACTACATAGTTCCATATTAAATATCTGACCCAAATGTTATTTTTCCCATGATAATGATTTGTCCAATAATTTGTAATTTATAGCGCTTGGATGCCAAATCGGAGGTATGTTCACAAAATATCGCGAATTTTGTATTTTTTCAAAAAGTATTTATTTATTCATGAATATCTATTTTGTCCCCTTCAAAGTAATTCCCCTCGGATATAATACACTTCTGCCGAAAGTTTTTTCCAATCCTCGAAGCACTTCAAATAATCATTTTTTGTGATCTTGTTCAGCTCCTCCTTCGATGCCGTCTTTATCTCCTCAATCGTGGCATAGCGTCGTCCTTTCATGGGCATTTTCAGTTTTGGGAACAAAAAATAGTCACATTACTGTGTTGTTTTTGGCCAAATATTCGCGCACAAACAACGATGTGTGTGCAGGGGCGTTATCATGGTGCAAAAGCCAGTTTTTGTTCTTCCACAAATCCGGGTATTTTTGGCAGATTGCTTCGCGCATAACTTGCAGGTACACGGGGCAAAATGGCCTTTTTTAATATGTTTGAATCGAAAGAAAATATATTTGGAACACAAATTTTTAAATATTATATATCTCTAAGCAAATACATTTTATTTGGAGATCAATAAAATATATTTGGAACGCATGTATTAATATATTACAACAAAATATATATGCAAACTAAATTTCTCAAATAAAGTATATGTTTAATTAGAAATAAAATTATGAATTATGAATTCCTCCAAATATATTTTAGTAAAAAAAGATTTTCAAATCTTTTGATGACTTTTTCGGATTTTATTTTTAATTTTTTCTTGGTTCCCAATTGTACCTCCCAGTTATGATACCATATGCAGCATTGACTTATGTTTCAAATCAATCATTTAAAATTTCTAAGTATTCCAGGCCTTCATTAGTTGTCAGTCCACCGAAAAATTTAATTTGATCTAAGATTATAGGATATAAATTATTATTTATTATTCTTACGAACATTATAAATTTCTAAAAAAAAATATTTTGAATTACTGAACAATATAACAAAATTTATGTATTTTCTCAATACTTAAATTCCCTTTTTTTTTGTTTCGGAAATAATAGTCCCAAATAAAAACAAATTGAGTGAACAAAAATTTGTTTACAACAACATCTTCCCAAATATATAATCTTTGTGTGTACCAAATATTATATGTTTAGAGTGTACCCTAAACATATATATGTTTCAAGCCGAATTTGTTTGGGATAATATACTACAGAAGCGATTTTTTTTCAGCGTGTAATATTCTTTATTGACCGTACTACCCTGTGACAAGAACTCATAATGCACTGTGAGCAAAAAAAACGGGCGTCCGGCACACTGTTCGTCCTTCTCGGCCCTCTAAAAACATTTTGTATCACCGATAAACGTTGCTTTGGTCCAAGGTAGCTTCACCATATGCCACAGTCAACATTCGGAATGCGTCAGCGCACTTTATTATGTTTTTCACACAAAATTTGATGCAGAAAAAAATTTGATCCTTTTCCTGAAATAGATAAAAACCGAAGACAAGTTAAAATACATCCAAGCACAACGGCTGTCAAAAATTAACTAAACATTCAAATTAGCCGACCTTGTCAACATTAGTAAGGGACATGAGTACCAACCAGCGTTGCCGTTTTGGTCATTTCCGACCAAATTTGGTCGGATGGATTTGAAATTTTTATATTTGGTCGGATGGTCGGACCAATTCCATTTTGGTCGGTTTTATTCTAGAAAATTTAATTCGTATTATAATACAGACTAATTTTAAGTTTAATATCAAAGTAAATTACTGAAAGTTAAAGCCATTCACCGTTTGGAATACCCTCAAATGACGATTGTGAATTCCAATATTTATGTTGATCGCTGAAAGCAGTATCGATCGAAATTGCAGACGAATATATTGTAATAAAAATTAGTTTGAAAGTATTTATTTCAGGTTCCACAAATGTGTTTTGTAGTAGTCTAAAATATCGGACTGGGAAAGAATTTTTGCTTTCACTTCTGTTCTGTATTCCGAGAGCGGATTTAAACTGAAATTTTGGTTGGCAAATCTCAACATAATTGCGAAATTTTATTTATTTACATTAAGCCTTTAGTAAATATAAGATTAATAGGGAAGAAAGTGTTGAAGTATGGCAAAAGTATGTTTCATCTAAAATTGGGAAATGTTCCTATCTTACTTTTATCAATATTAGTGGGATATATCGGAGCAATGATCTTGGGGTTTATATAATTGTAGTGTTGGTGTTGAATGAATTTATTGTTGTCCGAATAATGTTCCGTAAGCACAATTGAAATTTCTTTTTTATCCTGTTTTTAAATAATTGCAGAGTCCGCATAACTGTTACCAGTTATAGACCGATGTATTCAGGGACCCAGCAAAGAATAATTTTGTTTTTGTTGGCTATTACTAAATCTCTAATTTTATTAATAGTAGTCCAACTGTTGATAGCTAGATTTAAGATAGACTATCGGTAAAAATTATAGTTTACCGTTTAGTATCATTGACTAGTTGTATAGCATGTCAAATACCGGTAGATTTAGCGGTGAATTTTGTAAATTTCGAAACTTCACTAATTTTTTTAACTTTTAACTTTAGGGTAATTCCAACGACCCACTTTTTAACACGACCCCCTCCGATTTCGATGAAATCTGGTACACGCTATCTCCTAGTGTGTACAATTTGTATGATGTCTATATTTAGTCCAAATTCGTTATGGTTCTTGTTTTACAGCGTCCGAAAGTTGGTCGAATCTCTACTTTTTTCTTAAAGATACTGAATTCAACAGAGTATAACTTAAGAACGCGTTATCCGATTTCAACGATTTTAGTGTCATTGTAACCGGCCACTCTCGTACTTCAAAATTTATAATTTAAAAAAAATATTGTCCTTGTTGAAGGACGTTAAAAATCTAAAAAAAAATTTAATCCTTCAATATCTCGAAATGCACCAAATTTTTTTTCTTCATATTTTTTGTAGTTAAACCGTTAAATGTCCTTTACACGTGACATAAGTTTCACGATGGAGGTCATTTTGGTTTGAAAGATACAGATTTTTTACTGTTTTCTCACACATATATTTCAGGATTTTTATATAAACCACAATGTAAATTCTTTCTATTTGAGCGGAATCAAATTATTATTTGTTATGAGAACGTATATCGGATCGTGGTAATAATACAATCTGATTTATATTTTTGAAAGTCTTAAGTCAGGATTACTTTTAAGCCTCAAAAGCAAACCTGGCTTAAAAAATATATTGGTTAGAAGGAATTACAAAGGTGTAACTTCGTGGAATATACATTCATCGAAATCGGAGGGGGTCGTGTTAAAAAGTGGGTCGACTGCCGTTGGAATTACCCTTTAGTATTATAGAACTTATACACGCTGAAAAAAAATCGCTTCTGTAGTATATTGTCCCAAACATATTAGGCTTGAAACATATATATGTTCAGGGAACACTCTAAACATATAATAATTGGTACACACAAAGGTTATATGTTTGGGAAGATGGTGTTATAAACAAATCTTTGTTTGCTCCCAATTTGTTATTATTTGGGACTATTACTTCCGAAACAAATAAAAAATTCACATTTAAGTATTCAGAAAATACCTAAATTGTGTTATATTGTTCAGTAATTGAAAGTAATTTTTCAATGTTCGTAAAAATAATAATTAAAATCCTATAATCTTGGATCAAAATAAATTTTTTGGTGGATTGACAACTAAGGATGGCTTGGAATGCTCAGAAATTTAAATAATTGATTTGAAACAGAAGTCAATGCTGCATATGGTATCATAACTGGGAGGTACAATTGGGAACCAAGAAAAAATTAAAAATGAAATTCGAAAAAGCCAGCAAAAGATTTGAAAATCTTTTTTAAACAAAATATATTTGAAGAAATTCCTAAACAATAATTTTTTTTGTACTTAAACACATACTTTATTTGGGAAATTTAGTTTGCAAATATATTTTGTTGTAATATATTAATAGATGCGTTCAAATATATTTTATTGATTTTCAAATAAAATTTATTTCTTCAGAAATATATAATATTTAAAAATTTGGGTTCCAAATAAATTTTCTTTCCATTCAAACATATCAAAAAAGGCGATTTTGCTCCGTGTAGGCATTCGTCATAAATTACGTTGAAGTCTGCTCAAGAAATCGTAACTTGTTATGTATTTTTATGTAAAATTGTTCATCCACAATCGATATCGTCGTTTAACTGACCAAGTCCTTTTGTCAAACTAGGCCATACCACTTCAGCGTTTTCTTTGTTTTCACGCTATCTTGGGAATTTGGTGAAGATATTTATTCTTAAAATACAAAAAAAATCAAAAAGCTTTAGCCACGTTCCCCTCATTTAGATAGATATTTTTTATATTACATAATTTATTGCGATCCATGATTTTGGGTATATACGATTCTGACGGGCCACATTTTTACTTGTTTTAAAATGCATTCAATACTAGCATTTTTTAAGTTAATTAATTTTTCGAAACATTCCAAGTTTCTTCAAAATCTGAAAAAGTTGTCACCAAACTTTTCAAGATATTTGGTCGGCTAATACGGATTTTGGTCGGTTTTAAGGAAAATTTTGGTCGGAAAAATTTTTTTCTAGTGGCAACACTGGTACCAACATAACGCTACAAAAATATCAAAAATCAATTACACGTAGCCCGCGGAAATTAAAAATTCGCGATATTTTTTTAACATACCGTATATGAGGGCTACATCTGAATCTGAATAATTTTTCATTTAATTTGGCAAGGTTTGTACTTAGGTGCTACATCTAAATCTGAGCAAATTTACGCCAAATTCGACAATGTGGGTCCTTGGATCAAAAAACTTCATCCTGCTTATTTTCAAAGTGATTGGATTTAAAACAACGTCGGCTTAATGCTATTTTGTTACATAAGCCATTTTGTATGATCGGAGAAAAGCGCAATTTGTTGTTTGAGAAAAACGGGACTGTAGAGTTACACACTTTTTATTATAATAAGCAAGCAAGCAATAATAATAAGCAAGTTATAACAATATTTGTACATGACATTTTGGTTCATATCCACTTTCGTTTTAATATTTTTTCGTATTTGTATTGCATGGACCACAAAGAAGGTGTATGAGGAGAGTAATATACATATTGTGATCGAAAGAACGTAAAATAGTGAGTGAAAAATATAGGGCGATAGAAAAATGGAGTCATAGAACAAAAATATCAAAATTATTAATCGTAAATCAGAGTTAAGTCGATTTACCCTAGCAATATCTCGAAAACTAGGCGAGTTAGGAAAGAAATTATTGCAGATTCTGAAAGAGCATGCTTCAGACCCATATTATCAACTACTAACTCAAAAAACACAAAAATGGTGTATGGATCAAAATAGCATTAGGCCGACGACAAGTAAAGACGGATTAAGTTCAGCCATGCCAAATCTTATATACCCTCCACCAACGGTCGTATGTGAATGGTTTCGGGTGAAAATAAACTCATTATACCAAATTTCAACCCATTTCGTTGAATGGCATTACCGTTCTTGTCGCAATACGAAGATGGCTAAATCGTCTTAGAATTTTACGACGATTAAGAATATATGTACTTTATTGTCTCAGATCAAAAGTTAGAGGTGCTACATACGGAGTGACAAATTGCATATTCCCTCCCCCCCCCCTATGCTGGACGGTTTCAAAACAGCTTCTGTAGCGGTAAAAGACAAATTCGGAAAGAAAATGTATATGGGACCATGAGCCTACTAAACGCGCAACTATAATATGCATAAGCTAGCTTAAGCAACTGTGCGAATGCATGAAATCGTATGTTCCAAACTATAATGTACTTAAGTGAACTTTTCGTTAAGTTCTCTCAGCTCTCTCTCTCAGTTCCCATTTGCTTAAGCAGGGTACGAAACTTAACGCACATTCCGTACGGAATTGCTATAAAAAAATGGACCGATATTGCTCATTTTTAATTCCAATTTACTTGCAGCTATATGAAGTATCCTTACCAAATTCCAGTCATCTAGCTCAATTATTGTAGTACTAACTTTGTACAAAAATTAGTTGCGAGTATAATTCATATGGAAGTGTTTGTGAAAAAGTTTGATTTGTAACAAAGGAGTACAAATGTAAAATTTTTGAAAAATAAGGGAGGGCGGGAGGACGCTTGTTAAAAAGGAGGACATGTCCTCCGAAAGGAGGTCGTATTCTAACCCTGAGTAGAAGGGATGAATCTGAAGAAAATTCTCATTTGCCGTATTTGGCGTCAATCTGTCCAACTTTCGAACGCTGGAGGCACGCTGTGCATACTACACATAGTTGCCAGATTACATTTTATAATAAAATCAGACATGCAGATTTGCCAAATATATATTTAGTCGGCGACCTGTCATAAGCCCAGTCTTATGACCTCTTCTTGGGCAATCATAACGCCCAATTTTATTTTGGGCCTTATGTCCTCTCTAAGTACGTTCAAAAGGCCCAAAACAAAAAAGAACAGAAAGCTCAATTATTATTTTGTATTTTTATCTCTTAATATTGCTTAATGCAAGATATTTTTTGAATCAATAGCCAAACATTAGTAACTGTTACTAAAAATAATATTTCCAAATAAAACTAAACCTACCGAACTAATTATTTCTTTTTTAATCAACTATGTTCTTAGTTATAATCTGGATCTATATAACTCACGAACGTGAATTTTTTTAGCAATATAGAGGTGAGATTCGACTTCAGTGTACCGAATTCAGTTGAAATTGAGTCTTATATATATTGCGTAAGATAAATTTTAGCCAGCGGTCATTTAAAGTCCATTCTTTAGAAATTTTAAAGGCCGTTTTTTTTAAAGCTGGTCCTTATAATTTGGGTGCATTTTTACATCAAATCTAACAAATGTATTCAATTATAATAGACGTTTACTACGTATAATGCTGCCGATAAAGTAAAATGTGGTATGAAGTGATATTAGAACAAGTAAGAAAGTTTCAGTCGGGTAAACCGACTAAGGTATACCCTCACTTTGTGAGTAATGTAATATATAACATTACACCAATAAATCTGTCAATTTGTGTGGGAGGTACCAGAAGGGGTTTTCCAAATACACATATTTTTCGGTAAACAGTACATTCTTAAATACATTGCATTGTGCTGAACTATAAGCGTTTATGTGCACTGGTATATTAAAGTTACGAGCTATGTAATTTTGGTATGATTTGGTCATTATGTGTGGGAGGTACAAAAAGGGGCGGGGTGATAACGCCCACTTTTTACAGGACTATGGGCACTATAACAGCATTACACTGTACAAAATTTCAAGTATTTGTATGCACTGGTATTAAAGTTACAAGCCGTTTACTTTTGGTACGAAACGGTCCATTTGTGTCGGAGGTACCAAAAGGGGCTGTACAATAACGCCCATTTTTTACCGGACTATAGGCGCTACAAAAACATTATACTGTAGAAAATTTCAAGCATTTTTATGCACTTGTATTAAAGTTATAAGCAGTTAAATTTTGTTGCAAAATGGTCCATTTGTGTGGGAGGTACCAAAACGGGCACGCCAACTTCACCCATTTTTCTCGAGTTAATAGCGACTAATATACTAATATTATGTGTAGAATTTCAAAAGATTCGAATAAGTAGTATAGAAGTTATTAAAGAATCAATATTTCACTAAATTTTAACCCTTTGTGTGGGAGGTACCAGAAGGAGTAGACCAATATGGCCCATCTTCGAACTCATCCGGAGATAGATCAAAATATTACCACATACCAAAATTTAAGTCAATCGGTTACTCCTTTCGAGAGTTATCGTGCGCACCAGCCAGCAGACACACAGACAGACAGACAGACAGACGGACGGACATTGCTCATTCGATTTAAAATGACCCAAAACGGATTTCCTCCGAACATACTTAGGGTCTTAGATCACTCCTTCGATGTGTTAAACTTTTTTCCGTAGCAAATGATATATACCCTCGTCACACTAAAGTGAGGGTATAAAAACACGGAAATCTAAATGTCCGTATCAAGAGTACAAAGTTTTTATCCTTGAATATATATAACAACAAAATGTGCAATATTTAAGATACAAAATATTTCAAAACGCAGCTAGAGAAAGTTGCAAAAAAAGCAAATCTCTGTGAACATTTCAAACTTTTGCAGCATCCGAAATCGTTTTGCAAAATATAAATTACTAGTTACATGTAGCATCTACGCGTAATCTCAGCGTAATCCGTACAGTAGATCTCAAGAAAATTAAAAAAAAAAAAATGTGGCATGAGCGGACATTTTAGGTCATAACTTCCGCGAAAATGAAAATTCTGCAAAACTTTTTTTTTATTTGCCCTCCGGACCACGCATACCAATTTTCATCACAAAATTCGAAAAAGTTTTTTTTTATGCTTTTTTCAAAAAATTTTATCCATACATTAATATTGCTTAATAATATTGAAATATAGTTTTTTCATGAAATGAAGCAGAATTTTGTGCTGTTTAAGCGGGTACCAAAAATAATACGATGGGATAATTTTGATTTTTTAATTAATCCTTCGTATTGGTGGTATCAAACCCTATGTGCATCGGCTACGAACGACATGTGAGTATTAATAACGTCGAAAAACTTCTGACGCAAAAACCGAACTTGTATTGAAGATAACAAATTTGCAGCGAAATCGAGTGTGATGATGAAGTGCTCAGGTTTGCGGGATGTGACCAGTGGTCAGAACACTTTTAACCAAGATGTTTTCATTCTTTTTGATATTTTAACCGACGAGCCATGTTCGCATCGCAAGGGAAAAGTTTAGAGATAATGCTATAAAGAAGTAATAACTTCTTCTAATTTTTTTAACGAAATGAAAGCTGCTTGAAATTTGAATTAAATATTAAATACAATAAAACAAATATTTTATATAAACCAGTAAGGAAAGGCTAAATTCGGGCGGTGCCGACTATATAATACCCTACACCGCTCTCGTAATATTGAATAACTCTGATATATAAATTTTGTAATTCATGTATAAATTGTTTACATAGATTTACTTTTGGGACATTTTATACTTAAATAATACCCTGTACCACAGTGTGGTGTAGGGTATAAAAACGATTGGACCTAAAGTGGCAAATCGGATGAAACATATATATGGGAGCTGTAGCTAAATCTTTGCCGATTTTCTTCAAATTCGGCAATGTTGGTTCATGGATCAAGAAACTCTACCATTCTAAATTTCAAACGATTGGATGTAAAATACAGCTTTTATAGGACTAAAGGGCCAAATCGGACGAAACATATATATGGGAGCTATACCTAAATCTTAACCGATTTTCTTCAAATTCGGCAGTGTTGGTTCATGGATCAAGAAACTCTACCATTCTAAATTTCAAAACGATTGGATGTAAAATACAGCTTCTATAGGACTAAAGGGCCAAATCGGACGAAACATGTACATGGGAGCTATAGCTAAATCTTAACCGATTTTCTTCAAATTCAGTAGTGCTGGTTCATGGATCAAGAAACTCTACCGTTCTAAATTTCAAAATGATTGGATGTAAAATACAGCTTCTACAGGACTAAAAAGCAAAATCGGACGAAACATATATATGGGAGCTATAGCTAAATCTTAACCGATTTTCTTCAAATTCGGCAATATTGGTTCATGGATCAAGAAACTCTACCATTCTAAATTTGAAAACGATTGGATGTAAAATACAGCTTCTATAGGACTAAAGGGCCAAATCGGACGAAAGATATATATGGGAGCTATATCTAAATCTGAACCGATTTCAACCAAATTCAATAGCGATCTTAACAGCCTCGAAATACTCTAAACTGCAAAATTTCAGAACGATCGGAGTGAAATTGCGACCTGTAGTCGACGAACAACTTTACATGGACAGACGGACGGACATCGTTAAATCGACTCAGCTAGTGATTCTGAAAAAAATATAGACCAAAGTAGGAAGAAGTTATGAAACCCTCTATTGTACAATACATATATTTGTGAATATGTCAGTCTTCCTACTATAGGAGAATACTGTGATCGCATTATCTTTCTTAGTCTGGAAAAGCGGTCAAATCCACAATCACCGACCGTCCCTAACTATCCACGCTATCCACGCTATCGACCACAATCTACAACAGAGCGGTTGCCACATCGCCGAAATGTTTGTCAATTATTGACGAGAGATTTTATTGAGTATTTGCGTGTTATCAACATATTAAAGTGCAATGAGTTTTGTTGATAGAATTTTTTCCCGACAAAGCTCTGCCACTTCTGTTCTAAATAAACCGAACAAAATAAGCTCACGTGCAGCCATGCAACGGCAACAGAGGCATCACCACCAGCCAACCCCAGAGCTAGAGCCAGTGCCTGCCACAGCAGTGGTTCCGATATACACGAGGTATTTGCTGCTTTTTGTTGGAATATATATCGTTCGAAACTCTTGCCAGAGAGCCAGCCACCACCAGCTTGATTGTTCTTTGCCACGAGCATAGACCAAAGGCCAACAGGCAGACGAGATGGCGAGCGAGCCACAGTTTCTTGGCCATTTTCGTGCAATATTTGATGCACTTACGTTTAGCTAATGATACTGGCAACATGAACTTAATGAATGAATCTGCCACTTTCCATGGGATTTATTGAGGAATCTATCTAATGAGTTATTTTCACTACACTCGCATGCCAAGTCGCCTCCGCCTGCCACCAAAGCGGCGCAGCTCTGCACACATTGCGGCTCTGATTATCATCGCTGCTTCTACGTTGCTGTTGCATGCAATTGCAATCAGACCCATTTGGTTATTAGGGTGAATCGATATTATTGACACAATTTGAAAATTATATGTCTAAGGATTTTGTAGATCAAGTTTTCTGATCTGTGGAAATACACCTATTTTTACTGTATCAACTTTCCGAAACTTCTGAGTATAGTCAGGTATTACTACGGCTTAGCATCTACCAAGCGACAAATCAGTCTTCCCAACCCGGGCAAACGGCTCCCCAACAATTATGTAAAACTCATGATGCTCCGGCCCACAAAAAGTTGGAATAGCTTGTATTGTAATTGTCAGAAGAATCAGCCAAATATTATATATTTAGATTGTACCCTAAACATATATTTGTTTAAAGCAGATTGTGTTTGGGACAATAGGGTTATACTACAGAAACGATTTTGTTCAACATGTATACTTCTTGTAAAAATTAAAATTGTTAATACTGTATGTGATTTCTTATGAATTATAGTCAAAATAAAATGCAAACTGCAAAGTTTCACCTAAATTTCTTAGAAACTGTTTTATGGCTTAAAAACATATTTATAGAGGAGTTGTATCAAAACATTAATCAATACGGCTCTGTTTCAATCACTGATATATTTCTGGCAAATCTGACCATCCAAGCTCTATTATTACCGTCTGTAGCGTGATTTAAAAGGATAGGCGGACATTGCTAAATCATCTTACAATACAACGACGAACTCAGTTATTCGTAGATGAGTATATATGTACAGTATTTCAAGAAAGTGTTTTGACACTCGATTTTTTCAGGCTAAAAAAACTACCCTTTATTTTTATTATTTGCGTATCAAAAGCATAACACATCGAAGCATTGACCTAAGACCCCAAGTATGTTCAGCGGAAATCCAGTTTAGGACATTTTAAGTCATTTGAGCAATGTCCGTCCATCGATCTGTCTAACCGTCTATCTGTCTGGAGCCCACGATAACTCTCGAAAGGATTAATGGATTGACTTCAAATTTGGTAATGTTTATTTGTTATGTCTTCTTATAAACTTCTTCTCTTCTAACTTCTATACGACTTATCCGAAAGTCTTGTAATTCCATACATAGTAATAATTTATCCGTCGCTCTCAGCTTGAGAATAATGGGTACAGTGGCCCGCCCTTTTGATACCTACTACACAAATGGACAATTTTGTACATAAAGTCAACTGTTAATAACTTTAATACCAGTACATATAAATACTTGAAGTTTTGTTCAGACTACTGGTTTTATAGTACATAAACTAATGCCCGGTAAAAACGTGGGCATTATTGGCACGCCCCATTTGGTACCTCCCACACAAAATTGCCAAATCATACAGAAATTGAAGGCTTATAACGTTATTACCAGTTCACATAAACGCTTACAATTCGATACAGTACAATGTCTTTAAAGTATTTACTGTTCAGCGAAAAATAGGCGTATTCTCCCAGCCATTCCTTGTTGACAGATTCGTTCAAACACAGCATGCTCATAGCGTCTGCAGCAATCATCTACGTTATACTTTAGGTTTACCCGACTGAAACTTCCTTACTTGTTTTAAATTGCATTATGTAGTCGATAAGTTAGAAAGCAGAATCGTATCAACAAGAAGTCAAAAAAGTGTAAAAAGACTTTCTTGACACCAACTATTGTGAGGAAATTAATTTTTGTTAATGTTTTTGGCAAATTTAATGATAAAATAATTAAATTTTTTGCAAATATTGAAAGAAAATATTTGGAAGAAAAATTCAAAATTTAGTTTTTCCAAAAAGTGTATCAGGAGGTACATTTTTGGCGATGTATGCTGGGCATCTAACATATTTGAGCCCTAAAAATCACCTGGACCAGACGGCATTACTCCAGCAGAAATGCAGACAATTTTGAAGTACATTATTCCCTGGCTGGAGAAAATTTATGAAGGCCATTCTGGCTTTCATACATCCCCAATCATTGAAGGTATACCAAAGAGGTATTCATACCCAAAGCGGAAAGATATCACAACTATGCCAAAAGACTTCAGACCAATTAGCATATCCTTCTTCTTATTGAAATGTCTTTAAAGAACATTAGATTGTTTCATTAGGAAAAATTTGGTACAAAACTCCTGGCGGAGAACGAATATGTTTACAATAAGGGAATTTAACAATAAGGAATGAAGGAAGGTTAGGTTAAGAGTGGCAGCCCGTAAAACAAACTCACTTATGTAGAGAATTAGATTGCTTTAAAAAGCTCAAAAGTTGCCGGATTCCAACATCAGCCAAGTTAGCTAACTCCTCAAAGTAATAAGACCCCAAGGTTGTAATCCACCGTCTGGAGGGAGCGGGGCACAGACAAAAAGGTGTTCTATTGATTCCTCCTCCTCTTCGCCTCCACAGCTTCTGCAACAGTCATTATGCAATAAGACAGTGACTTTTAATGACAGACACGATAAGCGAGACGTATGTTCTCGACATCGACAACAGTGCTTTGGTGCGTTTTGAGTCTAAACTGGGCTACATCAGCCTGGAAAGTATGCAGTTCCTGACTAGTGACCACCTGTCATTTTTTGCCGTAAGTGCATTATCTTTCAAGAGGAGCTTGAAGGTTGCTAGAGGCATGCCCACATGTTCCAGGTCCCCTGGAGCGTGTAAGGTAGTTCCTAGTCTTGCAAGTTCATCTGCCTTGCAGTTTCCTGGTATATCCCTGTGGCCTAGCACCAACATCAGGTGAATATTGAACTGTTCAGCCATGTCGTTAAGAGATCTGCGACAGTCGAGGGCAGTTTTGAATTCAGCCGCTCTATCAAAGCAAATATTTATACCGACTTTGGTCAGCACATTAATTTTCGGCCATTCCGCTACCTCTCTAATAGCTAAGATTTCTGCCTGGTAAACACTACAGTGATCAGGCGGTCTTTTTGCAAGTGATTGCTGAAGTTCCTCAGAAAACACAGCAAAGCCCACTTGATTATCGAGTTTAGAAGTACAGAAGATAATAAATCTGCCCGAGTACAGAAGTTAATAAATCTGCCCTGTCCTGGGATACGACCATTCCATTCGGATCTACCAGGTATTAGAGTGAGATACTTCTTGTCAAAGTGTGGTTCAATAATAGTGTAATCAACAGTGCCCGGAAGGTCACTCATTCTGTCTAGAATGTTCGTAGCCATTTCCTGACCATAGTGACAGTTCCCTGAGTCTAATCGCAGTACATGCGGCATGTTGCACTGCTATATTATCTGGCGGCATTAAATGTAGTACAACAGTTAGTGCCGCAGTTAGTGTCGTTCTGAGCGCACCAATGTCCACCAGACGACAGGTCTGACTGCAGTATACAACCAATATATTATATGTGGGTTCAGACCCCAGAGTTTTCCTATTGCCCTTTTATAGGTATACAGCGCTATCACAGCTTTATTTGCTCTTTCCAAAATGTTGGATTTGAAGCGCTACGTCCTGTCTATTAAAATACCTTTCAGAGAAGGAATTTCAATACCCCCAAGGAGACAGGTGTAACTTTTGGCGCATTATTTCTCCTGGTGAAAAGAACTAATTCCGTCTTGGTCGGGTTAACACCAAGACCATTACCGGAAGCCCATCTTGCGGTTGTATGAAGGGCCTGCTGTAGGATGTCTCTGAGAGTATCCAGAAACTTCCTCTAACATATATTACCACGTTATCTGCATAGGCAACAACTCTGACACCCATCATCTCGAGAGAAAACAAAATATTGTACATGGAGAGATTCCATAGCAGAGGAGACAGAACAAGTTGCCCTGCTGAGGAGGTCAGTTGGCTGAAATGCGTCTCTTAATTAGAAGGTTATGAATGAACCAACGTATACTGCTGTCAATCCCCAGGGTTTCTAACGCCGTAATTATGTTATTCCTTAACAGAAAGTAATCCTTAATAAAGCTGATCATGCAGGGCGGTTTCGGTGGACTTGCCCTTACTGTAGGCATGCTGTTGAGTGGACTGTAGCCTGTGATCAATTTTAATCCTACGGTAACTCTCTATTAATCTCTCCAGAGTTATAAGGAGAAACCGCGATAGACTAATTGGCCGGAAATCCTTATTTCCAATGTGGGACGGCTTTCCCGCTTTTGGGATGAAAACAACCTTGGTTTCTCTCCATATTGTTGGTACGTATGTCTGATTGATAAAACATGTGTATATCTCTCTGAGCCAGGGAGCAATTGTATCACTGCCTGCAGCTCCGCCGGTGAGACATTGTCTGGTCCTGGCGACTGAAAAGGTTTAAAGCCAAAGAATTCCATATTGCCCAAAGAATTCCAGACTCGTTGGCAACCTCTGATGGATGTACTTCAAGGGAATCTCCAACTACAGTACTCAATGCCTCTTCAGAGTTGCCCAGGAAATGTGTATTCAGGAGCACTCCCAGCGATTCATCACGGGACGTGATGAATCAGGAAATATCATCTTTCGTGATGTACCCAATAGTACAAGGTGTTGAGGCTAAAATTTTCCGTAACCTTCAGGCTTCGTATGAGCTTTCTACGCCACTACAGAAATCTATCCAGGATTTATTTTGAGCGGTCAAAATAAGGGAAAGTCTACAGAATCTGCCCTGCACGAACTTGTGGGCACTATCTAATCGTCTCTACATTTTAACGAATTTACTATCGTGGCATTTCTAAAAGGACTTTTAACAATATTCGCTCAGATTGGCATTAATATTAAACTGCCTGGAGGTGCAGAACTACGGTCACATGAGGATATCAAAGGTGTTAGTTCGGACGCGACACTGCCTGATCAGAAGGTTTGGTATTGACTCCAATGACTTCTGCAGAACCTGTGGAGATGATGAAGAAGTGGAGAGAATTGGGCACTTGCTATGCTACTGTCACGCTTTGAGTAAACGACGTATTCGATATTCGTACTATAGATAACTTTGTATATCAAACAGGATGGTCTCGATGAGGGAAATTCCCCTTGGTAACACTGGGGACCTAAACTTGTCTATGTGAGCTGGTAAAAAAAACGGCTGATTACTTTGAGAAAGTGCTTTTGTGATTGAGATATAAAATTTGGATAATTCGCCAACACGTTCAGTGCTGTCAAATGCATTCACACAAAACTTCAAGACAATTGGTTTAATGGTTCTCTAGATATAATGTTTTTATTGTGGCACTGGAGGGGCCACGACCACTACGATATCTTCAAATATCACGACACTTGGTGCAATGGTTCTCTAGATGGTTTCCATAGATCCGATCCCGCCCATTTTTGGACTAATAACGTGGACTGCCACCAAATACATAAACAAAGGATTACATCACCCTCGCTAAAACAAATTTCGTAAATATTTGAGGCAGATTAAGTCTTCTATACCTCATAGAATTTTCCTAGGCTAAATAGCATAAAGATCTGCCAGAAAATTTTGTTTTAAACAAATTTATGTTTTCATCCTTATATTTTTTATTTTGAACTAATATTTCCAAAACAAAGATTAATTTGTATTAAGTATTTAACATTTTATTCGTGAGTTCTAAATCAACAGTGAAAAAAGGGTGGTCCAATCATAATGCACGATGTTAATTGTAAGTCACAAGTCAACGTCAAGTTTTTTGCCCAACTTAATTTGACATTTCTTTGTTTCAGTGTTTGACAAATTCAACCATGTGTAGGTAAAGAATTGAGCTCGATTGTTGAAGCCTTTTACGAAACCTGGACCTGAACGATACGTGGTTCCAGCAGGTTGGAGCCACTTGCCACACAGCGAACGAAACAACGGCTCTTTAACGCGAGATATTAAATGGGCGTGTTATCTCACGTCGTGGCGGTGTTAATTTACCGCCACGATCATGTGATTTGACACCGTTGGACTTCATTCTTCATGCCAAGAAAAGTTCAAGAGCTAAAGGATGAGATAATTCATCACAGTAACGACACTGAACCTCAATTATGTCTCAGAGTCATTGAAAATATTGGTCATCGGATAGAGGTATGCCACCGAAGCCATGGCTAGCATTTGGCCGATATTTTGTTTCACACTTAATTGTCATAGATCCTACTATAATAATAAAAAGATATTAAGACAATTCTCAGAAAACTTTTCGTTTTATTTCCAATTAGGAATTTGGCGATTAAATCAAGTTTATAATATTTTCTGTATAGAATATACATAAGTGAAGTCGTCCAGGTCATGGAGGACTGTGCAAAACATCACACCACCCTATGGATATACGGACACCTTACCATGATTGCATTCCATGCCATGGAGGAATAACTACAAAACGTATTTCTGAATTGCATTCTGCATCGGATGACTGGTACTCGTAACTATTGAAAGTGGAATGCGCGCTGAAAGAGAGAGCAAAAAATGGAGGAAAACGAACGAAGCAATTTCATTCAATTCATGTTCCTCTGTCCGTCCGTCCATCGCTTGTTATTTCCATTAAATCGCCTTTTTGTTTAACAAAATGTCGAGCATAATTTAAAAATACATGAATCTAATTTCAAATATTTTCCTAACACTCGACCGACACAAAGCGGTCCAATGACGCGGGAACATGAAATGCACAAAAATCGATTCCTCGAAATCTACCAACACAAATCAATCGGGAGTTATTGTATTTCATTGATTGAAAATCGACGTTGATTATGTACTCGTAATCCGCAAGAAGTGTGTCTTCGGAATAGCAGAGAAATGTAGATAATTTTCAAAATGTACATATAGAATCAAAAGGCATAGAAATTGACATATTTGTCATTTATTTGTAGTGCCTCTCTTAAAGTAATGCTATGTACACAGCTTTCAGATCGGACAAAGTTATAAACCCTGTTAAAGTGCTGCCAATGTACGGACAATGACAGATTGTTAGGCTATGGTGAATTGACAGTTCAGACGACTACAAGAAAACCTTACAATTTAATATATTTACAACATATTTTGTAAATATTTATATGCAGGATTGCCAATAAAAATATTTTATAGACAGTGTTGCCAATAAAATGTTTCTCTGACCATGGCGCCATTGTCAGATGCATAAACTTCGCACATCTTACAATGTCTTACAATTTATTGACGATGACTTTTCTGCCAACGTTGCAGGAAAAAAACGTTAAGTTCACAGGGTTGAATTTTTCGCCATTTTCCTGACAATATTTTAAGATCTGACAACCGTGTGTATCTTCACGTCTGCAAATCACATGGACTTGCAAGTCGATTGATATCCTATTAATATTATAAAATCGTTTGTTTGTCTGTTTGTTTGTTTGTTTGTTTGTTTGTTTGTTTGTTTGTTTGTTTGTTTGTTTGTTTGTTTGTTTGTTTGTTTGTTTGTTTGTTTGTTTGTTTGTTTGTTTGTTTGTTTGTTTGTTTGTTCCAGCATCACGCCTAAACGGCTGAACCGAAACTTGGTGGACAGATAGACCAAAGCCTGGGAAGTGACATAGGCTACTTTGATTTTCGATTTTCCGCCAAGTGATTTTCGACCACTTGACCACAGAGGCTCCTGTTAAAGCTAGAGAGCTGAAATTTTGCACACACATAGACTGGAGTGTTGTATAAACTACGGACTACTCGCTTAATCATATTTCGGCCAGTGGTCAGTTGTAGCGCTATCAAAAACTTGCGTTTTGTTTTTGTCGTTTCGGAATTCTCTTAGAAGATACAAAGTTAAAACTTTGTATATATGAAGTACTATAAACCGCTAATATATGCGCGAAAAATTATTTTGAATTATCTGAATGTGGTCAGTTTAACTGTGACCCGAACAATTTCCATTATTTCTCTGATTTTAAAAGTTCCTTAAGAGCCAATGATTTACAAATTTATATGTACAGACTGATCTCAATGGACATGCGAAAACAACAATTCGATGTACAGTCTTAGGTCAAACCGGACATAAAACCGCGTCTTAAAATTTTTAAAGCCTTTTCCAAATATATCGCTCACCACTTACTTTGGTAACCTATCTAACATTGTCAATTCGGTCACTTCTCCGACTGTGGTCAGTTTAGCAGTGACCAAACAATTTCCACACTTTCTGTACTTTAATAGTCCTTTAAGAGCTATAATCCTAATAATTTATGTTTGTATACTGATCTCCAAGGGATGCGATTTTACACCAAGCGACTTTTGACCGCTTGACCATTACGGTATCTTTAAGAAGTAGGAAGCTTTAAATTTTGCTTTGGTATAGACTTGAGTGTTGTATACCCTTCGGACTATTCACACAGTAGTTTTTGACACGTAGTCAGTTGTCGCGCTATCAAAATTTTATATATTTTTTGTAGGTATTTCAGAAGCGCCTAAAATGATACACAGATAAAATAATATGTAGTACTATACCCGAGCAATTTTGAATTCTACGATTGTGGTCAGTTAAGCAATGACCAAAACCATTTTCAATCTTTACTGGATTTCAAGATTCTTTAAGAGTTTTTCATTCTTTCATTACATTAAAAATCCCATAAATTGCACTCTCATAGATATGAGTGTTGTATAAACCACGGGCTACTCACGTAGACATTTTTCGGCCAGTGGTCAGTTATCGCGCTATCAATTGTTTTTGTCCTTTCTGAAGCCTCTTATGGGACACAAAGTTAAAAGTTTGTAAATATAATAATTTTGAATTCTCTGACTGTGGTCAGTGAAGAAGTGGCCAAAACAATGTTCACTATTTTACAGATTGTAAAACTTCTAACACCTGTTCAAAATATATCTCTCACCACTTAATGTGGTAAGATATACATATATAACTTTGTCAATTCGGTCAAATCTGAGACTGTGGCCAGTGTAGCACTGACCAATGCAATTTCCACTCTTTTTGTACTTTAAAGGGCCCAAAATGGCAATGTTAATACTAATTCAAGCGACTTTTGGCCGCTTGACCGTTGCGGCTCATATAACAGGACTACGGACTATTAACATATTCGTTTTTGGCCAGTGGTCAACTCTCGCGCTTAAATTATACAAAGATAAAATAATATGTAGTATACACAGGAAAAAAACAATTTTGAATTCAATGATTGTTGTCAGTAGTGACCAAAGCAATTTTCATTCTTCCAATAAAAATCCAATAAAGATCTGTGGAGCTGCACATATATGTGCATAAAACGATCTTCAAGGAAATGCGAGTTTTTAAGAGCATCTGGAGTTTGATAGACTTTCAAGTAGACTAATCCTGGATGTTAAAGAAATTCTTAATGATCGGCGTATGATCAAATATTCGAAGGTATTTGTAAACCAAAGATTTTAAATACGTATTTTTACATAAATTTTGCTATAGCCAACAGTTTTTTTTAGTTTATGGGTCCTTATTTTTTATTCAAAATAAAAAATAATACTAATGTTTGGATCACTGTTTTCAAAGATAACCCGGGTATTTAAATGCTAGTAGTAATATATTTTTAAGTACCGGCTAAATCAAGGGAGTTTTTTTACATGTTCGCAACTTAAAGTTGGAAGACCGCTTTATTTGACAACAGATTTAAGAGCTGATATCAGCGTTGCCTTTTTTTTTTTGTCCAAACCCTAAAAGTTAATTTTTAATCCCCTAAGTCCACGCCTAAGTCTCATCCCCAAAAATGTAAAAATTCAATGTAATTGTACTAAAATTTATTTTAATTGTACAAATGACAAATTTACAAATTTTGAAGATAGGAATGTATGTGAAGAAAATACGCTTCTAAAAATATAAAAATTATCGGTAATTTGTTAAATAAATTATATTACAAATAACACTTAAAAATAAGCAATATTTAATGTCAAATCGAAAGTTTCAAACGTTGTTAACATTTATTATATCCAATGTTTCTGGTTTAAAATATTTCCAAAGAAGTAGCTGAAATTTCTTTTTTAGCTACAGGGTGGCTGATGAAAGCTGTTAAAAAAAAATTTATAACTTTTTTTCTATTTAATGAATCTGGTTATTTTTTTTTTTATTTTGCAGATTGATTTTTAGATTTAACAAAAATGGATAACTGGGACACTGAAACAAGAATTTGGATTGTCCACCGCTATTACACACTGAAGTCCGTAGTTTCGTTTCAAAGAGAGTATAGGGGCACGTTTGGCGGCAATCCTCCGAGCAGATGGACCATAATGAGACTTGTTAACAATTTTTCCGAGCATGGGACAGTCAACAGAAGACCTTACCATCGAAACCCTTCAGTTCGGACGGAGGAAACAATTGCTGCTGTAGCTGATGCCATACAAAACAATCCAAGAGTTTCGACAAGAATCTTATCTGCTCAAATGGGTATAAGCAGACAGTCATTGCAGTCAATTATGCACAAAAAAATTTGGAGTTATTCCCATATAAAATTCGAATTGCCAACAAAGTGAACTCAGCAGACTTCCCGATTCGCTTGGAATTTTGCCAGAAGATGCTTCAAATGGTGGAAGAGGACGGAAACATGTTGAACTGTCTGACGAGGCCCATTTCGATTTAAACGGTAACATAAACAAACAAAATTGTCGAATATGGAGTGCTTCCAATCCACAGATACTCCATGAGACGAAATTGCATCCACTTCGTGTCACAGTGTGGTGTGCAGTTTCATCACGCTGCACTGTCGGGCTCTACTTCTTCGAAGAAAACGGTCACACTGTTACAGTTACTGGAGGCCGTTACTTGAGTATGTTGAGAGAGCTTTTCTATCAAGAATTACGCCGAATGAGAATTTCTTTCAATTCTGGGTGGTTTCAGCAAGATGGTGCAACTCCTCACATAGCCCGGCCTGTTATGACAGAATTGCGCCGAAATTTTCCCAATAAGCTGATATCCAGAAACTCCACATTCCGTTGACCCCCCAGGACGCCTGACCTTACTGCGCCTGAGTTTTTCTTGTGGGGTTATTGCATGCATTATTGCCGCACATGCATTAACGAGCAGGGGGGCATTTAAATTTCATTATTTTTAAAACTAATTAAGCTATATTTAATGAACTTTAACATGAATAAAAGAAAACTGAATTCCATACACTGAAAAAAAAGTTATTTGAGTTTCTTAATGCAGCAATATTCATCAGCCACCCTGTACTTCTTCTTCTTCATTTGTATACATGTTTTTGGTATTAAAAAGTTTGATCATTTCTGGAGATGACTAAATTCTTGACAACATTCTAAAATATATTTATAGAACGTTTAATGAACCAGCAGAATTTTCTCTATTGAAATTCATAAATATCTGTTGAAATACTTGTATTTACTACAGGTCGCCTATTTAAGTTGTACTCTCATACACTTCGACAGTGTTAGTCAAAACTTATTTTTATACCCTCACTTTAGTGATACGAGGTTATATATCATTTGCTACGGACCAAAAGTATAACACATCGAAGGAGTGACCTAAGACCCCAAGTATGTTCGGCGGATATGTTTTGGGTATATTTAAGTCGAATGAGCAATATCCGTCCGTCTGTCTGCCTGTCTGCTGGCCGGTGCGCACGATAACTCTCCAAAGGAGAACCGATTGACTTCAAATTTGGTATCTCCGGATATATTGGTCCACTCCTTCTAGTACCTCCCCCACAAAGGGTTAAAATGAAGTGAAATATTGATTCTTTAATAACTTCTATACTAATTATTCTTCTGAAATTCCACACATAGTATTAGTTTATTAGTCGCTATCAGCTCGAGAAAAATGGGCGAAGTTGTCACGCCCCTTTTGGTACATCCCACACAAATGCCCCAAAAGTTTACAGCTTATAACATTTATACCAGTTCATAAGAATACTTGAAATTTTGTACAGTGTAATGCGTTTATAGTGCCTACAGTCCAGTGAAAGACGGGCTTTATTTTCATGACCCTTTTTGGTACCTCCCACACAAATGCACCATAAGCTAAGAGTTTACAGAGTGAGTAGCAAAGCACGAAAATGCAACAACATTTTGCAGAGTGTAACCTCATTGATGTGCCTATAGTCCTGAGAAAAATAGGCGTTATCACCACGCCCCTTTTTGTACCTCCCACACAAACCATACCAAAATTTAATATCTTACAACGTTAATATACCAGTGCACATAAACGCTTATAATTCGCCACAGTGCAATGTATTTAAAGTATCCACTGTACAACGAATAATAGGTATATTTCTTATAATCCTTCTGGTACCTTCCACACAAATTGACAGAATAAATCGTGTAATATTCCATATTACATTACACACAAAGCGAGGGTATACCTTAGTCGGCTTAAACGACTGAATCTTTCTTACTTGTTATACGAACTTTTGGCACAATTTTAAAGATTTAATAGAAAATACAATGAGACAAGTAAAAATAAATAATTGCAAACCCTATCCCCAAATTCCCAAATAAAAAAGTTTATCCCCATTTTACAAAAAAAAAATCCAAAAATATGGGAAAAATCCCCTAAACTGGTAATAGTGTCTGATATTTGCTTTATGTTCAATTTGATTTGTCTTTTCGTCAGAGATAGACTAAAACGGGAGCAAAGCTTGCTGATTGTTGAAATTTAATGAATAATTGATATTTCACGAACAATAATGTTGAAATTATTACAAAATTAATTTACGTAATGCTCCTGTTAATTAGCAACCAATTTCGTGTGATTGAATCCCATTGTTTAAACTTCTTTGGGGTTATGTCGTCACTCATTCGACAAGTTATTGACGAAATGCGGTCGCAAATGCTGCGAAAATTGGAATTTTAAATTGCGCCAGCAGTGCCGGCTCCATGGTCCAACAACTATTAAACCAGTAAGGAAAGGCTAATATTGAATATTAACAATAATATAACACTGAATTATAAATTTTGTAATTCATGTATACATTGTTTACATAAACATACATATGAGAGCTATAGCTAAATCTGAACCGATTTTCTGCAAATTCGGCAATGTTCGTCCGTGGATGAAGAAACTCTACCATTCTAAATTTCAAAACAATTGGATGTTAGGTACAGCTTCTATAGCGAAACATATAACGGGAGCTATAGCTAAATCTTAACCGATTTTCTTCAAATTCGGCAATGTTGGTCCATGGATCAAGTAACTCTACCATTCTGCATTTTAAAACAATTTGATGTAAAATACAGCTCTATAGGACTAAAGGGCCAAATCGGACGAAAGATATATATGGGAGCTATATCTAAGTCTGAACCGATTTCAACCAAATTCAATAGGGTTCTTCCCAGCTGCGAAAGACTCCAAACTGCGATCAACTTAAGGTGGACGGACAAACATCGTTAAATCGACTCAGCTAGTGATTCTGAGTCGATCTGTATAGGTCTAGCTATAGTATTTTCAGGTGTTACAAACATTTGCCATGAAACAAACTTATAATACCCTTTACCACAGTGTGGTGTAGGGTATAAAAATTAATACCATAAACGTATCTATCCAATAGGGTTTGATCTGTAATTGATATTATTTTATGTTTTTATCACTGTGGAGCTGAGCGAAAAAGAAGAGACCTTAAAAAAACCTTGCAACTTAACCGTCAGCTTTCAAGAGGACTAAAGTGGTCGGGTAAGGTTGGTCCACGGCCCTTCGTTGACGATGCTAAGGACTGCTTTGTACTGGCAGTCCTTAACAGGAGTGGGGAAAACAGCAACATTCCCAAGAGAATGCACAATCCTTCGTTTTCTTCGACGTAGTTAAGGTGCTGCCGACGCAGGCTATATAATAATAATAATAATGCTATCGCTGCGCTTTGAGGAAGATTTTTAAATCTGGCCGAGTGCGGCACTGGATATTGTCAAAAAGGAGGATATCCCCTACCCGCCCAGAGCAAATACATTGATTCCGACTACACCATTTTTCCAACTGGCAACTGGAGGATCGATAAGATGAGGCGGATAAGTTTCGAAGAGACGCAGTATTTATACTGCATGTTGAGTCTATATCCCACCTCGCGAAGTTCGATGGCAAAGTGTAATACGGATTCAACAAAATCGCCCATATTCGAAGCCGTTGAATGTGCTGAAAAGCTCTTCATGACAGGATCGGAAGAGTTATGTGAGGATGAGCTTCCGCGGAGACTGACGTTAAGACAAATATAACGGAGGTGGCAAAACCTGACCATGGTCGAACTTCTCCAGCTTTGACTCCTAGACATCAATATTTATCATATTCTCTCTTCCAGTAAAGGGGCAATAGGAAAACGCTGGGGCATGAACCCGTATATTGGTTGTATAAAGTAGTAGTCATGGCTACTATGTGCTTCACCGGTGCGTTGAAAACGACACAAACTGAGTTACTAAATGTTGTGCCACATTTATACTGCTATTCGACTCAGGAAATGGCATTGTTGATTACACTATGTCTGAACCTCTTTTTGACAAGAAGCATCTCACTCTTATACCTGATATACCAGAATACAATTGTCGTATCCCAGGACATATGTGGTTCGTGAACTTCTATACAGACGGTTCCTCAATCAACACCACGTAGCCGTTGGTGTCCAATCAACACCACGTGGCCGTTGGTGTCCATTCAACGGAGCTTGAGCTATATATTGCAAAAAGACTGCCTGACCACTGTAGTGTTTGTTAGGCAGAAGTCTTATTTATTAGAGAGGTAGCAGCAGGGCTGTCGAGACAGGGAAATTTTCCCGGAATACCATTTATGTGGTAGAACTTTGCACTCAAAAATTTTGGGAAAACAAATATTCTACAAATAATATATAATATTTTTGTATATGGATAAATCCGAAAAACTGTATACCCAAACATAAAAAATGCCAGGTGTGTGATGAAATCATTACAAATAATTTCATACAAAGTCAACGTTCCCGGAAGTTTGGAAATAAACAAAAATCATACCAATACCAAAATCAAATAAGGAATTTAGACCAATAGCATTCAATAGCTTAACATCGGAAATTTCATTATTCATACTATACACTGATAGAAAAAGCTTCGTCATGACGACGAATTTATACATCATCACGATTGTTTTTTCGTCAATAGTCAGCTAACGTACGGAATAATACTCTTGATGAATTTGTTCGTCACCATGACGAATCTCTATTTACAAAAACCTTCGTCCTCAGCATGATCACATTTCATCCCTACGATGAATCGAGTTCATTACCACGACGAATCCCATTCATCACCACGAAGAATCCTATTCATCACCACGATGAATACCATTCATCACAACGACGAATCCCATTCACCACCACGATGACACCATTCATTACCACGACGAATCCCATTCATCACCACGACGAATCACAGTCATCACCACGATGAATCCCATTCATCACCACGGCGAACTCCATTCTTCAGCACGACGAACTCCATTCATTACCACGACGAATTCATGACCCCGACTATTTAAATTTTAAAAATTTCAATAAATATTCTTCTGGTTTTAGACCATTATAAACGGTATCTATATATGAGTCATTACATGGCAAACGGGACAATTTTTGACATCACTATTTTTGATTGCTTCGAAATTTTGTGTATGTATTATTTTCTTAAAAATATCTTATAAGTAGTCCAAGAAAAAGTTTTAAAAAATTGTTTAAGAGTTATAGCAATTTAAAGTTAACGAAATTGCGTTTTTTCTAAAAGGTGTGTTCATTCTTTAGCTTGTATCTCCTGAAATACGTGACCGATTTCAATGTGCTATACCTTGTTTTGAAGGTAGTTTCAACTACTAGGACTAACTGTAGTCGGCTCTGCAATAAATATACTAACTTTTAATGTTTTTAGCTTGGTGTGAGAGTAGTTGGGACGTAAACTAGAACAAGGAGCGATTTTTTTTTTAAATTTTAGGTTCACAGTGGGACAGAAAGGGATAAATATGGTACCACTACCAACTTTAACGCCTAGAATTAGAATGGTGAAAATTGAAGCGTGGGATGTCCTTAGGACAACGGATCGTGGTATGCATAGGGGCACAGTGGGGCAAAAAGTGTAAAATATGGTGCAGTGGTAATGTTAAACATGGTCCCATGGTTCTAGGGTAGCTTTTGTAACATAAACTAGAGATCGGAAGTGATTTTTAAACGGGTTAATTATGGTGCATTGGGGCAAAAATGAATCAGTCTGGCAAAATTGGAACTTGAAGAGATATGAAGAGTACAGTAGTACTAAAATATTAAATAACGTATAGTGGGAAAAAATGGTACAGTGAATAAAATGTGGTTAAATAGGGTACAGTGGTGGAAAAGGGTTAAGTATGGTAGAGGGAGACAAAAAGTGTTAACAATAGTACAGTGATGCAAAAATAGTGAAATATGATAAAGTGAGACAAAACGGATTAAATATGGTACAATGGGGAAAAAGGGATAACTATGGAACAGTGGGGCAAAAAAGAATTAACTATGTTACAGTGGGGCAATAAGTATTAAATATGGTACAGTGTGACAAAAATGGTTAACTATGGTACAATTGGGCAAAAAGGTGTTAAATAAGATACAAAAAGGTGTTAAATATGTTAAAGTGAGAAAAGAGTTAAATATTGCACAGTGGGACAAAAAAGGGTTAACCATTGTACAGTGGGGAACACATAGTTCAATATGGTAACGTGTGACAAATGGGTGTAAAATGGTACAGTGGGCCAAAAAGCGTTAGCTAGGAAACAGTGAGGCAAAAATGTGTTAACTATGGTACAGTGGGACCAAAAAAGTTAAACATGGTAATGTTGGATAAAAAGGTGTTAAATATCATTCAGTGGGCAAAAAGAGCTTTATTTAGTACAGTGGACAAAAACATGGATCTAGGGAGAGGGCAACTTCTGGAACCTAAATATGAGATAATAAGTCTTTTTTCAAATGTTATGCTTTTAGCTAAAGGTTAAAATTATGGAGCAGAGTGAATAAGAGGTGTTAAATAGGGTTGAGTGTAGCAAAAGGGTTAAATATTGTACAGTGAAGAAAAAAGGGTTAAATATGGTACAGTGGGGCAAACAAATTTTAAATACTGTAAAATGTGGTAAGTGGGGAAAACGTGTTATATATAATCCCAGATATGTATACAATTTCGTACTTTAGAAGAAATTTGGAATACTTAAATATTGAATTAACACAAACACAAATATTTTTTTATTTTCTACTTTAATTTTATTGTGGCAGTGTGCCGTATGCGGTGCGGGTGACTTGAGAAGCATCTATGTAAACCATGGGACAAAAAAACTTAATAAGACACGGTATGGTAAAAAGTTAAACGGGGCACAGAAAGGGGACATGAAATGCACACTTTTAGTGGTACTGTGGGTGCAAAAACGTTGTACTGTGGTGCAAATATGGGTAATTATGACACATTGGGTTAAATGTGGTACAATGATTAAATATGATCCCAATGGCGATGGAAAAAACGATGGGACAATCATTGTTTAATATTGTACCAGGGTGTGCAAGTAGATATTGGAACATAAAGTCGAGGAAAAGGGTAAAATATGATCCAAAAAATAGTTTTTTACATTTAGTGGCACAGAGGGGATAAGGAATAAATATTGTACCTTCATGCCGGGAAAATAAACAAGAAATGAAACGGGAATTTTCGTAATTTTAAAAACATTCGACTCCGACTCCAGCTCCGACTCCGTCTGTAAAATAGCATACATTTCTGAAATTATATTTCTACAAAGACGTGAGTTCATGTTATTGAAAATAAGATAGAGCTTTGTTAAAAAACACAAAGAAGTAGGTATTCAATACCAGTAATTAAATAATTGTATTATATATTCAACATGGAATCATGATAAAATTTTCATCAATCACTGCTTCTCTTTTAATATACCGCAATTTTTGGAAATTACGTTCGCTCAGGCAACCAGTTTATTCGTTAGTTAGTATACCCTAGACCACACTATGGTACGGGGGGTATAAATTTGTTTTTTGGCAGATTTGTAAAAAATAAACAGTTCTACTCAGAATCACTAACTGTCCGTTCAAGTTGTTCATTAAGCGCAGGTCAAAATTTCACTACTATATTTCACTAAATTTGGCAATAAGAACTCTTTCACACTAGGGAGTAAACCTATCGGAATTGGGAAAATCGGTTCAGATCGATATTGCCCCCAGATATAAATGTTTCTTTAGATTTGGCCTTGTAACGCTATGGAAGATGTATTTCAAATTTAAAAATTTTGAAATGTAGTAGAGTAGAATTTTTTTTATCCAAGAACGCATATTGTCGGATTTAACCAAATTCTGTCTAGATTTAGATTTATAAGGTAATTATCTCATATTTATATGGCCTTTCCTTACTTGTTTTGTACACGGGGCAAAATCGCCTTTTTTGATATATTTGAATCGAAAAAAATATATTTGGAACAAATTTTTAAATATTGTGTATTTCTGAGCAAATATATTTTATTTAAAAATCAATAAAATATATTTAGAACACATATATTAATATATTACAACAAAATATATTTGCAAAAAAATTTTCTCAAATAAAATATGTGTTTATATACAAATTATACAAGTTAGAAAGTTCAGCTGGGTAAACCGACTTATGAATCCCCTCACCTTGAGTCCCAATAAAATATTCGTAATTTTTTATTTTGTTTAATTAAATTATTATCAAAAAATTGCATTTAATAACTTCAAAGTATGTACTGCTGTTAAAATTAAAAGCTGTTTACATTTGGTACAAAATGGTTCATTTGTGTGGGTGGTACCAAAAGGGGCGTGCTAATAACGGCCACTTTTTTCTGGACTCTAGATAGTATAAAAGCACTACACCGTACACAATTTCAAGTATTTATATTCACTGGTATTAAAGTTAAGATCTATTAACTTTTGGTACAAAATGGTCCATTTGTGTGGGAGCTACAAAAAGGGGCGTACCAATAACGCCCACTTTTATGTGGACTTTAGGTACTATAAAAGCATTACACTGTGTGTAGTGCACTAAAGTATTTATATGCACTGGTATTAAAGTTATAAGCTGTTAACTTTTGGTGTAAAATAGCCCATTTGTGTAAATAGTCCATTGAGGTACCAAAAAGGGTGTGGCAATGGCGGTCGCTTTTCTCTGGACTCAAGGTACTAATAAAGGATTATACGGTACAAAATTCCAAGCATTTGTATGCACTGGTATTAAAGTTATAAGCTGGTAACTTTTGCTACAAAATGGTCCATTTGTGTGGGAGGTACCAAAAGGGGTGTGCCAATAACGCCCACCTTTCTCCGGACTGTAGGTACTATAAAAGCATTACACTGTGCAACATTGCATGTATTTGTATGAACTGATATTAAAGCTATAAGCGGTTAACTTTTGGTGCAAAATGGTCCATTTGTGTGGAAGGTACCAAAAATGGAGTGACCACTTCGCCCATTTTTCTTGACGTGTTAGCGACTAACAAACTAATACTATGTGTGAAATTTTCTTCGAACTTAGCAGGAGATAGAGAAAAATATTACCGCATACCAAATTTGAAGTCAATCTGTTACTCCTTTCGAGAGTTATCGTGCGCACCAGCCAGCAGACCGACACACAGACGGACGGACGGACGGACATTGCTCAAATGACTTAAAATGACCCAAAACGGATTTCCGCCGAACATACTTAGGGTCTTAGGCCACTCCTTCGATGTGTTACACTTTTGGCTCGTAGCAAATGATAAATACCCTCCTCTCTAAGGTAAGGGGATAATTATTGTTTAAGAATTTCTCCAATTATATATTGTTTAAAAGAGATTTTTTTAAACATTGCAGATTTTATAATATACAATGACAATTCGCTATAAAACTTGTTTTAAAGCACTCATTTTCAAATTTCTATTTATATCAAGTCAACATTTGTTGTCAAGCCCATCTTGCACCATGTATCGTCATGCAATATTATACGATTTCAATTATAAAAGAATTTTACGAACATTTAGAATTTCCGCAAAAATTAACGTTAAATAACTGAAAAACAAAAAAACATATTTGCTGAACACCTAAATGCAAATAAATATTTTTTCGTAAATAATAGTCCCAAATAAACAATTTTAGGACGGAAACCAAAATTTGATTAGAACAACATCTTCCCAAATATATAATTTTTATGTGTGCTAAATTTAAACATTTGTATATTTCAAGCGGAATATGTTTGGCGCAATATATTACAGAAGGGATTTTTTTCAGCGTGTACTCGCTTAGGAATAGTGTATAGTCTTACAAAAATGCTTTTTCTGTTTGCTAAATATAAATAGAGTTTTCCTAAAACTGTTTTACATAAAAACTCGATAGTTTGGTTAACTTTATAGATATTTTTGGCATACAAAAATATTTGGTTAAAAGCTTCGAATATTTTATCCTTCTTTTGTACCAAAATTGTTTTCCCAACATTTTTTGAGTGCAAAATTTCTATCACATAAATGGTACATTTTGCACAATTCATCTCGGAGTCGACCATCATTTTTCGACTCCGGGAAATTTTCACCAACTCTTAGACTCCGACTCCACAGCCCTGTTTTTAAGCACTAATTTTGAATTTCTATTTATTCCAAGTCATTATATGCTGTCAACCCATCAAGCAATCATTATGCAAGATTGAATTGAAATCGTATACAATTACAATTTCTAAACAAATTTAACGTTGAATTGCCGAAAACATAAAAAAATAAGCTTTTGATATACATATTTTCTGTATACTTAAAAGCAAATAAATATTTGTTTTGTAAATAATAGATACTAATAGAAACAATTTAGGACGGAAATAAAGATTTGTTAGAACAGCATCTTCCCCAAATATATATTTGCTGTGTGTGCCATTTTTAATATATTATATATCTATATATTTGAAAGATTTATATATTTCTAGCAGAATATGTTTGGGACAATATACTGCAGAATCGATTTTTACAGCGTATGGCGAATCCGGTATTAATCTAAAATTTAATGCAACCAAACAAGGTCTTAGATTTGCGTTTTTTGCAATCGGGCTAACGCTAATATTAATGTATGAATGAAGCGTTTTGTTAATGTCCAGTTTCGCATTCGCTATTCGACTGAGTTGCAAACCTTAAGATTTTCGATGTTTATCATACCAGGGGCCTCTTCTAGTACGTTCGTGATGAGACCTACACCTGATGAATTATCAAATCATAACAGTTTCATGGAGTTCATTGATCCAAAAGAGGCTAGGCTGTTAGGGAGGTAGGTGGTAAGCGAGCGTGTCCCAGTGTCTAGCACGTCCCAGTGGAATCGTTACTCGTATTTGGGTAAACAATCATCGACATCCAAAATACAACAACACACAATAACTTTGTATGTATAATGCTCGAGAATGCAAATCATTGGTCAAATTCACAAGCAGTCAAGTCGGCTGGTCTGTCAATCTGTCGAGCAGTCCGACCTCCGTCCTCCTCTAAGCTTGCTTGCCACACTCACGTCGAAAGGCGCAATCATTGGGGCACAAACAACAAAGCAACTGCATGTTGGCCAGTTACCTGTCACTAATTAATATGGCCAAGACCGGCACTGAATATTGCATAGAAGCATTGCTTTGTATTGCATTGCGTTTTGCTTGCTTCACTCAGTCACGGGTATTTTCTTCAAATCAGCGCTTATTGTGATGACTCAGCAGATGCAGAAGTGGACAACAAGAAAACCAACAACAACAGCAGCAAAATTAAAACCAAATGGAAATCGGATTTATTCCGTCGGCCGTATGCTTGCCTGGCTGCTTGATGTCCAGGTATTTTGATACATTCTTTCCAAGTCTGAAATTGAGAAAAATCGCACAGAGCAAAACGACGTACCCACATATGAAACCATAAGGAAAGCATACCAAAAATGCTGATAATAATTCCAAACTGATACCATACAATCGGAAACAATCTAAGCCAATATGCATGAATCGACTCTATACATACATTTGTACATACGAGTATATCTTCGTACATTTCGTCTACTACGAGAATACTCTACACGGAAAAAAATCACATGTTTGAAGTGATTTGATTATTGAAATCAGCTGAGGAAAGTGATCTGAAAAAATACTCGCAATCTCTGGATCCAACATAGGAAACAGATTATAGTCTCTGAAACAGATTATAGTCTCACAAAGAATATGCGAGGCTCTATTGCGCATGAATCCCCAATCCGCCTTGAAAATGAGGTAAAAATCACAAAACAGAAAGTAAATGCATTCGCAAATTCGTTACCCCTCAAAAATTCATTCATTTTGAATAATATAGAAATTAATGCATACTTATTAGGTTAGGGTGGCAGCCGTATTTTTGTTACCAGCTCACATATACCAGTTTAGGTCACTAGAGTTACCACGGGCTGAAATTTCTCTCAACGAAACCAACCTGTTTGGTATACAAATGTATCGATAGTGCGAATATCGGTATTGGAAAGATCTGCTAGACTGCCTAGAAAGGCCGACCCCGGTATGTCTTTTATTCAAAGCGGGACTGTCGCATAGCACGTGCTCAATGCACTCCACTTCTTCCTCATCTCCACAGCTTCTGCAGAAGTCATTGGAGTCAATACCCAATCTTTGGCGGCAATCTGATACTAACGTAGACAATCTTTTCCTCTCCAGCGCGAAAGGATATATGCAAATTCTTTGAGAATTTGTAACTTCGCCCCTTTCCTAGCAAGTTCATCGGCTTTGCAGTTCCCCGGGATATCCCTATGCCCAGGCACCCATATGAGGTGTATATTAAACTGCTCAGCCATCTCGTTAAGAGATCTGCGGCAGTCGAGGGCGGCTTGTGAATTTAAGGATGTGGTCTCCAGAAATTTGATGGCAGCCTGGCTGTCCGAGCACATGACAACGCCAGTGTTAATTACTATGTTGCAACTCAGCCACTTGGCGGCTTCCCATATAGCCTTTATTTCGGCTTGATAGACACTGCAGGTATCGGGTAGTCTGTGAGCTACATATATCCAAACTAATGGTGATTTTGTTTGTGCAAAAAAATGTAAAAATTTTTCTACATTTTACACTGAAACCGCATTTTTAAGTTTTTTTTGTAAAAATGGTGCAGCCGTATGAACGGGTTTTGATTTCTTTTGTAAAATTATTACACTCCGCAAATGCGAAAATATCGCATTTTCCACACTCAGCCCAGTCCACGGTGTGGAGTGTTGCACAGTCTAAAAGCAAACTTCAGAACCAAACCTAATTGAAAGCGTAAATTCCTAATGCACTATCAAATGGTTGCGCCATAATGTAGGTATGGGTTTACTCACCGCACGATTTTTGTTCGATTGTTTGCATGCAAAATGCGAAATTAGCATTGGGTGCAGGGGGAATTTTTAAAATGTCGCAACATGATGTGGTATATTATTTTTCAGAAACGAAATCACCATAAGTTCTTCACAGTGTACTCCGAAGCCACCTTTTCATCAAGCTTCGAACCATCCGTACAGAAGTGGAGATGGCTTATATTACCTGGTATTCTGCCAACGCATTCATCTCTGGCTGAATCATAGTGAGTTAGTTCCTCTCGAAGGTGTACACAGTTGGTATTTAGTCCACTCGGTCGGTTACCATTGCACTATACTTTGATATCCTCATGTGACCGTAGTTCTTGTACCTCCACATTGATATGCAGTTTAATCTTAGTGCCGCTCTGGTTGCAACTTCTCTCGCCAGAATATATATGGAGTAGGGCTTGTAGAGACTCAGTCGCTGTAGTCCTTAAGGCTCCGCTTATGCCCAGGCAGGCTGTTCTCTGAACCTTTGTTAGTAGGTTGGTGATGGTTAGTTTGTCAGTTGCCATCCACCATACCACAATGCCATATAAAAGTATTGGACGAACTACTGCTATATATATCCAGTGGACGATTTTAGGAGAATCTACGGCCTCTTTGCAGGAATATAAGACGATGTTGGCCTTCGTTACACGTTCCAATACGTTAGGTCCAAATTACAGTTTCCTATCTAGAACTATTCCTAAAAATTTTGCACTTTCAGAAAAGACTAGATCTATTCCATTTATCCGAGGTGGAGTGTCCACATGTGGGACATTATTCATCCTAGTAAAGAGAACCAATTCCGTCTTGTTTGGGTTAACGCCCAAACCGCTGCTTCTGGCCCATCTAGCCAACATGTTCAGAGCCTGTAGGATGTCTCTGAGGACGTTTTCGAATTTGCCACTCACTGTGATTGCCACGTGGTCCGCATATGCCACGACCTTGCAGCCATAACGTTCTAGATCTAGCAGAATTTCATTCACTGCTAGGTTCCAACTTAGTGGCGACAGTACTGCTCCTTGTGGACCCAAGCCATGCTGTTATGCGTCTTCTGTTGAGCAGTCTTTGAATTAGTGTAATCAAACTAGAGTTAACTTTTAGATGTGACAGTGCCATATTTACCGCATCTGAGTGAATGTTGTTAAAAGCCCTTTCAATGTCAAAAAATGTTACCAGGGTGAATTCCTTGAAATCCAGGGACGATTCGATAGTGCTCACAAGTTCGTGCAGCATGTAAGCATGTTGGTTCTCCGACAGGAGTTTTGTATCCAGGTTTTCCCTAATGAAATTATCTAAAAGTCATTCCAGACTTTTCAATAGAAAGGAGGAAAGGCTAATTGGTCTTATGTCTTTTGGCCTAGTGTGCGATATCTCTCCCGCTTTGGGTATGAATACCACTTTGGTATTCCTCTATCGATTCAGGATGTATGAAAGTCTAATACAGCCTACATAAATTTTCTCCAGCCAGGGAACAATGTACTATGACATCTTAAGCATTTCTGTTGGAGTAATGCCGTCTGGTCCAGGTGACTTGAAGGACTCAAAGCTGTTAATAGCCAGCTAATTCTGGATCTCTCAGTCAACAAGCAGGCGACGCTCGCAGTCCACTCTAGTTCTTGTTGGTCCTGCTGATCCTCGGGTTCTGTTAGGGTGTTCCCGGGAAATGTGTATCGAGCAGTACAGCGACTGCTCGCTGCTTTTAGTCCAGTTATTTACCTCATCCTGTATATATCCCACTGTTCAGGGTGAAGCAGATAGTATCTTCCTTAGCCTTACGGCATCCGAGACCTTTTTCACTTTGCCTCAGAAGGTATACCAAGAGCGTTTTTGCACCTTCCTATGCTCCTTCTTATAGATCTTGAATTCCACCATTGAGGTTAATGTTTACACTTGTACCTTGTTTTTGGAGTGGCTTCTACGAGGGAACTTTTTTGAACGATGTGGCGATATGCTTGACCAGATTATCCAGACCGGATTTGTCATTCTGTTCGTAAAGAAGTTTAGAGTTGAGGACTTTCTTGAAATTCTTCTCATACAGATGCCACTTTGTCTTCCTCACATTTCTGTGAACGGCAGGTGTAGGCGCTTTTTCAGCGAGTTTGAACTCAATATAATGGTGATCTGAGAATGATGGACGTCCAGTACATTCCACCATTTACGTCGAGTACTTCTTGTCTGCCTTTAATTCGATACCTCCATTCTAAAACATGCTAAGTCGACTTATCATAGTTTTAGTGAGATTGCATTTTTAATTTCTAAATATTCCAAATTATGTTCAGTCAAAATTTGGTGTTAATCCGTCAACCCAATCAAAAGTTATTCACAAAACAGACCTGTACTGTTCGATTTTCATTATAAAGGAATTCCATACAAATTTAAAAAATTCATCAAACTTTGATCGCCTCTTCTGAAAAACTACCTTTTTGCACTTAGCATAAGTTAGAATGTAGGTATCGAATTGTAAAGTTCGGTTTATTACCTATGTTACAAATAGTTAGGTTGGTAGTTAGAATAAAGTCATGAAGCAAATCACCCCTATTGTTTATGTCTGTACTACCCTAGATGGTATGATGAGCGTTCGTGTCTGCGCCAGACGTTGCTTCTTCTACTACTTCCCTGAAGAGAGCTGTCGGTACTACATCTTCATAGGACAAGTACCTGGAGACCACCCAATATATCGATCTCCAGACTGTGTCAATCACTGTGGACGACTCACCTTCCTGCTTGCAGGGTTTCACTTGCATAATGCAGGGTTTCACTTGCACGTTGTACGTTGTACGGGAGGTGGATTCTGCGTTAAGGATTAAATTGACCTGCAGCCTTTTACCATCCGCCTCACACACCTTATATTTTTTTGTCTGTATTAGCCCGTAATAGGTACTACGATGTAGGCCTTCCAGACTTTGTACAGATTTTGTTTGCGATTGCGTAATAGATTTTAACTATCCGCTCTGTGCTAAACACGTCCGTCCACTACGACTCATCAGCAACGACTCTCTGCTAAACTAGATGTAGCTTCAAGCGGCCACCCAACATATTGGCCCTCAGGCATGAATAAAACGCCAGACCTTAATGATTTCGCTATAATAAAAAAAATGTAAGTCGTGAACAAATATCTATACGTCCATCACTTGATCTATCATCGGATCATGCGCCTACTATTTTGACACTGCTTTACAACAATCAAGAAAATGGGTGTGACAATTTGCCCAATATCTATACCAACTGGTTGAAATATAAAAAATTCTTTAGTTCCTAACTCGCCGATGGTGTATCGTTATGAGCAATGGATAAAATAGAAGCCGCGGCTAATCTATTCACGGACCTTGTAAACAGTGCTGTTTAAGTGGCTACTCGAAAAAGCGCATTCAAAAGAGATAATTCGAATAACCTAACAAGCATCCAAGCGTTAAGCAATGAAAAAAGAACCGTTAGAAGAGAGTGGCAATAATATCACTCCCTAGCACTGAGAAAAGGACTAAAAAATGCCATAAGAGATTGAAATCAGCCCGTGATAGATGATATAATTTCTCACCCAATCTATCCGCCCGGGATAAATGACTCAATTCCTCTACCAATCTATAAGCCTGTGATAGATTCTTTTTCTTTTTTTATTTGAAAGTACAATCCTTCCGGTTAATAATGGAAAATAATTTCATTCAAATGGCTGCCTCGGCTGGCCATGCAGTAGCCTACACGATCGGTCCAATTTTTAAGCACATTATCGATTGTGCGCAGCTGCATTTCACCAATGGCTTCACGAATATTGTCCTTTAAAGCGTCAATTGTCTCTGGCTTGTCGGCGTAACACTTATCTTTGAGGGCACCCCACAAATAATAGTCCAACGATGTCAAATCGCAGCTCCGAGGTGGCCAAACGACATCAGCTCTGCGGCTGATAATGCGATCTTCAAAAACAGGGCGCAAAACATCGAGTGTAGCTTCGGCTGTGTATCACGTAGCGCCGTCCTGTTGAAACCAAATGTTGCCACTATCCTCCTCTTCAATTTTTGTGAAAAAAAATTCGTTCAACATGGCCCGATCGATCGCCATTGACTGTAACGGCCACTCCTTGCTCATTTTCGAAGAAAAATGGCCCAATTATGCCTCTGGACCTAAATCCGCACCAAACAGTGACTCGTTTTGAGTGTATCGGCTTTTCAATGTATGCGTGCGGGTTTTCTGTACCCCAAATGCGACAATTTTGCTTGTTTACATACCCGCCAAGATCAAAATGAGCTTCATCAGAAAAGATGACTTTTTTTTTTGGCAAAATCGGCATATTTCCCAGCGTTGTTCAAGCGTATACACAACCATATTCGTTCAGCGGAAGGATAACACGTCTACTTTTGCGGACGATCCTGATTTCGTCAGTACTCACAAAAACCCTTCAGTTGCGTCCGATCAACTGCAGTCTCATATAAGGAACGCTATCATCCATAAGGGCCTCAATATGCCACCAGTGAAGGAGAAAATTGAAAAATATTGTCGGTATTATGTGGGCAAACTATTGAATCATCCATCTTACTGTAATTCAGTCAATTCAAATTATTGTTAATTCTTTTGATTTGTGTTTAATACAATGGGAATAACTGAAGTATAACAATGCCGATGTACATCACGTCGTATGGGAGCACTGCTCAGTTTTTGAGAATGCTATTAAAAACATAAACTCCAAAGTTCAAGACGATAGGTGCTATGGTTATCCAGATTTCGTTTTCAGTATACCACACTCGTGAAAATCGAAAGATCTGTTCTCGAGTTATGACGTAGTGCTGGCCATAGCACATGTCCTTCCTTTCTTTCATGATAATCGAAAGATCCGTTATGATGTTGTTCTCGCTGTGACATGTCCATTTGACTAATCGTAATGTTTCCTCCATAGCATTCTTCCTTGGACCAATACGAACCCATCAAGGCCATATCGATCACTCACTTCAAGAGTGACATAACTCAAAATTGAAAATTGCCAAAATGTGTAACTTTAGGTCCGTATAAAAAGATAAGTAACATGAAATAAGATGTTTAAATACGCTTGAATAATTTGAAATATGGTTGTTTACTTATAGACCAAATTTCGCTCAGATTAATTTATGGAAGGCAACCTCAAAAATTTTAAATTTTGAGTTATGTCACTCTTGCACTGAAAAAAATTTGTCATAAAATTAAAGAAATGCTCCAAAAACGCCCTTAGTCTTCAAAATAAGTAAATTTTGTACTTAAAATATATATAATTTCAATAATATTATGTAATTTACTTAATTTTAAGTAAATTTTCTTAATTTTCTTAATTGAGTGAGCTATATTTCCTTCCTTGAGCTAAAAAAATCCCTCCAGCTCAAAATGATTCTAATTCTAAATGATTGAAGTACCAATTTTTGGGTCATGAGGTTGAGATGTCGCCCCGACTTTCACAATCCAAAATTTTTCTCTAGGCTATCTATGCAGGGACCAATGCGAATCCATCAATCCCAAAATCACGAAAATCGAACGAATTATTGACATATAAGGTTGTGTTCGCCACTTCACGCCTCTATGACCAATTTTAAGTTAACAGAGTCCTTCGTTGGGTCAATACGAATATATCTAGCCCAAAGTCCTAAAATTCGAACGATCCATACTCGAACAATGTGGTTCTGTTGGCCGCGAGACGCCACATGACCAATCCTAAACTGTCCTCCATGGTGTGCCCCTGGGGCCCATACGAATCCATTAAGCCCAAAACGTGAAAATCGAACGATCCGTTCTCGAGTGATGCGTGTTCAAACATATGACATCCTGTTTTATACATGGGGAAAAACACATCAAGGGGCTAACTTTTTTAATTTTATTTCGATAGCGTCAAAATTTGTTGTAGTTGCAGAAGTAGTGGGGGTATGAGGTGTGCCAAAATACAGCTTCCTAACATGTTGGGATACAGGGTGTCAAAATTTAAAATTTTGTGTTGTATCTCCTGATTACGATGACCGATTTAAATGAACCGTAAACATGATAAAATTAAATTAAATGTTTTTTTCTATACGACTTTGAATATTCAGAAACGCACAACATGTATATTCATAATTCTTTGAACACATTTCATATATTTTCTCGCGACTTATGTTTTTCCTCGCGATTTTAATTGTGTTCCGCGGATAGGAACACAATTAAATGAATAACGGCTTAAACTACAAATGCGACGACCATTCTGTTTACTGTATCAATACAACAGAACAACAGAAACTGTGGAAACGCCAAACCTACTAACTATTTTTGATTTGTTCGTATTATAAAGTGAGTTTACTTTAAGATGTGGACCGGAAACACGATTAATAAAATGTAATGGTGGCATTCTATAGTCAGATATACCAGAAAAAAGAAATGTGTTTCGATAAAAAAAAAAAAAACACATAAAAACATTATATGCACTTACCTACAATCTTGCACTGGTCAAATCGAATCGTAGCCAGCAGATGGTGAAACCGATCTCGAAGGATTTTGATGTTCTAAATCCGAATATAAAATCAAAACTGCAATATATATTCGCGTCTTTGACTGTGGTATTGATTATGTGATAAAAACGCTGATTTCAAGCTCTTAAAAAATAGAACCGCGACAGACGATCTTTAATCGCTTTCCTATCTTATACTCGTAAAGGGTCAAAATCGTACACCATCTCGTATATACAATATTTTGTTTTTCCAATTGCAGCCTTATTAAAAAAACCATTTCTCAGACAATGAAAAAAATCGCTTCTGTAATATATTGTCCCTAACATATTCTGCTGCAAATATATAATTGTTTAGGGTGCACTCGCAAATATTATATATTTGGGAAGATGTGTTTCTAAACAAATCTTTGTTTCCGTCCTAATTATTATACCCTCACTTTAGTGATACGAGGGTATATATATATAATTTGCTACGTGCCAAAAGTGTAACACATCGAAGGTGTAGGTATGTTCGGTGGATATCCGTTTCAGGTCGTTTTAAGTCGAATGAGCAATGTCCGTCAGTCCGTCTGTGTGTGTGTCTGCTGACTGTGCGCACGATAAATCCCGAAAGGATTAACCGATTGACTTCAAATTTGGTATGCGGTAATATTTTTTTTCTCTATCTCCGTCTAAGTTCGCAGATGAGCCATATTGGTCCACTTATTATAGTACCTCCCCCACAAAGGGTAATAATTTAGTGAAATATTGATTCTTTAATAACTTCTATACTACTCACTCGTATCTTCTGAAATTCCACGCATACTCATAGTATTATGGTGATTTCGTTTCTGAAAAATAATGTCACCACATCATGTTGCGATGTTTTAAATTTCGCATGTTGCATGCGAACAAAAATCGTGTTGTGAGTAAAACCCATACCTACATTATGGCGCAAACATTTGGTAGTACATTAAGAACGTACGCTTTCATTTAGGTTTGGTTCTGAAGTCTGCTTTTTGACGGTGTGGAAAATGTGATATTTTCTCATTTGCGGGGTGTAATAATTTTACAAACGAAATCAAAACACGCTTATACGTCTGCTCCATTTTTATAAACGAACCTAAAAATGCGGTTTCAGTGTAAAATTTACATTTTTTTGCACAAACGAATTCAGCATTAGTTTATTGGACGATAACAACTTTTATAGTACCTTGAGTCCAGAGAAAGTGGGCGTTATTGGCAAGCCCCTTTCGGTACGTCCCACGTGAATGGCCCATGTTGCACCAAAAGTTAACAGCTTATAACATTAATACCAGAGCATAAAAATATATGAAATTTTGTGCAGTGTTATGCTTCTATAGTACCTAGAGTCAAGAGAAAACTGGGCGTTATCGGCACCCCTTTTTGGTACCTCCCACACAAAAAGACCATTTTGCAACAAAATTTTAGGTCGTTTTAAGTCGAATGAGCAATGTCCGTCCGTCCGTCTGTCTGCTGGTTGGTGCGCACGATAACTCTCGAAAGGAGTAACCGATTGACTTCAAATTTGGTATACGGTAATATTTTTTTCTATCTCCGGCTAAGTTCAAAGATGGGCCATATTGGTCCACTCCTTCTGGTACCTCCCACACACAGGGTTAATATTTAGTGAAATATTGATTCTTTAATAACATCTAGACTACTTATTAGATTCTTCTGAAATTCCACACATTGTATTATTTTATTAGTCGCTATCACCTCGATAAAATGGGCGAAGTTGCCACGCCCCTTCCGGTACCACCCACTCAAATGGACCATTTTGCATCAAAAATTAACTGCTTAAAACTTTAATATGTACAAGTGCATAAAAATACTTGAAATTTTGTACAGTATAAAATTTTTGTAGCGTCTATAGTCCGGTAAAAATGGGCATTATTGTATAGCTCCTTTTGGTACCTTCCACACAAATGGACCGTTTTATTTAAAATTAATAGCTTTTGCAGTGCTATGATTTTCCTTTATAAACTACTAGCGTACCCGGTCCACTTCGTTGCCCCATACTTCAGATTTCCGATCTCGTCCATTTTTTGGACTGATGAAGATATATCAATTTAAAAACACAGATAGGGACAGATGAGTATTTGGATTTAGGTGGATACACGCCGTTAGGCTTAACCCCACCGTGCTCTAAACACTCGGGTGAATACAATGCGTCGACCAGCGCCCTCACACACAATGTGCATGAGTTCCAATCAATTCAGTGTTTCTGGCCATTGGTTCCCCTCCTTGGTTAGGAGCGGAGCCCATCTAAAACTCCTTCCAATCTTTGGGTCATGGCGCCCGGTTGGTTTGCAACTCCACATCCGAGACTCCACTCTCCCAGCGATTTTGGTTTAAACCACAGCCACCACGTTGCATCCAACAGGATCCTCACCAATGGTCAGGCCGGTACCTGCGTACCGAGGGCTTTCCTGACCCCCGTGGTACCAGATTAAGTGCTCTGGTCAGACTGTGTAGCCGTAGATACTACCAGTTAGACTCCAGAAAATCTAGGACTGGTGACCAGTCTTGGATTTACTTATTCAGCCCCCATCCTGAGAATAGATGGGAGCTATAGAATTCGTAAATCCTTTTGTGGAACACAGACCATTTTGGACTGTGATCCTCTTGGATCTACTTATTCAGCCCCCATCCTGAGAATAGATGGGAGCTATAGAATTCGTAGATCCTTTGTGGAACACAGACCGTTTTCCGAGGACCGTGCTCACCTAGGGATCTACTGTCCAGCCCCCATCCTGGGACTAGATGGGAGCTATATAATTAGTAGATCCCAATCTGGGATCACTGTCCAGTTCCCACCCTGAGAACAGGTGGGAACTATAGGATTCGTAGATCCCCCACAGATAGGGACAGTAGGAATCTCGTTAATCTAGTCGTAGGTACGGACAGTAGGAATCGCTAAACAAATTGTAACTTAAAATTGGCTTATATGAGCGAGGCCACGCCCCCTCAATGAAGAATTTATATAGCCTATGCCACCCGCTAGGGTTATATGAAGATTCTCTTAAAATTTCATCAAAATCGTTCCAGGCGTTTTGGAGTCCATACGTAACACACACACACATACGCATACAAATGAGTTGAAGCACTGTGCAGTGATGGCTCACAAAACTGTGTGGAATAGCGCAACAGTAGGAGCAACTACAAAGATACTATGGGGTGACCCAAATGAAAAGAAAACAAGAAGTCTTCTCAATATAAACAAGATCGATATTAGTAAGATGATGAGTGTTTTAACGGGACACTCAAGCTTACAAGCACATCTTCATCGCATAGGATTAGCAGGAAACGACGAATGCAGGGAAAACATCGAAACGATGGAACATTTCCTGTGTCACTGCCCGGCTTTCACACATGCAAGATCCCAACATTTCGGGTCCGACATATTACCAGACTTGACTCATCTCAGAGAATATGACTGGAAGATACTGAGAAAATTCGTGTCTAGTACCGATTTTCTGTAACTCGTGAGGTATAAAAAGATCATAAATAAGGAGCGCACAACAGGCCGAACCACTGGCTTAAGTGTATGTCCATATTATAATTGATCCATATTATCCATATTGATCCATATTATAAATTATTATTTTAAGATTATACGATTTCAATTATAAAATATTTTTATAAACATTAAAAAATTAATTTTGAATCCTGAGAAACTCAACTTTATTAAGGTATCGGTGCATTTTATGAAAACTTAAAAGCAAATAAATCTTTGTTTCGGAAGTAATATACCCAAATTAAAACCTGTTAGGATGGAAACAAAGAATTGTTTAGACCAACACCTTCCCAAATATTTAATATTTGTGTGTACCAAATATTATATATTTAGAGTGTACCCTATTTTATTCCATTCTGATATTTTTTATGATCATTATAAAATATTGAATTCCTCATTAATTAATTAATTAAATTTCATTAATTATTTTTTCTTTAAGCGTTTGTTATTTTAAAAGACCGAATTCTTGTCTATGTAATATACTGATTTATCGCAGAAAGGTTTTAATAAATATTATTCCAATATGAATTAATTTTCTGCTTTTCGTTGACAATTTCATCCGTGAATAATTTTAAACCATAAAAACCAACTTTCCTTCTGAAGGGCTATAGCCCTTCCTAGCAGAAATCCATTGCATTGTGTCAAATTTGGCGGTGGGTTCAAAATTGTACCTTTTTGAGTGATGCAATACGAAAAAGATGTCCGTAGCAATTGTTTGGATTAAATCAACTCCGTAATCATGTCTCTCCGGATTTGGTTCCGGTGACTTTTTCCTGTTCCCAAAACTGGAATGATCTTCGAAAGGACGAGGATTTGCCGAGATTGAGGGAATAAAGACTGCATTACAGAAGGAACTGAAGGCTATACTAAAAAGTGTTTTAGGGTTGGAAGAAACGTTGGCACAAGTGTGATATATGTATATGTGGGGATTTCTTTAAATGGCACGTAATTGACATTTATGAAAAACTAAATATTTTTTTGAAATAAATAAGGCCTTATTTCTTAGCAAACTCGCATATAGAGATTACACTTTTTCTCAGTGTATTCGGATTTCCATGAATGTTTATTATTGCTGGCTGTTATTCATTCGTACGAGTACATTGTAGTCAACCTACAATTTTGCTTTCGGTCGTCAACGACAACATTGGTGTTCTGCTGTTGTTTTTGCTGCTGCTCTTTTTGCTGTTGTTAAGTCTGGCAAATGCTTGAGCTTGTACTTTTTTTAGTGCCTGCTGATACATGCAACAGCCAACAACCAGCAAGAAACAGCTCAACCAACGTCCGTTCGAGAATATCAATCTAACTTTGCACAAATTTTGTGTGCCAAACTGCAAATGCACTTTAGTTAGATGCAGCCAGACAGACAATGAGACGGACGGAAATCTAAACAGACAGATAGGTAAAAAGATGGATGGACGGACACACGGACGTAATGACTGACTGACACATAACCAATTCATACCTAGTAACATACACACGTACGAGGGTGGTTTATAAATCTGCATCGCATTTGGACTTCAACAAGAAGTCCAAATAGGATTGACCTTTATCTGCTGAATCTATCTAATAGGCAGAAACCATCATATGGAAGCTGTATTAAAATATTGAAAGATATGTTTTTTCAGTACCATACACCACACTGTGGTATTATGAGACTATTCATTTGTTTGTAACACTCTGTCTGTCCGTTTGTCTGTAGTAGTTTCCTTGTAACCAAAGCACAGGTTGCAATTATTCTCCGATAACTACGAAATTTAGCAGGAATTGTATGTTGCTCAAGGACGATCCTTATTTCAATTGGTGAAAATAGGTTCAGATTTAGACGTAGCCCCAGTGCATATGTATGTCCGATTTTAAATGTAAGCGCCAAGCAGCCACAATTTTTAACCAACCTGTATAAAATTGTACGCCAAGAAGTTTCTTGAACTAGGTTCTGATTTAAATATAGCCCCCATATATAAGTTCATTCCGATTTGGCATATAAGCAGGATTGAAACTTATTTTACATTCGATCATTATGAAATTTATCACGGAGAAAAATCTCCACCTTTAATATTTTTGAATACAAATAAAATATATTTGGAAAACAACATTATGAATATTATATATTTTTGTACAAAAACACTTTATTTGAAAATCTATAACATTTATTTGGAGCGCGTATTTTATTATATTACAACAAAATTTATTTGCACACCGATTTTGTCAAATAAAGTATGTGCTTAAAAACGAATAAAATTATTGCTTAGAAATTTCTCCAAACATATTTTATTTAAAAACCAGTAAGGAAAGGCTAAAGTCGGGCGGGGCCGACTATATAATACCCTACACCACTCTCGTAATATTGAATAACTCTAATATACATATAAATTTTTTAATTCATGTATAAATTGTTTACATAAATTTACTTTTGGGACATTTTATACTTAAATAATACACTGTACCACAGTGTGGTGTAGGGTATAAAAACGATTGGATCTAAAGAGCCAAATCGGATGAAACATATATATCGGAGCTATAGCTAAATCTTTACCGATTTTCTTCAAATTCGGCAATGTTGGTTCATGGATCAAGAAACTCTACCATTCTAAACTTCAAAACGATTGGATGTAAAATATAGCTTCTATAGAACTAAAGGACCAAATCGGACGAAACATATATATGGGAGCTATAGTTAAATCTTAACCGATTTTCTTCAAATTCGGTAATGTTGGTTCATGGATCAAGAAACTCTACCATTCTAAATTTCAAAACGATTGGATGTAAAATACAGCTTCTATAGAACTAAAGGGTTAAATCGGACGAAACATATATATGGGAGCTATAGCTAAATCTTAACCGATTTTCTTCAAATTCGGTAGTGTTGGTTCATGGATCAAGAAACTCTCCCATTCTAAATTTCAAAATGATTGGATGTAAAATACAGCTTCTTCAGGACTAAACAGCAAAATCGGACGAAACATATATATGGGAGCTATAGCTAAATCTTAACCGATTTTCTTCAAATTCGGCAATGTTGGTTCATGGATCAAGAAACTCTACCATTCTAAATTTCAAAATGATTGGATGTAAAATACAGCTTTTATAGGACTAAAGGGCCAAATCGGACGAAACATTTATATGGGAGCTATAGCTAAATCTTAACCGATTTTCTTCAAATTCGGTAGTGTTGGTTCATGGATCAAGAAACTCTATCATTCTAAATTTGGATGTAAAATACAGCTTCTACAGGACTAAAGAGCAAAATCGGACGAAACATATAAATGGGAGCTATAGCTAAATCTTAATCGATTTTCTTCAAATTCGGCAATGTTGGTTCATGGATCAAGAAACTCTACCATTCTAAATTTCAAAACGATTGGATGTAAAATACAGCTTCTATAGGACTAAAGGGCCAAATCGGACGAAACATATATATGGGAGCTATAGCTAAATCTTAACCGATTTTCTTCAAATTCGGCAATGTTGGGTCATGGATCAAGAAACTCTACCATTCTAAATTTCAAAACGATTCGATGTAAAATACAGCTTCTATAGGACTAAAGGGCCAAATCAACCAAATTCAATAGCGATCTTAACAGCTGCGAAATACTTTAAACTGCAAAATTTCAGAACGATCGGAGTGAAATTGCGACCTGTAATCGACGAACAACTTTACATGGACAGACGGACGGACGGCATACTTTAAGGTTGGTCTAGCTGTGTTATTTTCAGGTGTTACATACATCTGCCGTGAAAAAAAATTGTTTTTTATATCCGATCAGTGCGAAATTCGGCAAAAAGGGGTTTCTTATTACATGAAGGAATACTGTCAAATTCGGAGAAAATCGGTTCAGATTTAGATAGAGGCCCCATATATATGCAATAGGGCGGGTCGATTTAAAAATCGCCCATTGCTCAGTGAAAATCGTATTCTAGGGATCAAAATAAGAAACTTTGCCGAAGGAACAATACCTCTAAAACGAATTCTGATGTCCCGGAAAAAATCCCACTTTGACCCATTTAGAGTGCTCCAATCGAATCCAGGGGGTGTGCCACTGGCATGGGTGGGCCTAGCCTCCAAAGTTAGTGGGGGTCGGTCATACATTTGGACTCGATTGGAGCACTCTAAATGGGTCAAGGTGGGATTTTTCAAAATTTGCCCCTACCCAAAAGTTCGACCCAAATTCCGGGACATCAGAATTCGTTTTAGAGGTATGGTTCCTTCGGCAAAGTTTCTTATTTTGATCCCTAGAATACGATTTTCACTGAGCACTGGCGACTTTTTTTGCCTCCCCACAAATCGACCCGGCCTAATATGCAACCCCTGATTTGACATGTAAGCGCTGTAGAAACTGTATTTTATATCCGATCAGTATGAAATTCGGCAGAAAGTGGTTTACTTTTCTAAGAATGAACACTTTTAAATTTGGAAGAAATCGGATCAGATTTAGATATAGCACCCATATATACGTTACCCCCGATTTGGTATGAAAGCGCTGTAAAAATTTTATTTTATATCTGATCAGTGCGAAATTCGGCAAAGAGAAGTTTCTTTCTACATGAAGGAATACTGCCAAATTCGGAGATAATCGCTTCAGATTTAGATATAGGCCTCATATTTATGTAACCCTCGATTTGAGATGTAAGCGCTGTAGAGTCTGTATTTTTATCCGATCAGTACGAAATTCGACGGAAAGAGGCCTTTTTACATGAATGAGTATTCAGGGAAAATCGGTTCAGATTTATATATATATTACCTCCATATATAAGTTCCTCCTGATTTGGTATCAAAGCGCTATAGATGTTGTCCTTTTCTTCCGATCATTAAAATTTTCCAGAAAGATGTTTCTCAATTTAGGAACGAATATTGCTTAATTTAGCGATTATCGGTTTAGAATTAGATAATTTGTTCCTACCTATTTACCAATTATTCCAAATTATTATCGCAATGACCTTTATCGCATTGTTAGGGAGGTGTAGGTTATTATATAGTCGGCCCCGCCCGACTTTCTGCCTTTCCTTACTGGTTTATATTTGATAAAGACGTAAAATTTCTGAAAATTACGATATCTGAAAATTATTTACAGTCATTTCAAATTAACAACAGAATTTAAAAAAAAGCAATCTTAGTGTAATAGAATTTACCAAAGGAATATTAATAAAATTTACATTAGGGATATAAATTTTTGCAATTTTTGCAAAAATCAAAAATACTAACGCATAGCCGTGAAGAGCATGAAAAAATATTAAAAAATATTGTGTCACATTTCCTCTATCGTGAAAAAGGTTTCTGCACCGAAAGCGTTGAAGTTTTGCTTTGTATTTTTTTATTACGACAATTACTCTTGTCTTAAATAAGTTTCTTTTTGTTTTAATCTAATAAAATCTTCAATACCAGACAATTTTCATAAGTTTAATGCAAAAGTTTCATCAAATCGCTATATTTTAAGCAGCAATGCAAAGCAAGTGTCTTCTTAAAATTTTGTTGTTCTTGTCTAAGAAAGTAGGGATTTGTGAGTTTGTTTGTGCTTCCTGGTTTGAAATTTGGTTTGGTGACCATTGCTTCAAAGGAAATGATTTTAAAGCATTAAGTAAATCTTTAATAAACTTCACGAAAGCTACTGAATGTTTCTTAACGCATTGGGTAAGAGAACCGTCTAAAATTATAGACCATCAGCCCAGCAACATAGGCGCCGTGGGGGCGATTAAGGTGGTGCAGGATATAAGTGAAAACACATATGGAATCCTATATATCGTCATCAGAAACGAAAATGGGCGTATCACCAGACATATTTGACAATTTTATAGGAGAATTAAAAAACTAAAAAAACTAAAAAAATGAAAAATGTGGTTTTGGGGGTGTCCGGAGAATTCCAAAAAAAGATTCTTGTTTTACTCGACAAGATCTACAGTAAAAATTGTATCGCGTCATTTGCTTCTCAACTTGAGTTTATTTTGTCGCACTGTGTATTCATTTTATTCCTCAACGAGATCTCCCGCCCAAACGAGGCACTTGAAAATGGAAGCGCCAAAAATATTAGTGTTGATCTGCAGATTCATGAAAATGTTGGTTAATCCTCAGACTCTTTTGAAATTCTTACTTTATTCCAAAACTTTTCTGGATACGATGTCGATGTCCCACAAATAGTAATGTAAACTATTCCGTTCAGTATTGTTTAATATAAATTATACGAGTAATAAACATTTTCTAAATCTAAGGCGAAATCCCATAAAATAACAAAAGTTACTTTGAGTATGAAAAAAAGACATAGCTAATATAAATCTATTACTTTTCCAATATATACATGTTGGGAGACATAGCCAGAATATGACATACAGGGATAGATAGAAGACAAATTAATTGAGATAAAATGCCACGCTAACTCTCGAAAGGAGTATATGATTGACTTCAAATTTGGTATGTGGTAATACATATTTGTTCTATCTCACGCTAAGTTTTATGACTTTAATAAATTTTTGGCATTATTGACACGCCCCTCTTGGTACTTCCCGCACAAAATGGTATAATCGTACCTAAACTGAAAAGCACATAACTATGATACACACAAGCACTTACAATTCGGAGCAGTGCAATGTGTTTGAAGTATGTACCGCTTAGCGCAAACTAGGCCTATTTGACAAACTCCTTCAGGTTATATTTTCTACTCGTTAGTTGGAATCAAATCCAAATAACACGACATTTCTAAAACTCTTTAAGCTAAAATATTTATATACGAGTAGATAACTTTATTAATATTAAGTAAATTTTCATAATTTTAGGTACTAAATGTAAATAACACTGTACAACAATTTCAAACTTTTTTCAAAATAACAGGGTTCTGTCAGTGGATTCTGGTAGAGGAGACCAAAAATATATATACGTGTATCGGCGTTTTGAAAGATCACATCGGAATTTTATTTTAGGGGGGGTTAAAGTTTTACCCCCTTTGCTTGTTCGTGCAGAATATCGGTATATAAAACTATGTGTTCTGTTCATCTGGGGTGTAGGGTATCTTCAGCAACTTTGTTGCAAATGTAAAGGCCTATATTTTTGTAGAATATATTAACCCTCTACCTTCTCCCCATAACGGTGATTTTTGCCTATATTTGAAGAAATCGTAAAAAACTCCCCTAAAAATGGGTGGGGCGGGTTGAAATGTTCTACAAAAATGTCGGCCATAAAATTTTACTGTATGTGTCAGAACACACCAAAGCCCAAAACTTAACACAAACTCCAAAAAACGCCCAAATTTAAGATAGTCTGTTAAGGGTTAATTTGTTATTCCTCGCATATGTAGGTTCTCCCAGCTCTGAAGAGAAGGTTGTTATTCAACAACTACCAAGAGTACTTTTGTTCTTCTTCATTATTTCTGTCATTATATTTTTGTCACTCAAAATTACCATAACGGAACTTTTGAGTGGCACGTTACTTACATCGTGGGTCAGCCAGTTAATCTTTTTATTTTCTTACAATATTCTACAAGGGAATTTGTAAGAATAATAATGACTGACTGTTTGGGAAAACTTGACTGGTTTTGCTACGTCTGTGGCAAGCATACCTTTATGGAACATAGGGTTTCATTTTTTACGAGCAAAGTGGAGGATATATATTAAATTTATTTTGAACTGGAAGTTTTTCCAGATGAGCCATGGGTGCCAAAACATATATGCCGAAATTGCTATATCGGATTGATGCTGTGGTCTAAATAATACAAGTTTTGATTTATATTTCATTATACGTACATATATATTTATATTTTGATTTTCAGTTTTCAACTGAAACTGAAGAGCATGGCGAACGGTTCCATCAGATATGTCTTCCTATTGAAAAACGCTATAAAGGCAAGAGCATTTTGTCTCTTATAACAGATTTATGTTGGACATTGTTTGTAATGGCGTCGAATTTCCAAAAGTGAAAAGAAAAGTGAATTAAAAATAAATGAACTTATGTATTTAATAAGTATTTCTCCTTGTATATGCGTTATTAATAGATTTCTTGTTTAAAGTCCTGAAGTATAATTTAATATAAAATAAATATTATTTAATTGTAAAATAAAATCATTATTTTTTTTTGCATCTCTCAATCTTGAATTTGTCCGGTTTTTTTTGTGTTTGTGTTAAGTTTTGGGCTTTGGTGTGTTCTGACATATATAGTAAAATTTTATGGCCATCATTTTTGTAGAACATTTCAACCCCGCCCCAGCCCTTTTTAGGGGAGTTTTTTACGATTTGTTAAAATATAGGCAAAAATCACCGTTATGTGGGGAAGCTAGAGGGTTAATATATTCCACAAAAATATAGGCCTTAACATTTGATACAAAGTTGCTGAAGATACCCTACACCTCAGATGAACAGAACACATAGTTTTATATACCGATATTCTGCACGAACTAGCAAAGGGGTGAAAACTTTAACCCCCCCCTAAAATAAAATTCTGATGTGATCTTTCAAAACGCCGATATACGTATGTACATATTTTTTTGGTCTCCTCTACCATAATCCATTGACAGAAACCTGTTATTTTTTTTTGTGTTGTACTGTGTAGTCAGGGACATCTTTGGCGGCAATCATTAAATGTAAGACAACATTTTTTCAGTGTTTACTTATCAATGAACGAATGTGTTTTATTCCAATGACATCATAGGCAATTCGAAGTGTATCTGAATTGTAAGCAAATACTACTTTTGAATTTGGCTTATATGGTAATGAGACATTATGCTGGGTTTTATATAGTTAAAGCAATTCCAACAACGAATTCAACCGTTTGCGTGTTGTTGATTTTGAACTACGCATAACTTCTCTACCTACCCTCGGTCCATTGCTTGAATTTAAAACTTAATTAAAACGTATGTCAGCAGAAATGTTCAACAATCTTGGAGTACATTTTTTCAGAGATTATTTTGCTGTTTCTTGCTACGTCCGTCCGGGCATACAATGCATCCGTCGTACCAACTACCAACATATGGTCGTAATATAGACAGACGGACGGGCGTATTAATGTTGCTTGCTGCCTGCCTTGAGCCGACGAACAGCATTGAGGCGTTTTTAGATTTTGCTTTTAAGCTTTCCTTGTCGTCGGATGTCGAACAGCAGTACCACGCGGCGGACGGCCAAAGCCTAAACTAACTAACTAACTAACCGCCAGTTGTAAAAGTTAATTTAAGTTTAACTGGTATTTGTTAATTAATGTTTTAATTTGTTAGAAAACAATTTCTATTTACGCTGCGTCACATCGACCGAGCGATGACGGACCGTCGCGGCAGTCGGAAGCATTCGTACCAAAACCTCTGCTGTGACGAGCGCAATTTAATGTCTTTCGCTTTTGGCCCATTCGATTTTCATGAAATGAAAAGTGTGCCTCGCCTGCCCCATTGGGACACGAAGTAAGTCTGAGGATCAGAAAAACACATACACACACATATGCGGCCAGCCCTGCAGCCAAAATTACTAGTTTGTACATAGAAATATACTAGTAGTTTTTTATATCAAACTAGTAACATATCTGTCCTTTTTATACCCTACACCACACTGTGGTCCAGGGTATTATGTGTTTGTGCATTTGTTTGTAACACCTAAAAGGAGAAGAGATAGACCCATCGTTTATTACACCGATCGAGAATCACTTCCTGAGTTGATTTAACCGTGACAGTCTGTCCGTCTGTAGATGTATCGTTGTAATCAAAGTGCAGGTCGTATTTATGGTCCGATTGTGATGAAATTTAGCACAGTGCTCTTTTTTGGCCTAAGGGCGATTCCTGTTGAAATTGGTCAAAATTGGTTCAGATTTACATATTGCTTCCATATATATTTACCTCCGATTTTAAATATATGCACTGTATAAGCAACAATTTTTAACCGATCTAAATAAAAATTGACTCAAACAAAATCTTTATACACTTAGAGATAATACTAAATTTGAGGTTCAGATTTAGATATAGTCCCCATATATATGTTACACCCGATTTGACATGTAAGCGCTGTAGAAAACCCTTTTTATACCCGACAGTGTGAAATTCGGCAGGGAGAGTTTACTTATTACATGAGTGATTCGGGGCCATACATATGTTACAACCGATTTGATACGTAAGCACTGTAGAAACCGTATTTTATATCCGATCAGTACGAAATTCGGCAGAGAGAGTTTTCTTATTGCATGGATTACATTCGGGGATAAGTTCATTTGGCAGAAAGAAGTTTTTAAATTTAGGAACTAAATTGGGGATAATCGGTAATAATATATTTTGTTTCTGCCTATTAAGTATTTAAGCGCTATTTATTGTCGGCGACTGACTTTAAGAGTCAGTCGCCGCCAGTGGTAGCGAACAGACGTGTTATTGCAGAGCGGATAGTATTTTCAACCTGTTCTCCCACCTACTACGCAACCACAAGGTGTGTTGTTCTTAAAGTGGTGGTCGAATTTGTTTGCATCGGTCTCCGGAGAGACATTTTGGAAGTAGTCTGGATGGCAAAAGAAATGATGAGGAAGATAAAGAAAACCCAAGGGGGGGTTCTAAGCAACCCCAGCTTTTAAAAGCTAGTGGGAACTCGGACTCATCAAGTGATAACAATATTACTATTGTTGAAAATCGGAAAAGACTGTCAGGGGCACAAAGAATGAAACTGAATAAGATGAACCAGCAGAAGATATTACAGGATGAATCTGACTCTTCTACATCTACTAAAACCCAGCCCAGCACGACACCCAGCACTTCGGAGAAACCTATTCAATCTACCAAAAAAAGGAGTTTCTAGTCAGAATCCGTTAATGGTGGGAGGTGAAGTTGATCCTGTTATTGAGAAGGTGAGCAAGCCCACCAAACCATCCATAAAAGAGGGGGCCTCAAACAAAAAGACCCATCCTAAAGGAAAAAGCAAGGTGGCTATAAAAAAGGTTAAGGAAGCACCATCTTATTCCCAAATAGCCAAAAAACATATTCTGGACGAACTACACTATGCCATAATTGATAGCAGTAGTGCGTCTGGCAGAATTCCCGAAGAGCAAAAGAGCATCTTCGAAGATTTGTTCTACACAAAGGTATTGGAGCACATTCTCGAATCTAATGATGGTCCAACAATCCAAGTAATGAGTTGCACGTTTGAGAGGGGCGTTTTGATGCTGAAACTGGCATCACAATGCTGTGTCGATCTCCTCGAAAAACTAGTGGAGAACATCCCCTCACCTTGGGACGGCGCAAAGCTGAAACTGGTGAGGAAAAGAGACATCCCTGTACTCATCAAAACATCTTTCTATGTCAGAGGATGGGCAAGTAAGGTACCGTCAGAGCGCATAATCAGCGTCATTGGCAAAAAAGATTCGAACCTTAAAGTGGGGAAGTGGGAAGTCTTCCATAGGAAAAATGATCCCAATGGTTATCTCCTGGTCTTGTCAAGACAAAAGGCATGGCATTTTTCGGGATTTAGAAAATCTTCTTTAAGATTGGAAAAAACCCCCTTGGTAGGACAGTTAAATCGAGCCCAAACACGAACGTACCGCCTGCAATGGCAAACGAAAATAGTGAACAGAAAGACGCGATTGAGACAATTCCAAAAAGTGAGGTGGAAGTGGTCGATAACATCGCCAAATTGCCGATAACATCATCAATTTTTCAGAAAGTTTACAGCAAAGGTGGTGATAAGGATATGAAAACTTTCCAAGAAGTGGTCGATAACATTACCAAATCGCCGATAATATCACCAATTTTGCAGAATGTTCCCAGCAATAGTGGTGATAGGAATAGGTACATAAAGAATCAAAACAAAGAGGGAAAGACAAAAAGTAACACCGCCTCCCAAAGAGGTCTTCTTGAAGAGTGTGTAATAGGTAGTAAAATGGAGGATAAAGACTCACTACCAAATAAGGAGGGAGTGCAACCAGATAGGATAGACGACTCCCAAAGGAAACTTTTACTGGAAAGACAATGATTGAGGTCATCCAGATAAACCTCCACCGGAGCGAAACGGCATCCATTGCTCTGATGGACATAATAAATAAAGGCAGGGTTCATGTTGCTTTGGTCCAGGAACTGTGGACAACTAGTAACAAAGTTACTGGATTAAACCATATGAACTTCAATCTTTTCTACGCTAACACAGATACTCGTCCAAGGACTTGTATTCTGTGCCATAAAAACTTATGCTATCATTTCGCTCCAGAGTTGTCAACATCGGACGCAACTGTGCTGATGCAAGGGAATGGAAGTATGTACCTGACGTCAGTATACCTGCCATTCGATGCGCCGAGTTCGAGCAATCACGGAGTGCCTCAGTAATACCACAAAGCCTAAATATGCCAACGAATTCACAGATGGCCAAATGGCGATCAAAGCAATAACATCGGAGAAGGTCAAATCCTGAAAAGTGTTAGACTGTAAAAGAACGATAAATAATTACTCAGTCCATGGTCAACTGCGTATTTTCTGGGTACAGGGACACAAAGGAGTGAGTGGAAATGAACGAGCAAACAGCTTGGCTTCAAAGGGCAGAGAGCTTCGAGTAATAGACTTGAAAAATTGGAAACCTTTCGAAGCCACGAAGGATGAGTTGAAGCACTGGGCAGCAATGGCTCACAAAACTGTGTGGAATAGAGCAACTGCAAAGATACTGTGGGGTGACCCAAATGAGAAGAAAACAAGTAGTTTTCTGAAACTAAACAAGATCGAGATTAGTAAGATGATGAGTGTTCTAACGGGACACTCAAGCTTACAGGCACATCTTCATCGCATAGGACTAGCAGAAAACGACGAGTGCAGGGCATGCAGGTAAAGATCAAGATCCCGATATTTCGGTTCCGACATATTGCCAGACTTGACTCATCTCAGAGGATATGACTGGAAGATACTGAGAAAATACGTGTCTACTACCGATTTTCTGTAACCCGTGGGGTATAAAAATCATAAATAAGGAGCGCACAACAGGCCGAACCACTGGTTTAAGTGTATGTCCATGGACATGAGACGTTTAAACGTCTCCTCTATTCAACCTAACCTTACCTAACCATTTAAGCGCTATTGAAACTGTATTTTACGTTTGATCTTTATACTATTTGGCAGAAATGTGGTTTTTGATCCAAGTTGATGAAAATTTGTTTACATTGTATATATACCCCTACCAATTTTTTCTTTCCGATTCTTGATCTATGAAAGAATACTGCGCATTTAAGTTTATCGTTTCAGATGTAGTTTATTAAGATCAACATCATCAACTCCTCCTTGGAATAAGCCTTGTTAGCAGGTGGAGCTAAGTACTTTTTTAACTGAAACGAAACCAATTGTTCCAAATTATTATCACAATGCTCATTTTCGCAATGTTAGGGTGGCGACTTTCAGTCTTTCTTAACTGGTTTCATATAACGAACTATTGATTTTAACATTGGCTTGTCATAGGCGACCAGCTGGTTCATTTATTTACAATTGAGTACTAGTTGTAATACAAGTTATTCTCAAAACTAGTTAATATCATATTCAATTATTAATGTGTTTGAGAAGAAGAAAGTAAAAGAGAACGGTGGTGGGAGAGTGACATGTGACGGGAGAACGACATGCGTCGCCAAGCAAGTAACGAATGATTTTTTAAGAGCTTTCGGATTTGATTTAAAGAAAACACATAAAATGTACGAAATCTTTATTTGAGTCGATAGAACGCTCTATGTAATTCACAGTTTATAGATAAAAAATAATGAAAATACGAAAGCAGCTGAGCCAAATACAGTATTGAACAAAGAAAGTAGCAAACAATCACCCTTTACTTGCTCGTAAAGCAGCTCAGCCAATCGTTTTTGCTTATTTCTCTGCTGCCGACGACAAGTAGGTACCAAGCAACTACTTGCTCGTAAAGTAGCTCAGACAATAGTTTTTATTAATTTCTCTGCTGCTGGCGGCAGAGGTGCGAATGGGTTTGCAACAGTCACATTGCAACTATCTTATGACTAGTTCAATACGCAACTAGAAAACATTTTAGCTGCAGGGTACTTTTCTCTCTTTGATTGTGTGGGAAAATGATTAATGTGCCATTTAATGGGTTGTGTACCAAATTGTCACCGATATAAGTGTCACTTGAGCCAGTGAATGCATGAAAATTTACGTCAACAATTCACTGTTTTGTTTGCACGTCCGACTGTCTGCAGCGATAAATGAAACTAGTATGCATAATGGTTTATAATAATTCGCTGCAATGGGCGAGTTCGCCGTAAACAATAGTAAGTAAATTATTGGACACATGAGCGTTATATGAAAATGTAACCAATTAAAATAAAATAATTAAAATAAATTCTTTAAATTGTGATGCAAAATATGAACTACTAGCTGGACCCGGTGCACTTCTCTGTCTCAAATTTCAGTTTTGTGAAAAAGAAACATATCATGTTTTTTGTACAAGAATCTCAATAACCCCAAAATAAATATTAGAGCAATAGGATGCCGATCACATGTATTTCTCAAAAGTGCATACTCTATGCAAAAGCACTTTCTAAAAGTATTTAAGGTAATTATGAGGGCCACAAATGTTACATAATGGAGATTTTGGTCTATAATTTAATCACGAATCGACTTACAAACGAACAACGCTTGCAGATTATTGAATTTTATTATCCAAGAAGATCCACTTTTTTATAATTGTGTTCAGCGACGAAGCTCATTTCTGCTTGAATGGATACATGAAGAAACAAAATTGCCGTATTTAGTGTGAATAGCAGCCAGAAGCATTGTAAGAACTGCCAATGAATCCCGAAAAATACACTGTCACGTTTGGGGTCGGTCAATTGGCCGCCTAGATCGTGCGACTTAACGCTTTTAGATTATTATCTGTAGTAATCACGCTAAAATCTGTAATACTTGAGCTAGGTGGTTGGAATTTGGTACATATACTTCTTATAACTGCAGGTATGTTTGGATTAAAAATGAGCAATATCGGTCCATTTTTTGATATAGCCCCCATATGCAGCATCTCTCCGATTTGACTTCTTAACGCCACCGAGACAAAAAATTTCAACTGATCGGTCTGAAAATTGGTAGCTGGGGTTAATTTATACCCGGAATCCTTCACACGAACAACGGTATTCATAGGTTCATGTTTTTATATAGGCCCCATACAAAGGTCCCTTTAGATTTGACTTCGTAAGGCCGCCTCAAATTTCAACGGATTGGGCTGGAATTTGGTATAATGAGTTTATTTGTATTCGAAACCATTTACATGCGATGGAATTTAATCCGTCTTTACTTGTTTTTAATCAAATCCGAAAGCTCTTAAAAAATCACTCTTTATTCACACTTGTACACAAATATTAGACTTTTACGTAGAACCTTGGTTTAAGAAAGAAAAAATTTAGTAATACGTACTTGAATCAAGCCGTAGCGGTGTCAAAAGTACGGTAGATACGGATTTTCTTAAACCAAGTACAAAATTCTTGATTCAAGTACGGATTTTTAAGCCCTGAATTCTGCATCTTATTAGGCTTGATTTTAAGCCGAAATATTCTTATTTCAAGCATAAAGCGATTTATTTAAGAATTATGTGATTGATTTGAGTGCGTAACGGGCTTCAATGAAGAAAATTTTGATTGAATTAAGCCTGTCCAATACTTGATTTAAGCCTAATAATACTTGATTTAAGCATGAGAATACTACTTAATTTGAACCTGATCAGTTCTTGAATTAAGCCTAACCAATAATCGATTTAAGCCTGATCATACTTGATTTATTGTGTTTTCGTTCTTTTTATATCTATATACCATTTATATTAATTATACCATTTTTGCCTATGTATTGCAAAGAATGCAAAAGACATTTTTTAAAATGGCATATCAAAATACAAGTGCTTGACAGCAAAAGTTAAAGTTTAGCTGCAATTATTCGATTTAAATATCAAACATATAAGGAAACATATCAAACATATAAACAAACATCAAGTTTACTTGATTTCAAGTATTATATACACATTGTAAGCATTTAAGCGCTTGATTTTTTCAATGTAATCCGAATTATACTTGTTTTAAAAAAGATTTATACTTGTTTGAAGTACGATTTCGGCTTAAATTAAGAATTTTTTATTAGAATTTAGTATGGCATTTTTCTTTCTGTGTAGTCAAAAATAGGGGAAAATATTTATTTTTGACACACAAAACGTAGAAAAGAAATTGTAAAAAATTAATTCTACATTTTTTAAGCTAGAAAGAAAAGATTGACAATTTAATAAGTGAATCTCCGCATAACTGAAAATATCGGACAACTGAAAAATTAATCACTCGCAAAATTTCAATTTTGTGTTAAATTGACTCCGCTGAAACTGAAAATTCCCCAAACAACCACAATTTATAAAAAAAAAATAAAAATTTAATAAACATAATGTTATGGGTTTCGAAAATCTTTTGACATTTTTAGGACCATCAAGCAAATACAAATGTCTGTAGCTAAAAATTTTATCGTAAAACCGTTTTTTTATATTCCGCTGGAAAACCCGGAAAAAAATCTTCTCTGAAAAAATAGAGTGGTTTGAAAAAACAGCGGTTTTATAGGCTTGTGAAAAAGGCATAACACATTTCGAAGTTACTTCTCTCGTCTTGAATGTGGGCTTTCCCTAAATGATCAACCTCAAAAAGGTTAATATGTTGGAGGAGTTAAACATGATAAAAATTATATGGACAAGGACAAGGTTGGATTAATTACTGGACACGAAACAGATTCAGTTGGGGAGACTGATGTTATTTCAGTTGCTCTGATGAAATTTTCGTCATTATGGACGTTGACGTAAATGTGACCTGTTGGGAGATGTAACAGATAGTGATATTATCGAACAGGTTACCGACTCTACGAATGTTGAAGACAACGATGATCATTTTGAAACTGATGAATCCATAGTCATTTTATTTAACACAAGCTTAAAAATTTGTTAAAAAAGTGCTGTTTGGAGCAAAGGCCAAAGAAAATGTTGCACTTTTTCCAGAAACGAAATGCATATGAATTACTTAAAATATAAAAAAATTATACCCATATAAATACGTTTGATTTTTTTATTTAGATCGGATAACCGAAACATTTTTCACTTAAGCGTCTTACAAAAAACAAGGATAACTGAAAAAAATTTGGTGCAGTTTTCCATTTTCAGTTAAGCGGAGTCGACTGGTCTAGTTATGACCCATATTATAAAAGTATGGAAATTAAAAAATATGTTATTGCATGTTTTATTTTGACAATTTAGTTTGGGAGGTTCAAGAAGGGATGTGGCCATAACACCCATTTTTCAATGGACTGTGAGTGCCATAGGGCAGTAATGGTAGATCGCTTTCACGTAGTGCACCCTGAGTTACGCCAAATGATCTTTGCAGTCAGGGGTAATCAACTGCACTTGTACGGAGCCTCGTTGATACCTGGGCGCCTCAACAAGTAATAGTTGTTGTGACACACAGTCCTTGCCACAGTACCGGGGCCTGGTGGACATGTTTCTCCCTTACAATAGTGGTTATTACAAAAAGGGTCACTTGCCTAGGATAATTATTGCTTCTAAAGCCAATGAGTCGGCTGAAAGGGCCACAAATTCAACTGTGTTAACGGCTAATAAAATCAAAAGTATCAGATCACCTAATAAGCCCCTGACTTCGAAAAAGGCAAGAGCACCTAATGTCACCATCAAAAGAACACTCACCAAGCCTTTCAATGAAGTGGCGAAGGAGAGTCTAGAGATGGCTGTTATAGACAGAAGTAGTAAGGATGGATCCATCCTCATGGACAAATGGAGCCATGTGCAATCAGGCATTATGGCTCATTAACTTGAAGTCCGTAGAGAAATGTAGGGCAAACCACCAATCTGCAACAAGGGCTGTGGAGTCGAGCCAAAACTACTCGACTCCGACTCCCGGAGTTGAATTTTAAAATCATTCGACACCGACTCCTGCTCGGACTCCGGCAGTTAAATAACATACATTTTTAAAATTATATTTCTACTAACACGTGAGTTTCTGTTATTGAAAATAAAATATAGCTTTGTTAAAAAAGAAAACACAAAAAACTAGGTATTCAATACCAGTAATTAAATAAAATTTTATTATTTATTTATCGACGCTTGACTTGCAAGCTGCAACTAATATGACAATTCTTTCAACATGGAAATTTCACTACATGGAAATTTCTTTCAACATGGAAATTTCACTATTTCTTGGCAATAAAAACACTTTCACACTAGGGAGGAAACCTATTGGAATTGGAGAAATCGGTTCAGGTCGATATTGCCCCCAGATATAAATGATTCTTTAGATTTGGCCTTGTAACGCTATGGAAGCTGTAATTCATATTCAATCTTTTTTTAATTAAGTAGGGTAGAATTTATTTATCAAAGAACTCATATTGTCGAATTTTAACAAATTCTGTTTAGATTTATAAGGTAATTTTATCTCATATTTATATTTAAAATATCAGAGTATATTCTACTCTAACAAGGTGTTGTACGGTATCATATAGTTGGCTTCGCTCGGCCTTTCATTACTTGTTTTTTACTCGCTGAGGAATAGTGTATGGTCTTGCAAAAAAAAACTTATTTTGTTAGCTTAATATAATCAGAGCTTTCCTAAAACTGTTGTACATAAAAACTCGATTATTTGGTTCATAGATATTTTTGGCATACTTAAATATTTGGTTAAAAGCTTCGAATATTTTATCCATCTATTTTATCAAAATAGTTTCCCCAAAATTTTTCGAGTGCAAATGTTATTTCACATAATTGGTAAATTTTGCACAAAACATCTTGGAGTCGACCATAATTTTTCGACTGTGGGATAATTTCTCAGACTCCGAATCCACAGCCCTGTCTGCAACAATGCAGGATGACATCAGGGGAGAGTAAAGCTCTTATATTTCGGTGATGCCAGATCTGTAGACCTGTATAAGGCAGCTCTGAGTCGAGCGGATGAAGTGTGGCAGGGCGCCCAGTAGGATGTTGTCGAAAAAAACAACATCCCTAGTCACCCTAGAGCCATCACCTGGGTTACAGAAGAGCCCTCCAACTCGGCTAACATATTAGAGATAATAAGAGACTACAATCCTCGTCTGCCGACCCATAACACTATGCAACAAAATTTTTGTCCAAGGGATGTGGATAAGAGTATCTGGTGCAATTAGGTGTCACAAACACGAAAAAAAATATTAAAAAAATTTTTTATGGTAATTTTTTTTTTAATTCCAGCTTTCATGGAATGTACAGTATTTGGACCATAATATTTCAAGATTGAGCCGTGTAATTAAAGGGAATTGTGAGGGCTACATATGCTGCAAATATCGCTTTCACGTAGAATCGTTGGTTTAGTAACAGTCGTCAAAAATATGAGAAAAAAAGAATTTTTTTTAAAAACACTTTTTCCTGATACAAAAAATAGATAAAATTTTATCACATTTTTAAAAAGCCAGCATGCTAACGAAGAAAACACTGTATATTTGAAAAAAAAATCTATGGATAGATTTAAAAGTTATGAGCCACTTTGTAAATGTTAGGGAAATTCAAAAAAGTCTTGTTTCATATTTTTTCGTTTTTAAATGATGTTTCTGCTTATATTGAATTCGCCATATGTAAGAGAGACATTGCACTTGCATTTTATTATATGAGGATTGATGTCAGACATTATAAAATTATAGAGAGGACGAGGTTTTATGGCCGTTTGTAACCCTCCATAAAACAATGTGAGAGCTATATTCGATGAGATCCGCTCAGGTAGAGCGTCATACAAAAATATTTGTGGTTTTTTATTTTATTTATCCATTCAGTTACGCCTTTTAGGGACATGGATATCCCATTCGTATACATATACAGGTAGTAAAATTATATGTACGCAATACAAAGTAGTACGAAGCAAACTATATGTCAGCTACAGGTCGTGCAACTTATGAACCTTAAACCCGGAATTTATGAATGAAATTTCTTATTAATAAATTAGTGTAATTCAGCGCCTTAAAGAGATAGGTCGATTTTCTGAAAAATATTACAAAGTTATATTTCGAAGTATGAGTAAAAGGCAAAGAACTTTTCAATGTGTAAATGATCCCGACAATTTCTGCGGATGTGCGTTTAGTAAAAAATGTGAACGAACCGTTGACACCTAGTATTTTGTGTAATTCGTGCCATGTAAATCTTTATTTATTTATTTAATGATTATACTAATAACTAAATTATAAGCATAACGGATAAAGCCATGACTGCAGAGGTCTTAGCCTTTGAGCAATAACTACTACTTTATGAAAACTTCAATGTAGGAATTACTTAGTTATATGATAGTTAGAAATAGTATATAAGGAATTCAAAATGCTTAATAGTAAATGTGTATACATAGTAAATATTGTATAGAATTGTAAAGGTTACATATTTTCAAGAACTTTATTAAACTTGTTTTATTACTACTATTATCTATGTTTGTTAACATTTCCAAAATAGTTTTGTCTGGTATATTTCTATTTTCGAGAGTTTTTAGATTTGGACACAACGAAAAATGTTGCATGCTAGATATATTTGATTTGCAAAGAATGCAAAGTTTGTCTTTTTGTTTGTCCATTATGTGGTCATGAGTAAATTTACAGTGGCCTAGCCTTAGTCGAAGAATTGTGATTTGATCTTTTCTAGTCAATAATTTATCGTTTTTGAGGTAGTCCAATAAACATTTCTTATTATACCCTACACCACTCTGTGGTACAGGGTATTATAAGTTTGTTTCACGGCAGATGTTTGTAACACCTGAAAATAACACAGCTAGACCCACCTTAAAGTATACCGATCGACTCAGAATCACTAGCTGAGTCGATTTAACGATGTCTGTCCGTCCGTCTGTCCATGTAAAGTTGTTCGTCGACTACAGGTCGCAATTTCACTCCGATCGTTCTGAAATTTTGCAGTTTAGAGTATTTCGCGGCTGTTAAGATCGCTATTGAATTTGGTTTAAATCGGTTCAGATTTAGATATAGCTCCCATATATATCTTTCGTCCGATTTGGCCCTTTAGTCCTATAGAAGCTGTATTTTACATCCGATCGTTTTGAAATTTAGAATGGTAGAGTTTCTTGATCCATGAACCAACATTGCCGAATTTGAAGAAAATCGGTTAAGATTTAGCTATAGCTCCCATATATATGTTTCGTCCGATTTGGCCCTTTAGTCCTATAGAAGCTGTATTTTACATCCGATCGTTTTGAAATTTAGAATGGTAGAGTTTCTTGATCCATGAACCAATATTGCCGAATTTGAAGAAAATCGGTTCAGATTTAGATATAGCTCCCATATATATCTTTCGTCCGATTTGGTCCTTTAGTCCTATAGAAGCTGTATTTTACATCCGATCGTTTTGAAATTTAGAATGGTAGAGTTTCTTGATCCATGAACCAACATTGCCGAATTTGAAGAAAATCGGTTAAGATTTAGCTATAGCTCCCATATATATGTTTCATCCGATTTGGCTCTTTAGATCCAATCGTTTTTATACCCTACACCACACTGTGGTACAGGGTATTATTTAAGTATAAAATGTCCCAAAAGTAAATTTATGTAAACAATTTATACATGAATTACAAAATTTATATATCAGAGTTATTCAATATTACAAGAGTGGTGTAGGGTATTATATAGTCGGCACCGCCCGACTTTAGCCTTTCCTTACTGGTTTATATTTATAGATTTGTACCAATTAGAGGTCGAATTCCAAATTTCAGTTTGTTTTGTAGTAAATATTGAATTGATATATTTTTTAACGTCATTTGTCGACAGATTATCAGTGCCGATCAAAGGACGATTTATAGCAGACTTTGCGGCTATATCAGCTAGTTCATTTCCAAATAGGTTTTTATGTCCTGGGATCCAAATAAGTTTACATTTAGGATTTTGTTGGATCAGTATATCCCTAATGGTGTTAGGGTAGAAGTCATTGTTATTAAGGTTTGAAATAGAGTCTAGGGCAGATAAAGAATCTGTAAAGATAGCATGTTTTTGGTTGGTCTTTTTTGCGAACTGAATGGCTTCGAGTATTGCTATAATTTCAGATGAGAAACTTGAACTATACTCTGGTAAATTAGTGATTTTAAGAACCTGTTCGGTTTGTACAATGCTGTAGCTTACATTTCCATTGCACTTTGATCCATCAGTGTATATAAAATTGTATTCTTTCATTTTATCTTGTATATTGTGTAATTCGTTTTGATATATTTCCGTGATAGTGTGTTCTTTAATATATATCCTTAGGGAGGTATCTACAATCGATGGTTCGAATTTCCAGAAAGGTTTGTATGTTCTTCTCGTTTTTTGGTTATATGATATGCACCATTCATCGCATAGAGATACTATACGATAGAGTATGGAATCCGTAATTTTAAATACTTTTGTTTTTATACCCTCACTTTAGTGTGACGAGGGTATATATCATTTGCTACGGAAAAAAGTGTAACACGTCGAAGGAGTGACCTAAGACCCCAAGTATGTTCGGAGGAAATCCGTTTTGGGTCATTTTAAGTCGAATGAGCAATGTCCGTCCGTCTGTCTGTCTGTCTGTGTGTCTGCTGGCTGGTGCGCACGATAACTCTCGAAAGGAGTAACCGATTGACCTCAAATTTGGTATGTGGTAATATTTTTTTCTATCTCCGGCTAAGTTCGAAGATGGGCCATATCGGTCCACTCCTTCTAGTACCTCCCCCACAAAGGGTTAAAATGTTGTGAAAAATTGATTCTTTAATAATTGCTATACTACTTATTCGAATCTTCTGAAATTCCACACATACTATTAGCTTATTAGCCGCTATCAACTCGAGAAAAATGGTCGAAGTCGCCACGTCCCTTTTGGTACCTCCCACACAAATGCACCATTTTGCACCAAAAGTTAACAGATTATAACATTAAACCCAGTGTATAAAAATACTTGAAATTTAGCACAGTGTAATGTTTTTATAGTGTCTATAGTCCTGTGAAAAATGGGCGTTATTGCCACGCCCCTCTTTGTACCTCCCACACAAAATTCCCAAATCATACCACAATTTAATGTCTCACAACGTTTATACCAGTGTACATAAATGCTTATAAGTCGGCACAGTGCAATGAATTTAAAGTATCTAATGTTCAGCAAAAAAAAAGGTGTATTTGATAAACCACTTCTGGTACCTCCCACACAAATTGACAGAATAATTCGAGTAATATTCAATATTACATTACTCACAAAGTGATGGTATACCTTAGTCGGTTTACCCGACTGAAACTTTCTTACTTGTTTTAACTTTATTTAAGAGTTTTGGTATAGGAGATCCATCATTGATTATGATGGTTTTGATGGTTTTGAAGAGCTTACAAGTATGTAAGAATCTGTAATTTTCTACGGTAGAAATATTAACTTCCTGGAGCATGTTTGATATTCTTGTTGTTCTGTGAGCACCAAGAGATATTCTTAATGCAGAATTGATGATAGATTTAATTTTATTTATATTACTTTTAGCCGTACATCCATAAAGGTATATACCGTAAACTATTTTGGAGATTAGTAATGATTTTATTAGGGAAACTAAGGAGAATGTATTGCAACAAAATTTCTTGTTGGAAAGACATTTTATTATGTTTAGTTGTCTATTTAAAGAAGTGGTCAATTGGTCAATGTGTTGCTTCCAACTGTAGCGTTTATTAAAGATTATCCCAAGTATTTTTAAGTTATCAACCGACTGTATGTGAAAGTTGTTGCATTTTAGAGTGGGTAAACACTTTCTTTTTCTGCATATATGTAGATGTTTACACTTGTTAAGTGATTGTTGGGCTCCAGAATAGTTACACCAACCCTCTACTAGGTTACTAGGTTATCGATATTTACATATCTTTGATTTTTTCTCTTAAGTTTTTTTATTATAACAAAATCGTCAGCATACGCTATAAAATCCAGATTTTTGTGTAATTTAATAGTTTCTGAAAGTTTATTGTATGCTATTAAGAATAGAATTACCGAAAGGGGTGAGCCTTGTGGGATGCCGTTTGAAAGTGTTCTAGGATCTGAATAATATGTGCTTACTCGGACCCAGATTTTCCTCTTTGTTAAAAAAATTTTAACATAGTTATAAATTTTCGGTCCTATGTTCCAATCTTCCAGTTGGTTCAAAATAGTATGCATACCGATTTTGTCAAAAGCCTTGGCGAAATCGAGAGATACTATCGATATGTGTTTACTGGTTTTGAGGGATTTTTTTATAAAGTAGTCTATATAGATAAATGGATCAGCTATCGATTTCCCTTTTTTAAAGCCAAATTGGTTACTATTGATAAGTTTGTTGGCGGTGACAAACCACCATAGTCTGTTGGCAATTATTTTGTCCAGTACTTTTGAACAACAAGGATTTAAGGATATTGGGCGGTACGAGTTTAGAGATGTTTTGTTGCTATTGGGTTTCAGGATTGGAATAATTAAGCTATTTTTGTAGAATTGAGGTATGAATGTATTAAATATATTGTTGTATAGAGTGAACAATCGTTTTTTTGCTGACATTGAAAGATGTTTTATCATTTTATATGATATTCCGTCAATACCGGGCGTTTTGCCTTTAAGTTTGGATAAAGCGCTAGTGAATTCAATGAAAGTAATGCTGCTTTCAATAGTTGCAGCGTTTTTGCATGGCACTAAATATTTTGTTTCTTGAATAACTTATTTTTTGGCGTTTTGAAATGTTTGAGGAAAATTAGAATCTTCTGAGGAAGAAGACCAGAAATTGCAATAGGCATTAGCAATATCAGATCTGTCAGTAATTGTTGTCTTACCGTTTGTAGAAATACAGTGTATTCCTCTTTTTGGATTGATTCCACAAAATCTGCGGATATTAGTCCAAATTTTTTCCGGTGGTGTAGTTGTATTAATTTCTGACGTAAATTTTTCGATTGATAATTTTTTAGAAGTTTTAAGTTCCCTTTTATATATTGCATTCATTTTTCGGTAGTTAATAAGGTTTACATTTGTACTATTTTTCTTGAATTTGTTAAAAAGGTGATTCCTCTTCTTTTTTAATTGTTCCAATTTATGGTTCCGCCATGGAACAAATGGTCTGTTATTAAGAGGTGGATATCGTGAAATTGTTTCATTGGCACTCTGAAGTATTATTTTTTGAATATTGGCTGCTTCTTTATAAATATTTGAACTGAAAGGTCTTTCCGAGCAATACTTATGTGATACTGCTTCGTATTGGGGCCAATCAGCTTTATTCATATTAAAAAGCGCTTTGTAACGCATACTGTTTTCTGATTGATTGTCGAAAAAACAGGATGTTAAAATGGGGTAGTGATCACTACCGTAAAGGTCGGTTTCAATTTCCCAATTGGAATGAATTGCTAATGATGGTGAAGCTATAGTTAAGTCAATGTGTGTAAATGTTTTGTGGGTTGAGAAATGTGTAGGGGAACCATCGTTTAAAACAATGAAATTCGATTGACTAATAAATTTTGTCCAAATTTTACCTTTGGCATTATTGGTTTTAGAGCCCCACAACGAATGCCAACAATTCATGTCACCGGTTATCAAAATCGGTTCACAGAAAGGCTGGTAAAGTGGTTCAAGGTCAGTAAGGGAATATGATGTTGCTGGGTTTATATAAGCAGAGAAAATTGTAAAAGTAATTTTTGAGAAAATTTTTACAGCTACCGAATCTAGGATATTGTTAATACCGATAAATTCGTGCTGTATTGAATTATGTACTAACAAAGCTGCGTTTTTAGACATATATAAACAAAAATTTATTGGAATTGGAATAGGATTTTGATTTTTAAAGTGCGTCTCCTGTAAAGACACTATAGCTGGTTTGTGCTTTTTTATGAGTGTTTGCAGTTCATTGAAGTTATTATTGTAACCTTGAATGTTCCATTGAAGTATCTTTAGGGTCATAAGATTCAAATAAATACAGATACATTGTTTGAGAAAGAAATACATTTAAAGAATAAGAGAGAACTGCATAAGAGATATTAAGAGATAGTAGTTTCTTAAACATTGAATGAGAGAGATTGGAAGTTAAAAAATAAAAGAGTCTCATATAAAATAAATGAAGAGAAAATACTCTCTTGAGCAGTTGAAATTCAGTATCAATGATAAAGACTGCGTATACTATTATTGCAACAACTGCAACAACAGTAAACGAAACTTCAATCGTTGATCTCAATTCGCCGAATAAGAGAGTACGTGAGATTTTGTAAATATTTATTTTACTCATCCGAATCAATGCCGTTAGATTCGCTTTCATGATTCTTGCAGTGTTTCTTTGCATCGTTGATTAATAGATTTTTGCAATTTGGAATGCCAATGATTTGTAGACAACCATCCATTCACGATACGGACTGCTATTTTTGTATAAGTTAATAGATTGGAGTAGGATGTGTCCAAGTATAGCTAACAGCCTAATAACGGAAACATCATCAAGTTCAACAAGTTAATCAAACATACAATTTAAAGGAATGGCGGTTACTTGTTGACAGCGGTAAAGAAAGTTTGAAATCAGTACATTTACACAACGGAAATCAGGAACCGTCGATTCCCAATGTTAATGCTGTCAACACTAAGGAATCATACGAAACAATGACTAAATTGATAAAATACCTAAAATATGAACAATACTGGAACATTTGCTGCGATTTAAAAGTAGTTGGTATGTTATGCCTCTGGGATAGCCGATATTTTGCCACCACGGCATATTAAGCTGGGGCTCTTTAAAATCTTTGTAAAAGCCTTAAGGAAAGATGCAATTCACTCTCATATTTAAAAAGTTTATTTAAAAGTCTTTCTTTTCAAAAAATCGAAGAAGGAGATTTTGATGGGCCTAAAATAAGGAAACTGATGAATGATGTGAATTTCGAATCATATTTGACGTCGGATGAAATTGCATGGAGGTCTTTTAAGCTTGTAGTTTCAAATTTCCCTGGATCCAATAAAGCCCGCAATATGAAACAATGATAAAGGATTTGTTAAAAAATTATGAAAAATTGGTTAGAAATATATTTTTTTATATTTAGGTATATAACACATATTTATGTATTCTTCTAACTTATTTTTTCGCTTTATGTATTCCAACAGGCGTAAATATGTTCCTCAAAATTCATTTCTTGCATTCTTAACAAAGAACTCACAATTACTTCTAATGAAACTTGTTCATGTAAATAATCTCAAATGTACATAATATAAATAAAAGTAATAAATAAAATCGCTATTTAAACAGAAATTAAAAAAAGATTTTTTGAAATTCTCTTACCTCTACCAAAAGGGCTATAATTTCTACATTTACACGCTGAAAAAAAATCGCTTCTGTAGTATATTGTTCCAAACATATTCTGCTGGAAACATACATATGTTTAGGGTACAGTCCAAATATATAATATTTGACACTCACACATATTATATGTTTGGGAGGATGTTGTTCTAAAAAAATTACGTTTTCATCCTTATATTTTTTTATATGGAAATAATATTTCCGAAACAATGATTAATTTGTATTTAAATATTTTGGCAATGTATAGATGCCTTAATTTATTTTTTTTTAGAAAATAAAGGTTAAATTTTTTTTAAATTTTATATGTTTGTAAAATTCTATTAAAATTTAAATCGTATAATCTTTCGTAACGAAAAATAGCATTGGTGGATTAACAATTGGACTATTTATAAACTAAAAATTAGTGCTGTAAAACAAAAGAAAATGCTGCTTACGACATTTTTAACTATAAAGTAGGAGTATAACACGAAATTTGGGAAAAAATAAAATTAAAAATTGACAAAGTCAGCAAAGTTAAAATATTTCTTTTAATGTAATGTATTTGGATGAATTCTTAAACAATATCTTTGTTTGTGTCTAAACACATATTTTATTTGTACAGTCAGTTCGCAAATATATTTTGTTGTAATATATTAATATATGCGTTCTAAACAAATTTTTGAAAAAAATTTACTTTTTCCAATTTGTTTAATGACTGTTACTAAACCACTGTTTCTACGTGAAAGAGATATTTCCAACATTGGTAGTCCACATAATTAGCTTAAATTTAACGTATAAGTCGACCTGATCGGGAAAATTATAGTGCAAATACTAAGGGTACCTTCGACGATAATAGTACTTTTAATAAAAAATTATTTAAAAAAAAAATTATCCATAAAAAAATTTTTGGTTTTGATTTTATATAACAGTATGCCACAATCTATACAAAAAAATAATTTTTAGGTCTAGGACGCAAAACAATTTTTTTTGTTGCGTAGTGTATAGGGTGTCCAAAAAACCGGTTATTTCCGAAAAGCGGTTTTCGGTTTAACCGAAATATTACTTTTTCTAAAACCCGGTTTTCGGTTATTATTTTTTGTCGAAACCGGTTAACCGGTTTTTAGGCCGGTTTTTAAATAACATACGAAAGTGATTAAAATTTCATTAAATGTTTATTGTAAAACAAAAAATAACTAACAATCATTTGTAGTACAAATTAGTAAACAAAAATAGATTATTATTTCCTTAAAAAATAAAAAATCATTTAGAATGTTTTTTATAATAATATCTTAAAAATAGAATACAATTTAAATGATTATTTTTAATCGATTTTTCTTTTAATTTTTGGCGTTGAAAAAGCTCACAAACGTTGATGTAGTCAATATTAGTCCGATAGTCATTCTTAAACTTTTCAAAAAAAAAAAACAAAGTCATCATACAATGTTGCTTGCCTTTCGTTTTTCGATTCTGTGTGTGATTATGTCCAAAATTAAATTATTTGACTCATCAATATTACAACTTATATATCAAACCGAATCAAAGGTATCTGGCTGTTCTGTCGGGATTTAACATCGCAAAAAAGTCGAAGCTATTTGACTTTCCGTTCTTGAACGTATGCATGAAGTGCTCTGTGCTTCATGGACGACTTATTGAATGCTTTGCTGTACTTCTTGACTTTATTTATTACATCATGGATATCAATAATAAAGGATATCATTTTCAAGATCAGTGAATTCATATTCACTTTCAGAATATTCAGAACAACTGTCAGAATTATCCACCTCATTGTTGTTATTTGTTGCATTTTATATAAATGGTATCCCCAACAAGTAGAAAAAATAGATCAATACTTTAATTTTTGTTTTAAACAATAAATAAAAAAACCGGTTAACCGACATGAAAAAACCGGCTTTCTCGGTTAACCGAAAATGAAATTTTTTAAGAAACCGGTTACGGGTTTGGTTGGCAAAACCGGATAACCGGTCCCGGTTTTGGACACCCTAGTAGTGTAATTGGAAAATTGGCACGGCGGTTGAGGCGGATGGTAAAAAGTGGCAGGTCAATTTGGTCCTTATGGCTGAATCCACCTCTCATAAGTGCAGTAGTTATCGTCCTGATACAGGAGACCTACGTAGTAGGAGGAAGGGTGTGCGGTATCAGGACACCCAACTTTAAACTGCTTTTGGCCAACTTTGAAGGCACCCCAAGAACTTGCATTTTGGCCATCTTTCTCCTGACTTATTTAAGTGGTAAAGACCAAACAGCTGTTTGTCTGGAGATCGGTAATGAAGACCTTATGAAGATGTAGTACCGACCGCACTCTTGAGGGAATTAGTAGAAGAAGCAACGTCTGACGAGCTCGAGCTGATTATTGGCGCAGACACGAACGCTCGTCATACTATCTGGTGTAGTACGGATATAAACAATAGGGGTGACTCGCTTCTTGACTATATTCTAAGTACCAACCGAGCTATTTGTAACATAGGCAATAAACCGACCTTTACACTTAAAGACAGGCAAGAAGTACTCGACGTAACGTTTGCTACTGACCGGGTGTCAGACAAAATTATTGGGTGGAGTGTACTGGACGATCACTCATTCCCAGATCACCATTATATACAGTTCAAACTCGCTGGAAAAGCGCCTAAATCTGCAATCCACAGAAATGTGAGGAAGACAAAGTGGCACCTGTATGAGAAGAACTTCAAAAAAGTCCACAACTCTAAACTTTTGTATAACCCGAATGACAAAGCCGGTTGTATAATCTGGTCGAGTATATAATCACATCATCCAAAAACAAGGTACAAGGGTAAAACTAAACCTCAGTGTGGACTTCTGAGCTAACGGCTAGGAAAAAGACCTGCAATAAGCTATTCAACAGGGAGAAATCTACTGGTGTCGCTAATGATTGAGATGCCTACATATAAAGAGCAATTCAAGATACATAAGAAGGAGCTTAGGAAGGTTCAAAGACACTTTGGTATACCTTCTGTGGCGAAGTGGAAAAGGTCTCCGACGCCGCAAGGCTGAGGAAGAAACTATCTGCTTCACCCTGTAAAGTGGGTTATTTACAGGATGAGGCGAATAACTGGACCAAAATCAGCAAGCAGTCGCTCAATGTACTGCTCGGCACACATTTCCCGGGGAACTCCCTAACAGAACCAGAGGACTGCGAGCGTCGCTAGCTTGTTGACTGAGAGATCCAGAATAAGCTGGGCTATTAACAGCTTTGAGCCCTTCAAGTGGACCAGACGGCATCACTCCAACAGAAATCATAAATGTCAAAGTACATTATCCCCTGGCTTGAGAAAATTTATGTAGGCTGCATCAGGCTTTCATACATACCCAAAGCGGAAAAGATATCGCACACTAGGCCAAAAGACTTCAGACCAATTAGCCTTTCCCCCTTTCTATTGAAAGGTCTGGAAAGACTTTTAGATAATTTCATTAGGGAAAACCTGGATACAAAGTTCCTGTCGGGGAACCAACATGCTTACAATAAGGGGGAGTCTACAGAATCAGCCCTGCACGAACTTGTGAGCACTATCGAATCGTCTCTGCATTTCAAGCAATTCACCATCGTGGCATTTCTTGACATATAAGGGGCTTTCAACAAACATTCACTCAGATGCGGTAATTGCGGCACTGTCACGTCTAAAAGTTAACTCTAGTTTGATTAGACTAATTCAAAGTCTGCTGAACAGAAGACGCATAACAGCATGTCTAGGGTCCACAACTCTAAGTAGGTTTGTGAACAGAGGGACCCCACAAGGAGGAGTACTGTCTCCACTAATTTGGAACCTAGCAGTGAATGAAATCCTGCTACATCTAGAACGTTGTTGCTGCAAGGTCGTGGCATATGCGGACGACGTGGCAATCGCAGTGAGTGGCAAATTCAAAAACGTCCTCAGAGACATCCTACAGGTGGCTCTGAACAAGTTGGCAAGATGGGCTAGAAGCAGCGGTTTGGGCGTTAACCCAAACAAGACAGAATTGGTTCTCTTTACTAGGATGAATAATGTCCCACATGTGGACCCTCCACCTCGGATAAATTGAACAGATCTAGTCTTTTCTGAAAGTGCAAAATTTTTAGGAATAATTCTAGATAGAAAACTGTTATTTAGACTTAACTTATTGGAACGTATAAGGAAGGCCAACGTCGCCTTATATTCCTGCAAAAAGGCTGTAGGGTCGCGGTGGGGCCTATCTCCTAAAATCGTCCATTGGATATACATATTTAGCAGTAGTTCGTCCAATACTGTTATACGGTATTGTGGTGTGGTGGACGGCAACTGACAAACTAACCATCACCAACCTACTAACAAAGGTTCAAAGAACTGCCTGCCTGTGCATAAGCGGAGGACTACAGCGACTGAGTCTCTACAAGCCCTACTCCACATACTGCCCATTTATATAGATGAATGGGTTGGCAGAATACCAGGTAATAGAAACCATCTCCACTTCTATTCTGATGTTTCGAACCTTGATGAAAAGTTTGGCTTCGGAGTACACTGTGAAGAACTTAGTTTGGATATAGCTCATACATAGGCTATCCGATACATGCAGTATCTATCAAGCCTCAATAATGGCAATATGGGAAGTCGCCAAGTCGGTGAGTCGCAAGATGGTAACCAACACTGGCGTTGTCATGTACTCGGACAGCCAGACTGCCATCAAATTTCTGGAGGCCATATCCCTAAATTCACAAACAGCCCTCGACTGCCGCAGATCTCTTAACGAGATGAGCCTGAGAAAATGATCATTTTTTTTTGCAAAAATGACACCAAAGCCCCAAATCTTTGGTGGTCCATAAAAAAAGTGCATGACTTTGGGCAAAACTGGGTGACACGGGGTTTTTTGGCCCTTTATCAAGTAGTGGTTTCCGTGTATAGTTATATTTTTTCGTGTTGCACTGTGTAACCAGGTCCCTGGTATTATTTCCCATTTCGGCCGCTGGTAATTTTTGCACGGCACGATATCCAATTCGTGAACGTCTGTCTGACATACGACAAAACAAATTAAAATACGGTTCGTCCATCCATACAATTTGTTTGCTTTGCTGAACTTATTGATTAATCATTCTGACGTGTTCCGCTCGCTTAATCTTGTTTTCACTCGAATTCATATTGAAGGGTTGCTTGTGAACCTTCTTACAAGTAAATAATTTCCCTTCTAAATAATTCCAAACTGTTGTGGGCGTAACGGAATCGTTAAACTCTGAAAAATGCAATCAGTTTCAATTCACGCCATAAGGACAGCGATATGCACATCCGTCAACTTAAAGGGGCTTTCCACCGCCTCTATGTTTTCTTTCTATGGTACTACTTGCAAACCAACGGTGCGCTGCTTTGTAGTTTATTCCTAAAGAAGAAGTCAGTGCTGCCCAATCTTCACCTCGTGACCCTGCGCTAACAATTCTATCTCTATCCTATATAAGGTTGTATTTGTATTTTCGGCGTTGACACAATTCTTTTCCTACAAAAATAATAAACAAAAATTAAATACACTAAAAATACCACACAATTCTAACTTGCCAAATATTTCTGCTCTGCAGATTGGACAATTTAAAATTCCGGTGAAGAATGTTTCCACCCAATGTGTGTGGAAGAAGCGTTTGTAATCTTAGAACTTATGGTGATTTCGTTTCTGGAAAATAAAATACAATAATAATGTCACCACATCATGTTGCGACATTTTAAAAGTTCCCCCTGCACCCTCTGCTAATTTTGCATGCGAACAATCGAACAAAAATCTTCCGGTGAGTAAAACCCATACCTACATTATGGCGCAACCTTTTGGACGTGCATTAAGAATGCACGTTTTCATTTAGGTTTGGTTCAGACGTCTGCTTTTTGAAGGTACTACACTCCACACCGTGGACTGGGCTAAGTATTGAAAATGCGATATTTTCGCATTTGCGTAGTGTAACAATTTTACAAACGAAATCAAACCCCGTTCTTAAGTCCACACCATTTTTACAAACAAACTTAAAAAAGCGGTTTCAGTGTAAATTGTAGTAAACATTTGACATCTTTTTGCACAAACGAAATCACCATTAGTCACGGGTTTGTATTGCATATTGCTCCAATGATCTGGTTATATGTTGCGTTTCGGGGAAATATATATAGACTATAGATATTGATTGTCTATCCGTGGTATGTAAACATTAAAACAAAGAACAAATTTTCAAATCATATAAATAAATTGTAATATTCGATAAATTCAGTAAAAAGTTTCTCATTAAAAAATTTACATTTTCCAATACGAGTATGGTTTTATATTCTCACAATACAAATTTACAATTACCAACACAAATTTACATGTTTTCATTGCAAACTTGAAAAGGTGTAGTAAGATCGTGGGTATTCTTACAGGGCACACAGGCTTACTATCGCATCCTCATAAAATAGGTGGTGTAGATAAAAGCGTCTGTAAGGCATGCGGAGAGGATGAAGAAACGTTGGAGAACTTTCTCTGCCAGTGCCCAGCGTTCGCGAACAATAGATCCCGTTTCTTGGGAAACGACTCTTTACTCTTTACTCAACTTAGTGGAGCAGACATTAAAACAATAAAGGACTATGTCAATAGTACAGAGTTCCTAAAATAACTTATCAGGACCAAACCATTAAACAATTAGGGCGCACAACAGGCCGAATGCTGTCTTATGTGTATGTCCAAGGTAATGATGTGGACCAATCCACCACCTCTTCTCAACCTAACCAAACCAAGTACTGGAATCCATGTCATAGGACTATAATTATACCCTCACTTTGGTGTGACGAGGGTATATATCATTTGCTACGGAAAAAAGTGTAACACATCGAAGGAGTGACCTAAGACCCCAAGTATGTTCGGCGGAAATCCGTTTTGGGTCATTTTAAGTCGAATGAGCAATGTCCGTCCGTCTGTCTGTCTGTCTGTCTGTCTGTGTGTCTGCTGGCTGGTGCGGACGATAACTCTCGAAAGGACTAACCGATTGACTTCAAATTTGGTATGTGGTAATATTTTTTTCTATCTCCGGCTAAGTTCGAAGATGGGCCATATTGGTCCACTCCTTCTGGTACCTCCCCCACAAAGGGTTAAAATGTTGTGAAATATAGATTCTTTAATGACTGCTATTATACGTATTCGAATCTTCTGAAATTCCACACATAGTATTAGTTTGTTAGTCGCTATCAACTCGAGGAAAATGGGCGAAATTGCCACGCCCCTTTTGGTACCTCCCACACAAATGCACCATTTTGCACTAAAAGTTAAAAGCTTATAACATTAATACCAGTGTTTAGAAATACTTGAAATTGTGTACAGTGTAATGCTTTTAAAGTGCCTACAGTCCAGTGAAAAATGGGCGTTATTGCCGCGCCCCTTTTGGTACCTCCCACACAAATGCATCATTTTGCACCAAAAGTGAACAGCTTATAACATTAATACCAGTGTATAAAAATACTTGAAATTTTGTACAGCGTAATGTTTTTATAGTGCCTACAGTCCATTGATAAATGGGCGTTATTGTCACGCACCTTTTGGTACCTCTCCCACAAAGGTACATTTTGCACCAAATGTTATCAGTTTATAACATTAATATCAGTATATACAATTACTTGAAATTTTGTACGTGCTTATCACCACGTCCAGTGAAAAATGAGAGTTATCACCACGCCCCTTTTTGTACCTCCCACACAAAATGGCCAAATTATACCACAATTTCAACGTTAATATACCAGTCCATATAAACGGTTACAATTAGGCACAGTGCAATATATTTAAAGTATCTACTGTTCAGCGAAATATAGGTGTATTTCTTAAACCCCTTCTGGTACCTCCCACAAAAATTGACAGAATAATTTGTGTAATATTCAATATTACATTACTCACAAAGTAAGGGTATACCTTAGTCGGTTTACCCGACTGAAACTTTCTTACTTGTTTTTTGTGCACAATGGTCCATTTTTATGGCAGGTTCTAAAAGGGGAGTGGCAATAACGCCGATTTTTCACAGGACTATAGGTACTATAAAAGGATTACACTGCACAAAAATGCGAATGTTTTTATGGACTGGAATTTGTAAGAGAGGTGATAAAAGGGGAGTGGCAGTAGGTATTCTGGACTTAGGTGAGTTCCTGCCGTTAGGCTTAACCCCACCGTGGTCTAAACACCTGCGTGAATACATAAGTCGACCAAAGCCCCCACGCACAATGTGCATGAGTAACAACAAATCCGTGTTTCTGGACACTTTTGCCCTCGTCTTTCGCCCATCTAAAACTCCTTGCCATTCTAAGGGTCATGGCACCCGGTTGGTTTACAACTTCACATCCGAGAATGTTCTCTCCCAGCGATTTTGGTTTCAACAACAGCCACCAATAGGGTCATCACCAATTTAGGTTTGGGTTTAGGTTAGGGTGGCAGCCGTATTTTTTACAAGCTCACATATACCAGTTTAGGTCCCTAGTGTTACCACGGGCTGAAATGCCCCTCATCGAAACCACCCTGTTTGATATATAAATTTATCTATAGTACGAATATCAGTACTGGAAAGATCTGTTAGGCTGCCTAAAAAGGCCGACCCCAGTATGTCCAGTCGTCGTTTACTCAAAGCGGGACAGTCGCAAAACAAGTGCTCAATGCTCTCCACTTCTTCCTCATCACCACAGCTTCGGCAGAAGTCATTGGAGTCAATACCCAATCTTTTGGCGTGTTCGCCGATCAAGCAGTGTCCCGTCAGAACCTGTATTAACGTAGACAATCGTTTCCTCTCTAGTGCGAGGAGATATTTTGACCTTCTCAGGTCATACCTTGGCCAGATTTGTCTAGCTACCCTGCAGGTGCCGATTTCTGTCCATCTTTCGTTGGACTGCCTGATTGCCTCTTGCCTAAGCCAAAGCTTGCACGTGGATAGTGGCGCACCAATATATGAAAATTCTTCCAGAATTTGTAATGTCGTCCCTTTCCTAGCAAGTTCATCGGCTTTGCAGTTCCCCGGGATATCCCTATGCCCAGGCACCCATATGAGGTGTATATTAAACTGCTCAGCCATCTCGTTAAGAGATCTGCGGCAGTCGAGGGCTGTTTGTGAATTTAGGGATGTTGCCTCCAGAGAACTGATGGCAGCCTGGCTGTCCGAGTAAATGACAACGCCAGTGTTGGTTACTATGTTGCGACTCAGCCACTTGGCGACTTCCCATATTGCCATTATTTCGGCTTGATAGACACTGCAGGTATCTGGTAGTATGTGAGCTATATCCAGACTAAGTTCTTCACAGTGTATTCCGCAGCCAACCTTTTCATCAAGCTTCGAACCATCCGTGTAAAAGTGGAGATGGTTTCTATTACCTGGTATTCTGCCGACCCATTCATCTCTGGCGGGAATCATAGTGACGTAATTTCTCTCGAATGTGTACACAGTTGGTATATAGTCCACTCGGTCGGTTAACATAGCACAACACTTTGATATCCTCATGTGACCATAGTTCTTGTACCTCCACATTGATAGGCAGTTTAATCTTATTTAATATTAATCGGCAGTATATGGAGTAGGGCTTGTAGAGACTCGGTCGCTGTAGTCCTTAAGGCTCCGCTTATGCTCAGGCAGGCAGTTCTCTGAACCTTTGTTAGTAGGTTGGTAATGGTTAGTTTGTCAGTTGCCGTCCACCATACCACAATACCGTATAACAGTATTGGACGAACTACTGCTATATATATCCAGTGGACGATTTTAGGAGAGAGTCCCCACCGCGACCCTACAGCCTTTTTGCAGGAATATAAGGCGACGTTGGCCTTCCTTACACGTTCCAATACGTTAAGTCTAAATAGCATTTTCCTATCTAGAATTATTCCTAAAAATTTTGAACTTTCAGAAAAGACTAGATCTGTTCCATTTATCCGAGGTGGAGGGTCCACATGTGGGACATTATTCATCCTAGTAAAGAGAACCAATTCTGTCTTGTTGGGGTTAACGCCCAAACCGCTGCTTCTGGCCCATCTAGCCAACTTGTTCAGAGCCACCTGTAGGATGTCTCTGAGGACGTTTACGAATTTGCCACTCACTGCGATTGCCACATCGTCCGCATATGCCACGACCTTGCAGCCACAACGTTCTAGATCAAGCAGGATTTCATTCCAAATTAGTGGAGACAGTACTCCTCCTTGCGGGGTCCCTCTGTTTACATACCTTGTTAGAGTTGTGGACCCTATACATGCTGTTATGCGTCTTCTGGTGAGCAGACTTTGAATTAGTCTAATCAAACTAGTGTTAACTTTTAGATGTGAGAGTACCGCAATTACCGCATCTGAGTGAATGTTGTTAAAAGCCCCTTCTATGTCAAGAAATGCCACCATGGTGAATTCCTTGAAATGCAGGGACGATTCGATAGTGCTCACAAGTTCGTGCAGGGCTGATTCTGTAGACTTGCCCTTATTGTAAGCATGTTGGTTCCCCGACAGGAGTTTTGTATCCAGGTTTTCCCTAATGAAATGATATAAAAGTCTTTCCAGACCTTTCAATAGGAAGGAGGATAGGCTAATTGGTCTGAAGTCTTTTGGCCTAGTGTGTGATATCTTTCCCGCTTTAGGTATGAATACCACTTTGGTATCCCTCCATCGATTCGGGACGTATGAAAGCCTGATACAGCCTACATAATTTTTCTCCAGCCAGAGGATAATGTACTTTAACATTTTCTGCATTTCTGCTGGAGTGATGCCATCTGGTCCAGGTGACTTGAAGGGCTCAAAGCTGTTAATAGCCCAGCTTATTCTGGATCTCTCAGTCAAGAAGCTAGCGACGCTCGCCGTCCACTCGCACTCTTGTTGGTCCTGCTGATCCTCGGGTTCTGTTACAGAGTTGCCCGGGAAATGTGTGTCAAGCAGTACATTTAGCGACTGCTCGCTGTTTTTGGTCCAGTTATTTGCCTCATCCTGTAAATATCCCACTGTACAGGGTGAAGTAGATAATATCTTCCTCAGCCTAGCGGCGTCGGAGACCTTTTCCACTTCACCACAGAAGGTATACCAAGAGCGTCTTTGCGCCTTTCTAAGCTCCTTCTTATAGATCTTGAGTTGCTCTTTATAGGCATCCCAATCATTAGCGACCCCAGTAGATTTAGCCTTATTGAATAGCTTGTTGCAGGTCTTTTTCATAGCCGTTAGCTCAGAAGTCCACCATTGGGGTTTAGTTTTACCCTTGTACCTTGTTTTCGGACAGGCTCCTTCAAGGGAACTATTGAATGATGTGGTGATATGATCGACCAGATTATCCAGACCGTCTTTGTCATTCGGTTCGTACAGAAGTTTAGAGTTGAGGACTTTCTTGAAATTCTTCTCATACAGGTGCCACTTTGTCTTCCTTACATTTCTGTGGACGGCAGGTTTAGGCGCTTTTTCCGCGAGTTTGAACTCAATATAATGGTGATCTGAGAATGAGTGGTCGTCCAGTACACTTCACCCAATAATTTTGTCTGACAGCCGGTCAGTAGCAAACGTTACGTCGAGTACTTCTTGTCTGTCTTTAATTGTAAAGGTCGGTTTATTACCTATGTTACAAATACTTAGGTTGGTAGTTAGAATAAAGTAAAGAAGCGAATCACCCCTATTGTTTATATCCGTACTACCCCAGATAGTATGATGAGCGTTCGTGTCTGCGCCAATAATCAGCTCGAGCTCGTCAGACGTTGCTTCTTCTACTACTTCCCTGAATAGAGCAGTCGGTACTACAGATTCATAAGGCAAGTAGCTGGAGACCACCCAATATATGCGATTACCGATCTCCAGGCTAGCAGCTGTTTGGCAACTATCGTTGCTGATCAGTCGTAGTGAACGGACGTGTTTAGCACAGAGCGGATAGTTAAAATCTATTACGCAGTACCTATTACGCAATCGCAAAAACAAAACAAAATCTGTACAAAGTCTGGAAGGCCTACATCGTAGTACCTATTACGGGCTAATACGGAAAAAAAATCATTGGCGGGGATGCCTTCGCGTTCCGATGGAGCGGGGTTCCCCAATCGTCCTACTGTCCGTCCGTTGGTCTTGGCCAAAGCCGACCACACCAAACATGGTGAAAATTTCCCCCCAGTACTCACAACAGGTGGTACGGTGAGGGGAAAACGTCATGTCCGACCGTCAAAACGGAAACACAATGAGCACCGGATAGCGCTCAGAGTTCTGACGAAGTTGGAGGCTGTTGAGGTTTCGGCTCTTACCGAAAAACAAAAAGAGTCACTTACCTGGGCTAAAGGCGTCATAGATGCTTCTAATGCCAATGAGTCGGCTGAACGAGCCACAAATTCAGCTGTGTTAACGGCTAATAAAGTAAAACGAATCAGATCACCTTATGAACCCCTGCCTTCGAAAAAGGCAAGAGGCCCTAATGTCACCATCAACAGGACACTCACCAAGCCCTTCAATGAAGTGGCGAAGGAGAGTCTAGTGATGGCCGTTATAGACAGAAGTAGTGAGGATGGATCCATCCTCAAGGACAAATGGAGCCATGTGCAATCAGCCATTATGGCTCATTACCTCGATGTCCGTAGAGAGATGCCGGGCACACCACCAATCTGCAACGATGCAGGATGGCATCAGGGGAGAGTAAAGCTCTTACATTTCGGTGATGCCAGATCAGTAGACCTGTATAAGGCTGCTCTGAGTCGAGCGGGTGAGGTGTGGCCGGGTGCCCAGTTGGATATTGTCGAAAAAAACAACATCCCTAGTCACCCTAGAGCCATCACCTGGGTTACAGAAGAGCCCTCCAACCCGGCTGACATATTAGAAATAATAAAAGATTCCAATCCTGGTCTGCCCGCCCATAATTGGAGAATCAGCAAGGTGGGTGAGGCGGATGGTAAAAAGCGGCAGGTCAATTTGATCCTTAACGCTGGATCCACCTCCCATATACGACGTGCAAGTGCAACCCTACAGTATGGCTTCGAGACTATAGTCTTGAAGGTATACAAGCAGGATATAGTTCCCACTGCGGAAGGTGAGTCGTCCACCGCGGTTGATACACAGCTCTCTGGAAGTGCGGAGGTATCCACGCCAATTATTTCAGGTGACTCCAACTCTAACAGAAGATCTGTAACGTCCTGCTCTGAGGACGAAAGCTCTACTTCTGACACAGAGGGGCTGAGGGGAGTCTCCGGACTCTTTGACGCATTTGGCGGGGACACGCTTCTCGATGATACGGACGAAGAGTTCGATAACACCCTTGTCGGGGTGGAAGTTAATCTGTCAATTACCAATGATGGTAAGAATTTTACAGATTAACCTCCATCACGCTAAAGCAGTCTCAGCGGCTCTATTGCTGCGCCTGTCCACAGGTGCAGTAGACATCGTCCTGATACAGGAGCCCTACGCAGTGGGAGGAAGGGTGTGCGGTATTAGGACACCCAACTTTAAACTGCTTGTGGCCAACTGTGAAGGCACTCCAAGAACCTGCATTTTGGCCAGGAAAGATCTAAGTATCTTTCTCCTGACTAATTTAAGTGGTAAAGACCAAACAGCTGCTAGCCTGGAGATCGGTAATCGCATATATTGGGTGGTCTCCAGCTACTTGCCATATGAATCTGTAGTACCGACTGCTCTATTCAGGGAAGTAGTAGAAGAAGCAACGTCTGACGAGCTCGAGCTGATTATTGGCGCAGACACGAACGCTCATCATACTATCTGGGGTAGTACGGATATAAACAATAGGGGTGATTCGCTTCTTTACTTTATTCTAACTACCAATCTTAGTATTTGTAACATAGGTAATAAACCGACCTTCACAATTAAAGACAGACAAGAGGTACTCGACGTAACGTTTGCTACTGACCGGCTGTCAGACAAAATTATTGGGTGGAATGTACTGGACGACCACTCATTCTCAGATCATCATTATATTGAGTTCAAACTCGCGGAAAAAGTGCCTAAACCCGCCGTCCACAGAAATGTAAGGAAGACAAAGTGGCATCTGTATGAGAAGAATTTCAAGAAAGTCCTCAACTCTAAACTTCTGTACGAACCGAATGACAAAGACGGTCTGGATAATCTGGTCGATCATATCACCACATCATTCAATAGTTCCCTTGAAGGAGTCTGTCCAAAAACAAGGTACAAGGGTAAAACTAAACCCCAATGGAGGACTTCTGAGCTAACGGCTATGAAAAAGACCTGCAACAAGCTATTCAACAAGGCTAAATCTACAGGGGTCGCTAATGTTTGGGATGCCTATAAAGAGCAACTCAAGATCTATAAGAAGGAGCTTAGAAAGGCGCAAAGACGCTCTTGGTATACCTTCTGTGGCGAAGTGGAAAAGGTCTCCGACGCCGCAAGGCTGAGGAAAATATTATCAGCTTCACCCTGTACAGTGGGTTACTTGCAGGATGAGGCAAATAATTGGACCAAAAACAGCGAGCAGTCGCTCAATGTACTGCTCGACACACATTTCCCGGGGAACTCTCTAACAGAACCAGAGGATCAGCAGGACCAACAAGAGAGCGAGTGGACTGCGAGCGTCGCTAGCTTGTTGACTGAGAGATCCAGAATAAGCTGGGCTATTAATAGCTTTGAGCCCTTCAAGTCACCTGGACCAGACGGCATCACTCCAGCAGAAATGTTGAAATACATTATCCCCTGGCTGGAGAAAATTTATGTAGGCTGTATCAGGCTTTCATACATCCCGAATCGATGGAGGGATACCAAAGTGGTATTCATACCAAAAGCGGGGAAGATATCACACACTAGGCCAAAAGACTTCAGACCAATTAGCCTATCCTCCTTCCTATTGAAAGGTCTGGAAAGACTTTTAGATTATTTCATTAGGGAAAACCTGGATACAAAACTCCTGTCAGTGAACCAACATGCTTACAATAAGGGGAAGTCTACAGAATCAGCCCTGCACGAACTTGTGAGCACTATCGAATCGTCCCTGCATTTCAAGGAATTCACCATGGTGGCATTTCTTGACATAGAAGGGGCTTTTAACAACATTCACTCAGATGCAGTAATTGCGGCACTGTCACATCTTAATGTTAACTCTAGTTTGATTAGACTAATTCAAAGTCTGCTCAACAGAAGACGCATAACAGCATGTCTTGGGTCCACAACTCTAACAAGGTTTGTAAACAGAGGGACCGAAAACGTCCTCCGAGACATTCTACAGGTGGCTCTGAACAAATTGGCTAGATGGGCCAGAAGCAGCGGTTTGGGCATTAACCCAAACAAGACAGAATTGGTTCTCTTTACTAGGATGAATAAAGTCCCACATGTGCACCCTCCACCTCGGATAAATGGAACAGATCTAGTCTTTTCTGAAAGTGCAAAATTTTTAGGAATAATTCTAGATAGAAAACTGTTATTTAGACTTAATGTCTTGGAACGTGTAAGGAAGGCTAACGTCGCCTTATATTCCTGCAAAAAGGCTGTAGGGTCGCGGTGGGGCCTCTCTCCTAAAATCGTCCACTGGATATATATAGCAGTAGTTCGTCCTATACTGCTATACGGCATTGTGGTATGGTGGACGGCAACTGACAAACTAACCATCACCAACCTACTAACAAAGGTTCAGAGAACTGCCTGCCTGAGCATAAGCGGAGCCTTAAGGACTACAGCGACCGAGTCTCTGCAAGCCCTACTCCATATACTGCCGATTAATATTGTGGCGAGAGAAGTTGCAACCAAAGCGGCAATAAGATTAAACTGCCTATCAATGTGGAGGTACAAAAACTACGGTCACATGAGAATATCAAAGTGTAGTGCTATGGTAACCGACCGAGTGGACTATATACCAACGGTGTACAACTTCGAGAGAAATTACATCACTATGATTCCCGCGAGAGATGAATGGGTTGGAAGAAAACCCGGTAATAGAAACCATCTCCACTTTTACACGGATGGTTCGAAGCTTGATGAAAGGGTTGGCTTCGGAGTACGCTGTGCAGAGCTTAGATTGGATATAGCTCACATACTACCAGATACCTGCAGTGTCTATCAAGCCGAAATAATGGCAATATGGGAAGTAGCCAAGTGGCTGAGTCGCAACATAGTAACCAACACTGGCGTTGTCATTTACTCGGACAGCCAGGCTGCCATCAATTCTCTGGAGGCAACATACCTAAATTCACAAACAGCCCTCGACTGCCGCAGATCTCTTAACGAGATGGCTGAGCAGTTTAACATACACCTCATATGGGTGTCTGGGCATAGGGATATCCCGGGGAACTGCAAAGCCGATGAACTTGCTAGGAAAGGGACGACATTACAAATTCTCGAAGAATTTGCATATATTGGTGCGCCACTATCCACGTGCAAGCTTTGGCTTAGGCAAGAGGCAATCAGGCAGTCCAACGAAAGATGGACAGAAATCGGCACCTGCAGAGTAGCTAGACAAATCTGGCCAAGGTATGACCTGAGAAGATCAAAATATCTCCTCGCACTAGAGAGGCAAAGATTGTCTACGTTAGTATCAGTTCTGACGGGACACTGCTTGATCGGCGAACACGCCAAAAGATTGGGTATTGACTCCAATGACTTCTGCAGAAGCTGTGGAGATGAGGAAGAAGTGGAGAGCATTGAGCACTTGCTATGCGACTGTCCCGCTCTGAGTAAACGACGACTGGACATACTGGGGTCGGCTTTTCTAGGCAGCCTAACAGATCTTTCCAGTACCGATATTCGTAATATCGACAAATTTGTATATCAAACAGGTTGGTTTCGATGAGGGGCATTTCAGCCCGTGGTAACACTAGGGACCTAAACTGGTCTATGTGAGCTTGTATAAAAAATACGGCTGCCACCCTAACCTAACCTAACCTTGGTCTTTACCACTTAAATTAGTCAGGAGAAAGATACTTAGATCTTTCCTGGCCAAAATTCAGGTTCTTGGAGTGCCTTCACAGTTGGCCACAAGCAGTTTAAAGTTGGGTGTCCTAATACCGCACACCCTTCCTCCCACTACGTAGGGCTCCTGTATCAGGACGATGTCTACTGCGCCTGTGACAGGCGCAGCAATAGAGCCGCTGAGGCTGCTTTAGCGTGATGGAGGTTAATCTGTAGAATTCTTACCATCATTGGTAATTGACAGATTAACATCCACCCCGACAAGGGTGTTATCGAACTCTTCGTCCGTATCGTCGAGAAGCATGTCCCCGCCAGATGCGTCAACGAGTCCGGAGACTCCCCTCAGCCTCTCTGTGTCGGAAGTAGAGCTTTTGTCCTCAGAGAAGGACGTTACAGATCTTCTGTTAGAGTTGGAGTCACCAGAAATAATAGGCGTGGGTACCTCTGCACTTCCAGAAAGTGCCACGGTGGACGACTCACCTTCTGCAGTGGGAGCTATATCCTGCTTGTATATCTTCAAGACTATAGTCTCGAAGCCATATTGTAGGGTTGCACTCGCACTTTGTATATGGGAGGTGGATTCAGCGTTTAGGATAAGATTGACCTGCCGCTTTTTACCATCCGCCTCACCCACCTTGCTGATTTTCCAATTATGGGCCGGCAGACCAGGATTGGAATCTTTTATTATTTCTAAGATGTCAGCCGGGTTGGAGGGCTCTTCTGTAACCCAGGTGATGGCTCTAGGGTGACTAGGGATGTTGTTTTTTTCGACAACATCCAACTGGGCACCCGGCCACACCTCACCCGCTCGACTCAGAGCAGCCTTATACAGGTCTACTGATCTGGCATCACCGAAATATAAGAGCCCCTGATGCCATCCTGCATCGTTGCAGATTGGTGGTTTGCCCGGCATTTCTCTACGGACATCGAGGTAATGAGCCATAATGGCTGATTGTACATGACTCCATTTGTCCTTGAGGATGGATCCATTCTCACTACTTCTGTCTATAACGGCCATCACTAGACTCTCCTTCGCCACTTCATTGAAGGGCTTGGTGAGTGTCCTGTTGATGGTGACATTAGGGCCTCTTGCCTTTTTCGAAGGCAGGCGTTCATCAGGTGATCTGATCGTTTTACTTTATTAGCCGTTAACACAGCTGAATTTGTGGCTCTTTCAGCCGACTCATTGGCCTTAGAAGCATCTATGACGCCTTTAGCCCAGGTAAGTGACTCTTTTTGTTTTTCGGTAAGAGCCGAAACCAACAGCCTCCAACTTCGTCAAAACTCTGAGCGCTACACGATGCTCATGGTGCTTCCGTTTTGACGGTCGGACATGACGTTTTCCCCTCACCGCACCACCTGTTGTGAGTACTTGGGGGAGATTTTCACCATTTTTGGTGTGGTCGGCTTTGGCCAAGACCAACGGACGGACAGTCGGACGATTGGGGAACCGCGCTTCATCGGAACACGAAGGCATCCCCGTCAAGAGAATTTATTTTTATTTTGTCTGTATTAGACCGTAATAGGTACTACGATGTAGGCCTTCGGACTTTGTACAGATTTTTGCTATTGCGTAATAGGTACTGGTAACTATCCGCTTTGTGATAACCACGTCCGTTTACTGCGAATGATCAGCAACGAATCATCACCAATAGTCAGGCCGGAACCTGCCTCCCGAGGGATTTCCTGACTCCCGTGGTACCAGATTAAGTGCTCTGGTCAGACTGCGTAGCCGAAGATACTACCAGTTAGACTCCAGAAGATATAGGACTGGTGACCAATCTGGGATCACTGTCCAGTCCCCATCTTGGGAATAGATGGGAACTATAGGATTCGTAAGTCCCCCAACAGGAGCGAGGCCATAAATCCCATTTTCACGGACTGTAGGTATTGTAAAAACAGTACACTCTAAAAGTATTTGTATGGACTAGAACTCCCGTTGAACCAATTTAATTGATTTAAAAAGCTCAACCGTTGAGGGATTCCAACATCAGCCAAGTAAGCTAACTCCACAAAGAAATTAGAGCCTAAAGTTGTATGCCGCCTTCTAGAGAGAGCGGGGCACATTCACAAAAGGTGTTCCATTGATTCCACCACATCTTCCTCTCCACAACTTCCGCAAATGTCATTATGCAAGACCTTCAATCTCTCTGCATGTCGTCCAATAAGTGGGTGGCAGACAATAAGTCATGACAGATATGATATGTTTAGTTTAGGGAGGCAGCTGTTTTTTACTCCTCGTCGAGACCAACATGTTTGATCTACAAAGTTATCGATAGTACGAATATCGGTACCGGAAAGATCTGTTCGACTGTCTACTAAGGCCGACCCCAGTATATCCACACATCGTTTACTCAATGCAGGACAGTCGCAAAGCAAGTGCTTAATGCTCCCCACTTCTTCTGCAGAAGTCATTGGAGTCAATACCCAATCTTCTGAAGTGTTCGCCGAACAGACTTTCGTTCAGAAGTTACATTATAATAACTGAAAATCTTTACCAATTTACAAAGAGAAATATTTGAAAACAAATACAAATATTTTTCTTTGTAATTTGGTGAAGATTTTCTGAACCAAAGACGACCCCACTCCTAAATTTACACCATCGGAAGAGTACATATGGATAATTTTTTATAAAAAATTTAAGGAAAAAAAATTAGATCGATTCTAAGATATCGCAATTTATAGTTCTAAAAAAAATTATAAAAAATTTAAGGAAAAAAATTTCATCGATTCTGAGATATCGCAATTTATATTTTCGCGAAAAGTGACCGCAGTGGATAATTTTTTATGCAGCCTTGCGAAATCCGAGACCTTTTCCACTTCTCCACAGAAAGTGTGCCAAGAACGAATTTGTCCTTTTCTAAGTCCACCATTGTGGTTTAGTTTTACCCTTGAAGCTTGGGTTTGGATAGGTTTCTTCAAGGGCACTATTGAATGATGTGGTCATATGCTCAAATTATCCAGACCGGCTTTGTCATTCGGTTCGTAAAGAAGTTTAGAGTTGAGGATTTTTTTGAAATTCTTCTGATACACACGGGGGAAAATTGGCATTTTTGATATGTTTGAATTGGAAAAAAATACATTTGGAAACAAAATTTTTAAATATTATATATTTGTTAACAAATAAATTGTTTTTGATAATCAAGAGATGTTATTCGGAATGCATATATTAATATATTAGAACAAAAGTTATTGTTTAAGAAGTTTTCCAATTATACTTTATTTAATTTTTTTTTAAATTAGCTGACTTTCGAATTTTAGTTGAAATTTTTGCTAGATTTCCTGTTTTACTTTACAGTTAAAAATGTCACAAGCAGCGTTACATTTGGTTGTACAGCGCTAATTTATTTAATTTACAAATTTTCCAATTAATTTTTTTCTAATTTAAATTTTTGTCTAATTTTACAAAAATATACAATTTGTAGAAAATTTCACTTTTAACATCTGAAAAACAGAAAACTTGCCTTAAAATGAAGGCATTGACACATTGCCAAAATACTTAAATACAAATTATTCTTTGTTTCGGAAATATTAGTTCCAAAAAAAAAATATTTGGATCGAAACGTACTCTTGTTTAGAACAAAATCCTCCCAAACATATAATGTATTTGTGTGTATCAAATATTATGTATTTTGAGTGCACCCTAAATATATGTATGTTTCCAGCTGAATATGTTTGGGACAATATACTACAGACGCGATTTTTTTCAGCGTGCAGGTGCCACTTTGTCGTGCTCACATTTCTGGTGATTTTTGAGAATGGGTGGTCGTCCGAAACATTCCACCCAATAACATTATCTGACAGCCGGTGGGTCTTTCTTTAATTGTAAAGGTCGGTTTATTGCCTATGTTAAATTAGTTAGGTTGATGGTTAGAATAAAGTCAAGCTATCCAGTGTTCATCTCGCTTCCGTTTTGACGCTCTTCCCTCGCCGTGGGAGTGGCTGATTTTGATTAAAATTGGCAGGCATCTATTTTTTATTCAAGAAAGTGTATGTAATTTGAAGACTCTTGCTTGAGTATTAAAAAATGTAAGCCAACCAATTGATTTTGATTGCATGGGCAGTGGGTGGTGAACATGATTTTGATTAAATTAAATTTTTTAATTTAGTCAATATTTTACTCAGTGCCAACTTTCAATGATCTAGGGCCACTCCTTATAGTTAGAATTGGCACGAACTCAGTAGGTCTCCAACTCGTTCACTTGTTCTCGAACTCTAACCCTTGTTCACAACAGTGGGGGTATAAACACAGGATTGTGTTGAAATTCTCTTATTTCTACCAAAAGTTTTATAAATTCTACATTTATCCATAGATTTTCTGCAAACAGAAATTCGTTAGGAAGATAGCTTTCATAAATTGGAACACAGATTTTTTCCTAATTTTTATGACATTTTTCGTGCCAGCAAAAACGATTTTTTTGAAAAAAAAAAAAATCAATTTAATTCTAATTGTTTTAAGGACAGTTATTAAAATTCTGTCTCCACATGAAAATGTCATTACTAACATTTGTAGTCCTCATAATTTCCTTTATTTTAACGTATATCCCTTTTATCGAGCATATATGTACTTCAAAAAATGCTAAAGGCACCTTCCAAAAGAGTGGGAATTCTAAAAAAATCAAAAAAAAATTTACCATAAAATTGTTGTTAATATTTTTTCGTGTTTTAGGCTCGACACAAATTCTATTGCATAGTGCAATTAATTGTATGATTGTGGTGCTCATATGTTGTTTGATGCTCATCTGCTGAATAATATTTCAAAATAACAGATTAAAATTTAAAGTGAAATTCGATATAGTCAGACACGTTACTAAATAAATAAAATGTATTTGGAGATATACCGAAACAACTATTTTGTGTGTATACACATATTTTATTTGAGGAAATTTGTCTACAAATATATATTGTTGTAATATAACAATATATATGCGAACTAAACGAATTTTATTGATTTTCAAATAAAATTTATTTGTAACAAAATATATATTATTTAAAAATGTTATTCTAATATATATTTTTTTAAATTCAAACATATCAAAAACAGTTTTCTCCGTGTATGAATGTCTAAACCTTTCCAATCAGAAATGATTCTGCTTAAATCCCTGCGACAAGTGTGACATCAAGCACCTTTTGTATGTTACTCGTAATGACAGTAGGTAAAAGTCATATATTTCAAATAGCAATTTTACTACTTACACTACGCAACAAAATTGTTGTCGAAGGGCTGTGCATAACATTTTCTGATGTAATATGGTTTCCTAAAAACGAAAAACATATTAATTATTTTTTATTTTTTCCAATTTTCTTGGAAGGTGCTTTTAGTATCTGGACTATATTTTTTGTGGTATTTGTTCGATAAAGCCGGGATACCGTTTAAATTAAAGAAATTATGAGTGTGGTCTATCTAAACCCAGGTCGCTTAATCCACACACAATACCTGCACTTAAGCATGGTTGCTTAAATAAAACCAGTTCTACTCCTCCGGCGGATGTAGCCGTGGAGTGTTAGTTTAATCCAGTTGCCTTGTTACGAGTTGTCCAAGGTTACTGGAACAAAGCACCATTCAACCTACTTTTGTTTATTATGTCTATCAGAACAGAAGTTACAGCCTCGCATCGATTGAGGTTTATCTGAATGACATCGTCAGCAAACGATCTATTTGGACGTTCGTGATTTTTGCCCTGTAGGTCGCTTCTAGAAAACTGTATTTTGACGTTCATGGTATGTATAACACCGTACGCTTCGCGATCGTTTGTCCTTTTTACAGGACTTTAAAATTTCAACGACAACATTTCTGAAATATTTTTGATTGCACTTATTACAATGTGACTTGATAAATATGCATATCAAATGAAAGGGGAAAATTCCTACTATTCATTACGATTTTTTGAATAATTTTCCAAGGACGAAGGGTATTAAAAATGCCCTTTTAAACTTTTATCGTTGAGTATACTTCAAAGTAGTGAGTCTAAAAATTTTAAAAAAGTCATATAACAGAACTTCAACTGACACATCCCATATTAAAATGTCAGCTTTCTATCGTTAACGGTTAAGGAATAACAATTATTTTAAGTCCACAGTCTGCATAATATCACTACATAAAAAGAGCATCAAAAGATGTGATAAAAATGCTAAACTTACGATCCTGAGGTTGTTCAAAATTGCCATAATAATGCTATTCTTTTGTTGTGCATTTGCTCCAGTGCTTGGAAAGTAATGCTATGTTATTTCAAAAAAATAAAAATTCTCTATATTCTCCAAATTATTTATGTTTTAATTTTATATTTGGAAACTTTTTTATTTAATTATTCAAAGTGAAATTTGTTGGTCTTGTCTTGTTTTGAACCTGGATCTCCTACCGCCGTGAGATAGAGGCATCCTTGGGCATTTCTTCAACCAACAAACATTCTTCAACCAACAAACATAAAAAAGGTTTGTTCTCGTTGGATCCCGCACAATTTGACAATCGCTCAAAAAAGGCTCGTGTCGATTGATGCAAAGAAATTTTGAAAAAATACGATCGCGGTCCTTAAAAAGACGTTTATAAGATCGTCACTGACGGCAAATCTTGGAACTATGCGTATGAGCCCGAAACAAAACAGCAATCGACAGTGTGGGTCTTCGAAGACGAGCCAAATCCAACGAAAGTTGTTTGCGGAAGAAGCACTTCGAAGCAAATGGTCGCCTGTTTCTTCGGCAAAACTGGTCATGTGGCGACTGTTCCGCTTGAGCGACGTAGAACGGTCAATTGTGAGTGGTACACCACAATTTGTTTGCCTGAAGTCTTCGGAGAAATTCGAAAAACGAACAAGAGAAGACGAATCATTGTACGCCATGACAATGCGAGCTCTCACAGTTTGGCTCAAACCAGCGCCTTTTTGACCGACCAAAACGTCGATTTGATGGGTCATGCGCCGTACAGCCCTGACTTGGCACCCAATGACTTCTTTTTATTCACGCACATCAAGAAAAAAATGCGTGGTCAACGATTTTCGTCGCCAGGAGTTGCTGTTGAAGCGTTCAAAAACCATGTTTTGGAGGTGTCTCAATCGGAGTGGAAAAAGTGCTTCGACAATTGTGCATAAATCATGCTGGAGAATACTTTGAAAAACAATAAAACCATTTTTGATGATAAATATTCGCATTTTCATTATTAGGCCAGAAATATATACAGCAGCCCTCGTATTTGATATGCATATTTATAAAATCACATTGAAAAAAGGGCAATGAAAAATATTTAAAAAATTTAATCTTTAAAATTTTAAAAGTCCTGTAAAAAGGATAAACTGTCACGAAATGGCCTATAGTTTTACTCGTCTCGTTAGTCTTGTTCTCAGGAGGGAGAAAAGGTTCGCACTTGTCGCACGGTGTAATCGTGCTCCCTTCTTCATTGTTTGGAGTAAGTCATTCTTCCCATTTTGTTTATTACCAGGGTTGGACCGTTCCAATAAATGATATTTTTGCGAGTGAGTCATTATTCCTCTTCTGTTCACAACCCGTTTCGCCGAATCCTCTTTGTCTGTGCTCGAATTAACTGCCCTGCCAATCGGACTCCACTTTTGAAAATTACATCCTGTAAGACGAAGAACGTCTTGCCCATTCCTCATTTTGATAGCCACTGACGTTGTGTATGGGTGAACATACTGTCCCATTATTTGACATGAAATGTAAAAATCAACAACACAATTTAAATTTTAATAAATTCAACTAGCGCAAGTAAATGAGTTTAAAAAGATATTTGTAGTTCTGTAGTTTGTATCTTTTGATTTGGAGAAAATCCATAAGTAAAGGAAAATATTCTAGCTTCCATCGTCCTTTTGCCATATCCCTCTCAAGGAAACGAGACATTGTTCAACTTAATTATAAAAGCATTGTCTAGCCTTCGGATTTCCTCTTGATGGTCTGTGTCATACGATTCTGCGAGTGAATCTCAAATTTTCAAAGGCGATATTATCGAAGTCGTCGTCGGTATTTCCACTGTGGATAGTTTTGTCTAATAGAAGAAATTGTTCATTTGATGGGATACATTTCAATGTTTATCAGTGTAAATATTTTGAACGATTAGCAGTGTAAAACCCTGTGAAATCGACAACAAATAACTCAGTCGCAGAGACATTGATGACCACTGCTCACATGTCTCTCTCTCATTTGTTAAAGAGTCAGTCAGTCAGTCAATGGCTGAATATTGTCAACAAATGTATAAACGTGCCCTATGTAAATAATACGTCTGTAGGACATTTACTTTTGAGGTGGATTAAACAAATATAAGGAAGGATTAAAGTGTCTGACTGGTAATTGATCCCCTTGACTGGTTGCGAATGAACGGAAATCAACAGCACGGCACTGACAACCAAACATCCAAGAGGGGGTCATCCCCAGAGTCAGACTGGGCGGTCACACAAAGTGACAAAAGTATTGCAAAATTGCATTAGTTAACAACAACAACATCATCAGATGGCTTGGAAGACATTCATTTTACATTGGACGGGCGGATTGCCGGTCGGTCGGTCCGTCTGCTAGTTTAGTTGCTCCCCACCAAAGTTCAACTCAATTAACCATTTATCCATTGCAACATTCAAGCCGTAAACAAACAACCTTCGTGCGCATTAGTTTGAGTGTGTTTGTGCGTGTGTGCCCAAGAAGCAAGAAATATTAATTGTTTACGACTGTTAATTGGTATGATCAGTTAAGAACAGTACTCAACAAGGCACATACTCGTACATACCTACATACATACATACTCGGAGTTGACGAAAGCCACACGAACGCAATGCAACGCATGCATTTGCATGTAAGTAAATTCTGTTTGGATAGAGCGTGAGAGGTAGTGTGAGAGAGAAATGCATGCAAGTGCACAAACACATATGTTGATGCGTTGCAATTGCTCGTAACAGAACAACAAATAACTTGTCACTTTGATGTTTGCATAATAATCGGTTTTGTTTGGTCATCCATTTTATTTGATATTTGATACTGAAGGCCTCAGCCCACATTCATTGCCCACACAGAACCGCATGGACACACACACATTCTCACACACAGTTACTCATACGACACCGAAGAAGACGAGTACAAGACGTACAGAAGAAGACCTGAAGTTAAGTACGATGCAACGACGTCTGCTGCATTAGTCTATATTACATCTGTTTGTTGCTGTAGTTCTCCCTCTCGCCGGTTTTTTATTGTTGTCGATGTTGTTGTTGGTCTGTAACCTTGTTGGTTGTTTTGCCTTTTTTTTGCTAATAAACCTATAATGAGCTCAAATAGTTGTAAACTCTTCCTTTAGATGACATATCAAGTGGATGCCCAACAAGTTAGTGAGTGAATGCTCTTTCGCTTAAAGGCAAAGTGAATATACACTTGTAAATGCATATACTAAGTAAGTATGTATATTTAAGATGTACATATGTATGTAGGTATAAAGAGCGTGCGAAGGTACAAATGTCATATGCCTAAGTACAAGAAAGTCTAGTGGCGAACAATGGACAGACAACAAACAACTATCCGAACATAAAGAAATAAGTAATTTTTTAGAATGATAATTTTGTAGCAAGCTACATTAGAAGTCGATATAAATATATGTATATATATGAATTAGGGTGGTTCAGTTAAGAAAGTTCAGTTAGAAAGTTAACTAATTTATTATACCCACACATTAGTGATACGAGGGTATATATCATCTCGAAAGGAGTAACCAATTGACTTCAAATTTGGTGTGTGCTATTATTTTTTTCTATCTCCGGCTAAGTTCGCAGATGGTCAATATTGGTTCACTCCTTCTAGTACCTACCCCACAAAGGGTATTATTGATTATTTAATATCTTATATACTACTTATTTGAATCCTCTTAAATTCTACAAATAATCATATTATTAGTTTTTTAGTCCCTATCACCTCGAGAAAAATGGACGAAGTTTGCATTTTAACCAGTCATCCGCTATTTTACTTCTACTATTGGTAAACTTATGGTGTTATCACCTTTTGGCAGTGTCCCACTTGTCTCCTTTAGTTCACAACAAGATGTTTGCATCTATAGTTTGCAGACTATACTTATATATTTGTAGTTGGACTCGATATACCTGCCCTGCCAATCGGGACCTTACCAAATTTTAAAAAGACTGTCCAGATTCAGAAGTTCGCCATGCCCTTCATCTGGACAAGATGGTTCTTGGATTCTGGGTCTATTCTCAACACGAGAAGAGTACCCTCGTTATCATCCTTCCTATACTAAAAATAGAATGGTACATCAAACGAATGAAAAAGTTTCTTCAATTGTTTTTCATTGAATAGATGTAATTATTCCATTGATTTAGTGAATACCTTCTTCAATTTGATGACCGCCAATTTCATTAAAATTGTGTACTACATCAAAACAATGAAATTTCTTGCATCAATCATTCATCACATTCATAAGTTTTGAAATTTCAAAATGATTAAATGTAAAATACAGCTTTTGTAGCGCTAAAAGGCTAAATTGGAAATAACATATACGTGGGGGGCTACATAGAAATGTCAACCGAATTTCTCCAAATTGAGCTTTTGGGTTAGGAAACTCTGCCCTGCCAAATTTTCAAATGAATTGATGGAAGATGGAAAATACAGCTTCTGTAAAGCTAATAGGCCAAATCAGAAGGAACATAAATTGTCCACTTCGATTGTGTTGTCTACAACTGTGTATTCAATAAAATTTCCGTAACATGCAACTGCATGTTAAAAATTCAATCCTGCATTACTGTATTGTATTTCAAAAGTAATGTAATTTGTTTTTGTAAGCATATAAAATTGACAAAATACAAGACCAAATACATGTGTGTATGTTATGGTTCTTCGACCGTTCACTGTTAGTCAGCTTGGCCGCGGCCAATCAATCACACGCGTGATATCCTCCGCCTGTCTTTGATTGTGGTTGTTTGTTTGATATTATCTCTGGCACTCATTATTTTGTCTCACAATAACTTCTATTGTCATGACACAATAATTGTAAAGGTAGTGTCACTTGCGCAACAACAAAACAACAAATACGCAAATATAACAAGGGCTGTTTGCTATTTTAGTTGCCAAAGTCAAATGATTTATAAACAATGAGTTTAAAAACCATTTCCATGGAGGAGTTGATGATGTTGACCTTAACAAAGTAGATCTGAAACGATAGTCTTAAATGCTCAGTATTCTTTCATAGATCAAGAATCGGAAGGAACAAATTGATGGGGCTATACACAATCCAAATACAATTTTAATAGCGCTTATATACTAAATAGGCAGGGACATAGTATATATGTGGCTATGACTTAATCTGAACAATTAAAGCAGTATTAGTTCCTAAATTAAGAAACTTCTTTCTGCGAAATGTTGCAATATCGAAAGTAAAATACAACTTCTATAGCGCTTTGGTAACAAATCGGTGGAACGTATATATGGGGACTCGGTGTCCGAGTGGAGCAGTGCACGCCAACTGTTGGTATTGTGCTGCTCCCTGGATTTGGAGGTGTCAACGCATGTAATAGAAAAACTCTCTCTGTCGAATTTTGTACTAATCGGATGTAAAAACCGGTTTCTGCAGCGCTTTCATGTCAAATCGGGTGAAACATATATATGGGTATATATAAAATACGGTTTCAACAGCGCTTATATGTCAAATCAGGTGTAACATATCGTGCCCTAACCGCCAAAAAGACGTAAGCGCCACTCAAAAAAATGTAGAGGATAAGGTTCTTTTCTGATAATTTTTTGTTTAAATGCATATGTAATGCATACATCTGTTTATATAATGTGAAATTTAATATAACGGTACATTTTACAGCTATAAATTTCGGACACATATTGCCATTTGTCAAAGGTAGACGATTTCCCTAAAAAAATTAAAAGTAAATCATGGTGGCGCTTACGTCTTTTTGGCGGTTAGGGCTCAATATATATGTTGATTATAAGAAAATCTGAATCGATTTTCCCCAAATTTGGCAGTGTTCATAATAGTAATAAGAAAACTCTCTCTGCCGAATTTTGCACAGATCGGATATAAAATGCAGTTTCTACAGCGCTTAAATGTCAAATCGGGGGTAACATATATATGGAGGCTATATCTAAATCTGAACCGATTTTCCTCAAATCTCTTAGTGTATCAAGAGACTTCTTTGTGTCAATTTTTATTCAGATCGATTAAAAATGTTGCTTATACAGAGCATACATGTCAAACCGGAAATAACTATATATGGGAGCTATATGTATATCTGAACCGATTTTGACCAATTTCAATAGGGATCATCCTTGGGCCAAAAAAGAGGCCTGTGCCATCACAATAGGACCATCACAATAGGATCATAAATACGACCTGTACTTTGATGCACGATACATCTACAGACGGACATGGTTAAATCGACTTAGGAAGTAATTCTAAGTTACTCCTTTCGACAGTTATCGTGCGCACCAGCCAGCAGACAGACGACGGACATTTCTCATTTGACTCAAAATGCCCCAAAACTGATATCCACCGAACATACTTAGGGTCTTATGTCACTCCTTAGATGTGTTACACTTTTGACCTCTAGCAAATGATATGTACACTCGTCTCATTAAAGTGAGGGGATCGGTCTACTTGAAAATTTATATCATAAATAATTGTATTATTTTGGTTCCAACTGCTAAAATTTCGTTAATATGAGTAGGGTATTATGCATATTTCATACAATGATATCTATGTTCCTTGTACCGATATAATCGGTCAAGTTGTTACCTAAACCTACAGTAGAAAGTATAAAACAAAACTAAAACCGGTGGACTTATGTCCGGTTTGACCCCTGGCGGTCAGGCAATTGTTGATTTCGCATCTCCTTGAATATCAGTATATACTTATACACATTAACTTACAGATAGTTAGCTGAAAGATTGAAAATTGTTATGGTCACTACAGCACTGGTCACAGTTTAAATCGTGTGAATAGCATATCTCACCTCCTACCTGTATGTGTGCAAACTTTCAGATTAATCTATTAGCATGGTCAGTCAGTGGTCAAGAGATAAGCAAACACTTGGCGGAGAAACAACTGCTTAATATGCTATGTATGTTCCAAATTTCGATATACGGGGTTTTCCAATAAGAGTGATATGATTTCTTTGAAAAAACACACTTATTGTTAAAGAAAATTCAAAATTTTTTTGTTTAATATGAAGCACAATCGATACAATTAAGTTCTAAATAAAACGTCATTCAAATGGCCTCCACGACTTCTTCTGCAGGAACGAATTCGATGAAACAAATTTTCGGGCACTTTTTCCACTAAATCAAGTCGTATGTCATGAACGGCACGTTCAATTTTGACTTGTAAGAGAGTCTGGTTTATTTCGAAAGACCAATGACTTCAAATAACCCCACAAGAAATAGTCTAATGGTGTTAAATCACAACTTCTTGGAGGCCATTCAATATCACAATTTCTTGAAATAATCGAATCTCCAAACTTTTCTCGCAACGATTCAATTGTTTCATTTGCTGTGTGGCACGTAGCCACAGTCGGTCAATGGCAAAAAGATAGCTCTTAACGAGAGCTAAAATATTGCTCAATCATGGGTGTCAAGGTAGTAGGTCGACTAGAAAGTGTTTTTTTGGAGTTAAAAAATTGACTTGCGCACGAAAAGTTGCAATTGGAGAACGGTTATTTTGATAACCGACACCTCCGCTCATCCTCTTACCCCTGAATATCCCCATCAAAAAATAATGATATATCAAAAGCCTCAGAAATCGATGGATTTTTTGGGTTATGTATTCGACAACAATTTCCCTTGTTAAAAATCACTATAGTTTCCCACAATACACTTTAATGGCAACCTAGTGCTTTTTTAAATATATCGTGTTTATCCACAAAGTTTCTTGGGTAAACAAAAAGTTTATAAATCGATGCACAATTTTAGCATAGAAGGCTTCGGAATAGATGTTCCATGTTCAAGAACGAAATACAAGAGACACTTCCAGAAGCATTTCTCCCGAAACATCCGACACCCCTGTTCATCCTTCTACGGATTTTGATATATCATTATTTTTAGTCGGATATTTTCCGATTAAGAGGATGAGCAGGGGTGTCGCTGGTTTTGGGAGAAATACTTCCTAAAATGTCTCCTTTATTTTGTCATTTGACGTGGAACATCTATTCCGAAGCCTGCTGTACTAAAATTATGCCTGAATTTACTAACACTTTGTGGATAAATACGATATATATAAAAAACCACTGAGTTGTCATTAAAGTGCGCTGTGGGGACCTATAGTGATTTTTGCAATAAATCTTTGTGTCGAATAAATCATCCAAAAACTCCATCGATTTCTATGACTTTTCACATATCATTATTTTTGGAATGGGATTTTCAGTGTTAAAGGGATGATCGGGTTGTCGGGTGTTTTGGGAGAAATACTTCTTGGAGAGTCCCTTCTAATTTTTTCCTTGACATGTAACATCTATTTCCAAGCCTTATATACTAAAATGGTGTCCGAATTTACTAACCGCTTTGTTTACCCGGCAAACTTTGTGGATAAATACGATATATATAAACCTATAGACCTATAGTGATTTTTACAAGGATCTTTGTGTCAAATACGTCACTCAAAAATCGGGTTATATTTTTTAATGATGTAAAGTACTGACAATTAAAATTTTTTAGCAAAAGATGAATTATCAGTTCAGACGTTTGCAAGAAAGCCTTACAATTTCAGACAGTGTTGCCAACTCAAATATTTCTCTGACAATGGCGCCATTGTCAAATTCATAAACTTCGCACATTAGGTAATAAAAAGTTTCTGCAAATTATCTTACAATGGCAACGTAATGTGTTCACACGAATTTCAGATGTCTGAAAATTTTTTTGTTTTCGGTATATACCTATGTACTCATATTGCTAACCTAGGCTTTAACTCATTAAAAACCAGTAAGGAAAGGCAGAAAGTCGGGCGGGGCCGACTATATAATACCCTACACCTCCCTAACAATGCGATAAGGGTCATTGCGATAATAATTTGGAATAATTGGTAAATGGGTAGGAACATATTATCTAATTCTGAACCGATAATCGCTAAATTAAGCAATCGTTCGTTCCTAAATTGAGAAACATATTTCTGGAAAATTTTAATGATCGGAAGTAAAATACAACTTCTATAGCGCTTTGATACCAAATCAGGAGGAACATATATACGGATGTTATATATAAATCTGAACCGATTTTCCCTGAATACTCATTAATTTAAAAAGACATCTTTCTGTCGAATTTCGTACTGATCAGATATAAAAAAAAGTCTCTACAGCGCTTACATGTCAAATCGGGGGTAACGTTTATATGGGGGCTATATCTAAATCTGAACCGATTTTCTCCGAATTTGGCAGTATTTCTTCATGTAGAAGGAAACCTCTTTGTGCCGAAGTTCGCACTGATCGGATATAAAACAACATTTGTACAGCTCTTACATGTCAAATCGGGGGTAACGTTTATATGGGGGCTATATCTAAATCTGAACCGATTTCTTCCAAATTTAACAGTGTTCATTCAAATAATATGAAACCTCTTTCTGCCGAATTTCATACTGATCGGATATAAAATACAGTTTTTACAGCACTTACATATCAAATCGGTAACGTATATATGGGAGCTATATCTTAATCTGAACCGATTTCTTCCAAATTTAACAGTGTTCATTCATATTATAAGAAACTTCTTTCTGCCGAATTTCATACTGATCGGATATAAAATAACATTTTTACAGCGCTTGCACTTCAAATCGGGGGTAACATATATAGGGGGGCTATATCTAAATCTGAACCGATTTCTTCCAAATTTAACAGTGTTCATTCATATAATAAGAAACCTCTTTCTGCCGAATTTCAGACTGATCGGATATAAAATAAAGTTTTTACAACGCTTACATGTCAAATCTGGGGTAACATATATACATATGGGGCTATATCTAAATCTGAACCGATTTTAACCAAATTCAATAGGGATCGTCCTTGGGCCAAATAAAATATATGTGTAAAGTTTCGTCGAGATCGGACCATAATTGCGGCCTGTACTTTGATTACAAGAATACATGCACAGACAGACGGACAGACAGACAGACGGACATAGCTAAATCAACTCAGAAAGTGATTCTAAGTCGATCGGTATAATAAACAATGGGTCTATTTCTTCTCCTTTTGGGTATTACAAACAAATGCACAATGTTATAATACCCTGTACCACAGTGTGGTGTAGGGCATAAAAATAAAAGCAACAATCATGAAATTGAAAGCACGGGGTTAAGCGATATTTCCATAACAGTTTTGTGTTTTTGTTTCGTGTACTAAAATATGTGTCCATTTTCGTAGTTGGCGCAACCAAATATGATTGTTGTCAACATGGAAGCAGAAGTATACCACAACCAAAATGTTGGCTGTCCTGATGGAATCGCATGATAGTAGACAGAACTACCAAAATTCGGTTGTTTTTTATCAGCAATCTCGTTTTTCGTTTCTCTTCTTTTTTTTGTCTCTTAATTCCGTGTTCTTATTAAACTTATCGATTTTTCAAAAGTAGTTATGTTTCATTGACCTTGTGAGTAGTTTCAATTCCAATTTCTATTCCCATTCCTTTTCTTTTGATGTTTCTTTATAATTCCTTTTCTAGCATAATTGAATAGGTTACGTTTGTCTATTTTTAAGATTTTTAAACTTTTTGTAATTTTTGAGGGTAAAAAAAAAATAATCCTCGCATAATTAGTTATATAAGATAATTTATTAGAAAAAAATTAAATGTATTACACCTTAAGAAGTAATTTGTAACCATATACGGCCTATGGGCTCGGTTGTTATTGAATATAATAAAATTAAATTAAATTAAATAATTCCGTTGAGGCAACCAAACTGTATTATGTGTGTATTAGGGCGGGTCGATTTAAAAGTCGCCCATTGCTCAGTGAAAATTGTATTCTAGGGATCAAAATAAGAAACTTTGCCGAAGGAACCATACCTCTAAAACGAATTCTGATGTCCCGGAATTTGGGTCGAATAATCCATGAATTTTGAAGTTGTGCATCGATTTCTTTCGGAATGGTTTCATTTTCTTCATGACCGTTCAGGCTTTACAATAAACAATTTATAATTGATCGTTTTTCGATGTTTTTAATACTATGTTAATAATATTTTGAGGTACAAAGAAAGTAACTTTTAGGCTAAGAACAGTATTATCTCGAATGTTGAAAATGGCTGCGAAACACTGTGCCGCCAGTTTAATTATTATATTATTATATGGGCTGTGACTTCAAACGTTGAGACTGAACATATGAAGAAAGATTACGTTAAAATGGCAATACCATCTCCACCACTGTGCAATATTACTGTCTAATACCAATAGATAGCATTATGAGTACGTCATAAATGTGGCTTAAGTTGCAACACATCATTCTCATTTATGAGTGAATACGTACCCGTATAACGTTTTTTCTTCTCTGGCCATCCCATTTAAGTAGTCGCCTCCGACCGAAACTATTTATAGCCCTTAACATGTTGGTTGGTTTTGTGGCTATGGTTGTGGGGCTGGGGGTTGTTATGGCGATGGTCACTATTTGATGAGTTGTTGAACTATTAAAGTTAGTCGTGAGTTTTCACTTGATCTTTTGTCTCCATTTGTTAGTTTGCGCCTTGCGACCACTTACGACGACTTACACCGTCAACCGAAGGTAAACATTGAACATATAATTAGCATTAAATACGATTACAACTCTTAGGCTTCAAGAATGCATTTGAGAAGCAAACAATAGACAGCCGGACTTCGAGTCCGATGCTTAAATCGGAATACACTAATACGGCTTTTGTATCGCAAATATGTAATACTCGTACTTGTTGTGAGACTTCGTTCTACCAATTACTATTCATTTAAGAGAGCGGCTATACAAAGATAATCCTATTAATATTATAAAATCATTGTTTGTCTGTTCCAGCATCACGCATAAATGGCTGAACCGATTTTATTGAAACTTGGTGAGCAGATAGATCAATACACGGAAATTAAAATTGATTTTCGATCTTCTGTCAAGGGATTTTCGACCACTTGTCGCTTTCAAAAACTTGGGTATTCTTTTTGTCCTTTCAGATGCCTCTTATAAGACACAAAGCTAAAATTTTATAAATACGAATTACTTTAAACGTCAAATATATGCGCGAAAAATTATTTTCAATTCTTAGACTGCGGTCAGCGTAGTAGTGACCAGAACTATTTTCTTTATTTGGCTGCATTTAAGAAGAGTCCGAAAACACTCTTGTTGGGGTGGAGGTTCATATGCCTGTTACCAATGGTGGTAAGAATTGTGCAGTTTAACCTGCATCACGCCAAAGCAGTCTCAGCAGCTCTATTATTGCGCCTATCCACAGGTGAGGATACATCTTCCAGATACAAGAGCCCTACGTAGTTGGTGGGCAATTTAGTGGTACCAGGGCAGTTAGGTCAAGAGTGGTAAAAAAAACTAGTTCCGTCTTAGTCGGGTTAACACCAAGACCTTTAGCAGAAGCCCATCTTGCGGTTGTATGAAGGGCCTGCTGTAGGATGTATCTGAGAGTATCCAGAAACTTCCCTCTAGCAGCTATTGCCATGTCATCTGCATATGCAACAACTTTGACACCCATCGTCTCCAGAGAAAGCAAAATATTGTTAATGGAGAGATTCCACGGCAGAGGAGACAGAACAACCCTGATTGATGCAACATGTGTATATCTCTCTGTGTCAGGGAGCAATTGTATCAGCCACTGCTTGTAGCTCCGCCGGCGAGATTTTGTCTGGTCCTGGCGACTTAAATGGTTTAAAGCTTTGATAGCCCAAAGAATTCTAGATTCGGTTACAATCTCGTTGGCAACCTCTAATGGCTGCACTTTAAAGAAATCTTCAGCTGAAGTATTCAATGCCTCTTCAGATTTGCCCGGGAAATGTGTATCCAGGAGCACTCCCAGCGATTCCTTGCTGGACGTAGTCTAAGAACTATCATCTTTCTTGATGTACCCAATGATGTACAAGGTGTTGAGGCTAAAATTTTCCGAAACCTTGAGGCTTCGGATGAGCTTTCGTTGCCACTACAGAAATCTAACCAGGATTTATTTTGTGCCATTCTCAAAACTATTTTGAACCGTTTGAGTTCTTCCTCGTATGTGTCCCAGTCCTGGGGGACTCTGGTGGCCTTTGTCCTATTGAAGAGCTTCCTACAGCACTTCCTCAGCTTAACTAATTGCGACAACCCCCATTAAGGTCGTCGTTTGCGCTTGGCTTATGTTTGGGACATGCGGCTTGTAACGTGTCGTTAAGAGTTGCAGTGACTCGCTCCACCATTTCTCTTATATCCCGGATAGTTTGCAATTTCATTTTAGGATTTTTTGGAAGCGGTATCAGGAGGCTTCGGATTCATGCAGAAGCTAATATATCTAAGGTCGGAAAAGCTATGAGTGTCCAAAACTTTCCCGTCAGAAATCATTCCACTTAAATTCTCAGAGACAAGGGTGACATCGAACACCCCCTGTCTGTTTCTAGTAATAAAGGTAGGTTCATGCCCTCTATTACAAATCACAAGTTTACTAATTACAATATATTCATTAAGTAATTCGTCATTGTCGTTGATGTCAGTACTACCCAACATATGATGGTGTGCATTGATATCACTACACACAATTAGGTCCTTGTTCTTCTCGTTTGCCGCTCCTATCAGTGATTCCAATGCACAAGGTGGCGTCTCAGAAACGGAGGCCAACCAAAAATGCGAGTTTTATAACTCGAGGCTGGCTGATACTACGTCAGGCGTCCTAAGCCCACAAACCATATCTCCATTCAACCATGGTACTGGATTAGGACTAGGTCAGCCCATCCTTGCAGAAGGTCTTTTAAGGCAGCTGATGCTGCATTAGAGTTTTGGAGGTTTATTTGTAGGAACCAGACCATTGTCAGGTTTTGCCACCGCCGTTTTATCTGCCTTATCTGTCTGTGTCCGTAAGAAGCTCATCCTCACCGGATTCATACTCACAGGATTTTTTCGATCCCGTGATGACGAGCTTCTCGACACATTTAAGCACATCGGTAAAGGATAAAACGTAAGTTCCCGCCTCTTCATTAGATACTACACCAGTGTAATCTGGAGGAGTATTTTTCGAATTTCCTCCCTCGTTGCTCTTGTATATCTTTAGTCGGATTTTGCTGAATCCATTTAAAACCATACCTTCGGACATGACGATGTGAGGTAGAGGCTCGACATTCAGTATAAATACTGCGTGTCTCCGATGCCCATCCGCTTCATCCAATCGACCAACCTTCCACTTGTCAGTTGGAAGCCCTGGATTGCAAACCTTCAGCATCTTAGTCACGGATTGCACATCAAAGAGATTTAATATAAGAAGAGATGCCATTTCATTCACCTCAACGAAAGGTGAATTCCGACTCGTGTGCAAAGATGAGTTCATGAAAAATTTTATTTAAAAATCGTGTATTTTGTGTGTTTTTCTTGCACTTTTTCACATGCATTTCAATAAACACACAAAATAAAATTCTTATACGTTAGTTGAAACAAAGAAAACGCAGAAAACAACTCTATTTTTAATCAATTTAAATCGTATTAGTTTTATGCGTCCCTGATACCAGCCTGCGTCGATGCAATCGGTATTCCTAGATGTACTCTTAAAGAACATCTAAGAAAACAGACCACATTGCGTACTCTCTCCACTTGCTCTTGGGGATGTTGCCGTCTTCCTCTCCCCTGTTGATGACCGCCAGTGTCAAGCTGTCCTTAGTAACGTCAGCGAAGGACCGAGGAGCAGCGTCACCACTAAACCCTTTGGTCCTTTTGGATGTCGGGGGTTCATCTGCATAGCGCAGTCTTTTAATTGATGATGCGGTTGATGAAGGTTGTGCCCACTATAGGGGTTCTCTCTGGTGTTGGTCAGAGACACAGGATCGGATTTCTCAAGTCTCTCAAGGATTGTGCCATGGGCCGATGATTAAACTTCCTCTTTAAGGACAGGTATGTTTGCCATAGGAAATCGAAATGCCAGGTAGTGCTGACGCTTCAGAAGAGCTATTGGATCTCTTGGCTTGTTTCCAAGCCAAGGTTTGATTGTCGTGTATTTGTTATAGTTGTATCGTTATAAGTTCTTGTATTCGTAGTCGTATCGGTTGGTTTTTGTAGTGTATCAGTTTTTGTTGGTTAAAAGGGTTCATATAGGTCCCACGAGTGTGGGGGTAGTATAGGTCCATCACGTCAGAGCCCCCAAAAACGTGACAAGGACTAAGTCGTTACTGAGGCGTCCAGATATCAGCAAAGGCAGCCGTCAACACAGAGTCTATGGTTGCCGCTGACTGCGAACCGAAAAGTCCGATGAGCACGGTACGCATAACATTCCGTCCATTAAGGGGGAGAAACATGTCCACCACAGCATAGCCCCCGGCAAGGACTGGCTGGCACAACTCCTATTACTTGTTGAGGCGCCTAGGTATCAGCAAGGCTCCGTACAAATACAGTCGATTACCCCGGACTGCAAACCATACACCGAAGGGCATGAGATCGCATTACACTTCGGTGTTTAGGGAGTTTTTTATGTAGAACCACTACTTGTTAGATCATTTGGCGTTACCCAGAGTGTACTACGTGGAAGCGATCTACCAATACAGTATCAGGCCAACTAACTTTAAGTTACTTTTGGCCAACTGTAAAAGTACTCCAAGAATCTGTATTTTGGCCATTATTCTATTTACTAATTTCTGTGGTAAAGACGAAACAGCTGCTAGTCTGGAGATAGGTAATGGAGATAGTCCTATATCTTCGATATGAAAAGCCGCGCTCGGGATTCCCTTTGCAGTCGATTTTGTTACTCCCTAATACAAATAAATAAAACATTTAAGAGTGGCAACCACACAAATTAAAATTTTGGCTTCGGATTTTATCTAACAGATTCTGTGAAACGTCTCCTTTAAAATGAGTATAAATTTGATATACTTTGTGTAACAAACTTTTTCTACAAGACCTAAATACGAATTGGACTTTTTATGGCCAAAAAATCTCCAAAAATGAAATTTTTTCAAAAATTTCACTTTCTTATTTCTTAAAATATCTTATCGATTCTTTTTTTCATGATATTGTAAATTTTATTGGCAATCCACAAAAAAAAACACGCGAACAAAATCGGTCAACTTTTGACTGAGATATTGGCTAAACTCCAAGGCAAAATCTGAGAAAAAATGAAAAAATTCAAATTTAAAATCCACATATCTCGGAAACTATTCAAGATATCTTCAAGCTATAAAATGTTTATTGTAGCTCTGGTTTATGAGTATCCACAGAATCCACTCAAATCGGACACTCCATTCGAAAGTTAGAAGCCGATGAAAATGTTGTATACCCGAGGTGGTCAACTTTAGGGCCCTGAAGCTTCACCCCTGTAGGGGGCCCAAGTTCCGAACTTAAACTCTCTAACACCTCTTGTATACACACCTAAAATTTTATCGCCATACGATAAGTGTTTTTGAAATATCAGAATTATGTAAATTTTTTTACATTTTAGCCCACTGTGCAGTGGTTGCGGTCTTAGCACGTAATATTTTTTTTATGAAATCGAAGCATCTTTAAATTGCTCCACCACCGTAGCATCAGCATCATTATCTGTATGCGACAGAATCTCACAAGGTTTATCTGGCTCTGTGGGAAAGCAGTTCCGTGTGTCTCATTTAATGAAACATGGCATATGGCAATTTAAAAAAAATTTACATTAAACGTAAATATAAGTATACTACCCATAACTTTATCCCGACCAGCACAAAATAAACCAGTAAGGAACGGCTAACGTCGCACAGTGGTAGGAATTCCAAAAAAAGGGAAATAATTCTGCCGTTTCTTAACCAGACAACCGATTGCGACCAAACTTGGCATGTCTGTAGAAGAGGTATTAGAGAAGTTAAGTTTTGAGTTTGGGCCCCCCGTGGTGTACAGGGGCGGAGCTGCAGGGCCTCAATGTTGGCCACCTCGGTTGAACAAAATGTTTAAGCGCGTGTATCTTTCGTATTTGCCGGCCAATTCATAAAATCGTATTCTAATAACCGAGGTCTACAAAAGGCTTTTTGCACCTAACAGTTATCTTGTATACTTACCGAAATCTCTGCATTTGAAAATGGAAATTTTTAATTTTTTCCCCGACCTTGTGCTAGTATTTTGTAAATATCGAAGCAGAATATCCACCAATTTTATCCACTTAAGCATGTCTGGATTGGCAATAAAATTTCCTATATGATGAAAAAAAATGATGAAAAAAATGATGAAAATTTGGTTCGATATATCATGATGAAAAATTGGTTCGATATATCAAACAGGACAAAAGTCATGGCCCCTTGAATTCATATTTAAAAAAATCGATTTTTTGTAATTTATTTAAGAAAAAAGTTTATGTTTTTTTTGAGTTTTAGAAGAAGTTAGTTAAAAAATGTATAACATATTTACTATCATCTTAAAGGAAACTTTCCAGAGTATGCTCTCAAAGAAAGAACGGGTCAAAAATATTTACTGGTATTGTTACCAAGCCACATTTTCTCCAATGGCAAAGCCAAAATGTTAAAACTTTTGGCATATTTATGTGTGGTAAGGTGTTGTAAGTTGAACTGCAAAGGGAATCTGAAACCTCGCTTTTAGTATAGTAGATATAGGGGAAAATCCAAAAATCCCATTTTTGGGGATTTTCGAAATTATTTTGGGAATTGTGGGATCGACTTTTGGAAATATAATGATTTGCGAATTACATTCGATTTGTTATGTCAGAACCTACAAACTACAAAATATTTCATTGAAAAATTTTAATTTTTTAAAATTTTGTCGTTTTTACATTTCTGTCTGCATTTGAAAAGTGATTTTTTCACTTTTTTCCTGACCCTGTCGTGGCATTTGCTTAATATTAGTGCAAAATATGAACCGATTTCTCTCACATCAACTTCTCTAAATTGACAACAAAATTTTCTGTGTGATGCAATTTGATGTACCCACTGAGACAAAAGTTATGGCCATGAAGTTATACTTTACCAAAAATATTTTTTGTATTTTTGCCATTTATTGTATTGTTTACAAAGGAAATTTATTTGTAAAGTATAATTTCAAATGGCCATAACTTTTGTCTCAGTGGGTTTACCAAATTGCAATATATTGGCATCAAATAGTAAATTTTGTTTTCTATCCAGAAAAGATAATGAGAAAAGAATCGGTATATAACAGGATCTAATATATAGCGATTCGTAGGAAAGGATCGGGACAAAATAAACAACAAAGGAAGAAATAACCAACAAAGGAAATTTTATATTTCCATTGAATCTTTAAAAATTAAGATATCTCAATTATTTTTTTTGTAATTTGTACGCCTTGACGCCAGAAATCGAGGCTAATTCTAACATCATTATATTTGTGGACGTAAATCCCACAATTCCCAAAATAAATTCGAAAATCCCCACCAAAAGGGAATTTTTTGTTTTTTTTTTTTCAAAATCTGTTATACTAAAAGCCGGGCTCAAAAATCCTTTTGCAGTTTATCGTATAACAGATTACTACATATAAAAATGGTAAAGGTTTTCATATCCAAGCTTTACGATTGCCGAAAATATGTCCTAGCTTCGAAATTTTCGTAAGAAATGGTGTAATTTGGAGAAGCGTGGCAACACTGTTAATACAAATTTTTGTCTCTTTCTTTTCTCGAAAATATTCTCCAGGAAGTTTCCTTTAAAATTTTCTTTTTATAAATTCCTCTGTATCTCCAAAATACTACATATATACCTTTTCGCAATAAAATACAAAAATTGTCTATATTTTGAAAGTGTAAATTGATGTGTTTTACAGAAATTTTTTGCATCACACAGAAAATTTTGTTGTCAATTTAAAGTAGTTAATGTGAGAGAAATCGGTTCATATTTTGCACTGATATTAAGCAAATGCCACGACAGGGTCAGGAAAAAAGTGAAAAAATCACTTTTCAAACGCAGACTGTAATGTAAAAACGACATAAAATTTTTAAAAATGAAATTTTTTCAATGAAATATTTTGTAGTTTGTAGGTTCTGACTGAATGTAATTCGCGAATCATTATATTTCCAAAAGTCGGTCCCAAAAATTCCCACAAAAATGGGATTTTTTGGATTTTCCCCTATATCTACTATACTAAAAGCGAGGTTTCAGATTCCCTTTGCAGTTCAACTTACAACACCTTACCACACATAAATATGCTAAATGTTTTAACATTTTGGCTTTGCGATTGGAGAAAATGGGGCTTACTTTTGAAATTTGTCTAAAAAATTGTGTAAATTGGAGAAGCTTGGTAACAATACCAATATATATTTTTGACCCGTTCTTTCTTTGAGAGCATACTCTGGAAAGTTTCCTTTAAGATGATAGTAAATATGTTATAAATTTTTTAACTAACTTCTTCTAAAACTCAAAAATACAACATAAACTTTTATCCTGAAAAAATGACAAAAAATCGATTTTTTTTAATATGAATTCAAGGGGCCATAACTTTTGTCCTGCGGTTATATCGAACCAATTTTTATACCCTCCACCATAGTATGGGGGGTATATTCATTTTGTCACTCCGTTTGTAACACCTCTAAATATTGATCTGAGACCCCATAAAGTATATATATTCTTAATCGTCGTAAAATTCTAAGACGATTTAGCCATGTCCGTCTGTCCGTCCGTCCGTCTGTGGTAATCACGCTACAGTCCGCAATAATAGAGCTAGGTTGATCAAATTTGGTACAAATACTTCTTATAGTTGCAGGTTGTTTGGGATTGCAAATGGGCCATATCGGTCAATGTTTTGATATAGCCCCCATATATAGCATCTTACTTATTGTGATTCCTACTGTTCCCATCGACTATGTATATGTTTCCTACTGTTCTCATCTACTATATTCTTGTGTTTTTCGGTGTTATTTTCTTTAGGTTTGAGTTATTTTGTGAGGCCACATGCTATCCATGGTGGAGGGTATATAAGATTCGGCATGGCTGAACTTAACGCTTTCACTTGTTTTTCATCATATAGGAAATTTTATTGCCAATCCAGACATGCTTAAGTGGATAAAATTGGTGCATATTCTGCTTCGATATTTACAAAATACAAGCACAAGGTCGGGGAAAAAATTAAATTTTCAAATGCAGATATCTCGTTAAGTATACAAGATAACTGTTAGGTGCAAAAAGCCTTTTGTAGACCTCGGTTATTAGAATACGCACAAAAAAGATTTTATGAATCGGCCGGAAAATACAAAGTTACACGCGCTTAAACATTTTGTTCAACCGAGGTGACCAACTTTGGGGCCCTGCAGCTCCACCCCTGTATACCACAGGGGGCCAAACTCAAAACTTAACTTCTCTAATACCTCTTCCACAAACACGCCAAGTTTGGTGGCCATCGGATGTCTGGTTAAGAAACGGCAGAATTATTTTCCTTTTTTTTGGAATTCCTCCCACTGTTCGTCGGTCGGTGCTGACTATCCCAGCAAAAAAAGAGCAAGAAGCAATAAAAATACCCATCTTATGATCCGGAAGTTGTTCTAATTTGGATTTTCACCAATAAATTTAACAAGGGCTTGTCGCGCCGGGGAAGTACTTATTTATCACCACTTTTGCACTACTCCTTTTAAAGCTATTTATACCCTACACCTCACTGTGGTACAGGGTATTATAAGTTTGTTTCACGGCAGATGCTTGTAACACCTGAAAATAACACAGCTAGACCCAGACGAAACATATATATGGGAGCTATAGCTTACTCTTAACCGATTTTCTTCAAATTCGGTAGTGTTGGTTCATGGATCAAGAAACTCTACCATTCTAAATTTCAAAACGATTGGATTTAAAAGACAGCTTCTACAGGACTAAAGAGCCAAATCGGATGAAACAGATATATATGGGAGCTATAGCTAAATCTTATCCGATTTTCTTCAAATTCGGCAATGTTAGCCCATGGATCAAGAAACTCTACCATTCTAATTATCAAAACGATTGGATGTAAAATACAGCTTCTACAGGACTAAAGAACCAAATCGGATGATACAGATATATATGGGAGCTATATCTAAATATTAACCGATTTTCTTCAAATTCGGCAATGTTGGTTTATGGATCAAGAAACTCTACCTGATCATTCGCAGTGAACGGACGTGTTTATCACATAGCGGATAGTTACCAGTACCTATTACGCAATAGCAAAAATCTGTACAAAGTCTGTAAGGCCTACATCGTAGTACCTATTACGGTCTAATACAGACAAAATTAAAATAAATTCTCTTGACGGGGAATGCCTTCGTGTTCCGATGGAGCGCGGTTCCCCAATCGTCCGACTGTCCGTCCGTTGGTCTTGGCCAAAGCCGACCACACCAAAAATGGTGAAAATCTCCCCCAAGTACTCACAACAGGTGGTGCGGTGAGGGGAAAACGTCATGTCCGACCGTCAAAACGGAAGCACAATGAGCATCGTGTAGCGCTCAGAGTTTTGACGAAGTTGGAGGCTGTTGAGGTTTCGGCTCTTACCGAAAAACAAAAAGAGTCACTTACCTGGGCTAAAGGCGTCATAGATGCTTCTAAGGCCAATGAGTCGGCTGAAAGAGCCACAAATTCAGCTGTGTTAACGGCTAATAAAGTAAAACGAATCAGATCACCTGATGAACCCCTGCCTTCGAAAAAGGCAAGAGGCCCTAATGTCACCATCAACAGGACACTCACCAAGCCCTTCAATGAAGTGGCGAAGGAGAGTCTAGTGATGGCTGTTATAGACAGAAGTAGTGAGGATGGATCCATCCTCAAGGACAAATGGAGTCATGTACAATCAGCCATTATGGCTCATTACCTCGATGTCCGTAGAGAAATGCCGGGCAAACCACCAATCTGCAACGATGCAGGATGGCATCAGGGGAGAGTAAAGCTCTTATATTTCGGTGATGCCAGATCAGTAGACCTTTATAAGGCTGCTCTGAGTCGAGCGGGTGAGGTGTGGCCGGGTGCCCAGTTGGATGTTGTCGAAAAAAACAACATCCCTAGTCACCCTAGAGCCATCACCTGGGTTACAGAAGAGCCCTCCAACCCGGCTGACATCTTAGAAATAATAAAAGATTCCAATCCTGGTCTGCCGGCCCATAATTGGAGAATCAGCAAGGTGGGTGAGGCGGATGGTAAAAAGCGGCAGGTCAATCTTATCCTAAACGCTGAATCCACCTCCCATATACAAAGTGCGAGTGCAACCCTACAATATGGCTTCGAGACTATAATCTTGAAGATATACAAGCAGGATATAGCTCCCACTGCAGAAGGTGAGTCGTCCACCGTGGCACTTTCTGTAAGTGCGGAGGTAGCCACGCCTATTATTTCTGGTGACTCCAACTCTAACAGAAGATCTGTAACGTCCTACTCTGAGGACGAAAGCTCTACTTCTGACACAGAGGGGCTGAGGGGAGTCTCCGGACTCTTTGACGCATCTGGCGGGGACATGCTTCTCGACGATACGGACGAAGAGTTCGATAACACCCTTGTTGGGGTGGATGTTAATCTGTCAATTACCAATGATGGTAAGAATTCTACAGATTAACCTCCATCACGCTAAAGCAGCCTCAGCGGCTCTATTGCTGCGCCTGTCCACAGGCGCAGTAGACATCGTCCTGATACAGGAGCCCTACGTAGTGGGAGGAAGGGTGTGCGGTATTAGGACACCCAACTTTAAACTGCTTGTGGCCAACTGTGAAGGCACTCCAAGAACCTGCATTTTGGCCAGGAAAGATCTAAGTATCTTTCTCCTGACTAATTTAAGTGGTAAAGACCAAACAGCTGCTAGCCTGGAGATCGGTAATCGCATATATTGGGTGGTCTCCAGCTACTTGCCTTATGAATCTGTAGTACCGACTGCTCTATTCAGGGAAGTAGTAGAAGAAGCAACGTCTGACGAGCTCGAGCTGATTATCGGCGCAGACACGAACGCTCATCATACTATCTGGGGTAGTACGGATATAAACAATAGGGGTGATTCGCTTCTTGACTTTATTCTAACTACCAATCTTAGTATTTGTAACATAGGTAATAAACCGACCTTCACAATTAAAGACAGACAAGAGGTACTCGACGTAACGTTTGCTACTGACCGGCTGTCAGACAAAATTATTGGGTGGAATGTACTGGACGACCACTCATTCTCAGATCATCATTATATTGAGTTCAAACTCGCGGAAAAAGCGCCTAAACCCGCCGTCCACAGAAATGTAAGGAAGACAAAGTGGCATCTGTATGAGAAGAATTTCAAGAAAGTCCTCAACTCTAAACTTCCGTACGAACCGAATGACAAAGCCGGTTTGGATAATCTGGTCGATCATATCACCATATCATTCAATAGATCCCTTGAAGAAGCCTGTCCAAAAACAAGGTACAAGGGTAAAACTAAACCCCAATGGTGGACTTCTGAGCTAACGGCTATGAAAAAGACCTGCAACAAGCTATTCAATAAGGCTAAATCTACTGGGGTCGCTAATGATTGGGATGCCTATAAAGAGCAACTCAAGATCTATAAGAAGGAGCTTAGAAAGGCGCTCTTGGTATACCTTCTGTGGTGAAGTGGAAAAGGTCTCCGACGCCGCTAGGCTGAGGAAGATATTATCTGCTTCACCCTGTACAGTGGGATATTTACAGGATGAGGCAAATAACTGGACCAAAAACAGCGAGCAGTCGCTCAATGTACTGCTCGACACACATTTCCCGGGGAACTCTATAACAGAACCCGAGGATCAGCAGGACCAACAAGAGTGCGAGTGGACTGCGAGCGTCGCTAGCTTCTTGACTGAGAGATCCAGAATAAGCTGGGCTATTAACAGCTTTGAGCCCTTCAAGTCACCTGGACCAGATGGCATCACTCCAGCAGAAATGCAGAAATTCTAAATTTCAAAATGATTGGATGTAAAATTCAGCTTCTACAGGACTAAAGAGCAAAATCGGACGAAACATATATATGGGAGCGACGAACAACTTTACATGGACAGACGGACGGACGGACAGACATGGTTAAATCGACTCAGCTATAAAGCAGTACTTCACATATGTGGAATTCCTTTACAATGAAAATCGAATGACCTGTAGTGTTTTGTGAATAACTTTTGATTGGGTTGACGGATAAACACCAAATTTTGACTAAATATAATTTTAAATATTTAGAAATTAAAAAAGCAATTTCCCTAAAAACAAGCTAAGTCGACTTAGCATGTTCTAGGATGGAGTTATCGATATATTTCATAGCCCCCATACATATGTTCCTTCCGATCTGGGCTTTTATCACAGGGTGGCTGATGAATATTGCTACATTATGAAACTCAAAAAACTTTTTTTCAGTGTATGGAATTCTGTTTTCTTTTATTCATGTTAAAGCTCATTAAATTTAATTAAATATAGCTTAATTTGTTTTAAAAATAATGGAATTTAAATGCCCCCCTGCTCGTTGATGCATGTGCGGCATCTTACCAAAAAGTTGTTCATTACTGCTTGGGGAGTTGAGACGGGAATAGCCGCAATTGTTTCTCGAATGGATTGCTTTAGTTCATTAAAATTTGTTGGTTTTGCTTTGTAGACTTCCTGTTTGCAATAACCCCACAAGAAAAAGTCAGGTCTAAAAATCAATCTGCAAAATAAAATAAAAATTAACCAGATTCATTAAATAGAAAAAAAGTTATTAAATTTTTTTGGTAGCAGCTTTCATCAGCCACCCTGTATATGGGGGCTATATGTAAATCTGAATCGATTTTCATGAAATTTGGCACATGTTATTACTGCCTAACAAATCTGTAGTCTGGTAAGTTTCACAAAGATCTGGATAAATATAAGTCCTTAAATGCCAAATCGGGATGTAGATATGGGGGGCTATACCTAATTCTGAACCGATTTTGACAAATTTCAATACGCTTCGTCCCTGATGCAAAGAAGTGCTCCGTACCAAATTTCATCTAGATCGGAGTAAAATGTACAACTGTACTTTGCGAATAACTTCAGATGGACAGACGGGCGGACAGACAGAAAGGTTGTCCGGTATTTTTTTAATGATTTTCAAACGTTGCACGTAAGTGAACTTTACCATGATGAACTTCGACTAACGTTTTGACACTGAAAGATCGTGAAAAATGTTTGAGGGACAAATTTCAATACGCTTCGTCCCTGACGCAAAGAATTGCTCCGTACCAAATTTCATCTAGATCGGAGTAAAATGTACAACTGTACTTTGCGAATAACTTCGGATGGACAGACGGGCGGACAGACAGAAGGGTTGTCCGGTATTTTTTTAATGATATAATGGTATTTTTTTAATGATAACTTTACCATGATGAACTTCGACTAACGTTTTGACACTGAAAGATCATTAAAAATGTTTGAGGGACAAATTTCAATACGCTTCGTCCCTGACGCAAAGAATTGCTCCGTACCAAATTTCATCTAGATCGGAGTAAAATGTACAACTGTACTTTGCGAATAACTTCGGATGGACAGACGGACGGACAGACATAAGGGTTGTTTGGTATTTTTTTAATGATTTCCAATCGTTGCACGTAAGTGAACTTTACCATGATGAAAATGATGACTTCGACTAACGTTTTGACACTGAAAGTGCATTAAAAATGTTTGAGGGTGCGTTGACATAAATATACGAAATTGTTTTGTCCCTATTAGAAAACCCGATATAATACCCTTTGAATGTATAAACATGATTTACAATTAAATCCTTATATTATGGTGATTTCGTTTCAGAAAAATAATGTCACCACATAATGTTGCGATATTTTTAAAAATTCCCCCTGCACCCTTTGCTATGTCCAGATTTACACTAGGCAAGTTTCTTCAGCGGCTTATTATCAAATTCTCTTTTGAACTTGCACGAAGAACTGAAAACGTTCAGGGAGTGCCCCCCACCCCCCCTATTGCCGACTGCCTCTCTCTGCTACAAAACGCCGATAATCTGATGAACATTCAGCCAGTGTAAATCCGGACTAATTTCGCATTTAGCATGCGAACAATCCAAAAAAATCGTGCGGTGAGTAATACCCATACCTACATTATGGCGCAACCATTTGGTAGTGCATTAAGAATGTACGCTTTCTAGTGGTTTGGTTCTCAAGTCAGCTTTTTGGCGGTGCAACACTCCACACCGTGGACTGGGCTGAGTGTGGAAAATGCGATATTTTCGCATTTGCAGAAAATTTGTTACATTTTTTTTTGCACAAACGAAATCTACATAATTGTAGTCAACAACCCATGCGAATTATTTTGAAAAAAACCAACTATGACGATTTTAAAATTTTCCAAATTGTGAATTTTGAGGAATACTGGGTTTATTAAAAAAATTGTATTTTTTATCGGTACAAGTTATTAGTATGCACTCTTAATGAAACAAGAAAACAAAATTAAAAAGAAATTTTTTTTTAAAAAAAATTATAGTCGAAACTCTCTATAACGAATTCCAAGGGATTGAATATTTACTTCGTTATAAAGAAAATTCGCTATATATAGAAAATAAAAACAATTTTGTTCCTTTTAACGTTTTTTATTTGTAGTAGTCAGTTATTTTGGTTTGAAGTACATTTTCCCACTTTTCTCCTTCAATATAATTTTCTAAAACATTTAGAGAAGTTAATACAGTATTTGGTACGTTGGTTTTCATTTCCAAATTGGTACGGAAACGTTGAACTGATGAAGAAAGTTGTCCATATATGGGTAACGATTTCGCAATATCGGCAGATTTTTCTTCGTATTCATCTGAACCTGTTAAAAGATAAATAATAATGTACATCAGAAAATTATTAGCCACGGATTTTTATTATTATTTCTTTACCTGAGATAGCTGGTGCTCCAAAATTTTCTTGAACACTTTCGAGGATTTCTTCGTCGGAAGGGTTGTCTTCGTCCCAAAGCATACTGTTGTTCGTTGTGGTGCCAACTTTTACAAATCCTGATTTTCTAAAACAGTTTGCAATTGTCTCGGATTTTACATTGACATTCCACACTTTGCTTAAGTTTCGTATGGCATCCAGCAAATTTATGGGCGTGGGAGGTTCTTTCTCCTCCATTTGTAAAAAAATGTTTGTTAAAATGCGTTTTCTGTAATGCGTTTTAATGTTACAAATTATGCACTGATCCATTGGCATATGAAGTATGGGAAATAAGCAATTTCAATAATTTTCAATTGGTCCTTAACATCCCTAGGGTGTGCAGCGCAGTTGTCAACAAAAACCAAAACGTTTCTTTGTTGAGAAGCAAACTTTCGGTCCAATTTCAAGAGCCATTTCAAGAAAATCTCGCTTGTCATCCATGCAGTCGTATTAAATTCATAATCCACGTCTGGAGATTTGATTCCTTTGAAGCATCTCGAATTCTTGGCCTCCCTATAATAAGCAATTTAACATTCTCCGATCCGGTTATATTGCATGCCACCATAAGAGTGATCCTCTCTTTGCTGTTTTTCCCCCCAAAACACTTCTCATTTTTAAACGCCATCGTTTTATTTGGTAAGCACTTAAAAAACAAACCCGTCTCATCGGCGTTAAAGGTGTCGTTTTCGTCATATTTTTCTAACAATTTTGGCAAGACATTCGTCACCCATTCATCTCGAGTTTGGATGTTGGCGGCAGCACTTTCACCACACTATGTTTCTTGAACAATGCCGTGACGATTTTTAAATTTTTCAAGCCAGCCTACACTTGCTTCAAATTTTCCGTGGCCCAATGCTTCAGCGAATTGTTTTGCTTTTTCTCTCAGGATTGGTCCAGACAGAGGAAGATTCCTACCACGTGCGGCGAATACCCATTTCAGCATTGCTTCGTCAATATCCTCAAAGGTACAAGTTCGATGCTTCTTGCGTTTAATACTGTATGCATTATCTGTGACACTGGCTAAAAGCTTATGCTTGTTTTTTAAAATCGTAGATAAGCTACTGAAAGGAATTCCAAATTGCTTAGCAATGTCTTTTTTAAAGCTTCTCCCTTTTCAGTTTCTTTTATGATCAATAGCTTTTTTTCCACAGTAATACTTATGCGCGGAGTCATTTTACAACTTACTATCGCGATATGCAAAGGCAAACTGATTGCGACTGCAAGAAATGTGAGAGATGGTAATGATTCCAGTTGTCACTTGCATATTTCGGGGGTTCCCCAAAATACACCTTATGGTAAATATGTAAACGATTCAAAGCATCAGTCTCTGCTTGTGCGTTGTGAACGCAACAAAGTATACACAGAGCAACAATAACACACAACAAAGCGACTTCGTTATATGGAGACTGAAAACGCTTCAATCTTGAAGTTACGGTCGCAAAAATGCTTCGTTATAAGGAAAAATTCGCTATAGGGAAATTCGGTATATGGAGATTATAATACACTCAAAGTAGACCCAAAACACAGTGTTCCTAAAATTGCTTCGTAATAAAGAGAAATGCGTTATATAGGAGTTCGTTATTGAGAGTTTCGACTGTATTAAAATTATTTAAAAAATATCCCCTTTTTATTTTAAATTTTATTATTGTTATTTTAGGCCAAATTGTCCTCTACAATATAGCCATTTTCCACGATGGCCTTGTTTGTCTTTCTCGAGAAATAATTAAATCTTTGTGACCGGTTTGTCCCAGTATTTTCCAAAATGCTAAATAGGCCGGATTGACGCCAACAGTTCTTTATCAAAAGGAAATAAATCTTAAACGTTTCCTTAAGGTTGCGCAGGACGATCTTTGCAAAAAGTAAAAAAAAAACTTTTTTCATTGCTTTTCTTAAAAGGCGTGTTTAAAGTTGAAATTGGGTTTTGTAATAAATGGTAATGCCGCATTAATCATAAGAGTACATTGTAAATAGGTTTTAGGGTAAAAAAGTAGAAGACCATGTCGGCGACATTTAATTTAAAAAATTTAAAGTAAGTAAGAAAAACATGCTATTTAAAAAGTCTACAGATTTTATATATGGGAGCTATAGCTAATAACCGATTTTCTTCAAATTCGGTAGTGTTGGTTCATGGATCCAGAAACTCTACTATTCTAAATTCCAACACGATTGGACGTAAAATACAGCTTTTATAGGACTAAAGGTCCAAATCGGACGAAACATATATATGGGAGCTATAGCTAAATCTTAACCGATTTTCTTCAAATTCGGCAATGTTGGTTCATGGATCAAGAAACTCTACCATTCTAAATTTCAAAACGATCGGATGTAAAATACAGCTTCTATAGGACTAAAGGACCAAATCGGACGAAACATATATATGGGAGCTATAGCTAAATCTTAACCGATTTTCTTCAAATTTGGCAATGTTGGTTCATGGATCAAGAAACTCTACCATTCTAAATTTCTAAACGATCGGATGTAAAATACAGCTTCTATAGGACTAAAGGGCCAAATCGGACGAAACATATATATGGGAGCTATAGCTAAATCTTAACCGATTTTCTTCAAATTCAACAATGTTGGTTCATGGATCAAGAAACTCTACCATTCTAAATTTCAAAACGATCGGATGTAAAATACAGCTTCTATAGGACTAAAGGGCCAAATCGGACGAAACATATATATGGGAGCTATAGCTAAATCTTAACCGATTTTCTTCAAATTTGGCAATGTTAGCCCATGGATCAAGAAACTCTACCATTCTAAATTTCAAAACGATCGGATGTAAAATACAACTTCTATAGAACTAAAGGACCAAATCGGACGAAAGATATATATGGGAGCTATATCTAAATCTGCACCGATTTTCTTCAAATTCGGCAATGTTGGTCCATGGATCAAGAAACTCTACCATTCTAAATTTCAAAACGATCGGATGTAAAATACAGCTTCTAATGGTCTAAAGGATCAAATCGGACGAAAGATATATATGGGAGCTATATCTAAATCTGAACCGATTTTTTTTAAGTTCGGCAATGTTGGTTCATGGATCAAGAAACTCTACCATTCTAAATTTCAAAACGATCGGATGTAAAATACAGCTTCTATAGGACTAAAGGGCCAAATCGGACGAAACATATATATGGGAGCTATAGCTAAATCTTAACCGATTTTCTTCAAATTCAGCAATGTTGGTTCATGGATCAAGAAACTCTACCATTCTAAATTTCAAAACGATCGGATGTAAAATACAGCTTCTATAGGACTAAAGGGCCAAATCGGACGAAAGATATATATGGGAGCTATATCTAAATCTGAACCGATTTCAACCAAATTCAATAGCGATCTTAACAGCCGCGAAATACTCTAAACTGCAAAATTTCAGAACGATCGGAGTGAAATTGCGACCTGTAGTCGACGAACAACTTTACATGGACGGACGGACGGACGGACATCGTTAAATCGACTCAGCTAGTGATTCTGAGTCGATCGGTATACTTTAAGGTGGGTCTAGCTGTGTTATTTTAAGGTGTTACAAACATCTGCCATGAAACAAACTTATAATACCCTGTACCACAGTGTGGTGTAGGGTATAAATAATTTGGTTTCGACGCCATTGTCCAAATAATAGCATGTTTTTCTTACATACTTTACAATTTTTCAATTCAATGTTGCCGAAAAAGTAGAAGGCCATGTCCTATTAGCCTAAAACCTATTTACATTTAAAAATCGTCATAGTAGGTCTGTTGTTCTTTTTTTTTCAAAATAATTTGCATGGGTTGGTGACTATCCTTAGTATAACCATTATATTAAGTTTGACTAAAATCCGTGACATGAACCAAAAATACTGTGATCACTTAACATGGAAATGCTCTATTGTGAAATAAATTTTTTAATTTGTACTTCGTTGTCGTATTTTTTGCAATAGTTAGCACTTATATATTTCCTAAACAAACATTTTTTCTTGAAAACTGAATAAGAGGCAAAAAACTGAACAATTCTGGAGAAGTCTGGAAATCCGACAACCCTAACAGAGATGGTTAAATCAACTCAACTATTAATTCTGGGTCGATCGGTATACTTTAAGGTGGCTCCCGCTCCAGTATTTTTATGCGTAAAGGTAAGTACAGACGATTTGCAGATCGGACAACATTGCCAGAAAAATGGCGGAAAAATGCAACCCTGTGAATTTACAACCGTGTGAACAAACAATTTTTGTTTTGCAACGTTAGCAAAAAAGTCATTGCGAGATAATTTGCTGATTGTTATATGTTCGAAGTTTATGCGTGTGACAACGGCGCCATTGCCAGAAAATAATTTTATTTGCAACACTGTCTATAATGTATTTTTATTGGCAATCCTGCATATAAATATTTACAAAATATATTGTAAATATATGAAATTGTAATGTTTTCTTGCAATCGTCTGAACTGTCAATTCACCTTTGCCTAAAAATCTGACATTGCCCGTATATTTGCAGCATTTTAACAGGGTTTATAGCGTTTGCCGATCTGGCAATCGTCTATACTCAGCTTTACAAACATCTGGACCAACATCTACCACATGGTGGGGTAGCATAAAAAAAAACTCTCAAACATTAAAACGCAAATACTATGAATTAGGAAATTGTCTGTAGATGCGTGTGGAAAGGCTTACGGTACTAATTCTTTTATCCACTGCTGTTGGTAGACGGCTGGTTTGAGTCTGTGCTATTCAGCTTATCAAAGACAAGAATCTTGAAGTTGACGCAAATCAAATTATCCAACAAGGGTAATTTTAACCGCCTAGGTGGATCTTTGTTTTGCATTCAATATATATGTAACAAAGCCAATAAAAGGTATGGACACCCCAGTGTATTCGCACATTTTTACCAAAAGATGGGGGAAAAGTCAATTTCGCGTACGTTTGTATGCGAGTGAGAAGATTTTTAAGTAGCCATCTACAAAAAGCTTTGTTGTTTCTAAAGGGTTTTCCAACAAGAGGTGCTATTTTGGTATTCAAAGAAAAATGTAATTTTTTGTGATAAATGATCGGATGTTTATTTCATAATAAAGAGGAATGTATGCCGTTAATAATGAAAAACAACATCAGCCAAATAGCCACCACGACCACGCTTACAGGACCATATCCTTTTCATGAAATTTTCCATAACCACATCGCAAAGTGGCTGCCCTATGTCCTCGATAGCCTCACGAATTCTATCTTTGAGGTCTTGAATCGACGCACAATGGGAAAAAATGGGTAAATACGCGCGCATAGCAGTATTTTTAATCTCACGACTATACCGTTAGAGATAGATTCCAACGGTTTGGACCATCTTCAAGAGAATTCTTTGGAGAATAATTTGGTGTAGCCAGATTTTTCTTACTGTTACCATTTATCGCACAGTGGGGCTTCAAAATCGACTTTGTGGAAATTAGTGTGAAACTCCGAATATCGTGCCAAATTTAGTGATCTTGATTTTAAATTAAAGCTGACAAAATTTAGTTTAAAATATATTTCAGGTGCATGATTGTGTGTTGCTGCATTGTAAATATGCAGACCATTGACGTTCAAAAATATGTTTGTCAACATTGCGAAAAAAGTGTACAAAACCTGCCATGCTTTTAAAATTGAAACTAAGACCACATAAATAGGATAAAATTGTGGGCTGCAATATTTTTGAAAGCTGAAATTTTACTATAATGTACTTTACACAATGGTTCGTAGACTGATAATAATTGAAAGTTAAATTAAAAGCAAAAAATAATCGGTCCACCCTAATACACACAAACTGCGGAAGCGTATATATTTTATTGTAACTATATTTTTATAGGTTTTGTAGAAAAAGTGAAGTATAAAAATTACTATAATCCTTATAATATTAACAAGATCTCTATTTTTAATCGTACTTGATAAAACTTGCAGCCGCGTGTTAATCCATTTATTCTCGTCCGTTCAGTACCCTTCGTAATTATTATCCGATTTTGCCGAAATTTCACAAACGTTATTTTTTTTAACCAAGAAGATCGGTCCATATGTTTCGGGAAAATCGGTTCATAGGTAGGTTAGGGTGGCAGCCGTATTTTTTATACAAGCTCACATAGACCAGTTTAGGTCCCTAGTGTTACCACGGGCTGAAATGCCCCTCATCGAAACCAACCTGTTTGATATACAAATTTGTCGATATTACGAATATCGGTACTGGAAAGATCTGTTAGGCTGCCTAGAACAGCCGACCCCAGTATGTCCAGTCGTCGTTTACTCAGAGCGGGACAGTCGCATAGCAAGTGCTCAATGCTCTCCACTTCTTCCTCATCTCCACAGCTTCTGCAGAAGTCATTAGAGTCAATACCCAATCTTTTGGCGTGTTCGCCGATCAAGCAGTGTCCCGTCAGAACTGATACTAACGTAGACAAACTTTGCCTCTCTAGTGCGAGGAGATATTTTGATCTTCTCAGGTCATACCTTGGCCAGATTTGTCTAGCTACCCTGCAGGTGCCGATTTCTGTCCATCTTTCGTTGGACTGCCTGATTGCCTCTTGCCTAAGCCAAAGCTTGCACGTGGATAGTGGCGCACCAATATATGCAAATTCTTCGAGAATTTGTAATGTCGTCCCTTTCCTAGCAAGTTCATCGGCTTTGCAGTTCCCCGGGATATCCCTATGCCCAGGCACCCATATGAGGTGTATGTTAAACTGCTCAGCCATCTCGTTAAGAGATCTGCGGCAGTCGAGGGCTGTTTGTGAATTTAGGGATGTTGCCTCCAGAGAATTGATGGCAGCCTGGCTGTCCGAGTAAATGACAATGCCAGTGTTGGTTACTATGTTGCGACTCAGCCACTTGGCTACTTCCCATATTGCCATTATTTCGGCTTGATAGACACTGCAGGTATCTGGTAGTCTGTGAGCTATATCCAATCTAAGCTCTGCACAGTGTACTCCGAAGCCAACCTTTTCATCAAGCTTCGAACCATCCGTGTAAAATTGGAGATGGTTTCTATTACCTGGTTTTCTTCCAACCCATTCATCTCTCGCGGGAATCATAGTGATGTAATTTCTCTCGAAGGTGTACACCGTTGGTATATAGTCCACTCGGTCGGTTACCATAGCACTACACTTTGATATTCTCATGTGACCGTAGGTTTTGTACCTCCACATTGATAGGCAGTTTAATCTTATTGCCGCTTTGGTTGCAACTTCTCTCGCCACAATATTAATCGGCAGTATATGGAGTAGGGCTTGTAGAGACTCGGTCGCTGTAGTCCTTAAGGCTCCGCTTATGCTCAGGCAGGCAGTTCTCTGAACCTTTGTTAGTAGGTTGGTGATGGTTAGTTTGTCAGTTGCCGTCCACCATACCACAATGCCGTATAGCAGTATAGGACGAACTACTGCTATATATATCCAGTGGACGATTTTAGGAGAGAGGCCCCACCGCGACCCTACAGCCTTTTTGCAGGAATATAAGGCGACGTTAGCCTTCCTTACACGTTCCAATACATTAAGTCTAAATAACAGTTTTCTATCTAGAATTATTCCTAAAAATTTTGCACTTTCAGAAAAGACTAGATCTGTTCCATTTATCCGAGGTGGAGGGTCCACATGTGGGACTTTATTCATCCTAGTAAAGAGAACCAATTCTGTCTTGTTTGGGTTTATGCCCAAACCGCTGCTTCTGGCCCATCTAGCCAATTTGTTCAGAGCTACCTGTAGAATGTCTCGGAGGACGTTTTCGAATTTGCCACTCACTGCGATTGCAACGTCGTCCGCATATGCCACGACCTTGCAGCCACAACGTTCTAGATCTAGCAGAATTTCATTCAACGCTAGGTTCCAAATTAGTGGAGACAGTACTCCTCCTTGTGGGGTCCCTCTGTTTACAAACCTTGTTAGAGTTGTGGACCCAAGACATGCTGTTATGCGTCTTCTGTTGAGCAGACTTTGAATTAGTCTAATCAAACTAAAGTTAACATTAAGATGTGACAGTGCCGCAATTACTGCATCTGAGTGAATGTTGTTAAAAGCCCCTTCTATGTCAAGAAATGCCACCATGGTGAATTCCTTGAAATGCAGGGACGATTCGATAGTGCTCACAAGTTCGTGCAGGGCTGATTCTGTAGACTTCCCCTTATTGTAAGCATGTTGGTTCACTGACAGGAGTTTTGTATCCAGGTTTTCCCTAATGAAATAATCTAAAAGTCGTTCCAGACCTTTCAATAGGAAGGAGGATAGGCTAATTGGTCTGAAGTCTTTTGGCCTAGTGTGTGATATCTTCCCCGCTTTTGGTATGAATACCACTTTGGTATCCCTCCATCGATTCGGGATGTATGAAAGCCTGATACAGCCTACATAAATTTTCTCCAGCCAGGGGATAATGTATTTCAACATTTTCTGCATTTCTGCTGGAGTGATGCCGTCTGGTCCAGGTGACTTGAAGGGCTCAAAGCTATTAATAGCCCAGCTTATTCTGGATCTTTCAGTCAACAAGCTAGCGACGCTCGCAGTCCACTCGCACTCTTGTTGGTCCTGCTGATCCTCTGGTTCTGTTAGAGAGTTCCCCGGGAAATGTGTGTCGAGCAGTACATTGAGCGACTGCTCGCTGTTTTTGGTCCAATTATTTGCCTCATCCTGCAAGTAACCCACTGTACAGGGTGAAGCTGATAATATTTTCCTCAGCCTTGCGGCGTCGGAGACCTTTTCCACTTCGCCACAGAAAGTATACCAAGAGCGTCTTTGCGCCTTTCTAAGCTCCTTCTTATAGATCTTGAGTTGCTCTTTATAGGCATCCCAAACATTAGCGACCCCAGTAGATTTAGCCTTGTTGAATAGCTTGTTGCAGGTCTTTTTCATAGCCGTTAGCTCAGAAGTCCACCATTGGGGTTTAGTTTTACCCTTGTACCTTGTTTTTGGACAGGCTTCTTCAAGGGAACTATTGAATGATGTGGTGATATGCTCGACCAGATGATCCAGACCGGCTTTGTCATTCGGTTCGTACAGAAGTTTGGAGTTGAGGACTTTCTTGAAATTCTTTTCATACAGGTGCCACTTTGTCTTTCTCACATTTCTGTGGACGGCAGGTTCAGGCGCTTTTTCAGCGAGTTTGAACTCAATATAATGGTGATCTGAGAATGAGTGGTCGTCTAGTACATTCCACCCAATAATTTTGTCTGACAGCCGGTCAGTAGCAAACGTTACGTCGAGTACTTCTTGTCTGTCTTTAATTGTAAAGGTCGGTTTATTACCTATGTTACAAATACTTAGGTTGGTAGTTAGAATAAAGTCAAGAAGCGAATCACCCCTATTGTTTATATCCGTACTACCCCAGATAGTATGATGAGCGTTCGTGTCTGCGCCAACAATCAGCTCGACCTCGTCAGATGTTGCTTCTTCTACTACTTCCCTGAATAGAGCAGTCGGTACTACAGCTTCATAAGGCAAGTAACTGGAGACCACCCAATATATGCGATTACCGATCTCCAGACTAGCAGATGTTTGGTCTTTACCACTTAAATTAGCCAGGAGAAAGATACTTAGATCTTTCCTGGCCAAAATGCAGGTTCTTGGAGTGCCTTCACAGTTGGCCACAAGCAGTTTAAAGTTGGGTGTCCTGATACCGCACACCCTTCCTCCCACTGCGTAGGGCTCCTGTATCAGGATGATGTCTACTGCACCTGTGGACAGGCGCAGCAATAGAGCCGCTGAGGCTGCTTTAGCGTGATGGAGGTTAATCTGTAAAATTCTTACCATCATTGGTAATTGACAGATTAACTTCCACCCCTACAAGGGTGTTATCGAACTCTTCGTCCGTATCATCGAGAAGCGTGTCCCCGCCAGATGCGTCAAAGAGTCCGGAGACTCCCCTCAGCCCCTCTGTGTCAGAAGTAGAGCTTTCGTCCTCAGAGTAGGACGTTACAGATCTTCTGTTAGAGTTGGAGTCACCCGAAATAATGGGCGTGGATACCTCCGCACTTCCAGAAAGCTGTGTTTCAACCGCGGTGGACGACTCACCTTCCGCAGTGGGAACTATATCCTGCTTGTATACCTTCAAGACTATAGTCTCGAAGCCATACTGTAGGGTTGCACTTGCACGTTGTATATGGGAGGTGGATTCAGCGTTAAGGATCAAATTGACCTGCCGCTTTTTACCATCCGCCTCACCCACCTTGCTGATTCTCCAATTATGGGCGGGCAGACCAGGATTGGAATCTTTTATTATTTCTAATATGTCAGCCGGGTTGGAGGGCTCTTCTGTAACCCAGGTGATGGCTCTAGGATGACTAGGGATGTTGTTTTTTTCGACAATATCCAACTGGGCACCCGGCCACACCTCACCCGCTCGACTCAGAGCAGCCTTATACAGGTCTACTGATCTGGCATCACCGAAATGTAAGAGCTTTACTCTCCCCTGATGCCATCCTGCATCGTTGCAGATTGGTGGTGTGCCCGGCATCTCTCTACGGACATCGAGGTAATGAGCCATAATGGCTGATTGCACATGGCTCCATTTGTCCTTGAGGATGGATCCATCCTCACTACTTCTGTCTATAGCGGCCATCACTAGACTCTCCTTCGCCACTTCATTGAAGGGCTTGGTGAGTGTCCTGTTGATAGTGACATTTGGGCCTCTTGCCTTTTTCGAGGGCAGGGGTTCATCAGGTGATCTGATTCTTTTGACTTTATTAGCCGTTAACACAGCTGAATTTGTGGCTCTTTCAGCCGGCTGATTGGCCTTAGAAGCATCTAAGACGCCTTTAGCCCAGGTAAGTGACTCTTTTTGTTTTTCGGTAAGAGCCGAAACCTCAACAGCCTCCAACTTCGTCAGAACTCTGAGCGCTATCCGGTGCTCATTGTGTTTCCGTTTTGACGGTCGGACGTGACGTTTTCCCCTCACCGTACCACCTGTTGTGAGTACTGGGGGGAAATTTTCACCATGTTTGGTGTGGTCGGCTTTGGCCAAGACCAACGGACGGACAGTAGGACGATTGGGGAACCCCGCTCCATCGGAACGCGAAGGCATCCCCGCCAATGATTTTTTTCCGTATTAGCCCGTAAATCGGTTCATAGATTGATACAGCTCCGACACATATTTTCTATATTTAAAGAAAAAAAGCACATATTTAAAGTACAAAAATCTGCCATAATCGCAAAAAGTCGCAGATAAACTAGGTACCATTGGATTCATTCCTAAGTCACCTCTCTTCTCTATGTCATATGGTAGTGATCCCACGTGATCCAAAAAAGTTGTATTACATTTACTATGGATCATTTTTTTGAAAAACAAAAAAAATCTGTTGGTTTTACTTTGAAATATCTCTTCATTGGAAGGCGTTAAAAATACGTTTTATACACAAAAATTAAGATGAGTAGTACCTTATTATATGTTGCAAGTCCCAGAGCAATGGTTTCGTTGCTTGTGTGGCACTTAGCGCCGTCTTGTTGAACGTAAACGTTGTCCAGATTAATACCATCCAACTCCGACCATAAAAAATCATTAATCATCTCTCTATAGCGCAATCCATTCACCGTAACTGTTGATCCAACCTCATTTTCGAAAAAGTAAGGTCCAATGACCCCGCCGAACCATAAACCGCACCAAACAGTCACACGTTGAGGATGGAGAGGCTTCTCAACAATAACTCTTGAGTTTTCCGATCCCCAGATGCGACAATTTTGCTTGTTGACGTAGCCACCGAGGTGGAAATGGGCCTCATCAGTCAAGATGATTTTGTATCGTTCGTATCGTTTTTTGATCGTTTTGTATCGTTCGATGATCGTGTATCGTTCCATTTTTAGTAATGGCGTAGTTTCTACTTGTCAAATGACAAAGAATAAGAGCTTCAAAAGTGACAGCTACCGAAATACCGGGTGATTCAAAATAACAAGGAATCCCAGTATAAAAGTCAACTGCTATAAGGTGTCTACACCATCGATTGTCTTTGTAAAAATGTCGTGATAATTTCTAATTAACTAATTTTCATCAGTAGCAGTTTCTCGTTTTAAATAATACAGTGTCGCGGAGATAGAATTACTTGGGAGACGAAGTCTTTGAGCAGTTCTTTGAATAAAAGATTGGAAGTTTATGTACTAACGTCATCGGTGGATAGTCGTTTCTGGTTTAACAGATTGGGTTCCAATGTTACAGCGCCATCTTATGTATATTGTTTTACAACCATCTGCTTGTTTTCGTTAGCGCCAAAAAACACTTACACCAAACAAAGGCAAAAATACTTATGGTGATTTCGTTTCTGAAAAATAATGCCACCACATAATGTTGCGACATTTTAAAAATTCCCCCGGCACCCTCTGCTAATTTCGCATTTAACATGCACACAATCGGATAAAAATCGTGCGGTGAGCAAAACCCATACCAACATTACTGCGCAGCCATTTGGTAGTGCATTTTAGAATGTACGCTTTCAATTAGGTTTGGTTCTGAACTCTGCTTTTTGACGGTGCAACCAAAGATATAAATACCAAGATACAACAATAAATTGTTCACAATTTCCAAGAGATGTCGTTGGCACGTTGTTAAAAATGGGAAATAGATGTCGATAGGCACTTTTTCTGTGTATCCATTTTAACCAGAGTTGCCGCTAGACAATTTTATATTTCACACCCAAAATTATCTCAGAAACTCCCCAAATCAATTAAAACCGCTGCATATGAATGATTTTCTGATCAAATTTTCATTTCAGTGAAGTATTTTTAATTTTTGTAATAAAATTACCTATTTCAGAAATTTCAACGTAACTAAAAGTCTAATATGTCCAAGGAAGCAGAAGAAAAGGACGGCAACAAAAACTTTTGGAAGAGAATCCTGATGAAGGAAAGCAAAGAACCGTTAGAAATTGGAAGGAAATAAAAGCAACCGCAAATGATAGAACATCCTGGAAGATGTTTTTATAGGCCCCATGCTATCCATGAGTTAGGCGCAAGAGAAGAAAGAAGAGTGAAGAAGAAGATGAACAATATATTTGTCTATTTTTGTATAATTTATGTTAATTTGTATTGGGTTGCGGTCCTTTTAAACAATTTGGAATATTCCTAATATACCATTAGCAAGATCCTTCCTTTACAACAAAAATCGATTTGTTTGTAAAACATAGGAATTCCAAAATGTGAGGTTTTTCGCGGATTTTCAGACCGATTTTCCCGAATTTTTTGCAATTTGTAAAATTATAAAATATTAATCGATAAGCACAAAAAATTCAAACAATGTTCGCGGAAAACTGTTTTTTGCGTGTGACAGTTCATTCCTATTCGTTCGTAACTGACAGTTTTTGACATATTGGCCTGAAGACATATCTTAATCTATAGTTTTTGGTGCAAGCTGGCCAAATAGGAAATTGGGTGCCTCTTAATGCGTAGTTAACCCAAATGGTCGTCTAAGGAGGAGCAAATATTGATCTGCAACGATTCAAAATTATATAATTTTGTATTATGCCAGCGCTCCACAGATTTTTCTTAGAATATTTACATACTTTTTTTGAAGAATAGATTCTTTTTTTTGAGATTAGCATTTTCCGATTGTTTGGAATTATCTAAACGTCCAAAAAATCAAATTAAAAAAACTGAAGGAATATATATATGATTGTTTTAATATTATTGATACTGCTCCCAATGGGCAGTGGACCATCAAATGTATGTATTAATTTTAAAATAAAACGTATTTAGTCAAACATATATAATATTTAAAACATTCCATGCATATCAAAAACATCGTCTTTTGCACAAAACATTATTTTTCTGTCTACAAACTTTTTTCATTTTACATATAGGCAAATACATTTAATTTTCTCCAGTAAAATGTTCAAATTTGATAATCGGCAACACCAAATATTTTAATTCATGTGTAATGGCTACCCTGTTGTTTATTTACGTCTTCTGAACGCCATCTATGAACTAGTTGTGAGGAATTCGTTGTGAATGGATACTGTTGTATCTTGGTATTTATATCTTTGGTGCAACACTCCACACCGTGGACTTGGCTGAGTGTGGAAAATGCGATATTTTCGCATTTGCGGAGTGTAATAAATTTACAAACGAAATCAAATCACGTTCATATGGCTGCACCATTTTTACAAACGAATTTAAAAATGCGATTTCAATGTACAATGTAGAAAAAATTTAACAGTTGTTTGCGCAAACGAAATCACCATTAAAGACAAAGACAAAAATCCTAAAGGTGCGGCAGAAGGTTTGCACACAATATACCTCAGAAGGCGCCGTTATCTTCCACTTAATTCTAATTGATGTGAAAGAAACAATATCATTAAAACTGATGAAAGGTAATTCGTATGGATTTGAATTTGCCTATTTATGCACTGTACTCACGTGTTTCAACAGGAACATAGCTCCATCTGTACGGTTAAAATAATCCCTACGGGAAAAGTTGTTTTGCCTCATCTTTAGTATATTTGTCTTTCAGTACAGCTCGTATGGTTGAAGTCTTAAATAAACATTTGCTTTCGTATTCACCATTTCCGCTATAATTGGTGTGTGTCTACGATAAGGTGTTATTTATTCATTACAGATGGCGCTACCCAATCAGTTAAGACATATGTGGATAAATATAGAAAGAGTTGCCACGATATTCGAAAATAGCGGATAAATGATGGATGTATTGTTTTGGCCTTCTTCGGAGTACAGGGTTGCATTTGTATTTTATTCGATAATTGTATTTTTTTGTCAGTTTTTTTGATTTTGTTGATTTGTGTGGGAGCAGTTTTTGAACTTTTACATGTTTCTGAAGGAAGGATGCACCAATGCTGGATGTAAATATGGGAATTTCCACCGAAAGGTCCAGCGAAAAAAAATTTCGTGAAAATACTTTGTTTTATCATAGGGAAACAATCAAATAACTAATGTAAGCAAATATTACATGTATTCATAACGCCTTTTGAGATATTCGAATACAAAGTCACGCAAGTGCAACTTTTCTCATTTGGATATTTTTATTGCACATTTTGTTGTGATAGAAATTCTTAAAAAGAGACATTATGCGTTGACCTTTTTTCTCACTAACGGCCTGTTTCTGTATTTCTAACGAAAGTCTCTGCGAACGAAAACCAATCACTCACTTTCTTCTGGAATTTGGTTTCTCTAAGGTTCGTTCGTTCGTTCGCCTGGCTTTACGTCAATGACGTTAACAATTTACCAATTGGCAAATAATGTAATTGCCAGGTCAATAATTTCACAACTTCCGGTCTAAAAAAGCATAAATTTTTGTATGGTCGACCTTAGAAAATACAACTCTGTATCCTTTACTCTAGTGGTGGCCAAAAATCAACCCTGGGTGGTTCAGCTGAGCTGATCCAACACTCACATTTCTTTCTCTCTCTCTCTCACGTCTCTCTCACGTCTCTCTCATTGTGCACTGATGAATTAGCGAGCTGCCAATGTTGACTTCTTTATGCTTAAAAATGTAAACATATGTATACAATTTTATTATTTTTTAATTGTTTTTACCATAATTATATTTATATCTACTTATTTTTTGCTTTTAATAACGTTTTTATTGCATCGTTCCTATCAGTCGACAAATAAAATAAAGTGACTCGATCTGACACTTGTGTTCGCCCAGATGACAGCAAAGAGAGATAGAGAAACCAAAATTTGCACTGAAATGATTACGTTTTCGTACGAGTTCATTATCGTACGACTTGTCGTTCTTATGGTAGTTACTGAAACCCAAATCAGCTGTTTGTCGTCTGGCAGGCGAACGAAAGCAAATTTTTAAGTTCCAGAAACAGGCTGTAAAATAACCAGAAAAACCTATGCGGTTACAAATAACAGTAGGTTTTACTTTGCATTTTCGCATACTTTGATTTCGCGTGCAACATTGAAAAATAGCGTTTGTTATTAGTGCTTCGAAAGTACATACAGAAAGCTCATCAAATTTTGGTGTACACACAGAAATATTTTAATTTAAATTAAGAAGATTTGTGATCTTATATAAAGTTCGTCACGTGCGACATCGTAAGTGTGAAACTTAAATAGTTTTTTCTTACGGGTAATTCCAAAGGATACGGATCCACTCTGAATATACATATGTATATGAATTTAGATTTCGATGAAATTTTGCACACGTTCTCGTATACTACACGGAGAAAAATCGGCATTTTCGATATGTTTGAATTGCAAGAAAATAGATTTGGAAACAAAATGTTTAAAAATTATATATTGGTGAACAAATATATTTTATTCGAAAATCAAGATATATTATGTGGAACGCATATATTAATATATCAGAACAAAATATATTTGCGAACTGACTTTCACAAATAAAATATGTGTTTACACTCAAACAAAGAGATTTTTTTTCATGAAGTGGCATCGTTGAACAAAATTTGGCTCGAAAACGTCGGATCTTCTTGCAACTATTCAAAAGCCCATAGAGTGAAGCGATGTCGTTTGGGAAGGTCGGGCGGCTTCAGTTCTTGCACCAGCTGTATTTTATATGCTTTCAATTTAAGATCTCGACGTAAAATTCGCCAAGTCGTTCCATACGTCAGTTCGAGTTGCTGCGAACGGCGCCGAATCGACTCTCCACGGTCTTCGTGTACACTCTCAGCTACGGCCGCTACATTTTCTTCACTGCGTGCTGGACGTGGTCTATTCGGTCGAATATTATCCAATAATGAATGCTGGGTCTCAAGATGGGTGATGGTTTTGCGAATAGTACTCTCAGTAGGCCTATTATGTTGACCATAAGTTGAGCGAAGTGCACGAAACACATTCCTCACAGAACGTGGATTTTCGTAATAAAGTTGAACGATTTGTAAACGTTGTTTAGGCGTAAGTCTTTCCATGATGAAATGTCAAACAATACTTAACAAAAATAGCATGACAGCATGACACGACTCACACTGGATCTATCAAAAAAGGCTATTGAAAAAAGTATCTTTACTTGGATCACCCGTTAGTTAAGAATATCGTAAGTAGCATTAGCTATTGTTTTACACTGCAAATTTTAGTTTATAAATCCATCCCATCATTCTATCAATGCAATTTATCGTTACGCAGGATTATACTGTTTAAATTTGAATCTAATTTTACATACATACATATAAAATATCTAAAAAATTGCACTTTGAACTACACTCTGAAAAACAGAAAACAGCCTTTGACTTTAGGTAATAACGCATTGCCAATATACTTAAATACAAATAAAGAATAGAAGAACATCCTACCAAACATATATTATTTGTGTGCGTCAAATATTATATATTTGGAGTGTACTCAAACATATTTATGTCTCCAGCAGAATATGTTTGAGACAATATACTACAGAAGCGAATTTTTTTCAGCGTGTACCATTTGAAAGATTTTAACATCATCTCTAAGAATTATAAATGAAGCGATCAATAAGAGAGACAAGTAAAATACCCTTAATCCTTGATTATCCTAAAAAATACCTCTTCATTTTTTTCGTTTTATTTTTAAAAACTACCCATATATTTATTTATACAAGATAAAATTTATAAATATTATATATTTCTGAGCAAATAAATTTTATTTGAAAATCAAAACAATATATGTATTTGGAACTCGTATATTAATATGTTATCAATCTCTAATCTCTCAAATAAAATAAGTGTTTAAATGCAAATAAAATTATTGTTTAGGAATTTCTCCAAATATATTTTATTTCAAAAAGATTTTTAAAACTTTTGTTGATTTCTTCGAATTTCAGTTTTAATTTTTTCCCAGGTATGATACCACATGAATATGAAAAATTTCTAAAAAATTAACTTTTAATTACTGAAAAATGTAACACAGTTTAGTTACTTTCTGAATACTTGAATGCAAATAAATATTTGTTTCGGAAATAATAGTCACAAATAAAAACATATGTGTAGAACAACATCTTCCCAAATATATATTTTTTGTGTGTACAAATATTATATGTTTATAGTGTACCCTAAACAAATGTATGATATAATTTTTGTGTTTACAAATATTATATGTTTATATTGTACCGAAGTTGCCGCGCCCATTTTGGTACCTCCCATGCAAATTGACCCTTAGGCACAAAAAGTTAAAGGCTTATAATTTTTGATTTAATTTGTTTTAAGTTCATAGAAATAAAGGGTGGTTAAATTTTAAGGGCCGATGTTGATTTTGAATAAAACACAAATTATTTAGGAAATTATTGTCAAAATATAGGCCAAATGGCCGCCGCGACTTCGGCGGCTCACCTCCATCCGATGGTCCAAATTTTCGATGACGCTGAGGCATAATTGAGGTTATATGCCGTTAATGTGCCGAATTATCTCATCCGTTAGCTCTTGAATTGTTGCTGGCTTATCGACGTACACATTTTCTTTCAAATAACCCCAAAGAAAGAAGACCAATGGTGTCAAATAACATGATCTTGGCGGCCAATTGACATCGCCACGACATGAGATAACACGGCCATTGGATTTGTTGCGCAAAAGAGCCATTGTTTCGTTAGCTGTGTGGCAAGTGTCACAGTCCTGTTGAAACCACATATTGTCCACATCCATATCTTCCAATTCGGGCCATAAAAAGTTCGTTATCATCTCACGATAGCGAACACCATTCACAGTAACTGCCTGACCGGCCTCATTTCGAAGAAGTATGGCCCGATGACGTCGCCAGCCCATAAACTGCACCAAACGAACTAGGCGAGCATGCACAGGTGTTTTCACATCTCCTACTATTTTTGCGCACAATTCTCCCGATTGTGGACATATTTGGTCGATTATGCTGATCAAATAAAAATATTCGTAAAAGGCTTAAAAAACTTTAACGCGTTGCTCGATTGTGTATCTTTCTAAGGCTCACATTGAGTTAGTCTGAAATAATTGGGTTATATCTGGGAAAAATTGACCCTTTTGCACAAAAAGTTAAAGGCTTATAATTTTGATTCCAGTTCATTGAAATACGTGAAATTTTGTAAGGTTTTTAATAATACCTACAGTCCTACCTACGACAGTTACTAAACTTCAGTTATATTTTGTTATATTTTGTTATATTTTGATACTTGGGTTATATCTTCTATATATATAAACATGTAAGGAAAGGCAGAAAGTCGGGCGGGGCCGACTATATGATACCCTACACCTCCCTAACAATGCGATAAAGGTCATTGCGATAATAATTTGGAATAATTGGTAAGTAGGTAGGAACATATTATCTAATTTTGAACCGATAATCGCTAAATTAAGCAATACTCGTTCCTAAACATCTTTCTGGAAAATATTAATGATCGGAAGTAAAGTACAACTTTTATAGCGCTTTGATACCAAACCAGGAGGAACATATATATGGAGGTTATATATAAATCTGAACCGATTTTCCCTGAATACTCAATCATGTAAAAAGACCTCTTTCTGTCGAATTTCGTTCTGATCGGATATAAAATACAGTCTCTACAGCGTTTACATGTCAAATCGGTGGTAATATATACTCGATTTTCTCCGAATTTGGCAGTATTCCTTCGAGTAATAAGAAACACCTTTCTGCCGAATTTCGCACTGATCGGATGTAAAATACAATTTCTACAGCACTTACATGTCAAATCGGGGGTAACATATACAGGGTCTCCCATATTCGACGGACCCATCTGGCAACGCCATAACTTTTGACAGAGATGTCAGATCGCTTAATGACATACCGCGTTTGAAGCGTCAATCCAAGCAGATTTTTAGCAGGGAACAATACACGCCACGCGAAATAGTTGAAATTTACATTCAACAGAAGAAGTCAATTGTGAAAACTCAACGTGCTTTTAAAATAAAAAAATGTGAGAAGTGCGCCTGCTAAGAACACCATTAAGCGTTTATACGAAAAATTTTCGACTGGTGAGGCTCTTTCTAATCCGAAGAGGCCAAATAAAAGTCGACCAAGGCGATCGGCCGAGAATATCGCTGCCGTACGAGCCAGTGTTGAGAGGTCCCCAAGAACATCCCAAAAACGCCGTTCTCAGCAGTTGGGCATGGCTCGGTCCACTTTACAACGGATTATTCGCGTTGATTTGCATTTGTTCCCGTACAAAATTCAATTGACGCAAAGATTGTTGCCTGCGGACAAGCCTCGTCGATTGGAATGGGCCCAAAAAAAACATGGGTCCGTCGAATATGGGCAACCCTGTATATGGGGGCTATATCTAAATCTGAACCGATTTTAATGAAATTCAATAGGGATCGTCCTTGGGCCAAAAAAAAAGATATGTGTAAAGACATCGGACCATAATTACGACCTGTACTTTTATTACAAGAATACATGCACTGACAGACAGACGGACATAGCTAAATCAACTCAGAAAGTGATTCTAAGTCGATCGGTATAATAAACGATGGGTATATTTCTTCTCCTTTTGGGTGTTACAAACAAATGCACAAAGTTATATTACCCTGTACCACAGTGTGGTGTAGGGTATAAAGAGAATGTGTGTTTGTTTGCTGGAACGATCTTCTTGAAATTTTCACAGAATGTACATGTGTAGGGGTTGGTGAAAATAGGGTACTTGAATTTTCGATATATCAATTGGGCGTGGCCCCGCCCCTATAAGCTAAATTTTGAAATTAAGATACCTTCCACAATTTGTTAGCGAGAGTGCTGTAATTTTGTGCATATGTATCTGGTGGCAGTCTACGGGATTGGTCCAGAAATGGGCGGAATTGGCCGAATGGGCGTGGCGCCCTTATAAGCCAAATTTAGAAATTGAGATATCTTGCACAATTTGTTTGCGAGAGTGCCATAGTTTTGTGTATATGTATCTTGTGTATACATACGAGTATATACATTTGGTAAAAATGAAATGATGATTACGTGATTGGTAAAAAAATGAGCGGGTCGGACCAATGGGCGTGGCCCCGCCCATATAAGCCAAATTTTGAAATTGAGATTTATTGAACAAGTGACTGGCCCCGCCAAGTTTTGAAATTGAGTTATCTTGAACAAGTTGTTAGTGAGAGTACTAGTTTTATGTATATGTATTTGGTGGCAGTCTTCGTGACTGGTCCAAAATTTACGGGATCGGAAATCTGAAATCTGAGGCAACGAAGTGGACCGGGTCCAGCTAGTGATTATATAAATGCCGTACGTTTGAACACGCATCACTCGAGAACGGATCATTCGATTTTTATAATTTTGGGCTTGAAATTTTATAATTTTTGGGAGGAAAATTTAGGATTGGTCAAGGAGGCGCGAAACGGCCAACATAAGCTAACAGCCTGAGAAGAGAGCGTTACAATTTTCCAATTTTTGACTTAGTGTATTCGTTTTGACCTAAAAAAGACCCCCATAGAGGAGTATTTAACATTGGTGAATGGATTTTTTTTGTGCTTAATGGATTTGTATTGGCCTAAGAAAGTGCACTATTGGGGAAAATTTACAATTGGCCAAAGAGGATTCGCGCGGTCACGACAATCTTATAGATCAAAATGTTAAATTTTGAAAATTTTGGACTTGAAGGGTTCAATGAATTTATGGTTGGTCAAAGGACGCGAAACTGCCAACAAAACTACTTATATATAGCACTAGAACGGACCGTTCCATTTTTTGGTTCAAGGAAGGTCACTGTGGGTGATAATTTATTGGTCAAACAAGCGCGGTCCGTACATACAACCTTAAACCTTGAGAATTTTCGGTTGAAATTTTTTGATTTGCCAAAGAGGCACCGCTCATACAACCTTATAAATCGATAATGGATTATTAAGTTTTCAAAATTTTTGATTTAATGAATTTGTATTTGCCCAATGGTCGACACAATGAAGGAAAATTTACAATTGGCCATGGCACCGCCCCCTCAACCTCATTACTCGAGCATAGATCGTTCGATTTCACAATTTTTAATATGATGAATTTGTATTGGTCCAATGAAGTACTCTTGAAGGGAAAATGTATGATTAGACAAATGTGTTTGGGACCGCCCATTTTATTGCAGTAATATCCTCGAAATACAGTACATGTGAACTTGGTTATAGTGCTTAATCTGGAAAATGTGTGACATCCGTACGGAACGAAATGTAAAAGTGAAACACTTCGAATGTAATTGCAGGGACAGATTGAAAATGTGCATGGCAGTTCTTGGTAACGCAATGCGTCGTCAAGGAAATAATTCGCGGAATCGGGCCAGTAAACGTGGCCGTGACGTTATAACCTCATTTTGATAACCGGATACCAATAGTTCCGATGAGTCTTCAGATTTGTTGTGGATGCATTTGATAGGAATGTGAGGCGCCCACCCATAAACTCGAAAACTGAGAACCTAATATGGAGAACTGTTGTACCAATCGTCTTGTTTGAAGTGGGCACTTTTGATAGAATACTACATTATCTGATAAACATGTTTAGTGAAACTAGCTGCGCCTATACAACGCGATATTTTAAACTAAACAGTTATTTGAGAGCAGCGAAGCGCACTGGGTACAGCTGACACGTTCTAATGATGATGAGATTTGTTCGAGTACATTTGTCGCTGTACATCGGATTTTTGCAATATTATACCTCAGATATTTCCATTGTATTTAATAGAACTTTTTAATAAATATTTTGAAGTGAGCGAATTACACGAAGCAGCTTTTATGTACAGGCTCGAATTATTGTTTTCATTATATTACCGAATTTAGGCGCAACGAAGTTCGCCGGGTCAGCCAGTATGATTATATTTTAAAAAACCTATTTCAACAGATTATTCGAAAATAATATAATAACGTATAAGATAGTTTCAGTCGAGTTTACCGACTATGGTATACTCTCACATTGTGAGTAATGTAATGTGGAATATGTTACTTATTAAGGGAGTCAGAAAGGTGTAAACATTTTACTCGGTCTATAGCCATTGCAAAAGTAGTCTAAAATATATATCGATACCTCCATTACAAAACAGGAAGTTTTTCATAAAAGGATTTCAAGAGAGATCAATGTTTTATGAAATATTTAAATTTGTATGGAATTCCTTTGCAATGTAAACCGAATGAACGGTACTGTTACGTGAATGACTTTTGATTGTGTTGACGTAAAAACATCAAATTGTGAGTGAATATAATTTGCAATATTTAGTATTTGGACCGTTTGAGATAAATCATTGTCCAATTGTTTTAAATCTTGTTTTTTTATAATTCGATTATATTTATTGGGCATATACCATAAATACTGCCCATTCTGGTTTAAAGCATACCCGTGTTCTATAAATAATCTGGTTCCAGGATGTAATTTTGTTCAAAATTCTACTAGAAAAACGCGGAAAACTGAATGTCCGTATCAACAGTACAACAATATTTTTTTACCGTGTAATTGATAAATAGCGTGAGCTTTGTTTGAATTTGCAAATTTGTGGGCATAATTCCGATATTCGCGACAAATGAATTCATTTTGCAAATTTTGGTTCACTAGTTGCATACAATCCTTATTCTCGATGTGCATGCCAAACATTAGCGTAATCAGTTGAGTATGTCGACAAGAAAATAGAAAACAGAAAAGTGTCACAAGCAGAGTAAATTAAAATTTTGCAAAAATACACAAATTTTGTTTTTTGTTTGGCGTTCCGATTTTCGTTAATTTACGATAAATTTAGGCCATTTAATTAAGGGCGCGAAAATTATGGCGGTTCCAAATTATATGGCGGAATTATAAAAACTAAACTTACAATCTTAGACCATTCGCATTTATATCATCATATGTCAAAATATTCGCTGCGTCTTCATTATTATAATTATGTAACGAATGCCGAAAAATATAGCCATAACCCCCAATTTCACAACCTCCGGTTAGAGCTAACTCACAGATAAAAAAATAAACATTTCATACAATTTGACAGCTCTAACTGTAGGATAACCGGAGATATAACCAGTAAGGAAAGGCAGTAAGTCGGGCGGGGCCGACTATATAATACCCTACACCTCCCTTACAATGCGATAAGGGTTATTGCGATAATAATTTGGAATAATTGGTAAATGGGTAAGAACATATATATGTGGATATATCTAATTCTGAACCGATAATCGCTAAATTAAGCAATATTCGTTCCTAAATTGAGAAACATCTTTCTGGAGAATTTTGTAATGATCGGAAGTAAAGTACAACTGCTATAGCGCTTTGTAACCAAATCAGGAGGAACATATATATGGAGCTTTCTGTCGAATTTCGTACTGATCGGATATAAAATACAGTCTCTACAGCGCTTCAATGTCAAATCGGTGCTAACAAATATATTGGGGCTATATCTAAATCTGATCCGATTTTCTCCAAATTTGGCAGTATTCCTTCGTGTAATAAGAAACCTCTTTCTGCCGAATTTCGCTGTGATCGGATATAAAATACAGTTTCTACAGCTATTGAATTTCAAATCGGGGGTAACATATTTATGGGGGCTATATCTAAATCTGAACCGATTTTCTCCGAATTTGGCAGTATTCCTTCATGTAATAAGAAACCTCTTTCTGCCGAATTTCGTACTGATTGGATATAAAATACAGTTTCTACAGCGCTTCAATGTCAAATCGGTGCTAACAAATATATTGGGGCTATATCTAAATCTGATCCGATTTTCTCCAAATTTGGCAGTATTCCTTCGTGTAATAAGAAACCTCTTTCTGCCGAATTTCGCTGTGATCGGATATAAAATACAGTTTCTACAGCTATTGAATTTCAAATCGGGTGCAACATATATATGGGGGCTATATCTAAATCTGAACCGATTTCCCCCAAATTTTGTATTGTATCTAAGTGTATCACGAGACTACTCTCTGTCAATTTTTGTACAAATCGGTTACAAAATGTTGCCTATATAGTGCATATATGCCAAATCGGAGGTACATATATATGGGAGCTATATGTAAATCTGAACCGATTTTAACCAAATTCAATAGGGGTCATCCTTGGGCCTAAAAAAAGATATGTGCAAAGTTTCGTTGAGATCGGACCATAATTGCGACCTGTACTTTGATTACAAGAATACATCTACAGACAGACAGACAGACAGGCGGACAGACGGACAGACAGACGGACATAGATAAATCGACTCAGAAAGTGATTACAAGTCGATCGGTATAATAAACAATGGGTCTATCTCTTCTCCTTTTGGGTGTTACAAACAAATGCACAAAGTCATAATACCCTGTACCACAGTGTGGTGTAGGGTATAAAAATAATCAGAATTCGCGAATTTTTGTAGTGATTCGTACACTGAGAAATTTTAAAATATTTTCTTATGATTTTTGCGGATTTTGAAGTCGGCAATTACATATGTGCCCATCCGGGCTAACTTATATTGTATGAATTAGCTTAAAACCAAAATATATCTTAAGAGGAAAACTAATAACACTGTGTGTGCACAAAAATGTAGCCTCGATGAAAACAACCCAGCAAAAACTTGGTAAGTACATGTCATGTACGCACAACAGGCCGAACCACTGGCATAAGTGTATGTCTTAAACGTCTCCTCTCTTCAACCTAACCTAACATGTCATTACCACTTGCATTACCAAGTAATGACATATCATTACCATATGCCATACTTTTAGTCAACATATAATGACTTACTGATATTGATATAAATAAGTTCTTATTTGTAAGTTAATTTAAGTCGGAAAGTGGAAAATATGCACAAACACCAATTTTTAATAAAGAAACGTTGATATGATTTAAAAAATTTTGAGAAAAAACATATCTCGTCATATTTAATTAAATATGATATATATACTCTTATGAAAATCATTATTGGTAAGGTGTTATTCAACCCCTTATTAAAATGGCAATAATAACAAAATATATTAGGGGTAATTAGTTATTTGTTAAATCTTTGTGTGCTTGCATGGGAGTACTTTCCTCCAATATCATGTCCATGTTAAAATAATCTGAAGGGGAGCTAAATGGTAAGTTGTTATTTCTTTTGTTTTTGACCTACCCGCCAGGTTACCTGGTAATGATAAATTATTGGGTACACAAAGAGGTTAGTAAGTTCAAACACAATGTTAGAGAACTTCAGAATTGATGTTCCATGTCAAAGAATGAAAGAAAGGAGACACTTCAAGTAGTATGTCTCTCAAAACACCCGACACCCCACTCATCCCTCTAGCAACGAAAATTTCCCTTCAAAAAATGCTGTATCAAAAGTCGTAGAACTCGATGGATATTGTGGGTGATGTATTCGACAAAAAGATTACTTGTAAAAAATCAGTAAAGGTCCCTACAATACACTTTTATGGTATCACTTTGCAACAAAATTTTTGTGGAAGGGCTGTGGATAACCTTAGTATTTGGTCGATAAAGCCGGGATATAATTTTAATTAAATGAAATTATGAGGACTACAAATGTTAACAATGACATTCCGCGTGTAAACAGAAGTTTAGTAACTGACGTTAAAACAATTAGAAAAATATTGATTTTTTTTCACAAAAATATGTTGGCACGAAGGTTTAGTTTTAGGTTAGGGTGGCAGCCGTATTTTTTTATACAAGCTCACATAGACCAGTTTAGGTCCCTAGTGTTACCACGGGCTGAAATGCCCCTTATCGAAACCAACCTGTTTGATATACAAATTTATCCATAGTACGAATATCGGTACTGGAAAGATGTGTTAGGCTGCCTAGAAAGGCCGACCCCAGTATGTCCGTCGTTTACTCAGAGCATTCGCATATCAAGTGCTCAATGTTCACCACTTCTTCCTCATCTCCACAGCTTCTGCAGAAGTCATTAGAGTCAATACCCAATCTTTTGGCGTGTCCCGTCAGAACTGATACTAAAGTAGACAATCTTTGCCTCTCTAGTGCGAGGAGATATTTTGTTCTTCTCAGCTCATACCTTGGCCAGATTTGTCTAGCTACCCTGCAGTTGCCGATTTTTGTCCAACTTTCGTTGGACTGCCTGATTGCCTCTTGCCTAAGCCAAAGCTTGCACGTGGATAGTGGCGCACCAATATATGCAAATTCTTCGAGAATTTGTAATGTTGTCCCTTTCTTAGCAAGTTCATCGGCTTTGCAGTTCCCCGGGATATCCCTATGCCCAGGCACCCATATAAGGTGTATATTAAACTGCTCAGCCATCTCGTTAAGAGATTTGCGGCAGTCGAGGGCTGTTTGTGAATTTAGGGATGTTGCCTCCAGCGAATTGTTGGCAGTCTGGCTGTCCGAGTAAATGACACCAGTGTTGGTTACTATGTTGCGACTCAGCCACTTTGCTACTTCCCATATTGCCATTATTTCGGTTTGAAAGACACTGCAGGTACCTTTTCTTCAAGCTTCGAACCAGCCATGTAAAAGTGGAGATGGTTATTATTACCTGGTATTCTTCCAACCCATTCATCTCTGGCGGGAATCATAGTGATGTAATTTCTCACGAAGGTGTACACAGTTGGTATATAGTCCACACGGTCGGTTACCATAGCACTACACTCTGAAGACGTTTTCGAATTTGTCACTCACTGCGATTGCCCGTCGTCCGCATATGACACAACCTTGCAGCCACAACGTTCTAGATCTAGCAGGATTTCATTCGCCGCTAGGTTCCAAATTAGTGGAGACAGTACTCCTCCTTGTGAGTCCCTCTATTTACAAACCTTGTTAGAGTTGTGGACCCAAGACATGCTGTTATGCGTCTTCTGTTGAGCAGACCGACAGGAGTTTTGTATCCAGGTTTTCCCTAATGAAATAATCTAAAAGTCTTTCCAGTCCTTTCAATATGAAGGAGGATAGGCTAATTGGTCTGAAGTCTTTTGGCCTAGTGTCTGATATTTTCCCCGCTTTAGGTATGAATACCACATTGGTATCCCTCCATCGATTCGGGATGTATGAAAGCCTGATACAGCCTACATAATCTCCAGCTAGGGGATAATGTACTTCAACATTTTCTGCATTTCTGCTGGAGTCATGCCATCTGGTCCAGGTAACTTGAAGGGCTCAAAGCTGTCAATAGCCTTGCTTATTCTGGATCTCTCAGTCAACAAGCTAGCAACGCTCGCAGTCCACTCGCATTCTTGTTGGTCTTGTTGATATTCGGGTTCTGTTGGTGAGTTCCCCGGGAAATGTGTGTCGAGCAGTATATTCAGCGACTGCTCGCTGTTTTTTGTCCAGTTATTTGCCACATCACTGTATGTTGGCACGAAATTAACATAAAAAAATCGCAGGAAATTTGTTTGTTCCGATTTCTGAAAGCTTAATGAAGAAAGCAATGCCTATTTGAAAAAATCTATTGATAAATTTAAAAATTATAGCACTTTTGGTAGAAATGAGAGAATTTTAATATAATCCGTTCTTTATACCCCTACTATGGTGGCTGGTGCGTACGATAACTTTCGACAGTAGTAATCGATTGCCTCCAAATTTTGTATATTAATATATTTTTTCTATTTCAGGCTGAGATCAATGATGGACTGTGATGGTCGACTTCTTCGAGTTCCTCCCCCACGAACGTTCAACATTTAGTGAAACAGCGACGCATAGTACTAATTTGTTGGTACCTATCATCTTGAGAAAAATGGGCGAAGTTTCCACGCCCCTTTTGGTATATCCCATACAAATGGACCATTTTTCACAAAAAGTTAACGGCTTAAAACTGCGATTCCTTCACATACGAACATGTACAGTGTAAGGCTTTTATATTAAAAAATGGGCTTTATTTCCATGCCCTTTTTGGTACCTCCCAAACAAAATGGCCATAATAAAAAATATGAAAATTAATTTATTTAATTTTCCTTGCTTTTACAATATGAGTCATAATTTATATATTTATCCATTGATTTTTTTAAATATGCATTGTTTTCTTCTTTTGGATGCTAGCTTTCAAAAACTGGAGATTTTTTATATTTTTTATGGTTTTTTTTATTTGCTTTCACGACAGTTACTAAACCACTCTACGTGAAATTAAAGGGCTTTTGAAATATGATCCAAATGCTAAAGTTATCTTAAATGAAAATTGGTATTTTAAAGAAAAATTAAACAAAAATATTTGTTCCATAAAGGGTTGTTTTGACAGAAATACTTCCCGAAATGTCTCCTTTATTTAGTTGTTTGACATAACATCTATTTGAATTTATTAACCTCTTTGTTTACCCAGATAACTTTGTGGCTCGTAAACGCGATTTCACAGGAAAAAACTGTTAGTGCCATTCGATTTAGAGTCGAAATAATGAAGGGGTAAATTGTTTTCATCGAGGATACATTTTTAAAGTGCATTTTGCACACACAGTGTAATTAATGGTTTTATTTTGAGGTTATCTAAATTTAGCAATGTGCATAATTTGCTCAATCATCAAAATAAAATGAACCCCAGAATTCGCAATAGATCGTTAAAAATCCATTCAATTCATATAAACTTCCGCTTGACGATCATCGCTGAGACAAAAGTGTCTCGTTCTTCGCGTAAAAGATTTTAATCTTCAAATAAATCTTTAACCGTGGAATAGGTCCTATTTTGAAAACAATTGGTTGTTGTTTTCAAATGAAATCTGCTTCGGATTTTTTTTACAACTTCTTACAAATAATGTTCCGTCAAACATTGTATGCAATAGATTCAATTACATTTGAATCGTTTTCTTACATTGTTCTATCACAATAAATGACGAACCGATGTTGACCCCTTATTGTCAATAAATAATTCAACGCTGTGACATCGACACATTCAATCTTTGCGAGAGACCTTATTAGCATGACTCACTGACCTACAAAAGTAAAATCAAATTGAATATGAAGAAATAAATGGGTACTGTGACTCAAAGCGAGTATGCAACTGATTGCAAGTTAACATTTTGAATGTCAGTTTTCATTTACACATTCCAATATGTGTTATAAAAAAGACAATTTGCACTCGATTGTGAAAACCCCTAATATATTGGCAAGTGAATAGAGCTTCTTTTGGCAAATTGTTTTCTGTGAATTGAATTATTGGATTAACCATTTAGCCACTGTGAATGACTTTGTGCATTGATTCACGTGTAATTGTAGCTTGCATAAGACTATTAGAATGATTTCCATATTTAGCATACAATCGGCCGTTAGCGTTTACGTTCTTCTACATTTTTTCTCTCTCTCTTGAATACATAAATAACAAACGTTGATTGTTAAAAATTGAATTGAAATGAATGAATTAATAAATTTTCTTTTCAAACAATAACAATGCACAGATAAAATTGTTCTTATGATTAAAAATTGCTATTCTCATTTCCAGCGATAGTTCACACAACCATGATAAATATTTATAATAAAAAAATAATTATAGCCAATATTATTTGCAGGGCTGATTACATTTCTAAATGACTTGTGCTAACCACAATTGCTTATTATTTTATATACACCGATTATTTTATTTTTCAAATATGCACGCAGAGAAAATACTTTGTTGTTTATTTCATTGGGTATGCCATTAATAAATGGTCGATGTAGCCATGTCCAAGTATTCTTGGGAACAAAATGTTACATAGACATTTGAAGAAGGGACGATCCATATTTAAAATGGGGCACATTGGTCCTTGTTAAAGGTTCCACCACATATAAAGGTCCCACCGATATTACTTCCTTGATATAGCCCCATAAGAAGGTCCCTCTCGGTTAGACTTCTTGACGCTCCATTATTACTTGAATTATTTTACATCAAATGTTCGATATATTTTTAAGAATTTTTGATCAATTGTTTAAAATTAAAATTTCATTTCGTGTTACTATGAGGTACAAGGAATTTTGTCTTTCTGACGTATATTCTACCCTTTATTAATAACACTGTGCTCGAAGTCGAGACTTTGATAAATGTAACAGAAAGGAGACCAGAAAGAGAATATGGATATACTTATTTCGATCTTGCTGAATACGGTGGTGCTAGCCATTTTTCTAGGTTAGCTCTTGTTTTCGCGATATTCGGCCACAATGCTTGCAAGGAAATCAGAGAATTTAGTTATCTCTGCGTCGATTTTGAAGTCGAACACTTCGGAATACACGCTTCAGTCCATATATTTTCTGCTATGAGTAGAAAAATACATAAATTATGTAATAACTCAAAATCTACTTAATTCTTATGAAAACGTTGAAAAGGGACTCATAGTATTTTTTCGCGAGGAATATTTTCTCAAAGACACAAACTAAACATTGGTAGATTTATACAACTTTTGACATATGGTAAGATTTGATTGCATTTTTAGGGATACTGGGGTGAGAAGCGTGGGTGACTCTTTTGGGAGAAATAATTCTCCAAGGGTTCCTTTTATTTCGTTCTTTAGTCTGAAGAGTGTATTCCGAAGTTTTCCACTTCAAAATCACTTCAGAGATAACTAACCTCTCTGATTTTCTTTCAAACTTTGTGACCGAATATCGCGAAAACAAGAGCTAACTAGAAAAACGGCTAGCACCACTGGATTCAGCAAGGTCGAAATAGGTATACCCATGGGGTCTCCTTTCTGTTACATTTTTGGACTAGCAGAGAGTAATTCGAACAAGGAAATTCAAGCGGAAAGTTCATGTTTGCGCTACCTATATACAAGCAGAAAATCAAATTTTCTTCTAAAATCAATCACTTCGGCTTTTCCAAAACATTCACTGGCTCAAAGGCTGAAAATTAAATTCAAAATGATTTAAATCAATCAGAAAGGAAATTCGATTTTAAAAATTAAAGTTTAAAGCTGTTAAATACGATACCCCCAAAAAAAGCACTTTCCAATTAAGATTTCTCAATATTGCCACTTGTCAAGAAATTCTCTAAGCTTGTTGAATTTGACCCCTATTTTATTATAACAGCGTGGAATTTACTCCGTCTTAGCGACACTAAACTCTCCTCTTTTTTGTCCGTCGGTCTGTTGTAATCATGCTACAGTCTACAATTATAGTTAAAAGGTAGTCATAGGTCCATGTTCTGATATAGCCCCCATAAAAAGGTCCCTCTAGGTTTGACTTCGTAACGGCACAAAAACCTGAAATTTGGTATAATTACTTTATTTGTACCCGAGACCATTCACATGTGATCCATGGTAGAGGGTATACATGATTCGGCATTGCCGAAATTTGATATAATTAGTTTATTTGTACCGGAGTCCATTCACATGTGATCCATGTTAGATGGTATGTAAGATTCGGCATTGCCGAACATAATCCGTCCTTACTTGTTTTTTTTGGGCAGATGAAGTCGATTTTGGGCAGTTCATGGGAAAATTTTGGCCCGAAAATAAATTTTCCAGCGGCAACAATGCTCTCGCTATCAAATTTTTCAAGAAATATTAATTTCAAAACATGGCTTATATGGGCTCATTGGTCCGATCCCGCCCATTTGTGGGCAAATTACATATACACTAAATTGCAGCACTCTCGCTAACAAATTGTGCAGGATATCTCAATTCCAAAATTTGGCTTATATGGCTGGGGCCACGCCCATTGGTCCGATCCCGCCTATTTTTGGACCAATCACGTAGACTACCACCACATACATATGCACAAATTACAGCACTCACACTAACAAATTGTGCAAGATATCTCAATCAAAATTTGGCTTATATGGTCAGAGTCACGCCCATTCCTTCGATCCCGCCCATTTTCGGACCAATCACGCAGACTACCACCAGATACATATGAACAAAATTACAGCACTCTCGCGAACAAATTCTGCAGGTTATCTCAATTTCAAAATTTGGCTTGTGTGGGCGGGCCCACGCCCACATGATATATCGAAAATTCAAGTACCCTATTTTCACCACACATGTACATTCTATGAAAATTATCAATATGAATTTGTATTTTCTCACTATTATTTTATATTTTGCCAATACGACTTTATATTACTCATTATGAATTTATATGTTCTTATTACAAATTTTCATTTACCAATATGAATTTACACATCTTACTGTGAATATACATGTTCTCATTATAAATTTACATTTTCCAATATGATTTTATATTCTCTCAATACAATTTTCGTTTGTCAATTTAAATTTACACATTCTCATTACGAGTTTATATTCTACGTTATTTTCTCATTTCGAATTTATATTTCTAAATATAAATTTCTATGTTCTCAATACGATTTTGCCTTTCGCAATATGAATTTATATTTTCTCATTGTAATTTATATTTTCTCATTGCAAACTTGAAAAGGTGTAGATGGACCCGGTCCACTTCCTTGCCCCATAGTTCTGATTGACCCCGTCCACTTTTGAACTAATAACGTAGACTGCCACCAGATACATACACACAAAATTACAGCACTCTCGCTCACAAATTGTGCAAGATATCTCAATTTCAAAATTTGATTATATGGATGGGTTATATGGCTTATATGGGCGGTGCCACGCCCCCTCAATCAAGAACTTATGTAGCCTATGTCACCCGCTAGGCTTATCTGAAAATTTCATCAAAATTGGTCTAGCCGTTTTGGAGTCCATACGTAACATACACACACTTACATACATCCATTTTTATAACCTACACCACACTATGGTACAGTGTGTTATGACTTTGCGCATTTGTTTGTAACGCCCAAAAAGAGAAAAATATGACAATAGCTTATTATGTCGATCGACATTGAATCAATATTTGAGTCGATTTTGCCATGTCTGTCTGTCCATGTAGTCTTGTAATCAAAGTATTTATGGTCCGATTATGATGAAATTTACACAGTGCTTTCTTTTGGCCCAAGGACGATCCCTATTGAAATTGTTCAAAATCGGTTCAGATTTAGATATAGTCCCCATATAAAGGGTGGTTAAATTGTAAGGGCCGATGTTGAATGTGAACCACACCTAAACGTCAAGTTTTTTTCTGCATTTCATTTGACATTTCTCAATTTCAGACTAACTCAATTTGAACCATGGAAAGAAACACAATCGAGCAACGCGTTAAAGTTTTTTAAGCCTTTTACGAAAATGGACGTTCAAATCATAATGCATTTTTCAAGATATGTGATGTTTTTTTTGATCAGCATAATCGACCAAACGTCTCCACAGTCGGGAGAATTGTGCGCAAATTTCAGCAAACCGGCTATGTAGGAGATGTGAAAACAACTGTGCATGCTCGCCTAGTTCGATTGGTGCGGCTTATGGGCTGGCGACGCACAATGGGAAAAAAGGGGTAAATACGCGCGCATAGCAATATTTTCTATCTCATGACTATACCGTTAGAGATACAGTCCTACGGTTTGGACCATATTCAAGAGAATTCTTTGGAGAAGAAATAGCTGTACCCAGATTTTATTTTACTGTTACCATATATCGCACAGTGAGGCTACAAAAGCGACTTTGTGGAAATTAGTGTAAAAATCGAAATATCGTACCAACTTCAGTGATCTTTATTTTAAATTAGAGCTGACAATATTTAGTTCAAAATCTATTTGAGTTACTTGATTGTGTGTTGATGCGTTTTAAATATATAGACCATTGAAATTCAAACTTATTTTTGTCAACATTGCGTTAAAAGTCTACAAAACAGGGCAATGTTTTTGAAATTGAAACCAAAACAACATAAATAGGATAAAATCGTAGTCTGCAATATTTTTGAAAGCTGAAGTGTTCCAATAATGCTCTTACACAATGGGTCGTCGACTGGTAATAAAAGAAAAGTTAAATTAACAACAGAAAATAATCGGTCCATCCTAATATACACAAACTACAGAAGCGTTTAACTATATTTTTATAGTTTTTGTAGAAGAAGTAAACAATAATAATTACACATATAATTCTTATAAAATTAATAAGATCACTATTTGTGATCGTGGGACACTACACACTTGCAGCCGGACATCTTCCGATCGTATTTATTGTCCGATTTTGTCGAAATTTCGTAAAGGTTATTTTTTTTGACCAAGAAAATCGGTCCATATGTTTCGGGAAAATCGGTTCATAGTTCGATGTAGCTCCCACACTTTTTTTCTATATTTAAAGTAAAAAAGGACATATTTAAAGTACAAAAAACTGCCATAGTCGCAAAAAGTCGCAGATAAACTTGGTACTGTTGGATTCACCACTAAGTCACCTCTCTTCACTATGTCATGTGGTAGTGATCCCACGTGATCCAAAAAAGTTGTATTCCATTTACTGTGGATAATTTTTTTGAAAAACAAAAAAAACTGTATTTTTGATTTGAAATATCTCTTAATTTAAAGACGCTAAAAATGCGTCTTATACACAAAAATTAAGATGAATATAACCTTATAATATGTTACAAGTCCGGTCGCATTTCACCAACAAACGAGAATTCTGCAAGCACTTTAGTATATACATTTTATCATCGCAATTTTATTTGCATTTATGAGTAAAAAAGACAAACTTTGAATGGTCATAACTCGGAATCACCTAGAGATATTTTCGTAAAATTTGAAGGTATTTTCATTAAATGTTATCCACAATAAAACAACAATCCCAAAAAACTGATTTTTAAAAGATGTTTTGAAAGTCCTATGCGCGCATATTTCATCATATTTTCCCATCGTGCGACGTCATTGGATCATACTTCTTCAAAATGAGGCCGGTCAGGCAGTTACTGTGAATGGTGTTCCCTATCGTGAGATGATAACGAACTTTTTATGGCCCGAATTGGAAGATATGGATGTATACAGTATGTGGTTTCAACAGGACGGTGCCATTTGCCACACAGCTAACGAAACAATGGCTCTTTTGCGCAACAAATTTAATGGCCGTGTTATCTCACGTCGTGGCGATGTCAATTGGCCGCCAAGATCATGTGATTTGACACCATTTGTCTTCTTTCTTTGGGGTTATTTGAAAGAAAATGTGTACGTCGATAAGCCAGCAACAATTCAAGAGCTAACGGATGAGATAATTCGGCACATTAACGGCATATAACCTCAATTATGCCTCAGCGTCATCGAAACTTGAATATTACACAAATTATTCTGTCAATTTTTGTGGGAGGTACCAGAAGGGGTTTAAGAAATACACCTATATTTCGCTGAACAGTAGATACTTTAAATACATTGCACTGTGCGGAATTGTAACCGTTTATATGGACTGGTATATTAACGTTATGAGATATTAAATTTTGGCATGATTTGGCCCTTTTGTGTGGGAGGTACAAAAAGGGGCGTGGCAATAGCGTCCATTTTTCACAGTACAAAAGACACTATAAAAGCATTACAATGTACAAAATTTCAAATATTTTTATACACTGGTATTAATGTTATAAGCTGTTAACTTTTGGTGCAAACTGGTGCATTTGTGTGGGAGTGGCGTAGCAACTTGGACCATTTTTCTCGAGTTGATAGCGACTAATAAACTAATGTTATGTGTGGAATTTCAGAAGATTCGAATAAGTAGTATAGCAGTTATTAAAGATTCAATATTTCACAACATTTTAACACTTTGTGGCGGAGGTACTAGAGGGAGTGGACCAATATGGCCCATCTTCGAACTTAGCCGGAGATAGAACAAAATATTACCACGTACCAAATTTGAAGTCAATCGGTTACTCCTTTCGAGAGTTATCGTGCGCACCAGCCCGCAGACAGACAGACAGACGGACGGACATTGCTCATTCGACTTAAAATGACCCAAAACGAATATCCGCCGAACATACTTAGGGTCTTAGATCACTCCTTCGATGTGTTACACTTTTTTTCGTAGCAAATGATATATACCCTCGTCACACTAAAGTGAGGGTATAAAAAGAAATGACAATAATTTCCTAAATAATTTGTGTTTTATTCAAAATCAACATCGGCCCTTAAAATTTAACCGCCCTTTATATGTTACCCTCGATTTGACATGTAAGCGCTGTAGGAACTGTATTTTATATCAATAAGAAATTTGGCAGAGAGAGTTCGCTTATTACATGAATGGACACTGCCAAATTCGGGGAAAATCGGTTCAGATTTAGATATAGTCCCCATATATACATATGTTACACCCAATTTGACATGTAAGCGCTGTAGAAACCGTATTTTACATCCGATCTGTACGAAATTCGGCAGAGAGTTTTCTTATTACATGTACGAAAACCAAATTCTTATCGCAGTGTCCATTTTCGCATTGTTAGGGTGGTGTAGGGTATTATAAAGTCGGCACCGCCCGACTTTCTGTCTTTCCTTACTGGTTATATATATATGTAGATGGTTTGATATAGCCCCTACATATTTCTCGGTGCATTGGTAGTGGTTATTAATGAAGTCGTTTTTACTTGTTATCTCTCAAGTGGTGTCAGCTTGAGTCCTGACAACTGTTAAAACAGCGGGCTATTCAAAATGAAACCTCTTATTGGAAGACACTTTATTATATATTTTCTTATTAATATTATTGAATCGTTTGTCTGTCCTTTGTTTTGTTGGAGCAATACACCTAAACGCCTGTAACAGCGCTATCAAAAATATGAGTATTGTTTGGTCTTTGAAAAGCCTTTTATATGACACAAAGCTAACATTTTGTAAAAATAAAGTACTATATACGACAAATTTATACCCGACAAATAAGGAGATGCGAAAACAACTATTTCATGTCCAGCCTTATGTTAAACCGGACACAAAATTGCGTCTAAAATGTCTAAAGCATTTTCGATGTACAGGGTGGCTGATGAAAGCTACTACCAAAAAAATGTAATAACTTTTTTTATCTATTTAATAAATCTGGTTAATTTTTTTTTTTTTTTTGCAGATTGATTTTTAATTTTAACAAAAATGGATAACTGGGACACTGAAACAAGAATTTGGATTGTCCGCCGCTATTACGCACTGAAGTCCGTAGTTTCGGTTCAAAGAGAGTATAGGGGCACGTTTGGCGATTTGGAGTTATTCCCATATAAAATTCAAATGGCCAACAAAGTGAACTCAGCAGACTTCCCGATTCGCTTGGAATTTTGCCAGTAGATGCTTCAAATGGTGGAAGAGGACGAAAACATGTTGAACTGTCTTTTCATTTCTGACGAGGCCCATTTCGATGTAAACGGCAACATAAACAAACAAAATTGTCGAATATGGAGTGCTTCCAACCCACAGATACTCCATGAGACGGAATTGCATCCACTTCGTGTCACAGTGTGGTGTGCAGTTTCATCACGCTGCATTGTCGGGCCCTACTTCTTCGAAGAAAACGGTCACACCGTTACAGTTACTGGAGGCCGTTACTTGAGCATGTTGAGAAAGTTTTTCTATCCAGAATTACGCCGAATGAGAATTTCTTTCAACTCTGTGTGGTTTCAGCAAGATGGTGCAATTCCTCACATAGCCCGGCCTGTTATGACAGAATTGCAGCGAAAATTTCCCAATAAGCTGATATCCAGAAACTCCACATTCCGTTGGCCCCCCAGGTCGCCTGACCTTACTGCACCTGACTTTTTCTTGTGGGGTTATTGCAAACAGGAAGTCTACAAAGCAAAACCAACAAATTTGAATGAACTAAAGCAATCTATTCGAGAAACAATTGCGGCTATTCCCGTCTCAACTCTCCAAGCAGTAATGAACAACTTTTTGGTAAGATGCCGCACATGCATCAACGAGCAGGGGGGGCATTTAAATTCCATTATTTTTTAAACTAATTAAGATATATTTAATTAAATTTAATGAGCTTTAACATGAATAAAAGAAAACTGAATTCCATACACTGAAAAGTTATTAGAGTTTCTTAATGTAGCATTATTCATCAGCCAACCTGTATAACGCTCACCATCTAATATGCTAACGTTGTCAATTCTCAGACTGTGGTCAGTGCTCACGGTCAGTACTTTGAAGCAGCTTAAGAGATATGATCCTTCTAATGTCTGTGTATAGACTGATCTTCAATGGATGCGATCTTACACGAAACGTGAAAATAAATATACGATGTCCAGTCTGAGGTCAACCGGTCATAAAACCCCATTTTACAGTCATGGAATTATTTTCTAAATATATCGCTCACACAGCGTACCTCAAGGGTTAAAAAAGTTTGCCTAGTTTGACGCCTAAAACTGTTAATGAGGTTTGGTTTAGGATCATTTTCTCTACACCCAGGAAAATAATTTGTTGGAATTCGATTGTAACAATAAAAAATAGTACTAGCAACAAAAAGTATATTGCATACACCGTCTGTCGGTTGTATTTATATATAATTAGTTGAAACAACAATAATAACATGGATATGATCAAATGAAAATGATTGCAACTAAATCGATGGTTGTATCAATCGAATTAAGATTGTTTTTTCATTGACACTCGGTTAGTTGTGTTAACCAATTTGAAATTTTCATTATAGTACCATATGATCGATTTTTGGTTGTGACAACCAATGTTTTATTCTTGACAACAGAAATTGTATCAATAGAACAAAGATTATTATTGCAACGAATAATTGGTTACTACAACAGAAAAAATATTAATAAATAATCATTTATGGTTATCCCAATCATTTTCCAAATTTAGAATAATTAAATGTATTTTGGGAAATACAACCGAAAGATTGGTTGCTGTTTTTTGCTGATACATGACAAACAAAAAAAATTAAGCGATATTTGCATAAATGTACTGTAAAAAAATTTGTATCAAATATTTCCACATCTCATAATAGTGATGAATTTTTAATATGGGATTTTTAATATTGTTATGAATTGTTTGTTTTTTTGTTCAATAAATAGAATAATGAAAACTGTTTTTTAATTAATTGTCGATAGTATATGACTGATAAATTGTCAACTACAACAGACAATTTAAGCCACCATTTTCGTAGTTGGCGCAACCAAATATGATTGTTGTCAACATGGAAGCAGAAGTATACCACAACCAAAATATTGGTTGTCCTGATGGAATCGCATGATAGTAGACAGGTTGGCAAATAATTCGGTTGAGGCAACCAAACTGTATTCTGTGTGTGCTAAATTGTGAAGAGATCAAAATCAGTTCTGCTTCGCTTCGCGAGATATCGCGAAAACAGTAAACAACGAAGATAGTTGCAATTAATTATAGAAAAATTGCGGAAATTTAGAACTGTAACACCATTTCCCAGAAATATGAGTAATTGTAAGTCGTATCACCATATTGCCAATTATTTGTAATCTATAAAACTGCCTAACACCGCCAACTTTCTAAAAAAAGTATTATGGTGAGAGTTTTTAGATTTATACTGTCGAAATCTCCCAATAGATTGATATGCAATTTTTCGCGATAGCCATTCCGCAATTAAAAAATTTTAAGAAAAAACACTTTTATCTCCGAATATTTTTATTATAAAATCCAAATAACGCGGGCGCGGTTAGTCTTAGGAAAAAGTGACCAGTGAAATTATGGAGATTAGACACAAGTCTAAATAACTTCCTTTAAGAAAAAATCGCAGTGTTATTCAGTAAAGGTTTACAGGCTCTCAAAAATGTTGAATATTCAATTCAAATGATATTGTTGCTTATATATTTTTTTTGTTTTCTACATTTTACACCGAAACCGCATTTTTAGATTCGTTTGTAAAAATGGGCAGCCATATTAACGGGGTTTGATTTCGTTTGTAAAATTATTACACTCCGCAAATGCGAAAATATCGCATTTTCCACACTCAGCCCAGTCCACGGCGTGAAGTGTTGCACCGTCAAAAAGCAGACTTCAGAAATAACCCTAAATGAAAGCGTACATTGTTAATGCACTACAAAATGGCTGCGCAATAATGTAGGTATGGGTTTTACTCATCGCACGATTTTTGTTCGATTGTGCGCATGCAAAACGCGAAATTAGCAGAGAGTGCAGGGGGAATTTTTAAAATGTCACAACATGAAGTGGTGACATTATTTTTCAGAAACGAAATCACCATAAGACTCCCCATACCTTGGTATGTACCACTTTAAAATCATCTCCTCAGAATCTCCTGAAATCGCTCTCTAAACTACTAAATCGAATGGGTTTGCCTCAATAGCAATGTTGCCGTTTTGGGCATTTCGGACCAAATTTTGGGCAGAAAATATAAAAAAATTGTAGTGTGGGCAGATTTTGGGCCGATTTTTTCACGCCAGGAATATTTGGAAAGGAATATTTTGGGTCGTGCAAAATTCCTTTGCAAAATATGGTTGGTTTAGCAACAGACGGTGTATGGTGTAATTGGAGGACTCTTTTGAAAAACTAGAATTATTTTTTCGTGTTAATATGAGTACAAGGAATTTGTGTTGGTGGCATTGAAGAAGAAATGACTAGCAGGGTTAAATGCTATTTTTTTCTTTTAATAATTTAATAAAGGAAATCAAGCGGTTCACGTTTGCGCTACCTATATACAAACAGAAAATAAAATTTTCTTCTATTAAGCAATTTCATAAAAAAAGAACTGGTTTAAAACATAGAGATAGACTACAAAAATAAAATCTACAACATTAGCTTTTCCAAAATATTCATTGGCTCAAAGGCGGAAAACTACATTCAAAATTAGTTACATCAATCAGAAAAACAGAAGTAAAATCTGATATTTTGGATTTGGAGACACAACAAATGTCAACTTATAGGGCTGAAAATTGGTAACTGGGGTCATAAGTCCATGTTTTGATATAGCCCCCATACAAAGGTCCCTCTAGATCTGACTTCGTAACGGCACAAAAACCTTAAATTTCAACGAATAGGGCTGATATTTGGTATACAGGCTTGTCACAGGTTTTGTACGAAATTAGTTCGTTTTTCAAAATCGTATCGTTTTACTTTTTCTTCTACAGCTCTTGTACGTTTTCATGAAACCGAAAAAAAAACTATCAAAAATATGGCAGCATAGAAATCAAAAACAGCTGTTTCAGCCACCGCCGTCAACAATATCGGTTCGACTCCAGATTCTGTTTGTCGGTAGAAAAAATAAATAAAACATATTAAAACCAAAAGAAATATTTTTTTTGTTTCTGTGTTTTTCCCTTTACATATCGTCATCAGAAACGAAAAAGGGCATAACAACAAGAAAAATGGAAACTCAGTTTTTGACGGATTTCGGTACCCCGCATCAAAATACACATCCTGACAAATTTTTAGCGGCGTAATATTAAAAATGGCGAATTTATTAACGAAATTCAAAAGGGCCTAGCAACAAATTATTTCTTTTTTCATAGTTAAAAAATACTATTTCACGCAATTTTCACAAACAAGTTATAAATCATGTTTGTGTGATTTTATATATGCATCATTATGTTTAGATATTATCCTGAAAACTACGTTTTTCTAACGGCAACACTTTTCATTTTATTTAGTTTTTTGCTTCTCCTGTAAAATTTTCAAACATGATGATAGGCCCTTTTTCGTTTCTGATGACGATATATTACAATTATTTTTATTAAATTTAACATTAAAATAAAAACTTACATTTCATTGATCGAATAATCTTTTTTGTTTCTTTTTTTTAGTTTCAGGGTTGCATTTTCTCCTTTTTTCTGCTTTATGGTTGCATTAGGGGATATAGTACTTCGAGGACCAAAAGTATTAACATTTTCGTACGAAAAGTATTTGACATTTTTTTTGCTTGAAATAAATTATAAGTATTATTCATACTTATTCTTTAGTAGATTTTTTAATTTTCTGGAGTTTAAATTACTAAAAACATAAATTTTACTTCAGATTTTGTGAACGTTTTAAACCGAAATTTATTTTTCGCTTTACCTTATCTGTAGTAGCTAAAAACGTTTTCGATTTTAAAAACGTAAATTCTTGTACGATTCTGCACTCTGTGACATGCATGATAATTAGTTTATTTGTACCCGAAAACATTCACATGCGATCCATGGTGGAGAGTACATAACATTCGGCATGGCGGAACTTAATCCGTCTTTGCTTGTTTTTTATTTGGTCAGATGAAGTCGATTTTGGGCAGTTTCTGGGAAAATTTTGGGCCGAAAAAAAATTTCAGCGGCAACACTGCTCGATAGAGAGAGCGTTTTTCACCTTAAGATAAAAAATCTCAAAATGGCGTATATTAAGGCTTGTTCAGTATAATCCGCGCTTTGTAAATAAATTGGTATTATTGTCCGGTAAGCTCTATTTTGCGAGTTATTGTAAAAACATACCATCCAGAATTTTTTTTTGAATTTGGTTTTTCGTGTTATTAATGGATTGCATTGAAAAATAATAACGAAAATGTTAGGCATTTTGTAAGAAAAGTGTAGCGAGTAGATTGTAAAACGACTTGCAATTACTGATTTTTATTGGAAATAGTGTTACAGTTCTAAATTTTCGAAATTTTTTGTATAGTTCATTTTAACTAACATCGTTTTTACAGTTTTCGCGATATCTCGCGAAGCGAAGCAGATCCGATTTTTGATATCTTTACATTTGAGTAGAGTGGATGATCCTGAACGAAACCTCATTAACAGATTTTGGCGTCAAACTAGGCGAACTTTTGAACCCTTGAGGCACGCTGTGATGATAACATATTTTTGGAAATGTCCTAAACATTCACAGTACTAAGTGGCCAAATGCTTATTAAATTTACTAGAGGCAATTTCAGTGTATGGCAAAAATGTTTTGATTCACTGTACATAGTAAATGCGTTTGCAAATATTGTTTAATTTTGTTGTTTGTCCACACTGTGGGCAGATTTTACCATTAACAACTGTGAATATTTTTTGTGTGATTTTGCCGTTTGTTTTCATCGATGATTTGGCAAAAAGTGTGAATGGCTGGCTGATACACCGAATCTCAATTGTCATAATTTGAATACTTTTGATTTTCGTGCAGTACCAAATGTGGTATGTCATTGCCAATATGTTCGACTGATTGAATTTTGCTGTGAATTTCGGTTTCCTTCAGAGACTCCTCCATAAAAGCAGCCACCGCGCATAAGTGTATGCATAGGTATAGGCTATTCCTAAAATTACTATTCCATAAATATTATTGACAAACTGAGTGACATACATAAGTATGTACACATGTATGTATGTGCTTGTATTTATTTGCCCGTAGATAGAAATACACACATATGTAAGTGTTACGAAATTATACTTTGAAAGCCATTAAGCGGCGGGCGTCAATGTTTTTGCTTTTACTTTTTCCTCTGAAATTGATTGTGCGGTTATACGCCCGCGATGGGCAGATCACTCACTGTTCACGCAAATAGTGCAGCCATCCGTTCATCCATCTATCCAGTCCACTTGTCCGTCCTACACAAATTGTGGCCATTTAACCCTTTTCATGAAAACTCACTCTTCATTTCGTCGTAATCTGCAATTTTATTTTTACATATATTTTTAGAACATCAGACGTGCCTCATTTGCTGCAAACATCGCGCAAATGACTCCAGGAATTGTGGCTGCACTGCACGGCGCGTCGTTCGCCTGTTGCTATTGAAGGAGGGGTAGCGTTTCAGTGAAAGTGTTTTATTATATATAGTCTGAATGGCCGGCCGGTTGGATTTCTGGTCCGTCTGTCCACCCGTGGAGGTTTGTGCTATGTGTTCTCATTTTAATTGCTGGTTTCATTGATTACTTTGCTGAATGTTGGGTTTTTCTGGATCATTTTCAATTATGATTTATGGCTCGGTCGGACTGTGAAAACGGAGTGAGTGGCAAAGAAACATTCACATTTAGCATTTTCCATTGGTATGATGAATGTATGTGCCTATGTTTATGACAGGCGTCTATTTTTTTACAACCGATAGGAGGAGTTGTATTCAATGCATTTCATGTTTTAATTTAAATCGGTTTATGACAGTTGGAATGACAGTTACAACTGAAAATGACTACCTGTTTGACAATTGGTGCAGCCCTCACAAGCTACAGGCGATACAATAGCCTCTGACCACAGGTATGTGTGACTGCCCTTTTCGGCTCTGCTAAGAGATGGTCAAGAAATGGCTAAAAGTAGGTCCCTCGGCTGGAAAGGGCGTTGTGTGTACATGGCCAACACAATTGAGGTTAGATAAATATTCTTAAAATTAGTTCAATAGCTCATCTTTCGGCGGAATAAACAAACGCCATAAAAGAACATTCCGTCATTAGGGTATCATAAATATGTAGAACAGTTAGCACCACACAAACCAAATTCATTTTTAATGCGTTTGCTTGTCTTAACTACTCTGGAATGACTTAATAAGAAGAGGTTATCAAATCAATAAGTAAAGGGATATTCAGATAGTGTAAATTGTATGTCAAAATGTTTGTGTTAATGTTGATTTCTTGTGAATGCGATTTAATTGTAGTATACATAGTAAGAAAATTGCTAATTCGAAAGCAGGTAAAGAAAGGCTAAAATGTCCTGTGATACCGTACACTTTACTGCTAGTAAAGGAATTAGGTAAATATCAAATGTGGGTTAAGAAATTATTTATATACATATATAACAATTAAATGAAAATCTTATGACTCATAAATCGTATAGAATGGCGAATTCAAAAGTGCTAGTTTATAAATATATGTACATTAGGCCGGGTCGATTTGTGGGGAGGCAAAAAATGTCGCCATTGCTCAGTGATAATCGTATTCTAGGGATCAAAATAAGAAACTTTGCCGAAGGAACCATACCTCTAAAACGAATTCTGATGTCTCGGAATTTGGGTCGAACTTTTGGGTAGGGGCAAATTTTGAAAAATCCCACTTTGACCCATTTAGAGTGCTCCAATCGAGTCCAAATGTATGACCGACCCCCACTAACTTTGGAGGCTCGACCCACCCGTGCCAGTGGCACACCCCCTGGAGTGGTGAGTGGTTTCGGATGAAATTTTTGTTTTTATACCCTACACCACACTGTGGTACAGGGTATTATAACTTTGTGCATTTGTTTGTAACACCCAAAAGGAGAAGAAATAGACCCATCGTTTATTATACCGATCGACTTAGAATCACTTTCTGAGTTGATTTAGCTATGTCCGTCTGTCTGTCTGTCCGTCTGTGCATGTATTCTTGTAATCAAAGTACAGGTCGCAATTATGGTCGTATCTCGACGAAACTTTACACATATCTTTTTTTGGCACAAGGACGATCCCTATTGAATTTGGTTAAAATCGGTTCAGATTTAGATATAGCCCCCATATATATGTTACCCCCGATTTGACCTGTAAGCGCTGTAAAAACTGTATTTTATATCCGATCAGTGCGAAATTCGGCAGAAAGAGGTTTGTTATTACATGAAGGAATACTGCCACATTCGGAGGAAATCGGTTCAGATTTAGATATAGCTCCCATATATATGTTACCCCCGATTTGACATGTAAGCGCTGTAGAGACTGTATTTTATATCCCATCAGTACGAAATTCGACAGAAGGAGGTCTTTTTACATGAATGAGTATTCAGGTAAGATCGGTTCAGATTTATATTAAAGCTCAATATATATGTTCCTCCTGATTTGGTACCAAACCGCTATAGAAGTTGTATTTTACTTCCGATCATTAAAATTATCCAGAAAGATGTTTCTCAATTTAGGAACGAATATTGCTTAATTTATTATCGTTTCAGAATTAGATAATATGTTTCTACCCATTTACCAATTATTCCAAATTATTATGACAATGACCCTTATCGCATTGTTAGGGAGGTGTAGGGTATTATATAGTCGGCCCCGCCCGACTTTCTGCCTTTCCTTACTGGTTTTTTTATGTTAAGAAGAGACCTTTGTCTGTGTCTATATCAAAACATGGACCTATGATAATTACTGTTCGTGTGAAGGGTTAATGAGTCGAAGAGTCCGGAAACTCTCCTAGTTGTTGTTCTCCAAATTGCAGTTAGCCAACTTACAGATCTTGACTATGGTATTCCACCGGCGAGACACGATGACGGGGTTGGAGTGGTTAGGGGAGAAGCGTACGCAATATACCCAATCAAAGTGACCATCTTCTTGGATATTGAACTTGCAATAGGACAAAATGTTTCACAACTTGATGGTCTTGTTGTGAGAGCGACAATTTGACGATTGTCAGTAGAGAAAGCAACAGATAAAACATCAATCAGACGTCCAATCTCGAAAAAGGTTTTGTAAAATTAAAAAAATTAATAATTTGTTTGTTTATATTTTATAAATTGTCATTACCAGCTGATAAGATTTATGAGCAATGACAATTGAATAACTAGACACCCCAAAGGCCTTTTCAAAAGTAAATTCGCTTCTGCAAACTCTAGATGGCTACCTAAAAATCTTCTCACTCGCATACAAACGTACGCGAAATTGACTTTTCCGCCATCTTGTGGAAAAAAGCTGCATATACACTAGGACGTCTATACTTTATATTGTCATTGTTATGAGTAGGTCTAGTAGCAGAACACATATCCGAACCATGATACAAGGTTGTGTTACCAGCACAACAACAACAATTCAACAACAACCACAAGGAGCTTTGTTTTTGGATTCGTAGTTGAAATGTCAATACCAAAAAGAAAAATGTAAACAAAATGCTGAAATGTCTAACGTTTGTTTCAAAATAAACACAAACGAAGTTGATTTATTTTAGAGAAATTAGTATTTATAATATGACATAGTGACATCTTTTGTAATTTTGGTGTATAAAAGGGTCCTGCAGTTTTGACTTTAGATCCCTCCACGGATACATCTGCTGTCTATCCGGCTAATATGTACGATAAATTTTAAAAGCATCCTTTGTATCACATCGTACATCGAATGAGTGATGAAGACCATACATATTTTTGCGGAAACTCATTTTAGAACTTTATAAATAAGATTAGGTATTCCCGCCATTGTTTGTTGGTACAAAAACTATCGAACCACCCACATAAATTCATATTCTGCATTTTAGATTACTTATCCAATAAACATAGCCCTGCCTATGAGAAATTTAAGCCCACGATCGTAGCATCGTATGATGGGCCCAAAGGCCTAAAGCAGTTTAATAAAAAATTTGGATCATTCCTCCATCAAACATGAGATTTGTTTAAATTATAAGTTATGCACTGAAAGCGACGTTTTTTGTTTTATTTCGCCCATTGATTTATTTATCCTTATAAATGTTACATTATAAACCATATGAAATTACCAGCAGCATACGGGTATTGGAGAATCGGAAAAGTTTAACCATTATTTTGTTTCCTCTTGTCAGACTCCTTCTTTCTTTCTTAATGAATATTCATTTGACTTTTCCATATCACTTCTTCTGCCCAGACTGTGCAAGTTCCAAGAACACCCGCACTTTTTTGTAAAACTACCGCTAGCAGTTAGCTTCCTTCGTTGTAGGTTCCAGAGATATCGCGTATTTATATTTGAACAAAGTCTGCTTTTCACTTTTTCAATAAATAATCAATTTTAATTAGAAACTATTTTGATTGGTAAGAAACAAAAGGTAAACAAATTTTGAAATTCAAATTTCAACTTGACATTTCAACTTCTAGCAGCATGAAAAAAATATATAAACCATCAGCCAGTAACACAACCTTGTATAATTGAAATTTCATGATCCGAACATTCCTATAGGCTCTTATCTCCAAAGACAAATAGAATATAAGAAGACATTCCTTCAGGCCGAAACGACAAAATCTATCAGTTACGAACGAATAGGAATGAATTGTAACACACGAAAAAACAGTATTCCGCGAACATTGATTGAACTTTTTTGCACTTATCGATTAATATAATTTTTTAATTGTTTCAATTACAAAAAATTCGGGAAATCCGCGAAAAACCTCACTCGTTGGAATCAAATTCTTATTCGTTCGTAACTGACAATTACTCGCTACAGGAAGGAATGTCTTCTTAAATTATATTGTCTTTGCTTGTCTCCCGCAATTTTCTTCTTCGTGCTGTGTTTCAAAACATTCTATATCTGAAGAGAAAAAAAGACAAAAACATATAACACATATTTGCCCACGACACAAACAAAATTCTTCTTCCTTTAGCAACAGAACGCGAGGTTGTCAAAATGAGAGTCCTCTGTTGACTTTTTAAGATGAAAGTATTATTTTATTGACACAATTCAACTATGTTAATTAAACCATACAATTTTCTATACGCATTTTTTTATTTAATTTATTTTTACTTCACTGAAAATTAGTTTTTCTTCCACTCGAACACAAAACAATAAGTGACTGCTTTTGACATTTCGTTGGCACATGTAACAGACATAGAGAAACATCTTCTTTCGACTTATCGATCGACATAGAGAAACAGGCTATATATTTTACTCTTCACTAATGCCACACTGTATCGTTGCAGATTGGTAATGTGCCTGGAACCTCACTAGGAACAGCGAGGCATTGAGCCATAGAGGCCGATTCCACATGTATCAACTTGTCATCATCATCGGCATCACTTTTGTCTAAACAGCTATCACTAGACTTTCATTCGTCACTTCACTGGAGGGCTTGGCGAGTGTCCTGTTGATGTTGCCGCTGTTGTAGGTGATCTGAAAGACAGTAGGAAAACTGGATGAACCCGCTCGATTGAAGTATGAAGGTTTCTCCTTGTGGATGCGATTGGATTCAGAGCCCAGTTGCCGCGTTTGTTTTTGGGGGGAGATACCCTCCTACCCTACAGTCGATTGCTTCAGATAGCAAACCATAACATCGATGGGCATTACGTGGAAGAGCTCTACCGTTAAGCCCCTAATAAATAGTTGCAAATATTAATTGGTTAGAGCAACTTATATTTTCTGAAATGTACAACAAAATATTTTTTTTAGAGAGTACAATAAAACTTAGCCGAAAATTAAACCTAAACCTAAACGAATGTAAAAACATAAATTTTTTCATAATCCCCGCTGAACCAATTTGATTTGAAAGTTCAAAAGTGGGGGATTTTAACATCAGCTGAGACACTACATTGAATAAAAACCAGTAAGGAAAGGCAGAAAGTCGGGCGGGGCCGACTATATAATACCCTACACCTTCCTAACAATGCGATAAGGGTTATTGCGATAATAATTTGGAATAATTGGTAAATGGGTAAGAACATATATATGCGGATATATCTAATTCTAAACCGATAATCGCTAAATTAAGCAATATTCGTTCCTAAATTGAGAAACATCTTTCTGGAGAATTTTTTAATGATCGGAAGTAAAGTACAACTTCTATAGCGCTTTGTAACCAAATCAGGAGGAACATATATATGGAGCTTATATATAAATCTGAATCGATTTTCCCTGAATACTCATTCATGTAAAATAGAAACCTCTTTCTGTCGAATTTCGTACTGATCGGATATAAAATACAGTCTCTACAGCGCTTGAATGTCAAATCGGTGCTAACATATATATGGGGGCTATATCTAAATCTGAACCGATTTTCTCCAAATTTGGCAGTATTCCTTCATGTAATAAGAAACCTCTTTCTGCCGAATTTCGTACTGATTGGATATAAAATACAGTTTCTACAGCGCTTACATGTCAAATCGGGTGCAACATATATATGGGGGCTATATATAAATCTGAACCGATTTCCCCCAAATTTTGTATTGTATCTAAGAGTATCACGAGACTACTCTCTGTCAATTTTTGTACAAATCGGTTACAAAATGTTGCTTATACAGTGCATATATGCCAAATCGGAGGTACATATATATGGGAGCTATATGTAAATCTGAACCGATTTTAACCAAATTCAATAGGGATCGTCCTTGGGCCTAAAAAAAGATATGTGCAAAGTCTCGTTGAGATCGGACCATAATTGCGACCTGTACTTTGATTACAAGAATACGTCTACAGACAGACAGACAGACGGACAGACAGACGGACATAGCTAAATCGACTCAGAAAGTGATTACAAGTCGATCGGCATAATAAACAATGGGTCTATCTCTTCTCCTTTTGGGTGTTACAAACAAATGCACAAAGTCATAATACCCTGTACCACAGTGTGGTGTAGGGTATAAAGACAAAAAGGCAATCTTGGTTGTTGGGTTTAAAACCGTCTGTATAGAAGTTCATGAATCTCGTATGTTCTTGGATACGACCATTCCATTCTGATCTATCACTTAAAAGAGTGAGATACTTCTTGTCAAAATGTGGTTCAGGCATAGAATGCAATTTCCTGATCAGAGTAACAATTCCCTGTTTTATAGCAGCACATGCGGCATATTGCACTGCTATAATGTCTAGCGTCATTAAATGATAAAGCCCAGATATATAGCATCTGTACGATTTGACTACTTTACGTCATAGAGACTGCAAATTTCAACTGATCGGGCTGACGATTGGTATTTTGGGTGTATTTATACCCAGAGCCATTCACGCGAACAACGGTCGCCATATGTCCATGTTTTCATCCCCATCAATGGTCCCTATAGATTTTAGTTCTTAAAGCAACAAAACCCCAAAATTTCAACGAATCAAGTTGAAATTTAATATTATTAATTTATTTGTACCCGGAACCATTCACATGCATTCCATGGTGGAGGGTATATAAAATTCGACATGGCCGAGCTTAACACCGTCTTTACGTGTTTGTACCTACTGCTTGAGTTCTTCCTTATAGGTACTTATGTGGCATTTGCCTTGTAAAAGAACTTCCTGCAACACTTCCTCAGCTTTACTAATTGAGACGAGCACCATGGCGGTCATTGTTTGCCATTTGACGTAGGTTTCAGGCATGAGGCTTGCAACGAGCAATTCAGGACTACAGCGACTCGTTCCACCATTTTTACTATGCCCTCGGTAGTGGGCAGGTTCATTTCAGGCCTTTTTGGGAAGAAACCTGTTGAAAGTGTCTCTAAATTATCTGTAGAAGCCGGACCATTATCAAACACCACCGTTATATCTATTTCGAAAAGGTGTCCGAGACAGTGGTACAGCATAACCTCTCTAATCCGGACAGATATAGTTTCGACATTTGTCCGAATTACTGAATTGTCCGGAGTACAGTACAAAACTCGAAAGTGGTTCATATTTTCTTATTTTATTAAGAAACGCGTTTCTTAAAAAGAGAATATAAATAATAAATACAATTGAATCTTTTACACTTATCTCTGTGCAGTTTTTTAGATATGTTTTTAAATTCTTTTAGAAATATTATTACTTTCTCAGCCTATAAAATAGCACTTGCTACAAAAAATAGTGAATTTCCTCAAGACTACAATTGGAGTCTATGTTCTCTTCAATATTTTCGTTTGACAGAACTGACGGAACTATAATTTCATCAGTGGTGAACAAGTAATGTAAGATTTTTATGGTCCTATTTTCTTTCTATGGAATCCTCCGTATTGATTTCAATGGTTCCTTCGGCAAAGTTTCTTATTTTGATCCCTAGAATACGATTTTCACTGAGCAATGGCGACTTTTTTTGCCTCCCCACAAATCGATCCGACCTACTGGACAAGTATAACTTTTGTTTGACCGTTATAATTTTTCCCGGTAGTCAGAACCCCCGTCGATTACTGGCCCCTATCATTTGTCGCATTGTGTAATTGGTATCTGCATCTCCCAATTTTATATTTATACAATACTAATGCATTTTCTTATAAGTAATATTTTGTGCTTCATTTAAAATTCTATTCATTATGAATACAAATTTAACAACAGTATTTCCCATCATAAGCTTATAAAGCGGTTTTAAGTTTTTTTGTTGGAATGCGGATGTCAAACATAAGGTCCTTATTCAAAAATTTTATGGAAGGTTAAAAATACAATCTATCAGTTCAATAAGCCATGATTTTGTATATATTTTTTTTTTATAAAAAAAAAGAGCTGGCAGCACCGTTTGCAATAATCGTTGCTGCAATGTACAGGCCACCCCAGTAATAACTGTTAGTATAAAGTATTCAAACATATGTACATATGTATTTAACATCCAATTAAAATGTTTCGTAGTAGATACAAATTGGTTAGGAATACATTGGAAATTTTAATCACAATTATTTATTTATATTCTCGAAACAAATTCCAATTGAGTAAAATAAACTTGTTTTATGGGAAATCAATTTATGTTTATACCGTACACCATACTGTGGTCCAGGGTATTATGACTTTGTGCATTTGTTTGTAGCGCCCAAAAGGAAAAGAGATAGACCTATCGTTTATTATACCGATTGACATGGAATTATTCGCTGAGTCGATTTAACCATGTCGGCCTGTCCGCCCGTATGTCAGTCTGTAGATATATAGTTGAAATCAAAGTGAAGGTCGAATTTATTGTCTGATTGTGATGAGATTTAGCACAATGCTCTTTTTTGGCCCAAGGAAAATTGGTTTGGCCCTATTGAAATTGGTTAAAATCGGTTCAGATTTAAACATAGTCCCAATATGTATATATGTTACACACGATTTGACATGTAAGCGCTGTAGAAACCGAATTTTATATCCGATCAGTACGAAATTCAACAGAGAAACGTTTCTTATTACATGAATGAACACTACCAAATTCGGGGAAATCCTTTCAGATTTAGATATAGCCCCCATATATATGTTTCACCCGATTTGACATGTAAGCGCTGTAGAATCCGCGTTTTTTATCCCTGAAGAATCGGACCATAATTGCGACCTGTACTTTGATTACAAGAATACATGGACAGACGGACAGACAGACAGACAGACGGACATGGCTAAATCGACTCAAAAATTGATTCTATGACGATCGGTATAATAAACTATGGTTCTATTTCTTCTCTTTTTGGACGTTACAAACAAATGCACAAAGTCATAATACCCTGTACCACAGTGTGGTGTAGGGTATAAAAAACCAATAGAGATAATTTATTGTGTAAATACTCGATAGAAAGCTATATTAATCCTCTTTTAAAATAAATTAATAGCTTTAGAATATTTCGTTCGTTTTCGCAGATTTTTGCATGTTACTAGATTCAGCCATAGTTGACTTCTATTTCGCGTACGTTCGTGACCACATGTTTATTGCTATCATTACGAAAACTAAAACTCGATGAAACCCATCTTTTGCACCTAACATAGAACTACCAATTTGCTATCAAATCACAAAAAAAAATTCGAGGAAAATTTTTGTTTTCTGTATTTTTTGTACAGTAAAAGCGTACGAACGTACGTTCACGACCTGCGGAAATGCCCATATAGGAAATTTTGTTGCCCATCCAGACATGTTGATACGGCTGATATCGGTGCATATTGTGCTCCCATATTTGCAAAATACTAGCACACGGTAAGGGAAAAAATTAAAATTTTACAAAAAATGGTGCATTGTGTCCTCTTTAAAACAAAGTAAACTTTGCAAAAATCTGTTCAGTCGTTCGAGAGCAATTACAAATTTCGTAAAAAATTATATGAGGTGTGATTTTCTTAGACTCAAACATTTTTGATAGTAACGATAGTAGGCTTCTAGGGCAATAGGATTTAACTTAAGTTGGATTTTTTCCTGGTTTCGGTATCATCACGATTTCTGACCTCAATCAAGATAGGGCAAGTAACACACACGCAGAATAGCATTGAATAAAAATAACACAATTTTCATGGCTAAAATGGGGAGCTCTTTTATCATTTTCGCTGTTATCCGGGCGATTTCTTTAATTTTATATCATTGACAGATTTTTCAACATCCTTTATTCTAAGCTTCATTGGTAGAAGAATTATATCTTCTATCACTGGCTGATACATTGGGCGAGGAATTATATTATCTATCACGGGCTGATAGATTAGGCGAGGAATTAAAATATTTATCCCGGGCGATGAATTAGTTCCTCTATTGCTGGCGGATAGATTGGGTGATGAATTATTAAGTCTATTGCGGGCGGATAGATTGGGCGAGGAATTATATTTTCTATCACGGGCCGATAGATTGGGCTAGGAATTAAATTATTTATCCCGGGCAGATAGATAGGGCAAGGAATTATATTACTTATCACGTGCGGATAGATTGGGATATGAATTATTTCGTCTATCACGGGCGGATAAATTGGGCGAGGAATTATATTACACCGACAAAAAGAAGTTTTTTTCTTGGGCTTCTGTTTTAATGCATAGATTCTGATGCTAGACATAAAAAACGCCAAAATATCAATTCTTAGCTTTTAAAGATTGTTTTTGTAAATTTTACAACGATAAGAATGTTTTGAAATTAAAACCTTACTAAATTAGCTAAACCTTTTAAATTATGCATAGATTTTCTTCGGAATTCGACCGATCTGACTTAACGATAAAATCATAAAAGTGTAACTATTGTGCAGTTTTAGATTGCGATAAGTGAATTTGAAAACAAACTGCAAAATGTGAAAGAAGATTTAAAACATCTCAAGAAAAGAGTCGATGAAATCGAAAATTCAGCCCCTATATTAAACGAACTGAGGAGTGAAATTACTGATTTAAAGAAACAGTTAAACCAGCAAGCAAATTCACTTGTATCTTGCAACTTAAGGATGTGTGGTATACCATCTTATGAAAATGAAAATTTATTTAACATATTTTCATGTTTCTGTGACTCTTTGAAAATTTCAACTCCAAATGTTGACACAATTCAACGTGTGCGAAATCACAAATACAATTCTATCGACGGGATCATAGTAGTGAAATTATGTTCACCACAACATAAAAACTTTATTCTTAAATCAGTCGCCAAATATAAGCGTGATAATAAAACACAGCTTACACTTGATATGTGTGGCTTCGATTCTAATAATTATTTCTACGTCAATGAAGACCTAACGAGACACAATTACCAAATTTTTCGTGCTGCTCTAAAATTAAAAAAACAAAGGAAAATATATTCAGCTTTTACACTGCGTGGGCTCGTACACGTAAAGTTTGCGGAGAACGATAGTGGTGTCCTTATTGAAACTATACAACAACTTTTTCGTCCAACATATCGTACAACACCTGATGCAGTTAACATTGAAGATGACGCTGGCTGTCAACAATCAGAGGAATAATACACTCGAAGAAAAGCTTTTATCTACAACAAATGTTATACATGAAATTATCAATAACTATCTTAAAATTTATTCTTTTATATATCTAAATTATATGCATTTTTATTGCTTCACTAATACCAGTCATTATATTTGCGAATTCGTTTTTATGCGTTGCTGCAACATAACTATCAATGATACCTTATAATGGATACTGTTCCACTGGCGGTCTTCAGACTATGATCCGAGTTCTGGCGAAACAGAGAGCTGGTCTAACCATAGTCCATATAAATGCGCAAAGTCTTAATAATAAGATGGATGAATTTCGTGAGCTATTTGTTACATCAGGCGTAGACATTGTATGTGTTTCTGAAACGTGGTTCCATTCCAAAATTCATGACAACATATATGAACTACCTGGGTACAATTTATTCCGGCGCGATAGAGAATCCAATGGAGGTGGCGTTTGCATTTATACGCGGAAGGAATTAAGATGCACCGTAAAGTCAAAGTCAGAATGTAATCAGGTTGAATTCTTATTTGTGGAGATTCTAATAGCGGAAAATGTAAAAGTGCTAATTGGAACTGTATATAGGCCAAACAAGAGTATACCTACATATAATCTAGTCCAAAAAATAGAAGAATTATCAGTCTACTATAACGATATAATAATCGCTGGAGACTTCAACAGCAACCTCTTAGTGGAAAATACTTTTAATGAATCTCTCAACACACTCGGATTGTACTCAATAAATACCACAGCCCCGACCCATTTCTCTAACACTGGTAACACATTACTGGATGCTTTTTTTGTGAACGCCAAGTATAAAGTTCAGCTCTATGACCAGCTATCCGCCCCAATTTTTTCCAAACATGACCTTCTATTCCTGTCATATAAAATGCATGTAAATAGGGACAGGCAATGTTTTACATTTAGAGACTTCCGTAAAATAAACCATGTATTACTTGCTGAAATGGTGGACAATGTTAAATGGAATACTATTTACAATTATGAATCTGCAGAAGACAAAATAAATTTTATGGAGAACCATATCTCTATTATGTATAATGCCTGTGTACCCGAAATAACACGTACTATAAGACCCAAGGATCAATCATGGTTCAACAATGAAATTAAAAAATTAATCGTTCAGAGAGATGAGAAATATAAAAGATGGAAGCGGTATAAAACTACAGCACTCTACGATTTGTTTAAAAAGGCTAGGAGTGAGGTCTCCATCAAAATAAAACTAGCTAAAACTAATTTCTATCACCAGAAGTTTGCTACGGCGATTGGCAGCGGCGCCAAGTGGAATATTATTCGTAATATTGGCATTGGAAAAAAGAACATAGCACCTGTTGAAGTAAACGTAGATCAAGTGAATGAACATTTTGTAAGCCAAAGTATACCAACCAAGAAAACGACCTTACCAACAAGACACAACACGCCTATAGTGGAAAATGCATTCTCTTTTAGGTGCGTTGACGAGAGTGAAGTGTTGGAGAGCTTCCTATCGATTAAATCTAATGCCATAGGTATGGACGCGTTGAATCCTAAATTTATTAAATTATTGCTACCAAAGTGTCTTCGCTACTTCACAAATATTTTCAACACCATTCTTACAAAATCATGTTTCCCTTCTGTTTGGAAACACACAAAAATAATACTGTAGTGGCGTCACGTAGGTTAATGATAATTATTTGTACTGTATTCCTAAACTACTTCTATTAAAATTATCAAATACGTTGTTCATACATTTATTGTTAAACTGTTACCTTTTTTAAGTTTGTCAATAATTTTGTATAACATTCAGACAGAAATAAAATTTGTATTCAAACAGACATACAGAAAATAAAATATTAAATTTTTATATAAAAAAGAGTTTTTAATTATATTGTTCTGTGCCCTACATTTTGGCGATCCTGCCAGGCTTTTACAATCAAATTTGCAACCTAATTGGAGAAACGCCGAAATATATTGGAATCAAAATAAGTGGATATTTTTTTAAAATAAATCTGTGGCAGATTCCTATCTGAATATCTGTTAACATATTGGAATGACCAACTCTTAATGATCTGAAGAAGAAAACCACAAGTCGCCAGAATACTGACCATTATCTACATCCAGATCAGCTGATGCATATTTCAATCTTCCATACATACATATGTATTAACATACGGTGGCTCCATTTCTGTTTATGCTAATAAGAAGTATCAATTAAAAGAACGCGCAACTTAATAGGATCTAGAAGAAGGAGAATAAGATAAGTTATAAACTACAAAATAGACATTTATCAAAAAAAAAAAACAAATTATCTTGTACTTACACATTTAAATCATATATACGTATATACACATATTTATTGTAAACGCCATTACAATTTTCCCCCAAATGACTCAACCAGCAACTCTTTCGTCAGCCGTAGGGTCGCATACTCACGATAACGGTTCTAGTTCCCCAAACCTATTGATTGGTGATACGAATGACAGGATGGACGTCTGTGCCACATCGGTCAAACTACCTTCCTTCTGGATGGACCATCCAGAAGCCTGGTTTATTCATGTCGAAACATTGTTTAGTAGCAAAGGAATTACAAGAGATAATACGAAGTACGAATATCTAATAGTTTCTCTTCCACAAGAGGTCATAATGTCAGTCATTGATATAGTTCAGAATCCACCAACCGAAAATCGTTACACCAATCTGAAGGGTAAATTAATCGAACGTCACACTCTTAGCGAACAGTTAAAACTTGATAAACTCCTTTCTAATTCCGAAATAGGAGATCGCAGACCGTCAGAATTCTATAGGTCCCTCGTTCTTTTATCTGGACCTAATATTAACGCGGATTTTATTAAAAAATTATGGCTTAGAAAATTGCCGAGAACCCTTAACATTGCACTGGTTGGTTCACATGTCACTAATACCGACGATCTATTGAAGTTAGCTGATAATATATGGGAAGTCACGAATAAAAACGAATTGTGTGCTGTTAGCTCTTCCTCCTCAGAACGATGTCAGACGGATATCGCTAAAGTTGTCGAGAATTTAGTTAAAGTTACATCGGCTATGTGCGAACAGTTTAATAAATTATCGCTTGAGATGACAGAGGTTAGACAATCCATTGGGAATTATCGTAGAAGCGTTAGATTCAGAGATAGAAGTAATTCAAGGGGTCGTTCACTGAATCGGAATTGGCTTTGTCGTTTTCATTATAGATTTGGTAGTAAAGCAAGGAGATGTGAACAACCATGTTCATATGCTCAAGGAGATCAGGGAAACTAGGCAGTCCTGTTATTGAAGCGACGGATAATAGGATTGGCGATGCGACACGTCGCCTTTTTGTATACGACAAGGATAATAAATTACAGTATTTGATTGATAGCGGTGCTGAAATATCCGTTTTACCATATTCAAGATTCAAGGAATACCAACGAGAATCGGATATTATCTTGACTGCAGCGAATGGAAGTTCTATAAAGACATATGGAAATAAATTGCTGAAAGTTAATTTAGGTCTCAGAAGAGAATTTCCCTTTGTTTTTACTATTGCTAGTATTTCGAAACCGATAATTGGGGCAGACTTTCTTGCGAAATTTGGCCTGTTAATTGATTTAAAGAATAGAAAACTTATTGACCCATTAACTAAAATAGCAGTAGACGCTATTCAGTGTTTTAGTAAAATTTCGCTTCCAAAGTTATTTATATTAGATAATAAATACGTTCACATCTTAAAACAATTCCCAGCCGTTGTGGCACCACCAGATTACAACAAATTAGTTAAACATTCCACAGTTCATAGAATAGAAACAAATGGTACGCTTCCATTTTCGAAACCAAGACGTTTGGACTCTAATAAATATAAAATTGCGAAGAATGAGTTCGATACTTTAGTTAAGTTAGGCATATGCAGACAATCTAGCTCATATGCGGCGTCCCCTCTACACCTCGTACCGAAGAAAGACACGAATGACTGGCGTCCGTGTGGAGATTATCGTAGACTGAATTGTGTGACTGTACCCGACAGATATCCGCTTCCGCACATCCATGACCTTGGTATGAATTTACGAGACAAACGTGTGTTTTCGAAATTGGATTTGATTCGTGCATATCATCAGATACCTGTGGCGGAATGTGACATACCGAAGACGGCTATTACAACACCTTTCGGATTGTTTGAATTCCTGCGAATGCCTTTTGGACTCAGGAATGCTGCTCAGACATTCCAACGTTTCATAAATGAAGTATTTTCAGGTCTAGACTTTATTTTCGGCTATATAGATGATGTACTGGTTGCAAGTAAGAACGAAACTGAACACGAGGCACACTTACGACTAGTATTTGAAAGATTGGATAAATATGGGCTCAATATTAAGGTTGGCAAATGTGTTTTTGGGGCAACGGACATCGATTTCTTAAGTTACAATATATCTCATGAGGGTATTAAACCATCTGATGATAGGGTCAAAGCAATTCTGGATTTTGATAGACCAAAGACTGTAAAACAGCTTCAGAAATTTATTGGAATGGTAAATTACTATCATAGATATATCCCCCATGTGGCCGATACATTGAGTCCGATTCATATAATCGTGAACAATGCTCTTAAGGCAAAGGAGAAAACGTTGGTATGGTCGAGAGAGGCGGGAGATTCTTTTGAGGAAATCAAGCAAAAATTTTCTACTAGAATTTTGTTGAATCACTTTCATGGTAGCTCGAATCTTTCATTGACAGTTGATGCATCTAATGTAGCCATTGGTGGCGTGTTACAACAGTCAATTGACAACGTTAATGAGCCATTGGCATTCTATTCAAAGAAACTTACAGCTTCAGAGAAGAAATATAGTTCATTTGATAAGGAGCTGTTGGCTATATATTTGAATATAAAACATTTCAGACATTTTTTAGAGGGAAGACAGTTTACTATCTATACGGACCATAAGCCATTAACGCAGATTTTGGGATCACAGGTCGAACGGAGTCCAAGGCAGACACGTCATCTGGAATATATAGCACAGTTTACTGATGATATACGATATATTAGGGGAGAAACAAATATAATCGCGGATACTCTTTCTAGGACCCCGGAGATTTTTGTTTTGGGTGGCTTGAATGACGATTATGTGCTACTGGCTAAGGAACAGGGGGATGATGTTCTGTTGAAGACGCTAACCGGTAATAGTAGCCCATACAAATTTACGAAAGTTCATATTCCTTCACACAACGTTTTTATCTGGTGTGAAGGGTCTAAAGGTAGAATGCGACCATATATACCAGCGAAATTGAGAGAATCAGTTATAGACAAATTACATGTAATTTCGCATTCAGGAACTAGGGCGACAAGGCGTTTGGTGACTGCGCGATATTTTTGGCCATCGATGAATAAGGACGTAAACAAATGGGTTACACAATGTTTAGCTTGCCAGAGGGCAAAAGTTAACAGACACACGAAATCAGGCGTTGAGAAGATCCCAATTCCTCGAGGTAGATTCGAACACATACACATGGATATTGTGGGTCCATTACCTGTTTCAAGGGGTTTCAGGTACATTTTGACAGTTATTGATAGGACAACTAGATGGCCTGAGGCATATCCATTAAAAGATATAACAGCGAAGACAATTTCGTTGACATTTCTCAGGGAATATATTCCAAGATTTGGTATTCCATTACGGATTACTACCGATCAAGGAGCACAGTTTACCTCATCAATATTTAAAGAAATTTCAAATTTCCTCGGTATTGACAGAATTGTAACCACTGCTTATCACCCCCAGTCCAATGGAATGATCGAAAGGTTTCATCGACAATTAAAAGCTTCAATTTTGGCACGCGGGAATGCATTGAATTGGTCAGAAGAGTTACCGATAGTTTTATTAGGTCTGCGGTCATCATTCAAGGAGGATATCGAAGCATCGGCTGCGGAAATGGTTTACGGGCAGTGTTTGCGTTTGCCTGGCGATTTAGTGGTTGGTTCTGAGCAAGATATCAATGCATCTGAACTTTTGAACAAAGTTAGACAGCATTTCACAGACATTCGATCGACGATTTCACACCACAACGATTCAAATAGGATATTTGTACCGAAATCACTCAGTGATTGTAGATTTGTTTTCGTAAGAAAGGATTTGAATAAGATGGGACTGACCTGTCCCTATGAAGGACCATTTGAGGTTATAAATAGAGATGCGAAATATTTTAAAATTAAAATGGAGAAATCCATTAAAAATGTGGCAATAGATAGACTAAAGCCAGCATTCGTAGATGGACGGTTGTCGTCTGATGATGTGAAGAAGAAAAGAGTCACATTTGATTTGAACGATGTATTTTTCGAAAGGGGGGTGATGTAGTGGCGTCACGTAGGTTAATGATAATTATTTGTACTGTATTCCTAAACTACTTCTATTAAAATTATCAAATACGTTGTTCATACATTTATTGTTAAACTGTTACCTTTTTTAAGTTTGTCAATAATTTTGTATAACATTCAGACAGAAATAAAATTTGTATTCAAACAGACATACAGAAAATAAAATATTAAATTTTTATATAAAAAAGAGTTTTTAATTATATTGTTCTGTGCCCTACAATACCATTACCAAAACCAAATAATGATTTCCGACCTATAGCTATTCTACCATATCTTTCCAAAGTTTTAGAAAAACTAATATACAAACAAATGAATACCTATATCTGCAATAACGGTCTGTTAACTGAGTGTCAGTCAGGGTTCAGACCAAAGAGAAGTTGCATAACAGTGCTTGCCGACGTTGTTGAAGACATTCGTTCCAAATTAGATGGAAACATGACTTCTATACTTATATTGCTTGACCATAGCAAAGCATTTGATACAGTGAACCACTCAATCTTGATACTTAAACTGAAGCAGTTATTTCACTTCTCTGAATCGGCGTGCAGGCTTATACACACTTATTTAACTGATAGATACCAGTCCGTGTGTCATAATAAGAAAACATCAAATGCATTAAAATTAAAAAGTGGTGTTCCACAAGGATCGATTCTTGGTCCCTTATTATTCAGCATTTACGTTAATGATTTGCCTCAAACACTACGATATTGTAAAATTCATTTATACGCCGATGATGTTCAAGTGTACGCAAGTTCACACCAGAATAACTTAGAGGAATGTATTGCTAATGTCAATGACGACTTAGAAAGAATCTGCAATTGGGCCAACGATAATATCCTGAAAATTAATCCGTCGAAATCGAAATGCATATTTATCTCAAAAAACAATTTAATACCATCAAATAATTATATAATAAATATTGACAACACATCGATTAGCGTTGTACCTACAGCTACAAACTTAGGTATTATATTCAACAACACATTAACCTGGTCAAATCACATTCAAAATAATATTGCGAAAACATATGGAATGCTGCGAAATCTATGGGCAGCTCAATCTACAACGCCCTTAAATATTCGTATGCTTCTGGCCAAATCATATCTGCTACCAGTTCTTTTGTATGGGTGTGAACTATTTGCAAATTGCAACAGTATAGACAGACAAAGGCTAAATGTGGCATTCAATAGCATTGCAAGATACATATTTAAAAAGAGACGTCATGATAGGATATCATCGTACTCATATCAGATTTGCAATATGAAGTTCATCAATTTGCTTAATTTCAAATGTCTTCTACTTCTTCACAAAATAATTTACACTGGCGAACCATCGTATTTATTTCAACGTCTACAATTTGCTCGATCAAACCGTGGTAAAAAAATAATTCAAGTCCGGTACAGAAGCGCCAAGTCTGAACAGCAATTCTTTATTCATTCTATCCGCCTATGGAACAGCCTTCCAAACATCATACAAACAATAAGCAACGCAATACATTTTAAAAAGGAGCTAAGGTTATATTACGCCTAAAATTGTAACATCAAATATTTAACATCATCATAAATTCTTAATTTCTTTCATTCCTTTTTTAATTATTTAACCGTTTAAATGTAAATTAACATTGTCATTATTGAAACTACATCCTATAAACCTAGTACTGTAAATTATAAGATTTAATATCTTGTTGTGCTAGGATTCCTAGTAATAATAAATAAATAAATAAATAAAAATTGATTCATGGGGCTTTTATTTGAAAATTATTAAAATTTCCTCAAATATATGATTTTTTGCAATGTTTTGTAAGATATCCACTGAACGGATGGGAAATGGTGTCGTAAGAAGTTTAGCGCTACTTAATTTTGAAATCTTTAAATCTTTCTTGAACTAGTTCAGATAAACTGTTCTCGAGATATACCAATATATGTGGTTCAACTTCTCTTTTTTTCAATATTCGGTTTCAGAATTCAAAGAAACAACCCTATCGGTTAAGAAAAAATAGGTTGAATCACATATTATAAAACAACTAGAGAACCATTTCTGCGAATTGGGTCAGGAAAGATTTAAAAAATTCAAAATTAAGAAGACTTTAACTTCTTACAATACAATTGTCTATCCGTTCAGCGGTTTCGACGATATTTTACAAAAAAATTTAATATTTTTTAAATAAAAGTCTCATAAAAACATCTAAAAACGCACAATTGATATATTTTTATGATTCGATTTGAAAATCTGAACGGTCATGATGCATAATAAAAAAAAATTGTGGCGATGAAGACAGTCACAGCTATTGGAATTCGAAAATTTGTTCTAATTTCTACAAAAGCAAACTTTGACAAAAAAAATTCCCCTTATTAGTAACAAAAAAGAAAACAAAATTTGACACTTAGAAGTCAGACACAAATATCGTGTCGACCAGTGTTATCTATCACGAGATTGGGCGAGGAATTAAAATTAAAGTCAATCGGTTACTCCTAATTTCCTTTAATTTATGTAAAAAAAAATAGTTTTTCCCGGCTTTATCGAGCTTATACTTAAAAAATATGCTCCAAAAATTGGAATTTAAAACAAAATTTAATATTTTGATATTTCCCAATGCAGTGGAAATATCAAAATATTAACAGTGGGCGATATTGGCACTTTTGTACCTCCCACACACATGGACCTATTTGTACCAAAAGTTAACAGATTTTAACTTTAATACCAGTGCATATAAGTACTTGACATTTTGTACGGCGTAATGCTTTTATAGTATCTAGAGTCCAGGGAAAAGTGAGCGTTATTGGCACGCCCTTTTGGTACCTCCCACACGAATGGACCATTTTGTACCAAATGTAAGCAGCTTTTAACTTTAATAACAATACATACTTTAAAGTTATTAAATGCAATTTAAATTGATAATAATTTAATTAAAACAAAAAAAATTACAAATATTTTATTGGGACTCAAGGTGAGGGTATTCATTAGAGTGATCAAAAAACCGGTTTTTTTGAAAAAATAAAAAACCGGTGGATGGTTTATTTAAGTTATAAAAAAACCGGTGGACGGTTTTTTTCTTCGAAGAAAACCGGGGAAACCGGTAGAACCGGTTTTTTTCGGCATAACAAAACAGTATGAAAATTGCCGTTTGAAAAACATTTTCCTTTTTAAGAACAAAAAAGGCGATTTTTTAATATTACATTTTTAAAAGCGATGTCTTCTGATCAGGAATCTTGCACCAAATTTAGTCCTGTTGGATAGTAGTTATAAGTTGGATTGTGATGAATATTGTCATTTGAGTCAAATGGTCCTTTTATCTCATACTTATAACTAATTAGCTATTGTATTAAAAAACATTTTCCAAAAGTGTTATCGATAGTCTTTTCTTCAACCTTTTAAAAAAATTAGCAAATATATTTTCATTACTTTTTTGCAAAATTAAACTTTTTTGAAATTTTGGTAAAAACCTATGTTTCAATTTTTGATTTTTTTGCTCAAAAGAAAGCTTAGATAATTTCCTATAAAAGCTTTGTGACCTATTAATGGGATGGGACCTGTTGATCTATCAAAATAAATATAAACCTCTGAAAAAAAATTAACGTTCAACCAAACATTTTAGCATTTCAGATGGGAAAAACAACCGTTTGACAAAAATGTCAATATTTGACACCCTCCAACTCGGAAAGTCCTTAATCGATCTCGTTGGAATTGTGTCACATAACTACTATCTGATAGGGCTAATTGGTGCAATTTTCATCCAGACAGAAGACATCCCTTTTAAAAATTAACCCACTTGACATGAAATTCCCCTTATGTAGTTCAGTCAAGAAAATATTAATATTTCGGGGTATTAAATAGAATATTTAATAGAGGTACTAAATCTTTATACAGGGTTGCCCATATTCGACGGACCCATCTGGCAACGCCATAACTTTTGACAGAGATGTCAGATCGCTTAATGACATACCGCGTTTGAAGCGTCAGTCCAAGCAGATTTTTACCATGGAACAATACACGCCACGCGAGCGCTCTGAAATAGTTGAAATTTACATTCAACAGAAGAAGTCAATTGTGAAAACTCAAAAAACAAAATTATCATGTCCGATGAAGCCCATTTCACATTGAATGGGACCGTAAATAAGCAAAATTGCCGTATTTACGCCACTGAAAATCCTCAGGAGATTCAAGAATTGCCTCTTCATGACGAAAAAGTCACAGTTTGGTGCGGCGTTAGTGCGAAAACGGTCATTGGGCCGTTTTTCTTCCAAAACGAAAATGGCCATGCTGTTACCATCAACCAGGAGCGTTATCGCGACATGATGACCAATTTTGTGATGCCAATTATTCGTCGAAAGCGTATGAGGCAGTTCTGGTTTCAACAAGACGGCGCTCCACCGCACACAAGTCGCATAACAATCGATTTTCTGAAGAATTTGTTTCCGGGCCGTTTGATGTCGAAAAGTGGTGATTTGGACTGGCCACCGCGTTCGCCCGATTTGACGCCGCCTGACTTCTTCTTGTGGGGATATTTGAAGTCAAAGGTTTACGTTAACAAGCCAAGGACCGTAGAAGAGCTCAAGGACAACATTCGTGAAGAAATAGCCGCTATTCCGGCCGAAATGTTGGCGAAAACGATGGAAAATGCTGCAAAAAGGGCACAATACGCCATCAACGCCAGAGGCGGCCATTTGAGAGATATCATATTCAAGAATTGATGTAAACAAATCTACTTGGAACAAATTAAATGATTAAGATTGCCAACCGCCAAATTTTTATTTTTTTCTTTGATTTTTTTTAAAAAAAACATGGGTCCGTCGAATATGGGCAACCCTGTACATATATATTTTATATACACACTTTAGTGCAGGTGGGTATATACCAGTATATAAATATATAAGTGTATACACTAGTCGGTTTACCCAATTGATATTTTCTTACTTGTTTTTGTTTCGGTTTGGAAGTGGGAGAATGCGTTTACTTTTCACATAACTTCTGCGCGTATGAATCATTTATTTTCTTTAAATTTTTGTAATTTGTATAGAAATTGGTGAATGGCTTCGTATTCTAGCAAAGTTGCCGAGTCTTTTTAGGCCATATAAGGAGATCTTTCATATTATTATCTTAATTTGTGATATTTTGTATATAAAGTTGTAAATAATTTTTAATATTTTAGTGATAATAAAAAACCCGGAAAACCGGTGGAAAAAAACGAAAAAAACCGGTTGCACCGGTTGCACCGGTTGTTCGAAATTCATGATTTTGAGAAAAACCGGGGACGGTGGAAGCAAAAAACCGGTGGGCCGGTTTATTTTAAACCGGTTTTGATCACTCTAGTATTCATAAGTCGGTTTACCCGACTGAGGTTTCTTTTACATTACGTTTAAGTCAAGTTATAGTGCCACTGCCACTTTTGTTGTAAGACTATATATCTAATGCACTCGTAAATAAGGGACGCAACACAAGTATTGTCGGGAATGCTAAATACTCAAATTAGTTCTCGTAATTTTACCAAGCAGCTCAAGATCATGCAACCCTATGTACTTAAGTGTTACTTAACAAAGTTGCTGTGCGCCATAAGAATAAGAACTATTTTAAAATAGGCTTGATAAATTTTAGCAATATCTGGAACAGTTTTACAGCAGTTGTGTTCTGTGTGTGTTATCTTTGCAATTCCATCGTCGTCAGCTAACAAATATGACTGCATTGTTGTTTCAGCTAAGCTAGTGGATGGTAATCTCGAAGTTTCATAAGCGTACTTATTACATATTTAACTAATTACTGTTCCACATTTAAGTATACTAGGTTATCTATGTACTCATAATGGATTGCTCAATAATCTCATAGACTTGTTGAAATATTTGTTTGAAAATTGCCCGTGATCTTCTTGATCTTCTTTATTATCCCCGAAGTAAATCATGGCTTATGCCAAGTTTACACCTGTTGTATGTAATCTGGAAACAAATACTGCTGTGTTAGCAAAAACATTGTGACGTAGGTATAAGTATGGATAGATTATTTGGGTCTATGTAGAACACGATTAACAATTCAACACTTTATATTTACCTACATGGGCAATGTAGATTCCTTGGACATAACCGCACAATACCTACACCCAAAGAAAATATGTTTTCCACTTCTACACAAACACTCTCTACAAAAGTGACATTTTATATTTTATAGTCGCACGAGCTGCGATCCTGTCCATTTTCGACACGAAAAATTGCAGGACTCCTGCTTCTAAATAACTCCAAATATTATATGTGCTATCGCCAGACAACCGATTGCGGCAACACTTGACATGTTTGTATAATATTGTACGGTGTAGATAAGCTAAGTTTTAATCTTAGGCCGAATATGATATACAGGGACGGAGCTACAAGGCCTCAAAGATGGCCACCTCAGGTGAACAACATTGCTAAGCGAGTGTAACTTTCGTCTTTTTCGTTTATTCATAACGGTTTGTTTGTGTGCATTCTGCTAACCGAATCTACAATAGACTTTTTGCACCTAAGATTTATCTCGTCGGTTAGGTTATCGAAGGAGAATATACACCGATTTATTTCGCATCAACTTTTCTGAATTGGCAACAAAAAATGATGATAAAAATCTATACAAATACCGTAATATTTTCGAAAAATTAATTTTTTGTAATTTTTCTGGGAAAAAAAGTATTTTATTTAGAGTTAAAAAAGAAGTTATTTCAAAAGGTATATCATATTTATAATTATCTTAAAGGAAACTTCCTAGAGAACGTTTTTGAAGAAAAAAAATGTTCTGGATATTTTGCCAAGCTTCTCAATTTACGCCATTGTTTACACAAATATCAAAAATAAGCTATGTTTTCTCCTATCTCAAAGCTAAAATATTAAAATGTTAGCTATTTGTACCCTCACTTTAGTGTAGCGAGGGTATATATCATAGGGCCAAAAGTGTAACACATCGAATGAGTGACATAAGACCCCAAGTAAGTTCGGCGGAAATCCGTTTTGGGTCATTTTAAATTACTTGGGCAATGTCCGCCTGACTGCTAGCTGGTGCGCACAATAACTCTCGAAAGGAGTAACCGATTGACTTCAAATTTGGTATTCGGTAATATTTTTCTCCGTCACGGGCTAATTTTGGGTCATATTGGTCTACTCCTTCTAGTACCTCCCCCACAAAGGGTTAACATTTAGTTAAATATTGATCCTTTTATAACTTCTATACTGTTTATTCGACCCTTCTGAAATTAGTTTATTAGTCGCTATCACCTCGAAAAACATGGGCGAAGTTGCCACGCACCTTTTGGTACCTCCCACCCATTTTGCACCAACTGTTAACTGCTTTTAGCTTTAATATCAGTTTATGAAAATACTTGAAATGTTTGTACTCGTACACAAAGTTAATAACTTATAATGTGTGTACCAATACACGAAAATATTTTGCACAGTGTAATGTTTTTAAAGATCTTATAGCCCTGTGAAAAATGCATATTGTTGATCCCGTTTTTCAGCGCCCGGTCAACCTGATACTCGTCTAAGGACTGAAGCCACGAAGGATGAGTTCAAGCACTGGGCAGTGATGGCCCACAAAACTGTGTGGAATAGAGCAACTGTAGGAGCAACTGCAAAGATAATGTGGGGTGACCCAAATGAGAAGAAAACCAGTAGTTTTCTGAAACTAAACAAGATCGAGATTAGTAAGATGATAAGTGTTCTAGCGGGACACTCAAGCTTACAGGCACATCTTAATCGCATAGGACTAGCAGAAAACGACGAATGCAGGGCATGCAGGGAATACATCGAAACGATGGAACATTTTCTGTGTCACTGCCCAGCTTTCACACATGCAAGATCCCAATATTTCGGTTCCGACATATTGCCAGACTTGACTCATCTCAGAGGATATGACTGGAAGATACTGAGAAAATATGTGTCTAGTACCGATTTTCTGTAATCCGTGGGGTATGAAAATCATAAATAAGGAGCGCACAACAGGCCAAACTACTGGCTTAAGTGAATGTCCATGGACATGAGACGTTTTAAACGTCTCCTCTATTCAACCTAACCTAACCTAAGGACTGAATAAGTGTGTCGGTCTGCACATTGTTAAATGCGCCCTCAAGTCTTAGATATGAAGATCACACTTGATTCCTGCCAGTTTTTTGGGGTATAAGCATGGGTTAGGCATGCAGTGAACACTCAATCTAGATTAGTTGATACCAGATGCACCTCAATCTGCAGAAGTGTTGCAATAATCCATCCGGTCCCGCAGCCTTGAAGGGAGAGAAGCTTTTTATCGCTTCTTTAACCATACCATCTGTTATATCCGTAATAGGTACTTGATGCAATACATTTTCATTCTGTAACTGTTCCTCTATTGGTCCAGCATTGCCAGTCGGAAAATGAGTTTTCATCAAGAGTCGTACGGTATCCTCTATAGTTTCCATCCTTTTACTCGTGTCATCCACCAGTGTTTCGGTATGGACATGAGTTTTTGAAAGAAACTTTTTCATTTTAGACATGCTGTTAACGCTGTCTATCTGCTCACAGAAAAGCCTCCAGGAGTTACGTTTCGCCGATCTAATGATTTTATTGTATTCTTTGAGTCTTCTGTGGTAGTCGTCCCAATATACAGATAGATTTTTACGTCGAGCTCTGTTGTAAAGTCTGCGGACATCCTTGCCAATCGAGCGAATTTGCCCTGTCATTCAGGGTTTCTCATAGGCAGATTTCCTTTCTCGAAGTGGGCAAATATCTTCGACTGATTTTACAAGAGCCTCCGTAATCCTCCTCACATTGATATCAATATCTTCTGTACTTAGATATTCGTGTTTAGGCTGGCCCAATCGATTTCTAGGCAGATTGAAGAATTTAGTCCAGTCGGTCTTAGCCTTATTACGGAAACTTATTGGGATTGGCGTTGGCCTTTGCAATTTTAAACCTTACATATATAACGCTGGTCCAAATGAGTGCTCATCCGAAACCCTTCACTAATAAGATTTTCTGAACATATCGTTATAACTAACACTTCTTCCCTAATTTTGTTAACAAATGTTGCCTTGATTCCTATGCTAAGAGTTATGAGGTCGTTTGTATTCAAAAATTCTATAAGGGCATGCCCCCTTTTATTTGTGTTAGTACTACCCCAAGCCATATGATGAGAGTTGGCGTCACAACCAGCTAATAACTCATTAATTGTGTGTTTGGATTCCCTCACCAGATGTTGTAATTCTGTTTGTGTTTGCCCATCGAATGGCAGATATATTGACGCCAGGTTCATATTTCCATTACCTTGCCTCAGCACAGTTGCGTCCGATGTTGACAACTCTGGAGAGAAAGGAAAACAAGCTTTTATGGTACAAAATACAATTCCTTGGTCGAGTACCTATGTTAGCGTAGAAAAGGTTGTAGTTTACATGGTTTAATCCAGTAACCTTGTTGCTAGTTGTCCATGGTTCCTGGATCAAAGCAATATGAACCCTGCCTCTATTTATGAGGTCCATCAGAGCTTTGGATTCTGTTTCGCTCCGGTGGAGGTTTATCTGGATGACCTCAATCATTGTCTTTCCAGTAAAAGTTTCTTTTGGGAGTCTATCCTATCTGGTGGCACTACCTCATTATTTGGTAGTGGGTCATTCTCCTCCTTTCGTTCACTACCTATTACACCATCTTCCAGTAGACATTTTTGGGAGGCGGTGTTTTTTTTTGTCAGTCCCTCATTGTTTTGAATCGTTGTGTGGCTCTTTTTATTTTGATCACCACCTATGCTGGGAACTTGCTGTAAACTGGTGGTGTTATCGACTACTTCCATATCAGTTTTTTTGGCAGTGTCTTACTTTTCCGTTCATTACCAGTGATTGCCTTTTCAGACAGTACGTATACTTATATTTGTACTCGATCCGTTTTCCGAATTGCTGGAAAACGGCGAGCCCTTTTACTTCTTAGTTTCTTTCACAGCGCTATGTTCTTCGGGAGACCTGACCCTTTTAGCGGCCTCCATATATGCGTGGGAGGTAAAATTGTCAGATTCGTCCCGTAATAGGTTCTGTCGGTTCAACTTATTCTGTTTCCATCTTTTTGCCCCTGACAGTCTCTTTGAGTTAGCAACAATAGTGATATTGTTTTCATGTGATGATTCAGAGTCCCTACTGGCTTTTAAAGGTTGGGGTTGCTTAGAGTCCAGCTGGGTTCTGCTTCATCTGTCTTATCTTTTGTTTTGCCTGCGGCTGGATGTGCTCTTGTTTCATTTTCGACTACGGGATCCAAGGCACCAAAGGTCCTATAAGTTGCATGCTCACGATTGTTCGTACTGGATTATCTTTACCCTGCGCCGTAATCTCCTTTGTCGTTTTTTGTTTAATCACAATTTTTTTGGAGGAGACACCCCCATAGCCTGTATTACCCCTTAATAGTTACAGCGATGTAGGCCTTTCAGACTAAGCTCAGAAATTGCTGCCCAGGGACCGATGCATCCAATTCAACCTACGCTTTAAAACCAACAAACCACGTAGTTGCGTAGTAGGTAGGTGAATATGTACTGCGTAATAGGTTAAAAACTATTCGCTCTGTGATAACACGTTCGTTCGCTACGACTGGCGGCGACTGAACCAAGCCTTTTCAAAAATACGGATTTTTTAAATTAAGTACAAAATACTTGAATCATGTACAGAGTTTATATGACTCCAGGTTATCGTCGATGTCATGACTTCCAGGTGTGTGATGGTCTTCCTCTTTTCGGCTGCCTTAAGGGTTACACTCTAGTGCGGCAAGTGTAAAGTTATCTTGTTGCGCTTAAGGGTGTCAGTTGCGATGGGCGATTGTTTTGTTGTAGACCATAGGTCAATGTATGAGATTTATGCTGGTCAGAAAACCTTGAGTATTCTTCTTAAGCATCTGTTGGTGAAGACCTGAAGCACGTTTACATCGCGGGAGCATGCGTTTCATGTTTCGCGTCCGTGCAATACAGTTGATTTAACGTTGGAGTTGAAAATTTAGATTTTCGTCTATCTCGAGATGTGTGCGGAGTTCCAGGCAGGGCTCATTATTCCGTATGTCGGCGCTAGATCCCCCTTTGCTGTCAATAATACTTCCTAGGTAGCAGAAGCTTTAAAGCTCTAAACAGACTTCAAAGGTATTTAATTGTTGGCCCTATGCTCCATAGTGGAACGACGGGAATAAATATAAGTACAGATTTTCAAGAGCTGAAGTCTTAATTGTATAGATATTTAAATTTGATTAGGCTTGAGTTTAAGCCGAAATAATATAATTTCAAGAATACGGCGATTGATTTAAGATTTTAAGGGGACCGATTTGAGTCGGAAACGAACTTCAATATAGAATATTTGGATTCAATTAAGCCCTGATTTAAGCCTTATCACATATGGATTCAAATGACTGATTTATTTAGAAATGCGGTTACAACTGGGTCGTTTGGGTTGCAAATGGCCATATCGGTAAATTTTTTGATATAGCTACCCTATAGAGGTCGCTCCTAAATACGGGTTTTGAGCCATAGATACCACATTTTGCTGAAACTTTGCAGTTTGTATTCTGCCATGAATACCACATTCTCTAAGCGTTTTAACTGAATCTTTCCAGTTTGTTTTTATTTAGACGAGAATTCATCACAGTAAATTTTTATTATAAATTCATATTTTGTTATGGCCTACCTATAGATGTCGCTCCTAAAAAGGATGGGAGGCCCCAGTAGGTGAGTAGGTAGCGTGCTCGCCTATGAGTTTAAGGGCCGTGGGTTTGATTCCCACCAGAGGCTCTGGTCTGTCGCTGCAATATCTAGCAACAGGGTCTTTGCAACCCGGCTTTTCCATGGACCGTAAAATTAGAATATAAATTTATTTTGTATTGTAATTCAAATAAATAAATAAATGGAATGGATGGTCCAAAGACTTGCTCCATATCAAAAGATTTTTCCGGTAATATAATTGAATGCAATCCATAGTGGAGGGTATAAAAGATTCGGCATGGCAGAACTTTTCGCTTTTACTTGTTGAATATATCACTGTTTGTGCACCAAATGTATCCGCATAATTTCGACCCGCTAATTCGAATGGCATTAAGCGTTTTTTCCTGTGATATCACGTTTTCGATAAACTTTGCCACAACGTTTGCTGGGTAAAACAGAAGTTAATAAATTAAGACATAATTTTGTATAGAAGGCTTCGGAATAGAAGTTCCACATCAAAGAACAAAATGTATTTCTCCCAAAACACCCGGCACCCCGCTCAAGCCCTTACCGTCAAGTCGTATAAATCTATGGAATTTTTAGGTTGTATCCAACAAAAATATTGCTTTTTAAAAATTAATACAGGTGCGACAATACCCTTTGATGGCAACACATTGGTTTTTTAAATATATCACATTTATCCAGAAAGTTTTCTGGTTAAACAAAGAGGTTAGTAAATTCAGACACAATTTTAGTATAGAAGGCTTCGGAATAGATATTTCACGTTAAACAGCATAAAGGAAACACTTCAAGAAGTATTTCTCCCAAAACACCCGATACCCCGCTCATCTCCTTAGATCTGATGAGAGGTTTTTGTATATTGATCTAAAAGCTGGAGTATGTAAAATTTCCCACAGCTTAAAACTCTCCGTCGATGTATTACACTTTAGGTCCCCATCACAACTAGACCGAGGGTATATTTATGGGCATTGAGAAGAGCAATACATACGCCCTAATGTCCATTAGAGTGGCATAAAAAAAGTTCGCGTTGTTCAAAGCTTATAGAAAAATTTGGATTGTTTATATTTGCAAAATATTTGCGGTTTAAATAACCACTAAAAATTGGGGTTTCATTTAATAAAATTGTAAATTTTTATTAATTTTAGGAATTGATTATGGACCAATTAAAATATGGACCATTATTTATAGGGTAAAACATTTCTTTAAAAAAATTGCAATATTAAGTCACTTTTTTCAATTTTAGTGCAAAACTGCATTTTTTACAAAATCGGAAATAACTTGTACAGTTTTGGTCCGATTTTCTCTTTCTATGGCTCGATATAGAACTGCTGATCTCTAGACGTTAATGATTGTTGGTCCCAAATGGGTTAAAGCGAATTAATTGCCATAAATGTGATGCAACGCTCAGTATTTTAATCTTAAAAGCTGGAATTTTTTAAAAGTTTTTTCAAAGTCGAAAATTATAACAATTGTTCTAGTTTAGGGCACATATTTCGAATAAAATTTACAAAATGACTATTTTCGTGATAATTCCAGCTTTTCAGGTTGAAATAACGCCTGTAGGCTCATTTTTATTGCAATCAATTCACTTGAACCCATCTGGGACAAACAATCAAATAATATATTTACTGTCTTTAAAGGGTTACTTTTTTACAAATAATAAATCTAGAGATCAGCAGTTCTATAACGAGCCATGAAAAAAGAAAATCGGACCAAAATTGTATATGTTATTTCCGATTTTGTTAAAAATAAACTAAAAATTTATCCATAACTGAGAAAAACATGACTTTATATTTAAATTTTTAAAGAAAATAATAAATATATAAACAATGGTGTAGATTTTAATGTCCAGTGGTCAATTCCTTAAAGTAATACAAATTGGCAATTTTATTACGGGAAAAATCTGATTTTTAAAACAAATAACATTTTTATATAATGAAATGAAATGAAGCCACTCTAATTTACAAGTGTATTTCTCAAGTCAGCTATATATGACGAAATACAAAGTACGGTTAATTGAAATCATTTGATGATGACTTTATGTTAAATAAATATTAGTATTTGTGGTACGTTATTACTTAATTAATGAACACTTGAACGACATATTCCCGATTCCACTGACTGCGACTCTGTCTGAAGTGCTTTCCATGATTTGGTATTTGGTAATGTTCTAATGGAGCATAACACATCACAAAAGGGCACGACAATAGAAGATCACATTTCATAAATTCTTAACAAGCAATGCATGTATGTATATTAGTATGGGTAGAACAAAAATTTATGTGGACACCCCCACGTTTAAACGTTTTCAAAAAACAAATATTAAAACGTACGGTTCAACTAATTTCACTGTGTGTGCAAAATGCACTTTGAAAATGTATCCTCGGTGAAAACAATTTACTCCGTAAGTGGGTGATGTATTCAGCTATGCACTTTTATAGCAATCCAGTGCTTTTAAATATCTTGTATTTATTATTCATCTTTGTACAATTGGAAATAACGGAACATTTCAAAATCACACAAACTTTAATGCATAACCCACAAATACGATATTTAAAAACACATTGAGTTGCTATAAAAGGTATTTCTTTACAAGGAATATTTTTGTCGAATACTTAACCCGCAAAATCCATCGATTTCTACAAATTTTTATATGTAATTTTTTTGTGGGGAGATTTTCAGGAGAAATAGTTTCTCCTTCATTTCGTTCTCTGACCTGGAGCATATATTCCGAAGCCTTCCATACTAAAATTGAGTCTGAAATTGCTAACCCAGTTAACTTTGTGCCGAAATATCTCAAAAACGGGATGTCACAATTTTCAGTTTAGTACTAATGAATATTTGAATATAATGAAAATCATTATAACAGGTCCCGAAAATCATTATAACAGGTTTATTTTAATTGATGCAACAAAAATCATGTTAAATCCAAAACTTTTGTTTTAACGCAAATATACTTAATTTAAGACTGTTTAATGTCTTTACTTGAGATACAAGATATAATTTACTTAAAGTCGTTTCAAGACATTAATTGAAGTCCAAGATTTTACTGATTTAAAGCCGTTCTATGTCTTTAATTGAAGTACAAGATGTACTTATTTTAATTATTTATTCTCAGTACACTTCTTACTCAGTGCAGGGCAATAAAACTAGTTGGGTTTTGGTGTTCTGAAATTTTCAAAGGTAACTTCAAATAACTTTTTTGTGTCGGAACCGACCCTTGCTAATATGCATTCCTAAAGACAGACAGAGATTTGTTCATAAATGCAACTATTAATTGTATGAACCGCGGCATAATACTAATTTGGTTATGTTATGTGCATGGAGTGAATACGCGGCCCTCCCATAGACAATTTGGAGTACGCATTGGGGCACAGAAACATTTCAGAAGTCAAGAATGGGTTCAACAACTTGAACTTGATCATTCTGTTATGATTGTAACGACTCCACTCTATGAAAGAAATGCCTTGCACAGGCATCCCACCCAACTCCATCAACAACGCAAATATTATGAATGATAGAGTGGCCATATGACTACCAGCCCTTGGAACAGTCCCTGGAAAAGGCATTATAAAAATGATAACAGAGATAATAAAGGAAACGAAACAGTATCATTGCAGAGACTCGTCGGGATGAAAAACGACGGTGCCATAAATACAATTGGATCGGACTGAAATTAGGCGCATACCATGTCGTACATGTGTACATACATGTCTCTCATAATTACATCACAGCAGCTGATAAAATGTGACATTCCTTGGGAACAAACCAAGTCAGTAAAATCTGAAATTTATGTTTGGGTTGATATGTACAAATAGATATTTTAGACTCAAGAGTTCTTTTGAATGCGAACTGAAATGACAATTACGGAAAACAAAAACAAGTAAAAAAGTTCAGTCGGGTAAACCGACTTATGAATCCCCCCACCTTAAATAACAAAAATATATTCGTAAATTATATATTTTTTTTGTTTTAATTAAATTATTATCAATTTAAATTGCATTTAATAACTTTAAAGTATGTGTTAAAGTCCACCGATTTTTACATTTGTTACAAAATGGTCCATTTGCGAGGTACCAAACGGGGCGTACCAATAAAGGTCACTTTTCTCTGGACTCTAGATACTATAAAAGCATTACAACGTACAAAATTTAAAGTATTTATATTCACTGGTCTTAAAGTTAAAATCTGTTAACTTTTGGAACAAAATGGTCCATTTGTGTGGGAGGTACCAAAAGCGGCGAGCCAATAACGCCCACTTTTCTCTGGACTCTAGGTACTATAAAATCATTACACTGTACAAAATTTCAGTATTTATATGCACTGGTATTAAAGTTATAAGGGAGTGGCCACTTCGCCCATTTTTCTAGACAACAAACTAATACTATGTGTGAAATTTCAGAAGATTCTGGTAAGAAGTGTAGAAGGTATTATGTAAAGAATCAATATTTCACTAAAATGTAACCCTTTGTGGGGGAGGTACTAGAAGGAGTGGACCAATATGGCCAATCTACTAACGTAGCCGGAGATAGAGAAAAATATAACCGCATACCAAATTTGAAGTCAATCGGTTACTCCTTTCTAGAGTTATCGTGCGCAGCAGATAGGCACACAGACAGACGGACGGACATTGCTCAAATTACTTAAAATGACCCAAAACGTATTTACGCCGAATATACATAGGGTATGTGTCACTCCTACCATGTGTTACACTTTTGGCTCGTAGCAAATGATATATACCCTCCTCTCTAAGATGAGGGGATAACTAATTCAGCGGCATCGATGGAAAGAGTCAAAGAGCGAAATTTTAATGTTCTGAAATTTCTCTGAATAATCCGCAAAACTGAAAATGTCAACTTTATATGTTTTTATTATTCTTCTGCACATTATTTTCGTTACGTACGAAATTTTTTTCTAGTCCAACTGTGTACAAATTTTTAAATCGCATTTGTACAAGGTGGCGCAAAATAATCCTCCTATCAGAAAATGCTATAAATTTTGCTTGGCCCCTAATGTCAGTTCTGTTTTGACATTTGAGTAGTAAACACATGCGAAATACACGTTAATAAACAATGTTACGCTACACTGCTCCAGAACGCGTTTTTCATTTTTTTTTAATTACAGCCAAAAAACATGGAAAGGTTACTTTTGCGCCACCTGTTAGTACATTGCCCCAAATATATTCTGCTGGAAACATACACATGTTTAGGGTACACTCCAAATATATAATATTTGACACACACAAATATTATATGTTTGGGAGGATGTTGTTCTAAATTAAAGTAGGTTTTTATACAAATATTTTTATACCCTACACCACACTGTGGTACAGGGTATTATGACTTTGTGCATTTGTTTGTATGGAGAAGAGATACTTGTATACCCATTGTTGATTATACCGATTGACTTGTAATCACTTTCTGAGCCGATTTAGCTATGTCCGTCTGTCTGTAGATGTATTCTTGTAATCAAAGTACAGGTCGCAATTATGGTCCGATCTCAACGAAACTTTGCACATATCTTTCTTTAGGCCAAAGGAAAATCGGTTTAGATTTACATATAGCTCCCATATATATGTACCTCCGATTTGGCACATATGCACTGTATAAGCCACATTTTTGAAACCATTTGTACAAAAATTGACAGAGAGTAGTCTCGTGATACACTTAGAGACAATGCATTTGGAAGAAATCGGTTCAGATTTAGATATAGCCTCGATATATATATGTTACCCCCGATTTGACATGTAAGCGCTGTAGAAACTATATCTTATATCCGATCAGTACGAAATTCGGCAGAAAGTGGTTTCTTATTACATGAAGGCATACTGCCAAATACGGAGAAAATCGGTTCAGTGACAGTTCATTTTATTGTTTACAAGCTTACAAAAGAAGTTTGATCTATTGCATTCAGAAAAAAGTTATTCGTTATGGAATTCAAGCGTGATAGTGTGATTGCTTTATTTGGGTGGAAAAACACAAGTGGCTATCGTTAGAGCCCTCCAGCATTTAAATGTGAATAAATCTTTTGTTTCTCGTACCATTGCTCGTTACCGTGATACTGGCAGTGTTGCATCGCGTCCAAAAAGTGGACGAAAAAAACGGTAACAACACCAGAAATGATCCGAAAAGTGAAGGCCAGATTTGATCGAAATGCACGTCGCAGTGGTAGAAAAATTGCTCGTGAGCTGAACATATCGCGAGAACGGATACAACACATATTAAAAAATGAGCTTGGACTAAAGCCATTGAAGTTCCAAAAAGTGCAAGAGCTCACCGATGCACAAAAAAAAGTTAGACTGGAAAGAGCCAAGGAGTTGCTTCGCTTGCACGAAAGTGGCCAGTTACCGAATTTGGTTTTCTCCGATGAGAAGCCATTCCAAATTGAGCAGTTTGTGAACAAACAAAATTATCGGGTTTACTTGCCAAAGAGGTCAGCTGAAAATGTACACCTTCGATTGGCCACCAGAACTCAAGCGCCGCCGATGGTAATGGTGTGGGCCGCCGTAACGGCTGATGGTCGCTCCCCGCTCGTATTCATCGACCATGGGGTCAAAATAAATGCCGAATATTATCGGGAAAATGTCCTAAAGACAGTATTGAAGCCCTGGGCAGACAAACATTTCGGCCGCAGACCATGGACATTCCAACAGGACTCAGCACCATCGCACTCAGCAAGCGTCAACCAAGAATGGCTTAAAAAGGAGGTTCCTCGCTTCATTTCTACCGCACAATGGCCACCAAGATCTCCGGATCTCAATCCGTTGGACTTTTGCGCCTGGGGCATTTTAGAGAGTAAAGTTCGCACTAAAAAATACCAAAGTATCGATCATCTCAAGACGGCACTTCGCCGGGAATGGGCCAAAATACCGCAGAGCCACTTTCGTGCAGCGTGTGATGGCTTTGTCGGCCGTTTGAAGGCCATAATTCGTGCCAAAGGTGGCCAATTCGAACAAATCTAAACTGTTTCTAAAATTTTATGTTATTTCCGACATTTTTTGCTTTTGAACAATAAAATTTAAAAAAAAATTAAAAAAATATAGCGCTTTACATTGTTGCATTACATATCAGCCACCCTGTATATATGTTCTTACCCATTTACCAAGTATTCCAAATTATTATCGCAACGACCCTGATCGCATTGTTAGGGAGGTGTAGGGTATTATATAGTTGGCCCCGCCCGACTTTCTGCCTTTCCTTACTGGTTTTTATTTGGAAATAATATTTCCAAATTTTTGTTCAAAATATAATTAACTTGTTCAAAAATATATAATATTTAAAAATTTTGGTCCCAAATATAATTTTTCAATTCAGGCATTTAAAAAATGCCGATTTTTTCCGTGTAGGGCTCGATGAGTGTTGCAAAACTAGCATTAGATAGATAAATGCTGCAGATATTCTCGATGCTCGCGATCTCGGCGACATTTGGTTTCAACAAGACGGCGCTACTTCCCACACATCGCATCAATCAATGGATTTATTGAGAGAACACTTCGGTGAGCAATTTCACGTTTTGGGCCGGTCGATTGGCCACCATGATCGTGTGATATCACACCGTTAGCCTTTTTTCTGTGGGCATATGTAAAGTCTAAAGTTTATGCGGACAAACCCGCTTCGATTCAGGCCTCGGAGCAAAACATCACGCGTGTCATTCGCCAGTTACCAGTCGAAATGCTCGAACGAGTCATCGAAAATTGGACTCAACGGATGGACCATCTGAGACGTGGCCGCGGCCAACATTTGATAGACATAATCTTCAAAAAATAAATGTTCTTTTTGATGATAATAAACAAAGAATGTTCTTTCAAATGATAATAAACATTCCCCATTCAATTTGAATTTTTTGTGTTTTTTTTTTAAAGTATGGAACCTCGAAATGGATCACCCTATACATATATTGTATACTCGTATACCACCATTCTAAAGTAGGCTAAGTCAAAACTAAATATTTCTTTTTCACGAGAGGCGATCAAAGTTTTATGAAAATATTGTTGGTTATGAAATTTGGATGTAATTCCTCTATAATGCAAATGCCTTTTTTAACACCAATTTTTGATCGAATATAATTTGGAATATTTAGAATTTAAACCTTTACAACCTGCTAAGTCGACTTAACATACTTTGAAATAGAGGTATTGATATACTCGTATATTTTGTTTGTTTTTAGTCATTATCTGAAAATATAGATGGAATTTCGAAAAACCTTTAAAATTTGCGAAAACGTATGCATATGATATATATGGCGATTAAAAGTCTTGACCTTCAAAATATAGTTGATATGCTTGTTTTATTTTTACCCTAAATTGTTTTGAGACCAAATAAATAATAAGAATTTTGTAAAACAACTAAACAATTGTGTCAGAATCAAAACAGATGTTTGGTATTGGATCGCACTACATTCTAAGATATTTGATTAGGTTAAGTAAATAGTTGATAAAACAGACAAATACCTAGTAGGAAATAATGACTGAATGAGTACATAAATATCTTTAAATTGACACATTCTTGTTTTTTATACCCGACATCACACTGTTGTGCAGGTTTTTATATGGCCCCCATAGGAAAGGCCCTACCGATTAGATTTCTTGAAACTCTACTCTGCTGGATTGATTTTAATTTTCCATTTATAAAGGTACTTGTTTTAACTTGTATAATTTCCATATTCTTAAGTAAAGCTGAGGTAAGTATTGACCCTTGGGAATATCCTGCAGTAGTTGTTTTTGGCGAAGAATGGGTCCCGTTTATACCTACTAAGTAATTTCTCTCTTCATGGTATTCTAATATTATGTTACACAGATATTTAGGATTAACCCTTTCATGCCCAATGTTATCATATACTACTATAAAATCATATTATGAATTATTTGAAATTGTGAGTTTTTATTACATTATTTAAAAACATTTACGCTTTTCTCTAAAAAAATTTCAGCAATCCAGGAGCTATGAGTGCTCAGCTGCATATGATTCTCTATAGTATACATGTTTGGAAAAAATGTTGGGGGAAAATTGGTTTTGAATTTTCTTCAGTAAATGCATAAAAATTAATAAATTCATATAAAAAGTATTTATGGGTTTTTAAAACAGTTTTAAATAATATATGTACAGTATGTCAATATTATACAAAAGTTTCTTCTTGGGTCTTTCGTTATCCTAGGTGGACTATGGACTGAAGAATTATTTATCGTTCTTTTACAGTCCAACACAGTTCTGGATTTGACATTTTCGGACGTTACTGCTTTGGTCGTCATTTGGCTATCTGTGAAGATGTTAGCATTTTGGGCTTTTTTGGGCACTCCGTGTTTGCTCGAAATACCGTGTTTTGGTCTGGGAGGTAGAAGTAAAGTTCGGCCTATAAAGACCGTAGTAGTCGCCCAATGTGAGGTGTCCACGCCTGAAAGTTGAAGAATATCCCCAAAATTGGATTGGAAAACCGTTGGCTGAAGGTGTTTGGGCTGGCTAAAAGGATAGGTATTTCGTAAAGTGCTATACATTGCATATTACCGAAAATTTCAAAATGAGAAAGCTGAGTTTGGCGATGCTTCAATACCACTTCACACCTGAAGCAAAGGAAAAGTCAAAGCAGTGGACTGGAATGGGAGAATCGTTTCCGAAGAAGGCGAAGACAGTCCCATCTGCAGGCAAAATAACGGCGTCAGTTTTTTGGGCTGCAAGTGCGATAATTTTTATTGATTTAACTGTGCTAGACCAAAAAATTAACTAAAAATGCTGAATCTAGTGGTGCCAGCCGTTTTTCTATGTTAGCTCTTGTTTTCGTGATATTCGACCTCAAAGTTTGCAAAGAGGTGATTTTGAAGTGGAAAACGTCGGAATACACGCTTCAGAACCAGGAACAAAATAAAGGGAACCCTTGGAGAATTATTTCTCTCAAGACAGTCACCAACGCTGGGCGTGGCAATAAAGCCCATTTTTCACAGGACTGTAGGTCCTATAAAAGCATTACACTCCACAAAATTTTTAATATGTGTATTGACTTCAATCAAAGTTTAAACCCGCTAACTCATGTATTGATTGCTATGGTTCCCTGTTGGAACAAAGGGCATTACACTGTACAAAAGGTCAAGCATTGGTATGAACTGATATTAATGCTATAAGCATAGACATTGTTTACTTCACGTTTTTATGTGACAGTGATATTTTCAACATTTGTAGTCCTCATAATTCAGTTTAGTTCATTTTTTTAAGTATTATCCGAGCTTATATAGGGTGGCCCAATGACCGAAGGGGTTAAAATTCCTTATAACTATTTGTATTTTGTAAAAAAGACTTGGGGAATTTAAATTGGAATGGAATTACACAATTACAAATAAATTAAAAATATTCTCCATACTGTTTAAAAAAAATAATAATGACTTAAATAAAAAGTTATAATGAACTCAAACCCATTCGATCATTTTGGGCCACACTGTACTTAATAAGACATTTTTATTATTTTTATGCCCTTACCTACAGGGACGAGGGTAGAGTTTTTTCCTGGGAAAATGACATATTTTTCAAACCCGGAAATCTGTGCTGGAATTCCCGGGATTTTGCTTAAAATGCAAAAAATTTTACTTAAAGCATAGAAAGATTTGAGTATCTTTGTTTTATCCGTTCAGCGAATTTGACTTTATCCTGCAAAATATTGCGAAAAAATCATATTTTTGAGAAAAATTTAACATTTTTTTTAAAAAATCTTATTTTTTTTATTTTATCTTAAAGTCTGACAGTTTATGAATAAAATAAGATTAATCCTAAAAAAATATAGGCATAACTTAAAATTCGCAAATCCAGCAACTAATGATATCAAAACATAATACCAAGCTTCTACGCTATATAAACGCATATTTTTTATAGTAAAGTTTGATAGGTTATGAATAAAATAAGATCAATCCTTAAAAATATGCACATCTTAAAATTCGCAAATCCAGCCACTAATGATATCAAAACATAATACCGAGCTTCTACGCTATATAACCGAATATTTTATTATTCATCGATTTTCTTCGGATTGGTCTTATTTTATTCGTGGTCGGTCAGATAAAATAATATATGTTAAATTATTTTATATTTATAATTATGCATTTTTCGATGTTTTTTTATAAAAATTACAAACATTTTCTCCAAAAATAGGATTTTTCGAGATGCTCTTGTTAATTTTAACATAACTATGAATTTTTTGTTGTATTTGATATATATGTAAAAATATTAGCACAGTATTTAAATAAAAAATAAATAGATTTCTTTTATGTTTTAAGTTCGTTTTGAATTTAAAAGAGAAGGCCATTATTTTTGTTTAAATTTATATATAATGCAAACATCTGTTTATATTAATGTGGAAATTTGTATAACTTTATATATTTTACATCTATAAAATTCCGACACATGGTGGCGATTAAGTCTTTTTGGCGATTAAGGCTAGATATGCCTGAAAGTTATTTTATATACATAAAATAAGCATTTCGGAACTTCCATTGAGCGGAATCCCGGCAACGTTTAAAAAAATCCCGCTTTTCCGGGAATTGAAAAAGTCCGGGAAATAAAAAACTTATGACGAGGGTATTTATCATTTGCTACGGGCCAAAAGTGTAACACATCCAAGGAGTGACCTGCGACACTAAGTATGTCTGTCTGCTGGAGCGCACGATAACTCTAGAAAGGAGTAATGGATTGACTTCAAATTTGATATGTGAAAATATTTTCTCAGACTAATTTCAAAGGTGAGCACCGCAGTAGGTGAGTTGGTAGCGTACTCGCCTATGTGTTTGGGGGTCGTGGGCTCGATTCCCACTAGAGGCTCTGGTCTGTCGCAGCAAAATCTAGCCACATGATTGTAACCCGGCTTTTCCCTGGACCGTAAACTTAGAATATAAATTTACTTTGTATTGTAATTCATACACGGGGCAAAATCGCCTTTTTTGATATGTTTGAATCGAAAGAAAATATATTTGGAAAACAAATTTTTAAATATTATATATTTCTGAGGTAATAAATTCTATTTGAAAATCAATAAAATATATTTGGAACGAATATATTAATATATTACAACAAAATATATTTGCAAACTAAATTTCTCAAATAAAGTATATGTTTAAGTACAAATAAAATTATTCTTTAGGAATTTCTGCAAATATATTTTATTTAAAAAATAATTTCAAATCTTGTGCTGACTTTTTCGAATTTCATTTTTAATTTTTTCTTGGTTCCTAATTGTACCTCCCAGTTATGACACCTTATGCAGCATTGACTTTTGTTTCAAATCAATCATTTTAAATTTAAGTATTCCAAGCCATCATTAGTTGTCAATCCACCGACAAATTTATTTATTTATTTATTATTTTTACGAACATTAAAAATTTCTAAAAAAAAATTTTGAATTACTGAACAATATAACGCAATTTAGGTACTTTCTGAATACTTAAGTGCAAATTTTTAATTTGTTTCGAAAAATAACAGTCCCAAACAAAAAAAATTGGAGTAAACAAAGATTTGTTTAGAACAACATCTTCCCAAATATATAACCTTTGTGTGTACCAAATATTATATATTTAGAGTTTACCCTAAACATTTATATGTTTCAAGCCGAATATGTTTGGGACAATATACTACAGGAGCGATTTTTTTTCAGCGTGTATAAATAAATAAATAAATAATTACAAAGGTGGCCCATATTGGTTCACTCCTTCTAGTACCTCCCTCACAAATGGTTAAAATTTAGTAAAATATTGATTCTCTAATAACTTCTATACTACTTATCCGAATCATTTGTAATTCCTCAATTAATTAATAGTTTATCCGTCGCTACACGGAGGAAAATCTCCATTTTTGATATGTTTGAATTGAAAGAAAATATATTTGGAAACGAATTTTTTAAATATTATATATTTGTTAAGAAACAAATATTATTTGAAAATCATGAAACTTTGTTTGGAACGCATATATTAATATATTAGAACAATATATATTTGCGTACTGACTTTCACAAATAAAATATGTATTTACTCACAAACAAAGTTATTGTTTAAGATGTTTACCAAATATATTATATTTAAAAATGATTTTTTAAACTTTTCTGAATTTTTCTAATTTGAGTTAGATTTTCATAGATTATAGTTAAAAATGACATTAGCAGCATTAGCTGTTGTTTTACATCAATAAGTTAATTTATAAGTATTCCAATTCATCACATTTTGTCAATACATCAATGCAATTTATATTTACGAAAGATTATACGATTTAAGTTTTAATTTAATTTTTTATAAACATATAAAATGTATAAAAAATGCTCTTGGAACATCTGAAAAACAGAAATCTTGTCTTTAAGTTAAGGCATTGATACATTGCCAAAATACATAAATACAAAATACTAGTTCCAAATAAAAAAATGTTAGAATGGGAACATATTTTTGTTTAGAACAATATCCTCCCAAACATATAATATTTGTGTATGTCAAATATTATATATTATAATATACCCTAAACATATTTATAATTCAAGCCGAATATGTTTGGGACAATATACTACAGAAGCGATATTTTTTCAGCGTGTATCATCTTGAAAATGGGCGAAGTTTCGCCGTCCAATTTGGTACCTCCCACACAAAGGGACCATTTTGTACATAAATTGATCAGCTTATATCTTTAATACCAGTGCATATAAAGACATGAAATTTTGTGCAGCTTTTACAGTACATACAGTTCGGAAATAATGGACATTATTTCCACCCCTTTTTGGTATCTCCCAGTTGCACCAAAAGTTTACGCTTGTATCTTTAATATCAGTTCATACAAATACTTAAAATTTTTTTCAGTATAATGCTTTTGTAGTACCTAGAGTCCAGTGAAATGTGGGCTTAAAATTTTAAAACCAGTGCATACAAATACTTGAAATGTTGTACAGTGTAATATTTTTAAAGTACCTCCCACATAAATGGACCGTTTTGAAGTTGATAATAGTTTGTTAAAAAAAATAAATTACGAATATTTTTATGGACTAACTGTGAGGAGATTTGTCAGCCGGTTTACCCGACAGAACTTTCTTACTTGTTAAAATATATTTTTTTTAATACACGAGTAAACCATATGATGTCTACTGTTCTTTTGAATGGGTGGACGTATTAGCACAAAGTTTGCTGAACTCGCAACTGGGCTCTAGAAAATTTCTACTGCGTCTGGTAACCCTAAAATGTAACAGAACTTCAGTTGACGGGTCGGAAAAGTGCACACGCATCGACGAAACGTACCCGAAATGTTTTGGATGCCCTTGGCGGTGTCGATTGCCGGACCGTTGTTGTGGTTGCCTTTCTCTGTTACTATTTTTAAAATGCTTCGCATCATCCATCCCCCCATGATGCACTTTGTCGGCAATGCTATCGCTGTAGATGATGATGTTATTGTTGTTGTTGTTATTGCCGTTGTTGTTTTATTCAGTTGAGCAATTGTCTCCACTGAAAAATTATGATGGCTACATATGATGATGATGCCCACTCAGTCATCCATCCATGGCGTATTTTATTTTGTGCTGTACTCCATTTGTACGACGAGCAATTGTAGCATTCATTAGGTTTATTAGGCTACGCTGCGCTGCACTGCTGCAGTTGCAATTGCTTAAATAAGGGATTAAAATCGAGTTTAACAGTTCTTTAGTTCTTTTCTTAAGAAACAATCCCCCATTTCTATAAATAAATGCAATGCGGCGACGATTATGCACTTTGTACTTATAAACAAACATTTATGTATACAGTCGGTGACAAAACAATGACAACTTCTCAAAATAAATAATCGAATGGCTTTAGCTGTTTTTCTTGCAACACCACGTTTACGAGATATTTAGCCACAAAAAAGGTTTGTAAATTCAGTCACAATTTTTGTTTAGAACTCTTCGGAATATATGTTCCATGACGAATAACGAAATAAGGGGGACACTTCAAGAAGTATTCCTCCCAAAACACCCGGCAACGCGTTATTGGGTCCTAGAGCAACAGATTTTCAATGCATATTTAGCGATGCAGATCATTTCCCACTCTGTGGTGACGTCAACAAGCACAATTGTCGCATATGGAGCTCGGAGAATCCAGAAGTGATAGTGAAAAAGACGCAATGGCTTTCGGAAAAAGTTTTGAGTTTGGACCGCATTGTGGTCTGGAGATGTCAATTCAGAGCTCTATGGCCGAATGACATTTTTGACCAGCAATAAAATTTTATGAACTGGACGATATGCGGTTTCAACAAGACGGTGACACGAGCCACACAACACTACTGATTCTGGCTTTATTGCGTGAGAAGTTTCCAGAACGTGTTTCCAATTGGCGGCCAAGGTCATGCGAACGTTGGCGCATTTGGACATCAACATTCGTCAAGTTATGACCAAAATACCGCCCGAAAAAGTCGTCAAACATTACCTCAAAAGGATCGACTGCTGCAACCAATCCAGGGGCCTAATCACGGCATCCGTTATCAAAAAGTTTCCATCATAATTTTAAGTTTTGCATCACCGCAACCGTTATCGTGTAAAAATTTGCGAGAAATTTCTCGACAACAAAATTGTCATCGAAAACTTTTTGTTGCTTTTGAGTGGAATTTTGATGTTTTATTTAAAAAAAGCCAAAGGTAAGTTTTCTGTTCCATTTTAGTATGAAATATAAAGTCTTATTAACTAATGTTTGCAGAATTAATGAGAAATAAACAGTACTGCTATCTGATTCTATGACCACATTGCCGAATAAACTTTTTAAAAATTCTCCACAAAGTATGCTCTCTTTAGTTGTTTTGAACAATCATTCCTCCGTGCATTGCCATGAGTTATCTGTGTTATTTTAGACAAGATGATCATTTCCAACTTCCTAACCACCACCTGCCATAATATTTTGTGAAGATCTAGTTTTAATAATTGTAGAACGGACGTTATCGAATGGTCGGGGAAATTAATTTCAGCTAAAACATAGTTAAATGCTTCTTTTGAAAGTTTAAACGCCTTTTAAATCTTCAAAACATATTTTTAATCATAATTTACATTTTTTTAGAAGTATTTACACGATTTCAGACAATGACGATGGATTGCTTTTGTTCCTTATTTATATTCGAATAGCCTCTACTTTGTATTTCTCCTTTGAATACGAAAATGAGGAATACAAAATAACATTATATCTGTTTAACGTTAAACAATTGTTTGTTCTGACCAAAAGAAATTTCAGTCGTCGTAAACGAGTATTGTAGTTGTCTAATATTTCGTTTCGCAGATACACAATATTACAGCACTCTCGCTAAAAATATATCTCAATTTCAAAATTTTGCTGGGCCACCCCCATTGGTTCGATCCCGCTCATTTTTGGACCAATCATGTTGACTGCTACCAGATACATATACACAAAATTTAGCACTCGCGTTAACAAATTGTTCACGATATCTCAATTTCAAAATTTTGCTTAAATGGACGGTGCCACGCCCATTGGTATGATCCGGCCCATATCACTATGCAACAAATGAACACTTTTTGAAAAATACACGGACTTGACAGTATAGGTTCGATTCCACTATCAAAGGGTAGTATAACCCTATACTCGGTTTGGCGAAATTGGTGACCATTTTTCTTTTATGGGCCTCCAAAGTTTTTGAAAATCAGTGGACCCCCTGAAAAAAGGTGTTATCGGTTTTTGAGCAACAGCTACTTCAGACTTGGTGATAGCGCTTAACTATATTTGGCAATAATGTAGCTAAGAACACGGAGAACAAAGTCTGTTAACATTTCATGCCAAAAAAATTGGGTTTCCCGCATTTTTTTCTAAAAACATAGGATTAAATTTATTTTTTTTTTTCACTTTTTTCGGCATAACTTTAAGGGATCGCTGATTTTTTACTAACAGTATTTGGCAATATTGTAGCCACGGTAAATCTTTTCACAACTTTTGTGAACATGTCATTACAATCTGAACGTGTCTAGGCACTCTAAAAAGCTCAAAAAACCACATTGTACCCCAGAAATGTAAGTATTTTACTGTTATGTAACAAAAATATATTTTTCTGGTATAGGGTATGTTTAGCAACTTTATAGAAAATATTAAGGCCAATATTTTTGTGGAACATTTTAACCCTCTAGCTCCCCCACATAACTGTAATTTTTGGCCCCATTTTAACAAATCGTAAAAAACACCCCTTAAAAGTGGGAGGGCGGGGATGAAATGTTCTACAAAAATGTTCGGCATAAAATTTTACTATATGTGTCAGAACACACCAGAGCTCAAAACATAACATAAATACCAAAAAAAGGTCAAATTCCTGATCATGCAGGAATGTTAGTCGTACGATCTAGTGGTTGAAGCAATGAAGATACCAGTAAATAACGTTGTTGACAGGAATTTGACCGTCTTTTGGGTTTTTGTGTTAAGATTTGGGTTTTAGTGTGTTCTGACACATATAGTAAAATTTTATGGCGAACATTTTTGTAGAACATTTCATCCCCGCCCTCCCCCTTTTAAGGGGTGTTTTTTACGATTTGTTAAAATGGGGCCAAAAATTATACTTATGTGGGGGAGCTAGAGGGTTAAAATGTTCCACAAAAATATTGGCCTTAATATTTCCTATAAAATTGCGGAACATACCCTATACCAGAAAAATATATTTTTGTTTCATAACAGTGAAATACTTACATTTTTTGGGTACAATGTGGATTTTTGAGCTATTTAAGGTGCCTAGACACGTTCAGATTGTATTGATGTGTTCATAAAAGTTGTTCAAATTTACCGTGGCTACAATATTGCCAAATATTGTAAGTAAAAAATCAGCGATCCCTAAAAGTTATGCCGAAAAAAGCGAAAAAAATAAATGTAATCCTATGTTTTTCGAAAAAAAAGTGCAGGAAAACAAAATTTTTTTGGCATGAAATGTTAACAGACTTTGTTCAACGTATTCTAAGCTACATTATTGCCAAATATAGGTAAGCGCTATCACCAAGTCTGAAGTAGCTGTTGCTCAAAAACCGATAACACCTTTTTCAAGGGGTCCACTGATTTTCCGAATCTTTCGAGGCCCATAAAAAATAATTGGTCACCAATCTCGCCAAACTGAGTACAGGGTTATACTACCATTTGGTAGTGGAATCGAACCTATACCATCAGATCCGTGTATTTTTTTCACTGTTGCACAGTGTATTCGGACGTATCACGTAGACTACCACCAGATACATATGCACAAAATTAAATCACTCTTGCTAACAAATTGTGCAAGATATCTCAATTTCAAAATTTGGCTTATATGGGCGAGGCCACGCCTACTTGATGTATCGAAAATTCAAGACGTCTATACGTTACAAACAAACAAACCAAGAAACACACTTTCTCCCTTATACATATAGATAGATAAAGGGTGGGCCATTTAAAATTTTAAATTTGAACTACCGATTGCTTTGACTTGTGATTTGAGCCCTTTGGATTATTTCTGTGGGGAGCCATTAAGGTCAAAACGCAAAGCATCCAGATAGATAGATAGGTATATAGATGTCACAATTCATTATTCTGTGACATCGACATATCGCTCACGTCAAGAGAGACATAACTCAAAATTGAAAATGAAAACAAATGAAATTGAAAACAGATAAGTAATATGAAATGAAATGTTTAAAAAGGATTTTCATCCTGATCCATAATATTTCTGTTTACTTATAAACTAGGAGCAACTGAGATTAAGGGCCTGTTTTCGTAACTTCTTTTTTGCCACTTCGCACGTTAAATGGCGAATGAAATTTTTGGTTTTTGCACACTTTGTGTTGGATATAAACAAAGAAGCTTTCAATTATCGCCAACATTTTGGTTCTTATAAGACAACAACGAACGAAATGAAATGTCAAATCAGACGATCAGAAAAATTCATTCGTGTCGGTTATGTTTGCCGTCCTTTCGAAAGATAACGTGAAAATTGTTGGGAAAATGAATAAAAAATGGATAAATGAACCAAACAACATTAACATATATCTTTTGCTGAAGAATCCTGTATAATAATTTCAAAAAACCTCTGTTTATTAGTGTGCATAAAATGTATTGAAATCCTACAACTACACTGTTGCTTTTTAAATTGTTTCATAATACCTTAGAAACAATCGTTTATTATACCTATCGACCTAGAATCTCTTTCTGAATTGGTCTGGTTTTGTCCGTCCGTCTGTTTCTAAATGTATTCTTGTTACCAAATACAGGTCACAATTATGCTCAGATCACTATCAAATTTAGGAAGAATTTCCTTTTTACTGTATGAAATGGGTACAGAAGGTTTCCGATTTAGATATAGCCCCTATATATACATGTATGATCAATCAAGCAAACAATTGTACTTATTTTCGGTTGCTTGATTATTTCTCATTGTCTAGAATCAGCTGTTGCTACTTTTACAGCTGTTGGATAGGGTTGCCCCCGTTCTGATATTTTCGTGTGGAAAAAGCTTTAAGAAATGTCAATAACAACATGTAGGTAATATTGGTATTTGACAGGAAGACGATGAAGAAAAGAGCTTTCTTACCCGAACGATAAGTGACAATGAACCAAATTAAAAACATGATCGCTTGGGTGAGAATAAGAAGAAGAAAATTATTGCTTGGGTAGCTATCGCACGTCTGCGTTTTGTTACATTTAGCTGAACAGGCTGTAAATTACAGAATTTGCAAAATTCGCATTACTGTAAGGCAGCCTCAAATTTTTAAATCTTGAGTTATGTCACACTTAAAGTTAGTGAGCGATGTAGTCACTTTTTATACCCGATTCCACACTGGGCTACAGGGTATTATGACTTTGTGCAGTTGTGTGTAACACCTAAAAAGAAAAGAAATAGACGCATAGTTTCTTATAACAATAGGCATAGAATCACTTTTTGAGTCTATTTAGCCTCATCCGTCTGTCTGTCCATTAATTCTTGTGATCAAAATGCGGGTCGCAAATATGAAGCTATCTTTACGAAAATTGCTAAAGAGGAATTTCTTAGACTAGACACGATCCCTATTGAAAATAAGGCATATCGGTCCCAGTTTTTATATAGCTCCCATACTATATCAATTATTGACCCTCAAGAGAACACATTTTTCAATTTATCTGGCTTAAATTTACGCATCTAGTAAAAATGGGGCACATCGGTCCATTTTTTGGTATACTCCCAATGTAACGATCGCCTCCGATGTCACTCTTGACTCACAGACAGAGAACACATTGTTCAATTGATTTGTCTAAAATTTAAAAATGTGTACTTAATGTTGCGCTTAATAGTCCCTAGTAAAAATTAGAACATCGGCCCGTGATTTGATATAGCTCCTCCCTTCCGATAGACTTATCGACGCTCTAGGTGACACATTTTTTGCATCATAAAGGAATTCCACACAAATTTAAAATTTTTATCAAACTTTGATCGCCTCTCCTGAAAAACAACCTTTTTGCACTTGGCATAGTTTAGAATGGAAGTATCGATGTATGGAATTATTATGAATATTTGAAAAAAAAGCTGTTTTCCAAAATGCAACTCTTTTAAACACTGATTATAGGCTAAACCAACAAAAATAACTGACGGTTTTCGTAATTTTTTGCTTTTTCAATAAAAATACATAAAGAATTCTAATTTCAGTAAACAAATGTTGTCGTGTAATATAAACATTGGATTTTTTTCAGAACTTTATTTTTTTGTCTTTCGAATAGCTAAGGTTTTTGCATGCTAAATAATAAATTGATCAGGCAGTGGATATCTCCAGTTCTTTAGAAAAAATACTAAAAACCACTTTTGTTATAACCTACACCACAATGTGGTCTATACATATAACTTTCAAGCTGAATATGTTTGGGGCAATATACTATAGAAGCCCTTTTTTTAGCGTGTAGGGATAATTTTGCGTCATGCGGCTTGTAACCAGCAATTTAGGGTAGCCGTGACGCCTTCACCACTTCTTCTATATGTCCAATATAGCGTCATCATCTTTTAGGCCTTTTTAAAAGAATGTGTGTTGAATGTATCTCTAAAAGTACCCAAATATGCCTTCTTAATAATGTGTGGGAAAGCGTAGGTGGCTACGACGCATCTCATTATGCAAATCTAATATATCTATGGTCGGAAAATGACATGTCAATCGGAATGACATGGTAAACATTTATTTATACTCTTACATCAACACCGCCATATTTTTAAAGCAGAATAAAAAAATGGCAATGGAAAAATTTACAGTAAGAAGTGTGTGTCCACTTCTTACTGTAGAGTAAAACAACATTTTCCGAAAATATAAATACCAATCCTATAACCATTATATAAACGTTTGTTTGTGTGTTGCCTTATCACGCCTAAACAGCTGAACCGATTTTCTTGAAACTTGGTGGACAGATAGACCAATACACGGAAATTAAAAAAAAGGCAACTTCGATTTTCCGACAAGTGATTTTCGACCACTTGATCGGTGAAGTTCCTGTTAGAGCAAGAAAGCTCAACAACACAGGAGTGTTGTATGAAACACTGGCTACTCATGTAGTCGAAAACGTGATTATTTGTTATTTTTTGTCCTTTAATAAGCCTCTTAAAAGATACACAATTGTAAGCTCTGTAAATATGAAGCACTGTACAAGAAAAATAGATGTGCGAAAAATAATTTTCAATTCCAGAGTGTAGCAGTGACCAAAAACAATTTTTATTGTGTGATGCTAAAACAGCAATTTGATGTCCAGTCGAAGGACATACTGGACATAAAACAGCGTCTTAAAAGCCTTTTAAAAATACGTCGCTCACCACTTACTATAGTAACATATCTAACGTTGTCAACTATTTTATGTCCAGCTTGAAGGGTCAAATCTACTATAAGACCTAAACCGATTAAATCGTTTGATAGACTTTCAATTACACTGATCGTGAATTTATGATCGTCGTATGATCGAACAGTAAAAGCTATTTGTGAACCAACTATTTCAAATACTTAACATATCTTTTACTATAGCCAAACATATTTGAAGTTTTTGGGTCCTGATTTTTGATTCAATAACAAAAACAAGTAAGAAAGTTTCAGCCGGGTAAAACGACCAAGGTATACCCTCACTTTGTGAGTAATGTAATATGGAATATTCCACGAATTAATCTGTCAATTTGTGTGGGAGATACCAGAAGGGGTTTATCAAATACACTTATTTTCCGCTGAACAGTAGATACTTTAAATACGTTGCACTGTGACGAATTACAAGCGATTATGTGCACTGGTATATTGCTCGTTATGAGCTATTCAATAAATATGGCAATAACGGCCATTTTTCACTGGACTGCAGGCACTATAAAAGCATTACACTGTACAAAATGTCAAGTATTTAATGGTATAAGATGTTAACTTTTTGTACAAAATGGTACGGTTGTGTGGGAGGTACCAAAAAGGGGCGGGGCCACTTCACCCATTTGCTCAAGTTGATTTGTTACAACCTTCGAGAGTTATCGTGCGCTCCAGCCAGACAGACGGACGGACTTTGCTCAAATGACTTAAAATGACCCAGAACGGATTTCCGCCGAACATACTTGGGGTCTTAGATCACTGTGATGTGTTACAATTTTTGTTTGTAGCAAATTATATATACCCTTGTCACACTAAAGTGAGGGTATAATAATACTAAAGTTTCAATAGTTTCAGCAGAACTGACTACGGTCCATACATATAAATGTCTTTCTAAAGTAATTCATACGTATACAACGCTCTTTTCCATACGCGTACCATTATCAACCATGTGGTCGAAAATCACTTGACAAAAATCCAGAATCAAAGTAAGCAACGTTCAAAATATTGACGTATCAGACCGCCCACTTTTAAAAAAACAGGGCCAGCACTGTAGACATCATGCTAAGGATAACAAATAGTCATTTTATGGTCGGTCTGTGGTCAAACCTACAAAATTATTTGAGAACCAAAAACATATTTTACAATTACCTAAATTTTTGGTTTTCGAGTTATGATCGCGCCGACCGGACATGATTAAATAAAATATGACACTTCATGGCCATTGAAACTATATAAAAATTGCACAATTTAAAAATTTAGTCCTACAGCAAATAAACATATATTACTAACTTATAATAAGAAATATTATAACGTTAATTTTTTGGAAGTCAGAGCAAAGGATTTCCGTACTAGAATTTGGAGCAACTTCAAAATTGTACTGTTTTGATGTTGTCTTTCAACCGAAATTTTTATTAGAATATCTTCATTCTTACAAAGTTTGGGCCACGGCGTTAAATGACAATCCGGGCAACGCCATAATTTTTTTAAGTATAAGCCTGTTTGAGCCGTGATATGCCTCAAATTAAAGGGAATTATAAGGGATACATATGCTGCAGATATCACGTAGAATCTTTGGTTTAGTAACAGTCGTCAAAAATATGAGAAAAAATCTTGTTTCATATTTTTTCGTTTTTAAATGATGTTTTTGCTTATATTGAATTCGCCATATATGAGAGAGACACATAAGAGACATTGCACTTGCATTTTATTTTATGAGGATTGATGTCAGACATTATAAAATTATAGAGAGGAAGAGGTTTTATGGCCGTTCGTAACCCTCCATAAAACATGATATGAAATGTGAGAGCTATATTGGATGAGATCCGCTCAGATAGAGGGTCATTCAACAATATTTGTGGTTTTTTATTTATGAGGTTTCCATTCGGTTACACCTTTTAGGGACATTGACATCCCAGTCGTATATACAGGTAGTCAAATTATATGTACTCGTACGCAATACAAAGTAGTTCGCGGCAGTCTTGAAAATATTGGGTGTCTATTTTCGAAGCAAACTATATGTCAGCTACAGGTACTGCAACTTATGAACCTTAAACCCGGAATTTATGAATGAAATATCTTATTAATAAATTAGTGTAATTCAGCGCCTTAAAGAGATAAGTCGATTTTCTGAAAAATATTACAAAGTTAAATTTCGAAGTATGAGTAAAAGGCAAAGAACTTTTCAATGTGTAAATGATCCCGACAATTTCTGCTACATCTGCGGAAAATATGTAATTAAACGTGTATATAGACGTGCGTTTAGTAAAATAATAGAAGAAATATATGTGTAATATTTTTGTATACGAGTTAAAAATATGAACGAACTGTTGACACCTAGCATTTTGACTAATTCGTGCCATGTAAATCTTACTTAATGTAAATATGTAAATGTAAATACTTAAATACTTAAGTTAATAGATTGGAGTATGAAGTGTCCAAGTATATCTAACAGCCTAATAAGGTAAACATCATCAAGTTCAACTGAGTACTCAACTCTGAGCGATTCAAGTTTGAGGCCGAAGTAGGGTAATCAAAAACCGCACCGGTTAATCGGTTTCTCTTTAAAAGCCGCCTATCGGTTTCCGGTTTTTCTGCTTTTTCGAATAACTCGAACTCTGAAACTATTATAAAATGATAAAGAAAATATTATTTTTGAAACAGGAAACTACCTAAAATTTTGAAAACATCAATATAAAAACCGTTGCATATTTTATCAAGGGTCTTATTGCGGTATAGAAATTAATTAACAATCCTTTCTAATTTAAATGTAGGTATAAATAAAATACATATGTTCAGTTTCACATTTCGACAAGTTTTCATCTCTATAGTATGCTCAAGGCAGAATCCGCTACTTCTGATAATATATGTATATAATCGGTTTGCCATTTATATGATGCTAAAAGCTAAGATTTTGCCGATCTTCACTATTAGTCAAGTTTTATAAAAATCATAATAAATTTTGTTGAAAGAAATCTCTTTAAAAATTGAACATAAATTTATTTATTTATATGAATTACAATACAAAGTAAATTTATATTCTAATTGTACGGTCCAAGGAAAAGCCGGGTTACAAATACCATATGGCTAGATTTTGCAGCGACAGACCAGAGCCTCTGGTGGGAATCGAACCCACGGCCCCCAAACTCATAGGCGAGCTCGCTACCAACTCACCTACTGGGGCGCTCATAAATATTACAAATATTGCAGAGATTAAAATATTATATCATAAATGAAATTGGAACAATTACCTAATATAAATAAAAATATGAAGTGTTTAAAATAAAATTTTCAAATAAATCTTAATTTAATTGGAATATGGTTACATATTGAATTTGCACTATGCTTATTTTACGTCATCTAACAAAATGTTCAGCATTATTTAGGCATTTTTATTAAAAAAGAAAAACCGAAAACAATCGGTTCACCGGTTTTTTATTTTCGGTTAAACCGAAAACCGGTTTTAGAGTTAACTTAATTTTCGAAGAAACCGAAAACCGTATTTTCAAAATAACCGGTTTTTTGATCACCCTAGTCAGAAGTCATCGCTTTTTACTCGGTTTCAACTCATTGATCTAGTGAGAGATTTGGAACTGACCAAAGATAAAGCAGAACTACTTGCATCTGGGATGAAACAGTACAATATTTTGGCCTCAGATGTTAACATATTATCATATTATAGAGTCCGTGATATTCCTTACAAACAATTTTATACAACTGTGGATAACAGATGCTTTTGCAAGGACATTCCCGGATTGTTCGAGGAACTTAATCAAACATACAATTCAAAGAAATGGCGGTTACTTGTTGACAGCAGTAAAGAACGTTTGAAAGCAGTACTTTTACACAACGGAAATCAGAAACCGTCGATTTCCATTGCTCATGCTGTCAACACTACGGAATCATACGAAACAATTGCTAAATTGATAAAATACATAAAATACGAACATGACTGGAAAATTTGTTGCGATTTTAAAGAAGTTGGTATGTTATGCCTCTAGGATAGCCGATATTTTGCCACCACTCCATATTAAGCTGGGGCTCTTTAAACATTTTGTAAAAGCCTTAAGGAAAGATGGCAATTCACTCTGATATTTAAAAAGTTTATTTAAAAGTCTTTCATTTCAAAAAATCGAAGGAGTTTTTGATGAGCCTAAAATAATGAAAGTGATGAAAGATGTGAATTTCGAATCATATTTGACGTCGGATGAAATTGCAGCATGGAGGTCGTTTAAGCTTGTAGTTTCAATTTCCTTGGATCCAATAAAAGCCCGCAATATGAAACAATGATTAATGATTTGTTATAAAATTATGAAAAAATTGGTTAGAAATATATATTTTTAATATTTATGTATTTAACACATATGTATGTATTCTTCCAACTTATTTTTCGCTTTATGTATTCCAACAGGTGTAAATATGTCCCTCAAAATTCATTTCTCGCATTTTCTCATTTTTCCCCGAGAATCTTGGCGACGTAAGTGACGAACATGGCGAAAGGTTTCACCAAGAATTGAAGTCCATCGAGCGGCGTTACCAAGGGCACTGGTATGAAAGAATGATGGGAGATTATATTTGGTTCCTCATTAGAGAAATTGATTCCGAAATCTACAAACGTCAACAAAGAACTCACAATTACTTCTAATGAAACTTGTACATGTAATAAACTCAAATGTACATAATATAAATAAAAGAAACAAATAAAATCGCTAGTTAAACTGAAATTTAAAAAAAAGATTTTTTGAAATTCTCTTACCTCTACCAAAAGGGCTATAATTTCTACATTTATCCATAGATTTTTTCAAATAGGCATTATTTTCTGTGCTAGAATGCAAGCTTTTAGAAAATAAATTAAAATATTTGTTTTCGAATTTTTTTGCTATTTGTTATTTTTTTTGCCCCAGGATTTTTTTTAAATCTACTTTTTCGAATTTGTTTAGTGACTGTTACTAAACCACTGTACAAAGAGTTATATCCAACATTGGTAGCCTACATTAATAGCTTCAATTTAACGTATAAGTCGTCCATATAGGGCATATACGAAAATTATAGTGCAAATACTAAGGGTACATTCGACGATAATAGCATTTTTAATAAAAAAATTTTAAAATAGAAATTATCCATAAAAAATTTGTTGGTCGTGATTTTATATAACAGTATGCCACAATCTATACAAAAAAATAATTTTTAGGTCTAGGACACAAAAAAAAATTGTTTTTGCGTAGTGTAATCGAAGGTTACTTCTGTCAAAAGTTATCGTGCGCACCAACCAGACAGACACACGGACATGGGGGTACGGACATAGCTCAAATGACTTAAAATGGCCTAAAACAGATTTCCGCCAAATTTTTTTGGGGTCTCTTATGTCACTCTTCGATGTGTTACACTTTGGCCCGCAGCAGCTGATGTATATCCTAGTTCACAATAGTGAGGGTATAAAAACCGGATGTTATGTTTCTACCAAAAGTACGATACTTATTATTTCTACATTTATCCATAGATTTTCCTCAAATAGCCATTTTTTCTTCTTTAGGATGCTAACATTAAAAAACTTGAACGAAGAATTTTTTTGCGATTTTTTGTGTTTTTTTCGTGCCAACAAAAGACAATTTTTTGTGAAAAAAATCAATTTTTTTCTAATTGTTTTAACGACTTCTGCTTCCACGTGAAAGTGTAATTTTTAAAATTTATAACCCGGTTTTATCGAGCTTATACTTCAAAAAAAAATGGACCAAATACTAAAGGCACTTTCCAAGAAAATGGGAATTTTAAAGAAAAGTTTTTTAAAAAAAATTTACCACATAAATTTTTTTCGTGTTCAGGAAACCGAATTGCACCAGAAATTGTTATGCACAGCCCTTCGACAAAAATTTTGTTGCATAGTGTAATAGGATTTGAGAATAAAAGATAAATTTAAACAACGGTCTGGTTGAAACTAATGACCTTATATTATTTAGTCTAGTTCCACCCCTGTTAAAAAAGTGCATATCAGTTCTCCTGTTAATATATCTCCCACATAAAGGTCCTACAGCCCCCACATTGCCAGATGCTGCATTTTTAAACGATGACCATTCGAATATTAACACTGTGTGTGCAAAATGCACTTTAAAACTGTATCCTCGATGAAAACAACTTACCCCGCATAATTTCGACACGCTAAACCGAATGGCATTAACAGTTTTTTCCTGTGACATCGCGTTTTCGAGATATGTAGCCACAAAGTTTGCTGGTTAATCAAAATGGTTAGGAAATTCAAACATAATTTTAGTGTAGAAGGCTTTGAAATAGATGTCCCATGTCGAAGAACAAAATAAAGGAGACACTTCAAGAAGTATTTCACTCAAAACACCCGATTACCCCTCACATCACCTTTCTCTTGAAAAACACCATCCAAAAATATTGATTTATCAAAAGTAGTGGAAATCGATAGAGTTTTTGGGTGATGTATTCGACAAAAAGATTCCTTGTAAAAAATCAATATAGGCCCCCACAATGGTTTTTTAAATATGTCGTATTTATAGGTTATCTTTAAACAATTGAGAACGATGGTACATTTCAAGACCACAAAAAACCGAATGCCAATAGAAAGGCTTTATTTGTGCGGACGAAAAAAAAGTTCGCGTTGTTCAAAGCTAATATGAAAATTTGTTTTTTTAAAGTATATTCGCAAAATATTTCTGCGATCGCGAAATTAGGGGCTATTTGCAGTTTAAATAACCTCTAAAAATCAGGGTTTCCCTTAAATAGGCATTTTGCACATTTTATTCGAAATATGTGCCCTAATGTAGAACAATTGTTATATATTTTCGACTTTGAATCTTTGTTGTCACTTGAATTTGAGCAATTTTATAGAAAACTGCACAAAATGTCCGACTTCTTAAAAATAAAGTTTACGGCCTTGAAAGGTTTAATTTTTTATAAAAATTAAATCTAGAGATCAACAGTTCCATATCGAGCCATGAAAAGAAAAAACCGATCCAAAATTGTACAATATGGATATAACTTTTTGCATTTTTTGCAAATATCAAAAATACCACCACATAGCCGTGTGGGGCATGAAAAAATATTAAAAAATATGGTGTCCCTTTTTCTTTATCGTGAAAAAAGTTTCCGCACCGAAACTGTGGAAGTTTTGTGTAGTTACTTTTGTCTTAAAAAGTTATTTTTTGTTTAAATCTAATAATATTCAATACTAAACCATTTTGCATAAGTCTAATGTAAAAGTTTGATCAAATCGATATATTTTAAGCAGAAAAAGTACCTTTAACTTCTTACAATTTTTTTGTTCTTATCTAAGAAGCACTTTAGAAATCGCTTTTCACCGAATCAACCTAAAAAACTGTTTTTTTTTGTTATCAGAACAACATTCCCCACATGGTACTGGAGTGGTATTTTGCACTCAAAAAAAAGTTATATTCCTATTGTACAAGTTATTTCCAATTTTTAAAAAATTCACTAAAATTTAAAAAAAAACGAATTTATATTGCAATTTTTTTAAAGAAAGTTTCGTCTCCCTTTAAATAATGGTCCTGATTTTAACGTCCAGTGGTCTGTTCCTAAAAGTAATAAAATTTCAAATTTTATTATAGGAAGGTTATTTACCTAAGCCACTAATTTCGCGATCGCAGAAACGAAATAGTTTGCAAATATATTTAAAACAAACCACATTTTCATATAAGCTTTAAACAACGATAACTTTTTTTGACGCCGCTCTAATCACCAATAATTACGATATATTTTAAAAACCATATGATTACCATAAAAGTGTATTGTGCGGACCTATAGTGAATTTTTACAAGGAATCTTTTTGTCGAATACATAACCCAAAAAAATCCATCGAGTTCTACAACTTTTGATACAACATTATTTTTGGAGGGAGTTTTCGATGGTAAGGGGATGAGTGAGGGTGTCGGGTGTTGTGGGAGAAATACTTCTTGAAGAGTCTCCTTTCTTTCATTCTTAGACATGGAACATCTATTCCGAAGTTTTCTATACTAAAATTGTGTTTGAATTTACTAACCTCTTTGTTTACCCAGCAAACTTTGTGGCTAAATATCTCGAAAACTCGATGTCACAGAAAAAAACGGCTTATGCCATTCGAATTGGTGGGAAAATTATCCGGAGTACATTGTTTTCATCGAGGATGCAATTTTGGGCACACACAGTGTAATTATTTGAAAAAGGCCCTACATATTCCTTCATGTATTGCTAGGCAAAAAAGCTTTCTTAGCTTTCTTCTCTATCTGACGGCGCCATGTATGAGCTGGTCGCCCCGGGTCTTTTGTCTCCTTTTTTTCTCAGGATTTCATCTTAAATTGGTATTTGGTTTGTCCTTCGCCAAAAACTATTGCTAGATATTTTATAGGACTGCGTCCCTCTCCCACAAACACTGCAATTCTGCGGAGGAAAATTGCAAGTGTGAATATGAACTTGGAATACTTCCTAGGTAACTGAAACTTGCCGCATCCCCAAGGTATTGGCAGTTGATGCAAAAACTAGTCGATAGATTAGATTCGCCAGACTCTTGTCTTTCCTCACTGTTCTTTTTTCATTCTGATCAAACAATTCTCCGAAAAACATTCTTCACTAAAAGCCGTTTGTAATGTGTGTTTGGATTTTGTTAGTTCAGTTAGGCATGAATGACTCATATATAGAATATTAAATTGAGTTTATGGATGAATATATACATTTGGTGATTTCCTCTCTTATTTATAATTCTTCACATTATATTTAATTGAATTTCTTTTTCTTGTTTTGCGTTGGATTGTGTTGATTTTTTCTGCGAAGACGCCATCAGACATCAGAGTAGTTGACGGAAGTTTAATGAATCATTGTCTCGTTCTTTTATTGTTCTATAATGAAACAAAAGATGCAAAAAATGTTGCTTTTACTGTTCTCTGATAATCCATTAAATCCATCCAACTTTACATAGTGAACTAAACTCCGTTTGTATTCAATCCCCGTCGATGGGTTGTTTACTCGTATCTGCAAAGTGATATGGCTTTTGCTTGCACTGGATTATATTTTCTTGTTCATCTAAAGTGGCGGTCGGTCGGTGGCAGTGGCCAAAGTTTAGTATTCCGAGATGATTTCAATGCAATAGGCAACATAAGAGTGAAATGCTTCCGTTCATGTCAGTCACGTAATTGTCGTTTCGGTGACGTTCACGTTTGTCCGTTCGCACCGAGCCAATTCCAGATACCACCTTGTCCATTCCCACACCTGTTTTTTACATAGAGTAACAATTGATTGAATGCAATTGATTTTTTTCACCTCCATTATTTGTTCATTTGGTTAGACCATATTTGTCGGTGGCCCGAACACAGGTGTTACCCATCGATGAAAACGGTTTATTACGCTGCAACCAACGGCCGTTCTAACGACAATTGCTCATAATTGTGCGTAATGACGGGCGACTCATGTACGTGGGTGTAATGTAAGTTTCGAGAGAGTTTTTTTATATCCGATAATTATAAATTAGTTCGATATTAACTGTATATTGCTTCCAATCCCCTTTGGGGGAGTTGCGAAGTGTGTTTTCGAATAAAAATCCCTGAAAGAATTAATTTCACTATTACATAGAGATTATCGTGAGTAAAAACAGTCCCAATTACAGTATAAATTGTGGAGCACCGTAATCGTTCAAGCGACAATGCTAACAATTTAAAAAAAAAACATTTAAATAAAAAATATATGAACACCGGTTCAACCTCTACTCAATTTATGTTTATGGAAAATTTTTAAATAATTAAAACAACATTAACTTGATCATAGTTTTAAGTCCAATTATTACACGGGAAGAAATCACGTAGAAGATGGTTCCATATATAAAAATTCGAACAAAATTATACTTTTTTCTTTGAAATTTCATTCTTATTCCGACTGAACGTAAAATATTTATTTTTAAGAAATGTCGGCATTATTTTTGGACATACACAGAAAAAAAATGTTTCTTAAAATTAAAATTTACGACAAAGACTCCTTCAATCTTTGAAATAAGTACGTTTTGTACCTAAAATTAAGTAAATGTAGTTAATATTAACGAAATTATCTATATTTTAATTGCAAAATGTACTTATATTAATGACTGAGGGCGTCTGTGGCGCTTTAATTTTAAACACACATTTTTTCAGTGTACGTTTTTTAAATTTAAGAGCATAAAAATAAAAAAATATTTCTGTATTCATTCGGATTGGGTATACTCATTTTACCCACGGAAGTATGTGTTAAATCAAAACGCAATTTTAGTTCACAATTAGTTCCACCTCCGAATGGCCGATTTCAGATTTGCACCGACATTTGTATACTCTTACTTTAGTGGAGAAGGGTATATATAATTTGCTACGGGCCAAAGGTGTAACACATAGAAGGAGTGAACTAAGACCCAAAGTATGTTCAGCGAAAATTAGGTTTAGGACATTTTAAGCCATTTGAGCAATGTCCATCCGTCCGTCTATCTGTAATATTGCACAATGGGGAAAAAGGGTTAACAGCGGGGAAAAATAGTTAAAAATGGTAAAGTGGGACAAAATGGGATAAATATGGTACAGTGGGCCAAAAAGCGTTACTTTGAAAACAGTGAGGCAAATATGTGTTAGCTATGGTACAGTGGGACACAAATTATGTGAAAAATGGTTGACTATTGTACAGTGGGTCAAAAATGGTTAAATATGGTACAGTGGGGAAAACGGTTAAAAATGGTACAGTAGGACAAAAATTGTTAAATATAGTTCTGTAGGACAAAAAGGTGTTAAAAATGATTCAGTGGGCAAAAAGCGTTACATTTAGTACATTGGGCAAAAATATGAGTTAAGAAGTCCTTTTTTTAAATGTTCTGCTTTTAGTTAAATTTTAAAATTATGGTGCAGAGCAAGTATCAAATGAAGCAAAAAGGGTTAAAAATGGCAAAGTGTTGCAAAATGATTAAATGTGGTAAGTGGGGAAAAATGTTTTATATCTTCCAGATTTGTATATGTATATAATTTCCTACATTAGAAGAACAGTGGAGTAATTAAATATTGAATGAAGTTTAGTGGCACTGTTGGGGCAAAAACTATTAAAAGTTGCAGGGGCGCAAAAATGGTTAATTATGATACATTGGGTTAAATGTGGTACAATGGAGAGAAAATGATTAATATGATCCCATTTATTCTAGGCATTCATTTTACTCTTTTAAATTAAAACTTTTAAAGACACCGTGTGGCAGACATTTTTTTATATTGTACCAGTGAATGTAGGTATTGGAATATAAACTAGGGGAAAAAGGTAAAATATAATCCAAATAATAGTTTTAGACATTTAGAGGCACAGAAGGGAAAAAGAGATAAATACCGTACCTTGATGCCAGGAACATAAAAAAGAAATTAATTGGGGATTTTCGTATTTAATTGTACACATTAATTTTTCCCATATGGAATAGTTATTTGTTTTTACATATTCTACAGTACCCTAAACAGAAAATAAATAAATGATGGGGGCTGCGCAGCACACCGGGTTAAGGCTAGTTACAGTATAAATTATGGAGCACCGTAATTGTTCAAGCAACAATGCTACCAATTTAAAAAAAATACAATTATTTTGAAAAAATATATGAACACCAATGGGTTTATCGGTTCAACCTCTATTTAATTTATGTTTATGGACAATTTTTAAATAATTAAAACAACACTAACTCGATCATAGTTTTAAGTCCAATTATTTCACGGGAAGAAATCACAGAGAAGATTGCTCCTTATATAAAAATTCGTACAAAATTATACTTTTTTTCTTTGAAATTTTATTCTTTTTCCGAGTTTACGTAAAATATTTATTTTTAAGAAATGTCGGCATTATTTTTTGATATACACAGAAAAAATTTAAATTTACGCCAAATACTCCCTTAATCTTTGAAATATGTACGCTTTGTGCCTAAAATTAAGAAAATGTAGTTAATATTAATGAAGTTATCTATATTTTAATTGCAAAGTGTACTTATTTTAATGACTAAGGGCGTCCGTGGCGCCCATCTTTAATTTTAAAACACATTTTTTTTAGTGTACGACGTACACTGTGTACGTTTTTTTAAATGTAAGTGCATAAAAATAAAAAAAGTTCTGTACTCATTCGGATTGAGTATACTCATTTTTCCCACGGAAGTTTGTGTTAAATCAAAACGCCATTTTAGTTCACAATTAGTTCCACCTCCGATTTGGTATCAATGACGACGCTATATTATTTTTCGCAGATTTGCACCGACATTTGTATACTCTCACTTTAGTGGATCGGGCCAAAGGTGTAACACATCGAAGGAGTGAACTAAGACCCAAAGTACGTTCGGCGAAAATGCGGTTTAGGACATTTTAAGCCATTTGAGCAATGTCCATCCGTCCTCTATATGTCTGTCTGGCTGTAGCGATCGATAACTCTCGAAAAAAATAATAGATCGACCTCAAATTTGGTATATGATAATATTTTTTCTATCTTTGACTAGGTTCGATGATGGGCCATATTTGTCTACTCCTTCTAGTACCTCCCACACAAAGGACCAAAATTCAGTGAAATGCTGATTCTTTTATAACTCTATACTACTTATACCGAATTCTCTTTGCATTTTTGATTTTATATTCGGATTTAGAACATCAAAATCATTCGAGAACGGTTCCGTATAGAATCCCATCCGCAGAACACAGTTAAAACCGCAAGGAAAACAAAAGTCACGAGAAAAAAAGTATAAAAATTAAATATTTGTATGCAATTATCAATGTACATTTTGTTCGTTCCGAAGTAGCTTTCATATAAGCCAAGGTTCAGTTAAAACGGTCCACGTAGTCAGGAGATACAATGGCCAAAATTTCAAACTTTGACACCCTTATCCTCGTAATCTATCAGTTTAGGAAACTGTATTTTTGGCACACCTCATGCCGATAATACTTCTGCCACTCTACAAAGTTTTGACGCATTTGCAATAAAATTGAAAAAAGTGGGCCTTTGACGACTTTTTCCCCATATATAATATCAACAATTTTTTTTGTTCTGATTTAATTAGTTTTTTCGATTAGCGTTATTTTTACTGTACCCACGAATCTTTATCATCGAATAGTTCAATTTCAAGAGTGGCATCCACAAATCAAAGGCTTCGAAATTCAAGCATTTGGACATAGTCTGACATTTATTTATTCGTATATTCGATTACAGTTTATTCGTTTCATCATCCCAACGACACAAATGATACCATTTTCCACTTTGATTGCATTTCAATTGGAATACGCACCATTTAACTCATAAACATATTATTATTTAAGATTATATGCCCACTTAAGGGTTCATCACAACTAGCGAACAGTGATGGTCAAATGTATTCGAAGAAGAAATTACACAATTTAGAATAATAATTGAATAGAAGTATATTTTGTATAAAGACTTTGTGTATTTGTGTATAACACCGAAAATGAACATACGAGTATTTCTAAATCTATTTAGACATGTCCTATCGTCTTTCTGTAGAGAAGCTCTTTTGATCGAAGTACAGATCAAAATATTGTCCGGATCTTTGAAGGAAGCAAAAAACACTGCCGAATTTCAAGAGAATAGATGCCCATATAGTCTCCTTTTGTATGTATCTACCTATCTACTTTTCAAGTGAAGTGCAAATACTTCCAAATTTAGATATAGCTACTTGTACTTTATAAGTTTTTACCCTATACCACTACACTGTGTTAGAGTGTATTATGACTGCGCATTTGTTTGTAAAACTCAAAAGGATAAGAGACATTTGTTGTATCGATTGATTGGAATCACATTCTGAGTCGAGTTAGCTATGTCGGTTTGTCTATTCATATATTCCTGTAATCAAAGTACAAGTCGTAATTGTGGTCAGATAACTACGAAATTTGCCAGAAACTTATTTATTGGTGAAAATCCGTTCGGATTTAGATATAAATGTATCTCCCATGTGTCAAATTAACGTTTAAATTATGTATGGGGGATTTCAAGTCAAGTGATTTTTAAAAGCGACGTCGTCTGATCGGAATGAAACTTGCACCAAGTTTAGTTCTATTAGATAGTAATTATGACACTAAATGTCAACGAGATCGGTAAGGACAGTCTGAGTTGGAGGATGTTGAATATTAATATTTTGGCAAACGGTCCTTTTTTCCCATCCATACAATTAATTAGCTTTTGTATATAGCAAATTTTCCGCAGAGTTTTTTGGATAGATTTTTTTCAATTTGTTTTTGAAAATAAAATAAATAGAAAGCATTTTTTTAATCACAAAAAAAATATTTTTGTGATTGTTTTGAGATTTTTGTAAGAACCAAAAAAAAAATTATAATCAATAAGAGCCTAAGGTTGTTTGCTGCCTTCAAGGTATCTATTGATTCCTCGTCTTTGTCTCCGCAGCTTCTGCAAAAGTCATTTTGCAAGAGCTTCAATCTCTCTGCATGCCGTCCAATAAGACACTGACCTGTCATGACGGACATGATAAGTGAGACGTCCGGTCTCGACAACGACAGCATTGCTTTGGTCCGTTTTGAGTCTAGACCGGGACACATCAGCCTGGAATGTATGCAGTTCCTGACTAGTGACCAGCTGTTATTTCTTGCCGTAGGTGCACTATCTCTCAAGAAGAGCTTGCAGGTCGCAAGAGGCATGCCCACATGTTCGAATTCCCCTGGAGCGTGTAAGGTAGTTCCTAGTATTGCAAGTTCATTTGACATGCAGTTCCCTGGTATATCCCTGTGGCCCGGCACCCATATCAGGTGAATATTGAACTGTTCATCCATATCGTTAAGAGATCTGCGACAGTCCAGGGCAGCCTAACTATCAGATATAATATTTACGGGTATACCGACTTTGGTTTGAGTGATTATTGAGTTTGGAACCGTCTATAGAAGTTAACGAAACTCCTCTGTCCTGGGATACGACCATTCCATTCTGCTCTATCTGGTATAAGAGTGAGATACTTCTTGTTAAAGAGTGGTTCAGTCATAGAGCAATCAATAGTGCCCGAAAGGTCAGGCATTCTGTCTACAATGAATGTGTATATCTCTCTAAACCTGGGAGCAATTGTATCAACCACTGCCTGTAGCTCCACCGGCGAGACATTATCTGATCCTGGCGACTTAAAAGGTTTAAAGCTTCTGCTGGTCCAAATAATTCTGGATTCGGTTTCTACCTTGCTGGCAACCTCCAATGGCTGCACTTCAAGGGAATGCCCAACTAAAGTATCCAATGCCTCTTCAGAGTTGCCCGGTAAATGTGTATCCAGACTCCCAGCGATTTCTCACTGGACGTAGTCCAAGAACTATTATCTTTCTTGGTGTACCCAATAGTACAAGGTGTTGATGCTAAAATATTCTGTAACCTTGAGTCTTCGGATGAGCTTTACGCCACCATTTAAATCTATCCAGGATTTATTTTGAGCCTTTCTCAACTCTTTTTTGTACCGTTGTAGCTTGTATGTGTCGCAGTCCTGTGGGGCTCTGGTGGCCTTTGGTGTGTTCAAGAGCTTTCTACAACTCCTTTCAGCATAACTAATTGAGACGACCACCATTGCCGTCGTTGCTTGCCCATTGGCTTTTGTTTGGAACATACGGCATTGTAACGAGTCGTTAAGTGTTCTATGTATGGCTCGTTCTATGGTTTCTTCGATATTCCGCATAGTTTGCATCCTATTTTTAGGATCTTTTGGAAGAGATCCGTGAATATGTGCCTAGATTTCCAATTGGCCTTTTTAATATCGGGTGGAAAGACGGTATTAGGAGGCTTCGCATTCATGCAGATACTAATATACCTAAGGTAGGTTCATGCCCTCTATTACAAATCAAGGTTACTACTTATAATATATTCAATAAGTCCGTGTCGTTGATGGTGTGCATTGACATCACTACACGCAATTAGGTCCTTGTTCTTCTCGTTTGCCGCTCTTACCAGTGATTTCAATGTACAAGGTCTCAGTGTTATGTGCCATATAAACGGAGGCCAACCAAACACCGTCACCGTCATATCCCCACAGGATTCTTTCGATTCCGTGATGACGAGCTTTTCGGTGCATCCAAGCACATCGGTAAAGGTTGAAACGCTAGTTCCCGCCAGATACTGCTACTGCGCCCGATATTTGGAAGCGACTCGAAAAGAGTAACCGATTGACTTCAAATTTTGTATGTGGTAATATTTGTTTCTATCTCAGGCTAAGATGGGCCATATTGGTCCACTACTTCTAGTTCCTACCGCAAAAGGGGTTACAATTTCGTGAAACATTGCTTCTTTAATAACATCTATACTTCTTATCGAAATCTTTTGAAATTCCATACATAGTATTACTTTTTTACTCGCTATCACCCTGTGAAAAAGTGGCGAAGTTGTCGCATTCCTTTTGGCACCTCCCACACAAATGGACTATATGCACCAAATATTAACAGCTTATAACTTTAATACCAGTACATTCAAATACTTGAAATTTTGCACAGTGTATTGGTTTTATAGTACATACAGGCCCTTGAAAAAGGACGTTATTGTTATGCCCCTTTTGGTACCTCCCATACAAAGGTACGATAAGTTAACATCTTACAACTTTGAGTGCATACAAATACGTAAAATTTTGTACAGTGTAATGTTTTTACAGTACCTACAGTCTGTTGAAAAATGATCATTATTATGTATTTACAGTACCTACAGTCTGTTGAAAAATTATCGTTATTGTCACGTCCCACACAAACGTACCATTTTGTACAAAAAGTTAACAACTTATATCGGGAATCCAATGCATAATATTTTTACGCAGTTTATACAGTCCTGTTAAAAACGCGTATTATCACCAAACCCGTACAAAAGAACCAAGACATATCAAAATTAATTAGCTCAAACTATTAGAACATATACAGTGCATATTTACATTGATCACAAAGTGTGGGTATACCTTAGTCGGTTTACCCGACTGAAATTTCTTATATGTTTCTGTATCGATCTTTATAAAATAGGATACATCAACAATTTTTGAGACAAGAAAGTATTCAACGGAATTCAAAAGAATTCGAATCAGATTAAGATCCACACATATCTATCTCCGATTTGGCATCTAAGTGCTATATAAGTCGTATTTCATTTCTAAGCCTTACGATATTTGTCACGAAGGTCTGACTTAATTGACCGTGGATAAAAACAATGTCAAATTCGAAAGAAATCTGTCCAGATTTATATATTGCTCCCATGTATGTATGTATATGTTCCATCCGTTTTGATGTACTGTAGAGGCGATATTTCATATCAGATCTTTGTAAAAAATTGGCAGAGAAGTTTATTGTAGGAAAAACGAACAATGTCAAGTTTCAAGAAATTCAGTCCGGCCGTATTTTCCATTTGAAAATTTGGTAGTGAAAAGTTATTTGAATGACTTATGAATGATAGATAGTCTAATTGTAATCGTTTAAGATATAGACTAACTATAGATGTGTTTATTCCGCTCAATCAAGGTGGTGTAGAGTATCATATAGTCGACTTTAGCCTTTATAAAAACACATATTTCAATATTAATATCTATACAGGCCTTAAAGCTAAGTTTTGCTAAATTTAATTGAATTTAAATTGTTCAGTACTGAAGAGCCTTATCACTAGTCTCGTAATATTCGAAGTTATTACATATTATGATTAACAAAAAATGAATACATAAAATGGAAAGTGGATATGACGTAAAGTACAGAGCATAAATCAAACTAAAAACCAAATTACGTTAATTACTTTCCAAATTCGGCTGATAAGTGTAAAAAGGTACAAACAACAAACAAATGTTGACCATCACTGTGCTGAGCATGCAGTTCAAGCGACAGCTAATGGTGATAATGAATGTGACACACACTCACACACTTACAAATATGTGATATCTACGCAGCGTTGCCAGATATATTTTTGAAAAAAACTTAAAATTTTCAAAGAAAAAACTTATTTTGCAACAAAAAATCGTATTATTTCTATTTTATACAAAAATCTAGAAATAGTAGCAAATCAATCTTAACTTATTGAAGTGCTTCTTTCGTTGAAACTCTTATTTTAGTTTAGGTTATAAATGGCAAAAAGACAAACAATACAACAAAATATAATTGAATTAAACAATTGACCGTGGTCCATATTTCTCGAATCACGCGGCCCCACAAATTGAAATATAATCGAATCATTATAAAATCTGTTCGAAATAGGTACAATTACAATTAAATCGAAAATAAAATGGTTTCGTGAAGGTTTTTCGTTTTTCTGAAATAATAATATTAATTTTTTACAGAATTTAAAAAAATAACTTATTTATGGAAGGAGCAACATAAAGGTACTACATTCCATTTAAAAAAATTTAAAAATAAGTTTAAACTTATCATCTGGTAACGCTGTATCTACGTCGAAGTACGCTCTGCCATGGACTGCGACGCACGTACTTAGTAAGTATGAGAGCACACATAGTGTGTTCGTGTGTACATACATAAGTGTCAAGTAAATCGGTTGTAGTCATGTGGTAGCCGATCCTCTTAATTCAATTTGTCTCATCATCTGTTTGTCAAAATTACACTTATGTAGATGATCCGAGGCAGTCAGTATCTATCTAAAAGCACACGCATAGATACATAGTACGTAATACGTACTGCATTCACCGATATGTGTACAATGAATTAAGCGTTGTCAAACAGTTTACCGTATATCGTATACTTATGTACTACTGGTACTCTCACAAAATGCGAGGAGCACTGCTGTATGCATTTCGTAGGCGTAGAGTGTTGCTTACTGACAACCACTCGTATGGCGCATAGCATATACGTAAGTATGTACAGACGTGCTCGCTTATGATCATACACACTCTTGTCCTATGTCCTATGCAAGTTTGTAGTGTAGTATATACAAGTACACAACGAATGGGTATATGTACATTAAGGCGGATCTTCAAAACCGCTTTCCCCTCAAAATAATTGTCACGAAAAACAAACAAGGGAAAACAAGTTACCCCGCCCCTAATTTTGTTTCTCTAGTCACAAAGGTGGAGTATCCTAAATTAGGTTCAAATCTGATAACTCAAAGGTGTGACGCAATCGTCCTCAGAATCTGGAAAGCTTTACTTTTTGTTACGATGTAATATATTATGGTTACTATAAAAACATTACACTGGACTGGAATAAAAGTTATAAGAGTTAACTTTTTGTGCACAATGGTCCATTTGTATGGGAGGTACCAAAAGGGACGCGGCAACTTCGTCCATTTTTCTAAACATGATAGCGACTAATAAACTAATACTATATGTGGAATTGATTCTGCCTAGTAGTATATAAGATATGGGATAATCAATATTTCACTAAATGTTTACCCTTCGTGGGGGAGGTACTCGAAGGAGTGGACCAACAGTGTCCATCTTTGACCTTATCCTGAGATAAAAAAAATATCGACACATAACACATATTAAGTCAATTGGTTATGCCTGTCGAAAGTTATCGTGCGCACCACCTAGAAAGACAGACGGACATTGCTAAAATGACTTAAAAAGCCCCAAAACGGATTTCCGCCAAATAATTTTTGGTGTCTCTTAGGTCACTCCATCGAAGTGTTACAGCCGTATTCATAAAAAATCCTAATTATGATTTAAAGTGCACATTAGTTAACAAACACTTTTGACCTAATAAACGATTATTAAAAAATCGTATTCACAAACAGCATTTTAACTAATAAACATTTTAATGACTTCGTCAATGTAATTCTGGCAACACCATCTTTTTCATACACCATTTTCTCTCTTAATGACGCATTAATACGATTATCAATTGTAAGAGTAGTCGAATATATAAATTATTTTAGTGTTTATTTTAAAAACAACTGTATTAATTAAAAAAAATGTATGCTCACTTGTATAATAAATAAAAAACAACACCTAAAGATCAAATAAATGACGAATTCAGATAATTTTTTTTATTACACACTAAAAGGTATTCGAATAACGAATAATATTTAACACATGTTGATTAATTACATATCACTAGTGAATTTTGTACAATTTGCATTTCGTGTGTTGTGATTTTGCAACAATATAATGGTCTTTCGTGAAACAATATAGGAAAAAAGAATGCGAAAATTCATTATTATACCGATTTACAATATGGTGAAAAAGAAGAATGCAGAAATGCATTTTATATACCGATGGACGCAGAATCATTCCCCGAGTCGATTTAGCCATGTCCGTCCGTCTGTGACAATCTAAGTACTGCTCGAAAAAAGGAAACAATCCTTACGAAATTTTTGGGATAAGGAGCAGCTTATGTTGCACAATGCCTTTAACTCTTCCTTAAAAAATACGACTAATCGGTCCACATTTTGATACACCTCCCATTTAGTGGTACATTCCGTTTTGACTTAAACACGTTCCATAAGGCACAGTTACGTATTTTATTCTATTTTTCTTATTTTAACCTAAACATTTCAAGAAAATATGTTCAAAATCAGTCTTATAATTTTTTTTCTTTTAATTAAAAAATTCCATAAAAATGTTTTGAAAATACATACGAAGAAGAAGAAAATGTCACTTTAACAAACGCTTAAAGTAGGGTCGAACCAATATTAAAATTCACCATTTAACAATGGTTTACAAAAGGTGTTTTAGGCTAATAATCGTTTATGAATACAGTTTTAAAAAATTTTGCTTAACAAAGGTTTGTAAAGCTGTTTTAAGTTTTTATGAATACGGCTGTTACAATTTTGGTTGGCAGCATCTGATATATACCCTTGTTCACAATAAGGGGAATAAGAACCGAATTTTGTTTAAATTCTCTTATTTAAAGCAAAAGTGCTATAATTTTTGCATTTATCCATAGATTTTGTTCAAAAAGGCATTGTTTTCTTCGTTCGGTTTCTAGCTTTCAAAATATGGAACAAACGATTTTTTATGGCTTCTTTCATGCCAGCAAAAAACATTTTTTTTTTAAAAAAAATATAATGCTTCACATGAAAGTTTCCTCATTATTTTCTTTTAATTTAACGTGTATCCCGGCATTATCGAGCATATACTTCAAAAATATATATTTCTGCTGAGTTCAAGTTATAGAAAAATGAATCTCTATCGCTATATTTCTATTCTTTATGTACGAGAATATACAGGGTGGCCCAAAATTACCGAAGGGGTTTGAGTTTTTATTTAAGACATAATTATTAATTTTATTTTAAACACTGTATATTAGTGGAGTATATTTTTAATTTAATTATGAAAATTTGTATCTCGCAAGTGGTGACCATTTTCTGCTTCGCATATTCGTGCTCGTTCAATTGTGTACTGTTCCATTTCAAATTCCCCAAGTCTTTTACAAAATACTAAAAGAAAAAAATTATATTAAAAATGTTATAAGGAATTCAAACCCCTTCAGTCATTTTGGGCCAGCCTGTATACAAATGTAGAAAAATTCTTTGTGATAGCATCACTCATGAACTACTGGACCGATTTAAAAAGCGTTTTTTCTTATATAACAGCTTCATAGCCCCAGATGGTCCGTAAAAAATAAAAAATGGTAGATACGCCACTGGATTTATTACCGAAAAGTTCGCGAAAAGTGGGCGTAGTATTATTTAAAAATTTAATATGTCTGAAGCTATTGACCGTAGAAGAACTAAATTTTTATTGTAAGTTATTGGAGTCGTCGGTATTAATAATTTTACCAAAAGTGGGCTTCGAAATATTTAAATTTTGAATATCTCTGAAACTATTTATCGTTGAAGAACGAAATTTGTTTCGTAAACTATTGGAGTCAATAACATAACATTTTCCAAAAGTGCGCGAAATATGATTAGTAGGAAATTTCAGCAAAATTGGACTGGAACAAACATATGGGAGTGTCATTCTATTAGGAAGAAATATCTCAGAAATCGTAGAAGAATAAAATTTAGTTTGTCGGTTGGTAGATTCTACGAAAGTAACTTCACCTGTTTTGGGAGGGTAGCTATGCGTGGTCCCTTCCATACGAAGTAAACAACTATTATCATATACCCAATTGTCTATGATACCCACCTTCTTTAAATTTGGTGTGCGTTCTTATGTTAATGCTCCCTTCTCTACATATCGATACCTACATTCCAAAACAAACAAAACAAATATAATATAATAAAATGTTCGACATAAGCAATACACCGAGGCTTTCCCTCGAGGATGGTATTTCAAGAATTTTGACCACTGGGATTGTTTAAAATTGTATTTCATTTCGTGTTACCATGAAGTGCAAGGAATTTGTGCTTGTGGCATTGAAGAAGAAATGACTAGCAGGGTTAAATGCTATTTTTATACCCTCCACCATAGGATGGGGGGTATTTTCATTTTGCCACTCCGTTTGTAACACCACTAAATATTGGTCTGAGACCCCATAAAGTATATACATATATTATTAATCGTCGTAAAGACAATCCGTGTCCGTCCGTCTGTTGTAATCACGCTACAATCTACAATAATTGAGCTACATGAATGAAATTTGGTATAGATACTTCTTATAGCTGCAGGTAACTTGGGATTGCAAATGGGCAATATCGGTACATTTTTTGATAAAGGCCCATGTATAGCATCTTCCCGATTTGACTTCTTAACGTCAAAGAGTCAACAAATGTTAAATGATCGGGATGAAAATTGGTACCCGGAATTCTTTACACGAAAAACGGTAGTCTTAGGTTAATGTTTTCATATAGCCGCCATACAAAGGTCCCTCTAGATTTGACTTCGTAACGACACAAATACCTGAAATTTCAACGAATAGTGCAGAAATTTGGTATAATTTGTTTATTTGTACCCAATCATTCACATGCGATTTATGGTGGAGAATATGTAGGATTCGGCATGGCCAAACTTAATTCGCCTTAAGAAGCCAATTTTGGGCAGTTTCTGGGAAAATTTTGGCCCGAAAACAGATTTTCCAGCGGCAGCACTGGTAGCTATGCGTGGTCCCTTTAGTTTTTTAAGTAAGAACAAACCTGGCCAAAATCTAATATATATATAACTAGTACATATATAATATATATATGTACTAGGCCGGGTCGATTTGTGGGGAGGCAAAAAAGTCGCCATTGCTCAGTGAATATCGTATTCTAGGGATCAAAATAAGAAACTTTGCCGAAGGAACCATACCTCTAAAACGAATTCTGATGTCCCGGAAAAAATCCCACTTTGACCCATTTAGAGTGCTCCAATCGAGTCCAAATGTATGACCGACCCCCACTCAGTGAAGTGATATGTTCGGAAAAAACTATGAAGATTTTATTTATACCCTACACCACACTGTGGTACAGGATATTATAGCTTGGTGCATTTGTTTGTAACACCCAGAAGGAGAAAAACTAGACCCATCGTTTATTATAACGATCGACTTAGAATCACTTTCTGAGTTGATTTAGCTATTTCCGTCTGTCCGTCTGTCTGTCTGTGCATGTATTCTTGTAATCAAAGTACAGGTCGCAATTATAGTCCGATCTTGACGAAACTTTACACATATCTTTTTTTTGGCCCAAGGACAATCCCTATTGAATTTGGTTAGAATCGGTTCAGATTTAGATATAGCCCCCATATATATGTTGGCCCCGATTTGACATGTAAGCGCTGTAAAAACTTTATTTTATATCCGATCAGTATGAAATTCTGCGGAAAGAAGTTCCTTATTATATGAATGAACACTGTTAAATTTGGAAGATATCGGTTCAGATTTAGATATAGCCCCCATATATACGTTACCCCCGATTTGACATGTAAGCGCTGTAAAAACTGTATTTTTTATCCGATCCGTATGAAATTCGGCAGAAAGAGGTTTCCTATTATATGAATGAATACTTTTAAATTTGGAAGAAATCGGTTCAGATTTAGATATATCCCCATATATATGTTACCCCGATTTGACATGTAAGCGCTGTAAAAATGTTATTTTATATCCGATCAGTGCGAAATTCGACAAAAAGAGGTTTCTTTCTACATGAAGGAATACTGCCAAATTCGGAGAAAAATGGTTCAGATTTAGATATAGCCCCCATATATATGTTACCCCCGATTTGACATGTAAGCGCTGTCGAGACTGTATTTTATATCCGATCATTACGAAATTCGACAGAAAGTTGTTTTTTTATATGAATGTGTATTCAGGGAAAATCGGTTCAGATTTATATATAACCTTCATACATATGTTCCTCCTGATTTGGTATCATAGCGCAACACGCAAAGAAAAAATTCGTTTCTGCGGAACGAAATATTAAACAACTACAATTCTCGTTTAGGATAACTGAAATTTCTTTTGGTCAGAATATGTTTCTGTCACAACAAACGAAATTTCAGTTCCGGCAAACGAGAATCGTAGAATTGGATAATATGTTCCTACCCATTTACTAATTATTCCATATTATTATCGCAATGACCCTTATCGCATTGTTAGGGAGGTGTAGGGTATTATATAGTCGGCTCCGCCCGACTTTCTGCCTTTCCTTAAGGGGTTTTCAATACTGAATGGGATTATTCTAAAAAAGTTAGTAGATCACAACTGGTAGAATGCGCACAAAAAATATCTTTAAATTCAATTTATTTTCAAATTTTGTAGCTCCGCCCAATTAATTTTGAAAGAATGTTGAAGGAATAAACGGGAGCAGGATGTGACACCTCCTGTCTGACAAAATAAATACTTTAGCCATTAGACAGGGATAAACTCTACTCGTTTTACACGCTATTCTGATAAATTATGCCTACCTTCTTCCGCTCCAAATCATTGCAATTAACATCATGTAGGGGGGGGCTACCTTAATGTGATGCACACTTTCGGCACATCGGTTGACATGTGCTACTGACACTTTTGTCCACTGGGATTTCGTACTCGTATCATCGGTCTAGTTCACTACAAGCACATGTACAATAAGTGCGATTGTGGAAAAAGTGTACGTTGCAGTAACCTCAGGAGTAACAACAACTGTGACATGCGTGAGTACGAGAACATACTTAGATAGTGTAGAGCATATTCACTTATAGAGGAGAACACACGCATCATGTACCCCCGGAGATCAACGCCAGGGACGCAATAATACTGCACTTTGAGTGGGTGTGAGTGTATTGTGTGATGAGGGAGTGTGTGTGTTTTTAAGGAAAGAATTGTGGTTGGCACTGAGTAGTGAGTGCTGTTGAAATCAAATGAGCTAATGACCCGTATTATCATACGCACATACATACATACAATAGACTATAGAAGTTGCATATTCATCATACCCGTTGCCCATTAAGTGTAACACAACACTATGAATGCTCACGACAGCAACAGAAACTGCACAGTTTGTTTCACTCAATATCGGTAAGATCTTCGTTGTATGTGTATGTGAGTACAGGGTGACTCAAATCGACTTTGTTTATTTTAAAGATCTTGGAGGGAATATTTGGTGATTGTTGTTTCATTTATTGGATACAATTTCTTCGAATAATTATTTGAAAGTAGTGGGGTTGAAGTGCGAGATGATTTGTTTATAATTTATATCGTAGCATATTTTCTGTACATACCCATACAATTGATCATTTCTGGCGTCTATAAACTAAACAACCCTGCCGACTTCACTCATTTAGTCCAAATCGTTTTCACATTCAGGATTACTTCAAGGTATAGTGCGCAGTGCAATAACACAAGTTCTATACACTTTTACATGCGCCGAAACCATTTCTTAAAGTATTTTTCGATGTTTTGAGCTCTCATAAAGTTACATGGTTGAGTCGATGTGTAGGAGCAAGCATTGCCGTGGTAGAGATTTATTCGCATTAGAGGAATTGCCGAAAAATGGCCAGGTTAAAAACCGTAAAGATATACTAAAGTCCTTATTGTTGTGACTCACACATTCCAGTGGCACACCCCTGGAACCCCCTGGGGAGTTCCCCATAAAACATTTAAAAAAACGACCAAAAAAAATTTTTTTTGATTCCATATATTTTTTATTTGAACCCATATATTTGACCCTACGGGTCACAAGTCGGGATATCGGAATTCGTTTTAGAGATATGGTTCATCAAAAAAATTAGAAAAAAAAATTTTGAGTCCATATATTTTTTATTTGAAGCCACATATTTGACCCTATGGGTCAAAAGTCGAGACATCAGAATTCGTTTTAGAAGTATGGTTCCTCGGGCAAAGTTTCTTATTTTGATCCCTAGAATACGATTTTCCTTGTCACTTGGACGATTTTTAAATCAACCCGCCCTAATGTATATGATGCTATATCTAAATCTGAAACAGGCGAACATATGCTGCGAAGTTTTCCGTGCACAAACAGCATTTGCAGTATTTGTTTCGTCACATTCACCCATATGTTTGACTGCTACTTACTTTCAGGCTCATAGATCCATGATACGTCACCTGTAACGATCTTATAAACGTTTTGTGATGCACAGCCATTTTATTTCTGACACGAGCATCCTTTTCATCTTTTTAGACTATGTGAGACCCAACAAGAACACATTTTTTCCACAGCTAAATGTTGATGGGAAGATTATATAGAAGAAAGAGTTACCAAGGCGTTTGTCGTTGTGCAGAAGAGCTATAGGTTCAAAATGGGGACTACGTCCAAATATTATTCACTGGCTTTGCATGAGCGCGATTATACCAATAATAAGCTACGGCTCTGTAGTGTGGTAGACATCAATGTCTAGACATTTGAAACCGCACTAACAAGAGCTTTGGGGACTATACTGCACACCCAACCAATAGACAACTGTGTATAGTATGAGGCAGACCTCACAGCAAGACGTCTACAGGTGATGGACGAATGGATACACCGAGACTACAAGAAGATATTAGAATATCTAGTTGATCAGATGGGTCCAAGCTAGGAGGAAAAACAGGGGTGGGACTTTTTATTGAGAAACTTTTACTTCCGCCTCCCAAACCGTAACACTGTAATCAAGAGGAAGATCGAGCAATCACGGAGTGTGTGAACTGGCTGAGTAATACCACAAAGCCTAAATATGCCAACATCTTAAATGGCGATCAAGGCAATAACGTCGTAAAGGATCAAATCCAGAACTGTGTTGAACTATAAATGATAAGTCAGACCATGGGAAATTGCGTATCTTATGAGTACCAGGGCAGATCGGAGCGATTGGAAATGAACGGGAATACGGTTTGGACTCAAAGGGTAGATAACTTCGAGCAAATAAAATTGGAAACCTTTCGAAGCCACAAAGGATAAGTTGAAGCACTCGGCACTGATGGCTTACAAATTGTGTTAGGAATTGCATAGCTATAGTGGAGTGATTCAATAAGAAGAAAACAAGTACAGGGTCCTCCAAATAACTTTTTTTTTGAAAACATCGCGCAAAACATCGAGTGTATCTTCGGCTGTGTGGCACGTAGCGCCGTCCTGTTGAAACCAAATGTTGCCAATATCCTCCTCTTCAATTTTTGTGAACAAAAATTCGTTCAACATGGCCTGATAACAATCGACATTGACTGTAACGGCCACTGCTTGCTCATGGCCCAATTATGCCTCCAAACATTGACTCGTTTTGGGTGTATCGGCTTTTCAATGTATGCGTGCGGGGTTTCTGTGCCCCAAATGCGACAATTTTGCTTGTTTACATACCCGCCAAGGTCAAAATGAGCTTCATCTGAAAAGATTATTTTTTGGCAAAATCGGCATCTTCTGTAAGTCGATCACTCCCAGCGTTGTTCAGCGTTGTTCAACCATATTCGTTCAGCGGAAGGATAAACCTAAGTATCTGTCAAATCAGACATGAGCTAAGTGTTACCATTCACGAAATAAGCACTAGTTGAAAAAAGGCTAGATGGCGGACCCTATAGTTTTCTGAAACTAAACAATATAGAGTGAGATGATGAGTGTTTTAATCGGACACTCAAGCTTGCAAGCACCTTTGCATCGCATAGGAATAGCAGATAACCACGATTGCAGGGCATCGAAACGATGGAACATTTTCGATGCCAATGCTCAGCTTTCACACAATAAAGATCCCGATATTTCGGATCCGACATTATGCCAGACTTGACTCATCTGGTCATATATGACTGGCAGATACTGAGAAATTTCGCGTCTAGTACAGATTTTATGTCATATCTAGGATTAGGGACCGTTAAGTCCAAGAGATATTTTTGTTTTATTGAAATCAAAATAATAAGCCTTTTTTGCTCAAAAATTATTTGTATATAAGCTGTTTTCTTTCACGAAGTGTTGCATAAAAAATATAAAATATAGGGTTAAATATTTATTTTGTATGAAAAATATAATATGAACCAAATTGTCCACCTAACTTAAATATTGATGCAATATTTTATGTATGCTGGCGGAAATAATAACTAACCTAAGGATGCCTAAATCTCACAATATGTAATACGACCATCGTACATTACCAGTTTTTGTCAAAGCTACAATATTTTCTGGTTCAAAAGCTGATCTTGGACGCCCTTCACGAAATTCATCCTTGAGTGGAGTGCAACCGCGATAAAATTCAAACGGTGGCTAAGGATGTGCTTCGTCGTCAAAAGTGGAAGAAAGTTTATTACACATTGCAGCCTACACCTAAACTTTGTTCCACATGTTTGCCTTATTTTACTATTAAACTATTGTTTTCCAATATAACCTGTCTTGGCTGGACTTGACTCTAGAAACCCATGCATGGAATGTAAGTATGGGGGCCACAGTCGAGTCTAGAATTACCGAGGAGCAGATACATAACATGTACACACGTTCAAGGTACTCACTTCTGATCACTTCGAAATTCTCTCACATCTAATGGCAATAGGGGTATAGCTTTGGCTGTGAATAAGGATGCCACCACAAGGTTTATGAGTGATCGAAATAGCTCGCCATATCTCACAATCGTATCACCTGGTAGTCGTCCTTTCCCAGGGTTCAGACCACATCTCTACAGATATACCATCCAAATTCATTATGCTTTTCTCAATCAGCGAAAACTTTACTGGTAATTCAGACAATTCGATAACCACCGCTTCAATGAACTTCCCATACCCTCAGATTTATGCGTTGTTGAGGAGAAATTCCGGGACATTATTAATGCAGCAGCCGCTCGCTATATTTCAAAATTCCCAGTAGATGCAGCGGGACCAGCAGACGAGCACGTTTCAATCTTGGTGACCCTATAATCAGAGAATTTGAAATTAGTAGAATGTTCAGCCAGTAAAAGTGGAATAAATGACTGGTTATTTGCAACAATGCAATGTGGAAAGGTGCTCTCGTAAGGGGGGGACGAACCTGAATGGACATTTTGCGATAACCAATCATCAAAATGATTTCCAAAAGCAGTATAGTAAGATTACTTTCTTACAAGCCATAGCCACACATAGTAGTCAAGGTCTTAACCAGAACGTTGATAAAGATTATAAAATTAATAAGAAAATGCAATTACTCTGTCTTATAATTTTATTTAAAAAGGACAGTTTCGAATATTCTGCAACGTTTTCTCATATCCTCTAAGAATACAATTCGTCATTCGACTTTTGGGTTTCCCCGTCGGTATGAAAAGTATAAAGTACACTGCACAAAATATATACTTCAAGTAATATACTCAATATGAAATAAAATGTATACAGTTTAAGTATGAAATGATTTTACTTTGCAATTTTGTGTGTCTTTGGCTCGACATCAATGACACAATGCCCTTAATATTAGCAAACATTTTTTTCCGTGTATGTAGTATCATTTGCTTGTCGTTGCATTATTTCCGTTAATCATATGTTGAGGTAGGTAATGCTGCCAATTGGAACCAACCAACCCACAAAAAAAATATTGATAAGGCGGCGACCGAAAGCGGAACAGTGGCTGGTTATTGAAGTAACGCTGACTGACTGCCTCCGGGTGTCCCCTGACGTCCTCCTGGTGCACCCTCGCCATTTGCCGTCTGTCAACAACGATACAACCCAACCATGTCTAAATCCGGGGTTGATTTTCCATAAACTGTATTTTGGTGGAGTTATTTATTTGGATTGTGAATTTATTATTTTTTTGCTTGTCAAGACTCCCTCCACATATGTAGGTTTGGATGTGTATATATAAACATGTATGTGGACGTACGTATGTTTTGTATATACATATTCCACAAACATACATATTGGAGTACAACAAATAAGTTGTATCAATTATGTTCAAAAAGTAAAAAAATACACAAAACTTGACGAGAGGAGGCAAAGAATGAGGGATAGAAATAAAATCCATGAAGAAGAGAGAAAACCATAAAGTGTTCAAGTTTTCATTATTTATTTACTTAGTTTCGGGCAAAAACGATTTTGGAATATAAATGAATTTCTTTTTAAAAAGAAAACATTTTTCAAAAGTCTCCCTCTTATTTTGGGGTCGGGATCTGGCTCTGTTTGTATGCCCTGCGTCTCTCCCAGTGGCGTTGTCGTCTTCACATGTGTCAGAAGTTGTGCGTGCACCGAAACACCACCGTCAACCGTCGTCGGTCGGTTGTTGCTTGTGGCCGCACTCACTTTTGGATGCATGCACAGCGCCTGCTGAAGTGTGGTGGGCGCCGTTGTGACTTTTGGATATGGCCCATTCCACGATAATATTCGGGGTTGTATTTTTCTACACACATGCATCCATCAAGTACGAGCAAACGTCCGCTGTTTCCCATGCGAACGTCTAAACGTACCATTTAAGTTAAAAATAATTGGTTAAAACGGAGCATGTCGATATACCTTTATATTTGAGGTTTGTCAGAGATCCAAATTCTAAAATTACCTCTAAAATCATTTATATTGAAATAGTCATGTTGATCGATATTGTGATTTCTACTTTAGTTTGCGATGTCGCGACCACTAACATAATCGCACGGAAGAAATTTCGGAAATCTTGCAGTCATCCAAACGATGTTTAGATCGATTCAGTAATACGTCGAGCGCTCCGAACTCGGCGTATAGTTTCTATTCTGTACATTGCCAAAACTAGTCCATCACTGTCCAAACATTGTTCTTCTACGATCATTAGTTCCCAAGATATTATTTATTTAAATTGTATACTATGCTCACTTCTGCCACGCCTACTAATTCGATCAATCCCATTTTTATCCCCTCACATTAGAGAGGAGGGTATGTATCATTTGCTACGAGCCATACGTGTAACACATCGAAGGAGTGATCTATGACACCACGTATGTTTGGCGGAAATTCGATTTGTGTCATTTTGAGTCATTTGAGCAATGTCCGTCCTTCTGTCTGCCTGTGAGTTTGTCTGCTGGCTGGTGCGCACGATAACTCTCGGAAGGATTGACTTCGAATATATGTGTGTATGCGGTAATATTTTTCTCTATCTCCGGCTAAGTTCGAAAATGGGCCCTATTGGTCCACTCCTTCTAATACCTCCCACACAAAGGGTTAACTTTTAGCGCAATGTTGATTTATTAATACCTTCTATACCACTTGCTCGAATCTTCTGAAATTCCACACATAGTATTACTTTATTAGTCGCTAACACGTCAAGAAAAATGGGCGAAGTTTCCGCTCCCCTATGGTACCTCCCACACAAATGGAGCATTTTGCACCAAAAGTTATCTGATTATAGCTTTAATACCAAGGCATAAAAATATTTACAATTTTGTACAGTGTAATGCGTCCAGAGAAAATTTGGCGTTATTGTCACGCCCCTTTTGGTACCTCCCACACAAATGGACTATTTTGCACGAAAACTTAAGAGCTTTCAACTTCAATACCGGTACATACTTTAAACTTATTAAATGAAATTTAAATTTATAATAATTTCATTAAAACAAAAAATTAATAAATTTACGAATTTTTTTTGGTGCTCAAGGTGAGGGGTTCGTAAGTCGGTTTACCCGACTGAACTTTCTTACTTTTAGCAAAGTTATTTGTACTAAATCCACCATGTCTTATGTTCCTAATTATATTTTGCAATGATCGATAGTTTCTGAGATATTCAAGTTTAAAATGCCACGACCACATTTTAATCGTTGTAAATGTATGTACAGGGTGGCCCAAAATGACGACAATTTTTTTTGTTTTTTTCATTATTTTGTAGAATTTATTATTTAGGGAATTTAAAATGGAACAATATACAACTTACGAGATATAATTTTTCATAATTATATTCTCCATTGATATCAAAATACAAAATCGAACGATTTTCTTCAAATTTGGGATAAACTTTTGAATTGCAACGCACGTATAATAAAATCTCTACAAATAAAAATCTATCCGATTTTCATGAAATTTGGCAGAGGTCATTACTATATCATATACATTAGGCCGGGTCGATTTGTGGGGAGGCCATTGTCGCCATTGCTCAGTGAAAATCGTATTCTAGGGATCAAAATAAGAAACTTTGCCGAAGGAACCATACCTCTAAAACGAATTCTGATTTCAATTTCACAAAATTAAAAAAAAAACGGTTATAAATCATGTTTGTGTGAATTAATGTATGCATTATTATGTTTGGGTATAATCCAGAAATCCAAGTTTTTCTAACCAAAAAAATTTTCATTTATTTAGATTTGTGATTCTCCTGTAAAATTTTCAAAATTGATGATTGACCTTTTTTCGTTTCTAATGACGATATGTATTTTTCAAAAAAAAAAAGCTTTCTTCGTAGAGAAATCAGCAATGTAAATAGTGTATAGCAGTGTGTTTACAAAATCAAAGGATGGGTACAAATTAAACTAACGCTTTTTATTTCAAATTTGTCTTATAGTTTATAAAGTGAAAACTAATTCTAAAAGTAATAAAGGGTGGGGCATTTAAATTTGAACTACCGATTACATTGACTTGTGATTTGAGCCCTTTGGATTTTTTTCTGTGGGGAGCCATTAAGGATAAATGTTACGCAAAGCATTCAGAGACAATTGAAGCGTTGAAACATGAAATCGAAGTTGCCATTGAAGAGAATCGACCAGAAACAATCGAAAATGTACTGAAAAATTGTGTTGATCGGATAAGGTACTGCCGATCCAGTCGTGGTTGTCATATGAATGATATTGTGTTCCATTATTAAATGTCAAAGTTCAACATTTCCAATAAAACAAGAAATTTGAAAAAATTGTCATTACATTTTTTAAAGCCGATTCAAATTTAAAATTGTAAACGGCCTACCCTGTAATTTCTTCATTTTTTAATAGTTTAAGAACCCGAAAAGTCGAATAAACTGACATGTAAAAATCGACGGTTAGAGTTATTCGAAAATGCAGAAATACCGAAAACTTATATGTGGTTACAAGAAACAGATTAACCGGTACGGTTTTTAAAGGAAACCGATTAACCGGTGCGATTTTTTATCAACCTAGAAGTGAAATATTGAACCCTCCTTCACTAACATTTTAAACCTTATTGAAGAAAAATCTTAAAACTATTTAACAGTGGGACGTGATTCGTAATCCGGTCTCCACAACAGTTTTTATTTCGGTAGGAAAAGGGAAACAGTTAAAGGGATCGTTTTTCTTTTTCTCCTATTTATAAAATGCATCGCATTTCGTATTCCAGTCTCCACGACGTATATTCTTTGTTAGGTTTGAAAGAAAAAGCAGTTAACCCTACATGACATCTGCAGTAGCCACTGGCGCCTTATCATCCAGTTTGCCTTGGTTTCCACACGCATTAGATAAACTTTATACTTTTATGCTAATGATCGGTCTACTTCGGAATGCATTGTGGAAAAGAGTGGCCTTCATTCAGTCTTCAGTAGTGTCTTAAGCCAAAAAAAACGTCTGAGGAAGAGCCACTGAATGACAGATATTAGGCACGTCATTGTTTGTCTTTTCCAAAACGTTATCTGATGTGATATGAATAAGCGAGTCGGCAAAGCCAAATCTGGTCGGACAGCATGAGGGACTCCCAATGCAATCCAAATACGGCATTTGTAAACACTTCACGGATTATAACTAACAACTTTCCACTTGGATGGTTAAGATTGATTTATTGTTAATCAAGTTAATTTCATTTTTAAAAGTTCAAAACTAAAAATCACATTTAGTGGAAACCGTTGTATCCAATGTGATGTTTAATACTAAAAAAATATGTAAATCGTGTAAGCCTAATAATAATCACGTAAATGCATATAATTTAAATTTGCTTTTTAATTCGAGAAAATGTACTTATAATATCTTGACATACAGCTATAGATTCAATTCAATTTTCATTCATTTTTTTTTTAAATGAAACCTTACATTATATTTGGGATTCACAGCCTAATATCTTAGAAAGGGTTTGAAACAAAATTCATTCTATTTGTATTTTATCCGCTGGTTCCCACGTTATCATATGGGTTGCATTTCTGCGTTTTAATTTAATTTAGTTGGAAGTATGGTGGTTGCCGTATATATACTCACATTAATTTTTAAATTAATGAAAAACTCCATAATTCCATTCACAACTTAAGATAGAACATAATTGCTTTCTTAAAAACTCGTAAAATTTTTAAAAATAGTAGAATAAAACTGTCCTCATTCGAAGACCGGCACGCATTTTAGCTTAGGATTGTTTTTGATTGATTTTATTAAACCAAATGATCTCGCACTTTTGGAGTCAACTATAAAATTCAAAAGGCATTTGGTGAGTTTTAATAACCTGATTTCAATGAAATTCAAAACATTTAAAAATGATATTAATAAATAAATGAGTGTATGTTTCTGCGAAAAAGTAGCCTTCTTAGCAAACCGCTAATTTATTTTGTTCTAAAACTGTAGCTAAATCCTATTAATAGTATAAAATTATTTGTTTGTTTGTCAACCAATTTTCTTGAAACTTGGTGAACAGATAGACAAATACCCGTAAATGAAAAGTGTACTTTGATTTTCGATTTTGTGCCAAGTTATTTTCGACCACTTGACCGCCGAAGCTCCCGGTTCCTTAAGAGCTAGGAATCCAAAACTGTAATGTACGTACTGACCTCATGGGAGATGCGAAAACAATTATTCGATACCGATAAGAGGTCAAACCGAACAAATAACCGATTGTTGATCTTCTAGTCGAAATGGAAAGTCGACTTTTAGACATTTTCAGAAACAAAAAGTCGACTTAAGATTTCACTTTTTTTGTGCTAAACGTCGATTAAACCATACAACGAAAGTCGACTTATATATACCCTATAATATATTATATACAAATTCGAAGGTATACATTATGTAGGTTCAAATACATAATTAATATCAAAAAAAAAATTATAGCGAAATATTAAAATCCAACAGTATTTTTGTTCTCTTGAAAAATTGGGGGTTTCAATAAAGCAGCTTTTGGGTATAAACCAGACGATTTAGACAGTCCGTCTGTTGTCATCACTCTACAAGTTACAATACTTGAATTAGATGACAGAATCTTGGTACAGAGGCTTCTATTAGCTGTAAGTAACCTGGAATTAAAACCAGTAAGGAAAGGCTAAAGTCGGGCGGGGCCGACTATATAATACCCTACCCCACTCTCGTAATATTGAATAACTCTTATATATAAATTTTGTAATTCATGTATAAATTGTTTACATAAATTTACTTTTGGGACATTTTATACCTAAATAATACCCTGTACCACAGTGTGGTGTAGGGTATAAAAACGATTGGATCTAAAGAGCCAAATCGGATGAAACATACATATGTGAGCTATAGCTAAATCTTTACCGATTTTCTTCAAATTCGGCAATGTTGGTTCATGGATCAAGAAACTCTACCATTCTAGATTTTAAAACGATTGGATGTAAAATATAGCTTCTATAGAACTAAAGGACCAAATCGGACGAAACATATATATGGGAGCTATAGCTAAATCTTAACCGATTTTCTTCAAATTCGGTAGTGTCGGTTCATGGATGAAGAAATACTACCATTCTAAATTTCAAAATAATGATTGGATTTAAAATACAGCTTCTACAGGACTAAAGAGCAAAATCGGACGAAACATATACATATATGGGAGCTATAGTTAAATCTTAACCGATTTTCTTTAAATTCGGCAATGTTGGTTCATGGATCAAGAAACTCTACCATTCTAAATTTCAAAACGATTGGATGTAAAATACATCTTCTATAGAACTAAAGGGCCAAATCGGACGAAACATATATATGGGAGCTATAGCTAAATCTTAACCGATTTTTTTCAAATTCGGTAGTGTTGGTTCATGGATCAAGAAACTCTACTATTCTGAATTTCAAAATGATTGGATGTAAAATACAGCTTCTACAGGACTAAGGAGCAAAATCGGACGAAACATATATATGGGAGCTATAGCTAAATCTTAACCGATTTTCTTCAAATTCGGTAGAGTTGGTTCATGGATCAAGAAACTCTACGATTCTAAATTTCAAAACGATTGGATGTAAAATACAGCTTCTATAGGACTAAAGGGCGAAATATATATAGGGGGGTTTTATATCGGAGTGAAATTGCGACCTGTAGTCGACGAACAACTTTACATGGACAGACGGACGGACAGACATGGTTAAATCGACTCGGCTAGTGATTCTGAGTCGATCGGTATACTTTAAGGTGGGTCTAGCTGTGTTATTTTCAGGTGTTACAAACATGTGCCGTGAAACAAACTTATAATACCCTGTACCACAGTGTGGTATAGGGTATAATAAGCGCATTAAAGCAAAAGATAATGCTGCTTATGACATTTTTAGCAATAAATTATAACACGATATCTAGGAAATATTTAAACTGAAATTCGAAAAAGTCAGAAAAATTTTAAAAAAAAATTTTTTAAATTTTTTTATTTAAAAATTTTTAAATAAAATATATTTGAAAGAATTCTTAAACAATGTCTTTTTTTGCATGTAAACACATATTTTATTGGTGAAAGTCGGTTCGGAAATATATTTTGTTCTAATATATTAATAAATGCGTTCCAAGCAAAATATATTGATTTTCAAATTCAAAAATTTATTTGTTAACAAATATTATAATATTTAAAAATTTTGGTTCCAAATATATTTTCTTTCAATTCAAACATGTCAAATATGGTGATTTATTCGCCTCCGTGTACATGTTTTAATCTTAAAATCTTATCGTAGGTAAATTTTTTTATGGTTTTTATATATGATCGATATATAACGGGTAACGGACTATATATTATGTTACTCAGAGCGAGTCGAAATCTGTATATTTCGAAATATTTCCGACCAATAACATTAACACTTTAATAAAATGCATTTGTTTGCAGTACTGTGTCAGTTATTACAGCAACATTTCTGCAGTAACAGCAGTTTTTTGCAAGTTTCCAATAGTGAAAACACTGCTGAAAAGTTGGCGGAGTTAGAACGACGTACTTATGTACATACTATCGATCAGGACTGTGGATTTGGAGTAAATGGCTTGAGTCGTCGTATGGAGGCGACCAAATATTTTTCGGATATATGTATCTACAAAAGACTAACATTTTCATCATCAAAAATGATTTATTTTTGAACAAAACAAAAGCACAAAAAATTAAAGACAACTGATACATTATTTCATTGTAAAGTGTAACCTTTGATGAAAGAAGAAAGTCGTATTCGAAAAGTTATTGTCATTTGAGCAAATCTTCTACTGTCAAATTTCTTTCATCCTTTAAGATTTAAAAATCCTCTCATAGGTCCAAGTATTGAAGCAATTGGCAAAATTCTAGAAAAAGTTGTAGGTTTTTCAATTTTAAATTTTTTAATACTTTTACAAATGAAACCAGACATCGGATTCGAAATATAAAAAATCTGTGGAAGAAGCGTTAGTTAAACTCTACTTCCACTATGAGATAATCTACTACGAAATCTAGTCGACTTGAGAAAGAAAGACTTGTTCTGCATTTCATTTCAATGGGTAAAAGGATATTCGTTGCCTACTGATAAAGACACTTGACTAGATTTCGTGAAAGATTATCTCTATTGAAAAGTTAAATTGCAAATTTACTAACATTTGTTAAAAGAATTTTTAACGTTTTATATCGATTAATATCTTCCGGTGTCTGAGTTGGAGCCGAGTCGTTTAAAAAGTGGACTCCAGAGCTAGTTTAGTCTTGTCTGGCTGGCTTGGACGATCAATGTTTTTTTTTCGAGCCATTAGAGCAAATTTATCGAATGGGACATTTAATAAAAAAAATGGGTGGAAGTTAAGCGCTTAAAATTAATAAATAAATGTGTTTTTTTACCGTTAGATAACTAAGAAAATATGTCCCATTTGTGTATCAAAACATTTGAATTTTAAATCTTGTGGTTAGGAATAAACAATCAAAAAAACCGCTGCTGTGAAATTTTCTATTTGTCACTTCCAATAGATTTGCGTTCATGGATACAAATAACAAATAATCTCCTGAAACACCAGGTTTTTCTTGCCGAAAGAGCTAAATTGGCAAATATACACGGGGAAAATGGAAATTTTGTAGATATGTTTGAATTGAAAGAAACAACATTTTTAAATATTATATATTTGTGAAGAAATATTTTTTTTTTTTGAAAATCAAGAAATTTTGTTTGGAACGCATATATTTATACATTAGAACACAACGTATTTGCGCACAGACTTTCACAAATAAAATATGTGTTTCTAAACAAACAAAGTTATTGTGTAAGAATTTTTCCTACATACTAAAACTCGAATAGCTTCAAATTTAGGTCATTTTGCTAAATATCGTCTATGCACTGGACAAAACTGGATTTTCTCATATGTTTGAATCGAAGGATAATATGTTTGGAACACAAATTTTTAAATATTAACAGTGCAACTATACACGGAGGAAAATCGTAATTTTTGATATGTTTGAATGCAAAGAAAATATACTCGAAAACGATTTTTTTAAATATTATATATTTATTAACAAATAAATTTTATTTGAAAATCAAGAAATTTTGTTTGGAACGCATATAATAATATATTAGAACATAATTTATTTGCAAACTGAATTTCACAAATAAAATATCTGTTTACACACAAACAAAGTTATTGTTTAAGAAGTTTTCCGAATATATTTTATTTAAAAAGTTTTTTAAAACTTTGTTGACTTATTCGAATTTTAATTAGTTTTTCCAAGTTTTCGTGTTAAACTTTATAGCTAAAAATGTCTTAAATTTATAAATATTCCAATCCATCACTCATTGTCAATCCATCAATGCAAATTAAATTTACGAAAGATTATTCGATTTAAGTTTAAATTAAATTTTACAAACATAGAAAAAATTTTATAAAAATTGTTCTTTGAACATCCGAAAAACTGAAAACTTGTCTTTAAGTTAAGGCATTAATACATTGCCAAAATAAATAATTACCAATTAAACTTTGTTTCGGAAATACTATAAGTAATTCCAAATAAAAAATATTTGAATGGAAACATATTTTTGTTTAGAACAATATCATCCCCAACATATAATAGTTGTGTGTGTCAAATATTATATATTTGTAGTGTACCGTAAACATATGTATATTTCAAGCCGAATATGTTTGGGGCAATATACTACAGAAGGGATTTTTATTCAGCGTGTACATATACATCAACAATGTATCATTTCAATTATAAAGGAATTTTACGATCATTTAAAATTTCTGGAAAAACTAACTTTAAATTATTGAAAAACACAAAACTTTTCTTAATTAATTGATATATTTTCTGAATACTTAAATGTCCTTCTTAAAATTTTTAACAAAGTTGTTTTCATAAACTGAAAACAACAATAACGATCTTGAGCCTGAGTACAAAAACAAAATATGTACTATGAAAGCAGATCGAATAAAACAAAAAACAAGTAAGAAAGTTTCAGTCGGGTAAACCGACTAAGGTATACCCTCACTTTGTGAGTAATGTAATATATAACATTACACCAATAAATCTGTCAATTTGTGTGGGAGGTACCAGAAGGAGTTTTCCAAATACACATATTTTTCGGTAAACAGTACATTCTTAAATACATTGCATTGTGCTGAACTATAAGCGTTTGTGTGCACTGGTATATTAAAGTTACGAGCTATGTAATTTTGGTATGATTTGGTCATTTTGTGTGGGAGGTACAAAAAGGGGCGGGGTGATAACGCCCACTTTTTACAGGACTATAGGCACTACAACAGCATTACACTGTACAAAATTTCAAGTATTTGTATGCACTGGTATTAAAGTTACAAGCCGTTTACTTTGGTACGAAACGGGCCATTTGTGTGGGCGGTACCAAAAGGGGCTGTACAATGATGCCCATTTTTTACCGGACTATAGGCGCTACAAAAACATTATACTGTAGAAAATTTCAAGCATTTTTATGCACTTGTATAAAAGTTATAAGCAGTTAAATTTTGATGCAAAATGGTCCATTTGTGTGGGAGGTACCAAAAGGGGCATGCCAACTTCACCCATTTTTCTCGAGTTAATAGCGACTAATATACTAATATAATGTGCAGAATTTCAAAAGATTCGAATAAGTACTATAGAAGTTATTAAAGAATCAATATTTCACTAAATTTTAACCCTTTGTGTGGGAGGTACCAGAAGGAGTAGACCAATATGGCCCATCTTCGAACTCATCCGGAGATAGATCAAAATATTACCACATACCAAATTTGAAGTCAATCGGTTACTCCTTTCGAGAGTTATCGTGCGCACCAGCCAGCAGACAGACAGACAGACAGACAGACAGACAGACAGACAGACAGACAGACAGACAGACAGACGGACGGACATTGTTCATTCGACTTAAAATGACCCAAAACGGATTTCCTCCGAACATACTTAGGGTCTTAGATCACTCCTTCGATGTGTTACACTTTTTTCCGTAGCAAATGATATATACCCTCGTCACACTAAAGTGAGGGTATAAAAACACAAAAACAAGGAGTAAATATTTGTTTCGTAAATAATAGTCCAAAAACATTAAAACGGAAACAAAGATTTGTTTAGAAAAACATATTCCCAAATATATAATATTTGTATGTGCCAAATATAAAATATTTGGAGTGTACCCTAAACATTTATATATTTCAAGCAGAATATTTTTGGGACAATATACTACAGAAGCGATGTTTTTTCAGCGTGTGGGTTATCTGCAAAATTTCTACAACATTGTACTTGAGAATTATGTAGATTCATTATAATAATGGTGTTACAAGCTGAAAAAAATCGCTTCTGTAGTATATTGTCCTAAACACATTCTGCTCGAAATATACAAATGTTTAGGGTACACTTTAAATGTAATATATGGGACTTTCTCAAGTGTCACAGGCCAAAAATTAGATCATTCTCAAATTCTCAGAAAATGTTGCCCTAGTATGTGGGAGAAATGACCCACAATAGTAAACAAATTAAATGAAAATTGGAGGCAGGGGGCGAGGTCAAAGTTCAGAAAAATCTATTTTTGTCTCTGTAATGGGATTTTCAAGTTAATTTTAATGCTACAATGCATAAGACATTCAAAATAGAAAATATCGTTTCTTCGGCGCACTTTTCATAAGAAATACAAATTTTATTTTGAATTTTTTTTTTGTCACTTTTCGCGGAAACAAAAATATAAATTGCGATATCTCAAAATCGATCTAATTTTTTTTTCTTAAAATTTTTATAAAAAAATGTTCCATATGTACTCTACCGACGGTGTAAATTTTGGAGTGGTGACGACATCAGGGCTGCGGAGTCGAGCCAAAACTACTCGACTCCGACTCCGACTCCCGGAGTCGAATTTTAGAATCATCCGACTCCAGCTCTGACTCCGGCAGTTAAGAACATAAATTTCTGAAATTATATTTCTACTTAGACGTGAGTTCATGTTTTTGAAAAAAAGATATAGCTTTTTTAACAAAAAACAGGAAATTGGTATTCAATACCAGTAATTAAATAAAATTGTATTATTTATTTATTGATGCTTTACTTGTAAGCTAGGTTTAGGTTTTTCAATAAATCCTAAAACCTAAAACCTAAACCTAAACCTTGTAAGCTGCAACTAATATGAAAATTCTTTCAACGTGAAATCATGATAAAATTTTCATCAATAACTGCCTGTTTTAATATACCGCAATTTTTTTAAATTATTTTCGCTTCAAGCAACCATTTCATTCGTTAGTTATTATACCCTACACCACACTATGTAACAGGAGGTTTTAATGTTCGTTAAGTACAGGTCGAAATTTCACTACGATCGTGCTAAAATATGGCAATAAGGACTCTTTCACACTAGGGATTTAACCTATTGGAATTGGTCAAAATCGACTTAGATCGAAATTGCCCCAATATATAAATGTTTCTATAGAAAATTCTGTTTAGATTCAGATTTATAAGGTCAATATCTCATATTTATATTTACAATATCTGAGCTTATTCTGCTCTAACAATTGTTTGTACTCGCTTAATAATATCGTTTAGTCTTGCAAAAATACTTATTTTGTTAGCTAAATATAATCAGAGCATACCTAAAACTGTTAAACATAAATAACTCGATATGTTTGGTTAACTTTATAGATATTTGTGGCATACAAAAAAGGTTAAAAAAGCTTCGAATATTTTATCCTTCTTTTGTATCACAATTGTTTTCCCAAACATTTTTGAGTGCAAAAGTTCTATCACATAAATGGTACATTTTGCACAATCCATCTCGGAGTCGACCATAATTTTTCGACTCCGGACTCCGGGCAAATCTCCCAAACTCCGACTCCACAGCCCTGAACGACATAGGTTCAGAAGTTACATTATAATAACTGAAAATCTTCACAAAATTCCAAAGTTGTTCTACACAAATCTTTGTTTCAGTCCTAATATTTTTTATTTGGACTATTATTTACGAAATAAATATTAACATTATAGTATTTAGAAAATATATCAATACCTTAACTTTAAGACAAGTTTTGTGTTTTTCAGTAATTCGACGGTATTTTTTCGGAAATTTTAATATTTCAGAAAATTAGTTTGCAATTTTGTTGATTTTCCAATAAAATTTATTTGCTTAGAAATAGGTTATAATATTTAAAAATTGGTGTTCCAAATATATATTTTTGTAAATTTTTTGTAAAAGGAGATTTCTGAAGAACTCTATCACAATTCCAGCCGCAATTGAAAAATTATGTTGAGTTTTTCGATTATGGAATTACGGTAAACATAATTTTAAGTATGTTTGTAACATAGATGGAAAAAGTGGTACAATTGTACCATTTCTGGTGCAATTCGATTTTGGCTGGTACGTTGGTACACAAATGAAGATTTTGGTACAATTTAATTTTTATTAAATTGTGTGGCGGTACACTTTGCCAGATTTTGGTACAAATGTATATCTCCTCTAAATGTGTATAAAATATTCCTATCGCCACACGCTGAAAAAAAATCGCTTCTGTAGTATATTGTCTCAAACATATTCGGCTTGAAACATATATATGTTTAGGGTACACTCTAAACATATAATATTGGGTACACACAAAAAGTATATATTTGGGAAAATATTATTCTAAACAAATCTTTGTTTACATCCCAATATGTTATTATTTGGGACTATTATTTGCGAAACAAATATTTATTTGCACTTCAGAATTCAGAAAATTCGTTAGTTGAGTTAAATTTTTTTACTAATTCAAAGTTCAAAGACATTTTTAATGTTCGTAAAAATATAAATAAAAACAAATAACTCAAACCTAAAGAAAACAACACCGAAAACACACAAAAAAATATAGTAGATGAGAACAGTAGGAATAACAACAAGTTAGAAGATATATATGAGAGCTATATCTAAATATGGACCGATATCGCCCATTTGCAATCCCAAACAACCTGCAACTATAAGAAGTATTTGTACCAAATTTGATCAACCTAGCTCTATTATTGCGGACTGTAGCGTGATTACCACAGACGGACGGACAGACGGACATGGCTAAATCGTCTTAGAATTTTACGACGATTAAGAATATATATACTTTATGGGGTCTCATATCAATATTTAGAGGTGTTACAAACGGAGTGACAAAATGAATATACCCCACATTATATGGTGGAGGGTATAATAATTGAAATCGTATAGTCATGGATCAAAATAAACTACTTGGAGGATTGACAAAAAATGATGACTTGGAATACTAACTCAGAAATTTGAAATGATTGCTTTAAACAGAAGTAAATGCTGCATATGGTATTGTAACTGGGAGGAAGAGTCAGCAAAAGTTTTGAAATCTTTTTTAAACAAAATATATTTGGATAAATTCCTAAACAAAAAGTTTATTTGTATTTAAACACATATTTTATTTGAGAAATTTAGTTTGCAAATATATTTTGTTGTAATATATTAATATATGCGTTCCAAATATATTTTATTGATTTTCAAATAAAATTTATTTGCTCAGAAATATATAATATTAAAAAAATTGTGTTACAATTATATTTCCATTCGATTCAAACATATCAAAAAAGTCTATTTTGCCCCGTGCACTGAAATCACATACCAGCTTGTTAGTAAAAAAGGCACGCAATAAACATTACGGTCAGCTCGCTGTAACTTTGTGACGGACGATACGCTTCTTAATAATAGTTCGTAGTATTTGAAAACAAATCAGCTGACATCCTACGATGCTATTGTAATAATTAATCCTTTTTAAGATCAATAATTTCAGATTGTGTTTTTCTTCGAATGTGAATCTGTTTGTATGATTTTTAAAATTTGTTGTGCTGGAGCTTACCAGATTTGTCGCGGCACACAATTTACCATAAGATTTTTATTTTTTTAAAACAAAAATTAAATTGTTTCTGGACGATTTCTTTTATATGGTACTATTTTGTTAAAAATTCTATTTTGTTTAAAATTCTATTTTTTGCAATTCCATGAGTGGTTTGTAAATATACCCTCCCATTGGAGTTTGTTTAAGCTGAGCACTGGCTCGCTATGGAGCAGCCCATACACACCCGTTGGAATACAATCACGACGTCGAAGAGTGGTGCTCAATAAAACTATCGTGCTGCGTCGATGTGCATAGAACAAAGGCAGCAGCAATGCAGAGCAACCGATACTCATTCACTCACACACACACACGAACAAATGCAGCCACACAGAAGAGCACAGCCCGACTGGGCAGACAGACGGCACACCCACCAACACAATGGCACTCTGCTGCCATGTAGCGACAGCGAAGAGCAAAATAAGCGCAGCTTAGGGTCTTTCTGTCGCTGACAAAGCAATTGGTGTTTATTTTGATTTCGGTCGCCGGCGAAGCAAGTAACAGTGTAGAGAACGAACGAACGGGCGGACGCGCGTGACAGCCACAATCGACAACTACAACTCCTCCAGAGTCCAACTAGAAAGAACGACCGAACACACAAGTGAAACATTAATAATAAAATACACACACGCACAGTACAACACACGGAGAGTGAAAAAAGCATCCGAAAGATATGCCACAGATAGGAGGAAGGAATATAATGTGGAATAGGAATATTAACGCAACGAATTTCGATTTGAAGCAGTAGCGCATTTTACTGCGTGTGAAAACAAACACAACAGCAACTCACACACAAAAAATATATTAAATAAAATACAACTAAATTACAAAACGAGAAAATAATAATCCACATCCGATTCGAGTTTAAGAAAGAAAAAAAACAAAACGACGTCTACACATATCATACGACAAATACGCGATATATACAAACAACTACGATACTACGGGGAATATAAATTTATATATATATGTTGTACATATTCTTCTACATAGATATCTATGTGTACACACGCACATAAGTGATGTAGTGTATTGTGAAAGGAAAATTATCATTCCGACGACAAGAAATCTAAGAAGAACCAAGTGAAAAATTGTGATAAATTGAAATGGAAAATGTCGTCTATTCAATTGAAATGTTCTAAAGTCCAATCGCACGGCACCGCATAAAGCATAAATCACAAGTGCAGTGAAAAGTAAAGAAAAGTAACGAAAAATCGAAAATAGAAAATTGAAAATCAAAACAAATACCAAGTGAACAAGCCTCGAGTTATCGAGTTGTGTTATCATAAAGTAAACCTCAAACAAAAAAAAAGAAGAAAAATATCACTTCGCGTTGCTTATCAATCAATAACCCCCCAGTGATCGTTGATCAGTGATAGGAGCATAAAATGTCTTCCAAAATGTTACCAGTGCAGTGTTTAGTTCTAAGTGCCCTCTTTGGGAGTTTATTAACCCCAGTGCACACCTTTAACTTTGCCCCCAAACCCCAAGTGGTCATTGGTCAGCCACAGCTGAAGTTCTTTAAGGCCCCAGTGCGAAGCTCATATTTTGGATACTCGATGGTTATACGACCCACAAGGTAAGTGTTGTGTCACAAAAACCAAAGACAAACAATAAAGTGGGAAAAAAGAAACTGCCGTCCGTCCCTCCCATCCAATTAACGCCAGTGCGCGCATATCTCCCAGAAAACGATATGGATACTTTAGATTCAGGCGGAGTATTTAACGTGTCGTAAAACTCAAATAAATCCATTAGCGTGGCAATTGTACGTGAAGCGACCGATCGACAAACGAAGAAAATTGAAAATTGAAACTTTAAACAAATTACAAATTATCACTTCGGTTGCATTCGTTGCCACTGTGTGTTCGAGAAACCCTTTTTGCTGAACAATAGTGAAGTTTCTGGTAGCAGTGCAACCACTCACCACTGCTCACCGCGTGAGGAGGGAAAGCGGTGACACCTTGTCGGCCGCATTTGCCCCCCACAAATATTGACATTCAGTGGTTTATGTATTGTTTTTGTATAGTAAACCAAAATAAAACACCCACCCGCTGATGAACGAACCCGCTAAGAAAACTGTATAATAATACGAATTTGAAATTTTTATTATACGGTTAATTTGAATTTTCAAATTAAACTGATTTTGATTAATAGTTTCATTAGCATTTTTAAGTTTTGCGTAATTCTCTTGTGGACTGGTTTAATATTACGTGTTTACGATATACATATGTAATCGAAACATTTTGTTTAGCTTTAAGATGAAGCTTTCACATTAAATTGTCAGATCAACGATAAATAAAGACTTTGCAAATACCTCCAGTCGAAAGTAATAGTTTGTCAGAAGAAGCTTTCAACGCTATTGGGAAACTTTAAATTTATATTTTTAATCGAATGATTGTTACTATTTTGTGCATGAGTTTCGACTAGGTTTACGAATTAAAAACAAATATAGACATAATATCGAATCTGAATTTTCCGCTCGGAATCAAGTCAACTTGTTTCTTTAAAACCAAATGGTTTTCTTTGTATCAGATATGTTTCGAATGGACAAATGAAGACAATCTATATTTACAGAGAATCTTCAAAAGTCCTCAAACATAAATTATAGGCAATTTTATGAACATAAAATTCGAATTTATTCCGCTCTCGGAAAGCAGAACTGTTTAAAAATTTCACGATTAAAAATGGTCGACAAATGAATATTTGTACTCACGGGGAAAAATCGTAATTTTTTATATGTTTGAATTGAAAGATAATATATTTGGAAACATAATTTTTAAGTCTTTATATATAAAATCCTTTGTAGGTTTGTTAGTAACGCATGATCTCTGAAACTATAGCGTGATCCATTTCGAGGTTCACTACTTTTTAAAGAAAAAACACAGAAAATTCAAATTGAATGGGGAATGTTTATTTTTATTTGAAAGAACATTCTTTGGCATTTAGTTTTTGAAGATTATGTCTATCAAATGTTGGCCGCGTCTACGTCTCAGATGTTCCATCCGTTGAGTCCAATTTGATGATGATGACTCGTTCGAGCATTTCGAATGGTAACTGGCGAATGACACGAGTGATGTTTTGTTCTAAGGCCTGAATCCGCATAAACTTTAGACTTTACATATCCCCACAGGAAAAAGTCTAACGGTGTGATATCACACGATCTTGGTGGCCAATGACCGGCCCAAAACGTGAAATTATCTGCTCACCGAAGTGTTCTCTCAATAAATCCATTGATTGATACAATGTGTGGGAAGTGTCGCCGTCTTATTGAAACCAATTGTCGCCGAGATCACGAGCTTCAATTTCAGGCATCAAAAAGTCGGTTATCATGGCACGATAACGGTCGCCATTGACGGTTACGTTCTCACCGGCATCATTTTTGAAGAAATATGGACCGATGATTCCACCGGCCCACAAACCACACCAAACCGTTGTCTTTTCTGGAATCTCTTCAGGTTGCTCTTCTTCCCAAAAGCGGCAATTTTGCTTGTTTACATACCCATTGAGCCAGAAATGGGCCTCATCGCTGAACAAAATTTGGCTCGAAAACGTCGGATCTTCTTGGAACTTTTCAAGAGCCCATAGAGCGAAGCGATGTCGCTTGGGAAGGTCGGGCGGCTTCAGTTCTTGCAAAAGCTGTATTTGGTATGCTTTCAATTTAAGATCTCGACGTAAAATGCGCCAAGTCGTTCCATACGTCAGTCCGAGTTGCTGCGAACGGCGCCGAATCGACTCTCCACGGTCTTCGTGTACACTCTCAGCTACGGCCGCTACATTTTCTTCACTGCGTGCTGGACGTGGTCTATTTGGTCGAATATTATCAAATAATGAATGCTGGGTCTCATGATGGGTGATGGTGTTGCGAATAGTACGCTCAGTAGGCCGATTATGTTGACCATAAGTTGAGCGAAGTGCACGAAACACATTCCTCACAGAACGTGAATTTTCGTAATAAAGTTGAACGATTTGTAAACGTTGTTCAGGCGTAAGTCTTTCCATGATGAAATGCCAAACAATACTTAATAAAAATAACATGACAGCATGACACGACTCACACGTGATCTGCCAAAAAAAGGCTATTGAAAAAATATCACTACTTGGATCACCCGTTATAAGAGCGAATGGGCTAAAAATTGCATTATATTTTCGGTTCGGGGTCATCTGTGTTTTAGAATTATTTAAACCGCGATAAATGCCGGATTTAACGAAATATTATACGATTTAAATGCTATTGACAAATCCTAGTGACAAATCATTAACGATTTAAAAATCGAAAATACAATTAAAGTTGTTGTTTCAATTACAAAAAGTTGTTGAAATGACGATTTCGTTCTTCAAATAAGAATTATGTTTTGAAATGAAGTTTTTATTCTTAAAATAAGAATTCAACTGTTGCGACAAATACTTTTTCTTACAATTTATCAGGTGCTAAAAGTACTTGCTTTACTTTTCTGTGTGTATACATTGCATTAGGTTGAATACAAATGACGACTTTGAATATCTACGTATGTCATTTTAAATTTGCAAGGTATAACTTGAAATCAATGAAAAATTAAAAATTAAATTCAAAATCTGCATATTTGAAGAAAATTAGTTTGCAGATATATCTTGTTGTAATATATTAATATATGCGTTCCAAATAAATTTTTTTGATTTTCAAATAAAATTTATTTGCTCAGAAATATATAATATTTTAAAAATTGTGTTCTAAATATATATTCCAAGCATTCCCAAAATACTTAAATGCAAATTAATCTTTGTTTCGGATATATTAGTTCCAAATAAAAAATATTAGAATGGGAACATATTTTTGTTAAGATCACTATCCTTTCTAACATATAATATATGTGCGTGTCAAATATTATATATTTGGAGCGTACCCTAAACATATGTATGTTTCAAGCAAAATATGTTTGGGACAATATAACGAAATTTTTCAGCGTGCTTGTATGCGTGTATTTTTATCGGTCAATACACACGCTGAAAAAATTAGCTTCTGTAGTATATTGTCCCGGACATTTTTGTTTGAAATATACATATATATGTTTACAAATGTTAATATTATATGTTTGGGAAGATGTTGTTCCAAAGAAATATTGTTTCGATCCTAATATTATTTTATTTGCATTTGATTCGGAAAATGTATCGATACCATAATTTTAAGCAAAGATTAAGTATTTCAAAAAGTGGGCATGGCTATAACGTCCATTTTTCACTAGATTGTTGGTATTATAAAACCATTACACTGTACAAAATCTCAAGTCTTTGTATGCACTGGTATACAAGATATAAGCAGTTAACTTTTGTGCAAAATATTACATTTGTGAGGGAGGCAACAAAAGTCGCGTGCCGACTACGCCCACTTTTCACTGGACTCTAGGTACTATATAAGTATTACATGAAGCGATATTAAAGCTATAAGCAGTTAACTTTTGGTGCAAAATATTCCATTTGTGTGGGAGGTACCAAAAGGTGCGAGGCAACTTCGCCCATTTTTCTCGAGGTGATAGTGAATAATAAACTAGTACTATGTGTAGAATTTCAGATGATTCAAATAGGTGGTATAGAAGTTATTAAATAATCAATAATTCACTAAATATTCAACCTTTATGGGGGAGGTACTAGAAGTAGTGGACCAATATCTTCCATCATCGAACTTAGCCGGAGATAGAAAAAAATATTACCACATACCAAACTTGAAGTCAATCGGTTACTCCTTTCGAGAATTATCGCGCGCACCAGCCAGCAGACTGACAGACGGACGGACATTGCTCATTCGACTTAAAATAACCCAAAACGGATATCCGCAGAGCATACATAGGGTCTTAGGTCACTCTTCGATGTGTTACACTTTTGGCCCATAGCAAATGATAAATATATACCCTCGTATCAATAAAGTGAGGGTATAGGTATGCGTGTTATAACAAGGGTTTACTTTAAGTTATAACTTGACCATTTTTAACTATAAGTTATACCATGAAACTAAATTGAAATTCGATAATGTCAACAAAGTTTTGAAGATCTTTTTTGAATAAAATATATTTGGAGAAATTCTCCAACAATAATTTTGATTGAGGTAAAAACTCATTTTATTAGAGAAAATTAGTTTGCAAATATATTTTTTGTAATATATGTATTGACATGCGCTCTAAATGTATTTAATTGATTTTTAACTAAAATTTATTTGTTCAGAAATATGTAATATTACAATTTTGTGTTCCAAATAAATTTTTTTTAAATCCAAACACATCAAGAAACGGTGATTTTTTTTCGTACACCCTGAATGAAAATTGTTTCTGTAGTATATTGTCCCAAATATATTCTGCTTGAAACATATATGATTATAGTTTAACTGGAAGGTATAGTTCGAAACCAAGGACAAATTAAATCTAAAGTACGAAAAAGTCAGCGAAAGTTTTGAAAATATTTTTAAATAAAATATACTTGAAGAAATTCCTAAAACAATAATATTATTTTTATTTAAACACATATTTTATTCGAGGAAATTAGTTTGCACATTTTTTGTTCTAAGTTTATTGATTTTCACATAAAATATAAATACATATTTTATTCGAGAAAATTAGTTTGCACATTTTTTGTTCTAATTTTACTGATTAAATATAATTGTTCAAAAATATATAATAATATTCAAACAATTTTGTTCCAAATATATTTTATTACAATTCAAACATATCAAAAAAAAACATATAAATTTTGCCCTTTGTTTAATTGAAACTAGAATATAGTAGAAATGCAGTTGTATTACAAATACAGCAAAGCAAAAATTTTTGCGATTTGAATGCGGTGAATCACATCAATTTTGCTTTTATTATTCCATGTGAAATATCAGGTCTATAGCTTCTCCCAAACGAAAAAGTAGTACCACTCATTTCTGTCATTTCAACTCAAATGTAATATGTACTGACCATTCCCACAACTAATCGAGTTGCATTAAATTATATAATATAATTTTGTACTTCCCATACTACTTTTGGGGTATTTGTAGTAAACAAAAAATACTCCCTATAAGAATCCGTAATTCTTATTTGTGCTTTGCAAGTATTTGGGAGATTGCAGTCTGCAATTCCAAATATCTCTGTCTAAAATAGGGAGCACCTGCATCAATGAAATATCTATGTTCAATGATGTAAAAATAGCATTAGAAATAATGTTAGGCAAACTTCTCCTATTTTGTATGCTCTTATGAGGTGGTTAATGCCAGATTGGGCAATCTCCTTGGCCACTAGTTTGGTGGGCGGGTTTTCTTTTTCTAAATATTTAGATTTTAAAAGTTTGTTCCACAGTTTGTTAACACAACACACAAACGATTTGTTAAATTTTAGAATTTTTATTTTTTTAATATATGGGTGATTTCATGTCAAGTGAGTGAATTTTACAAAACCGATGTCTTCTGATCGGTTTGAAACTTGCACCAAGATTTGTCCTATTGGACAGCAGTTATGACACAAAGGATTCTTTAAAGCTTTCCTGAAAGCTTTAAAGAATCTGATAAGTCGATCTCAAGTTATGCTAAGATATGTGGTCCAAACACTTTGGGCAATATTTTCTAAATACCATAGGTAATTAGTTATATGGATGGGAAAAAAGGCCGTTTGGCCAAAATGTCAAAATTCAACACCCTCCAATCTGAAAATATCGGTTTCACTTTACATAAAATCCGCTCGCTATTTATTAAATATCAATATTTTCTAAAAATAAAAAATATGTATCAATATTGAGAAGAAGACATCTTTATTCATTCGACATCTTATTATCCTAAAGAGTTGAGCAATGGCTGTTTGATTTCTTGTGGTTCCCAAAAAATAAGATTAAATCGTATATCCAAGTGGATACTGCCTTTTAATATTTTTTATGTAACCAAGCATAAAAATATTTCTACAACTTAGGAAACTCGAGAGTATGCCAACTGGCTTAAGTGTATGTCCATGGGCATGATACGTTTAAACGTCTCCTCTCTTCAACCTAACCTAATCTAACCTAGGAAACCTGTAGACATTGCGATTACAATACTGTCCTATGAAAATAATATAATAATAATTTTTATTATATCGGCATTTCTCAATTAATTTTCACTATAGAGACATTAAATACTTAATTTACGACGAAAGGAAAATAACAATAAATATTAAAACGTCATAAAATAGTTGTAAAATGAACTTCGTTTGGAAATTGTTAGAGGTCATTATTGTAATGTTAAACAAGAAATATAAAATTCTATAGAGATATTCGTTTTATTTTAGGCCATTTTGGCTTTTCTGTATATAAAAGCGACACAATTCATTAAACGTTTTGAAATAAACAAAAGTTCATATTATGGTATTTTCTTATAAAAGCGGTTTTTATGTCTTTGGAAAAAAATGGACGTCCATTCAACAAAATGTTTCATTCAGAATTACTTTAAAAGTCGTTTTCCATTTAATTACACAGACAAACATTTTGTATTAAAATTAAAGATTTGCGCCACAGACGCCCTTAGTCTTTGAATTAATACCTTTTGCACTTAGAATTAAGAAAATTTACTTAATATTAATGAAATTATCTATATTTTAAGTACAAAATGTACATATTTTAATGATTAGGTCTTTGGCGCAAATCTTTAATTTTAAGGCACAATTTTTTTTCAGTGTAGGAATGTTATCGATTTTATTGGGTATGTATCTGCAATTATTTTTTTAAATTGCAATTTTTCAAATTGTGTCTATTTTTTATAAATTGCTCATCAATGATCTAATATAAATGCTTATGTTCACATGTGTTTCATATCGTCCACAGTGCTGACGACAGAAAATAAGACATACAAATTTGTTTCTTTTTGACAAAAAATAAAAAGTTGTTCTATGTTTTAGTTGAAGATAATACTAGTATTTAGTTTATGCCCTGAAATGGCAAGATTGTACATACATCTTTTAGTATAATAATAAATAAATGCAATGACGAATTCAATTGGAAGCAATGTTCTACTTCTGAAGTTTCCATGTTCAAACACTTACCTAAAACAAACCAATATTCAGGTCTATACCTTATTTATGTTTAAAAAAATTGTGAATGCTTTCATTTACAAATCTGTCAGAAGATATAGTTTTTCAGAAATCATAAATTACTTTCTTGTTATCTCCTCACCTTAGAGAGAAGGGTATATATCATTTGCTACGAGCCAAAAGTGTAACACATCGAAGGAGTGACCTAAATCCCAAAGTATGTTCGGCGGAAATCCGGTTTGGATCATTTTAAGTCATTTGAGCAATGTCCGTCCGTCTGTAACCGATTGACTTCAAATTTGGAATGCGGTAATGTTTTTCTCTATCTCCGGCTAAGTTCAAAGATGGGCCATATTGGTCCACCCCTTCTAGTACCTCACCCACAAAGGGTTAACTTTTAGTGAAATATTGATTCTTTAATACCTTCTATACTACTTACTCAAATCTTCTGAACTTTCAAACATAGTATTAGGTTGTTAGTCGCTAACACGTCCAAAAAACGGGCGAAGTGGCCACTCCTTCTTTGGTACCTCCCACACGAATGTACCATTTTGCACCAAAAGTTAACTGCTTATATCTTTAATATCAGTTCATACAAACACGTGAAATTTTGTACAATGTAATGCTTTAATATTTAGTACCTAGAGTCCAGAGAAAAATGGGTGTTATTGGCACGCCCCTCCCACACAAATGGACCATTTTGTATCAAATGTAAACAGCCCTTAACATAAACTAAGTACATACTTTAAAGTTATTAAATGCAATTTAAATTGATAATAATTTTATTAAGACAACAAAAAACAAATTACGAATATTTTTTTGGGACTCAAGGTGAGGGGATTGATAACTCGGTTTACCCGACTGAACTTTCTTACTTGTTTTAATCAATTTTGACATCTCAGTCACAGGCTAATGCTCATATGTTAGAGCTAGAGAATTATACTCGTATGTATTTTACAAATCATCAAATGGTATTTGGTGGAATATAGATTGGTTTGCATATTAGGAAACACAAAAATAATAATTTTGTATCAGTCTGAGATTAAGAAAGCTTAAATGATAAATTATCTTGTCAGGTTTCTTACGTTACTTAGTTTTTTTTGCGTCACTAAAATCTAAATATTAATTTATTTAGTTCACTAATAATCAAAGCCACTCCCCATCCAGTTATGTGTGAAAACAAAACTAGTTTTATTATACAATTTGATGTAGATAATAAACTTTGTGTGTTTACTTCTTTTTTAAATGTGAAGTGAAGTGAAAAAACCAATAAACTAATATCCAATACCTGTTAAACTTCAATTTTAGCATAACCGAATGTTGAGTGAATTTTGTCTATCTTCAAACATTCACAACTCGAAAGGGGAAGAAGCAAAACAGGTTTCGTTCTAGAATGAAAAAATTTATAACTAATAAAATATGAGGTCACATGTGACTTTTGCTTAGTATTCTGTTGTATTTGACTAAATAATGTATTTTATTTTTATTTGTTATTGTACTTCAAAAATATTGAATTTCCAAGAAAGAATATGAGTCAATAACGTTACAGTATATTGTCGCTCAATATATTTAATATCGTTACATTTGGCAATCCGTTATTATGCAAAGAATTGATTTACTCTACTATTATATATACTTTGCAACAAAATGAAAATGCTTTCCGAATCCATATTAAAAAATTCGATATTTCAATATTAATTATTAAGTTTTTACTTTGAATCGTTTGTACAATTTCTGATTTGAGAAAATCTTTTTCACAATCTTTAACACATTTGGAGAATAATTTTTCAGATTTTATTGAGTGCTTAGCATATATGTAGCCATGTCGAAGGGATATAGTTTTAAAATTGTGTCATACTTCATCCTTTAATATTTTGTTTTACAAAAGCACTTGTAATTGTGAACATGTCAAAAAGATAAAAAATTTGTAGAATTTAGGATCGATTTAATTTTTTTTAAATGGCTCTTAGTTTTTTGTTTATCTACTTTCTTTGAACATTGTCCTTTCTATCTTCGAGAAAGCATAATTTATACACATTTTTTGCTTTCGATTTTTTTTCATGATTTTCACCTTTTAAAAATATTCTGTTGCAAAAACATAGATTCTCAATTGCCTATTTTCGACAGTTTAAAACAGACAGTACAAGCGCCATTTTCATGCTAATTTTAAGTGAACTCGATTTTTAGGGTATCCCAACGTATTCTAGTGTTATTCTAAAATTTTGTCGGACTTCAAAAACTGAGAGTTCATTTAAACTGAGAGTTTGTCGATGAATTAATTTGATGGCTATTCGGGCAAGAAAACAAATATTATATATGTTTGGGAAGATGCTGTCCTAAACAAATCTTTATTTCCATTGAAATACATTCTTATATGGCTCAATTTTGCAGAACAAAAAAATATTTACTTGCATATAAAAAATTTAACTTATTTCTGAAAAAATCAATTGTTCCAAGTTGAATTCCTAGAAATGTTAAATTTTTGTAAAATTCCTCTTATATTAAAATGTAAATCGCAGTACCTCAAGATTTCCTTCCATAGCGATAAATTGCTTTGGGGAATTGAAAACAGGTAGTTTTGTAATATTCAGAAATTCAAAATGTCAAAAAAAGCACTGTAAATATGAAACAAAATCAATGAAAGATTACAATTTAAATTCGATAAAGGCAGAAACTTTATGAACATATTTTCCGAATAAAATATATTTGGAGATATTGCGAAACAATAATTTTGTTTGTATATAAAAATATATTTTATTTGAGAAAATTAGTTCGCAAATTACTAATTAAGAAAATCGGCTCAGAATTAGATAATGGCCCTATATAAACCTACTTCCCCACTTTGCGCTTGAGGCCCATACAATTCTCATTTTTGAAAATATCTTTATATATTTTAGAAGATAAAATTTCTTTTAATCTATAAAATTATTATTTTTGTTTAGATTATTATCATTAGGAAAATAACTTTGATAAAACTTGACAATATTTCTTCTTATTCTGCTCCGATATAGTAGGCTCCGTCCGACTTAAACCCTTACTTACTATTTTTTTTGTGAAATGAAATTATTTTCGAGCTGAGTTAAAATGTGTGAAATAGCTGCTTAAAGTTAAAGAAGAAAAGCAAACAATTGGAATTATTGGTAGTCACAGTATGAAAATTCACAATTTATTTGGAAATCTTTTCTATTTTCCGAATATTCGGGAAACTATGATACAATTTCCGGGGTTCAGGGAAATCCCTCTGCCAAAACTGATTTTTCTTTTAAAATATTTTTTTGCAAATCACCCATTTCGTGCAAGAGCGTCAAATTTCAAAATTTAAAACTGGTCAAACAAAAATGTCCAGCATTTAACAGAACTACATATACCGGAGTATGATGAATTCCTGGGAAAGATAATTATATTTCACATTCTTGGATATTTATTTTACCCCATTTACTCGTACACGTGTCAAAATTGCCTTTTTTCATATATTTGAATCGAAAGAAAATATATTTGGAAGACAAATTTTAAATATTATATATTTTTAAGCAAATAAATCTTATTTCAAAATCAATAAAATGTATATGGAACGCATATGTTAACCTATTAAAACAAAATATATTTGCGAACTAATTTTCTCAAATAAAATACATACATATTTTAAATACAAATAAAATTATTGTTTATGAATATCTCCAAATATATTTTATTTAAAAAACGATTTCCAAAACTTTGCTGAATTTTTCAAACTTCAGTTTTAACTTTTTACTTTGTTTTCAAATATACATTCCTGTTAAAAATTACAGACATAGCATTAACATCTGTTTTAAAGCACTTATGTTTTCTAACTATACCAAGTCATCATCTATTGTCAATTCTTCAAGCAATTTATGTTATGCAAGATTTCAAAAATTAACTTTTAATCGCTGAAAACTTAAAACACCTAAAGTATCGATATATTTTCATGCAAATAAATCTTTGATTGGGAAATAATAAATCCAAATATAAAATATTGTTTAGAACAACATGCTCCAACGTATGAGTGTATGTCAAATATTATATATCAAGCAGAACAATATACTATAGAAGCGATTTTTTCAGCGTGAATAAGTCGCCTGTAGATTAAATATCTTATGTGACTATCTTGCATGAAATGAGCAATCATCATCGTTCGTATTTTTATATCAAATCACTTATTTCATCAATGAAATTGTATTTGCATTACTAAATAAATTTTTGATAACTTTTCACGTCACACGAATTTGGATTTTAAAGTCATATGAAAAGTAACCACATATCAGTATAATTAATTAGAAAATGTTTGTACTATACGATAATTAAATTTCCCAAATTGGATTATTTTTTCACTTTTTCTGGGTTTCATAAACATTTGAGACGAACTCACAACGGAGTAAAGATACATTTGTAACTGGAGAATTCCCGTGGGGCATTGAAAACTCCAATTTAATACCATAACTACAGTGGTAAAATTCAACTCATGAATCACTTCTGAATTTTCAATTTATTTTACCCCTTAAGAACAAAAAAATTTTACATTAAATTAAGATTCGTTAGTATCCTGTAAAAATTCCTGGAAATACGCAGCTCCCTTCCTTGGCAAATTGTAGTGCGAAATTCGTTTCCTTTTCGGTATACATACAATTTTGGTCTACCTAAATTTGCTCGAGGTTAATGCATAAGGCACATGGTCAGTTTGCGCAGTATTCCTTTTGGTTTTGGGCACATTTCCAATGCGCTACATACGGAGCAGTCAGATGATTGCACTCCCACCCTACTTTGGTGGAGGGTATCAGAACTCGTAAAACCAAATAAAGCGAAATCATCCCTCGTTTTGCCACACAAAATTGGATACGAATGTGAACCACAGTGCCATGCCATGTGTTACTGTGGATACCACCGAAAACTATGGGTTTTGTTTTATGTATTCCATAAACAAAGAATGCATCCGAGCACCACCACTGATTGCCATAGGAGTGAAGGAGTGAGTGTTGCCCAAATAGTTATTAGTCGTGCCTACAGACCATCAGGCGATGTAGTCAACCAGACAGCCAGACAGCCAGTCAGTCAGCCACCCAGCCCTCGAATCTTGCCCACACATTATGTTGACTTTCCGTTAAAGACTGTGGATTGTCCATTAACAGAACAGAATTTTAAAACAAATATTCACGACTCGAAGAAAATTCAAAAAATACCGGCCGGCATATGTATCGTATACTCGTCTACTCGTAAAGTCGCATAGTCGCTTACATATGGATGCGTTGGTCGGCCACTATTAGAGGCTCCATTCCTCGCCATTCGAGCAATAATAATGCAATTAATTGTTTTTAAATTTGATTATATTTTACCACGACGTGTGGCTATTTTTGTCCATCCCTCCGTTCGTCCGTCCATCTGTCCTTTGATTCTTGGTCGTTTTTTTTTAATTTTTCATTCAATTAATTTTAAATGCGTGTGACAGGGGCGTCTTAAAAGGAAGGCGGCGGAGATCAGTTTTGCTGAATTAACATTAATAAACATAATTAAATATGTATGTATGTACGCTGGTGGTGTACGCTTCCACTAACGTTCAATTAATTATAATAAATTAAAAATGATTGCAAAAAATGAATGAAATTTTGTTTTTTGTGTGCAAACCCCCTTATATGACGACATTCACTTGCGAAACTTGTTGAGCACGCAAAAACACAGCTATTTGACAACATGTGAAATTAAAATAAAAATAAAATAGAAATGATAAACAATAATACAAAAAAAAGAACATTTTCGTGTATGTCTGAAAAGTCAGAGAGTTGTTATAAAACACTTACACAGAAATTTACTCTACTTAGTATAACTCTAAAGAATGTGTTTGAATTTCGTTATATTAATGCCAGTTTGATATAATATAAAATTTTTTCCTAGATTACTAAAACGAGCTATATTTTTATTACTACTCTGGGCAAAATCGCCTTTTTGATATGTTTGAATCGAAAGAAAATATATTTGGAACACGCATTTTTAAATATTATGTATTTCTGAGCAAATTAAATTTATTGAAAAACAAGACATTTTATTAAACGCATATATTAATATGTTAAATCAAAATATATACATTTTTCCCCAAAAAAATATGTATTTACACTCAAACGAAGTTATTTTCAAGAAGTTTTCCAAGTAAATTTTATTTAAAAAAAATGTTGTAAAACTTTGCTAATATTTTTTGAAATTTATTTAAAATGTTTTCTAGACTTCATATTATACTTTTTAGTTAAAGATTTCATAAGCATCATTAGCTTTTGTTTTACACCACAAATTTTTTAAAATTAAATATACCAACTTTTGTCAATCCATTTTTTGTCAATCCATCAAAGCGATTTATAGTTACGAAAGGTTATACGATTTAAATTTTATTCGAATTTTACAAACGTATAAATTTTTTAAAAATGGAACTGTAAACGTCTAAGAAACAGAATACTTTCCTTTAAATTATGGCACTGATATATTGCCAGAAAACTTAAATACAAATTAATCTTCATTTCTGAAATATTATTTAAAAAAAATATTATGATGAAAACATAGTTTTGTTTAGAACATCATCCTCCCAAACATATAATATTTGTGCGTTTCAAATATTATATATTTGGAGTGTACCCTAAACATATGTTTGTTTCAAGCAGAATATGTTTTGGCCAATATACTACACGCTGAAAAAAAATCGCCTCTGTAGTATATTGTCCCAAACATATTCAGCTTGAAGCATATATATTTTTAGGGTGCACTCCAAATATATAACATTTGACACATACAAATATTATATGTTTGGGAGGATGTTGTTCTAGACAAAACTATGTTTACATCCAAATATTTTTTATTTGCATATGTTATTTCCCAAACAAAGATCTATTTGCGTGAATATATATCTATTCTTTAATTGTTTTAAGTTTTCAGCAATTGAAAGGTAATTTTTCGAAATTTTTAATGTTAGTAAAATTTCTTTATAATTCAAAATAATGACTGGGAATAGTTAGAAAATAAAAAAAAGTGGTTTCAAATAGAAGTTAAGTATAATTCGAAAACATGGAAAAAATTAAAACTAAAGTTCGAAAAATTCAGCAAAGTTTTGAAAGCTTTTTTTTTTAAATAATATATATTTGGAAATATTCATAAACAAAAATTTTATTTGTATTTAAACACATATTTTATTTGAGAAAATTAGTTCGCAAATATATTTTATTCTAATATATTAACATATGCGTTCTAAATACATTTTATTGATTTTCAAATAAAATTTATTTGCTCGAAAATATATAATAATTAAAAATTTGTGTTTCAAGTATATTTTCTTTCGATTCAAACAAATCAAAAAATGCGATTTTGACCCGTGTACAGAAGCGATTTTTTTCAGCGTGTAATTATTCCAAGTCATCATTTGATAAGGGTGTGAAGAGTTAAATTCGTCCCACACCCAAGACACAAACCATGTGAAACGTATTTGTGTCGTGGAACCTATTAAAAAACGGTAAAAAACTAATAAAATTAAACACGTATGTTTAAATTGTAATAGTTTTAAGCAATTCGAATGCAAATATTCATTTAACATAAAAATTTTAAATAAAGCAGCATATTGCAGCATTTACAAATTTCCGGCATTGAACGGCTTATTACTCCAAAACTACAATACATGAATCGGTTGAGCGAAAAACCACAAGTAGCTGCACGCTGAAAAAAATCGCGTCTGTAGTATATTGTCCCAAACATATTAGGCTTGAAACATATATATGTTTAGGGTACACTCTAAACATATAATATTGGGTAGACACACAAAAAGTATATATTTGTGAAAATGTTATTCTAAACAAACCATTGTTTACATCCCAATATGTTTGTATTTGGGACTATTATTTCCGAAACAAATATTTATTTGCACTTCAGAAAATACGTAATTGTGTTAAATTTCTTTACTAATTCAAAGTAATTTTTAAGATATTTTTATTTTTCGTGAAAATAATAATAATAATAATTGAAATCGTATAATCTTGGATCAAAATAAATTACTGGGAGGATTAACAAGAAATGAAAACTTGGAAATTTGAAATTATTGATTTAAACAGAAGTTAATGCTGCATATGGTATTGCAACTGCACTGAAAAAAAATTCATAAAATTAAAGAAATGCTCCAAAGACGTCATTAGTTTTTAAAATAAGTACATTTTGTACTTAAAATATAGATAATTTCAATAATATTAGGTAATTTACTTAATTTTAAGTAAATTTTCTTAATTTTAAGTACAAAATGTATTTATGTACTTAAGGACGTCTTTGGAGCATTTCTTTAATTTTATGACAAATTTTTTTCAGTGGGGGAAGTACACTTCGAAACTAAGGAAAAATTTAAACTGAAATTCTTAAAAGTCAGCAAAAGTCTTGAAAATCTTTTTTATATATATAGTAGATATTTTACTAATTAATCCTCTCACTGCCAGATACTTGTGGCTTTTGGCTCGACCGATTCATGTATTCTAGTTTTTGAGATATTGGTGTTGCCTACCTGGTATATATATAGCCGATATTTGAGAAGCTATATATCGCCGATCCTAGATGAGCTGCCCAATTAATTCTCTCACTGCCAGATACTTGTGGCTTTTGACTCGACCGATTTCTTGTATTCTAGTTTTCGAGATATATGTGTCACAATATCTACTACATACAGGGTTGCCCATATTCGACGGACCCATGTTTTTTTTTGGGCCCATTCCAATCGACGAGGCTTGTCCGCAGGCAACAATATTTGCGTCAATTGAATTTTGTACGGGAACAAATGCAAATCAACGCGAATAATCCGTTGTAAAGTGGACCGAGCCATGCCCAACTGCTGAGAACGGCGTTTTTGGGATGTTCTTGGGGACCTCTCAACACTGGCTCGTACGGCAGCGATATTCTCGGCCGATCGCCTTGGTCGATTTTTATTTGGCCTCTTCGGATTAGAAAGAGCCTCACCAGTCGAAAATTTTTCGTATAAACGCTTAATGGTGTTCTTAGAAGGCGCACTTCTCACATTTTTTAATATTTTAAAAGCACGTTGAGTTTTCACAATTGACTTCTTCTGTTGAATGTAAATTTCAACTATTTCGCGTGGCGTGTATTGTTCCATGGTAAAAATCTGCTTGGACTGACGCTTCAAACGCGGTATGTCATTAAGCGATCTGACATCTCTGTCAAAAGTTATGGCGTTGCCAGATGGGTCCGTCGAATATGGGAGACCCTGTGTATATATAGCCGATATCTGAGAAGCTATATATCACCGATCCTAGATAAGCTGGCCATGTGGTTTTTTTCAGTAAATACTCTCGCTAACAGCTACTTGTGGTTTTTCGCTCAACCGTTAAATATCAGAAATTTGTAAATGCTGTAATTGGCTGCATTCTTGAATTTTTTTATGTTAAATGAATATTTATATTCGAATTGCTTAAAACTATTATAATTTAACCAAACGTGATTAATTTTATTAGTTTTTTAACCAAAAAACTTATTAAGGCTCCACACCACAAATACGTTCCACATGGTTTGTGTCTTGGGTGTGGTACGAATTTATCTTACGAAGTTATCTTCACACCCTTTCATTTGATGTCAATCCATTAAACAATGTATCAATACACAGAATTATACGATTTCAATTATTAAGGAATTTTAGGAACATTTAAAATTTCAGTAAAGATATGTTAAATTACTGAAAAACGTAAAACTTGTAAATAAAGGTACTGATAATTTTTCTGAATCCTTAAATGCAAATAAATTTAGTTCGAAATAAAAAATAATATGACGGAAACAAAGATTTATTTTTACATCTTCCCAAATATATAATATTTTTGTGTGCCCAATATATATTATATTTAGAGTGAACGCTAAAAATTTGTACATTTCAAGAAGAATATGTGTGGGATTATATTTACTACAGAAGCGATTTTTTTCGGATTGTATACATAAGTAAAACTAAAATTTGCAATTTTCGATTCGTTAATTTTCACGATACGTTCAGGAAAATGTTAAAACACCGGAAATCGTACCCTACACTTCTGTGTTACAGAGTATTATTAAAGTATAACAAGCTGATTCAAAAAACAATCTGTCTGGAAATAACAGTCCCAAATAAAAACATGTTATGATGGAAACAAAGATTTGTTTAGAATAACATCTTTCCAAATATGTACTATTTGTGTGTAGCAAATATTATTTGTTTAAGGTGTACCCACCACTTACTTACGAATATACTGCCCTCCTAAGAAAGAAAGTCGTATCTCTATTTCAGGAGTTTTGAGATATTTAGCTTTTACATTTTATAACTTTCGCGCCTTTTAATTTTATTTTAGGTTAGGGACCTAAATTGGTCTATGTGAGCTGGTAAAACCGGCTGCCACCCCAATATAAACCTAAACCTAAAGGCGCGAAATTTATAAAACGTAAAAGCTAAATATCTCAAAACTGCTGAAATGGAGGTACGCTTTCTTCTTAGGAGTGCAGTATATGTGACACATTTATTCTTGGAATCGAATGAGAATTACATGAGTATATCTTAGTGTTACAAACTTAGGGTTTACACATTAAGTGAACTCAATAATCTAAGGGCGATAGTAGTTAACTTACGTATATAGTATCTATTTTATAGGTAATTTATAAAACAAAAGTTTCATTCCATCAAATAGATCAATTAGATTAGCAAAAAAACTGTGTAATGGAATTTTTACTTTCACTAATGAGTGTAAAGTAGAATTGCGGTGTCTATCAGAACTCGATTATGAATAAACTGCAATCAAACAAGTAAGAAAGTTTCAGTCGGGTAAACCGACTAAGGTATACCCTCACTTTGTGAGTAATGTAATATATAACATTACACCAATAAATCTGTCAATTTGTGTGGGAGGTACCAGAAGGGGTTTTCCAAATACACATATTTTTCGGTAAACATTACATTCTTAAATACATTGCATTGTGCTGAAGTATAAGCGTTTGTGTGCACTGGTATATTAAAGTTACGAGCTATGTAATTTTGGTATGATTTGGTCATTTTGTGTGGGAGGTACAAAAAGGGGCGGGGTGATAACGCCCACTTTTTACCGGACTATAGGCACTACAACAGCATTACACTGTACAAAATTTCAAGTATTTGTATGTACTGGTATTAAAGTTACAAGCCGTTTACTTTGGTACGAAACGGGCCATTTGTGTGGGCGGTACCAAAAGGGGCTGTACAATGATGCCCATTTTTTACCGGACTATAGGCGCTACAAAAACATTATACTGTAGAAAATTTCAAGCATTTTTATGCACTTGTATTAAAGTTATAAGCAGTTAAATTTTGATGCAAAATGGTCCATTTGTGTGGGAGGTACCAAAAGGGGCATGCCAACTTCACCCATTTTTCTCGAGTTAATAGCGACTAATATAATAATATTATGTGCAGAATTTCAAAAGATTCGAATAAGTAGTATAGAAGTTATTAAAGAATCAATATTTCACTAAATTTTAACCCTTTGTGTGGGAGGTACCAGAAGGAGTAGACCAATATGGCCCATCTTCGAACTCATCCGGAGATAGATCAAAATATTACCACATACCAAATTTGAAGTCAATCGGTTACTCCTTTCGAGAGTTATCGTGCGCACCAGCCAGCAGACACACAGACAGACAGACAGACAGACAGACGGACGGACATTGCTCATTCGACTTAAAATGACCCAAAACGGATTTCCTCCGAACATACTTAGGGTCTTAGATCACTCCTTCGATGAGTTACACTTTTTTCCGTAGCAAATGATATATACCCTCGTCACACTAAAGTGAGGGTATAAAAATCCAAATTATTTCGTTAGATAATCGTTTTCCTCAGGTAAAGCTGGGTTTTTTAAATTTTTGGGAACACTTTGAAGTGAAAAAGGCGATTTTAGGGGTAAAAATCGGCTAATTTGTTATTGTAAAATAAAAACATAAACCAATTTGGAAAGCACAAATTTGAACGAATTGGGCTGAATTATGTGTTTATTTGTACCCGAAAGCATTCTCATGTGATCCATGGTATATTAGTGTTATAATTTCTGTGTATATGTTGCCAGATATACTTTTGTTCATTTAATATATGTATTTAATATTTTATGCTATTGAAGTTATCATCAAAAAAAAAAATATAATTAAATGTTACAAATAAAAAATGCATCTAACAAAAATATTTTAACTCTGACAAATAGAAGTGAGTTTTTTTGACAAACTAAAATGACAACCTTCTCAGCGTTCAGTCCCCTTCCTGGTGTTATTTCAATGAGTCTTGCATAGAATTATTAACAATGAAAAAATCACCCCAAACAAGTGTCAAACCTCTGAAACCCCAAACAAGTGTTAAAAAAGAAGCATAGAGTTTCTAATTAAAAAAATTCAACAGAAAGTCCTTCTTTCTGTCACACAACTTGTCCAAAGAAATTGTGATGAAGTGCCCTCCAAAAAGAAGACAATGTCGTTCCGAGGCGGTGACATGTCTCGTAGATATTTCAAATTTGAGATGATGTTGGGTGAATGTGCATTCCTGAATGCATGATTTGTGTTTGTGATCCATCTGTATCCGTTGTATGTCTTGTTCAACACAAAAACTGTTCCAATGACAAAATTCAGTGTCGTTCGTTGTTTCCATTTTCAAATCAATTCGGAGTCAATCCATTTCACATCCATTAAGGGTGGGGATGAAATTACCAAATAGAATGTTAGCTATTCCCCATGCTCATCCGGGAAAAAGAAACAATAAATAAAGCTGCCAACCCACAGTTTTTATTACCTCCGACAGAACTCATGTTTTAACAGATAGACAAATACATACAATATTCGTACACACATGTGTACATATGTATGTATGGATCCCTATCGATGTACCAATGCATACATACACATATTTATGTAACTAAGTGTGTGTTTATTTGACTGTTAAAGTCGACGTCATGTGACGTCTGGTGCAACATGTCATGTTTGAAATTTAGGGGGGGAGTGGGGGCTTGGGCAGGGAGGGAAATCGTCAAACAAACGTGGACAAATCGATTCGGTGGATGTGAAAAGAATTGCCCCAATAATTGATGGAGTTTAGCCGAAATTCAGTTTGACATTTCTAATGTTGACGTTTAAATTTGAAATGAGTTCAACGCTTCAACAGACCGTTTAGCAGATGCCATCTCACAAATCCCGAAAAAATAGTGATAATTGTTTAGATGTATTTATTAATATGAATAATATATACTGACACACATACATAGAAATATGTATTTATAAGAATATCTCCAAATTATCTTATAATTTATGTACGATATATGGATCGCATGAAATTATGTACAAAATGTTTACAATAAAAAAAATAAAAATCTAATATCTATCATAAATAGATACATATAGTTTTTGGTATTTTTGGATTTGTTGTCCCAACCTAAAATTTGTATTTTCACGTATTTTAACAATATCTATGGGGCCGGCAAATGTAGTGGTTCACTTACCATTACAATATTGATCAGTCTAACCGATGTCGTACGATTGTGTACCCGTATTATTATTATATTGTTTGAATTCGATACCTCTGATAATATTTTGATACCAAAAGAATATGATGTTATTTTAATGCTGTTTTATTTCTCTTTAAAACGCAAAAAACACGAAGGACCTTATACACCGAAAGTTTTTGTGGATCGACCTTTCGTTTGATCACAGTAATATTTATGCTAAGTTGACTTAGCAAGTATGCTAAGTTGACTTAGCAAAGTAATAACACGCTGAAAAAATTGCTTCTGTAGTATATTGTTCCAAACATATTCTGCTTGGTACACTCCAAATATATAGGGTGATCTAAGTAGAGATACTTTTGCAATAGCCTTTTTTTGACAGATCACGTGTGAGTCGTGTCATGCTATCATGTTATTTTTGTTAAGTATTGTTTGGCATTTCATCATGGAAAGACTTACGCCTGAACAACGTTTACAAATTATTCAGTTTTATTATCGAAATAATCGTTCGCCAATTGCGCTAAGTCTATTTTTTTTAAATAAAAAAACACTTTCCAGTCGACCCACGACCTTGACACCCATGAGCAATATTTTAGCTCTCGTTAAGAGCTATCTTTTTGCCATTGACCGATCCCCAATCCGACGTACCGGAATCATCGGTCCATATTTCTTCAAAAATGATACCGGTGAGAACGTAACCGTCAATAGCGACCGTTATCATGCCATGTGAACCGACTATTTGATGCCTGAAATTGAAGCTCGCGATCTCGGCGACATTTGGTTTCAACAAGACGGCGCTACTTCCCACACATCGCATCAATCAATGGATTTATTGAGAGAACACTTCGGTGAGCCGATAATTTCACGTTTTGGGCCGGTCGATTGACCACCAAGATCACACCATTAGACTTTTTCCTGTGGGGATATGTAAAGTCTAAAGTTTATGCGGACAAACCCGCTTCGAATCAGGCCTTGGAGCAAAACATCAGGCGTGTCATTAGCCAGCTACCAGTCGAAATGCTCGAACGAGTCATCGAAAATTTGACTCAACGGATGGACCATCTGAGACGTAGCCGTGGCCAACATTTGATAGACATAATCTTCAAAAAATAAATGCCAAAGAATGTCTTTCAAATGATAATAAACATTTCCCATTCAGTTTGAATTTTCTTTGATTTTTTTTTAAAAGGTAGGGAACCTCGAAATGGATCACGCTATATAATATTTGACACATACACATTTCAAATGTTTGGGAGGATGTTGTTCTAAACAAAAGTATGTTTTCATACAAATATTTTCTCATATAGAGCTAATATTTCCGAAACAAAGATTATTTTTTATACAATTAATTTGGCAATATATCAACGCCCTAATTTAAAAGCAAGTTTTCTGTTTTTCAGAAGTTCAAGTTCATTTCTGTAAAAATTTTACATGTTTGTAAAATATGATTACAATTTAAATCGTATTATCTTTCGTAACTATAAATTGATTTGACGGATTGACAAAAAGTGATGAATTATATGAAATGAATATTTATAAATTAAAAATGAGTTATGTACGAGTAAAACCAATTCTAAAGCTGCTTTGGAATTTTTAACTAAAAAGTATAACACGAAATCTAGGAAAAAATTTAATTAAATTTGAAATATTCAGCAGTCTTACATTTTTTGAAATAAAATATATTTGGAAAACTTTTTAAACAATAACTTTGTTTGTTGGTAAACACATATTTTATTTGTGAAAGTCAATCTTGCCCACCATGTACTATTTAAAAATTTTGATTCCAAATACATTTACTTTCAGTTCAAACTTATGAAAAATTGCGATTGTCGCCCGTTTATACACAAATTTAAAAATGTTTAGACTGAGCATGCTTTGGAATGAAAGTATCGATACATCAAAAAAAATATTGAATTATTGTGACCGCAGCACATGATTTTAAGAGTGTATTGCCGCCTTTCTATAATGATTTCTAATCAAATTTTGTAACTGCCCAAATTGATTTCAAGCACAAGATAACTTTTGATTTGAAGAAAATTGCTTAATGGGTTCCTTTGGAGCCATCTCGGTACTGTAGGGGATCTTCAAGAGTTCTAAAATTATTTTTTTAAACGATTTGGTGATTTCAATTTGAAGCATAAAGAAAATTATATAGTGCCATTGGTAGATTATATTACACAACACAACTCGAAAATTCTGATATTGGATTCTGGTAGAAGAGACCAAATAAAATATACATGTAGCGACGTTTTGAAAGATCACATCGGAATTTTATTTTAGGGGCAGGTGAAAATTTCCCCCTCTTTACTGGTATTGTCACCACTTTGACCAATAAGTCGTATGAATTAATATCATTCATACGACCATAGATCATTGTAGCACGAACAGGCCAACGAAAGTTTTTAATGGAGGTTGACTGTTTTTTGCTGTTTGTATTAAGTTTTTGGCTTTATGGTAAAAAACATATAGATGGCTTATAACCAGGAGAGAGAAAAAAACTGTAGAATTTTATTATTCCTATACTGTCAAAAAATACTGACTTCATTGAAGGAATTCAAAAGTAAAATTATTTCTTGTTCTTCGTATGAAACAGATTAATTTTGAAGCATACAAAAGTTAATGCAATAAATACATGACTGTGATTGGCTACACTATTCTGAAATTGTCTTATGTTCTCATAATTTGTGTATACCGATCGACTTTGCATCACTTTCTAAATCGATTTATTGATGTCCATCTACCTGTTCGCATACGAATACCACCGAGATGACAGTCTAGCTGGCAAATCTGAACCGATCATAACGAAATCTTTTAGGGTCAAGAACGAAACCTATTGAAAATTGCACTATCGGTCTAATTTGTGATTTAGCCCTCATACAAAGGTCGCTTTGGATTTGATTTTTCTGTTCTTAAAATCATATATTATTACCGATTCAACTAAAATTGAACAGTTGATATTTTATTTTCTCCATAATTATTACTAGTATTAATGAGTCATGCAGGTCCATTTATTGATGTAGCTCCAATATAAAGGTTGTTTCCGTTTCATTTCAGCACGTATGCATATTATTTTTGTCAGGGACTCCATAAAGTATATATATTCTTAAACGTCGTAAAATGCTAAGACGATTTAGACATGACCGTCTGTCCATCTGTTGACTAGATGACTGAAATTTGGTACAGATACTTCTTATATACATATATAGCATCTGTCTAATATCAACTGATCGGACTGTAAATTGAATTTTAGGTTAATTTATACCCAGAAACCTTCACAAAAACTCGGTCGCATAGGCCCATGTTTTGATATAGCCGCATACAGCAGTCCCTCTAGATTTTACTTCTTAACGCAACAAAAACAACAAAATTCAATAAATCGGGATGAAATCTAACAATATGAGTTTATTTGTACCCGAAACCATTCACATGCGATCAATGGTCGAGGGTATATAAGATTCGGCATGGACGAACTTAACACTGTCTCATCTTCAGTCATTAATGATATCTAACATTGAGGTTAAAATAAGGTCACCATTTTACAGAGACAAATTAAATGCCAAGTAAAGCAACTAAATATATAAAAACAAGTAAGAAAGTTTCAGTCGGGTAAACCGACTAAGGTATACCCTCACTTTGTGAGTAATGTAATAGTGAATATTACTCGAATTATTCTGTCAATTTGTGTGGGAGTTACCAGAAGGGGTTTATATAATACACGTTTTTTTCGCTGAACATTAGATACTTTAAATTCATTGCACTGTGCCGACTTATAAGCATTTATGTGCACTGGTATAAACGTTATGAGACATTAAATTGTGGTATGATTTGGGAATTTTGTGTGGGAGGTACAAAAAAGGTCGTGGCAATAACGCCCATTTTTCACAGGGCTATAGACACTATAAAAACATTACACTGTAAAAAATTCCAAGTATTTTTATACGCTGGTTTTAATGTTATAATATGTTAACTTTTGGTGCAAAAAGGTACCTTTGTGTGGGAGGTACCAAAAGGGGCGTGGCAACAACACCCATTTTTCCCTGGACTGTAGGCAATATAAAAGCATACTACTGTACAAAATTTCAAGTATTTTTATACACTGTTATTAATGTTATAAACTGTTAACTTTTGGTGCAAAATGGTGCATTTGTGTGGGAGGTACCAAAAGGGACGTGGCGACTTCGCCCATGTTTCTCGAGTTGATAGCGACTAATAAGCTAATACTATGTGTGAAATTTCAAAAGATTCGAATAAGTAGTATAGCAGTTATTAAAGAATCAATATTTCACAACATTTTAACCCTTTGTGGGGGAGGTACTAGAAGGAGTGGACCAATATGGCCCATCTTCGAACTTAGCCGGAGATAGAAAAAAATATTACCACATACCAAATTTGAGGTCAATTGGTTACTCCTTTCGAGAGTTATCGTGCGCAACAGCCAGCAGACAGACAGACAGACAGACAGACAGACAGACAGACAGACATACAGACGGACGGACATTGCTCATTCGACTTAAAATGACCCAAAACGGATTTCCTCCGAACATACTTGGGGTCTTAGGTCACTCCTTCGACGTGTTACACTTTTTTCCGTAGCAAATGATATATACCCTCGTCACACTAAAGTGAGGGTATAAATATGTACATATATGGGAACCGATCTTCTACAATATTGAATGTATTCGTTTCTGGATTAACAAACTCTCCACTACCAATTTTGGAAAGAAACAAATAGAAAGCAATTCGCTGCCTAGATGCCAAGTCGGAAGCAACTTATATATGGGGGCTTATCTATATATATATACCTTGTATAAACGAGGTTGCCATTCGATTTTTTATGATTTGAAAATGTTGATTTTGACTAACGTTTTGTCACTGATAGATCATTAAAAATGTTTGAGGGTGCGTTGACATAGAGATACGAAATTGTTATGTCCCTATTGGAAAACCCGGTATATGGCAGCTATCCGATTATTACTATTTTTCACTAGGGTTCCTCCTTGGGCAAAAAACATGTTTGCCAAATTTAATTACGATCGTACAATAATTACGACCTGTAGTTAGATTACAAGAATACATGGACATAACTAAATCGACTTAGAAAGTGATTCTAAGTCAATCGGTATAATAAATGATGGGTATTTGTCATCTGCACAAAGGTATAATACCATGTACAATGTAGGGTATACAAATATTATATCGCGACCTAAGACCGTAAAGGCGCTAAGTCCAATATTGGAAATTTTACAGGAGGGGCAAAATACTTACTGTATTTTTATGTTTTTATAAAGAATATATGGACCCAGCGCTTTTACGATTCTGCTTCTAAGATGACAAAGCATAATTTTTTTGACTTTTTGTTTCCAAACTGATGCATAGTCAACTTATCTTGCGTTCCCCTTCAAAAAATACATTTAGGAAAAAAAGTGGACTTAGCGCCTTTTCTTCCTTAGGTCGCGATATATTGCTATTGCTTTATTACGAATACAAATGACTGTTGCATAAAATAATTTTAAAAGTGCTCCTCTCCGAACCGTTAGCACTGTATGCAAAACCAAATAAAAATTGGCAAATAAATATACATTTTAAAATATTTGGAAAATTATAAGAATTTTGTTTGTGTTATAGGCCCAAGACTTTTCCGTCATGCGGACGAGATATACAGATACACAATAACAAAGTCTTGGCATCGTCAACCAAACCGACACAGACACCGTCAGAGTTTGATGACCCTTCCAATAGATTTCAAAACAAACGATTCGTCTTGTGGATTATCCATTCGTCCAAATTTATCAACGCGCCGTCATCTGTATAACATCATATTTTCTCAGCGGTCGTCAACAATTTTGAAACATTTTATTTTTTACTTTTCACTCACATCTCACCGAAGACAAGAAATCGAACAAAAGAAAGAATAATTCCGAGAGCAAAATGTAATTTGCCATAAATAAACAACAACAATAATGCCAAAAGTGTTCATTTCAGATACAGTTTCCGTTAAAGTTATAATTTACGCTTCTGTCATCGGTGTTCGATGTCTCGATGTGGATGCAATTCCAAAAAAAGTACTTAAATATTTATATATATCATCGCATCTCAAGAACATACAGACATATGTATTATTTTCCCAGCGATGATTCATGCTGATGATTCATTCATTCATACTTTGGAAAGGGGACTGCAATCTGCAGTTATGCGCAGCGCAAAGTTGTTCCAATTAAAGTTTTGGCAAATCTGCTGAAAATGTACATAAATTCTGCAACATATCTATGTGAATTTAAAGTGAAATATGACACAGAGTGCCAAAAAGATTCGGTGATTTTTATGATTTACTACAACTACGAAGAATTCCTTCCAATCCGGATGCGATGAGTCAAATCGAAGCCAAAGAACAGACAGACAGACGGACAGAGAGACTTTGTTTACAGACCGTATTTGACCTGTGTACGTACACTGATTTAACCTCTTCCACTCGAGAATGGCCATTGTTTGAGGTGGATGGGCTCTCTCTTTTTGCTTTGTTTTTTCAAAACAAAAGACAAGAACACAAAGAGTTGTGCCATTGCTCGTGCCATAATTATTTGTGGTCAGAAATGCCAAAAGTAAAACAAAATCATATCACTTCATCTACAAAAAATGTGGCTTATAAAAGGGGTACCTTTAGACAACGAGGCTCGAGTGATAAGTTGAGTAAAACCGTAATGACGATTTTTTTAGAAATATTGACTGATTTTTTTCAAAGTGGAGAACTTATACTTATCTTTGTCATATACACCATTTCAAAAAAAAATTGTTATGATGAATTCTTGTCAAAATAGGAAATAAGGTGCAAAGCTTCAGGTAAATAAAGTCCTTAAACAATTTGGGTTTTAAGGCTTAAAAAACATAGTTGTTATTTGCTATTCAATCCCAAACGATCCCAAACGGGATCGTTTAAACCCAAATGTTTAAATCAAAAGAAAATATATTTTTAACACAAATTTTTAAATATTATATATTTCCGAGCAAATACATTTTATTTGAAAATCAATAAAATATATTTGGAACGCATATATTAATATATTACAACAAAATATATTTGCAAATTAAATTTCTCAAATAAAATATGTGTTTAAATACAAATAACATTAATGTTTAGGAATTTCTCCAAATATATTTTATTTAAAAAAGATTACAAAACTTTTGCTGACTTTTTCGAATTTCTGTTTTAATTTTTTCTTGGTTTCGCATTGTACCTCCCTGTTTTGATACCATATGCAGCATTAACTTCTGTTTTAAATAAATAATTTCAAATTTCTGAGTATTCCAAGCAATCATTAGTTGTCAATCCTCCAAGTAATTTATTTTGATCCAAGAACATTAAAAATTTCTAAGAAATTAACTTTGAATTACCGAAAAATGTTACACAAGTGTTTTCTCAATACTTAAACAAATAAATATTTGTTTCGGAAATAAAAGTCCCAAATAACATATTGGGATGTAAACAAAGATTTGTGTAGAACAACATCTTCCAAAATATATTAATTTTGTGTGTACCTAATATTATATGTTTAGAGTGTTCCCTAAACATATATATGTTACAAGCCGAATATGTTTGGGACAATATACTACAGACGCGATAGATGCAGCAAATCGTGTAAGATGGAGATGCTTTGTGGAAGCCCTCTGCTCCCAAAGGAGTAACGGAGAAAACACACAGAGTGGTGTATCGTTTACAAATGCTTAAATATTGTCTTTAGAAACTTTTTTTAATTTGTCAGTCTTAACTCTTAAAAATTAGAAAGAAACATTAATAATAACATGAGTGTTTTTAGACAAACAGAAAAAAAAGTTATTTTCATTTATCACATTATTTTCAGTTATTATTTATTTTTCACATTCATTTAATCGTGCTTTTCCTCTCACAACTACATATTTTGGTTACTATTGAAATCTTAACCAGACTTATTCAGCGATCCTCGGACTTAAATCGTTTTGTGTGCATTGATATCAACCGAAATTTTACGAAACGTTAACATGCATATGAACGTTTGTACGTGTGTTTGAAAGAATACTCGTATGACTCACTGAAGACGTCGCGACGTATTCTTCGTTGTTGTCTTTAAAGTTTTTTGAAATCTCCTCCTTCTCTTCGAAAGCGTGTAACGCAGTATATCCAATGTGTTGAGTATAGTCTGGCCTGGATGGATGACAACGTCTGCTGCGGATAACGAACTCGAACTGCATTCTTATGGAGATTCGACTCATAGCGCATAGCGCTACGTACATATGACAACAACGTCTCCACTTCATCTCTTTGTTGTCGTAGTAATAAAAATTCGAATCCTAAATCCAACAACATGCACAACAACAGTCAGTCAACAACATCCATTCGATATTTAATAAGCTTTAAGTATGCGCAACCAGATGGGGTGGACAGACGGACGGGCGTTGCATATTCGTATGTTTTTTACTGGTGTTTTCGTCTTTTTAGTTAATGGACTTTTGCTTGTCTAGCACCGTTCTCCGTCCATAAGTGGCGGCTTAAACGTTCGTAGAGATATTTTTTTAAAGATCTAGTCGAGATGATGGAGATTTTGGACCTTGAAATGTCTGAGGTTATTGCTCATGGCAACTGTTTGTTTTTTTGTACTAAATAATTAATATTTTTACTAGTTAGGTATCCAAATGAATTAATTGAATTTCGTAAATACCAATGAACAAAATGAAACGTAGAGTTTAAAATGCATATACATAATACAAAAAATAAGATATTTTGTAATTAATTTCTGAATACCACTCTGAAGAGGGAGTGGAACGGTGTGTGAACACTTAATACGATCAGATCCATGAATATTTATTCGTGAGATTGTTGTAGTTCGAATTAAGAAGCATTAGTCTCGAACTGCAAATGACAATTTGATTATTAATAAATAAGCTAACTTTCTGCTAACCTTCGGAATTCAAAACAAAAGTCGATTACTTGATACTTCAAAACCATTCTATCTCAATCCGTTTCAAGAGATTAAAAAACGGATTGTATTAATAAATTATTAATAATTAATTTATTTGTTTAAATGAATTAAATAAGTGTTTTAGGAGTTTATAATAAACGTGTTGTAACTTAACATATTAAATACACAAGAAATGCATCTTCACTCAAACGTTTTTTTTCATATTTGAAAATTTCAGCCTTTAGTATTTAAACAATTACACTATGGGTAATTTTCCTGATTTTCTGGCCAAAACACAATTTATTAAGATAGTCCAAATTCAAAAAAATTAATATGGTTTAAAGAAGACACTTTGGGGGTAAAAACTGCATACTCAGTTTTTCTGTAAATTGTTTGACCTTTTGTAAATCATCTGTCAAAGTTGAATTTATTTTTGTTCCTCTCGAAAAGAGTATAGAATTTACTTTAAATTTGGACTGTGATAGAATTTTTCCTATCTCAGCCTAAGTTCGAAAATGGGTTATATTGATCCTCTCCTCCCCTAAGGTACCTCCCTCGCAAAGGTTTAAAATTTAGTGAATATTGATACTCGAATAACTTATATACTAACTATCCGAATCCTCTGTAATTCCACAGTTAGTAATAGTTTATCTATCGCTATCTCCTTGAAAAAAGGGCGGAGTTGACACACCCCTTGTGGTACCTCCCACATAAATGGACCAAGTCGGTAAAATTAGAAATTTAAAATTGTTCCGCCCATATTTGTTTGGAAATGCTCAAAACGGCAACACTGGTCTTATTAACTAATATGCCCCATCTTCGAACTTAGCCGGAGGTAGAGCAAAATAGTATCGCATACAAAATTTCAATTTAATTGGTTAAACCTTTCGCGAGTTATCGTGCGCACCAGCCAGCAGACAGACACACAGACGGACGGACGGACATTGCACAAATGACTTAAAACGACCCAAAACGGATTTCCGCCGAACATACTTGGGGTCTTAGGTCACTCTTTCGATGTGTTACACTTTTGGTCCGTAGCTAATGATATATGACATAAGAAGAATTACAATTTTTTTAAAGCACTAATTTTTAATTTATAAATATTTCAATTCATCAGTTATTGAGCAAAAAAATTAAAAATGGTAGAAAAAATGTTCATTTTTGCGATTTTTAAGGCACTGGATGCATTTTTTCGGGTAGGTTTGTTGCGCATTTTGTTTCATCTATTCAATATCTACAACTTTGCTTCAGACTGAGATATTTCGTACGGTATATCGATATATATTCGTGTTAAAATATAGAGCAAGTGCTATTCGAACGGCCATTAAATTATTAATTTAACCAACTTGACTAAACGAATGATGCAGAAGATCTTATTTTTGGGGCTACTTTCACGACCATTGAAAAAAAGGTTCAAAGTGGATACGGCTTTACATCGCAGTTGTAGTAAAAAAACAGTAAGGAAAGGCTAAAGTCGGGCGGGGCCGACTATATAATACCCTACACCACTCTCGTAATATTGAATAACTCTGAAATATAAATTTTGTAATTCATGTATAAATTGTTTACATAAATTTACTTTTGGGACTTTTTATACTTAAATAATACCCTGTACCACAGTGTACCACTCTACCATTCCAAATAACGATCCAAAACGATTGGATGTAAATCTATAGGACTAAAGGGTCAAATCGGACGAAAAGTATGTATCTAAATATTAACCGATTTTCTTCGAATACGGTTGGTTCATGGATCAAGAAACTCTACCATTCTAAATTTCAAAACGACTGGATGTAAAATACAGCTTCTATAGAACTAAAAGGCCAAATCGGACGAAACATATATATGGGAGCTATAGCTAAATCTTAACCGATTTTCTTCAAATTCGGTAGTGTTGGTTCATGGATCAAGAACTTCTACCATTCTAAATTTCAAAATGATTGGATGTAAAATACAGCTTCTACAGGACTAAAGGGCCAAATCGGACGAAAGATATATATGGGATCTATATCTAAATCCGGACCGATTTCAACCAAATTCAATAGGGATCTTTACAGCTGTGAAATACTTTAAACTGCAAAATTTCAGAACGATCGGAGTGAAATTGTGACCTGTAGTCGACGAACAACTTTACATGGACAGACATGGTTAAATCGACTCAGCTAGTGATTCTGAGTCGATCGGTATACTTTAAGGTGGGTCTACCTGTGTTATTTTCAGGTGTTACAAACATCTGCCGTGAAACAAACTTATAATACCCTGTACCACAGTGTGGTGTAGGGTATAAAAATGTTTGAATGGAGATTTTTCATGACCCAACTTTAAAAAACGTGCCCAATGTTTGCTGTTTGGCATTTCCTTTAAGTTATTTCTGCACATTGGTTAGCAAATTTACGTTTCTATGTTTCGAGTAACTTTGGCACTTCGCTCTTCGTCGGCATCGGGCTGAATACGAATTCGTATCCCCTGCTCGAAATGATTAAGTGATTGAGCTAATTCTGGCAAAAGTGCACTATACATCCCACAACCCCGATTTTTTTGAAATTTTGCACACCCTCCCTAAATGACCCCCAAATCACGAAAAAATGTGTAAATGTTTACTCTGAAGGGTCCTGGGGGCCCTAAAAACCCCCAAAAATGGACCCGGTACCCCACATAGACAATATTATACTAAAACGAAAGGAAATAGCGAGGAGAACCGAAAAGTGAAAAAAAAATTGCAAAAGTTTACTCTGAAGGGTCTTCAAAACCCCACAAATGGACCCGGTCCCCCACATAGTCAATATTATACTCAAACGAAACGAAATGACGAGGAGAACCGAATATTGGGAAACAAATTGGAAAAGTTTACTTCGAAGGGTCCTGGGTGCCTTCAAAACCCCAAAAAAATGGGCCCTGTCACCGAACATAGTCAATATTATATTCAAATGAAAGGAAGTGGCGAGGCGAACCGAAAGCGGAAAAAATTGCAAAAGTTTGCTCTGAAACCCAAAAAAATGGACCCGGTCCCCGACATAGTCAATATTATACTCAAACGAAAGGAAATGGCGAGGAGAACCGAAAAGTGGAAAACAAATTGGAAAAGTTTGCTCTGAAGGGTCATGGGGGCCCTCAAAACCCCAAAAAATGGACCCGGTTCCGGAACCGAAATGCGGGAAAAATATTACAGACCCTATCAAAACGACCTCAAAAGGACCCTATGATACCATAAATTAGGAGTCCTGGCCCATATTTTAAATATATATTCACTATACTATGTGTATTTTATTGTTATCGTTGACGTTACCCAGGGATTACCGCGTGGAGGTGATAGTAAAATGTTGATCCCCACCGAGATTAACGTTTTTTTAAAAAAAATGTTTGCCTGTGCTTTTGGGGTGTGGTTCTCGAGATTTTTCGCGATATTTTTTAAAAAAAATATATATTTTTGCTTTTTGCGTTCTCCTCGCCATTTCGTTTCCTTTGAGTATAATATTGACTATGTGGGGGACCGGGTCCATTTTTGGGGGTTTTGAGGGCCCCCAAGACCCTTCAGAGCAAACTTTTCCAATTTTTTCCACTTTTCGGTTCTTCTTGCATTTTTCTTTCGGTTGAGTATAATATTCTTTATGTGGGGGACCAGGTACATTTTTGGGGTTTTTGAAGGCCCCCGGGACCCTTCGGAGTAAACTTTTCCAATTTTTTGTTACTTTTCGGTTCTCCTCGCTATTTCTTTTCGTTTGAGTATAGTATTGACTATGTGATGGACCGGGTCCATTTTTGGGAGTTTTGAGGGCCCCCAGGACCATTCAGAGCAAACTTTTGCAATTTTTTTCACTTTTCGGTTCTCCTCGCCATTTCCTTTCGTTTGAGAATGAGGGCACCATGGGTCCTCCTGATTCCCCCTTAGTTTAATGTAACTTATGACGTTTCTAATCTTTTCGAACTAATCCTTGCTTGCTACTTCTTGAACGGGTCCGTTTTGAGCTATGAGATGTTTTAATGGACTGTGACTCGATTTTTTGTTTACTTCCCGTATTGTTTGAACTGGATTTAGGTAATCCCAAAGCCATAAAAATTTTGGTAAGCTTTTCACCATTTCCTCAATGACGCAAAACATTGAGCTTCGTATCTAAATCGACTGCTTTTCGTGCCCTTTTTTAGTTTTCTCAATATCAAAATTTCAAGGACGTTTAGTGGCCATTTTCATCTAATTTTGATTCAATAAACAAACACATATATGTATTCGTGTACACCAAGTCAACTATGATGCAATACGCACCTATTTATTATTATTCCAAAACTGAAAAAAATCACACCCTTCCACAAAAACGGTGAATCCCAGATTTTCAATTAGCCGTATAACGAGACAATTTGCGCCGTAAAGCGAAGGAGTTCCAGAATTTAATAGCGAAATGTCGTAAAAAGAGGGTCCGTATAAGGAGGTACGAGTGTATTTGTGACTTATTTTATATTGAAAATATAAGAGTCTCAACACTAAATTAACCAGGAATCAGAAAATACAGATTTTTTCATTCGGGGTTAAGTTTTTCATTTGAAATGCCAACCATGCAAAGACACGTTGGTCCGAGTAGCTGTCTTTAGACATACCCCAGAAGAGACAATCTTTAACCTCTTCCGAAGGCCGTCCACGGAGAAAATTGTTGGCCCGCGTAACCAAAAAGATCGCATTAGCACTTTTTCCGATAGGGAGTTCTTTCATAATGAAATAAATTCCAACTAAAAATTGTGATGTAAATTCCAAAGCATTGGGAATTAATGAAGACGTCCCAATTTATATAGAAATTCGTTGGGAGTTACTTCATTTTTTTCGGGACGTATTAGTGTGGGAGCTGTTTCACGGTACCGAATTTAGTATGGCATTTCTTTCTGCGTATGATTATTCTGTTCTAATACGATGGTGTAGGGTATATATATATATATATATATATATATATAACTTTTGTTTTTCTTTAGTGGTTTTTCATATCAAACATAATTTTAGAAAAATTAACATGAACATTTTTGGAGGACATTTTGCCACATCTTTTTATAACTCCGAAGATATTGATGATTTAAAATAAAATGTTAGGATATTTACAAATTTGTTTGATATGTTTATGTTTCTCAAGTTATATAAAAATACGCGGAACAAGCTCTTTAAAAATGAAATTAAAAATAAATTGTACTTCTACATATGAGTCCATAATATTAACAAATTTGAGTGGTGAATAGAAATAATGTTTGCTGTTACCGTGTGTCTTTGGTGGTACGAAACATAATACATATTTTGCCGAAAACTATTTATTTTTGGAAAGATTACTTTCATTTACTTCAGCCGAATATAGTAGCGCAATTGTTTTTCAGATATTTGAAGACAGCACATTTTTAAAAATATATTTGTACTTTATTTCTTTATATTTTACTAATTATCTAGAAAAATATTTTCTGTTTATATCAAAGTGCATTTTGTGCTTTGAATTCAGCCCCAAATACATTTTGTTTATATGTTCACAGTTTGAACATACATATGTACAAACAAATACTTGCACAGATATATATATATATATATATATATGTAGATACATACATACCTTATTTCCTGATTTTTTTTCTCATTGTGTGTATTACTATAATACAAAATGGTATACCATATTTGGAAATACTTAGTTGCAATACATTATGTATGTATTACCATAATTTTGTTGCAGTTGCATTATTCGTTGAAAATAATTATTAATCGATAACTTCCTGGAGTTTTGTATAAACTCGGAGGGGTAAGACTGAAAAGTTAAAAAAACCAAAGACAAATCGATAAATTCATAGATATGATAATGAGATCAGCAATTATTTCCAATCTGTCACATGTTTTGTAAATGAATTCCAAATAAACACAACAGATATGTTAGTTCGTCCGTTCAATCACTACTTGTTCGTACGATATGACGAGCTTGAAAACCGGATATGTTTTAAAGTTGATGGAAACGATCAGACGATAAAATCGAGAAACTCTAATTGGTGGCCATGCTTGCCAATCATTATTTTTCATTCACCTTTCAGGTACAAATATTTATTTATTTATATGAATTACAATACAAAAGTAAATTTATATTCTAATTTTACGGTCCAGGGAAAAACCGGGTTATAAAGACCATGTGGCTAGATTTTGCATAACAGACCAGAGCTTCTGGTGGGAATCGAACCCACGACCGCCAAACTCATAGGCGAGCACGCTACCAATTCACCTACAGCATTCTAATCGACTTGAAAATTGCATGACTTTTCAGATATAAATTCAAACGAATATTTTTCACCATTTGCTCTGTTTTTTTCTAAAAACATTAACATTTCAAGATTTTGTTCATAATTCAAAGTTTGTATGTATCAATATTAGACGAATTTCGAAAATCATCAAAAAGGCTAATTTGTGTCTCTACTTTTGACATGATGTACATAAAATACAATGCAAGGCGGGGGGTTGTTGTATATAAATTGGCACTGAAACTAAAAATCATGACTTCATATCTCTTAAGATAAATTGACGATTGCAAAATGTTGATTGTTTTTCTTGGGAATTGCCTAAACATTTTTTTTTCATTTATTAGCACTCTCTGTTGTTTAGTGGGTCAAAAGTTATATTTGCACATCTGCAAATTGTTTTAGAAGCGAAGAACACGTTTAGTTATTTATTAGGGTGTAATGCCAATTCAGAATGTGAGTACTACAGCATAGAGCCAATGAAAATTGCTTGCATTCGAATGCTCATAACTTTTGTTTCATGGGATATATTTAAATATTTTCGTATGATATAGTTTGTAAAGACTTCATTCAACCTTAGTAATATCAATGTGGACGCTGCACAATGGAAGGAATTCAAAAAAAAAAAATGAAATAATACAGTCGTTGCTTAACCAGACAACCGATTGCGACCAAACTTGGCACGGTAGTAGAAGAGGTATTAGAGAAGTTAAGTTTTATTTTTTAGCTCCCTATCTCAAAGTTTGCCAACTCGGTTGAGAAAAATTTTGAAGCACGTGTATCTTTCTTCTTTATCGTCCGATTCTTTTGCGTTCTACTAATCGAGGTCTACAAAAAAACTTCCATTAGGACAACACTACAGAGGCGTAGATTATTTTTAGTCTAATCACGCTCGTGTAACCTATAGCTCTTCTGCACAACTAGCAATGTATGTGGGCCTTGGTACCACTTTCTTCTATATGATCTTTCCGACCCAAGATTTCTCCCAAGTATTTATTTTACTTTTGTAGATATAGCAATTGTCTTATGATAAATCGAGGCTTGTTAAAGCGCGCGATCTTCGTTTTTCTTTTAAATAGATACATCTTTGTTTTTTTTTCTGAGTTAAAATTTATTCCCCTTGGTAGTGCCCAGTTATATGCTATGTTAAGAGCAATTTAATTAAAACTGGTTAAGAATGGCTAAATTCGGTCACAGCTGAGCTGTATGATGATATCCAACTTTTTAAATCATAATTAAAATAAAGGGTGGGCCGTTTAAAATTTTAAATTTAAACTACCAATTACTTTAACTTGTGATTTGAGCCCTTTGAATTATTTTCTGTGGGGAGCCATTTAGGATAAATTTGACGCAAAGCATCCAGAGGCAATTGAAGCGTTGAAACATGAAATCGAAGTTTCCATTGAAGAGATTCGACCCGAAACAATCGAAATTGTACTGAAAATTGGGTTGATCGGATGAGGTACTGCCGAGCCAGTCGTGCCAGTCATATGAATGGTACTGTGTTCCATTATTAAATGACAAAGTTCAACCTTTCCAATAAAACACGAAATTTTGAAACCAACCCAACCAATCATTGCCTGTTACTCGCAGTGTTCGCTATTGGATTTATCTCGAATGTACACACACATTTACATATATGGATGATATATCTGTGAACCGATATTTTTACATTTGGTAGCTTCCAAAAAAACTCTTATCTGCCAAATACCCTAAAGATTGAATATCAAATGAGGATTCTATAGCGCTTAGGTGCTTACTCTGAAGTTGCATATACTTATGTGTATGTTGGAACTATATTTGAATTTGAACCGATTTCCTTCAAAGCTGGTAGAATTTATTGGCGGGTTATGTGACTTCTCCCTACTAGATATCATAATGATCGAATGTAAAATACGGCTCTTATAGTGCTTAGAGGCACAGTCGGAGAGAACATATATATATCGATACCTTCATTCTAAAACATGCTAAGTCGACTTAGCATAGTTTTAGGGTGATTGCATTTTTAATTTCTAAATATTTCAAATTATGTTCAGTCAAAATTTGGTGTTTATCCGTCAACCCAATCAAAAGTTATTCGCAAAACAGTACAGGTTAATCGATTTGCATTATAAAGGAAATCCATACAAATTTGAAAAATTCATCAAACATTGATCGCCTCTCCTGAAAAACTACCTTTTTGCACTTAGCATAGTTTAGAATGGGGGTATCGATATGGGTGTTATATCTAACGATTTTCTTTGAAATTGGACAAGTTGGTTCTTGGACCAAAAAAAAAAAACTCTATGGCAATTGCCATAATAAGGTTTCTAAGGGATCAAATGCCAATCAAAACGAATACAGTATGGAAAAAAATGTAAAATCTGATGCAGGTTCTTGGAAACACAAAATTTTGTATTATTTCAAAAATCATTATTCAATATTTAATTAATTTCCATAAATTAATTAGTCAAAAGCAATGACAAAAATAAGTTTCCTCACAAACGTTAGTGTCAAGAAAGTATTTTATACTTTGTATTTGTATTTTACTATTGTTACCTCCTCCTGATACAGGAGCCCTACGTAGTGGGAGGAAGGGTGTGCGGTATTAGGACACCCAACTTTAAACTGCTTGTGGCCAACTGTGAAGGCACTCCAAGAACCTGCATTTTGGCCAGGAAAGATCTAAGTATCTTTCTCCTGACTAATTTAAGTGGTAAAGACCAAACAGCTGCTAGCCTGGAGATCGGTAATCGCATATATTGGGTGGTCTCCAGCTACTTGCCTTATGGATCTGTAGTACCGACTGCTCTATTCAGGGAAGTAGTAGAAGAAGCAACGTCTGACGAGCTCGAGCTGATTATTGGCGCAGACACGAACGCTCATCATACTATCTGGGGTAGTACGGATATAAACAATAGGGGTGATTCGCTTCTTGACTTTATTCTAACTACCAATCTTAGTATTTGTAACATAGGTAATAAACCGACCTTCACAATTAAAGACAGACAAGAAGTACTCGACGTAACGTTTGCTACTGACCGGCTGTCAGACAAAATTATTGGGTGGAATGTACTGGACGACCACTCATTCTCAGATCACCATTATATTGAGTTCAAACTCGCGGAAAAAGCGCCTAAACCCGCCGTCCACAGAAATGTAAGGAAGACAAAGTGGCATCTGTATGAGAAGAATTTCAAGAAAGTCCTCAACTCTAAACTTCCGTACGAACCGAATGACAAAGCCGGTCTGGATAATCTGGTCGATCATATCACCATATCATTCAATAGATCCCTTGAAGAAGCCTGTCCAAAAACAAGGTACAAGGGTAAAACTAAACCCCAATGGTGGACTTCTGAGCTAACGGCTATGAAAAAGACCTGCAACAAGCTATTCAATAAGGCTAAATCTACTGGGGTCGCTAATGATTGGGATGCCTATAAAGAGCAACTCAAGATCTATAAGAAGGAGCTTAGAAAGGCGCAAAGGCGCTCTTGGTATACCTTCAGTGGAAAAGGTCTCCGACGCCGCTCGACTGAGGAAGATATTATCTGCTTCACCCTGTACAGTGGGATATTTACAGGATGAGGCAAATAACTGGACCAAAAACAGAGAGCAGTCGCTCAATGTACTGCTCGACACACATTTCCCGGGGAACTCTGTAACAGAACCCGAGGATCAGCAGGACCAACAAGAGTGCGAGCGTCGCTAGCTTCTTGACTGAGAGATCCAGAATAAGCTGGGCTATTAACAGCTTTGAGCCCTTCAAGTCACCTGGACCAGATGGCATCGCTCCAGCAGAAATGCAGAAAATGTTAAAGTACATTATCCCCTGGCTGGAGAAAATTTATGTAGGCTGTATCAGGCTTTCATACGTCCCGAATCGATGGAGGGATACCAAAGTGGTATTCATACCTAAAGCGGGAAAGATATCACACACTAGGCCAAAAGACTTCAGACCAATTAGCCTATCCTCGTTCCTATTGAAAGGTCTGGAAAGACTTTTAGATCATTTCATTAGGGAAAACCTGGATACAAAACTCCTGTCGGGGAACCAACATGCTTACAACAAGGGCAAGTCTACTGAATCAGCCCTGCACGAACTTGTGAGCACTATCGAATCGTCCCTGCATTTCAAGGAATTCACCATGGTGGCATTTCTTGACATAGAAGGGGCTTTTAACAACATTCACTCAGATGCGGTAATCGCGGCACTCTCACATCTAAAGGTTAACACTAGTTTGATTAGACTAATTCAAAGTCTGCTCACCAGAAGACGCCTAACAGCATGTCCAGGGTCCACAACTCTAACAAGGTATGTAAACAGAGGGACCCCGCAAGGAGGAGTACTGTCTCCACTAATTTGGAACCTAGCGGTGAATGAAATCCTGCTAGATCTAGAACGTTGTGGCTGCAAGGTCGTGGCATATGCGGCGACGTGGCAATCGCAGTGAGTGGCAAATTCGTAAACGTCCTCAGAGACATCCTACAGGTGGCTCTGAACAAGTTGGCTAGATGGGCCACAAGCAGCGATTTGGGCGTTAACCCCAACAAGACAGAATTGGTTCTCTTTACTAGGATGAATAATGTCCCACATGTGGACCCTCCACCTCGGATAAATGGAACAGATCTAGTCTTTTCTGAAAGTGCAAAATTTTTAGGAATAATTCTAGATAGGAAAATGTTATTTAGACTTAACGTATTGGAACGTGTAAGGAAGGCCAACGTCGCCTTATATTCCTGCAAAAAGGCTGTAGGGTCGCGGTGGGGACTCTCTCCTAAAATCGTCCACTGGATATATATAGCAGTAGTTCGTCCAATACTGTTATACGGTATTGTGGTATGGTGGACGGCAACTGACAAACTAACCATCACCAACCTACTAACAAAGGTTCAGAGAACTGCCTGCCTGAGCATAAGCGGAGCCTTAAGGACTACAGCGACCGAGTCTCTACAAGCCCTACTCCATATCCTGCCGATTAATATTGTGGCGAGAGAAGTTGCAACCAAAGCGGCAATAAGATTAAACTGCCTATCAATGTGGAGGTACAAGAACTATGGTCACATGAGGATATCAAAGTGTAGTGCTATGGTAACCGACCGAGTGGACTATATACCAACTGTGTACACCTTCGAGAGAAATTACATCACTATGATTCCCGCCAGAGATGAATGGGTCGGCAGAATACCAGGTAATAGAAACCATCTCCACTTTTACACGGATGGTTCGAAGCTTGATGAAAAGGTTGGCTTCGGAGTACACTGTGAAGAACTTAGTCTGGATATAGCTCACAGACTACCAGATACCTGCAGTGTCTATCAAGCCGAAATAATGGCAATATGGGAAGTCGCCAAGTGGCTGAGTCGCAACATAGTAACCAACAATGGCGTTGTCATTTACTCGGACAGCCAGGCTGCCATCAATTCTCTGGAGGCAACATCCCTAAATTCACAAACAGCCCTCGACTGCCGCAGATCTCTTAACGAGATGGCTGAGCAGTTTAATATACACCTCATATGGGTGCCTGGGCATAGGGATATCCCGGGGAACTGCAAAGCCGATGAACTTGCTAGGAAAGGGACGACATTACAAATTCTCGAAGAATTTGCATATATTGGTGCGCCACTATCCACGTGCAAGCTTTGGCTTAGGCAAGAGGCAATCAGGCAGTCCAACGATAGATGGACAGAAATCGGCACCTGCAGTGTAGCTAGACAAATCTGGCCAAGGTATGACCTGAGAAGGTCAAAATATCTCCTCGCACTAGAGAGGAAACGATTGTCTACGTTAGTACAGGTTCTGACGGGACACTGCTTGATCGGCGAACACGCCAAAAGATTGGGTATTGAGTCCAATGACTTCTGCCGAAGCTGTGGAGATGAGGAAGAAGTGGAGAGCATTGAGCACTTGCTTTGCGACTGCCCCGCTTTGAGTAAACGACGACTGGATATACTGGGGTCGGCCTTTTTAGGCAGCCTAACAGATCTTTCCAGTACTGATATTCGTACTATCGATAAATTTATATATCAAACAGGTTGGTTTCGATGAGGGGCATTTCAGCCCGTGGTAACACTAGGGACCTAAACTGGTCTATGTGAGCTTGTAAAAAAAAAATACGGCTGCCACCCTAACCTAAACCTAAACCTAACCTCTCTGTTGTCTAAAAAATCAAATAAATTAAAAATAATGGACTACTTTCTACACTGACAAAATGGAGTGTCAAAATCCTTTCTTGATATTGTCGTGACGGCTATATTTAAATCTAATCAGATTTTCTTAAAATTTACCAGTATTTATTCTGGGAACAAGAGACTTATCTCTGCTGAATTTCATACAGATCAATTGAAAAGCGGGCTATCACAGTGCATATATGCCGAATCGGAGGCACATATATCAGGGATATATCTGAACCTGAATCAGTTTTCACCAATTACAAGCGCTGTACAAAAGGATTCGTGAGCTGGAGTCGATCAGTACAAAGAAATGTTCAGAGCAGTTTCACTAATACATTTTTACACATACTTCAATTGTCTGCATTTCTTAGTATAATAAAAATGAATATCAAACCAATACAAAATCCAACCTCGAGGAGCAGGACAACGTCTGCTGGATCGGCTAGTAGTTCTACAATTTCTTTATGTACTTTAATATATTTTTACTTACATTTTATTAACTTTTTTAATTACAAATCTCAATATTTTTGAATATAAAATAACCTGATTTTAAAGTATAAACTAATAATCAAAAATTTTGTTACGTCTTACAGCATAATTATTGGCGCTCCACGAGCTCAGTCGACGTTGGAATCGCAACGCAACATCAATGAAACAGGGGCCATTTATCGATGCACCTTCCAGGGAACGCCGCGATGCCACCCGTATGTATTCGAAAATCGGGGCAATATCGACATTGAGGACAACGAATATTCATACGACTCGGAAAAGCGTGACTTCCAATGGATGGGAGCGGCAATGGATGGTGGTACCAAGGATACCGATAAACTTATTGTCTGCGCCCCGAGATTTATAACGCCAGCAGTATACGATTACCTGATGCACGGCAGATGCTATTGGATCAATGACACGTTGGCAAGTACGCCGCAGAATGTGCTAAAAATATCGCCATTGCGTTCCAGACAAGAACAAGTCAGAGATGACGACGGCGAGAGATACTACTACTATATGTTGGCCGAACAAGGCCTCAGTGTACATGTGACACCCGACAACGAACAATTTCTAATAGGTGCCCCTGGCATTCATACGTGGAAAGGATCGGTGATACGCTTTCGCAAGAAGCAGTGGAACGATGAGCCCAGTTTAAGTCGTCGTGACACCAACAGCGTTTCTCGCGTAGCCCGACAAACAAGAGTCTCATACGAGACTGATATTCCGAATCCAGCAAACTTCCATCAGTCCAGTGATTCCTACTTTGGATATTCGGTTGGTTCTGGCTATTTCGACTCTACTAATCCCAGCAAACTAATGTATGTGGCTACTGCACCTCAGGCTGATGAACAATCCGGAGAGGTAAGAAAAGCGATAGCGGCTAGTTCCTCGGATTTAGTACTATTCTAAGCGCGTTTTATCTTTCTAGGCCTATGTATTCGACTACATCAGTAAATATAAGATAGGCAAACATTTTGTATTCCGTGGTATTCAGTTTGGAGAATATTTCGGTTATGCTGTCCTCGCTGAGGATATAAACGGCGATGGTTTGTCGGATGTTATCATTTCCGCGCCCCAACACACTGTCACCGGGTCCTACGATGAGGGTGCCATTTATGTATTTCTCAATCAGGGCAATGTATGTGGTTAACTTATATTTTTTTAGCGAATGACTCATCTGAATTTTGCATTTTTTGCAGTTTAACTTCGAACGCATATTGATGACCTCACCCATTCAGGGAAAGGCCAGATTCGGTACTACGCTAACTAAATTGGGAGATATTAATCACGACGGCTTTAACGATATTGCGGTATCGGCTCCATTTGCCGATGATGGGTCCGTGTTTGTCTACATGGGCAGTGAACGTGGCTTGCGCGAACATCCCAGCCAACGTTTGGATTGTCCTAAGACAGTGGTTTCTGAATATGGAACTGCTATGTTTGGTCATGGTCTCTCCAAAGGTGCGGACGTGGATGATAACGGTTACAATGACTTTGCCATTGGTGCTCCCAATGCCGAATTAGTCTTTCTGTACCATGCCTATCCTGTGGTCACTATAAAAGCTACCATTTCCTCTCAGAATCGCGAAATTACGCGGGAGCAGACCACATTCCCAGTGACGGTCTGTTACAGCATTGCTACAAATTCCCACAAAGTGAAGACGCAAGACTTGGCCATGCATGTCGTCATTGATCCTCAAGTGAAACGTGTTCGTATTGCATCAACGAACAGCAATGAAATGCAATTCAATGCGACAGCCTCAACACAAATGCAATGCAGAGTCCTGGAGTGCCAGGTAATAGGCTTCACTCAGAGCGATATCTTTAAGCCCATAGAATTGGAGTTGCATTACCAGTTGGTTCATGGCATACCGGATTCGGAAGGTAAGTTTAAAGACAGTACGATTGTTATATCTACTAAAGTATTTATTCCATTTCCTGTCTAAAGTATTCTGTGAAACCTGCGCCGCTGTTGATCCTGCTGAACCCAAAGTCTATACCGAAAAAATCATCTTTAGTACTGGATGCGCCACAGAAATTTGTGTAGCCGATTTGCAAATGAAGGCTAATTTTGAGTAAGTTGCAAATTTTTTAAAATGAAAATAATGTTTACTCATAATCTTCCACTTTTTTACGTTTAGTCGTACCTTCATCTTGGGCAGCAGTCGAACATACACTGTTTCCTATGACGTGATCAACAAAGGTGAGACGGCCTATTTGCCTCAGATAAATATCACTTCCTCCAATCGAATGCCGTTCGCAAAAATACCCTCGAATTGTAAGCACAACAACCAGGATTCCATGTTGTTGTGCGATCTCAATCATGGCCAACCCATGGCAAATGGCACTTCGGATACCATTAAGGTTATATACGACACCAGTAGCATATCGGGAGAGAAAATGGTGCTCATGGCCAAAGTCTTTAGTACGGGCCTAGAATTAACTTCTGGCGATAACATTGCCAGTGATGTTATCACTCTAACAGAATTCACCGAAATTGTAGCTGTAGGGTAAGTGAGAATGATGGAGGATGTTCATACATATAATCTGTGCTAATTTCCTGTTTCATTTCAGAGTTCCCAAAACTGCACACATTAATTTGGAGGAAGTTTCGAATACGGCTGAAGTTATAAACTTCTATGAGGTAAGTTTAGGCAGATTAGTTTTAATGACAATGAGTTGTAATGTAGCATGGAATTTGTAACACTGCTGCGTGATAGAATAAACCTCAAAGCGATACACTGCCCTCCTAAGAAAGAAAGTCGTATCTCCATTTCTGTAGTTTTGAGATATTTAGCTTTTACTGTTTATTACTTTCGCGCCTTTAGGTTTAGGTTTACGGTAAGGTGGCAGCCGGTTTTACCAGCACACACAGACCAATTTATGTCTCTAACCTAAACATAAAATTAAAAAGCACCAAAGTTATAAAACGTAAAGGCTAAATATCTCAAAAACTACTGAAATTGAGATACGACTTTCTTTCTTAGGAGGGCAGTACAGGTTATTATGACTTTGTACGTGAGATATGTTTATAGCGTACAATTTAGACATAAGGCTGTAAATACTTCTTCATGCCTAAAATACAAAATCTAAATATTTTTTCTAAACATACATATGCATACCTATGTAACTTCAGATTAAAAGCAACGGTCCCAGCACTGTCAGTGCTATGCAACTGGTCTTCGATATACCCGTGGCCTATACCATACCCGGTACGACAAAAACGATACCCATTGTGGACATGAACAACATCACGATGCACGCAATGTACGATTCACAAATCAAGGATGTGTCCTTCTATCAGAACAACACGCAATTGCTCATGAATGTAGTGGAGAAAATGTCAAGTTTCTCTACGCAATTTACTACAAAGGTCATCACAGAGGCCGGTAGTACTCACTTCAAGACTATGGAAGTCCATCATGGCAACGAATTCACAGTAAAGGAAGAATCTTTTGGAGGTAAGATCAACGATTGTATGCTTCAGCTGAGCAATGAGTGATAACATTGTGTTTTTGATTTTTTTTTCAGAATCTGTACTAGCCTCCTCTGTGTCACGCAGCCGCAGAAGACGTGAAGCGGCGGCCCTCACAGCTAATAAAGAACAGTATGCTCGCATTGCCCACGCCAAGTCATTTGAATTGCTTGGCGAGGACTTGAAGGGTACTCTCCCCGTCAATCGCACAATTGTGTTCAATTGCAACGATCCCGAAATGACTTTGTGTGTCCGTGCTGCCATCCCCCTGTACGACTTCAAACGGAACAAGCCCGTCACGGTGACAATGAAATATCACGTGGATCTGCAGGAAGTCAATCAGATACTCATCGAACCTTGGGAATTCTTTGTGATAGTAGTAGGCGTTGATGTGCAGAAGACTGGCGACCCCTTGGGCTCCACCCTGGCCATCACCAAGAAGATCGAATACAATATCATCTCGAAGCATCAGCTTTACGGCACTCCCATATGGGTCATAATTCTAGCCATCATTGGCGGTCTGCTGGCTCTGGCCCTAATAACATATGGCATGTACAAGGCTGGTTTCTTCAAGCGTGCCAGAAAAGAAGAAATGGACAAACTGGTGCACCAAGCTCATCTGTCCAATGATGGCGTCACCGAGGCATCGACCCTAAACGCGGAACACAATGAATGAGGGATGCCAGAGAAGAATGTGGGCCATTGTCATTGTGATCTTGTCTCGAGTCCAAAAAGCTGTGAATACACCTCCCGCCGTTTTTGTTTTACAAAAGTGGCGCCCGTTTTGTTTTAGTTTCTTTTCTTTTTATCGTTTAATTAATTTGTTTTAAACAAACGTACATGCGTACAAACGAACATACATACTCGTACATACATACATCAGACAGAAAATGTAAAAAACAATACATCACCGGTGACTGACAGTGACCGACACATGAACTAATAGGTCAGTCACCAGAATTTGTTGAGATGGAGTTGTCAGGAGTGTTAGGACGATTTCGATACCAAATGTTACTATTTTTGTGTGCATACATTTAAGTTAATTTATTTGTTTTAGGTATTTTCTTTTTAGTTTGTTTATTTTATTTTCTAATTCGTAATTCGTGCATAGATCTATGTTTAGTGATAAGTTAATTTTTTAGCTGCCATGTGTAAATAACTTTTAAAGAAACAATTGAGCGAAGACACGAACCCATTTCGTGAATTCGTTGTGTAATTTAATTTGTAAATTATATACGTAGAAAGAAGTGAATGAAAGTCCTGCTGCAATTCGTAATTTTGTTTATTCCGGGAACGACAAAAATGACGAATATGCGTGCGTCTAATTTTAAGTTTTTATAAGTATTACTTTTTTTATATGAGATATAAACAAATACAAATATGAGAAACAAAATTAAACCAATCTTTTTATTTCACATTAAGATAAGATACAAACCAACATCATTTATCGATTTCATCTCATCTCTCCATTTTTATATTTCATTACAGTCATTATCTAAAAATTGCTAAGGCCTGTTTTGATGAATTCTTTATTACGGCAATTCAAATTTCCCTCAGGTTTATGTTGGGATCCGTAATTAAGGCTGTCTGACTTCGACTTTTAAAAGTCATATATTGTTTATTTTCGAATATTTTATTAATTTCGTAAGAATTGAGGTCTATTGGTTATATTTTTGAGACAACCGAAATATATATTAATGTATTTGTGGTTTTCTGGAATAACAGCGTAATTTAAAATTTTTTTCCAATGTTGTTCCATTTCCATCAATTAACTAAATACGTCTACCACAAAGTGAATTAGAAATGAAATGAGTAGTCTGTTATTCCAGGAACTACTAATACAAGGTTTGAATAAATTACGCTTGATGTGTTTAGTATTTAATAGAAAGTGTTTCTTCGTCACACCCCATTATTTATGTGTATGCAAAAATTGTTTATGTTTTTCTTGTGAAATGTCTAGTCATGTACCCAGTTAGTTGACATATGTGAAGCATTCGCGTTACTCGCCGCCGTTCAATGTTGCATCAATGTTTTGCTTTGTACGAGAAAAATAAATGATCACGCACCGATTCTATGCTAATTCCTATAGTTATTGCATGTTCATAATAAGTATGTGTAGTTACCCACAGAAACATCTAGATGTTCTCAGGACAACAAAACAAGGTCTGTTAGCTTACTTTTCCAATAAAAAGTTGTTGATTCATTTCGAAAACTTACGATTACGCGAACAGACCTAATATTTTTAATAGAATAGAAAAAAATATACACTCAATTTAAAAATAGTATATTTATATGTACATATCCATAATATGTATACATAAGATTCCTATCTGAATCTGTATTTATATTAAAATTCGAACCCAGATTTAGAACATGAATAATTATATCTCATTTTACTCGTACATTCGCATGAGGTAAGGAATTGGTCCATAGATTTTACGGTTATTTCATTTTTGATTGCATGTTTTTGATACTTCGACACAAACTCGAATGACATGACATCAGCATCCGAATATTTTTAAAGTTTTTTTAAGCAAGACTCTTTTGGAATCCACTAACGTACCTCAAATCACACATCCAGAACGTCTCCGTCCGTCTGCTCTCTTATCACAGTAATTTAGAACAATGATCAGAATCTGTGTCAAGTGACGGTTCGGCACATTTATGTGAACAAACTTTGGGTTTAATTTCGAGCGAAGAAAATAATTAAAGTGTAGAACTAGAAAATTAAATAAATTGTGCGTAAAATCACGGCAAATGTCATTTTTATTATCCAAAAAAAAAAAAACACCAACATACAAAGTATTTCTGATGTACATATACTGATGTCTGAATGGATATGTGGAACACTTGTGCACAATGCAATAGCAGTCACCTACATTTTTAGAATCTTTTTTTAAACACTTCAGTACAAAGTGGAACAGGGTATTATAACTTTGTGCATATCTTTGTGACACCCAAAAGGAGATGAGATAGACCAATCGCTATTATTGTCTGTTCGCCATGAAATTATATATCTGATATCTTATTTCGCCTATGGACGAACCCTATTGAAATTGGGGAAAATAGGTTCAGATTTAGATTAAGCCCCCATATATGTACATATATTCGTATGCGACATTACGAAACTTAGCAGATTGGCCCCCCTATATATATGTTGCTCTCGATTTGACATGTTAGTCCTGTAAAAACTACATTTTATATCAGATCCGTACGAAATTTGCCAGATAGAGTTTTGTAATTACACGAATGAGCACTGCAAAATTTGGGGAAAATCGGTTCAGATTTAGATATAGCCCTCATATATATGTATGTTACTCCCGATTTGATATGTAAGCGATGTGGAAGTTTTGCTTTACTTCCGATCATTACAAAATATAGCAGAATGAAGTTTCCTAATTTGGGAGAGAATACTGTTTAATTTGGGGAAAATTGATACAGATTTTTAATAGCCACATATATATGTATGTACTTAGCTTCTATTGAAAATGTATTTTACGTCATATCTTTATATAATTTGGAAGAAATTAGTTTTTTGATCAAAGTTGATGAAAATCTGCTTAGATTATTTGTAGTCCCATCTATTTGCTCCTTCCGATTCTTGAGTTGTGAAAGGATACTGTGCATGTAAGGGTTATCGTTTCAGATCTAGTTCATTATAATCAACATCCTCAACTTTTCCTTCAAGTAAGCCTTTATTAGGAGGTGGAGCAATGCCTCTTTTAGCGTTGTAGGGAGGTGTAGAGTATTATGCAGGGTTTTCCAACAAGAGGTGTTATTTTGAATCACCCGGTATTTCGGTAACTGTCACTTTTGAAGCTTTTATTCTTTGACATTTGGCAAGTAGAAACTACGCCATTACTAAAAATGGAACGATACACGATCATCGAACGATACAAAACGATACGAACGATACAAAATCATCTTGACTGATGAGGCCCATTTCCACCTCGGCGGCTACGTCAACAAGCAAAATTGTCGCATCTGGGGCTCGGAAAACCCAAGAGTTATTGTTATTGTCCAACCTCAACGTGTGACTGTTTGGTGCGGTTTATGGTCCGGCGGGGTCATTGGACCTTACTTTTTCGAAAATGAGGTTGGATCAACAGTTACGGTGAATGGATTGCGCTATCGAAAGATGATTAATGATTTTTTATGGTCGGAGTTGGATGGTATTGATCTAGACAACGTTTACTTTCAACATGACGGCGCTACGTGCCACACAAGCAACAAAACCATTGCTCTGTTACGGGAAAAGTTTCCGGACCGTGTTATCTCTCGAAGAGGTGATCACAATTGGCCACCGAGATCTTGTGATTTAACACCTTGCGACTTCTTCCTTTGGGGCCACGTGAAAGATAAGGTCTACGCCAACAGCCCAGATTCAAGACGTCAAAGATAGAATTCGTGAGGCTATCGAGGACATAGGGCAGCCATTTTGCGATTTGGTTATGGAAAATTTCATGAAAAGGATATGGTCCTGTAAGCGTGGCCGTGGTGGCCATTTGGCTGATGTTGTTTTTCATTACTAACGGCATACCTTCCTCTTTATTATGAAATAAACATCCGATCATTTATCTCAAAAAATTACCAAAATAACACCTCTTGTTGGAAAACCCTTTATAGTCGGCTCCGGCCGACTTTCGGGTTTTCCTTACCGCTTTTTTCCAGTATATGTCAGATATCGTTTGTCGAAGATATCACCATTCCGTCAAGGTATGGATTTTTAAATTCAAACCTTTATCAACCATGAAGTACGTTTCGGTACAAACCAGAGAAAGGTCACCAATCCGAGTATGTCTAGAGTTGATGCCTTGTAGAAGGTTGTGGGGTTAATACTTAAACCGCTTCTGATAGCCCATGTTGATATTTGAAATAGGGAGTCCTCTTAAATTTCAGAAACCGACGATAAGAATTTACCTGTAGAGATAACTACAATATCGTTTGAGTAGTTACACATCTTAATACAAGATTATTCCAATCTTAATAAGAGTTTATTAACTATTTAAATCCATAGAGGAACTCCTCCTTGAGGGGTTCCTCTAGTTGCTCCCCTTATCACTGATGTAGTCGCGAAACATGCCATGATATCTCTAAAATTTAGCATGGTCATAATCTACTAAAAACAGCGAGATAACATTGTTAAAATCACCTTCTATATCTGGCAATGCTGCCAGAGTGAACTATTTCAAATCCAAGGCCCTTTCGATATGATGGACCACACAATGTAGAGCTGAGTCTACAGATCTACCTTCCAGGTACATGTTGACTCCGAGATTAGAATTAAATTTCAAGCCTGCTTCTAATTCTTTCATCCAGAATTCTCTTTAAAGTCTTAACAAGGAATGATGGAGAGATTAATACTCCTGAAATCTTTGTCATAGCTATAATTTAATCACCTCCCTCCGGTATAAAAACAACCTTAACTTACCTGCATAAAAGGGGAGCGTACGTAAATCTCTCAAATGCTCTGAATAGCTCGACGAGATAATCGCATATTACCTCAAATCATTTCTGTAACATTATAGGATAAATTTCATCGAAGCCGGGGGATTTGAAAGGTCTAAATGTGTGAATTGTCCGCCCATGGAAAGGATATGGTCCTGTAAGCGTGGTCGTGCAAGCGTATAGTTTGAGGGTTTAGTCCATAGAACAGTTTCATCTTGTGAACTAATAGTGAATTACCTTCATCTTTTTTGCAGATCAAGCCTAATTCTATTATATTACAGGGATCTTTTTTCTTATATTTTTCCGATTTTTATACCCCCCACCATAGGATGGGGGTATGTTAATTTTGTCACCCGTTTGTACCACCTCTAAATATTGATCTGAGACCCCATAAAGTATACGATTATATACTCGTTTACTTAAATATCGTAATATTGTAAGACAATTTAGCCATGTCCGTCTTTTGTAATCACACTACAGTCCGTAATAATAGAGCTAGGTTGATCAAATTTTGTAGAAATACTTCTTAGGTATGCAGGTTGTATGGGAGTGCAAATGAGCCATAAAGGTCAATGTTTTGATATAGCTCCCACATAGAGGTCGCTCCAAAATTTGGTTCTTGAGGCATACATAGATGCCACATTTTTAAAACAATTTAGCAGAAACTTTGCAGTTTGTATTCTATTTTGACGAGAAATCATCACAGAAAAAATTAGTTTATATTTAGTTATAGTCAACCTATAGAGGTCGCTATTATTTGAGCCATAAATACCACATTTTCTAAGCATTTTAACTAAATCTTTGCAGTTTGTATTTAATTAAGACAAGAACTCGTCGCAGTATTTTTTTTAAATCAGTTTATATTTTGTTATAGATGTCGCTCACAAAAAAGGCTGATTTATGCCATAAACGACACATTTTGTAAGAAATTTAGCTGAAACTTTACAGTTTGTATGGCAAGCATCTATTTTGGCAAGAATTCGTCTCCATAAAATGTTTACAAATCAAATTTTATTTTGCTGTAGTTCTCAAATATTCTATTTTAAGCCATAAATACCACATTTTTCAAGTGAAGACTTTGGTTAAAGAATTTTGCGGCCTAAAATTTAACTAAAAATTGCAGCGTTCGTTTTCTAAAAATTTGCTTAAACAAAAAGGATAGTTTCATGATTTGCTCCATATCCAAAGTTTTTTCCAGTAATAAAATTTAATGCAATCCATGAAGGAGGGTATATATGTTTCGACATGGCCGAACTTAACGCTTTTACTTGTCATATTTAACGGAAATTGATATATTTTATAAATTTTCAATTAAAAATTCATTTGATTCGCTGTATTTTTGCGAAAAAATTAGGACATGGTGAATATTTTAACATATGCTGATAGAAATTCGAATATTTAGAATCCTATCGGGCAGAGCAGAAAATAGTAAATACCCACATCATACCTCTAGTACTATTTTACTGCACATAACTGTACTGGAACTGTTGTGAACAGACTCTATATTTATCAGCTCAAATAGTTTTAAAACTTCTGAAACTGGTTTTTGGATCTCTTTGTTTTCACGATGTGTTTTTTTTTGGCTGAATCGTCTGCTTTGTTTTTATAGCAATTACTATTTTATTTCGTTTGAAGTGTGTCGATGACTCATGCGTCATGTATTGAAGTAAATTAATTATAATTTGTTTGGTATACATTTTTTTGACACTACTTTTTCCGTTTCTTCGTCATCGCCGAACGAACTGAGCGGAGGTCTGAAAGCAGATTTGTATATATGCCCGAACAAAAAAAATCAAAACCGCATGCGCATATTCATCCCGAAACATTCGTCATCAATCCCATTCCAGCATTACATCACCGCTGCAAATCATGTCTTAAATTTTACTTATCATTGTCTTCAACACTTTTTCTAAGATTGTCTTTTTTTCAAACAATTGTTTTCACCTTTAACGAGCGAAATCTCGCTGGCGGGCCAGATTTGTTGTACTAAGAAAGTGTTGTTGTTATTATTTTTGCAGTGGTGAGATGTCGAGTCATACTGACACTCTGGCGTAAATCACAATTCACGACTTTCACCCAGATTTTTGCCATTTTTTTCTAATATTTTTTACAAAACATTTTATTACAATTTTTAATTGAATCTCCTCGTGAGTGATGTTATCTTTGGGAGTTATTGTAAAAATATCGTACAAAGGTTGGACTTCATTAGCAACAAATACTATTTTTGTTGTTGTTGCGGTTTTGAAACTGGTTGAGTCCATATCTGTCTAATGCAGAGGGGCGAGAGGGGAATTCTACAGTAGCTGCGGCATTTAAAAATCCATTAATACTTGAATATTAGATCATAATTTATGATCTAAATTTGTATTTTTGTTTGCTTTGCGAAAAGCCGAAAAGGCATTGCCACAATTCTGGTGTGAGTTTTCAGTGATAATCGTCTGTGGGATTTGTTGTTCGTATCTTCTAAATGTCATGTGAAGAAATGCTATAATTTGTTAATTTGAAAAGAGGAAAAGGTCATATTTTGACGTGACCATCGCATTCCTTATTGCTTTGATTCAATTATGTTTTCCAAAACTATTCCCAATTAATAAATTATAGACGTATACTCGTATCACCAGCCATTGTACGTTTTGTATGAGTATTGTTCCATTATTGTTTCATCACTTTACATTCCTTAAAGTGTTATCATAAATTGGATGAAGTGAAAAAATTGTATGAGTTTTAGAATTGATGTGTTAATTTTATGATTATTTGAACAAAAAAAACAAGTAAGGAATTTTCAGTCGCGTAAACCGACTAAGGTATACCCTCACTTTGTGAGTAATGTATTATATAACATTACACTAATTACTCTGTCGATTTGCGTGGAAGGTACCAAAAGGGGTTTAACAAGTACACCTATTTTTCGGTAAACAGTATTTTCTTTAAATACATATACTGTTCCGTACTATAAACGTTATTGCTCGCTGGTATATTAACGTTACGAACTATTCAATTTTGGTATGATTTGGTCATTTTGTGTGGGAGGTACAAAAAGGGGCGTGGTGAAAACGCCCACTTTTCACAGGATTGGGTGGCACTATAACAGCATTACACTGTACACAATTTTAAGTATTTGTATGCACTGTTTATAACGTTATAAGAAGTTAACTTTTGGTGTAAAAAGGTCCATTTGTGTGGGAGGTACCAAAAGGGGCTGTACAACAAGTAAGAAAGTTTCAGTCGGGTAAGCCGTCTAAGGTATACCCTCACTTTGTGAGTAATGTAATATGGAATAATAATCAAATTATTCAGTCAATTTGTTTTTATTTGTTCAAAACCAGAAGGTTTTTAAAAGAAAATTTTATCGCGATCAGATAATAATTACGTCATGTACTTTGATTACAAGTATACACGGTCAGACAGACGGACATAGCTAAATCGTATTAGAAAATTTTATTTTCAATTCAGAAAGTTGATGTGAAAGAAATCTGTACATATTCTGCTCCGATACTCACAAAATACTCGGACACGGTCGAAAATTTAATTTTAAAATGCAGATATCTCGGGAACTGTATGAGATAACTCATACATATGTGTAAAGAGTCTTTTGCAAACCTCGATTAGTAGATCGCACGATAAAATACGACATTGAAAAGGGACGACAAAAACAAAAGTTACACGCGCTTAAACATTTTGTATACCCTGGGATTTGCGAATTTTCGTCAACGTTGGCAAAATTTGAAAGTTCACACGGTTGTAAGAAATATTTTGGGCATTTGGCATCTAGGCGATATTTGAACCAATATTGTAAGATCTGACAACCGTCTGTACATAACTTTATACATATAGAGAAAAGATGATTTTCCTTCTGAGTTAATTTTGCCATGTCCGCCCGTCTGTCTGTTCATAGTATTGTAGCCAAATTAAAGCTCGTAATTATTGTCGTACTGCAATGAATATAAGCACACATTTTTTTGTGATCCAATGAAGGACCCTATTGAAAATGGTGAAAATCTGTTCAGATTTACATATACATACATAGCTGCAATATATACCATCCGATTTGGCATCTAGGCGATATTGAAGTCATATTTTACATCTGAGCATTACTAAATTTGGCACAAAGGAAAATTTGACCGAGAGGAGTTTCATGACCCAGGAAATAATACTACCAACATTGAAGAAAATAGTTTCAGATTTACATGTAGATCCCATAAATAAGCCTCCCGATTTGGCATTTATGCACTAAAGACTTAAGAAAATATTTCTAACTGGAAATTATTTCAGATTTACCCCCAATTTCACAACCTCCGGTTAGAGCTAAATCACAGTTAAAAAATAAATTTCATACAATTTGACAGCTATAACTGTAGGTTAGCTCTAACTGTAGGATAACCGGAGATTGTGGAATTGGTCGTAAGAGTTAAAATATTTATACTAATTCTGCTCTAGTACGATTGTGAACGGTATCATATCCGCCCGACTTGTGCCTTTCATTACTGTTTTAACTTTCGATTAGTTCTAGCCAGGAACCGTGAAAACGAGGAAAGCAATCTTAAATTTAGCAGCAAATATTTATAAATATAAGACGTGTTTTTTTTACAAGCTACTGATTTATGTTTAGGCACTTGGCAAAGAATTCTGGGATACAGACACATTTTTACTAACTCGTCAAAATAACCGGTTGTAGTTGCCATACTGTAATAACCAGAATTTCACTCTGGCAACATTATACCCCTTTAAAACATGTGTTCCAAACTGAACTGCCAAGTGTGCTTTGGAAAGCCATTATAATAGCGACATGCTGCCCTAGGCAATCATTTCTTTGGGGAGTTAGCAAACTTGACGTATGTTAAAATCCGCCAACATTTGAGCATTCTAACGCAATCAAATTGGTTCAACTATGAAATCCTTATGAGACTGTCATACCACTTAAGACAGGCTGCCACTCTTTATCTAAACCTAAATACCCAACATAAAAATATGTTATCATGATTTTTCTACAAGGCATTTTTAGAACGTATTGATGCAATTAAACACATGTTGCTGGCATAATAAAAAAATAAACTATTGCTTTACTTTGAAAAACTTAGAAAATTCGAAACCTTTCGAAGCCACGAAGGATAAGTTCAACCATTGGGCAGTGATGGCTTACAAATTTGTTGTGGGATTCTGAAAGCAGGAGAAACTGCAAAAATATTGTGGGTTAACCCATATGAGAAGGAAACAAGTAGTTTTCTGAAACTAACAAGATTGATATTAGTACACGCTGAAAAATAAGAGCTTCTGTAGTATATTGGATTTCCAAATGTCAACCGCAGCAAAAAAATTGAAAGTCTATAAAAGTATGTTGTTTTTCCTATCAAATTTAACTAATTTTCCCAAAAATTACATCTATTCATAACACATTTTGAAATATTTGATTGCAAAGTCGAACAATTGCAAAATTTATGTTTTAAACATTTGTAATACATGTTTTGGCAAATGATCTCTCTGTTAAATCTCGATTTATATTTAAAGAATATAGGAAAAATAATTTTTGTTGTGAAAATAAATATATTAAATATTTATTTTCTCATTTATAATCATCCTTTGGATGTCTAGACGCATAAAAAGTAAAAAAATAAACATAAAAAGAATGATGGAATAAAAAGTCGCGTGCGAATGTGATTAAAATTAAATAAAAAACAAACGACCTAATATTTTTGAATAAAGTGAAAAACATTATTAAGATACATCAATTTCGCTGAAATCAGTGTTTAATATGTTTGCTTTGACAGAGACTTCTGTTTTTGTCGCATGAGAATGACTTGGTTTTTTGTAATTATCTTGAAAACGAACGATTGGCCAAAATCAATCTTAACACTAATTATAGTGCTATATGTTTCGTCTTCTGTTTATGGAAGAACATTTCGTTTACCGCTACTCATTGTGTTCATGAGATTTCCATTTTTCAAGGCATACTTATCAAATCCCCAAAATAATAAATTTAATACCCTAAGAAAAAAAATCGCTTCTGTAGTATATTTTCTGGAAACATATTAAATTTGTGAAAAATTACTTTTTTCCTATAGGTAGGAAAACAAATTCTGTAGCCGATTTAAATATTTCCCCGTTTCTAATGATAATTTGTACCAAAACTCCAAAAAAAATAACATTGATAAGAGAAATATTCCAACTTTTTTTCCGTTATGTAAATATAAAATATTTGCTCCAAAATATATTTTATTTAAATTTTGATCCCAAAAATATTTTGTTTCCTGTTTTTTTTCTCCGTGTACCTATGGTTTTGGTGAAATATATGAATATGATGACAAAAATATATGAATGTGCCTTGTCAAATGTATTTTTTAATCGGAAAGTATGAAAACATCTTAATCACAACTGTTCTGACCTCTAGTCAAAGCCTATGAATCTGAGTATCGTATTATTCCAGATATGCTGTTGCCTATATGTCTCAGTGGTCATAAAGTCGCAAATGACATACCATAAAAATCACCTATCACCTATTATAGTGAATTAATATAATCCATTTGTGTGGGAAGTACTAATCGAGTGAAGTCAATGACGCCCATTTTTTACTGGTCTCTAGGTACTATAAAGCCTTACACTGTACGAAATTCCAAGTATTTGTAAGCACTGGTATTGAGGTTATAAGCTATTGACTTTTGGTGCAAAATGGTCCATTTCTGTGGGAGGTACCAAAAGTGGTGTGGAAACTTCGCACATTTTTCTTGAGGTGTTAGCGATTAATAAACTGATACATACTATGTGTGAAATTTCAAAAGATTCGAGTAAGTAGTTTATAAGTTACACTGTGCAACAGTGAAAAAAGTACACGGATCTGATGGTATAGGTTCGATTCTACTACCAAATGGTAGTATAACCCTATACTCAGTTTGGCGAGATTGGTGACCATTTTTTTTTTATGGGCCTCGAAAGATTCGGAAAATCAGTGGACCCCTTGAAAAAAGGTGTCATCGGTTTTTGAACAACAGCTACTTCAGACTTGGTGATAGCGCTTAACTATATTTGGAAATAATGTAGCTAAGAACACGTTGAACAAAGTCTGTTTACATTTCATGCCAAAAAATTTTGTTTTCCAGCATTTTTTTTTTCGAAAAACATAGGATTAAATTTATTTTTTTTCACTTTTTTCGGCATAACTTTAAGGGATCGCTGATTTTTTACTAACAATATTTGGCAATATTGTAGCCACGGTAAATCTGAACAACTTTCATAAACATATCAATACAATCTGAACGTGTCTAGGCATCTTAAATAGCTCAACAATCCACATTGTGCCCCAAAAATGTAAGTATTTCACTGTTATGAAACAAAAATATTTTTTTCTGGTAGGGTATGTTCAGCAATTTTATAGAAAATATTAAGGCCAATATTTTTGTGGAACATATATATTTGGCATGAAATGTTAACAGACTTTGTTCTACGTGTTCTTAGCTACATTGTTGCCAAATATAGTTAAGCGCTATCACCAAGTCTGAAGCAGCTGTTGCTCAAAATCCGATGACACCTTTTTATAGGGGGTCCACTGATTTTCCGAATTTTTCGAGGTCCATAAAAAAAATTGGTCACCAATCTCGCCAAACTGAGTATAGGGTTATACTACCATTTGGTAGTAGAATCGAAGCTATACAGTCAGGTTCGTGTATTTTTCAAAAAGTGTTCATTTGTTGCATAGTGTTATTAAAGAACAATGATATATACCCTCGTCACACTAAAGTGAGGGTATAAATATTGCAGTATATGTTAACCCTTTGTGGGGGAGGTACTAGAAGGAGTGGGCCAATATGGCCCATCTTCTTACTTAGCCGGAGATAGAGATAAATATTACCGCATACCAAATTTGAAGTCAATCGGTTAATCTTTTCGAGAGTTATCGTGCGCCAGCCAGCAGACAGACGGACGGATATTGCTCAAATGACTTAAAATGACCCAAAACGGATTTCCGTCGAACATACTTGGTGTCTTAGGTCGGCGCCACGAAAGGCGCCACGAAATAGCCCCCAAGTGAAATAACCCCCAAGCCGAAAATGAAATAACCCCCAATGAAATATGCCCCAAATGAAATGAAATAACGCCCAAAGATTAAATGTGAAATAAAGTCCAAATTAAATGAAATAATAGCCAAATAATAAATGAAAGAACACCCAAAAAATATTAGTTAAATTAAAAAAATAATTCCCCCAAAAAAAAGTGAAATAACCCCCAATGAAAAAAACCCCAAACAAATGAAATAAACTCCAAATTAAATTTATTCGTCTAGACAAATATTTTTTTGTGCAATATACATCATTTTTCCCAAAAATAGTTTGTAGTATTTACAGAAACGCTTGTATGGAATCCCGAATAGGCCGGCGAAACAAATTAGAATAAAAACTAATGGGAATACCTGCAATTGCAAATTGATAGAAACAACGTTTCAACTGCTTCGCAACTGAATGTTGGAACAGAAAACATAAGAAAATAGTAATCCTGGCGAAAAATTAAAAAATGTTTCTGAACTATTTTTTGTAATGCATTACTATTTCTTGACGTTTGAAAACTTTTGGAATATAATACTTTTGGAATATAAAAATCGCGGCGATTTTTTACCTATTTTTCGTCTCCATTAATTCCTATTAATGTTTTCTCTTCCAAAATATTTCCATAAAATTTTCTGACATGAAGAAATAGTAAAGCAGACGAAAAATATGCCCAAAAATCGCAGCGATTTTTGTCTCTCTGTTTCACTTGCTTTATCTTTTCTTAAATTTTTCTCTTACAGCAGTATTCATTCGTAAATTGTTAAAAGGGAACAAACCCAATCAGTTCCTTTACTGATCGGCTCTCTCGCAAAATATTCGCAAATCTTATTTTACTTACCATTTCCAAACATTTAAAGCTTATTAATTTCATAATATAATGCAATCGTACCATCTGGTATGTTTTCTGTAATCTGCTATCCATGACTCTACAACTTAAATTTTCCTATTTGTTATAAATTAAAATTTGTAAATTTTCTTCTCTGAATCACTATTAAGAACTGATTACTACTCTCAAGACCCACCCTAAAGTTACCCCGTACAATATGTTCATTCGATTCTAACCGCCTAACGACAAGGAAGCGATATCTAACAATTTTATTATTAAAAACTTTCCTAAATTTCATTTTGAATGTCAATGAAATAATCCCCAAATAAAATGAAATACGGCCCAAGAAAAATTTGATTTCGATGAAAATGAAATAAATCTTAAACAATGAAAAAATCCCCAAAACCCAAAACGAATGAAATAAATCCCAAATTCATTTTATTTGGGGTTTTATTTCATTTTGGTCTTAGTAACAAAAATTTAAAAAAACTTGAAAAAATGAAATGAAACCCAAAGTTAATGAAATTTCACCCAAACCCAATTTTGAATCTTTTTTTTGGGTGTTATTTCATTTTCAGCTTGGGTGTTATTTCACTTGGGGGTTATTTCACTGCGCCGCCACGAAATAACCCCCAAGTGAAATAACCCCCAAGCCGAAAATGAAATAACCCCCAATGAAATATACCCCAAATGAAATGAAATAACGCCCAAAGATTAAATGTGAAATAAAGTCCAAATTAAATGAAAAAACAGCCAAATAATAAATGAACCCCCAAAAAATATTAGTTAAATTAAAAAAAATAATTCCCCCCAAAAAAAGTGAAATAACCCCCAATGAAAAAAACTCCAAACAAATGAAATAAAATCCAAATTAAATTTATTCGTCTAGACAAATATTTTTTTGTGCAATATACATAATTTTTCCCAAAAACTGTTTATAGTATTTACAGAAATCCCCAATAGGCCGGCGAAACAAATTAGAATAAAAACTAATGGGAATACCTGCAAGTTGCAAATTGATATTTAATAATGGACGTAAAAACAACGATTCAACTGCTTTGCAACGGTTTTTATGATTTGCAATTGAATGTTGGAACAGAAAACATAAAGAAATAGTAATCCTGACGAACAATTTTAATAAATGTTTCTGAACTATTTTTTGTTATGCATTACTATTTCTTGACGTTTGAAAACTTTTGGAATATAATACATGAGAATACATGAAAACTTTTGGAAGAGAATTCTCTTCCAAACTATTTCACATATGAAGTTTCAGTTCTCTTCCAACAGTTTTTGAACATGAAGAAATAGTAATGCAGACGAAAAATGGGTTAAAAAATCGCCGCGATTTTTTACCTGCATTACTATTTCTTCATGTTCAAAAACTGTTGGAAGAGAACTGTAATTTCATGTGTGAAATATGATGGAAGAGAAAACATGAATAGGAATTAATGGAGACGAAAAATAGGTTAAAAACCGCGGCGATTTGTTAACTATTTTTCGTCTCTATTAGTTCCTATTCATGTTTTCTCTTCCAACATATTTCCATACAATTTTCTGACATGAAGAAATAGTAAAGCAGACGAAAAATATGCCAAAAAATCGCCGCGATTTTTGTCTCTCTGTTTCACTCTCTTACAGCAGTATTCAATCGTAAATTGTTAAAAGGGAACAAACCCAATCAGTTCAGTTACTGATGAGCTCTCTAGCAAAATAGTCGCAAATCTTATTTTACTTACCATTTCCAAACATTTAAAGCTTATTAATTTCGTGATATAATGCAATCGTACCATCTGGTATGTTATCTGTAATCTGATATCCATGACCCTACAACTTAAATTTTCATATTTGTTATAATTTAAAATTTGTAAATGTTCTTCTCGGAAGCACTATTAAGAAATGATTACTATTCACAAGGCCCACCCTGAAATTACCCCGTTCAATATGTGCATTCGATTCTAACCGTCTAACGATAAGGAAGCGATATATAACAATTTTATTATTAAAAACTTTCCTAAACTTCATTTTGAATGTCAATGAAATAATCCCCAAATAAAATGAAATACTGCCTAAGAAAAACTATATTTCGATGAAAACGAAATAAATCCCAAACAATGAAAAAATCCCCAAAACCCAGAATGAATGAAATAAATCCCAAATTCATTTTATTTTGGGGTTTATTTCATTTTGGTCTTAGTAACAAAAATTTAAAAAAACTTGAAAAAATGAAAAGAAACCCAAAGTTAATGAAATTTCACCCAAACCCAATTTTGAATCTTTATTTTGGGTGTTATTTCATTTTCGGCTTGGCGGTTATTTCACTTGGGGGTTATTTCACTGCGCCTCTTAGGTCACTCATATGATGAGTCACACTTTGGGCTCGTAGCAAATGATATATACCCTCCTCTCTAAAATGAGGGGATAATGAATTTGTAGATTAATAGCTCTTAAGTACTGAAAGAATAAACATTTCTTTGGCCACTGCTATGCTGACAAAAATCTTAGAATTCAAAATTGTGTTTCCCATGTATATTTGTCGGGTATAGAACTACATATCATTTTATATTTGTATCTTTTAAGAGGCTTTTGAAGGAACAAACATAATAAGTAACCAGTAAGGAAAGGCTAAAGTCGGGCGGTGCCGACTATATAATACCCTACACCACTCTCGTAATATTGAATAACTCTGATATATAAATTTTGTAATTCATGTATAAATTGTTTACATAAATTTACTTTTGGGACATTTTAAACTTAAATAATACCCTGTACAACAGTGTGGTGTAGGGTATAAAAACGATTGGATCTAAAGAGCCAAATCGGATGAAACATATATATGGGAGCTATAGCTAAATCTTAACCGATTTTCTTCAAATTCGGCAGTGTTGGTTCATGGATCAAGAAACTCTACCATTCAAAAGTTCAAAATGATTGGATGTAAAATACAGCTTCTACAGGACTAAAGGGCCAAATCGGACGAAACATGTATATGGGAGCTATAGCTAAATCTTAACCGATTTTCTTCAAATTCGGTACTGTTGGTTCATGGAACAATAAACTCTACCATTCTAAATTTCAAAACGATTGGATGTAAAATACGGATTTTATAAAACTAAATGGCCAAATCGGACGAAACATATATATGGGAGCTATAGCTAAATCTTAACCGATTTTATTCAAATTCGGTAGTGTTGGTTCATGGATCAAGAAACTCTACCATTCTAAATTTCAAAATGATTGGATGTAAAATACAGCTTCTTCAGGACTAAAGAGCAAAATCGGACGAAACATATATATGGGAGCTATAGCTAAATCTTAACCGATTTTCTTCAAATTCGGCAATGTTGGATCATGGATCAAGAAACTGTACCATTCTAAATTTCAAAACGATTGGATGTAAAATACGGATTTTATAAAACTAAATGGCCAAATCGGACGAAACATATATATGGGAGCTATAGCTAAATCTTAACCGATTTTATTCAAATTCGGTAGTGTTGGTTCATGGATCAAGAAACTCTACCATTCTAAATTTCAAAATGATTGGATGTAAAATACAGCTTCTTCAGGACTAAAGAGCAAAATCGGACGAAACATATATATGGGAGCTATAGCTAAATCTTAACCGATTTTCTTCAAATTCGGCAATGTTGGATCATGGATCAAGAAACTGTACCATTCTAAATTTCAAAACGATTGGATGTAAAATACAGCGTTTATAGGACTAAATGGCCAAATCGGATGAAACATATATATGGGAGCTATAGCTAAATCTTTACCGATTTTCTTCAAATTCGGCAATGTTGGTTCATGAATCAAGAAACTCTACCATTCTAAATTTCAAAACGATTGGATGTAAAATATAGCTTCTATAGAACTAAAGGGCCAAATCGGACGAAACATATATATGGGAGCTATAGCTAAATCTTAACCGTTTTTCTTCAAATTCGGTAGTGTTGGTTCATGGATCAGGAGACTTTACCATTCTAAATTGAAAAATGATTGGATGTAAAATACAGCTTTTATAGGACTAAAGGGCCAAATCGGACGAAACATATATATGGGAGCTATACCTAAATCTTAACCGATTTTCTTCAAATTCGGTAGTGTTGGTTCATGGATCAAGAAACTCTACCATTCTAAATTTCAAACCGATCGGATGTAAAATACAGCTTCTATAGGACTAAAGGGCCAAATCGGACGAAACATATATATGGGAGCTATAGCTAAAACATAACCGATTTCCTTCAAATTCGGCAATGTTGGTTCATGGATCAATAAACTCTACCATTCTAAATTTCAAAACGATTGGATGTAAAATACAGCTTCTATAGGACTAAAGGGCCAAATCGGACGAAAGATATATATGAGAGCTATATCTAAATCTGCACCGATTTCAACCAAGTGAGTGAAATTGCGACCTGTAGTCGACGAACAACTTTACATGGACAGACGGACGGACGGGCGGACATCGTGATTCTGAGTCGATCGGTATACTTTAAGGTGGGTCTAGCTGTGTTATTTTCAGGTGTTACAAACATCTGTCGTGAAACAAACTTATAATACCCTGTACCACAGTGTGGTGTAGGGTATAAAAATAGTAAAATTTCAAAAAAATGAAACAATACGTGTCAAAAAAATGGATACAAAATAAAGTCAAAAATTAACTACATTTCAATATATGAAAACGAAAAAATAATGCATTGAATGGTAAGAAACAAAAAAAAAAGATTCAAAACCGCCATAAATTCCGCGCCCCTTAATATATGAGTAATTCATGAACGAAGACGGATTTGGATTTGTGGGTATTTTAAAGAGTTACACACATCTGCCACGAAACAAACTCTATAGTTTTTGTGCCACAGTACAACAAACCACAACTCATCCCATTTAGCATTTAGTGCGTAAGCGTAAGAATTAAGCTCAGCATCTGTGTTGTTGTTCGCTAAGAATGCTCGACGGATTAAAGTCGGTCGGTTTGGAATCGAAGCAAGTTCCGAATTATGGAACAAATTAGGGATTTAACGAAAGTGACTTCAGCGAAAGCGAATATTGAAATCTATTTCTTGCGAATGCGAAAGCGAATAGTGAAATATGCATTTTTGCGAAAGCGAATAATAGTTTGACCCTTGACGAGGGTTGCTATTTATATTTCGGTCCTGGCAATGCTGGTGTTGCCAGATGAAAACTGGTACTTCCATTGGGAAGTATGAAATTTTTTTGCATAACTTCACTCAGACCGATTTGTCATTTGAGCACCAATTGTTTTGGTTACAGTGTGTTGCAAATTCACCTCCAAAACATGGTTTTTGAACGCTTCAACAGCTGCATCAGTCTTCGAAAAACGTTGACCAAGCAGTTTTTTCTTGATGTGAGTGAATAAGAATAATTCATTGGGTGTCAAATTAGGGCTGTACAGCCCTCGCTGATCGACGTTTTAGCCGGTCAAAAAGGCGCTGGCTTGAGCCGATGTGTGAGAGCTCACATTGTCATGGTGCACAATGATTCGTTTTCGAATTTCTCCGAAGACTTCAGGCAAACAAATTGTGGTCTACCACTCAGATTTGACCGTCCTACGTTGCTCAAGCGGAGCAGTCACCTCATTACCAGTTTTGCCGAAGAAACAGGCGACCATTTGCTTCGAATTGCTTCTTCCACGAACAACTTTCGTTGGATTTGGCTCGTCTTCGAAGACCCACACGGTCAACTACTGTTTTGTTTCGGGCTCATAGGCATAGATCCAAGATTCGTCACCTGTAACCATCTTATAAACGTCTTTTGAAGCACCGCGGTCGTATTTTTCCAAAATTTCTTTGCCTTAATCGACACGAGCCTTTTTTGAGCGATTGTCAAATTGTACCGAATAATCCAAAGATGGTTTTTGCGAATGCGAAAGCGAATATTAAAATTATGCGAATAATTCGCGTTCGCATATGCGAATGCGAATATTCGTTACATGCCTGGAACAAATGTTTGACAACAATACGAATTTCCAACAATATTGTGTTTGTGTTGTGTAATAAAACGTTAAAACCTTAAAATACAAAGCAGTGAAGAAATTGTAAGTGGAGCCGCCAAAAAACCGGTTATTGTTAATTGGCACCATCGTAAGCGTATTCCTAACGCTATTGCGCAATGTCAGTGTTGAGCGTTACAATTTGTCGCCGAAACCAAATGTCATCATCAGTGATACCCAAATCCCCACAAACATGCCGAAATATGAATCCTCGTTACGATTTCACTTTGATTTTGAGTTGCTATCGCAGTCTCCTCTCAAAGATGATGACAGTTTTATTTGTCATATTATTCAGATGCACTAATATTCCGCTACAATTACTCATATCAAATTAAAGAGGGATCCAAGTTGGGATTAGTCAGCAGCTTCTTCCACACGCAGACAGTGATTAAGTGATCATGACACAACCTAACTCCCGTTCATACGCCCAATCGCTTCGTAACATTTATTTTTGGAATTTTTAACCAAATTGTTACTTTACTTGATTGACCCAATCGTTTTTTTACATTTTCAACAATTTATCATAATAATGGGGTATTAAAATTTGAAATAGCCAAACCGTCATCAGAAACGAGAAAGGGCCTATCATCGTATTTGAAAATTTTACAGGAGAAGTAAAAAACTAAATAAAAGAAAAATGTAGTCGTTAGAAAAACTGGGTTTATGATGCATATATAAATTCACCCAAACATGATTTACAACCTGTTTCTGAAAATTGCGTGAAATAGGAATTTTTAAAGATGAAAAAAGAGATACTATGTTGTTAGGGCCTTTTGAATTTCCATTTTTTATAGGAGGTCGCTAAAAATTTGTCAGGATGTGTATTTTGATGCAGTGTATCGAAACCCATCAAAAACTGAATTTCCATTTTCCTTGTTGTTACGCCCTTTTTCGTTTCTGGTGACGAAACGAAATGAATGCGTTTCCTGTAACATGAAATCTAGAAAAAATTAGAACTAAATATTGATAAGTTCAGCTAAGTTTTAGTTTTTTTTATAATGTATTTGGAAAATTCTTTAACAACAACTTTGTTTATTTTATTTGTGAGAGTCAGTTCGCTAATATATTTTATTGTAATATATTAATATGTTTATGCGTTCCAAACAATTTTTTTTTTGATTTTTAAATCAAATTAATTTGCTCAAAAATACAATGAAATTCAGGGTACTTGAGGGGAATGAAAAGGCAGACGAACTAGCTATAGCAGAATCCTCTTCTAACAACCACCAGATAGCGCCAGTCGCAACGTCTCTGGGAGTCTGGGATAAGACTGAAGCATGTCGAATATCCAAAAGCACCTGGCAACACACAACGAATAAAGTTTCTGATCAGCCAAAATCGACGGGACTTGTCACGACTAGTCGCTGTGCTAACTGGCCACTGGCCAATTGGAGATCATGCAAAGCGGTTACAACTTCAATACAACGACTATTGTCGTAATTGCGACAACGTGGAGGAAGAGGAGACAGTCGAACACCTTTTCTGTTCCTGCCCAGCACTAATACAACGCAGAATTAATGCTTTAGGTCAACCGTACCTTCATAACCTCGTCGAGGCGTCAGTTATAGGTCTTGGAGACCTTGTCAAGTACCTCAACCTATCAGACTGGATACAAAGACACAAGAGTATTGCAGTCACTACGCGAGTGGGCTAAAGTGCATTTTACGTCCACAACCCCGATTTCTTTGAAATTTTGCACACCCCCCCTAAATGACCCCCAAATCACGAAAATGTTGTCGAAAATTGGGGCTTGGACCCATGGGGCCCTCAAAACCCCCAAAATGGACCCGGTCCCCCACATAGACAATGTTATACTCAAACGAAAGGAAATGACGAGGAGAACCAAAATATGGGGGGAAAAAAATTGAAAAGTTTGCTCTGAAGGGTCCGCGATTTTTTTAAAAAAAATTTTGGCCTGCGGCGCTTGATGCATACAAAATTTTTTTTTTACATTTTTAAAGCTCATCTTTTCTAAACTTAACAAAATGAACAATTTTTTTTTTAAAGCCTAAAATAAATTTTTTTTAAAAAAATCGCGTGATTTTTTTACAAAATTTTTTTGCCTGTGGCGCTTTACACAAACTAAATCAATTATTTTTAACAAAAAAATTGTAAACCAATGTTTCACGTAAATTTTTTAAAAAAAAAAAATTTCGATAAATATTTCCACTTTTCAAAAATCAACAACAAAAAAATTTTTTAAAAAAAATTTTAAAAAAGAAGTTTCGAAAAAAAATATTTTTTTCATCCATCTCATCTAAATTAACAAATTAAAATACCTATTTCTTTTAAAACACCTATTTTTTCTAAAAAAATGCCGATTTTTTTCTAAAAAATACCAGATTTTTTATTAATATTAAAAGCTCCATGTCATTTCACACTTAAAACATTTCGGTTCTCCTCGTTATTTCTTTTCGTTTGAGTATAATATTGACTATGTGGGGGACCGGGTCCATTTTTGGGGGTTTTGGGTCCCCCGGCCCTTCAGAGCAAACTTTTCTAATTTTTTTCCACTTTTAGGTTCTCCTCGCCATTTCCTTTCGTTTGAGTATAACATTGTCTATGTGGGGGACCGGGTCCATTTTTGGGGGTTTTGGGGCCCCCAGGACCCTTCAGAGCGAACTTTTCTAATTTTTTTCCACTTTTAGGTTTTCCTTGCCATTTCCTTTCGTTTGAGTATAATATTGTCTATGTGGGGGACCGGGTCCATTTTTTGGGTTTTGAGGGCCCCATGGGTCCAAGCCCCAATTTTCGACTAAATTTTCGTGATTTGGGGGTCATTTAGGGGGGGTGTGAAAAATTTCAAAAAAATCGGGGTTGTGGACGTAAAGTGCACTTTTGCCGATTTTACATGTAAGCGCTGTAAAAAGTGTATTTTTAATCCGATCAGTATGAAATTCGGCAGAAAGAGGTTTCTTATTACATGAATTAATACTGCCAAATTTGAGGGAAATCGGTTGAGATTTAGATATAGCCCACATATATATGTTACCCCCCATTTTAACATGTAAGCGCTCTAGAACTGTATTTTAAATCCGATCAGTAAAAAAAATTGTCAGATGAGGTTTCTCATTACATGAATTAACACTGCCAAATTTGAGGGAAATCGGTACAGATTTAGATATAGCCCCCATATATATGTTACCCCCGATTTAATATGTAGGCGCTGTACAATCTGTATTTTATATCCGATCAGTAAAAAAATCTACACAAAGAGGTTTCTTATTATATGAAGGGATACTTCCAAATTCAGAGAAAATCGGTTCAGATTTAGATATAGCCCCCATATATATGTTACCCCCGATTTGACATGTAAGTGCTGTAGAGACTGTATTTTATATCCGGCCAGTACGAAATTTGACAGAAAGAAGTTTCTTTTTCAATGAATGAGTATTCAAGGAAAATCCATTCAGATTTATATATAACCTCCTCCTGATTTGGTACCAAAGCGCTATATAAGTTGTACTTTACTTCCGATCAAAATTTTCAAGAAAGATGTTCCTAATTTTTTTATATATGCGCTATTTTAGAGACCTGAAAGGCTTCAGCGGAAATGAAAATTAAAGCATTACTTAAACCAATTATTCCAAGGTAGTACCAATTATTCCAAGGTAGTACCTACCTATCATACCCTGCACTTATATTGTGTACGACCAGAATCTGACTATTTATTGTGTTAAGGCTAATAATAACCACAGTAAATGCAAATATGTGGAATATTATTATTAGTTCAATTTCTAATTCCACACATTATATTAAACTCCTCTTTGGAATAAGCCTTGTCGTGGCGGGGGAGCTAAGTACTTTCGTAAAAGAAAGGAAACTAAGTATTCCAAGTATTCAAAAAGAAATTCTTAATGTACATTGCCGAGGTGGTGTAGGGTATTATATAGTCGGCCCCGCCCGACTTTAACCTTTTCTTACTGGTTTAGATTGAAAACTAATTAAATTATAAATTATATAAATTATAAAAAAACGGATTTTCTTGTCACCCTAATTAAGTAACACTTTGGCAAAATCATGATTTTCGCGATTTTGGGCTTGATGAGTTGGTAGTGGCTCCAGAAGTGACACTGTGGAGGAAAATTTAGGATTGGTCAGGAAGGCGCGAAACTGTCAACACAAGCTATTAGCCCGAGAAGAGAGCTTTAAAATTATCCTATTTAGGGCTAAGGAAGAACCCCATAGAGGAAAATTTAGATTTGGTCATGGGACACGACACTGCCAGCACAGCATTATAGCTCGTGAACGGATTGTTTGATTTTCACTATTTTGGACGTATTAGCCTAAGGAAGAGCACTATGGAAAATTTACAATTGGTCAAAGCATCGTTCGATTTTGAATATTTTGGTCTTGAAGGGTTCGTAGTGGCACCAAAAGTGACCCAATGTGGGGGAAATTTATAATTAGTCAAAGGAAGCTAAACGGCCAACAAAATTTTATAGCACGAGATAGGATCGTTCGATTTTCAAAATTTTGGGCTTAATGTATTCGTATTGACCTTAGGAAAAACACTCAAAAACGGATCGTTTGATTTTTCACAATTTCGAGCTTAGTGGATTCGTATTGGCATATGAAGGACACTATGGAAGAAAATTTAAGTTTGATCAAATGTGCGTTGAACTGACTATACACAACGACATAACTCGATAAATTAAATTTTCATAATTTTGGGACTTGATGAATTGGCATTTGTCCAATGCAGGACACTCTGATTGGTTAAGGGGGCGTGGAACTGACCACATAAGTCCAGAACCGATCGTTCGATTTTCATGTTTTTTGCTGTATTCGTATAGGTCCAAGGAAGAACACCGAGGAGGATAATTTATGATTGGTCAAAGGAGAGCGGTACCGTACTTACAACCTCATGACTCGAAAACATATCATTCGATTTTCATTATTTTAACGGATTAGTATTGACCTAAGTAAGGACACTGTAGTGGAATATTTATTATTTACCAGAGGAGCGTGGTACCGCCCATTAAACCTCATAAATCGAAATCTGATCATTCGCTTTTCACAAATTTGGGTTCGATTATTTCGTATTTCACAATGAGCGACACTATGGGGGGAAATGTATAATTGGTCAATTATCATGGCACTGCCCACTCCACCCCATAACTCCAGAACAGATCGTTGAAGTGACGTTTCGGCGATTTGTAATATGTCATGATCTGTCATTTATTTTTCATTGTATTCAGTAGTGTTTAGAATCATGGAGAGATATACGCAAGAACAACGTTTACAAATTATTCAGTTTTATTATCAAAATAATCGTTCTCCAATTGCAACTTTTCGTGCGCTAAGTTCATTTTTTTTAAATCCAAAAAAAAAACACTTTCCAGTCGACCTACGACCTTGACATCCATGAGCAATATTTTAGCTCTCGTTAAGGGCTATCTTTTTGCCATTGACCGATTGTGGCTACGTGCCACACAACAAATGAAACAATTGAATTGTTGCGAGACAAGTTTGGAGATTCGATTATTTCTAGAAATTGTGATATTGAATGGCCTCCAAGAAGTTTTGATTTAACACCATAAGACTATTTTTGTGGGGTTATTTGAAATCATTGGTCTTTCGATATAAACTGGACTCTTTTCAAGCTTTACAAGTCAATATTGAACGTGCCATTCATGACATACGACTTGATTTAGTGGAAAAAGTGCTCGAAAATTGGGTTCATCGAATTCGTTCCTGCAGAAGAAGTCGTGGAGGCCATTTGAATGACGTTTTATTTAGAACTTAATTGTATCGACTATACTTCACATTAAATAAAAAATGTGAAGTACAGTCAACAATAAGTGCGATTTTTTTTAGGATATAGAAATATTTATCACAGCAAACATTTTAGAAATCGGTTCATATTTTGTTATAGTCACTCTATAGAGGTCGCTTCAAAATATACCCATTTAAGCCATAAATTCCATATTTTCTAAGCTTTGTAACTGAATCTTTGCAGTTTGTATTTAATTAAGACAAGAATTCATCGAAGTAATTTTTCTTATATCAGTCCATATTTTGTTATAGTCCAACTATAGATGTCGCTCCCAAAAAGGCTTTTTTAAGCCATAAATACCACATTTTCTAAGAAATTTAGCTGAAACATTGCAGTTTGTATTTTATTTTTTTGCAAGAATTCATCTCCATAAAATTTATACAAATCAAATTTTATTTTGCTGTAGTCCCCTGTAAATGTAGAATTTGCTTAAACATGATTCCATGTCCAAAGATTTTGCCATTAATACAATTAAATGCAATCCATGGTGAAGGGTATATAAGATTCGGCATGGCCGAACTTAACTCTTTTACTTGTTATATAAATATAATAGTATAGATAGATTACTATTTTATTTCGTTTGGTGTGTGTCTCATGCGTCATGTATTGAGGTAAATTCATTTTATGTTGTTCACATTGTTTGCTATATTTCTTTAACACTTCTTCTTCCGTTTATCTCTCACCATCGCTGAACGAATGGTATGGAGGTATGATGAAATGCAAACCAGCAAGCACATTCATCCCGAAACATTAATTATCAATCCCATTCCAGCATCACATCGCCGTTGCAAATCATGTTTTAAATTTTACTAATAATTTGTCTTTAACACTTTTTCTAAGATTGTCGTTTTTTTCTAACAATTTTGTTTTGCCTTCAAGCGAGCAAAATCTCGGTGGCGGGGAAGATTTGTATTAAGAAAGTATTTTTATTGTTATTGTTGCAGTGGTGAGATGTCGAGTCATACCGACACTCTAGCGTAAATCATAATTCACGACTTTCACCCAGTTGTTTGCCTCTTTTATATAGCATTTTTGTCTCCTCACCTTACAGGGAGGAGGGTATACCTCATTTGCTACGGGCCAAAAGTGTAACACATTGAAGGAGTGACCTAAGACGATAAATATTTATCGACGGAAGTCCGTTTTAGGGCATTTCAAGTCATTTGAGCAACGTCCGTCCGTCTATCTGTCTGTCTGTCCGTCTATATGTCTGAATGGAGCGCACGATACCTCTCGGAAGGAGTAACGGATGAACATCAAATTTGTCAGGCTATTTTCGAAGATGGCTCATATTGGCCCACTCCTTCCAGTACCTCCCTCACAAAGGGATAAAATGTAGTGAAATATTAATTCTCTAATAACTTCTAAACTACTTATCCGAAGCACCTGCAATTTCTGATATAGTATCATCTTGTCGGTATCATCTTGAGAAAAATGGGGGAAGTGTACCTTTTGGTACCTCCCACACAAAGGGACCATTTTGAACCAAAAGTTTACTGCTTATAACTTTAATATCAGTGCACACAAATATTTGAAATGTTGTACAGTGTAATGCTTTATGGGACCTACAGTCCAGTGAAAAATGGGCGTCATTGGCACGTCCTTTTGGTTCCTCCCTCACAAAAGGAGTTTTTGCACCAAAAGTTAATAGCTTACAACTTTAGTGCACACTTAAAACAAAAAAATAAATTTACAAATATTTTATTGGGACTGAAGGTGTGACGGTTTACCCGACCGAACTTTCATACTTGTTTACACAACACATTATTAAAATATTAATTGAATTTCCTGGTGAGTGATGTTTATCTTTGGGAGTTATTTTAAAAACATCGTACAAAGTTTGAAATATAGTTGTTGTTGTGGTTTTGAAACGGGAACAAACAAAGAAGATATACTTCTACAGTAGCCGTAGCATTTAAAAATCCATTAAACTCGTATGTTATGTCATAATTTATGAGCTAAATCTTGTATTTTAGCTATGCGGAAAGCCAGAAAGGCTTTCGCCGCAATTATGTTGTGTGTTTTCAGTGATAATCGTCTATGGGATTTTTGGTTCGTCTATTCTAAATCTGAGCTAAATATCATTTGAAGAAATTAACTAATTAAGTGATTTGAAAATGGATAAAGGCAATATTTTTGACGTAATCATCGCGTTTTGTGTTGTTTTGATTGAAATGCGTTTTACTCGTACTAAACGGTTCCTAATAATTTAATTAAAACATTGGCAAACACTAAATAATGCCAAATATCGTATATTACCCGCCATTGTACGTCTTTTATTACTCCATTATTAGTTCACCACTTTATATTATTTAAATTATTATCATAAATAGGATGAAGTGGTAAAATGTTATGTGTTTTAGAAGAGAAGTTTTTAATTTAATGATCATTTGAAAAGGTTGCTCTCTCCACACGAAAAATATTGCAAATTAATTTATAAGTGAGCAGTAATATTAATTTATCAATGAAAACATAATAATGAACATAATTATACCCTACTCCACGCTGTGGTACAGGGTATTATAAGTTTGTTTCACGGCAGATGTTTGTAACACCTGAAAATAACACAGCTAGACCAACCTTAAAGTATACCGATCGACTCAGAATCACTAGCTGAGTCGATTTAACGATGTCCATCCGTCCGTCCGTCCTTCCGTCCGTCTGTCCATGTAAAGTTGTTCGTCGACTACAGGTCGCAATTTCACTCCGATCGTTCTAAAATTTTGCAGTTTAGAGTATTTCGCGGCTGTTAAGATCGCTATTGAATTTGGTTGAAATCGGTTCAGATTTAGATATAGCTCCCATATATATCTTTCGTCCGATTTGGCCCTTTAGTCCTATAGAAGCTGTATTTTACATCCGATCGTTTTGAAATTTAGAATGGTAGAGTTTCTTGATCCATGAACCAACATTGCTGACTTTGAAGAAAATCGGTTAAGATTTAGCTATTGCTCCCATATATATGTTTCGTCCGATTTTGCTCTTTAGTCCTGTAGAAGCTGTATTTTACATCCAATCATTTTGAAATTTAGAATGGTAGAGTTTCTTGATCCATGAACCATCACTACCGAATTTGAAGAAAATCGGTTAAGATCTAGCTATAGCTCCCATATATATGTTTCGTCCGATTTGGCCCTTTAGTCCTATAGAAGCTGTATTTTACATCCGATCGTTTTGAAATTTAGAATGGTAGAGTTTCTTGATCCATGAACCAACATTGCCAAATTTGAAGAAAATCGGTTAAGATTTAGCTATAGCTCCCATATATATGTTTCGTCCGAATTTGCTCTTTAGTCCTGTAGAAGCTGTATTTTACATCCAATCATTTTGAAATTTAGAATGGTAGAGTTTCTTGATCCATGAACCAACACTACCGAATGTGAAGAAAATCGGTAAAGATTTAGCTATAGCTCCCATATATATGTTTCGACCGATTTGGCCATTTAATCCTATAAAAGCTGTATTTTACATCCAATCGTTTTGAAATTTAGAATGGTGGAGTTTCTTGATCCATGAACCAAGATTGCCGAATTTGAAGAAAATCGTTTAAGATTTAGCTATAGTCTCATATATATGTTTCGTCCGATTTTGCTCTTTAGTCCTGAAGAATCTGTATTTTACATCCAATCATTTTGAATTATAGAATGGTAGAGTTTCTTGATCCACGAACCAACACTACCGAATTTGAAGAAAATCGGTTAAGATTTAGCTCTAGCGCCCATATACATGTTTCGTCCGATTTGGCCCTTTAGTTCTATAGAAGCTGTATTTTACATCCAATCGTTTTGAAATTTAGAATGGTAGAGTTTATTGATTCATGAACCAACATTGCCGAATTTGAAGAAAATCGGTAAAGATTTAGCTATAGCTCCCATATATATGTTTCATCCGATTTGGCTCTTTAGATCCAATCGTTTTTATACCCTACACCGCACTGTGGTACAGGGTATTATTTAAGTATAAAATGTCCCAAAAGTAAATTTATGTAAACAATTTATACATGAATTACAAAATTTATATATCAGAGTTATTCAATATTACGAGAGTGGTGTAGGGTATTATATAGTCGGCCCCGCCCGACTTTAGCCTTTCCTTACTGGTTAGAGTTTAGCATGCAATATACAAAGTTTGTTCAATAAATACGGTGATGTTTTTCGCAAATATGTGTTTATATGGTGGCCGAAAATAACCGAAAAGGCTTGAGTTCATTACAACTTTTTATTTAAGGCATAATTTTATTTAATTTTCGGATAGTTCGGCTTGAGGTCCGTTTTTAGAAATTAAACCCGTTAATTTTCGATTATAATTTATTTATTTTTATACCCTCACTTTAGTGATACGAGGGTATATATTATTTGCTAAGACCCTAAGTATGTTCGGCGGATATCCGTTTTAGGTCGTTTTATGTTGAAAGAGCAATTTCCGTCCGTCTGTCTGTCTGCTGGCTGGTAAGCACGATAACTCACGAAAGGAGAACCCGATTGAATACAAAATTGGTATGTGGTAATATTTTTTTCTATCTCCTGCTAAGTTCGAAGATGGTCCATATTGGTCAACTCCTTCTAGTACCTCCCCCACAAACGGTTAATATTTAGTGAATTCTTGTATATTTAATAACTTCGATACTACTTATTTGAATCGCCTGAAATTCTACACATAATATTAGTTTATTAGTCACTGTCACCTCGAGAAAAATGGGCGAAGTTGCCGCACCCTTTTTGGTACCTCCCACACAAATGGACCATTTTGCACGAAAAGTTAACTGCTTATAACATTAATACCAGTGTATAAAATACTTGAAATTTTGTACAGTGTAATGCTTTTATAGTGCCTACAATCCAGTGAAAAATGGGCGTTATTGTCACGCCCCTTTTGGTACCTCCCACACAAAGGTACCATTTTGCACCAAAAGTTAACAGCTTATAACATTAATACCAGTGTATAAAAATATTTGATATTTTGTACAGCGTAAAGCTTTTATAATACAACAATATCACCACGCCCCTTTTTTTACCCCCCACACAAAATGGTCAAATCATACCACAATTTAATATCTCATAGCGTTAATATACCGGTCCACATAAACGCTTATAATTCGGCACAGTGCAATGTATTTAAAGTATCTACTGTTCAGCAAATATAGGGGTATTTGTTATACCCCTTCTGGAACCTGCCACACAAATTGACAGAATAATTCGTATAATATTAAATATTATATTACTCATAAAGTGAGGGTATACCTTAGTCGGTTTACCCGACTGAAACTTTCTTACTTGTTAACATAGTCTTTGTCATATCGACATATAATTTCTGGCATATGTCGGTGTCGTTCCCATTATATGTTATCTGGTATACTATATTGGATTTGTCCTCCTTCATCACTTTTCATGTTGTCCTACTAAATAATTGATTTATAGTAAATATTATGAGGCTTAAATGGAAGTTGAAATTTATCCTTATTGTATGTATATGTTAGAATGTTTAAATCACTCCGATTAGAGTTTTTTTACCCGGGAACATAAACGCGGGATATCCCGGGAAAAGTCATGTTAAAACCAGTAAGGAAAGGCTAAAGTCGGGCGGTGCCGACTATATAATACCCTACACCACTCTCGTAATATTGAATAACTCTGATATATACATTTTGTAATTCATGTATAAATTGTTTACATAAATTTACTTTTGGGACATTTTATACTTAAATAATACCCTGTACCACAGTGTGGTGTAGGGTATAAAAACGATTGGATCTATAGAGCCAAATCGGATGAAACATATATATGGGAGCTATAGCTAAATCTTTACCGATTTTCTTCAAATTCGGCAATGTTGGTTCATGAATCAAGAAACTCTACCATTCTAAATTTCAAAACGATTGGATGTAAAATATAGCTTCTATAGAACTAAAGGGCCAAATCGGACGGAACATATATATGGGAGCTATAGCTAAATCTTAACCGTTTTTCTTCAAATTCGGTAGTGTTGGTTCATGGATCAGGAAACTTTACCACTCTAAATTGCAAAATGATTGGATGTAAAATACAGCTTCTATAGGACTAAAGGGCCAAATCGGACGAAACATATATCTGGGAGCTATAGCTAAATCATAACCGATTTTCTTCAAATTCGGCAATGTTTGTTCATGGATCAATAAACTCTACCATTCTAAATTTCAAAACGATTGGATGTAAAATACAGCTTCTATAGGACTAAAGGGCCAAATCGGACGAAAGATATATATGGGAGCTATAGCTAAATCTTAACCGATTTTCTTCAAATTCGGTAGTGTTGGTTCATGGATCAATAAACTCTAACATACTAAATTTCAAAACGATTGGATGTAAAATACGATTGGATGTAAAGTCATGTTAAAACCAGTAAGGAAAGGCTAAAGTCGGGCGGTGCCGACTATATAATACCCTACACCACTCTCGTAATATTGAATAACTCTGATATATACATTTTGTAATTCATGTATAAATTGTTTACATAAATTTACTTTTGGGACATTTTATACTTAAATAATACCCTGTACCACAGTGTGGTGTAGGGTATAAAAACGATTGGATCTATAGAGCCAAATCGGATGAAACATATATATGGGAGCTATAGCTAAATCTTAACCGTTTTTCTTCAAATTCGGTAGTGTTGGTTCATGGATCAGGAAACTCTACCATTCTCAATTTCAAAACGATTGGATGTAAAATACAGCTTATATAGAACTAAAGGGCCAAATCGGACGAAACATATATATGGGAGCTATAGCTAAATCTTAACCGATTTTCTTCAAATTCGGTAGTGTTGGTTCATGGATCAATAAACTCTAACATTCTAAATTTCAAAACGATTGGATGTAAAATACAGCTTCTACAGGACTAAAGAGCAAAATCGGACGAAACATATATATTGGAGCTATAGCTAAATCTTAACCGATTTTCTTCAAATTCGGCAATGTTGGTTCATGGAAAAAGAAACTCTACCATTCTAAATTTAAAAACGATCGGATGTAAAATACAGCTTCTATAGGACTAAAGGGCCAAATCGGACGAAACATATATATGGGAGCTATAGCTTAATCTTAACCGATTTTCTTCAAATTCGGCAATGTTGGTTCATGGATCAAGAAACTCTACCATTCTAAATTTCAAAACGATTGGATGTAAAATACAGCTTCTATATGACTAAAGGGCCAAATTGGACGAAAGATGTATATGGGAGCTATATCTAAATCTGAACCGATTTCAACCAAATTCAATAGCGATCTTAACAGCCGCGAAATACTCTAAACTGCAAAATTTCAGAACGATCGGAGTGAAATTGCGACCTGTAGTCGACGAACAACTTTACATGGACAGACGGACGGACGGACGGACATCGTTAAATCGACTCAGCTCAGCAGTGATTCTGAGTCGATCGGTATACTTTAAGGTGGGTCGAGCTGTCTTATTTTCAGGTGTTACAAACATCTGTCGTGAAACAAACTTATAATACCCTGTACCACACTGTGGTGTAGGGTATAAATATAACAACAGTTTTAATTCTGACATTACGGCTATATGTTTTTGCGTTGAGCAATTTCCAAACAATAGTTTTAATTTTTCAATGAAAAAAGCAGAAAAGTGGTACTTTTTAGTAGTTGATAGCTTTTGTTTCAATGTTAATAACACACAGCTCAACAAAAAAAGTTTTGTGGGGTAATACACTTCTCAGCCTTTAATGTAGTTTTCGCGATAAACCGTGATATGGAAAAATAGAGAGTTTGAACCATATATTTTAGTATAAATCAAGAACCACTTATCCGAATTGGTTCAGGATTAGTTAAATGATCAAAATTAAGTGGCCTTCATTTTCTTCTTACCATATTTTTATCCGTTCAGCGTTTTCGACGATATCTTGAGAGATATTACGAAAAATCGAATTTGTTAAGATTGACTCAGTATCACTAGCTGAGTCGATTTAACCATGTCTATCCGTCGGTCCATCTTATGTTGTTCGTTGAGTACAGGTCGCAATTTCTCTACAATCGTGCTGAAATGTTGTTGTAAGGAGTCTTTCGCATCAGGGAATAACCCTATAAAAGATGTATTTTACATTCAATTTGTTTTGAAATTTATCATTGAAGAATTCATTGATCTATGGACTAACTTTGCCAAATTTAAGGAAAACTTCTACGACTCTTAACCGAATATGATATGAATGTAAACTTACTAAATTAGCTATAACTTTTTAAATTATTCATCGATTTTCTTCGGAATGGTCCTATTTTATTCACGTCCGATCAGACTTCTCATATACATAAATTGTTATCTTAACACTTGCATTTAATAAAACATATACTGCTTGAAACATACATATGTTTAGGGTACACTCCAATTATATAATAATTTAGACACACAAATATTATATGTTTGGGAGGATGTTGTTCTAAACAAATTATATTTTCATCCAAATATTTATACCCTACACCACACTGTGGCCCAGGGTATTATGAGTTTGTACATTTCTTTGTAACACCTAAAAGGAGAAGAATCGCTTCGTGAGTCGATTTAACTATGTCTGCTTGTCCGCCCCTCTGTAGATGTATCGTTGTAATCAAAGTGCAGGTCGTATTTATGGTCCGCTTGTGATGAAATTTAGCACAGTGCTCTTCATTGGCCCAAGGACGATCCGTATTGAAATATCTTTATCTGAACCGATTTTCCCAAAATATTGCAGTGTTTATTCACGTATAAAGAAACCTTTTTCTCCCGAATTTCCTACTGATTGGATATAGAATACAGTTTCTACAGCGCTTACATGTCACATCGGATGTAACATATATAAGTATATGGGGGCTATATCTAAATCTTAACCGATTTTCCCAAAATTTTGCAGTGTTTATTTAAGTAATAGGAAACTTTTTTCTGCCGAATTTCTTACTGATCGGATATAAAATAGTTATAAGTACAGTTTCTACAGCGTTTACATGTCGAATTGGGTGTAACATGTATATTTGGGCTATATCTAAAACTGAACCGATTTTCCCCAAATTGGGCAGTGTCCGTTAATGTAAAATTAAAATCTCGATAGGACAATAACTGCAACCTATACTTTGACGTAGCTAAATCGACTCAGAAAGTGATACTAAGACGATCGGTATAATAAACAATGGGTCTATCTCTTCTCCTTTTAGGTGTTACAAACAAATGCACAAAGTCACAATACATAGTGTGGTGTAGGGTACAAATAGTGCTGTAAAACAAATGTTAAGGATGCTTATGACATTTTTAATTAAAAGAGACAGGGTGTTTTTTGTAGACGTGTGGTTTTCAATCTGGCAATACTTTTTTCGGAGTTGGTCTTATTGACAGCTGTCACTTGATTTATGCTCAGTTTGGTTTCTCATTTCATAATGAAGAGACTTACCCCGGAACAACGTTTGCAAATCGTTAAAATATATATATGTATGATATATATATGTACATATGTATATATGATGAATGAGTCCATCCACCATGGTGCGCTAAAATTGGACATGTGCCCATCCACGTTATGGAAGATTTTGCAGAAGGATCTTGGTTGCGGGCTTACAAAATCCAACTCGTGCAAGAATTGAAGCCGAACGACTATTAAGCGCATCGTACTTTCGGTGAATGGGCCTAAAACGAGATGGCCACCGACAGGGACGTATCCAGGATTTTGCCTTCCACATATTTTTCGTGTTTTATTTTTTTTAGTAATTTTGAAAATTGTAAGTAGCTTAAAACATCCAACAAGTTAAAACATCTAACAAGCTTATGCCTATGTTTAAACCATTTCGGGAGGGGACCGGGCCCCCGGGCTTCACCAAAAAAATGTTTTTAAATTAATTTATTTTTTGTTTTAATCAAATTATTATCAATTTAAATTGAAATAACAAAAACACAGACCAGGTACGATGACGTCGGCATTAGCCGTTAACAAAACTATATTTGTTTTCGTGGCTCGCGATGCGAACCCAAAGCAAAAAACCAAAATGTATTGGTATGAGAGTTTTAGTATTTTGACTTAGTTCGGCAAAATACGGGTTTGGTTAGTAGTTCTTGTTACATTCAATTTACTGCTTTCATAAGTATTTCAGCTGATTTAAGTTAAAGACATACACTATTGCTACGAATTCTGAAGATGATAGAGTGATGTCTATCGAAACTGCAGTCAATTCTACCAAGCAATTAAAACTCTACCAATTTTTTGTATTTGTTTCTATTACTTTTGTGCAATAGACAGAAAGTAGCTGAAACCTATGGTATTTAACCAAAATAAATTCTGACTGAATTTAATAACTTTAAAGTATGCTCTGGTATTATAGTTAAAAGCTGTTTACTACGGATTTCCGAGCGTACTGAGGGTCTTAGGTCACTCCTTCGATGTGTTACACTTTTGACAAATGATGATATGATTGGCAAATGATATATACCATCCTTTCTAAGGTGAGGGGTAAAAATACCAAAGTAAACCAAAATATTCTCCATTAATATACTGTATTTAAACAAGAAATTAAGAAAGAAAGTTCTCTTCCGTCATTTAGGACATGAGTAAATGTCCGTCTGTCTGCCTGTCTGTTGAAATTATGCTACAGTCTGTAATAATATAGCTAAGTTGATAAAATTTGGCAGAAATAATTCTTATAGTTGCAGGTAGTTTGGGATTGAAAATGAGGCTTATCGGTCAATGTTTTGATATAGCTCACCTATAGAGGTCGCTCCCAACTGTGTCTCTGAGCCTAAGATAAACATTTCTAGTTGAAACTTTGCTGTTTGAATTATATTTTTACAATCATTCACCACAACAACAGTTACCCAAATCAGTCCATATTTTGTTATAGTCCACATATAGAGTTCGCTCCCAACTATGCTTATTTTACCCTCACATTATTGTGACGAGATTTTTTATCATTTGCTACGGGCCAAAAGTGTAACACATCGAACGAGAGATCTAAGACCGAAATCCGTTTTGGGTCATTTTAAGTAATTTGAGCAATGTCCGTCCGTCTATCTGTCTGTCAGCTGGCTGGTGCGCATGATAACTCTCGAAAGGAGTAACCGATTGACTTAAAATTTTTCAGAATAATCTCGAAGATGGGCCATATTGGTCCACTCCTTCTAGTACCTCTCCCACAAAGAGTTAACATTTACTGTAACATTGATTCCCAAGTAACTTCTATACAACTTCACAACGCCTTAATTTATTCAACTTTTTCTACTTGAACTCATTTTGTTTCAGATCAGGGACACAAATACAACAATACAAAGCACAATACGTTTTAGATGACGGAGCAGACTATATAATACCTTATACGAGGGTTGATATATATATTTCTGGACTAGGCAACACTAAGTGTTGCCTGGCGACATTTCCATTGGAAAGTTTGACATTTTTTAGCATAACTCCACTCAGGCCGTTTTGTCATTTGAGCGCGAATTGTTTTGGTTACAGTGTGTTGAAAATTCACCTCCAAAACATGGTTTTTGAACGCTTCAACAGCTGCTTCAGGCGTCGAAAAACGTTGACCAAGCAGTTTTTTCTTGATGTGAGTGAATAAGAAGAAGTCATTGGGTGTCAAATCACGGCTGTACGGCGGTAGACTCATCAATTCGACGTTTTGGCCGGCCAAAAAGGCACTGGTTTGAGCCTATGTGCGAGAGTTCGCATTGTCATGGTGCACAATGATTCGTCTTCTCTTGTTCTTTTTTCGAGTTTCTCCGAAGACTTCAGGCAAACAAATTGTGGTGTACCACTCAGAATTTACCGTCCTACGTTGCTCAAACGGAACAGTCGCCACATGACCAGTTTTGCCGAAGAAACAGGCGACCATTTGCTTCGAAGTGCCTTCTACCACGAACAAACTTCGTTGGATTTGGCTCGTCTTCGAAGATCCACACGGTCGATTGCTGTTTCGGGCTCATACGCATAGATTCGTCACCTGTGACGATCTTATAAACGTCTTTTGAAGCACCGCTATCGTATTTTTCAAAATTTCTTTGCATCAAGCCTATTTTTGAGCGATTGACACTTAGTGCCTGGCCAGAAATATATATAGAAACCCTCGTACTACACTATCGGAGCAGATTAAGATGAAATACTGTCAAGTTTAATCAATGTTGTTTTCTTAATGATGCCTAATAATTTCTCCTCAAAATATTATTTTATAGCGCTTTAATTAAAAATCGTGAAGTAAGTATATACCGGAGATATATACATATGTGAATCTGAACCAATTTTCTTCAGATTTGGAAGCGTTTCTCTCGGTTCAAAAATTCTTATCTTTTAAATTTTAAAAAGATCTGTTCAAAAATTATAGATGCACAATCGGGATAAAGGCATATACTGGGGCTATATAGTTATCTGAACCGATTTTCTTCAAATTTGTCGACGTTACTTTGTGGTTAAAAACACAATTTTCCAAATTTTACAAAGATTTGTTTTTCCTTACACTGAAAAACAATGTTGTAAAACTAAGGACAACGTCATCTATACTTTACTTAATTCAACGATTTTTTTTTTAATTGTACATAATATTGTGTAAATGTTGACTTTGATGACTTTGGTGCTACGTGTCCCAGCGACAGGAGCTTGTAGACGAAAAATGTAGAGAACCTTCCGGAGTAGAAAAAGTTCCTCGAAATGAAAATACAAGGGACAAATTGACATTTCATTTTCTGTGTGACTGAATAAGAAAAGCAAATTCGATAAAATAAATGTGAGGGAACGAATAAAAACATAAATTTGTCCCCTGGTTGCTGTAACAAACGGATCACCGTCTAAATGAGCATGATCTTACGTAGGGATTTCAAAAGAGAATTACAAGTCGCACCGTGTAAATTGGGTCTTTCAATTAATGAAAATTGGTCTATGTACACTTTTTATTAATTTAAGTAAACATTTGAATATTTTTAAGAAATCCGTGACATGAGCCAAAAATACTGTGATCACTTAACATGGAAATGCTCTTGGGCTTATATAGGCAAATACCAAAATTTTTTAACATAGAAGAAATGTATGTTGATTGCAACTTTTCTCGCTTTCTGTACAGATTTCGGTGCAAAAGTTGATGGAATTACAGAAACTACAAACATACTTTTTTTCAAAATTTCAAAAATGTGGAAAAAATCCTAGAAATGTTCATATTTGTATGCATTCTTTCTCAAATATGAGGGATACATACATGTGAGATCTTTCCGCGAAAAATTATATCTCATAACTTTTGGAAATGCGATTTCAAGTGATTTTTGTTTTTTGACCGCGGTCAGTGCGGCCCTCGATATAATGCGGTTTGAAATACTTACGAACGCCTATATGTGTCGTTGATGTGGACTTTTTCTATAGTGTATTTCGCGCGGCATATCGACAGTAATTATATATAGATTTAGCTGAATTTAATGTTCCAGATGGCTTTTTACATGGTTAATCCCTTAATCAGGGGGCCGTAGCAAAATAATGAATCGCTGAAAGGTTATTCACTTTTTTTTTTTTTTTTTAAATTTTGCATCATAAATTCATTTCTATGTTTTTCGGCCGTACAGTAATGATCGCCAGGGCACACTGAGTACGCGGTACATATATGTGGAAAGTTTATATGAATTAAAAAGATTTATTATTAATTAATAATTAATCTGTTCATTTATTTTTAAAGGCCATAACGAATAACAATATGAAATCTTACAAAATAGGTGCACCAAAAAATACTTTCAAAAAGATCTTAACATTTAAGTCCCATCAATACATACGAATTTTATAATATAATTTTTTAATTAAAAATTCTTTTGATTCTTTATATTTTTGAGAAAAATTAAGCTACAGCGAATATTTTGACATCGGCTGATAGATATGCGTAGGTTCTACTATTGTAAATTCAATTTTCTTAATTCCGCTGAAAATATAATTTAATTTTTTTTTTAATTTTCGGTTTGAAATTAGTTCACAACAACCCTTTTTGTATGTTTATGTTTATACCCTACACCACACTTTGGTACAAGGTATTATGACTTTGTGCATTTGTTTGTAACACCTAAAAGGAGAAGAGATAGACCCATTGTTTATTATACCGATCGACTCAGAATCACTTTCTGAGTCGATTTAGTCCGTCTGTCCGCCTGTCCGTCTGTCCATGTATTCTTGTAATCAAAGTGCAGGTCGTATTTATGGTCCGATTGTGATGAAATTTAGCATAGTGCTCTTTTTTGGCCCAAGGACGATCCCTATTGAAATTGGTTAAAATCGGTTCAGATTTGGATATATATGTTTCACCCGATTTGACATGCAAGCGCCGTAGAAACCACATTTTACATCCGATCTTCATGAAATTCGGCAGAGAGAGTTTTATTATTACGTGAATGAACACTACCAAATTCGGAGAAAATCCGATCAGATTTAGATATAGCCCCCATATATATGTTTCACCCGATTTGGCATGTAAGCGCTGTAGGAACTGTATTTTCAATCAGATCAGTACGAAATTTGGCAGAGAGAGTTCTCTTATTACATGAATAAACACTGCCAAATTCGGGGAAAATCGGTTCAGATTTAGATATAGCCACCATATATATGTTTCACCCGATTTAACATTTATGTGCTGTAGAAATAGTGTTTTATATCCGATTAGTACGAAATTTAACAGAGAGAGTTCTCTTATTACATGAATAAACACTGCCAAAGTCGGGGTAAATCGGTTCAGATTTAGATATAGCCACCATATATATGTTTCACCCGATTTAACATTTAAGCGCTGTAGAAATCGTGTTTTATATCCGATCAGTACGAAATTTAACAGAGAGAGTTCTCTTATTACATGAATAAACACTGCCAAATTCGGGGAAAATCGGTTCAGATTTCGATATAGCCCCCATATATATGTTCCACCCAATTTAACATTTAAGCGATGTAGAAATCATGTTTTATATCCGATCAGTACGAAATTTAACAGAGAGAGTTTTCTTATTACATGTATGAACACATAGTCCCAATATATATGTTACACCCGATTTGACATGTAAGCGCTGTAGAAACCGTGTTTTATATCCGATTAGTACGAAAATCGGCAGAGAGAGTTTGCTTATTACATTATGAACACTGCCAAATTCTTATCGCAATGCCCATTTTCGCATTGGTAGGTAGGTGTAGGGTATTATATAGTCGACCCCGCCCGACTTTCTGTCTTTCCTTACTGGTTTTATCTTCGTTTGTTGTAAAAGCCTTAGAAGTGCTCGCAAAAAATCTTGAAATTAAAAAAATTTGACATTCTCATGTCATACTTTTAAACTTAAAATGCCTCTAATTTTCGGTACGACATTTTCACAGCATTGAATTTAGTAATAGTATATTGTCTTAGAAAGAATGATATTTTCGTTCACAAACTTATAGACCAATGACTTTGTATTAAAGATTTTTTGTTTTGGTCTGAACTTTTCGTTAGTCATACAACGATTTCGGTTTTCTATCTCTTGAAGGTTGGAAATCACGAGGCGGAAAATCGAAAATCTTTCCACATATTGTTTATCCGTCCACCTGTCCATCGGTAATCGTCGTATAGCCATAAAAATTTTTTAAAAAAAACCGGTACTGACTTCTAGTGAAAATCGGTCGAACTCCACTTAAAAATTATATAAGCGATATCGAATATTTCCGGTCAAACCGAACACATTTTTTAATCACCATCTTTGATTTCGTTACAAATCTGTAGGATAACTCAACTCTATAAAATATTTGATTTGTAGAAGGCGAAAAAAAACAGAAACTTTTTCAAAAGAATGACCAATTGAAAATTTCGAAAAACAAAAAAAAATGCCGAGTTAGGAACATTAAAAATGGTGTAGTGAGAAAACGCATGAACAGAATTCGAAGACGGTCTAAGCTAATGACCGCTGCTGACCAAACTTTAATATTCTTGGCTTTTTCGGTCGGGTAAACCGACTAAGGTATACCCTCACTTTGTGAGTAATGTAATATATAACATTACACTAACAAATCTGTCAATTTGTGTGGGAGGTACCGGAAGGGGTTTCTCCAAATACACATATTTTTCGGTAAACAGCAGATTCTTAAATACATTGCATTGTGCCGAACTATAAGCGTTTATTAGCACTGGTATATTAAAGTTACGAGCTATGTAATTTTGGTATGATTTGGTCATTTTGTGTGGGAGGTATAAAAAGGGCGGGGTGATAACGCCCACTTTTTACAGGACTATAGGCACTATAACAGCATTACACTGTACAAAATTTCAAGTATTTGTATGCACTGGTATTAAAGTTACAAGCCGTTTACTTTTGGTACGAAACGGTCAATTTGTGTGGGAGGTACCAAAAGGGGCTGTATAATAACGCCCACTTTTTACCGGATTATAGGCGCTACAAAAACATTATACTGTAGAAAATTTCAAGCATTTTTATGCACTTGTATTAAAGTTATAAGCAGTTAAATTTTGATGCAAAATAGTCCATTTGTGTGGGAGGTACCAAAAGGTACCATCCGGAGATAGAAAAAAATACTACCGCATACCAAATTTGAAGTCAATCGGTTACTCCTTTCGAGAGTTATCGTGCGCACCAGCCAGCAGACAGACAGACAGACAGACAGAAATGCAATAAATGGAAAGGGCAAAGATAGAAAATACTGTGCTATTATAACGCTCGATATAAAAAATGCATTAAATTCCGCCGGATGGAAACATATCGTCCTATCCCTGAGGAAATCTATGGTACCAGATTACCTGATCAACATCATCAAAGACTATTTCACAAATAGAATTCTGAGTGTAGAAACTGATAGTGGTATAAAAACGTATGGGGTCACGTCGGGAGTTCCTCAAGGTTCAGTCCTTGGCCCAATGTTGTGGAATATAATGTATAACGACATTTTCGAACTGAAAATCCAGAAGAGGCAGACATTGTTGGCTTCGCTGACGATATTGCTATAACTGTCCAAGCCAGACACCTAGATGAAGTGCAGATATATGCAAACGAAACAATTAGAAAAATAAAGAGATGGTTAACGTCAATTAATCTGCAATTAGCCGAGCAAAAGACGGAACTTGTACTCATTATTGGAAGAAGAAAGAGGGAAAGCCTGGAAATCAAAGTAGGCGAAACGACAATAAAATCATCGGATGCCATAAAGTATCTAGGCATATACTTAGACGACCGTCTAAACTACAAGAAACATATAGAATACGCATGTAGAAAATCAGCTGATGTTACGCATGCACTATCCCGAATGATGCCAAACGTTGGTGGACCACGACAAAGCCGCAGAGCTCTAATCTCACAGATATCTACCTCAACGTTGCTGTACGGAGCTCCTGTATGGGAGAGATCATTAAGTAACATATCAAAGAAAGAAATTATGTCGATTTCTAGGCGTAGCTGCCTAAGAGTCTGCAGTGGATATCGTACAATATCCGGCGAGGCAGTAAGCGTTGTAGCGGGAATCATGCCAATCGATATTAAGGCTAGAGAGTACTCAAACATTTATATAGAGTCAACAGAAAACCCAACAGCAGGCAAAAATGCTATAAGAATCTCCGAAAGAGATAACGCACTACGCAGTTGGCAAACAAGGTGGGAAAATTCTCCAAAAGGACGATGGACTTTTCGGCTGATACCACAAATCGACGTGTGGCTGCGACGCAGACATGGCGAAGTAAACTATACTCTAACACAATTCCTTACAGGACACGGAGGCTACAGAAAATATTTGTACCGTTTTGGGCTCGACAACTCACCCAGATGCCCAGAATGCCAAGCTGAAGACGAAAGTGCAGAGCATGTAGTGTTTCACTGCCCCCGCTTTGCAAGAGAACGAGATATTCTTGAGTCGTATCTAATGCTGAGCTCCCAAGATAATTGGGAAGCGGTAAATAAGTACATAGAGAGAACACAAATGACACTCCGAGAAGCCGAAGTTTTGCGCAAATCGCTAGAAAAGGGTTCAACAACTGAGGCGAATAACGATGAACAGCCGTACTAGGCTTACCAACCCCACGAAGTAATACCAATTGGCAGTCCCGTGGGGTGTAGTGACGTATACTGTGTTTTAGTACGTAAGAATCGTACATGCATTCAGTACGGACTGAATGTATCTTTTGAAGATTTCACAACTCCAGGCAAAAAAAAAAAAAAAAAAAAAAAGACAGACAGACAGACGGACGGACATTGCTCATTCGACTTAAAATTACCCAAAACGAATATCCGCCGAACATACTTGGGGTCTTAGGTCTCTCCTTCGATGTGTTACACTTTTTTCCGTAGCAAATGATATATACCCTCGTATCACTAAAGTGAGGGTATAAAAATAGGCATATTCCTTGATCGATTCTAAACAAATCCTGATTTGTGTAGTCGCCAAAAAACAATATGAACCATATTTGAAGAATTTTGCTATGATAGGAAAATTGTTTGAGAAAAAATTGTATGACGGTGGTCGATGTTTATGAAATACCATTTTTTCTTAATTTAGTCAATATTACTCGGTGCCAGCTTTCAATGATCTAAGACCACCCCTTATATTTTTTGCACAAAAATATATATACTGTGTGTCGCCGTAGACTTATGAATTAGGTTCGGGTGTAACATAAATATCTGTTTGTAAAATCAATTTATACTTATCAGTATGCAGTTTCATGCATACCCTTCTTTAAGCAGAATAAGCGCAGATACAGTAAAATGATTTCCTTAAAACTTCCAGTTTTCATTCTTGGATTTTCGTTCAAAATTAGCAGTATTGATTCGTGAATCCATTTACCTCTCTCTACAAAATTTCATATTTATCGCATCAATATAGCGGTTATTGTTGTTGGACCAAATAACTTTTTGAATATTTTCATAATGACTGGATTTTAATACAACAGCATATACATGAATTTATTACAACATGTAATTGATTTAAAGATGTTTTTGACGTTAATTAAAGTACAAGACGTGCTTATTTTATAGCAAGTTGACTTTGGTGCCAAATCAAAGCAATAAAATATGTGTGTTATATATAAACCTGAACCGACTTTCCTAAAATTTACCAACTATCGTCCTATGTTCAAGAACATTTTATCTGCTAAATTTTATAATGTTCTGTTCAGAAATACGGATTCTACAGCCCTTATAGGGAAAATCGGGATATATGTATATATCGGGCAATGTCTAAATCTAAACAGATATTTCTCAAATGTGAGAAAGTTTGGTCTAAAATTTCGTAAATATTCAGTCAGAATTTATTTTGGTTAGAGACCATATGTTTCAGTTACGTAACAATTTGTAAGCAATTTATAGATTCTATACCGGGTAAATGCAAAATCGGCATGTACATACATATATATGAAGGCTATATATAAATCAGAACAGATTTTCAGGAAATTTGGCAAATGTCATTAGTGAAACTGTTGTGTGATACATTTCATAAAGATCTGCGTAACTCGCATATAATGTTAAAAGTTATATCGCTATATATAAATCTGAACCGATTTTAACCATTTTCAATAGGCTTCGTCCCTGATGCAAGAAACTGCTGTGTATCAAATTTCATAAAGATCGGAGTAAAATTGCGACCTATACTTTGTGAACAACGTTAGATGGACATACGGACGGACAGACATGGTTAAATCGAAGTTTTCGGGAAGAGGGCTCAGAAAAGGTTGCACTATTTCCAGAATCGAAATCGCCATAAATCTGAATCGATTTTCCCAAATTAGCATATATTTTTTCCTGAATTATGAAACCTCTTTCAGCTAAATATTGTAACTTCTATAATCCTTTTTTTTAGCCGATTTAAATTTAAAATTTTAAATGGCTAACCCGTACCTGAGTCCATTCCTAAAATTACCAATTGCCGAGCCAGTCATGGTAGTCATATGAATGATATTGTGTTCCATTATTAAATGACAATGTTCAAACTTTCCAATAAAACCAGAAATTTGAAAAAATTATCAGTACTTTTTTTTATAGCCGATTCAAATTTAAATGGCCCACCCTTTATATATAGGAGCTATGTGTATCTAAATCTGAACCATTTTTATTCAAATTTGGCAGAGTTATCTTGGACTAAGAATTTTCTCCCTGGCAAATTTCTTACCGAAATTCGAGATACATATTCTACAGCGTTTAGATACCAAATCGAGAGGAACAATTAATTTTCAGTGTTTATCTCAGTAATAATGGAAGTAATATACAACTTTAATAGCGCTTTGATGCCACATCTGCAAGAACATATATGTTATGGCGATAATGACAACTTGTAATAGGGTTCCATAGGACCCTAAGATACGACGATAATAATAGCGAACTGTACTTTGATTACAAGGCGACATGGGCTGACGGACGGACATAGCAAAATCTAATCGGAAAGTGACTCTAATTCGACTCAAACAAGGGATATATCTTATCTACTTTTTGGTGTTGCAAACAAATCCAATATTTATAATATCCTGCACCGCAGTGTGGTGTAGGGAGATATTGGCTAAACTCCAAGTTAAGTCGACATTTGTTGGCCATACAGTTTGTTTTGACCATATATTAGTAATGCCTAAAACTACTGAAGATAGATCCATCTTAAAGTATACGGATGAGACTCAGAATCACCAGCTGATACCATTGAGCGGAGTCCACCTAATCGTTGTAAATAAAGTACCGATCGCAATTCTGGACCACTAATGTCTACTGATCGGGCTGAAAATTGGTAACTGGGGTTTATTTTACCCGGAATACTTCACACAAAGAACGGTAGTCATAGGTCCATGTTTTGATATAGCCCACATACAAAGGTCCCTCTAGATTTAACTTCTAGCATTTCAACTCGACGAGAAACGAAATCGCCATTAGATATAGCCCTCATATTTTTTTCAATCCGATTTCGCATCTAAGCGATATAGAAGACAAATTTTACATGTGAGCATTATAAATTTGCCACAAAGATTTTTTGAACCAGGTTGAACACTGTCAAATTTTAAAGAAATTGATTCAGATTTATATATAGCCCTCCTTCTGATTTGTTATTAAAGTGTTATAGACACTTTATTTCACATACGGTTTTTATGAAATTTGGCAGAGAGGAGTCAATTTTTTAACATAGAAAAGAACATTTCAAATTTGAAACCAGTAAGGAAAGGCAGAAATTCGGGCGGGGCCGACTATACATATAATAAATACCCTACACCTCCCTAACAATGTGATAAGGGCCATTGCGATAATAATTTGGAATAATTATTGGTAAATGGGTAGGAACATGTTATCTAAGTCTGAACCGATAATTATTAAATTAAGCAATATTCGTTCCTAAATTGAGAAACATCTTTCTGGAAAATTTTGATGATCGGAAGTAAAGTACAACTTCTATAGCGCTTTGATACCAAATCAGGAGGAACATATATATGGGGGATATATCTAAATCTGAACCGATTTTCTCCGAATTTGGCAGTATTCCTTCATGTAATAAGAAACCTCTTTTTGCCAAATTTCGCACTGATCAGATATAAAATAAAATTTTTACAGCGCTTACATGTCAGATCGCGGGTAACGTCTAAATGGGGCTATATCTAAATCTGAACCGATTTCTTGCAAATTTAACAGTGTTCAGTCATATAATAAGAAACCTCTTTTTACAGCGCTTACATGTCAAATCAACTCATTCCCAAAAACTAGATAAATTTACCTTTCTAACGGTATGTAACATGGCTAACTAAAGTTACATATACTCGATACTATAATACGCACAATATGTACCCCTCAAAAATAAAATCTCTGTTTTTCTAAAGAAATGGTGAAAATTTGAATTTTTCTAATTTATTTGTAACTAGCCGATACCCGGTGCACTTTGTAGCCCCCAAAATATCATTTTAGTGATAGAGACATGTGATGTGTTTCGTAAATAAACTCTACACCCACGAATATTGTTTTATGTAAATTAGAAGACTACTACATTGTTCATGCAAACGCACTTTCTCAACGTATTGATGTTCTCTCTTTAACAGAACTGAATGATTCCATTGAAACTTAAACTAATAATTTCTTACACTGATCCAGTCATGCCCTCAAAGTGATGTCAAATACATCTATACCAAACTTCGTAAGCTTAAACTCTTTTCTAATAATAATCTCGGATCAGTCTACTTGAAAGTATAGCAAGTAGACTGACAATAATAACAAGTGACCTCAAAAACCCAAACGGTATGAACATATTTTTGATCACGACTGCATTGACCACAAACTGGAAATTAGAATGTGTGAATATATCTTAGCCAGCGAATTATATAGCATTTTAGCTCTTAATCGATCCTTTAAATATCGGAAAGAATTATATTATTCTGGTCGCAACTGTTCAAATTTCGGGTATTATTCACTACATATATGTCAGAGTTCAAGAGGTCGCAAAATCAAAAAAATTATTATACTATTGCACATTTTATACAAAGATATCTTCGTTCCATGTTTCGATTTAATCGGTTTAGTTATTATAGTAGAAAGTATATGTACTCGTACATTATTTTTTAGATATTTAGCTCCTAAGTGACTTTTGGAAGATTGAATATAGTTTTGGTCACTATAGTACTGACCGCAGCTCAAATCGTGTGTAAAATTTCAGATTAATATTTTAATATGGGCTCAGTGGTCAAGGGTCACCAAACACGTAGCGGAGAAAGAAATGCTTAATATGTTATGTATGTTCCAAATTTCGATATAATCGTTTAGTCATGAGAATTAAAATGATATCACATATAAACAGATATATGTTTATATAATTGTAAAACTAAACTGAATTTGTTCAAATTCGACAATATGCGTTCTTGCATAAATAAACTCTACCTTACGAAATTTCAAAATGATTGAATGTGGAATACAGCTCCCATAGCGCTCCAAGGACAAATTTAAAGAAACATTTATATCTGGGGGCAATGTCGATCTGAACCGATTTTGACAAATTTTAATAGGTTTCCTCCCTTTTGTGACCTGTACTCAACGAAGAACTTAAGATGGACTGCTAGTGATTCTGAGTCGAACAGTATATTTCAAGGTGTGTCTATCTGTAGTATTTTTTACAAATCTGTCAAAAAACAAAGTTATAACCTCCTGTACCATAGTGTGGTGTAGAGTACAATATTTAAAGAACAAACTGGATGCCTGAAGCGAACATAATTTCCAAAAATTGCGGTATACGGGTATTAAACCAGAGGCAGTGATTTCATTTTGAAAGAATTGCCATACTATCGTCGATAAATAAATATTAAAATTTTATTTAATTACTGGTAAACCATACCTACCTGTTTGTTTGTTTTTTTTTACAAAGCTATATCATATTTTCAATAAAATGAATTCACGTCTTAGTGCAATTATAATTTCAGAAATTTATGTTATTTAACTGCCGGAGTCGGAGTCGAACCATTTGAAAATCCGACTCCGGGAGTCGGAGTCGAGTAATTTTGGCTCGACTCCGCTGCCCTGTTTATACAACAATCCTCTCTTTGTAATGTCAGCTCTCTAGCTCTAACAGGAGCCTCAGCGGTCAAGTGGGCGATTTGTCACGCCCACTTTTTACAACAATTTGTTTTCCAAAACCTTCTCAGACCAAATAGCTTTCAAACAAAAGAAACAAGCAAAAGTCCATTAACTAAAAAGACGAAAACACCAGTAAACCAGTAAGGAAAGGCAGAAAGTCGGGCGAAGCCGAATATTTAATACCCTACACCTCCCTAACAATGCGATAAGGGTTATTGCCATAATAATTTGGAATAATTGGTAAATAGGTAAGAACATATATATGTGGATATATCTAATTCTGAACCGATAATCGCTAAATTAAGCAATATTCGTTCCTAAATTGAGAAACATCTTTCTGGAGAATTTTGTAATGATCGGAAGTAAAGTACAACTTCTATAGCGCTTTGTAGCCAAATCAGGAGGAACATATATATGGAGCTTATATATAAATCTGAATCGATTTTCCCTGAATACTCATTCATGTAAAATAGAAACCTCTTTCTGTCGAATTTCGTACTGATCGGATATAAAATACAGTCTCTACAGCGCTTGAATGTCAAATCGGTGCTAACATATATATGGGGGCTATATCTAAATCTGAACCGATTTTCTCCAAATTTGGCAGTATTAATAAGAAACCTCTTTCTGCCGAATTTCGCTGTGATCGGATATAAAATACAGTTTCTACAGCTATTGAATTTCAAATCGGGGTAACATATATATGGGGGCTATATCTAAATCTGAACCGATTTTCTCCGAATTTGGCAGTATTCCTTCATGTAATAAGAAACCTCTTTCTGCCGAGTTTCGTACTGATTGGATATAAAATACAGTTTCTACAGCGCTTACATGTCAAATCGGGTGCCACATATATATGGGGGCTATATCTAAATCTGAACCGATTTCCCCTACTCTCTGTAAATTTTTGTACAAATCGGTTACAAAATGTTGCTTATACAGTGCATATATGCCAAATTGGAGGTACATATATATGGGAGCTATATGTAAATCTGAACCGATTGTAACCAAATTCAATAGGGATCGTCCTTGGGCCTTAAAAAAAGATATGTGTAAAGTTTCGTCAAGATCGGGCCATAATTGCGACCTGTACTTTGATTACAAGAATACATCTACAGACAGACAGACGGACATAGCTAAATCGACTCAGAAAGTGATTACAAGTCGATCGGTATAATAAACAACGGGTCTATCTCTTCTCCTTTTGGGTGTTACAAACAAATGCACAAAGTCATAATACCCTGTACCACAGTGTGGTGTAGGGTATAACAATTTTAATATCGGTACAGTGGTTTAAGCGTCTATAAAACTCATACTGATTTGATCCTGCCAATTTTTTTAAAGTTTTAGATAATAGCTCCACTAACGTGTGTTTTAAGTTTCTTTCTTTTACGAACAACATTACAACATATTCGAATTTTATATAATGCCACGCCCACTTATTCTATCCCGCCTACTTTAAGTGATGTTACTTATATTAACTCCAATAACTGACAATCTGAATTTCATTTACCTACGGTCAATAGTAAAAATGTTTAACTAATGCTACGCCCACTTTTGCCACACCCACTAATCTGATCCCTCCCTTTTTTATTGACGTTTTTCAAAATATCTCCACTAACGTGTGTTCCAAATTTTGTTCTTCAGGGGTCAACACTTTTTGAGACATTCGGATTTTAAGTAATGCCACGCCAACTCTTGCCCCGCCCACTTTTTTCAAAAATGTTTTCCCTAAATCATCTCTGACAAAGATCCTTTCAAACAAAAGAAAAAAGTATAAAATCGGTCCATTGGTTTCAGAGTCTATAGCATACATACATACATACATACAAACACTTTTCCATTTTTATATATGTATATAGATAATTAATTAAATATACAATAATAGATAAAATATTAACAGATAGTAGTAAATAATATTTAATAAATAAATATAAATATAATATTCGAATATCCGCTTATTTTCCGTTTTTTGTGTATTTAATGCCAATCGTTTGTTAGCGTTACTAGGTTCTGCTGTTGTTTTCAATTTGCCATTTTTTTGTCATATTGAAGGTAGTTTCAAGCGCATATAAATGTGATTATTATTGGTGAACTATCGGAAGTCCCAAGGACAAGTTTTTGACACAGCTACAAATATTGTTGAGGTTTATATACCGAGCTTTTCACATCCGTTTGTTGTCAAACTCATTCGTTAAAATGCACTACATATAAATTTATACAAAACTGTGTATGGAATTCAGTTTTATAGAAAGTGTTATAACGGGTGATCCATGTAGAGATACTTTTTTCAATAGCCTTGTTTTGACAGATCACGTGTGAGTCATGTCATGCTGTCATGTTATTTTTGTTAAGTATTGTTTGGCATTTCATCATGGAAAGACTTACGCCTGAACAACGTTTACAAATCGTTCAACATTATTACGAAAATTCACGTTCTGTGAGGAATGTGTTTCGTGCACTTCGCTCAACTTATGGTCAACATAATCCAGTCATCGAAAATTGAACTCAACGGATGGACCATCTTCAGTGTCATGTAAGTCGTGTCATGCTGTCATGTTATTTTTGTTAAGTATTGTTTGGCATTTCATCATGGAAAGACTTACGCCTGAACAACGTTTACAAATCGTTCAACTTTATTACGAAAATTCACATTCTGTGAGGAATGTGTTTCGTGCACTTCGCTCAACTTATGGTCAACATAATCCAGTCATCGAAAGACGTAGCCGCGGCCAACTTTTGATAGACATAATCTTCAAAAAATAAATGCCAAAGAATGTTCTTTCAAATGATAATAAACATTCCCCATTCAATTTTCTGTGTTTTTTCTTTAAAAAAGTAGGGAACCTCGAAATGGATCACGCTATATTAAAGACGTGCGTTATACATACAAATAATCTTCACAATGGATATGGCTCCTAAAAAGGCAAAGCGTGATAAACAAAATTACCATGTGTTTTGTTTTAATCATTCAACAAAAAGAACCACAAATTGTTAGATACACGACATATTTCTGACGGCTTAGTATCAAAATTCCCCACGCTATCAAAACGTTTGCTAATTTGTGGATCGTGCATCCACAAATGCACTGACCTTATTCATGGAGGAACATAATTTTTGATACTTATTCCAACTTTTCACAAGAAAATGTGAATGAGTGCCAAAACATATACCATGCAGTTAAAGTTCTTGAACAAATAAAGGATTAATACAAAACATCAACGTGTAGATCTGAGAGAATTCAACTTCTCATGCTTGTCCCATCGACATGGAGTTGCGCAAAAACAACGACTGAGTGTGGAAAAGCGAAAAGCCACGATTGCTAAAAAATTAGCTGCAGATCATGGAATTCTCGCACTCCCAAACACAAAGAAAGGAAACCCCATAGAGTGCAAGACTGAAGCTCTTGTGACTCAGTTTTACCAACGCGATGATATGAGTCGACTGATGCCAGGGATGAAAAACTATGCGTCAGTACGAGTTGGCGGTAATAAAGTTCAAATGCAGAAGAGAATAATTCTGTGCAACTTGAATGAGTTATACGCAACATTTCGATCCGAACATGAAGATGTCAAAATTGGATTCACAAAATTTACCCAACTTAGGCCAAAACAGAAGATAATACTATATTATTTAAATTATTTAAGAGAAAGTATATTACGTCTCGGGCGGACCTCGTCAACATTTTAAAAACAAGAAGCCAATCTTATTGCTCACGAAACAGATTTTGGAGTACCAGCTGAGTGGCATTTTCATCCTACTGCTCATGTTAGAGGTACTTGTGATGGTATAGGAGCGAACCTCAAAAGAAATGAAGCAAAGCATAGCCTCCAATGCTCTCATCAAGATCGGATCTTAGATGCGAGAGCTTTATTACAGAGCTTATTGTAAAGAAACATAAATAATTTTTAGTAGCAAAAAGGATCATGCTGTAACAATCTTTGTCACCTCTCAATATCATGCGTTGATTCCGATAAATTAAGTAACAATGCAACAACCAAAGCAAAATCACATAAAAAGTGAATATAAACGGATATTCGAATATTATATTATTTATTTATTTATTATTATTTACTACTTTCAGTTAATATTTCATCTATTATTATATATTTAATTTATTATAATTACAAATAAATTAGAAAAATACAAATTTTCACCATTTATTTAGAAAAACAGTGATTTTATTTTTGAGGGTTACATTTTGTGCGTATTATAAAAGGTGGTTAAATTTTAAGGGCCGATATTGATTTAGAATGAAACACAAATTATTTAGGAAATTATTGTCATTTCTTCTTAATATGATAATATTGGTATGGTTCAATTATGTATGGAACAAAATATCGGCCAAATGGCCGCCGCGACCTCGCCGCTGAGGCATAATTGAGGTTCTATGCCGTTAATGTGCCGAATTATCTCATCCTTTAGCTCTTGACTTGTTGGTGGCTTATCGACGTACACCTTTTCCTTCAAATAACCCCAAAGAAAGAAGTAAAACGGTGTCAAATCACATGATCTTGGCGGCCAATTGTCATCGCCACGACGTGAGATAACACGCCATTGAATTTGTTGCGCAAAAGAGCCATTGTTGCGGTAGCTGTGTGGCAAGTGGCACCGACCTGGTCCACATCCATATCTTCCAATTCGGGCCATAAAAAGTTCGTTATCACATCACGACAGCGAACACCATTCACAGTAACTGCCGGACCGGCCTCATTTCGAAGAAGTATGGCCCGATGACGTCGCCAGCCCATAAGCCGCACCAAACGAACTGGGCGAGCATGCACAGGTGTTTTCACATCTCCTACAGACCCGGTTTGCTGAAATTTGCGCACAATTCTACCGATTGTGGACACATTTGGTCGATTATGCTGCTCAAAAAAACATCACGAAGTGCACGAAATGCAGTTTGATTTGAGCGCTCATTTTCGTAATAGGCTCAAAAAACATTAACGCGTTGCTCGATTGTGTATCTTTCCGTAGTTCAAATTGAGTTAGTCTGAAATTGAGAAATGTCAAATTAAATGCAGAAAAAAACTTGACGTTTAGATATTGTTCACATTCAATAACGGCCCTTACAATTTAACCACCCTTTAGTATCGAGTATATCGTCATCAGAAACGAAAAAGGGCCTTTTACAGGAGAAGCCAAAAACTAAGTAAAATGAAAAGGGCTGTTGTTAGAAAAATGGGGATTTCAGGATAATATCTAAACTTACGAGTAATGATGCATATATATAATCACACAAACATGATTTATAACTTGTTTGTGAAAATTTCGTGAAATAGGATTTTTTAACTATGAAAAAAGAAATAATTTGTTGTTAGGCCCTTTTAAATTTCGTTAATAAATTCGCCATTTTTAATATTACACCGCTAAAAATTTGTCAGGATGTGTATTTCGATGCAGTGTACAGAAATCCATCAAAAACTGAATTTCCATTTTTCTTGTTGTTACGCCCTTTTTCGTTTCTTATGACGATATGTAACTTTAGTTAGCCATGTTATATACCGTTGGAAAGGTAAATTTATGTAGTTTTTGGGCATGAGTTTCAGTTTAAAATTTCACAAAAACACGTTAGCCACTTACGCAGTTATACCAAATATATTGCAAAAAAAAACCATCCCATAAATTCCTTTTAGTATTATAGAGTGCAAATTTTTCGGCGTTGGCAAATACAATACTTGATGTGATTATTTTTGAAATAGCAGAAGTAGTGGATACTTCTAGCATGTTTGCTTTAAGCCTTTCCTGATAAAAGCTGCTTTTTGAACCGAATAATCACAGCTGAACCTTGCTGAAGGTTGCAGTAGCATGCAAGCAGCTAAGCTGTCAAGTAATTGTATTTGCCATACCGTTTTAGAAAACTCAAAGATGGTCAAAGATGGTCTAAACCCAGGAGAATATCCTAGTTAAAAATCAATAACGATGTCAAGACCAAAATAAAAACCAGTAGGGAAAGGTTAAAGTCGGGTGGGGCCGACTATATAATACCCTACACCACCTCGGCAATGTACATTAAGAATTTCTTTTTGAATAGTTGGAATAATTAGTTTCCTTTCTTTTACGAAAGTACTTAGCTCCCCCGCCACGTCAAAGCGAATTCCAAAGAGGAGTTTAATATAATGTGTGGAATTAGAAATTGAACTAATAATAATATTCCACATATTTGCATTTACTGTGGTTATTATTAGCCTTAACACAATAAATAGTACGATTTTTGGTCGTACACAATATAAGTAATATATGCAGGGTATATTAGGTAGGTACTACCTTGGAATAATTGGTACTACTTTGGAATAATTGGTTTAAGTAATGGTTTACTTAAACAGGTCTCTAAAATAGCGCTTATATAAAAAAATTAAGAACATCTTTCTGGAAAATTTTGATCGGAAGTTTGGGATTGAAAATGAGGCTTATCGGTCAATGTTTTGATATAGCTCACCTATAGAGGTCGCTCCCAACTGTGTCTCTGAGCCTAAGATAAACATTTCTAGTTGAAACTTTGCTGTTTGAATTATATTTTTACAATCATTCACCACAACAACAGTTACCCAAATCAGTCCATATTTTGTTATAGTCCACATATAGAGTTCGCTCCCAACTATGCTTATTTTACCCTCACATTATTGTGACGAGATTTTTTATCATTTGCTACGGGCCAAAAGTGTAACACATCGAACGAGAGATCTAAGACCGAAATCCGTTTTGGGTCATTTTAAGTAATTTGAGCAATGTCCGTCCGTCTATCTGTCTGTCAGCTGGCTGGTGCGCATGATAACTCTCGAAAGGAGTAACCGATTGACTTAAAATTTTTCAGAATAATCTCGAAGATGGGCCATATTGGTCCACTCCTTCTAGTACCTCTCCCACAAAGAGTTAACATTTACTGTAACATTGATTCCCAAGTAACTTCTATACAACTTCACAACGCCTTAATTTATTCAACTTTTTCTACTTGAACTCATTTTGTTTCAGATCAGGGACACAAATACAACAATACAAAGCACAATACGTTTTAGATGACGGAGCAGACTATATAATACCTTATACGAGGGTTGATATATATATTTCTGGACTAGGCAACACTAAGTGTTGCCTGGCGACATTTCCATTGGAAAGTTTGACATTTTTTAGCATAACTCCACTCAGGCCGTTTTGTCATTTGAGCGCGAATTGTTTTGGTTACAGTGTGTTGAAAATTCACCTCCAAAACATGGTTTTTGAACGCTTCAACAGCTGCTTCAGGCGTCGAAAAACGTTGACCAAGCAGTTTTTTCTTGATGTGAGTGAATAAGAAGAAGTCATTGGGTGTCAAATCACGGCTGTACGGCGGTAGACTCATCAATTCGACGTTTTGGCCGGCCAAAAAGGCACTGGTTTGAGCCTATGTGCGAGAGTTCGCATTGTCATGGTGCACAATGATTCGTCTTCTCTTGTTCTTTTTTCGAGTTTCTCCGAAGACTTCAGGCAAACAAATTGTGGTGTACCACTCAGAATTTACCGTCCTACGTTGCTCAAACGGAACAGTCGCCACATGACCAGTTTTGCCGAAGAAACAGGCGACCATTTGCTTCGAAGTGCCTTCTACCACGAACAAACTTCGTTGGATTTGGCTCGTCTTCGAAGATCCACACGGTCGATTGCTGTTTCGGGCTCATACGCATAGATTCGTCACCTGTGACGATCTTATAAACGTCTTTTGAAGCACCGCTATCGTATTTTTCAAAATTTCTTTGCATCAAGCCTATTTTTGAGCGATTGACACTTAGTGCCTGGCCAGAAATATATATAGAAACCCTCGTACTACACTATCGGAGCAGATTAAGATGAAATACTGTCAAGTTTAATCAATGTTGTTTTCTTAATGATGCCTAATAATTTCTCCTCAAAATATTATTTTATAGCGCTTTAATTAAAAATCGTGAAGTAAGTATATACCGGAGATATATACATATGTGAATCTGAACCAATTTTCTTCAGATTTGGAAGCGTTTCTCTCGGTTCAAAAATTCTTATCTTTTAAATTTTAAAAAGATCTGTTCAAAAATTATAGATGCACAATCGGGATAAAGGCATATACTGGGGCTATATAGTTATCTGAACCGATTTTCTTCAAATTTGTCGACGTTACTTTGTGGTTAAAAACACAATTTTCCAAATTTTACAAAGATTTGTTTTTCCTTACACTGAAAAACAATGTTGTAAAACTAAGGACAACGTCATCTATACTTTACTTAATTCAACGATTTTTTTTTTAATTGTACATAATATTGTGTAAATGTTGACTTTGATGACTTTGGTGCTACGTGTCCCAGCGACAGGAGCTTGTAGACGAAAAATGTAGAGAACCTTCCGGAGTAGAAAAAGTTCCTCGAAATGAAAATACAAGGGACAAATTGACATTTCATTTTCTGTGTGACTGAATAAGAAAAGCAAATTCGATAAAATAAATGTGAGGGAACGAATAAAAACATAAATTTGTCCCCTGGTTGCTGTAACAAACGGATCACCGTCTAAATGAGCATGATCTTACGTAGGGATTTCAAAAGAGAATTACAAGTCGCACCGTGTAAATTGGGTCTTTCAATTAATGAAAATTGGTCTATGTACACTTTTTATTAATTTAAGTAAACATTTGAATATTTTTAAGAAATCCGTGACATGAGCCAAAAATACTGTGATCACTTAACATGGAAATGCTCTTGGGCTTATATAGGCAAATACCAAAATTTTTTAACATAGAAGAAATGTATGTTGATTGCAACTTTTCTCGCTTTCTGTACAGATTTCGGTGCAAAAGTTGATGGAATTACAGAAACTACAAACATACTTTTTTTCAAAATTTCAAAAATGTGGAAAAAATCCTAGAAATGTTCATATTTGTATGCATTCTTTCTCAAATATGAGGGATACATACATGTGAGATCTTTCCGCGAAAAATTATATCTCATAACTTTTGGAAATGCGATTTCAAGTGATTTTTGTTTTTTGACCGCGGTCAGTGCGGCCCTCGATATAATGCGGTTTGAAATACTTACGAACGCCTATATGTGTCGTTGATGTGGACTTTTTCTATAGTGTATTTCGCGCGGCATATCGACAGTAATTATATATAGATTTAGCTGAATTTAATGTTCCAGATGGCTTTTTACATGGTTAATCCCTTAATCAGGGGGCCGTAGCAAAATAATGAATCGCTGAAAGGTTATTCACTTTTTTTTTTTTTTTTAAATTTTGCATCATAAATTCATTTCTATGTTTTTCGGCCGTACAGTAATGATCGCCAGGGCACACTGAGTACGCGGTACATATATGTGGAAAGTTTATATGAATTAAAAAGATTTATTATTAATTAATAATTAATCTGTTCATTTATTTTTAAAGGCCATAACGAATAACAATATGAAATCTTACAAAATAGGTGCACCAAAAAATACTTTCAAAAAGATCTTAACATTTAAGTCCCATCAATACATACGAATTTTATAATATAATTTTTTAATTAAAAATTCTTTTGATTCTTTATATTTTTGAGAAAAATTAAGCTACAGCGAATATTTTGACATCGGCTGATAGATATGCGTAGGTTCTACTATTGTAAATTCAATTTTCTTAATTCCGCTGAAAATATAATTTAATTTTTTTTTTAATTTTCGGTTTGAAATTAGTTCACAACAACCCTTTTTGTATGTTTATGTTTATACCCTACACCACACTTTGGTACAAGGTATTATGACTTTGTGCATTTGTTTGTAACACCTAAAAGGAGAAGAGATAGACCCATTGTTTATTATACCGATCGACTCAGAATCACTTTCTGAGTCGATTTAGTCCGTCTGTCCGCCTGTCCGTCTGTCCATGTATTCTTGTAATCAAAGTGCAGGTCGTATTTATGGTCCGATTGTGATGAAATTTAGCATAGTGCTCTTTTTTGGCCCAAGGACGATCCCTATTGAAATTGGTTAAAATCGGTTCAGATTTGGATATATATGTTTCACCCGATTTGACATGCAAGCGCCGTAGAAACCACATTTTACATCCGATCTTCATGAAATTCGGCAGAGAGAGTTTTATTATTACGTGAATGAACACTACCAAATTCGGAGAAAATCCGATCAGATTTAGATATAGCCCCCATATATATGTTTCACCCGATTTGGCATGTAAGCGCTGTAGGAACTGTATTTTCAATCAGATCAGTACGAAATTTGGCAGAGAGAGTTCTCTTATTACATGAATAAACACTGCCAAATTCGGGGAAAATCGGTTCAGATTTAGATATAGCCACCATATATATGTTTCACCCGATTTAACATTTATGTGCTGTAGAAATAGTGTTTTATATCCGATTAGTACGAAATTTAACAGAGAGAGTTCTCTTATTACATGAATAAACACTGCCAAAGTCGGGGTAAATCGGTTCAGATTTAGATATAGCCACCATATATATGTTTCACCCGATTTAACATTTAAGCGCTGTAGAAATCGTGTTTTATATCCGATCAGTACGAAATTTAACAGAGAGAGTTCTCTTATTACATGAATAAACACTGCCAAATTCGGGGAAAATCGGTTCAGATTTCGATATAGCCCCCATATATATGTTCCACCCAATTTAACATTTAAGCGATGTAGAAATCATGTTTTATATCCGATCAGTACGAAATTTAACAGAGAGAGTTTTCTTATTACATGTATGAACACATAGTCCCAATATATATGTTACACCCGATTTGACATGTAAGCGCTGTAGAAACCGTGTTTTATATCCGATTAGTACGAAAATCGGCAGAGAGAGTTTGCTTATTACATTATGAACACTGCCAAATTCTTATCGCAATGCCCATTTTCGCATTGGTAGGTAGGTGTAGGGTATTATATAGTCGACCCCGCCCGACTTTCTGTCTTTCCTTACTGGTTTTATCTTCGTTTGTTGTAAAAGCCTTAGAAGTGCTCGCAAAAAATCTTGAAATTAAAAAAATTTGACATTCTCATGTCATACTTTTAAACTTAAAATGCCTCTAATTTTCGGTACGACATTTTCACAGCATTGAATTTAGTAATAGTATATTGTCTTAGAAAGAATGATATTTTCGTTCACAAACTTATAGACCAATGACTTTGTATTAAAGATTTTTTGTTTTGGTCTGAACTTTTCGTTAGTCATACAACGATTTCGGTTTTCTATCTCTTGAAGGTTGGAAATCACGAGGCGGAAAATCGAAAATCTTTCCACATATTGTTTATCCGTCCACCTGTCCATCGGTAATCGTCGTATAGCCATAAAAATTTTTCAGTAAAACCCGGTACTGACTTCTAGTGAAAATCGGTCGAACTCCACTTAAAAATTATATAAGCGATATCGAATATTTCCGGTCAAACCGAACACATTTTTTAATCACCATCTTTGATTTCGTTACAAATCTGTAGGATAACTCAACTCTATAAAATATTTGATTTGTAGAAGGCGAAAAAAAACAGAAACTTTTTCAAAAGAATGACCAATTGAAAATTTCGAAAAACAAAAAAAAATGCCGAGTTAGGAACATTAAAAATGGTGTAGTGAGAAAACGCATGAACAGAATTCGAAGACGGTCTAAGCTAATGACCGCTGCTGACCAAACTTTAATATTCTTGGCTTTTTCGGTCGGGTAAACCGACTAAGGTATACCCTCACTTTGTGAGTAATGTAATATATAACATTACACTAACAAATCTGTCAATTTGTGTGGGAGGTACCGGAAGGGGTTTCTCCAAATACACATATTTTTCGGTAAACAGCAGATTCTTAAATACATTGCATTGTGCCGAACTATAAGCGTTTATTAGCACTGGTATATTAAAGTTACGAGCTATGTAATTTTGGTATGATTTGGTCATTTTGTGTGGGAGGTATAAAAAGGGCGGGGTGATAACGCCCACTTTTTACAGGACTATAGGCACTATAACAGCATTACACTGTACAAAATTTCAAGTATTTGTATGCACTGGTATTAAAGTTACAAGCCGTTTACTTTTGGTACGAAACGGTCAATTTGTGTGGGAGGTACCAAAAGGGGCTGTATAATAACGCCCACTTTTTACCGGATTATAGGCGCTACAAAAACATTATACTGTAGAAAATTTCAAGCATTTTTATGCACTTGTATTAAAGTTATAAGCAGTTAAATTTTGATGCAAAATAGTCCATTTGTGTGGGAGGTACCAAAAGGTACCATCCGGAGATAGAAAAAAATACTACCGCATACCAAATTTGAAGTCAATCGGTTACTCCTTTCGAGAGTTATCGTGCGCACCAGCCAGCAGACAGACAGACAGACAGAAATGCAATAAATGGAAAGGGCAAAGATAGAAAATACTGTGCTATTATAACGCTCGATATAAAAAATGCATTAAATTCCGCCGGATGGAAACATATCGTCCTATCCCTGAGGAAATCTATGGTACCAGATTACCTGATCAACATCATCAAAGACTATTTCACAAATAGAATTCTGAGTGTAGAAACTGATAGTGGTATAAAAACGTATGGGGTCACGTCGGGAGTTCCTCAAGGTTCAGTCCTTGGCCCAATGTTGTGGAATATAATGTATAACGACATTTTCGAACTGAAAATCCAGAAGAGGCAGACATTGTTGGCTTCGCTGACGATATTGCTATAACTGTCCAAGCCAGACACCTAGATGAAGTGCAGATATATGCAAACGAAACAATTAGAAAAATAAAGAGATGGTTAACGTCAATTAATCTGCAATTAGCCGAGCAAAAGACGGAACTTGTACTCATTATTGGAAGAAGAAAGAGGGAAAGCCTGGAAATCAAAGTAGGCGAAACGACAATAAAATCATCGGATGCCATAAAGTATCTAGGCATATACTTAGACGACCGTCTAAACTACAAGAAACATATAGAATACGCATGTAGAAAATCAGCTGATGTTACGCATGCACTATCCCGAATGATGCCAAACGTTGGTGGACCACGACAAAGCCGCAGAGCTCTAATCTCACAGATATCTACCTCAACGTTGCTGTACGGAGCTCCTGTATGGGAGAGATCATTAAGTAACATATCAAAGAAAGAAATTATGTCGATTTCTAGGCGTAGCTGCCTAAGAGTCTGCAGTGGATATCGTACAATATCCGGCGAGGCAGTAAGCGTTGTAGCGGGAATCATGCCAATCGATATTAAGGCTAGAGAGTACTCAAACATTTATATAGAGTCAACAGAAAACCCAACAGCAGGCAAAAATGCTATAAGAATCTCCGAAAGAGATAACGCACTACGCAGTTGGCAAACAAGGTGGGAAAATTCTCCAAAAGGACGATGGACTTTTCGGCTGATACCACAAATCGACGTGTGGCTGCGACGCAGACATGGCGAAGTAAACTATACTCTAACACAATTCCTTACAGGACACGGAGGCTACAGAAAATATTTGTACCGTTTTGGGCTCGACAACTCACCCAGATGCCCAGAATGCCAAGCTGAAGACGAAAGTGCAGAGCATGTAGTGTTTCACTGCCCCCGCTTTGCAAGAGAACGAGATATTCTTGAGTCGTATCTAATGCTGAGCTCCCAAGATAATTGGGAAGCGGTAAATAAGTACATAGAGAGAACACAAATGACACTCCGAGAAGCCGAAGTTTTGCGCAAATCGCTAGAAAAGGGTTCAACAACTGAGGCGAATAACGATGAACAGCCGTACTAGGCTTACCAACCCCACGAAGTAATACCAATTGGCAGTCCCGTGGGGTGTAGTGACGTATACTGTGTTTTAGTACGTAAGAATCGTACATGCATTCAGTACGGACTGAATGTATCTTTTGAAGATTTCACAACTCCAGGCAAAAAAAAAAAAAAAAAAAAAAGACAGACAGACAGACAGACGGACGGACATTGCTCATTCGACTTATAATTACCCAAAACGAATATCCGCCGAACATACTTGGGGTCTTAGGTCTCTCCTTCGATGTGTTACACTTTTTTCCGTAGCAAATGATATATACCCTCATATCACTAAAGTGAGGGTATAATCACTAAAGTGAGGGTATAAAAATAGGCATATTCCTTGATCGATTCTAAACAAATCCTGATTTGTGTAGTCGCCAAAAAACAATATGAACCATATTTGAAGAATTTTGCTATGATAGGAAAATTGTTTGAGAAAAAATTGTATGGCGGTGGTCGATGTTTATGAAATACCATTTTTTCTTAATTTAGTCAATATTACTCGGTGCCAGCTTTCAATGATCTAAGACCACCCCTTATATTTTTTGCACAAAAATATATATACTGTGTGTCGCCGTAGACTTATGAATTAGGTTCGGGTGTAACATAAATATCTGTTTGTAAAATCAATTTATACTTATCAGTATGCAGTTTCATGCATACCCTTCTTTAAGCAGAATAAGCGCAGATACAGTAAAATGATTTCCTTAAAACTTCCAGTTTTCATTCTTGGATTTTCGTTCAAAATTAGCAGTATTGATTCGTGAATCCATTTACCTCTCTCTACAAAATTTCATATTTATCGCATCAATATAGCGGTTATTGTTGTTGGACCAAATAACTTTTTGAATATTTTCATAATGACTGGATTTTAATACAACAGCATATACATGAATTTATTACAACATGTAATTGATTTAAAGATGTTTTTGACGTTAATTAAAGTACAAGACGTGCTTATTTTATAGCAAGTTGACTTTGGTGCCAAATCAAAGCAATAAAATATGTGTGTTATATATAAACCTGAACCGACTTTCCTAAAATTTACCAACTATCGTCCTATGTTCAAGAACATTTTATCTGCTAAATTTTATAATGTTCTGTTCAGAAATACGGATTCTACAGCCCTTATAGGGAAAATCGGGATATATGTATATATCGGGCAATGTCTAAATCTAAACAGATATTTCTCAAATGTGAGAAAGTTTGGTCTAAAATTTCGTAAATATTCAGTCAGAATTTATTTTGGTTAGAGACCATATGTTTCAGTTACGTAACAATTTGTAAGCAATTTATAGATTCTATACCGGGTAAATGCAAAATCGGCATGTACATACATATATATGAAGGCTATATATAAATCAGAACAGATTTTCAGGAAATTTGGCAAATGTCATTAGTGAAACTGTTGTGTGATACATTTCATAAAGATCTGCGTAACTCGCATATAATGTTAAAAGTTATATCGCTATATATAAATCTGAACCGATTTTAACCATTTTCAATAGGCTTCGTCCCTGATGCAAGAAACTGCTGTGTATCAAATTTCATAAAGATCGGAGTAAAATTGCGACCTATACTTTGTGAACAACGTTAGATGGACATACGGACGGACAGACATGGTTAAATCGAAGTTTTCGGGAAGAGGGCTCAGAAAAGGTTGCACTATTTCCAGAATCGAAATCGCCATAAATCTGAATCGATTTTCCCAAATTAGCATATATTTTTTCCTGAATTATGAAACCTCTTTCAGCTAAATATTGTAACTTCTATAATCCTTTTTTTTTAGCCGATTTAAATTTAAAATTTTAAATGGCTAACCCGTACCTGAGTCCATTCCTAAAATTACCAATTGCCGAGCCAGTCATGGTAGTCATATGAATGATATTGTGTTCCATTATTAAATGACAATGTTCAAACTTTCCAATAAAACCAGAAATTTGAAAAAATTATCAGTACTTTTTTTTATAGCCGATTCAAATTTAAATGGCCCACCCTTTATATATAGGAGCTATGTGTATCTAAATCTGAACCATTTTTATTCAAATTTGGCAGAGTTATCTTGGACTAAGAATTTTCTCCCTGGCAAATTTCTTACCGAAATTCGAGATACATATTCTACAGCGTTTAGATACCAAATCGAGAGGAACAATTAATTTTCAGTGTTTATCTCAGTAATAATGGAAGTAATATACAACTTTAATAGCGCTTTGATGCCACATCTGCAAGAACATATATGTTATGGCGATAATGACAACTTGTAATAGGGTTCCATAGGACCCTAAGATACGACGATAATAATAGCGAACTGTACTTTGATTACAAGGCGACATGGGCTGACGGACGGACATAGCAAAATCTAATCGGAAAGTGACTCTAATTCGACTCAAACAAGGGATATATCTTATCTACTTTTTGGTGTTGCAAACAAATCCAATATTTATAATATCCTGCACCGCAGTGTGGTGTAGGGAGATATTGGCTAAACTCCAAGTTAAGTCGACATTTGTTGGCCATACAGTTTGTTTTGACCATATATTAGTAATGCCTAAAACTACTGAAGATAGATCCATCTTAAAGTATACGGATGAGACTCAGAATCACCAGCTGATACCATTGAGCGGAGTCCACCTAATCGTTGTAAATAAAGTACCGATCGCAATTCTGGACCACTAATGTCTACTGATCGGGCTGAAAATTGGTAACTGGGGTTTATTTTACCCGGAATACTTCACACAAAGAACGGTAGTCATAGGTCCATGTTTTGATATAGCCCACATACAAAGGTCCCTCTAGATTTAACTTCTAGCATTTCAACTCGACGAGAAACGAAATCGCCATTAGATATAGCCCTCATATTTTTTTCAATCCGATTTCGCATCTAAGCGATATAGAAGACAAATTTTACATGTGAGCATTATAAATTTGCCACAAAGATTTTTTGAACCAGGTTGAACACTGTCAAATTTTAAAGAAATTGATTCAGATTTATATATAGCCCTCCTTCTGATTTGTTATTAAAGTGTTATAGACACTTTATTTCACATACGGTTTTTATGAAATTTGGCAGAGAGGAGTCAATTTTTTAACATAGAAAAGAACATTTCAAATTTGAAACCAGTAAGGAAAGGCAGAAATTCGGGCGGGGCCGACTATACATATAATAAATACCCTACACCTCCCTAACAATGTGATAAGGGCCATTGCGATAATAATTTGGAATAATTATTGGTAAATGGGTAGGAACATGTTATCTAAGTCTGAACCGATAATTATTAAATTAAGCAATATTCGTTCCTAAATTGAGAAACATCTTTCTGGAAAATTTTGATGATCGGAAGTAAAGTACAACTTCTATAGCGCTTTGATACCAAATCAGGAGGAACATATATATGGGGGATATATCTAAATCTGAACCGATTTTCTCCGAATTTGGCAGTATTCCTTCATGTAATAAGAAACCTCTTTTTGCCAAATTTCGCACTGATCAGATATAAAATAAAATTTTTACAGCGCTTACATGTCAGATCGCGGGTAACGTCTAAATGGGGCTATATCTAAATCTGAACCGATTTCTTGCAAATTTAACAGTGTTCAGTCATATAATAAGAAACCTCTTTTTACAGCGCTTACATGTCAAATCAACTCATTCCCAAAAACTAGATAAATTTACCTTTCTAACGGTATGTAACATGGCTAACTAAAGTTACATATACTCGATACTATAATACGCACAATATGTACCCCTCAAAAATAAAATCTCTGTTTTTCTAAAGAAATGGTGAAAATTTGAATTTTTCTAATTTATTTGTAACTAGCCGATACCCGGTGCACTTTGTAGCCCCCAAAATATCATTTTAGTGATAGAGACATGTGATGTGTTTCGTAAATAAACTCTACACCCACGAATATTGTTTTATGTAAATTAGAAGACTACTACATTGTTCATGCAAACGCACTTTCTCAACGTATTGATGTTCTCTCTTTAACAGAACTGAATGATTCCATTGAAACTTAAACTAATAATTTCTTACACTGATCCAGTCATGCCCTCAAAGTGATGTCAAATACATCTATACCAAACTTCGTAAGCTTAAACTCTTTTCTAATAATAATCTCGGATCAGTCTACTTGAAAGTATAGCAAGTAGACTGACAATAATAACAAGTGACCTCAAAAACCCAAACGGTATGAACATATTTTTGATCACGACTGCATTGACCACAAACTGGAAATTAGAATGTGTGAATATATCTTAGCCAGCGAATTATATAGCATTTTAGCTCTTAATCGATCCTTTAAATATCGGAAAGAATTATATTATTCTGGTCGCAACTGTTCAAATTTCGGGTATTATTCACTACATATATGTCAGAGTTCAAGAGGTCGCAAAATCAAAAAAATTATTATACTATTGCACATTTTATACAAAGATATCTTCGTTCCATGTTTCGATTTAATCGGTTTAGTTATTATAGTAGAAAGTATATGTACTCGTACATTATTTTTTAGATATTTAGCTCCTAAGTGACTTTTGGAAGATTGAATATAGTTTTGGTCACTATAGTACTGACCGCAGCTCAAATCGTGTGTAAAATTTCAGATTAATATTTTAATATGGGCTCAGTGGTCAAGGGTCACCAAACACGTAGCGGAGAAAGAAATGCTTAATATGTTATGTATGTTCCAAATTTCGATATAATCGTTTAGTCATGAGAATTAAAATGATATCACATATAAACAGATATATGTTTATATAATTGTAAAACTAAACTGAATTTGTTCAAATTCGACAATATGCGTTCTTGCATAAATAAACTCTACCTTACGAAATTTCAAAATGATTGAATGTGGAATACAGCTCCCATAGCGCTCCAAGGACAAATTTAAAGAAACATTTATATCTGGGGGCAATGTCGATCTGAACCGATTTTGACAAATTTTAATAGGTTTCCTCCCTTTTGTGACCTGTACTCAACGAAGAACTTAAGATGGACTGCTAGTGATTCTGAGTCGAACAGTATATTTCAAGGTGTGTCTATCTGTAGTATTTTTTACAAATCTGTCAAAAAACAAAGTTATAACCTCCTGTACCATAGTGTGGTGTAGAGTACAATATTTAAAGAACAAACTGGATGCCTGAAGCGAACATAATTTCCAAAAATTGCGGTATACGGGTATTAAACCAGAGGCAGTGATTTCATTTTGAAAGAATTGCCATACTATCGTCGATAAATAAATATTAAAATTTTATTTAATTACTGGTAAACCATACCTACCTGTTTGTTTGTTTTTTTTTACAAAGCTATATCATATTTTCAATAAAATGAATTCACGTCTTAGTGCAATTATAATTTCAGAAATTTATGTTATTTAACTGCCGGAGTCGGAGTCGAACCATTTGAAAATCCGACTCCGGGAGTCGGAGTCGAGTAATTTTGGCTCGACTCCGCTGCCCTGTTTATACAACAATCCTCTCTTTGTAATGTCAGCTCTCTAGCTCTAACAGGAGCCTCAGCGGTCAAGTGGGCGATTTGTCACGCCCACTTTTTACAACAATTTGTTTTCCAAAACCTTCTCAGACCAAATAGCTTTCAAACAAAAGAAACAAGCAAAAGTCCATTAACTAAAAAGACGAAAACACCAGTAAACCAGTAAGGAAAGGCAGAAAGTCGGGCGAAGCCGAATATTTAATACCCTACACCTCCCTAACAATGCGATAAGGGTTATTGCCATAATAATTTGGAATAATTGGTAAATAGGTAAGAACATATATATGTGGATATATCTAATTCTGAACCGATAATCGCTAAATTAAGCAATATTCGTTCCTAAATTGAGAAACATCTTTCTGGAGAATTTTGTAATGATCGGAAGTAAAGTACAACTTCTATAGCGCTTTGTAGCCAAATCAGGAGGAACATATATATGGAGCTTATATATAAATCTGAATCGATTTTCCCTGAATACTCATTCATGTAAAATAGAAACCTCTTTCTGTCGAATTTCGTACTGATCGGATATAAAATACAGTCTCTACAGCGCTTGAATGTCAAATCGGTGCTAACATATATATGGGGGCTATATCTAAATCTGAACCGATTTTCTCCAAATTTGGCAGTATTAATAAGAAACCTCTTTCTGCCGAATTTCGCTGTGATCGGATATAAAATACAGTTTCTACAGCTATTGAATTTCAAATCGGGGTAACATATATATGGGGGCTATATCTAAATCTGAACCGATTTTCTCCGAATTTGGCAGTATTCCTTCATGTAATAAGAAACCTCTTTCTGCCGAGTTTCGTACTGATTGGATATAAAATACAGTTTCTACAGCGCTTACATGTCAAATCGGGTGCCACATATATATGGGGGCTATATCTAAATCTGAACCGATTTCCCCTACTCTCTGTAAATTTTTGTACAAATCGGTTACAAAATGTTGCTTATACAGTGCATATATGCCAAATTGGAGGTACATATATATGGGAGCTATATGTAAATCTGAACCGATTGTAACCAAATTCAATAGGGATCGTCCTTGGGCCTTAAAAAAAGATATGTGTAAAGTTTCGTCAAGATCGGGCCATAATTGCGACCTGTACTTTGATTACAAGAATACATCTACAGACAGACAGACGGACATAGCTAAATCGACTCAGAAAGTGATTACAAGTCGATCGGTATAATAAACAACGGGTCTATCTCTTCTCCTTTTGGGTGTTACAAACAAATGCACAAAGTCATAATACCCTGTACCACAGTGTGGTGTAGGGTATAACAATTTTAATATCGGTACAGTGGTTTAAGCGTCTATAAAACTCATACTGATTTGATCCTGCCAATTTTTTTAAAGTTTTAGATAATAGCTCCACTAACGTGTGTTTTAAGTTTCTTTCTTTTACGAACAACATTACAACATATTCGAATTTTATATAATGCCACGCCCACTTATTCTATCCCGCCTACTTTAAGTGATGTTACTTATATTAACTCCAATAACTGACAATCTGAATTTCATTTACCTACGGTCAATAGTAAAAATGTTTAACTAATGCTACGCCCACTTTTGCCACACCCACTAATCTGATCCCTCCCTTTTTTATTGACGTTTTTCAAAATATCTCCACTAACGTGTGTTCCAAATTTTGTTCTTCAGGGGTCAACACTTTTTGAGACATTCGGATTTTAAGTAATGCCACGCCAACTCTTGCCCCGCCCACTTTTTTCAAAAATGTTTTCCCTAAATCATCTCTGACTAAGATCCTTTCAAACAAAAGAAAAAAGTATAAAATCGGTCCATTGGTTTCAGAGTCTATAGCATACATACATACATACATACAAACACTTTTCCATTTTTATATATGTATATAGATAATTAATTAAATATACAATAATAGATAAAATATTAACAGATAGTAGTAAATAATATTTAATAAATAAATATAAATATAATATTCGAATATCCGCTTATTTTCCGTTTTTTGTGTATTTAATGCCAATCGTTTGTTAGCGTTACTAGGTTCTGCTGTTGTTTTCAATTTGCCATTTTTTTGTCATATTGAAGGTAGTTTCAAGCGCATATAAATGTGATTATTATTGGTGAACTATCGGAAGTCCCAAGGACAAGTTTTTGACACAGCTACAAATATTGTTGAGGTTTATATACCGAGCTTTTCACATCCGTTTGTTGTCAAACTCATTCGTTAAAATGCACTACATATAAATTTATACAAAACTGTGTATGGAATTCAGTTTTATAGAAAGTGTTATAACGGGTGATCCATGTAGAGATACTTTTTTCAATAGCCTTGTTTTGACAGATCACGTGTGAGTCATGTCATGCTGTCATGTTATTTTTGTTAAGTATTGTTTGGCATTTCATCATGGAAAGACTTACGCCTGAACAACGTTTACAAATCGTTCAACATTATTACGAAAATTCACGTTCTGTGAGGAATGTGTTTCGTGCACTTCGCTCAACTTATGGTCAACATAATCCAGTCATCGAAAATTGAACTCAACGGATGGACCATCTTCAGTGTCATGTAAGTCGTGTCATGCTGTCATGTTATTTTTGTTAAGTATTGTTTGGCATTTCATCATGGAAAGACTTACGCCTGAACAACGTTTACAAATCGTTCAACTTTATTACGAAAATTCACATTCTGTGAGGAATGTGTTTCGTGCACTTCGCTCAACTTATGGTCAACATAATCCAGTCATCGAAAGACGTAGCCGCGGCCAACTTTTGATAGACATAATCTTCAAAAAATAAATGCCAAAGAATGTTCTTTCAAATGATAATAAACATTCCCCATTCAATTTTCTGTGTTTTTTCTTTAAAAAAGTAGGGAACCTCGAAATGGATCACGCTATATTAAAGACGTGCGTTATACATACAAATAATCTTCACAATGGATATGGCTCCTAAAAAGGCAAAGCGTGATAAACAAAATTACCATGTGTTTTGTTTTAATCATTCAACAAAAAGAACCACAAATTGTTAGATACACGACATATTTCTGACGGCTTAGTATCAAAATTCCCCACGCTATCAAAACGTTTGCTAATTTGTGGATCGTGCATCCACAAATGCACTGACCTTATTCATGGAGGAACATAATTTTTGATACTTATTCCAACTTTTCACAAGAAAATGTGAATGAGTGCCAAAACATATACCATGCAGTTAAAGTTCTTGAACAAATAAAGGATTAATACAAAACATCAACGTGTAGATCTGAGAGAATTCAACTTCTCATGCTTGTCCCATCGACATGGAGTTGCGCAAAAACAACGACTGAGTGTGGAAAAGCGAAAAGCCACGATTGCTAAAAAATTAGCTGCAGATCATGGAATTCTCGCACTCCCAAACACAAAGAAAGGAAACCCCATAGAGTGCAAGACTGAAGCTCTTGTGACTCAGTTTTACCAACGCGATGATATGAGTCGACTGATGCCAGGGATGAAAAACTATGCGTCAGTACGAGTTGGCGGTAATAAAGTTCAAATGCAGAAGAGAATAATTCTGTGCAACTTGAATGAGTTATACGCAACATTTCGATCCGAACATGAAGATGTCAAAATTGGATTCACAAAATTTACCCAACTTAGGCCAAAACAGAAGATAATACTATATTATTTAAATTATTTAAGAGAAAGTATATTACGTCTCGGGCGGACCTCGTCAACATTTTAAAAACAAGAAGCCAATCTTATTGCTCACGAAACAGATTTTGGAGTACCAGCTGAGTGGCATTTTCATCCTACTGCTCATGTTAGAGGTACTTGTGATGGTATAGGAGCGAACCTCAAAAGAAATGAAGCAAAGCATAGCCTCCAATGCTCTCATCAAGATCGGATCTTAGATGCGAGAGCTTTATTACAGAGCTTATTGTAAAGAAACATAAATAATTTTTAGTAGCAAAAAGGATCATGCTGTAACAATCTTTGTCACCTCTCAATATCATGCGTTGATTCCGATAAATTAAGTAACAATGCAACAACCAAAGCAAAATCACATAAAAAGTGAATATAAACGGATATTCGAATATTATATTATTTATTTATTTATTATTATTTACTACTTTCAGTTAATATTTCATCTATTATTATATATTTAATTTATTATAATTACAAATAAATTAGAAAAATACAAATTTTCACCATTTATTTAGAAAAACAGTGATTTTATTTTTGAGGGTTACATTTTGTGCGTATTATAAAAGGTGGTTAAATTTTAAGGGCCGATATTGATTTAGAATGAAACACAAATTATTTAGGAAATTATTGTCATTTCTTCTTAATATGATAATATTGGTATGGTTCAATTATGTATGGAACAAAATATCGGCCAAATGGCCGCCGCGACCTCGCCGCTGAGGCATAATTGAGGTTCTATGCCGTTAATGTGCCGAATTATCTCATCCTTTAGCTCTTGACTTGTTGGTGGCTTATCGACGTACACCTTTTCCTTCAAATAACCCCAAAGAAAGAAGTAAAACGGTGTCAAATCACATGATCTTGGCGGCCAATTGTCATCGCCACGACGTGAGATAACACGCCATTGAATTTGTTGCGCAAAAGAGCCATTGTTGCGGTAGCTGTGTGGCAAGTGGCACCGACCTGGTCCACATCCATATCTTCCAATTCGGGCCATAAAAAGTTCGTTATCACATCACGACAGCGAACACCATTCACAGTAACTGCCGGACCGGCCTCATTTCGAAGAAGTATGGCCCGATGACGTCGCCAGCCCATAAGCCGCACCAAACGAACTGGGCGAGCATGCACAGGTGTTTTCACATCTCCTACAGACCCGGTTTGCTGAAATTTGCGCACAATTCTACCGATTGTGGACACATTTGGTCGATTATGCTGCTCAAAAAAACATCACGAAGTGCACGAAATGCAGTTTGATTTGAGCGCTCATTTTCGTAATAGGCTCAAAAAACATTAACGCGTTGCTCGATTGTGTATCTTTCCGTAGTTCAAATTGAGTTAGTCTGAAATTGAGAAATGTCAAATTAAATGCAGAAAAAAACTTGACGTTTAGATATTGTTCACATTCAATAACGGCCCTTACAATTTAACCACCCTTTAGTATCGAGTATATCGTCATCAGAAACGAAAAAGGGCCTTTTACAGGAGAAGCCAAAAACTAAGTAAAATGAAAAGGGCTGTTGTTAGAAAAATGGGGTTTTCAGGATAATATCTAAACTTACGAGTAATGATGCATATATATAATCACACAAACATGATTTATAACTTGTTTGTGAAAATTTCGTGAAATAGGATTTTTTAACTATGAAAAAAGAAATAATTTGTTGTTAGGCCCTTTTAAATTTCGTTAATAAATTCGCCATTTTTAATATTACACCGCTAAAAATTTGTCAGGATGTGTATTTCGATGCAGTGTACAGAAATCCATCAAAAACTGAATTTCCATTTTTCTTGTTGTTACGCCCTTTTTCGTTTCTTATGACGATATGTAACTTTAGTTAGCCATGTTATATACCGTTGGAAAGGTAAATTTATGTAGTTTTTGGGCATGAGTTTCAGTTTAAAATTTCACAAAAACACGTTAGCCACTTACGCAGTTATACCAAATATATTGCAAAAAAAAAACCATCCCATAAATTGCTTTTAGTATTATAGAGTGCAAATTTTTCGGCGTTGGCAAATACAATACTTGATGTGATTATTTTTGAAATAGCAGAAGTAGTGGATACTTCTAGCATGTTTGCTTTAAGCCTTTCCTGATAAAAGCTGCTTTTTGAACCGAATAATCACAGCTGAACCTTGCTGAAGGTTGCAGTAGCATGCAAGCAGCTAAGCTGTCAAGTAATTGTATTTGCCATACCGTTTTAGAAAACTCAAAGATGGTCAAAGATGGTCTAAACCCAGGAGAATATCCTAGTTAAAAATCAATAACGATGTCAAGACCAAAATAAAAACCAGTAGGGAAAGGTTAAAGTCGGGTGGGGCCGACTATATAATACCCTACACCACCTCGGCAATGTACATTAAGAATTTCTTTTTGAATAGTTGGAATAATTAGTTTCCTTTCTTTTACGAAAGTACTTAGCTCCCCCGCCACGTCAAAGCGAATTCCAAAGAGGAGTTTAATATAATGTGTGGAATTAGAAATTGAACTAATAATAATATTCCACATATTTGCATTTACTGTGGTTATTATTAGCCTTAACACAATAAATAGTACGATTTTTGGTCGTACACAATATAAGTAATATATGCAGGGTATATTAGGTAGGTACTACCTTGGAATAATTGGTACTACTTTGGAATAATTGGTTTAAGTAATGGTTTACTTAAACAGGTCTCTAAAATAGCGCTTATATAAAAAAATTAAGAACATCTTTCTGGAAAATTTTGATCGGAAGTAAAGTACAACTTATATAGCGCTTTGGTACCAAATCAGGAGGAGGTTATATATAAATCTGAACGGATTTTCCTTGAATACTCATTCATTGAAAAAGAAACTTCTTTCTGTCAAATTTCGTACTGACCGGATATAAAATACAGTCTTTACAGCACTTACATGTCAAATCGGGGGTAACATATATATGGGGGCTATATCTAAATCTGAACCGATTTTCTCTGAATTTGGAAGTATCCCTTCATATAATAAGAAACCTCTTTGTGTAGATTTTTTTACTGATCGGATATAAAATACAGATTGTACAGCGCTTACATGTTAAATCGGGGGTAACATATATATGGGGGCTATATCTAAATCTGAACCGATTTCCCTCAAATTTGGCAGTGTTAATTCATGTAATGAGAAACCTCATCTGACAATTTTTTTTACTGATCGGATTTAAAATACAGTTCTAGAGCGCTTACATGTCAAATCGGGGGTAACATATACATATATGGGGGCTATATCTAAATCTGAACCCATTTCCCTCAAATTTGGCAGTGTTAATTCACGTAATGAGAAACCTCTTTCTGCCAATTTTTTACTGATCGGATATAAAATACAGTTTCTACAGCGCTTACATGTTAAAATGGGGGGTAACATATATATGTGGGCTATATCTAAATCTCAACCGATTTCCCTCAAATTTGGCAGTATTAATTCATGTAAAAAACCTCTTTCTTCCAATTTTCTTACTGATCGAAATTTGGAAGAAAGTCTAAAATACACCTTTTACAGCGCTTACATGTAAAATCGGGAGTAACATATATATGGGGGCTATATCTAAATCTGAACCGATTTTCTCCGAACTTGGCAGTATTCCTTCATGTAATAAGAAACCTCTTTCTGTCAAATTTCACACTGATCGGTTATAAAATAATTTTTTTATGGCGCTTACATGTGAAATCGGGGGTAACGTATATATGGGGGCTATATCTAAATCTGAACCGATTTCTTCCAAATTTAACAGTGTTCATTCATATAATAAGAGACCTCTTTCTGCTGAATTTCATACTGATCGGATATAAAATAAAATTTTTACAGCGCTTACATGTCAAATCGGGGTTAACATATACATATATGGGCGCTATATCCAAATCTGAACCGATTTTAACCAAATTAAATAGGGATCGTCCTTGTGCCAAAAAAAGATATGTGTAAAGTTTAGTCAAGATCGGGCCATAATTGCGACCTGTACTTTGATTACAAGAATACATCTACAGACAGACGGACAGAAGTGATTACAAGTCGATCGGTATAATAAACAATGGATCTATCTCTTCTCCTTTTGGGTTTTACAAACAAATGCACAAAGTCATAATACCCTGTACTACAGTGTGGTGTAGGGTATAAAAACGAATATACAATTAGTACATTACATGTTACTTTTAATGAGTTTCCTAATATTAAGTAAATTGTTTTCATTGGATTAATTAAATGTCAAATAATTTTGTTTAATATTAAGATAATTTTCTTAGTATTAATTAAGTAATTTAAGTATTGAATATAGTTTGTTATAATTTTTTGTCTCTGGCTTTTGTAAACTTAAAGTAATATACTTAATATATCATAGATCGTCTTCACTGTATAGGGGTCACCGCCAGGGGTGATCCCCGATAGATTAGTTTTACATAATTTCTGTTGTTTCTTTTAATCAAAATGTTCGTCAATTTATAAAGTAAAACTAAAGTTAACACAAATACACACTGATGCATAGACTTAGACGACTGACTACACACATACACAAATGTGAAATTTTGCTCAAATCGAAAAATTTGAATGTAACGACAGTCGAAGACGACAACTGTCGAACAGCGGTGATTCATTCTTCGCTCCATGTACCCGTACATGAGAAATCTGTAAAATGCTGCGACCGACCGACCGACCGACCGACAGACCGAAACAAAGCTGAAGCAAATGGAAAGCAATTTACTTGTAAACAAACCGTAAAAAATAACATACACAAAACTGTCAACAGCTGTACTCTTTTGCTTATGGCTCGTTTTTTGTTGTGTTTGAGTGAGGGGGGGGGGTGTGAGCTAAGCTTTAAGCCCGACTTGGCCTACAGCGAGTATGAGTAACAACAGCTTAAAGCACTGCCTCGCTCAGAACATAACGCACAAAACAGAATTAACTGAGAGCAGTGTAGAGTGTGTGCACGAGTACCGTAAACACTGGTGGTGTTACCGGTTTCTTGTGGTTGTGGCGTTATTGCTGGAGCCACCTTTGCGTCGTCGTCAGTCAGACATTCGATGTGCGGTCATTACTCATACGTCCAGTGGCTCTTGTGTTGAGAGTGTGAGAGAAGAACGAAAATACAAACAAACCACAACACAGCTCATTCAGCATTAAGTGGGCAGTGTAAGCATTTAGCCCAGCATCTTTAGTACATTGTCCGCGTTTCATGGGTTGGGTTGTTGTTCGCGAAGAACACAACTATACGGATTATAGACGGTTAGGTCGGTGGGGTATCGAACCAAGTTGCAAGTGTATTTGTTTGCCTTTCCGCCTGTGCCGGTGTTTGTGTTGTGTAACAAAACGTTAACAAAATAAAATCCAAAGCAATGAAGAAATTGAAAATGGGGCCGCCAAAATGCCGGTTATTGCTAATTGGCACCATCGTAAGCGTGTTCCTAATGCTATTGTGTAATGTCTGTGTTGAGTGTTACAACTTGTCGCCGAAACCAAATGCCATTATCAGCGATCCCCAATTCCCCACAAACATGCCGAAATATGAAGCATCGTATTTCGGCTTCACTTTGCTTTTACGCAAATTGGGGTAAGTTCATATCACAGTATTTTCCCAAAGATGACGACAGCTATGTTTGTCTTCTCATTTAGAAGTGATAATATTCCACTACAATTAGTCATATCAATTTATAGATTGATTCAAGTTGAGATTAGTCAGCAGCTTCTTCCACACGCAGAGAGTGATCAACAGATCATGACTCAATCTAACCTTCCGTTCACACGCCCATTTGCTTCCTAACAATCATTTTGTGATTTTTTCACCAATTTAATGCTCTTGTAGATTGACTCAATCGTTTTTTTACATTTTTAATAATTTGTCATGATAATGGGCATAAAAACTCGAAATAGCCAAACACTTTTGGTCATCGCTTATGAAGTGAATGTGTTTTGCATATAAATTATAAGATACCCATTATACGGCAGTTTAAACTCCTATAATAAAAATATACTCGTATATATATTTCCCCTAACTTTTTCGTTTTCTCTTTCCCTTCAACGTTTACGTATTTGTCGTACACGCTGAAAAAAAATCGCTTCTGTAGTATATTGTCCCAAACAAATTCGGCTTGAAACATATATATGTTTAGGGTACTCTCTAAACATATAATATTGGAAGTTAATGCTCCATATGATATTGTAAATGGAAGGTACAATTCGAAACTAAAGAACAATTTAAACTTAAATTCAAAAAAGTCAGCAAAGGTTTTTAAAATCTTTTTTAAATAAAATTTATTTGGAGAAATTCCTAAACACTAATTTTATTTGTATATTTTGTGTGAGAAATTTAGTTTGCAAATATCCAAATATATGTTATTGATTTTCAAATAAAATTTATTTGCTCAGAAATATATAACATTTAAAAATTTGTGTTCCAAATATATTTTCTTTCGATTCAAACATATCAAAAAAGGCGATTTTGCCCCGTGTATATTATTTAAAACTGCCTTTACGATAGTGGGCCGTAATTTGTAGCAATAAATTTTGATGACATTTCGCTTTGTATATAAATTCTTGTTTAATTTTGGTAATATAAATATATATCTATATATTAGAGTGGGTCAAATTGCATGGATACCAAAAAAAAAAACTAAAAAACCATACGTGTAAAATCAAATTAAGTAGTAAGAAGATATTGTAATTGTATTTAAAGAAAGCATGCGGTAAATGTTTATTTTGATATACATTTTAGTTCACTGGGAAGTTTATATTCTAAAAGGGCATATATTTCGGAACAACAAAATGAAAAAATCTTGTTTTCTTATCTGTGTGAATTTGATTTTAAACGCGCGGTTTCTTGGCAGATTTCCCTTAGAATTTTTGATAGATTACGATTTTGCAACACGATTTTTGATGAAACAATTGACCCACACTAGTATACATACACTAAGAAAAAAGCGTACTAAAAATCAAGAAATTGTCTTAAAGTTTAAAATTTCGTCAATGATTTCGACCGATATACAATCAGAATTTGAGGATGCATATCATAGAATCAAATAAGTTGCATAATAAAAATAATTATACGATTAAAAGATTGTTCAAGCTCGAGGTCTGGTTTGTTTTTAAATTTTTTTTATTTATTTATTTCCAATATTTCGGAATTATCTTTTGAATTCCGTCATCAGGGATCATGTTGTGTAAAAGTAAAAACACAACAACAAACAATACTTAAAAACTACTGTAGTGTGACTACTACCGTCGGATGTAAATATTGCAGTATTGTTTGTTGTTGTGTTTTTACTTTTACACAACATGATCCCTGATGACGGAATTCAAAAGATAATTCCGAAATATTGGAAATAAATAAATAAAAAAATTTAAAAACAAACCAGACCTCGAGCTTGAACAATCTTTTAATCGAATAATTTACAACAAAAAGGTCGAATAAAAACCAAAAATATTAATTAAAAATAATTATACTTAGCCTTAAAATAAGCATATGTTTCCGTAAATTTAAGTACGACTCGTACTCAATTTTTTGTAGTAATATATGTTAAAGTTAAATAAATACAGTTTATAAAATATGTATTGAAACGTTCATTCATAGAAAATATGCTTCTTTCATACAAGTTACAACGACATTCTTTCTAAAGATTTTATTTATTTTTTTATACTGGAAAATAAAAATATCTATAATACATATAGGAATTACTTTTAACATTTTTATAATTTAATACTATATATATTGTTGCATAAACCGGCCAATATACTACAGAAATATTTGAATATTTTGACATTGTTTGTACATTTGGTATCGATGTGTAAACCTATTTTGGTTTCGTCTTCATATTTGTTGCTCCAACAACCATGAAAACTTTTCATAGCAACCGACATTTTTTGATTTTAAACAATTTTACAATAAATATTAGATATTATTTTTGTATATCATAAAATTTTATATTCACTTATTTCATTTATAAATTCCATTTCTAAAAATAAAAATGATGTATACTCGTGTTGAACTTTGTTTCAACAACTAGTTTTAAGATTTATAAATGAATGGATTTTGAATTACTGTTACATTAAGTTTTATTTCACTAAATGCACTGAACTGTTAAATCCATAAGAATTCCCTCACTATATTGCTCCATTTCGAATAGATGGCAACTCTTTATCCATTCCCTGTCATGCAGGCAAAGCTTTTACTCAAATGGATAAAGAGCTGCCGTCTTTTTTCTCTGTTCCAATGTTTTTAGCTGAATTACCAAGATCCATAATCCCTTTATGTTCGCTCGGTGCAGCCATCTTCACTTTTGCAGCATCATTCGTAGCGGTAAGCAGAAACCTTTCCCCAATAAAACTATTCCATAAATAAACTGAAACATTGCTTTTTATACCCTACATATAACTTTGTGCATTTGTTTGTAACACCCAAAAGGAGAAGAAATAGACCCATCGTTTATTATACCGATCGACTTAGAATCACTTTCTGAGTTGATTTAGCTATGTCCGTCTGTCTGTCTGTCCGTCTGTGCATGTATTCTTGTAATCAAAGTACAGGTCGCAATTATGGTCCGATCTCGACGAAACTTTACACATATCTTTTTTTTTGGCTCAAGGACGATCCCCATTGAATTTGGTTAAAATCGGTTCAGATTTCGATATAGCCCCCATATATATGTTAGCCCCGATTTGACATGTAAGCGCTGTAAAAACTGTATTTTATATCCGATCAGTGCGAAATTCGGCAGAAAGAGGTTTCTTATTACATGAAGGAATACTGCTAAATTCGGAGAAAATCGGTTCAGATTTAGATATATCCCCCATATATATGTTACCCCTGATTTGACATGTAAGCGCTGTAAAAACTGTATTTTATATCCGATCAGTGCGAAATTCGGCAGAAAGAGGTTTCTTATTACATGAAGGAATGCTGCCAAATTCGGAGAAAATCGGTTCGGATTTAGATATAGCCCCCATATATGTATATGTTACCCCCGATTTCACATGTAAGCGCTGTAAAAACTGTATTTTATAACCGATCAGTATGAAATTCGTCAGAAAGAGGTTTCCTATTATATGAATGAACACTTTTAAATTAGGAAGAAATCGGTTCAGATTTAGATATAGCTCCCATATATATGTTACCCCCGATTTGACATTTAAGCGCTGTAGAGACTGTATTTTATATCCGATCAGTACGAAATTCGACAGAAGGAGGTCTTTTTACACGAATAAGTATTCAGGGAAGATCGGTTCAGATTTATATTAAAGCTCCATATATATGTTCCTCCTGATTTGGTATCAAACCGCTATAGAAGTTGTATTTTACTTCCGATCATTAACATTTTCCAGAAAGATGTTTCTCAATTTAGGAACGAATATTGCTTAATTTAGCGATTATCGTTTCAGAATTAGGTAATATGTTTCTACCCATTTACCAATTATTTCAAAATTGTTAAGGCAATGACCCTTATCGCATTGTTAGGGAGGTGTAGGGTATTATATAGTCGGCCCCGCCCGACTTTATGCCTTTCCTTACTGGTTTTTCTTTCTGTTTCTTTTGCACAATACAAATTGTCGGAGTTCAACTGATACTAACATACAGTCCACTTCACAGAAGGAACTCCCCAATTTGTTCAACTCGTATACGTCAAAGAAATACTGATAAAATGCGGCATCTCAATAAGAAAACATTGAGAAATAATAGGAAGATTAAATTTTTTAAATTTTTTACGTTGAGATTTTTTTAGTCACTCTTCTATGACACAAATCCTCCTAAAAGAACCATCCCAAATTTTGTTATTTTGTGCGCCATCCTTGAGTTTTTCTTTGTTGTTGTTATTATGAATAAATGTAAAATATTTGTATATATAATTAAATTTTTGTATTTATGTATTACTTACATCATTACCACAATTTAATTTTAACACAATTACAGTGAGAGTCGTAAAAACCACAAACTTCGTCGTATAACAATTTTCAAAAACTGGTCATTCAAAAATAAACAAACAACAGACTCTCTATTGTCTGAAACACAACCATCGGCTTATGTCTTTATATACTCAAACGTTAACAAAACAAGTATGAAATTTCAGTCGGGTAAACCCACTAAGGTATACCTTAACTTTGTGAGCAATGTAAATCTGCTCTAGTATATGTACTGATATTATGTGCTATTTAATTTGTTTATGTCTTGGCTCTTTTTGTATGGGAGGTACTAAAAGGGGGTGGTTATAACTCCCATTTTTAACACGGTGCAAAAATTTTGAGTATACATATTAGGCACGTTTTCGTTACAAGCACTTTGCAACGAAAACAACTGACTTCCACTAACTGGCGCATAAGCAATAAGTGGCGGATTTTCACTATCTGGTAGCAATGGTGTCATGAGTTGCGAAGAAAGAACAGTGCGAAACAGACAAAAAATTCGTGAAAAGTATTTATAAAACATATATTTACTATTCTATGTTCAATTGTTTACACTATTTTTGCAAATATTAAAATAATTTCTCATTTTTGTTCTTCTTCTTCCCGTTAATTCACAATATTTGATAACAATCTCTCCAAAAATGGGATGCCATATTGCCAAATATAGGGTGCCCAATCTGGCAACATCATACTCGATTAAGACAGACAAGCACCAAACTCCATCGGGAACTAATAGTGCTTAAAAGTGCTTAGCTCCCCATACAAATTAAGCACTTATGGTGTAACGAAAACACGCCTATTGAGTATACATATATATGTATATGTATTGATATTCACGATATAAGCTGTTAACATTGTGTACAAAATGGTACATTTGTGTGGGAAGTACCAAAAGAACGTGATTATAACGCACATTTTTCGACTGACGTTAGGTACTATAAAATCATTACACTGTAAAAAATGTTAAGTATTTTTAGGCGCTAGAATTAAAGTTATAAGCTGTAAACTTTTCGTACAAAATGGTACCTTTGTGTGGGAGGTACCAAAAGGGGCATGGCTATAATGCTAATTTTTCACTGGGTTGTAGGTACCATAAAACCATTACACTGTACAAAATTTCAAATCTTTCTATGATCTTGTATTCATTTTATAAGCTGTTAAGTAAGCTATTTGTGCGGGATGTACTAAAAGGGACTTGCCAATTATGCCCACTTTTCACTGGACTCTAGGTACTATAAAATTATTACACTGTACAAAATTCAAGTATTTGCATAAAGTAGCTATAAGCAGTTAACTTTTGGCGCAGAATGGTCCATATGTGTGGGAGGTACCAAAAGGGATGTGGAAACTTCGCCCATTTTTCTCGCGGTGATAGTGACTAATAACCTAATACTATGTGTAGAGTTTCAAAAGATTCAAATACGTAGTATAGAAGTTATTAAATAATCAATAATTCACTAAATATTAACCATTTGTGGGGGAGGTACTGGAAGGAGTAGACCAATATGGCCCATTTTCAAATTTAGGCGGAGATTGAACAAAATATTACCACATACATAGTTTTCCATTTTGACGAACATTCGTTTCTACGAACATCGCATTTAACGAACAGGCCAATAGACAAATTTGTTCTATTGAATACCTTATATAGCGATCAAAAAATGTATTTAATATACGATTTAACGAACAAATAAAAATCACAGCATTTGAAAGAAAAGAAAATTATCTTTAACAGAAATAACTAAAAACATAGTGGATAATAAAAGATATTGTTACATGAATCGATGTTTTTACCAGACACCACATTGTGATATAGTGTATTATTACCTTGTGCATTTGTTTGTAACATATACAAACAAATGAGATTCCCCCATAGTTTATTATGTCACATCTCTGATGTCGCTTTTTGCGGATCTAGGGAGCATATTTTTCTATTGATCTGATGATTGAGCTGAAATTTAAGAATTTATACTTTATATTGGACCTAATTGCCCTAGTAAAAATTGGGTACGTAGGTCCATGTTTTGGTGTAGCTCCATGTAAAGTCCCCACCGAAGTCACTTCTGGGCGGTCAAGAGAATATACTTTTCAATTGATCCGTATGAAATTTAAAAATGTATTCTTTATATTGCACTTAATTGTACCTAGTAAAAATGGGGCAATTGGACCATGTTTTGATAAGGCCCATTATAAAGACCTCATTTGATGTCACTTCTTCTTGATCTGGAGAACTCATCATACTGAAATTTAAGCATTTGTACTTCATATTCCACTAAATCGCCTCTAGTGAGAATGGAATATATTGGTCCATGTTTTGATAAGTATAATCCTCTTATGAAGGTCACGTCTTTAAGCTATGTGCCTGGAATTTGAAATGTGCTCTATGTAACCTGCAACTGTTCGTAGTAATAATGGTTTCCCCGTGTATTTGTTGGAAAACAAAGATGGAGGCTAGTATACATACAGTCGGAACGAATTATTTGCTTTGTTCATGTTTTTTAATTTGTCTGAATGGTTAATTTTTAATTTTTATTTGAGATATATTCAATAAAATACATTTTAAAAGCAATATTGTTTGTCTTTATAATAAAAAAAGAGACATTCAATTTAGTACAGCATATAACGCAATTTTCATTTTATCGAACAGGTCTGACAACATATAGTTACGTTAAATCGGCAAACTACTGTACCAAATGTGAGCCAAAACGGATATCCGTCGAACATACTTAGGGTCTTAGGTCACTCCTTCGATGTGTTACACTTTTGGCCCGTAGCAAATAATATATATCCTCGTCATACTGAAGTGAGGAAATATAGAGTATAGTTAACTATGAGAGAAGGAGAGTATAAAATTATCTCTCATATATACAGTCAATTTAACAAGTATTCTTTAAAATAATGGCAACTGAAATAATATTAACACTGATGTTGTAGGTCAGCACAGCCCTAATTTTATTCCTCACATTAAGTCCGATATGGCTATAAAACTATTACTTGTCTATATTTGTATTGTTACTTAAATACATATTTTACGATTTTTAATACATATTTTAGTTATTTCAACTACTTTAATTGAAGGAAATAAGAGCTCATAGGGTAACAACTCAAAATTTAAAAATGTCAGTAGAGGCCAAAGACTGTTTGCGTTAATATTGATTATATATTACAAAAAAGAATATGTCATTGCAAGAAAATATCACTGGAAAAAAAGATAACGCTAATTTCGTTTTTGTTTGTTTGGTGGCTATAGAAATACAATAACTTTTTTGAGTTCTTACTCTTTTTCTGAAGAAAGTTTATTTATAACCAGTAAGGAAAGGCTAAAGTCGGGCGGTGCCGACTATATAATACCCTACACCACTCTCGTAATATTGAATAACTCTGATATATAAATTTTGTAATTCATGTATAAATTGTTTACATAAATTTACTTTTGGGTCATTTTATACTTAAATAATACCCTGTACCACAGTGTGGTGTAGGGTATAAAAACGATTGGATCTAAAGAGCCAAATCGGATGAAACATATATATGGGAGCTATAGCTAAATCTTAACAGATTTTCTTCAAATTCGGTAGTGTTGGTTCATGGATCAAGAAACTCTACCATTCTAAATTTCAAAACGATTGGATGTAAAATACAGCTACTATAGAACTAAAGGGCCAAATCGGACGAAACATATATATGGGAGCTATAGCTAAATCTTAACCGATTTTCTTCAAATTCGGTAGTGTTGGTTCATGGATCAAGAAACTCTACCATTCTAAATTTCAAAATGATTGGATGTAAAATACAGCTTATTCAGGACTAAAGAGCAAAATCGGACGAAACATATATATTGGAGCTATAGCTAAATCTTAACCGATTTTCTTCAAATTCGGCAATGTTGGTTCATGGATCAAGAAACTCAACCATTCTAAATTTCAAAACGATCGGATGTAAAATACAGGTTCTATAGGACTAAAGGGCCAAATCGGACGAAAGATATATATGGGAGCTATATCTAAATCTGAACCGATTTCAACCAAATTCAATAGCGATCTTAACAGCCGCGAAATACTCTAAACTGCAAAATTTCAGAACGATCGGAGTGAAATTGCGACCTGTAGTCGACGAACAACTTTACATGGACAGACGGACGGACGGACGGACAGACATCGTTAAATCGACTCAGCTAGTGATTCTGAGTCGATCGGTATACTTTAAGGTGGGTCTAGCTGTGTTATTTTCAGGTGTTACAAACATCTGCCGTGAAACAAACTTATAATACCCTGTACCACAGTGTGGTGTAGGGTATAAATAGTGGTATTATTTTGAGTTGTACGTCTTTAAATGAAAAATCTTACTCGGATTAAAACACACAACTAAATATTACTAACAAGGAGACAATCAAAAAGGAGAAGAAATAGACCCATCGTTTATTAAACCGATCGACTTAGAATCACTTTCTGAGTTGATTTAGCTATGTCCGTCTGTCCGTCTGTCTGTGCATGTATTCTTGTAATCAAAGTACAGGTCGCAATTATGGTCCGATCTCGATGAAACCTTACACATATCTTTTTTTGGCCCAAGGACGTTCGCTATTGAATTTGGTTTAAATCGGTTCAGATTTAGATATAGCCCCCATATATATGTTACCCCCGATTTGACATGTAAGCGCTGTAGAAACTATATTTTATATCCGATCAGTATGAAATTCGGCAGAAAGAGGTTTCCTTTTATATGAATGAACACTTTTAAATTTGGAAGAAATCGGTTCAGATTTAGATATAGCCCCCATATATACGTTACCCCCGATTTGATATGTAAGCGCTGTAGAAATTTTATTTTATATCCGATCAGTGCGAAATTCGGCAAAAAGAAATTTCTTTCTACATAAAGAAATACTGTTAAATTCGGAGAAAATCGGTTCAGATTTAGATATAGCACCCATATATATGTTACCCCCGATTTGACATATAAGCGCTTTTGAGACTGTATTTTATATCCGATCAGTGCGAAATTCGGAAGAAAGAGGTTTCTTATTACTCGAAGAAATACTGTCAAATTCGGAGAAAATCGGTTCAGATTTAGATATAGCCCCCATACATATGTAACCCCCGATTTGGCATGTAAGCTCTGTAGAGACTGTATTTTATATCAGATCAGTACGAAATTCGACAGAAAGAGGTCTTTTTACATGAATGAGTATTCAGGGAAAATCGGTTTATATATAACCTCCATATATATGTTGCGCTATAGGAGTTGTACTTTACTTCCGACCATTAAAATTTCCCAGAAAGATGTTTCTCAATTTAGGAACGAATATTGCTTAATTTAGCGATTATCGGTTCAGTATTAAATAATACGAGTATGTTCCTACCCATTTACCAATTATTCCAAACTATTATCGCAATGACCCTTAGGGAGGTGTAGGGTATTATATAGTCGGCCCCGCCCGACTTTCTGTCTTTCCTTACTGGTTTATTATGAAAAAAGAGAAAAATCTATGGAAATTTTTTGCACTGGGTAGAGATGGCCACTATTATTAATTGTTTTTTTTTGTGCAAAAAAGCAAATATTAGAAACTCTGGGTTGTTAATATATTGTAAACTGAAATGCTAAAGGTAAAACCAACGAACAACAAAATACAATTATAGATTGCCAACTATACATTGCATTCAAATATATATATGGGGAAAAACATGTCACAGGGCCCACTTTTTTCATTCGGTTTTGATTTAGCATCACCAGCACGTTACATCCTGCTGAAATCTAGCAGTTCCCATTTTATGTTACCTGAATCCATTCTTGGAAAAATATGACAAAATGAACCGATTGGATTATCCGGTTTGACGGATAAACAATACATTTTTTGGAATATTGTCCCTAAAAAATCCTAAGGATACTGAGCATACTTTAAAATGAATGTGTCGATATGTACATATATAGTTTAATATAACGGTATTCTCCGATTTCACTTATTTATATTTTAGAATGCACATTCCGCAACCGATCCAGCTGAAATTTAAAAGAATTTGCTTATTTTTTGCCATTAAAGAAATTTGACTTCTTTATAATATTCGATAACAACAAACACAAATCTCGTTAAGTGACTTAAATATTTCCAAAGTTATATTATTAATCGACAACAATGCTTAATTCAATGTTAAAAATAAATTCATATTAAAAATTAAATATTTTGTGGTTTCACAATTTTGCAAGGCCTTTTATATGCTCTCTTTATACATAACGCTGCTTTAAACGAACTTTAAAAGTTGTTTCCTGAATTTCAATTCTTATCAGGTTCGACAGCAAACAATGCATAACTTTCCTCTAAATATATACACAGTTTTTTCGAGATTACACTTTTCTTTTTATACCCTCCACCATAGGATGGTGGAATACTCAATTTGTCACTCCATATAAAGTACATATTCTTAATCATCTAAGATGATTTGGCCACATCCATCTTTTGTAATCACGTTACAATCTACAATAATTGTGTTAGATGACAGTAAATTTGTACAAATACTTCTTACAGATATAGGTGTATTGGCTGCTTATAGCTGCAGGTATTGGGATTAAACACATTTTGTTATAGCCACCATATATAGCATTTCTCTGATTTGACGCCATGTAGAACACAAATTTCAACTGATCGGACTAATGTAATGTTGGACTAGTGTAATGTTTATAACCTAAACCGTACAAACGAACAACGAGCGTTATAAGTCCATGTTTTGATATAGCTCCCAAATAAAGGATCCTTCAGATTTTACTTCTAAATGTTATAGAAAAATTTGAATCCATATTTTCAGTTTTGGATGTTCCGGCGCCATAGAGACGCCGTACCGCCCGAAGCGATGAAAATATCGCTGCCGAAAGTGTATCCGTTCAAAATGAGCCAAATCAGTCGATTCCACGTCGTTCTCAGGAATTGTGCATCTCTCAAACCACACTGTGGCGTATTTTGCGAAATGATGTTGGCCTTCATCCTTATTAGATCAAACTGACTTAAGAACTAAAGCCACTTGATCATTTGAAACGACGAAACTTCTCCGATTGGGCTCTGACAAAGTTAATGTTATGTCATTAATGGAAAACCCGATACAATCAGAAAAAAACGTTTCTTTGGCTAACGGTTTTATATAGAATCCATACAAAGATTTTCCATTATTTGAATATTTTGTATAATTTACATGGAGGCTACATACGTTTCGGCCTGGTCGAACTTAATACAGTTTTTCCTTGTTATAAACTCGTAAAGAATCCAAACCGGATTTTTGTTATTTTCCCAACGGTTTCACTATACCATAGTGTGCTGTGGGCGTTATTTTTGCTTGCTGGCAATGCAAAGGCATTTGTTCTCTCGTTACCTCTTACTCCGTGATGACCAGGCACCATATGATGCGTATTTTACAATCTGTAGTTTACAATCACAAGCGGGCCTTGATTTTAATGTTATAGTTGTTATATACATATATAGTTGTTATATTATAGTTTTTTTTGGTTATTATATAGTTGTTATTATATATTGTTATTATATAGTTGTTATAGTTATATATACATTTGAAATTCAAAAGACATCAATAGAAATTCAAAATGCGCCAAATGAAAATAAAATAAACCATTTAAAATTGAAAAGATTTTTATTTTATAAATTACAAAAACCTAATTGATATTCCATAGATTATATTTTTTAATCAAATAATGTCGGTTTTAGTAATTTAAAACGGTTTTGATTTTGATTTTTTTAGAAAAAAAAGTCTTTTAAAGTAATGGAAGGCTTAAGATACTTTGTATCGTTGAAAATCATTTCAATAAACCTTCCATTACATTAAAAAAAGCTTTAAGAAAATCGCTTCAGCCGTTCAACAACAATAAACAAGTTTGTAAAATATAAAAATTTATTTTTTAAAATGTTTATGTTACATTTATGCTCCTCCGAAATTCCAGGACTTTTAGTGCATTATAGAGAGAAAAGCTTATAAACGAAAATGTTAACAAGTAAGAAAGTTCAGTCGGGTAAACCGACTTATGAGTCCCTTACCTTGAGTCCCAAAAAATATTCGTAAATTTATTTTCTTTTGTTGCAATTAAATTATTACCAATTAAAATGCATTTTATAACTTTAAAGTATGTACCGGTACTAAGGTTATAAGCTCATAACTTTTGGTGCAAAATGGTCCATTTGTGTGGGAGGTACCAAAAGAGGCGTGCCAATAACTCCCACTTTTCTCTGGACTCTAGGTACTATTAAAGAATTACACTGTACAAAATTTCAAGTATTTGTATGCACTGGTATAAAAGTTATTAGTTGTTAACTCTTGGTGCAAAATGGTCCATTTGTATGGGAGGTACCAAAAGGGACGTGTCAATAACGACCAATTTTCACTAGACTCTAGGTATAAAAGCATTACAATGTCCTAAATATCATGGAATTGTATGCACTATTATTAAAGTTATAACCCGTTAACTTTTAGTGCGAAATGGTCAATTGGTGTGGGAGTTGCCAAAAGGGGCGTGGCAACTTCACCCATTCTTCTCGAGGTGATAGCGACTAATAAATTAATACTATGCGAGGAATTTCAGAATATTCGTGTAGAAGTTATTAAATAATCAATATTTCACAAAATGTTAACCATTTGTGAGGCAGGTACTAGAAGGAGTGGACCAATATGGCCCATCTGCGATCTTAGCCGGAGATAGAAGAAAATATTACCACATACGAAGTTTGAAGTCAATCGGTTATTCCTTTCGAGAGTTATCGTGGGCACCAGCCAGCAGACAGACAGACAGACAGACGGACCGCCACCTGATAGATATGCACAAAATTACAGCACTCTCGCCCACAAATTGTGCAAGATATCTCAATTATAAAATTTGACTGACGGGACCACTCCCATTGGTCCGATACCGCTAATTGGACCAATCTCGTAGACTCACAGCTATTTCCAGCTGGACCCCAGAAATCCCCGGACTAGTGAGCAATCTGGGATCACGGTCCAGTCCAAATCTTGGAAGTTTATAGGAACTGTAGGAATCGCTTTAATCAATTCGTAGACACGGACAGTAGAAATAACTCAGCTTTCTTCAAGAATCGTGATGCGCCTTTGTCGCAAAACAACTTGACACGCCCTTATTGGATTTGCACTTAACCAGCCACATAGAACACTCGTAACACATTCTCAAATAAATAAATACATTATTTATAGGGAAAATAAAATGCATAAAATAGTAACGATTGTTTGTGGTCATGATCGGAAATATATTTGTGGGTGGTCAAGTGGTTCAAACGCATATATGCTATAAAAAAGATTCTGTAATACATATAGTAAAGGGGCAATCCAGTGGTGATGTTACCCAGGCTAAATGTTCAGCATTTGAAATTGATTTTGTAATACTCCTATCCCTCGATTTACGTTCCTGAGAAAATCGTGTAAATCGAAATTCCAAATTGTTCAATGAAAAATCGTGTAAATCAAAAATAAAGGCAGAGTAGCATAAAAAAATATTTTAGGATTAAGGACATTTTCGTATTTTTAATATCCTTAATACATAAAACCTGATAATTATACTTATAATTCTTACGAGTATATTAAAATGTTTCAATTGGTTCCTATACGATTTAAATTTGATATAACGTTTGAAAACTATATAAAACTATAAAACATATCTCGAAAAAAGCACAATTTAAAAAAAAATATAATCGACTGATTTTGGTACGTATAACAACTAAACCGCTATGAATTTGGACAAACTGTAAAAGGCCATAATTAACGCAATAACTAGCAGAATACGTGTTCCAAATTTCAGGGAAATCAAAAGGGTCATGTGTCCAAATTCAAAAATTGTTCTTCAGTTGTTTTACTTTGGAAGTAAAGTTTGTTTTTATAATTAATATCTGAGTAGATTTATTGTTTAATTCTTTATAAACTTCTCGTAATATATCTTTGGAATTCGGCTGATTGTGAGCTAAACACTTTTCAAAATACGAAAAACTATTGACTTTTCTCTAAATTTTTAATTCGTATCCTAAATCTGTGTCAAAAAAGTAGAATACATATGGATAGTATCTAAAATCATGTCGTCCATACAATTATACCCTACACCACACTGTGGTACAGGGTCCACAGTATACCGATCGGTATACCGATCGGTATACCCACCTTAAAGTATACCGATCGACTCAGAATCACTAGCTTAGTCGATTTAACCATGTCTGTCCAATCGCAATTCGCAATTTTACTCCGATCTTCATGAAATTTAGTACAAAGCTATTTCTTGCATCAGGGACGAAGCCTAATGAAATTGGTTTAAATCTGTTCATATTTACATATAGCTCCTTATATATGTACATCCAGATTTGGCATCTACGCGGCATAGATGCCACACTTGAATTAAAATTACATATAGGAAAGTTGTTTGCGCCGATAATAAACATAGGCAAATTGGAAGAAAATAGGTTTAAATTTAAAGATAACCCGCCATGAACCTATATCTCTACTCTAGATATAAGGGCTATATAATACGCTTATGTGAATATATCTTAACAAATTTAGAATATAACTATTTTCTCGGTGAAGAGCTGCTGGATTTGCATACAAAAATTTCGAGAAAATTATGAATAATTAAAATTTATAGTGAAGTTTCCAAATTAAATTTTTTCCAGTTTAATTATTTTCGCTTAAAAAATCGTGAAAATTGTAGTTTTTTTATTAATCTCTCGATTTAAATGAAACTGTAAAATATCGTATAAAAATAGTACCGTGTAAATCGAGGTATTGGTGTACTGATAATTGCTTTTGAAAACTATGTGAGTTATTTCTTTCTATTAAGTCTATCGATAAACTCTCAATTCAATTTTCAGCAATTACAATTATAATGATGTTTAAGACTTGAAAATAAATGTTTACCCTCGTTCCAATTTGCAGTTCGCATTATTTCAAATATCTTAAAATTCGATGTTTAATATATCTAATAGAATCAGAAATTAGTTCACCAACACATAAGCATGTTGAATATAGTTCTATATTTTGTATCCCCTCACCTTAGAGAGGAGGGTATATATCATTTGGTACGAGCCATAAGTGTAACACATCGAAGGAGTGACATAAGACCCCAAGTATGTTCGGCGGTAATCCGTTATAGGACATTTTAAGTTATTTCAGCAATGTCCGTCCGTCCGTCTGTCTGTCTGGCTGGAGCGCACGATAGCTCTCGAAAGGAGTAACGGATTGAATTCAAATTTGGTATGTAATAAAATTGTTTCTATCTCCAGCTAAGTTCGAACATAACCCATATTGGTCCACTCCTTCTGGTACCTCCCTCACAAAGGGTTAAAATTTAGTGAAATATATGAAACAATAATAACTTCTATACTACTTATCCGAATCTTCTGTAATTCCACACATAGTAATAGTTTATCTGTCGCTATCAGCTTGAGAAAAATGGGGGAAGTGGCCCCGTCCCTTTTGGAACCTCCCACACAAGGGGACCATTTTGTACAAAAAGTTAACTCCTAATACCAGTGCATACAAATACTTGAAATGTGGTACAGCGTAATGTTTTTATAGAACCTACAGTCCAGTGGAAAGTGGCGTTATTTGGCACGCCCTTTTTGGCACCTTCCACACAAATGAGCAAGTTTCATTGGCACGCCCCATTTGGTGGCGAAGTTGCCACCCCCCTTTCTGTACCTCCCAGACGAATTCACCATTTTGCACCAAAAGTTAACAGCTTATAACTTTAATACCAGAACAAACAAATACTTGAAATTTTGTACAGTGTCATTTTTTATTGTACCTACAGTCCAGTGAAAAGTGAGCGTCATTGACACGTCCCTTTTGGTACGCCCACACAAATTCACTATTTTGAAGCAACAATTAACGGCTTATAACTTTAATACCAGTGCATATATTAAAGCTATTAAATGCATTTTAAATTGATGATAATTTAATTAAAACAAAAAAAAAATTAATAAAAGAATATTTTTCGCGACTGAAGGTCGGCAATTTTATAGATTACAAAAAATTCTTAATATGGTGATATAGAAAATATCGCGGAAATTGTGTTACAGTTCTAAATTTCCGCGATTTTTTGTATAGTTCATAGTAATCAACATCGTTTTTTACTGATTTCGCGATATCTCGCTAAGCGAAGCAGATCCGATTTTGATATCTTCACAGTTGAGTAAAGCGGATAATCCTGAAAAAATCCTCATTAAAAGTTTTTGGCGTCAAACTAGCCAAGTTTTTTAACCCTTGATGTACGCTGTGTACATATTACATATGTATATTTTATTATTTTGTTAATTACATACATTGTTCAATAATTTTGCATACAACATTTTTTGATTTGGAAATATAAACTAATAAAAAATGTTTTTTACGCTTTTCAGCATAATTATTGGCGCTCCTCGAGCTCAGTCAACGTTGGAATCGCAGAGCAACATCAATGAAACAGGGGCCATTTATCGATGCACCTTCCAGGGAAAGCCTCAATGCCAGCCTTATGTGTTCGAAAACCGTGGTAATATCGATATTGAGGACAGCGAATATTCATACGACTCGGAAAAGCGTGATTTTCAATGGTTGGGGGCAGCCATGGATGGTGGTACTAAGGATACGGATAAACTGATTGTCTGCGCCCCGAGATTTATGACGCCAAACGTAGATGATTTTCTGATGCATGGCAGATGCTATTGGATTAATGATACGCTGGCAAATTTGCCTATGAATGTGGTAACGATATCGCCATTGCGTGCCAAAGGGGACCAAGTCAGAATGGGAGAAAGAGAAACTTTTTTCTATTACTCGTTGGCCGAACAAGGCTTCAGTGTGCATGTGACTCACGACAACGAGCAGTTTCTGATTGGTGCCCCCGGCATTCATAAATGGAAAGGATCTGTGATACGCTATCGCAAAAAACTGTCGAACTATGAGCCCAGTTTAAGTCGTCGTGACACCAACAGCGTTTCTCACGTAGCCCGACAAACAAGGGTTTTATACGAGACTGATATTCCGAATCCAGCAAACTTTCATCAGCCTAGTGAATCCTATTTTGGTTATTCGGTTGGTTCTGGCTATTTCGACTCTACTAATCCTAGCAAACTAATGTATGTGGCTACTGCACCTCAAGCTGATGAACAATCCGGTGAGGTAAGAAAAGCGATAGCGGCTCGTTCCCCAGATTGAGTACTACTCTATCCATGTTTTATACTTCTAGGCCTATGTTTTCGACTACATCAGTAAATATAAGATAGGCAAACGTTTTGTATTCCGTGGTATTCAATTTGGAGAATATTTCGGTTATGCTGTTCTCGCTGAGGATATCAACGGTGATGGTTTGTCGGATGTTATCATTTCGGCGCCCCAACACACTGTTACCGGCTCCTACGATGAGGGTGCCATTTATGTCTTCCTCAATCAGGGCAATGTAAATCTCAAATATTTTTGTTTTTTTTTGCATGTAACTCATCCAAATTTTGTAATTTTTGCAGTATAACTTCGAACGCACATTGATGACCTCACCTATTCAGGGAAAGGCCAGATTCGGTACTACGCTCACTAAATTGGGAGATATCAATAGAGATGGCTTCAACGATATTGCAGTATCGGCTCCATTTGCCGAAGATGGGTCCGTCTTTGTTTACATGGGCAGTGAACGTGGCTTGCGAGAACATCCCAGCCAACGTTTGGATTATCCCATGAAAATGGTATCTCCCTATGGAAGTGCTATGTTTGGTCATGGTCTCTCCAAAGGTGCGGACGTTGATGAAAACGGTTACAATGATTTTGCCATTGGAGCTCCCAATGCCGAATCGGTCTTCGTGTACTATGCCTATCCTGTGGTCACCATAAAAGCTACGATTTCCTCTCAGACCCGCGAAATTACACGAGAGCAGACCAAATTCCCAGTGACGGTTTGTTTCAGCATTGCCACAAATTCCCCAAAAGTGAACACGCGAGATTTGGCTATGCATGTCGTCATTGATCCTCAAGTGAAACGTGTTCGTATTGCATCCACGAACAGCAATGAAATGCAATTCAATGCCACAGCCTCAACAAACATGCAATGCAGAGTTCTGGAGTGCCAGGTAATAGGCTTCACTCAGAGGGATATCTTTAAGCCTATAGAACTGGAATTGCATTACGAGTTGGTTCATGGCATACCGGATTCGGAAGGTGAGTTTAAAGGCAGTACCATTGTTATATCTACTAACGTATTTATTAAATTTGGGTTCTAAAGTATTCTGTGAGAATTGTGCCGCTGTTGATCCTGCTGAACCCAAAGTCTATACCGAAAAAATTATCTTCAGTAATGGATGTGCCAAAGAAATTTGTGTAGCCGATTTGCAACTGAAGCCTAATTTTGAGTAAGTTGTGCTACATTTCACAGTTTTTAAGAGGAAAATCATGTTTACTTCACTTTTTTACGTTTAGTCGTACCTTCGTCTTGGGAAGCAGCAAGACATTCACTGTTTCCTATGACGTGACCAATAAAGGTGAGACGGCCTATTTGCCTCAAATAAATATCACTTCCTCCAATCGAATGCCATTTGCAAAAATACCCTCGAATTGTAAGCACAACAACCAAGATTCTGTGTTGCTGTGTGATCTCAATCAGGGCCAACCCATGGCAAATGGAGCTTCGGATACCATTACGGTTATGTACGACACCAGTAGCATATCGGGAGAGAAAATGGTGCTCATGGCCAAAGTCTTTAGTACGGGCCTAGAATTAACTTCTGGCGATAACATTGCCGGCGATGTTATTACTCTAACCGAATTCACAGAAATTGCAGCTGTGGGGTAAGTGAGAATAGAAGTTGTTCAAGCGTATAATGTTTGCTAATTTACGATTTCTTTGCAGAGTTCCTAAAACTGCACACATTAATTTGGAGGAAATTTCGAACACGTCTGAAGTTATAAACTTCTATGAGGTAAGTCTGAGCAGAGGAATTTTAATGATAACGTAGAAGGAATTGTGACAACATTGTGAGATGGAATAAACCACACAATGCTACAGATTACTATGAGCTTGTACATGAGACATGGACCTATTTATACCCTACACCACACTGTGGTACAGGGTATTATTGATTTGAGTATTTGGGTGTAACACCCAAAAGTTGAAGAGATAGACCCATTATTTATTATACCCATCGACTTGTAACCACATTCTGAATCTAGTTCCGTCTGCCTGTCGGTAGATGTATTCTTGAATTCAAAGTACAGGTCGTAATTATGCTCCGATAACTACGATATTTGTCAGTAATTTCTTATTCGTCCCTGAACGATCCCTATTTGTCCAATGCTGAAAATCGGTTCACATTTGGACACAGTCCCAATTTCTGTATCCGATTTGACACAAAGTAGTTAGTTTCTTGAACTAAGCATGAATACTGCTGAGTTTCAAAAAATCGGTTGAGATTTAGATATAGCCCCTATTTATAAATAAGTTCATTCCGATTTGGCATATAAGCTATATTGAAACTGTATTTTGCATTCGATCATTAAGTATCTTGAAAAAAGAATGGATAATTTTAAATGTAAAGAAAAACGGATCAGATTTTGATATAGCCCCCGTATATTCCCTACGATTTGTATCTAAACGCTATAAAAGCTGTATTTTGCATCTATATATTTGGAGTAGAAGAGTTTCCTTATCCAAGCACGAGCACTGCCGAATACGAAACAAATCGGTTCAGATTTACATATATCCCTCATAATACAACTCCCTACTTTGTGTGAAAGGTGAAAAAATTTAGTTTGCAAAGATTCGATTGTAAATGTAATCGTCTCAGATATGGAACAACTATATGTGTGTTTATTCTGCACTAAGAAGGTGCTGTAGTTTAGCCTTTCCTTATTGGTCTTTAATGTAGCTTCGTTTTTTAGATAGTAGAACCAGTTTTCATAACGTACAGCGAGAGCTTTTTCCACTCGAAAAGTGTATGTCTATATATTAATTTGTTTCTAAATCTGCTCTTGAGAGCTTAACATTTTTTCTATAAATACGCAAGTATTTTAAATTACTTTCCAATTGTTTTGTGAAAATGTAAATGAGGCAGCATCCAATACATATCGCAAATTTGAAAGTGACAGCTCCAACATTTAGAGATACATAGTTCTAGATTTAGATTTTTAGTTCATGTTTTCTGGGACTAGGGGAATTTTTCCTTTTTATACCCTACACCACACTGTGGTACAGGGTATTATAAGTTTGTTTCACGGCAGATGTTTGTAACACCTGAAAATAACACAGCTAGACCTTAAAGTATACCGATCGACTCAGAATCACTAGCTGAGTCGATTTAACGATGTCCGTCTGTCCATGTAAAATTGTTCGTCGACTACAGGTCGCAATTTCACTCCGATCGTTCTGAAATTTTGCAGTTTAGAGTATTTCGCGGCTGTTAAGATCGCTATTGAATTTGGTTGAAATCGGTTCAGATTTAGATATAGCTCCCATATACATCTTTCGTCCGATTTGGCGCTTTAGTCCTATAGAAGCTGTATTTTACATCCAATCGTTTTGAAATTTAGAATGGTAGAGTTTCTTGATCCATGAACCAACATTGCCGAATTTGAAGAAAATCGGTTAAGATTAAGCTATAGCTCCCATATATATGTTTCGTCCGATTTGACCCTTTAGTCCTATAGAAGCTGTATTTTACATCCGATCGTTTTGAAATTTAGAATGGTAGAGTTTCTTTTTCCATGAACCAACATTGCCGAATTTGAAGAAAATCGGTTAAGATTTAGCTGTAGCTCCAATATATATGTTTCGTCCGATTTTGCTCTTTAGTCCTGTAGAAGCTGTATTTTACATCCAATCATTTTGAAATTTAGAATGGTAGAGTTTCTTGATCCATGAACCAACACTACCGAATTTGAAGAAAATCGGTTAAGATTTACCTATAGCTCCCATATATATGTTTCGTCCGATTTGGCCCTTTAGTTCTATAAAAGCTGTATTTTACATCCAATCGTTTTGAAATTTAGAATGTTAGAGTTTATTGATCCATGAACCAACACTACCGAATTTGAAGAAAATCGGTTAAGATTTAGCTATAGCTCCCATATATATGTTTCGTCCGAGTTGGCCCTTTAGTCCTATAAAAGCTGTATTTTACATCCAATCGTTTTGAAATTTAGAATGTTAGAGTTTATTGATCCATGAACCAACACTACCGGATTTGAAGAATATCGGTTAAGATTTAGCTATAGCTCCCATATACATGTTTCGTCCGATTTGGCCCTTTAGTTCTATAGAAGCTGTATTTTACATCCAATCGTTTTGAAATTTAAAATGGTAGAGTTTCTTGATCCATGAACCAACACTACCGAATTTGAAGAAAATTGGTTAAGATTTAGCTATAGCTCCCATATATATGATTTATCCGATTTGGCTCTTTAGATCCAATCGTTTTTATACCCTACACCACACTGTGGTACAGGGTATTATTAAAGTATAAAATGTCCCAAAAGTAAATTTATGTAAACAATTTATACATGAATTACAAAATTTATATATCAGAGTTATTCAATATTACGAGAGTGGTGTAGGGTATTATATAGTCGGCCCCGCCCGACTTTAGCCTTTCCTTACTGGTTTTAAAATATGTCAGGTCTTCACAGTCATCTTGCCTCTGCGGCTTCCTTGAAGGTTTGAGAATGCCCAAAATGTAATTCCCCTCTATCTCAAAAATTTGCATTTTTCAACTCTCAACCAAATCTAAAGGATATAACTGTAAATAATGTTGTTCAATTTGAAATAATGCATTAAATGCAGAATTAGGCAATATTTTCAAAAAAAAAAACAAGTGCAAGTGATTATCACGTCGGATATTTGATGTTTCATTTTAATCAAATTTTTTTATGTCTAATTCACATTACTCTAGAAACTAAAAAAAATCTCACGTATGGTGTTTTGTCCCTTTCGCATCAAAAACGTCTTTTTGTTTCGTTCGTAACAAAATTTTGCACTGCGAAGGGTTTTGGTTTCTTTTATAAAAAGTGTCACATACAAACGGTGCAAAATTGCAACATTTCACCAAAACAGATGTTTCTTCAGCGTCAAGCAAATAAGCTAAATTCCAGTGTGTGTATGCGCGTGTTTTGTCAAGGTATTTTTTCGAATGAAGTTTGAACTAATACTTTGTTTAGATAGCGTCGTGAAGTATTCTTTAATGTTTATTGAATTAAAAGACTACCTTTTTGCATTTTTGTTTTATATTCCGACCATAGAAATTTCAGCAGGCGACATTATTAAAATGCTGTTCTCTGACTGGGTAACATCTTCTTTAGAAAATAAAACATCATTAGTTTTGTTGAAAAAGATTTCTACCATAGCAAACTAAAATTTACCATTGAAATCGAAGAAAAGAAAGAGATTCCGTACCTTGACATGAAAATTATTCGTGAAGACAACAACATAATAACAAAGTGGTACACCAAAGTCATAGGATCTGGACGAGTGATTTACTATTACTCAATACAACCAAAGAATAAGAAGATTATTACAGCAACAAATCTAATCAAAAAAATGTTTTATACTTATGCGATGATCAATTTAAAGACAATAACATAAGCAAAAAACAGATAATATTACTTTAAAAAAACTCGTATTTAATTACAATTTTTAAATATTAAGATATATCACGCAGCTTCCAAACTGCATCAGCATTGATATTACTTAGTAGTCTTTACAAAACTAGGTCAAAACTAAATATATAAATACCTCTCCTAGAACAAAATTTATAAGCCTTCGAATGCAAATACTTTTCGATATTTTTGCTTAATTTCTAATGTTTAAATGTGTACATCACCCGCGGTTTTGCATATTTTTCTACAAACAACATTTGCACCAAGTTTCATCAAAATAGGAGACCATAAGGAATTTAATTGAACATATAATGTGATTCCCGTTAGATCTGAATTTTACCCTTTCAGACGCTTTTACTTTATCACCATATGGCTACCTATAAATATGTTATCGTCTTTAGGCTGAGTGGTGTTACAGACCCAGTTCAACCGAACTTCAGCTTGATGTACCGTGTTGTGGCCTGGGAGGCGGAAGTAAGGTTCTGGTTCTGGTTCCCCAATGAAATGTGACAGTCCAGTTCTTTCTTCCAGCATGGATCTATCGGTGTAGCGGCGGATTCCTTCGGGCACAAGCGGTAGGTTTCCGTTCAGTGTCTGCCTGTCATAAATTATTCACAGTAAGCTGCAAGCTGTACTTCAGGAATGCGGTCAAAGATTTCCGTTGTTTGAATGTGGGCGACCAGTGTTTGTAATATCTTCTGGTGGTACAACTTGTATATCGATTTATCAAATCACCCATCACTGAGGGCTGCTCAAGTTCCTCCGCCCCAGTTCTAGTTGCTTCGCTTATGCCTAGACAGCGCATATATCGAACTTTTTGCAAAACCTTTACATTGCACTCCTTTTCCAGTCTGTCATACCTGGACATCGTCCCATTTGGAACCCATACTTCTTCTGCCGAACGACCAACATCTGTGAAACTCTGTGACCCATTCTTCTATCTGATCCTTCTAATTCAGTTTACGATCGAAGATTACTACTAAGTATTTTACCTCGTTATATATTTTAATTGTATTGTTCAGGAAACGTGCAATCTTCAATTTCCTTATAAATATGAAGAGTGGTCCAACCAAAAGGCACGATGTTAATTGCAAATAGAACAAAAAGTTTTCAGAGTTTTCTTTCTATCAAAGTTTGTTACTATGATCTATGACAAATATGTGTGAAACAAAACATCGGCCAAATGCTCGCCATGGCTTCGGTGACATACCTCTATCCGATAGTCCATATATTCAATGATTCTAAGACATAATTGAGGTTCAATGTCGTTAATGTTCCGAATTATGAGTATGTTCTTGATTTATTACTTTTAAATATCCTCAAAGAAAGGAGTCGAACGGTGTCAAATCACATGATCGTGGCTGCCAATTAACATCACCACGACGTGAGATAACACGGCCATTGCATTTCTCGCACAAAAGAGCAATTCTTTCGTTGGATGTGTGTCAAGTGGCACCATCTTGTTGGAACTACATATTGCGTTGGCTTTTTATTGCGTATTTAACCATATTATCTATTATATCCGTAATAGGAACATGATTCAACGTATTTTCGATTTGTTGCTGCTCCTCCGTTGGTCTAGAATTTCCATCAAGAGCCTTATGTTATGTTATCCTCTATTGTCGTTGCTGATCAGTGGTAGTGAACGGGCGTGTTTAGCACAGAGCGGATAGTTAAAATCTATTACGCAGTACCTATTACGCAATCGCAAAAAATAATTTGTACAAAGTCTGGAAGGTCTACATCGTAGTACCTATTACGGGCTAATACAGACAAAAAAAATATAATACATTCGTTGACGGTCATGCCTTCGCGTTCCGATGGAGCGGGGTTCCCCAATCGTCCTACTGTCCGTCCGTTGGGCTTAGCCAAAGCACACCAAAAATAATGAAAATTTCCCCCAAGTACTCACAACAGGTGGTACGGTGAGGGGAAAACGTCATGTCCGACCGTCAAAACGGAAGCACAATGAGCACCGGATAGCGTTCAGTGTTTTGACGAATTTGGAGGCTTTTGAGGTTTCGGCTCTTACCGAAAAACAAAAAGAGTCACTTACCTGGGCTAAAGGCGTCATAGATGCTTCTAAGACCAATCAGCCAAAAGAATCAGATCACCTGATGAACCCCTGCCATCGAAAAAGGCAAGAGGCCCTAATGTCACCATCAACAGGACACTCACCAAGCCCTTCAATGAATTGGCGAAGGAGAGTGTGGTGATGGCCGTTATAGACAGAAGTAGTGAGGATGGATCCATCCTCAAGGACAAATGGAACCATGTGCAATCAGCCATTATGGCTCACTACCTCGATGTCCGTAGAGAAATGCCGGGCAAACCACCAATCTGCAACGATGCAGGATGGCATCAGGGAGAGTAAAGCTCTTATATTTCGGTGATGCCTGATCAGTAGACCTGTATAAGGCTGCTCTGAGGTGCCCAGTTCGATGTTGTCGAAAAAAAAACAACATCCCTAGTCACCCTAGAGTCATCACCTGGGTTACAGAAGAGCCCTCCAACCCGGCTGACATATTAGAAATAATAAAAGATTCCAATCCTGGTCTGCCCGCCCATAATTGGAGAATCAGCATGGCAGGTGAGGCGGATGGTAAAAAGCGGCAGGTCAATTTGATATTTAACGCCGAATCCATCTCCCATATACAACATGCAAGTGCAACCCTACAATATGGCTTCGAGTATAGTGTTGAAGGTATACAAGCAGGACACTGCGGACGGTGAGTCGTCCACCGTGGTTGATACACGGGTTTCTGGAAGTGCGGAGGTACCCACGCCCATTATTTCTGGTGACTCCAACTCTAACAGAAGATCTGTAACGTCCTTCTCTGAGGACGAAGGCTCTACTTCTGACACAGAGGGGCTGAGGGGAGTCTCCGGACTCTTTGACGCATCTGGCGGGGACACGCTTCTCGATGATACGGACGAAGAGTTCGATAACACCCTTGTCGGGGTGGATGTTAATCTGTCAATTACCAATGATGGTAAGAGTTCTACAGTTTAACCTCCATCACGCTAAAGCAGCATCAGCGGCTCTATTGCTGCGCCTGTCCACAGGTGCAGTAGACATCGTCCTGATACAGGAGCCCTACGCAGTGGGGGAAGGGTGTGCGGTATCAGGACACCCAACTTTAAACTGTTTGTGGCCAACTGTGAAGTCACTCCAAGAACCTGCATTTTGGCCAGGAAAGATCTTAGTATCTTTCTCCTGGCTAATTTAAGTGGTAAAGACCAAACATCTGCTAGTCTGGAGATCGGTAATCGCATATATTGGGTGGTCTCCAGTTACTTGCCTTATGAAGCTGTAGTACCGACTGCTCTATTCAGGGAAGTAGTGGAAGAAGCAACGTCAGACGAGGTCGAGCTGATTATTGGCGCAGACACGAATGCTCATCATACTATCTGGGGTAGTACGGATATAAACAATAGGGATGATTCGCTTCTTGACTTTATTTTAACTACCAACCTAAGTATTTGTAACATAGGTAATAAACAGACCTTTACAATTAAAGACAGACAAGAAGTACTAGACGTAACGTTTGCTACTGACCGGCTGTCAGACAAAATTATTGGGTGGAATGTACTTGACGACCACTCATTCTCAGATCACCATTATATTGAGTTAAAACTCGCTGAAAAAGCGCCTGAACTTGCCGTCCACAGAAATGTGAGAAAGACAAAGTGGCAACTGTATGAAAAGAATTTCAAGAAAGTCCTCAACTCCAAACTTCTGTACGAACCGAATGACAAAGCCGGTCTGGATAATCTGGTCGAGCATATCACCACATCATTCAATAGTTCCCTTGAAGAAGCCTGTTCAAAAACAAGGTACAAGGGTAAAACTAAACCCCAATGGTGGGCTTCTGAGCTAACGGCTATGAAAAAGACCTGCAACAAGGTATTCAACAAGGCTAAATCTACAGGGGTCGCTAATGTTTGGGATGCCTATAAAGAGCAACTCAAGATCTATAAGAAGGAGCTTAGAAAGGCGCAAAGACGCTCTTGGTATACCTTCTGTGGCGAAGTGGAAAAGGTCTCCGACGCCGCAAGGCTGAGGAAAATACTATCAGCTTCACCCTGTACAGTGGGTTACTTGCAGTATGAGGCAAATAATTGGACCAAAAACAGCGAGCAGTCGCTCAATGTACTGCTCGACACACATTTCCCGGGGAACTCTCTAACAGAACCAGAGGATCAGCAGGACCAACTAGAGTGCGAGTGGACTGCGAGCGTCGCTAGCTTGTTGATCCGGAATAAGCTGGGCTATTAATAGCTTTGAGCCCTTCAAGTCACCTGGACCAGACGGCATCACTCCAGCAGAAATGCAGAAAATGTTGAAGTGCATTATCCCCTGGATGGAGAAAATGTATGTAGGCTGTATCAGGCTTTTATACATCCCGAATCGATGGAGGGATACCAAAGTGGTATTCATACCTAAAGCGGGAAAGATATCACACACTAGGCCAAAAGACTTCAGATCAATTTGCCTATCCTCCTTCCTATTGAAAGGTCTGGAAAGACCTGTCTTGGGTCCACAACTCTAACAAGGTTTGTAAACAGAGGGACTCCACAAGGAGGATTACTGTCTCCACTAATTTGGAACCTAGCGGTGAATGAAATCCTGCTAGATCTAGAACGTTGTGGCTGCAAGGTCGTGGCATATGCGGACGACTTTGCAATCGCAGTGAGTGGCAAATTCGAAAATGTCCTCCGAGACATTCTACAGGTGGCTCTGAACAAAGTGGCTAGATGGGCCAGAAGCAGCGGATTGGGCGTAAACCCAAACAAGACAGAATTGGTTCTCTTTACTAGGATGAATAAAGTCCCCTCGGATAAATGGAACAGATCTAGTCTTTTCTGAAAGTGAAAAATTTTTAGGAATAATTCTAGATAGAAAACTGTTATTTAGACTTAACGTATTGGAACGTGTAAAGAAGGCCAACGTCGCCTTATATTCCTGCAAAAAGGCTGTAGGGTCGCGGTGGGGCCTCTCTCCTAAAATCGTCCACTGGATATATATTGCAGTAGTTCGTCCTATACTGCTATACGGCATTGTGGTATGGTGGACGGCAACTGACAAACTAACCATCACCAACCTACTAACAAAGGTTCAGAGAACAGCCTGCCTAAGCATAAGCGGAGCCTTAAGGACTACAGCGACCGCAACATAGTAACCAACACTGCCGTTGTCATTTACTCGGACAGCCAGGCTGCCATCAATTCTCTGGAGGCAACATCCCTAAATTCACAAACAGCCCTCGACTGCCGCAGATCTCTTTACGAGATGGCTGAGCTGTTTAATATACACCTCATATGGGTGCCTGGGCATAGGGATATCCCGGGGAACTGCAAAGCCGATGAACTTGCTAGGAAAGGGACGACATTAGAAATTCTCGAAGAATTTGCATATATTGGTGCGCCACTATCCACGTGCAAGCTTTGGCTTGGGCAAGAGGCAATCAGGCAGTCCAACGAAAGATGGACAGAAATCGGCACCTGCAGAGTAGCTAGACAAATCTGGCCAAGGTATGACCGGAGAAGATCAAAATATCTCCGCGCACTAGAGAGGCAAAGATTGTCTACGTTAGTATCAGTTCTGACGGGACACTGCTTGATCGGCGAACACGCCAAAAGATTGGGTATTGACTCTAATGACTTCTGCAGAAGCTGTGGAGATGAGGAAGAAGTGGAGAGCATTGAGCACTTGCTATGCGACTGCCCCCCTCTGAGTAAACGACGACTGGACATACTGGGGTCGGCTTTTCTAGGCAGCCTAACAGATCTTTCCAGTACCGATATTCGTACTATCGACAAATTTGTATATCAAAGAAGTTGGTTTCGATGAGGGGCATTTCAGCCCGTGGTAACACTAGGACCTAAACTGGTCTATGTGAGCTTGTATAAAAATATGGCTGCCACCCTAACCTAAACCTAAACCATGTTCAAAAAATATAGCGAATTTTGTATTTTTTCAAAAAGTGAGAGTAATTACAACAAAAGGTTAATGCTAGAGACACTGCACATCATTAACACAACAACAACAAAACGCATTAACTACAAAGCAGACATAGAAGGGTGTGCAAACAACTATAGACTTCTAATAAAGAAGTTAAATAGAATCGAGTAAGAAAATGATCAGCTAGTAAGAAAACAGACGACAACAAGGCAGGACGTATGTCTTTTTATGTTTTGTGTTAGTTTTGTTTACATACTCGTAAGTGAACGATGTTTATGATGTTTTTAATATATTTAGTGTTGTTTTTGTTTTATTTTCAACAATGTTATAGATATTCCTGAAGATGTTCCTCAAAGAGGAACGAAATATCGAATAAATAGTAAAAAACATCAAAACTTGACCTCGAGCTTGTTCATTAATTAAAAACAACTAAAATACAGAATAAAGGTCGATTATTCAGAAAATACATTTCAAATCAAAAAGTATTTATTTATTCATGAATATCTATTTTGTCCCCTTCAAAGTAATTCCCCTCGGATATAATACACTTCTGCCTACGTTTTTTCCAATCCTCGAAGCACTTCAAATAATCATTTTTTGTGATCATGTTCAGCTCCTCCTTCGATGCCGTCTTTATCTCCTCAATCGTGGCGTAGCGTCGTCCTTTTCAGTTTTGGGAACAAAAAATAGTCACAGGGGGCTAGGTCAGGGGAATACGGTGGCTGCGGCACCATTACTGTGTTGTTTTTAGCCAAATATTCGCGCACAAGCAACGATGTGTGTTCAGGGGCGTTATCATGGTGCAAAAGCCAGTTTTTGTTCTTCCACAAATCCGGGCGTTTTTGGCGGATTGCTTCGCGCAATTTGCGCATAACTTGCAGGTAATATTCTTTATTGGCCGTACTACCCTGTGGCAAGAACTCATAATGCACCACGCCCCTGCACTCAAAGAAAACTGTGAGCAAAGCCTTTGCGTTCGATCGAACATGGCGCGTCCGGCACGCTGTTCGTCCTTCACATCTTCTCGACCCTTTAAGAACATTTTGTACCACTGATAAACGTTGCTTAGGTCCAAGGTAGCTTCACCATATGCCACAGTCAACATTCGGAATGCGTCAGCGCACTTTATTTTGTTTTTCAGCCGGCTCAGCCGATGCAATGTACTGTTTTTACGCCACCGTTTAGCCGAGTAAACAGATGGCGGCGCGACTCCTTAAAAATGAATGGCTGGTCGGCAAGCCACCGGCCGGGTCGGCAAATTTGTTAAGTTGCAGATACATATTCAGGCCTAAAATATTGTACAAAATCTAAACATTTGTTTTAAATACGTTTAAATTATTTTTACTTTCAGATTAAAAGCAACGGCCCCAGCACTGTCAGTGCTATGCAACTGGTCTTCGATATACCCGTGGCCTATACCATACCCGGTACGACAAAAACGATACCCATTGTGGACATGAACAACATCACGATGCTCGCCATGTACGATTCACAAATCAAGGATGTTGCGTTCTATCAGAACAATACTCAGTTACTCATGAATACAGTGGAGAAAATGTCAAGTTTCTCAACGCAATTTACTACAAAGGTGATCACAGAGACCGGTAGAACTCATTTCGATACTATGGAAGTCCAGCATGGCAATGAATTCACAGTAAAGGAAGAATCGTTTGGAGGTAAGACCATCGATTGTACGCTCCGCTATGCACAGAGTAATATAAATGTTTTTTTTGTCTTCTTTTCAGATTCTGTATTAGCCTCCTCTGTGTCACACAGCCGCAGAAGACGTGAAGCAGCTGCCCTCACAGCCAACAAAGAACATTATGCTCGCATTGCAAACGCCAAGTCATTTGAGCTGCTTGGCGAGGACCTAAAGGGTACTCTCCCAGTCAATCGCACGATTGTGTTCAATTGCAACGAACCCGAAATGACATTGTGTGTCCGTGCTGTTATCCCTATATACGATTTCAAACGGAACAAGCCCGTCACGGTGACAATGAAATATCACGTGGATCTGCAGGAAGTCAATCAGATACTCATCGAACCTTGGGAATTCTTTGTGATAGTAGTAGGTGTTGATGTGCACAAGACCAGCGACCCCTTGGGCTCCACCCTGGCCGTCGCTAAGAAGATCGAATACAATATAATCTCGAAGCATCAGCTTTACGGAACGCCAATATGGGTCATAATTCTAGCCATCATTGGCGGTCTGCTGGCCTTGGCGCTAATAACGTATGGCATGTACAAGGCTGGTTTCTTCAAGCGTGCCAAAAAAGAAGAAATGGACAAACTGGTGCACCAAGCTAAACTGTCCAATGATGGAGTCACCGAGGCATCGACGCTAAATGCGGAACACAATGAATGAGGGATACCAGACAAGAAACTGGACCATTGTCATTGTGATCTGGTCTCGAGTCCAAAAAGCTGTGAAACCACCTCCCGTCGTTTTTGTTTTGAAAACAAGCGACCATTTGTTTTAATTTCTAATTTTTATTGCTTAAATAATTTATTATAAACAAATTAACCTAGATACATATATAAATCAGACGGAAACATTAAAAAAAAAACACATATCACCTGCGACTGACAACGACCGACGGAGGACCGGATAAAATGAAATGGATATACAATTTATACCTACTAGTAGATAGTCAGGCAACTGAATTTGTTGAGCTGGAGTTGTCGGGAGTGTTAGGGCGATTTTTATACCAAATGTTACTATTTTTGAGTGCTTACATTTAAGTTAATTTATTTGTTTTAGGTATTTTCCTTTTATTTTGTTTATTTTATTTTCTAATTCGAAATTCGTGCATAAAACTACGTTAAGTGATAAGTTATGTTTTTAGCTGCCATGTGTAAATAACTTTTAAAGAAGCAGATAACCGAAGACACTAACATATTTTGTAAATTTGTTATGTAAATTAACATGTTAATTATATACGTGAAGCCCCGCTACAATTCGTACTGTTTTATTCCGGGAACAAAAAAAAAGAAGGAATATGTGTGAGTCTGATTTAAAGATTTTATAAGTATTATACTTTTTTTAAACATATGTGATATAAACAAATACAAAAAGGAGACAACATAATTGAAACAATCTTTTTATTTCGCATGCATGAACAGATAAAAACATTTCCCACATGGGAACATATAATATCGGTTGGGTTTATGTCGGAAACCGTAACTGATTCTTCAAGTTTGGACGGACTTCAAATTGCTCCCACTTTCAAAAGATCAAATGTAAAAAATGTTTAATTTAATTGCAGGGTTAACATGACATTTATTGGAAATGTACCAGGTTCTAAATGTCAAAAGTATACATTTCCTTTCAACAATGATAGATCTTCAAACATATTTTAAACTTTTAAAATCCTTTTAAATTTAATTTAGGACTTTTGTATGTACAACCAGCGTGACCGTTGTGCCACTAAAGTATAAAATTTTGCCACTTTTTTACAGGATTGATACTTGTATGCCACTTTTTTATTTTGATACTAAATTTGCCACACTTTTTTCCTATTTCGTGTTTCCTTTGTACAAAATTTGTGGCACTTTCTGAAAAAACTGTTGTTTTATTATTTCATCGATATCACAGCAATAATAAATGTACGAAAACGCGTAATACGCTGTATTGTGCATTGCGTTTGAGGCTGCTACTTAATAACCGACGTCGGCGCATGGCTTCTTTCAAGGTAATTCAAAAATTTGACGGACTTTATTCGCTTTAATAAGTAATTTAAATGAACCCTTGAACCAACAATTTTTATCAATTTTCCATATACATTTTTACGTTGCCTTATAGCAGTGCTTGCGCAGAACGCATAGCTGATATTAATGAAAAATAAGTTAACGAACAGGTTGAATGTAGGAACTTGTCTTGCAATGCTTTCAGTTCTTAATTTTGTTGTCGTGATATTGAAAGATTGAAAAATAATATATATGTATATATACATATAATATATATATATCGTCGTCAGAAACGAAAACGGGCCTATCATCATGTTTTAAAATTTTACAGGAGAAGCAAAAAACTAAGTAAAACAAGTAAGAAAGTTTCAGTCGGGTAAACCGACTAAGGTATACCCTCACTTTGTGAGTAATGTAATATTGAATATTACACGAATTATTCTGTCAATTTGTGTCACTTTGTTTGTGAGTAATGTAATATAGAATATTACACGAATTATTCTGTCAATTTGTGTGGGAGCTACCAGAAGGGGTTTAACAAATACACCTATTTTTCGCTGAACAGTAGATACGTTAAATTCATTGCACTGCGCCGAATTATAAGCGTTTATGTGCACTGGTATAAACGTTATGAGATATTAAATTGTGGTATGATTTGGCCATTTTGTGTGGGATGTACAAAAAGGGGAGTGGCGATAACGCCAATTTTTCACAGGACTATAGGCACTATAAAAACATTACACTGTACAAAATTTCAAGTATTATTATACACTTGTATTAATGTTATAAGCTGTTAACTTTTGGTGCAAAATGGTACCTTTGTATGGGGGGTACCAAAAGAGGCGTGGCAACAACGCCCATTTTTCTCTGGACTGTAGGCAATATAAAAGCATAACACTGTGCAAAATTTCAAGTATTTTTATACACCGTTATTAATGGTATAAGCTGTTAATTTTTGGTGCAAAACGGTGCATTTGTGTGGGAGGTACCTAAAGGGACGTGGCAACTTCGCCCATTTTTCTCGAGTTGATAGCGACTTATAAACTAATACAATGTGTGGAATTTCAGAAGATTAGAATAAGTAGTATAGTAGTTATTAAAGAATCAATATTTCACAAGATTTTAACCCCATCTTCGAACTTAGCCGGAGATTGAAAAAAATATTACCACATACCAAATTTGAAGTCAATCGGTTACTCCTTTCGGGAGTTATCGTGCGCACCAGCCAGCAGACAGACAGACACACAGACAGGCAGACAGACAGACAGACAGACGGACGGACATTGCTCATTCGACTTAAAATGGCCCAAAACGGATTTCCTCCGAACATACTTAGGGTCTTAGATCACTCCTTCGATGTGTTACACTTTTTTCCGTAGCAAATGATGTATACCCCCGTCACACTAAAGTGAGGGTATAATGAAAAGTGTTGCCGTTAGAAAAACGTGGTTTTCAGGATAATATCTAAACATAATGATGCATATATAAAATCACACTAACATGATTTATAACTTGCTTGTGAAAATTGCGTGAAATAGGATTTTTTAACTATGAAAAAAGATATAATTTGTTGTTAGGCCCTTTTGAATTTCGTCGATAAATTCGCCATTTTTAATATTACGCCGCTAAAAATTTGTGAGGATGTGTATTTTGATGCAGGGTACCGAAATCTATCAAAAACTGAGGTTCCATTTTTCTTGTTATTACGCCCTTTTTCGTTTCTGATGACGATATAATATATAATAATAATAACACTGTGCGACACGACTTCCCTCCCAAGAACGAGACTATATAGGAATGAAACTATAGCCCAACAGTAGATAAGCTGCATACTCAGTTTTTTATTTCGTGATCGTTTGTCCTTTTTACAGGACTTTGAAAATTTCAAGGATAAAAATTTTAAAATTTTTTTATTTGCACTTACAACAATGCGTATTGATAAATATGGGTATCAAATGAAAGGGGAGGATTCCCGCTATTTAATAAAATTATTGGAAAAAAATTCCAAGGACGAAGGCTACAAAAAAATGTCCTTTTAAACTTTAATCCTTTAATATCCTTCAAAGTTATGCAATTAAAAATCGTAAAAAAATACATGTTACATAACTCTAACTGACACAACACATATTAAAATTTCAGCCTTCTATCTTTAACGGTTAAGGAATAACAAATATTTGAATTTCACAGCCTATACTCGTATAGCATATTTAGGACACCGATACCTGTTGTCTCTCACCTGTTGAGAAAAGGGCATTGGTATGTTTCCAGAGCGTAGTAGAGAATTTCCTAGGGAACAAAAAAGATGAAAATTATGAAGACATTGTTCGCAACATGCTGGAAAGTTTCCGAGAAATGGGTGTTAACATGCCGCTAAAAATACACTTTCCTGCGAGCCATCTCGATTTCTTCCCCGACAATTTGGGAAATTTCAGCGACGAACACGGTGAACGGTTTCACCAAGACCTCGCCACCATTGAAAAGTGATTTAGTGGAAAAAATGATTGTCATATGCGATCGGAATACCTGTGGTCTATATGTCGCGATTCAGATTACCAACAATAACGGCAATGCAAAAGAGTTCATTCCAACCAACTGAAAGAATATTATTTAACATAAACATTTAAAATATATAAAATACATACAATATATTTAAACATGAAAAATATTAATATATTGAATAAACGCACGTAGCATATTGTCTTTGTACGGTGCGCGTGTATTTTTCTTTCTGTTTTAAATACTTTGCGTTTTCTTTACGATATTTGTCTTAAGATTGCCAATTTAAAATAATTGCCATTCCTTAACTCACACTGATAGAAGGCTGATTTTGTTTGATGAAATTGTTCTACTCACAACTTTAAAGGATATTAATGGATAACAGTTAAAAGGACATTTTTAAATATTACGCGTCCTTGGAAAATTTTTCCTAAAATTTTAGTGAATAGCAGGAATTTTCCCCTTTCATTTGATATGCATATTGATGTTATTCACATTTTAAAATGTGTAAACAAGTCATATCAAAATTGTTAACCTTGTAATTTTAAAAGTCCTGCGAAAAGGACAAACGATCACGAAATAAGGAAGTTAGTACGTCATTTTCCTACTAGTGCCCTATATTTTAACTTTTATATAGTGCCTTTCGTGGGAGGGAATAAAATATTTTGTTTTGTATCGGTGTCCTAAATTTGCTATATAGGCTGTGAAATTCAAATAATTGTTATTCCTCAACCGTTAAAGATAGAAGGCTGAAATTGTAATATGTGTTGTGTCAGTTCAGTGTCCGTAACATGTATTTTTTTACGATTTTTAATTGCACAACTTTGAAGGATATTAAAGGATTAAAGTTTAAAAGGATATTTTTTGTAGCCTTCGTCCTTGGAATTTTTTCCAAAAATTTTATTAAATACCAGGGAATTCTCCCCTTTTATTGGATACACATATTTATCAATTCGCATTGTTGTAAGTGCAAATAAAAATATTTTAAAATTGTTATCCTTGAAATTTTCAAACTCCTGTAAAAAGGACAAACGATCACGAAATAAAAAACTGAGTATGCAGTTTATCTACTGTTGGCCTATAGTTTTATTTCTATACAGTCCCGTTCTTGGGAGGGAAAAAAAGTTCGAATTTGTCGCACGGTGTAATATATACACTTTAGAATATATATGGACGGCAGGAATTTCATTATTTTTTTTGCCAAAAATCGACAATTGGCAGCGTGACAACGGCACAAAAAAACACGATTCTTGAGGTATATTGAGTGATTTACAAATTTCAAGGAAACTTCTTATATAAATAATACCTAACTTTTGGCTTGCATGTACTAAAGGCAATGCTTCTTAAGTATGCATTTACCATATACTCTAAGAATGCAAAATTTTTGATATATTTAGATTTTTGTTGAACTCCGGACGGCATGTTCCGGACAGCACAATATTTATATAACAAGTAAAAGCGTTAAGTTCGGCCATGCCGAATCTTATATACCCTCCAACATGGATAGCATGTGACCACAAAAAATAACTCAAACCTAAAGAAAACCAGTAAGGAAAGGCAGAAAGTCGGGCGGGGCCGACTATATAATACCCTACACCTCCCTAAAAATGCGATAAGGGTCATTGCCATAGTAATTGGTAAATGGGTAGAAACATATTATCTAATTCTGAAACGATAATCGCTAAATTAAGCAATATTCGTTCCTAAATTGAGAAACATCTTTCTGGAAAATTTTAATGATCGGAAGTAAAATAAAACTTCTATAGCGGCTTGATACCAAATCAGGAGGAACATATATATGGAGCTTTAATATAAATCTGAACCGATCTTCCCTGAATACTCATTCATGTAAAAAGACCTCGTTCTGTCGAATTTCGTACTGATCGGATATAAAATACCGTCTCTACAGCGCTTACATGTCAAATCGGGGGTAACATATATATGGGAGCTATATCTAAATCTGAACCGATTTTCTCCGAATTTGGCAGTATTCCTTCATGTAATAAGAAACCTCTTTCTGCCGAATTTCGCACTGATCGGATATAAAATACAGTTTTTACAGCGCTTACAGGTCAATTCGGGGGTAACATATATATGGGTGTTATATCTAAATCTAAACCGAGTTTCTCCGAATTTGGCAGTATTCCTTCATGTAGAAAGAAACCTCGTTTTGTCGACTTTCGCACTGATCGGATATAAAATAACATTTTTACAGCGCTCACATGTCAAATCGGGGTAAGTATATATGGGGGCTATATCTAAATATGAACCGATTTCTTCCAAATTTAAAAGTGTTCATTCATATAATAGGAAACCTTTTTCCGACGAATTTCATACTGATCGGATATAAAATACAGATTTTACAGCGCTTACATGTGAAATCGGGGGTAACATATATGTGGGAGCTATATCTAAATCTGAACCGATTTTAACCAAATTAGGGATCGTCTTTGGGCCAAATAAAATATATGTGTAAAGTTTCGTCGAGATCGGACCATAATTGCGACCTGTACTTTGATTACAAGAATACATGCACAGACAGACGGACAAACGGACAGACAGACAGACGGACATAGCTAAATCAACTCAGAAAGTGATTCTAAGTCGATCGGTATAATAAACAATGGGTCTATTTCTTCTCCTTTTGGGTGGTACAAACAAATGCACAAAGTTATAATACCCTGTACCACAGTGTGGTGTAGGGTATAATAACACCGAAAACACATAAAATATAGTAGATGAGAACAGTAGGAATCACAACAAGTTAGATGCTATATCCATATCGGTCCATATATCTAAATATGGACCGATATGGCCCATTTGCAATCCCAAACAACCTGCAACTATAAGAAGTATTTGTACCAAATTTGATCAACCTAGCTCTATTATTGCGGACTGTAGCGTGATTACCACAGACGGACGGACGGGCGGACAGACGGACATGGCTAAATCGTCTTAGAATTTTACTACGATTAAGAATATATATACGTTATGGGGTCTCAGATCAATATTTAGAGGTGTTACAAACGGAGTGACAAAATGAATATACCCCCCATCCTATGGTGGAGGGTATAAAAAAGGGGTTATTAAAATGTGTCTTTTATGTCAATATTATAAAATATTTCTCAATTTTTTTAAATAGAAAGATCGACAATGTCTAATGCAGTAATTTAACGCAAAGATTGTAAAAATTGTTTATTTGCATAATTCGTAAATGTGACGCATAATCTTTGAGTACATTGCTAAAAAAATACTCAAGAAAGAGATGCATAATTGTAAGGCATTTTATTGAGTAGCCCAGGGAAATGCCCACACATGTACTCAAATGAATTGTTTTTGTTAAGTTGTAATTTTTTGTTGCTTTATTGAATAAAGTCTGAAAAAAGTGTGCCACTTTTCGTGCCACTTTTTTAAAAATATGATGTCACTTTTTTTCATGAATTACACTTTTTATGATACTTTTTGAAATTTCCCAGCGGTCACCCTGTGCACAACTTATCTATTTTATATTCAAACTTTCAGTCGGGTAAACCGACTAAGAAATACCATCACATAGTGAGTACTTTCATAATATGGTACATCAGATGGTAGATGCCACAACGTTTAAAATAAATTGTTCTTTCTTTGTCAGTTTGTAGCCATTGGAAATCTCAATATAATCTATATATCGTCATCTGAAATCCAAATGACGTAACATCAAAAAGTTAAAATTAATTTTATGATTGATTACACGGTGCAACAACCAAAATGGGAATGGGATGAATCCAATTGCAAATGAAAGTTGACATTATCCATAACAAACCTTAAATGTTTTTTTTTAGTTCAGTGCGAGATTTTTTTTACACGCATTTGAAGTTGGTGATTTTAAACCGCTGTCTAACAAGAAAAGATAATTGCAAATTTGATAAACTAATACTTATTATACCCTCCACTGTAGGATGGGGGTATATTAGTTTTGTTACTCCGTTTGTAACACCTCTAAATATTGATCTGAGACCCCATAAAGTATATATATTCTTAATCGTCGTAAAATTCTAAGACGATTTAGCCATGTACGTCTGTCCGTCCGACTGTTGTAATCATGCTAGAGTCCGTAATAATAGAGCTAGGTTGATCAAATTTGGTATAAATATTTCTTATAGTTGCAGGTTGTTTGGGATTGCAAATGGGCCATATCGGCCAATGTTTCGATATAGCCCCCATAATGGCATCTTACTTATTGTGATTCCTACTCTACATTTACCATATTTTGTGATTCCTACTGTTCTCATATACTATAGCCCCATTTGTATGACAGCGGCATCTAGCGTGAGTTGTAGGTAAAAATAAATATCAAAAATTAATTCCTCGACCCCAAAAACAGTAAGATACCAGAGCTTTCCATGGTAATAAAAAGAAATAAGCATTATTTTATCAAATTTTCAATGATCTTTTCTTGTTAGACAGCGTTCCAAAATCACCAACTTCAAATGCGTGTAAAAAGATATCTCGCACTGTACTGAAAAAAACCCTTGAAGGTTTTGTTATGGATAATGTCAACTTTCATTTGCAATTGGTCTCATCCCATTCGGAAAGTTCGATTTTGTATCACAGTGTTATAGTTTATTAGACTAAAATACACATTCCTACACAAAACAATTACCATTTTATGAGTGAAATTCCAAATGACGTAACATCAAACCAGGTCATTAAAAAAGCGGAAAGGTTAATAAAATGTTATTTTCTTTTATTCAGAATTTACGCCACAACTAAGTGCACAAGATTTGTTATTTGATTTCGCCTTAATAGTCTGGAAATCCATCAATCTGTTCAAAAGCTTAAACCTACTTTACTTTGTTTTTTGCTTCTCCTGAAAAAGCATAAACATGTGGGTTACGTCATTTGGACTTCAGGTGACGATATATAACAAGTAAGAAATTTCAGTCGGGTAAACCGACTGAGGTATACCCTCACTTTGTGAGTAATGTAATATACAACATTACACTAATTAATCTGTCAATTTCTGTGGGAGCTAACAGAAGGGGTTTAATAAATACACATATTTTTTAGTAAACAGTAGATTCTTTAAATAACAGGTGGCGCAAAAGTAACCTTTCGATGTTATGATAGACGCGATTGGCGGTCAGCAGCTAACAGCTGATGCACCGTCTGGACTTTGTACGGAAACATCTTCAAATCTTGTACCAAAATTCGCTGTAGAGACCGTCGACTGATACCCATTTGCGTGGCACGTCGTCTGGTCGATGTCGACGGCGCTTCCATGACATCCTCGGCTACAGCAGCAATATTCTCTGCAGAACGGCTACTCCGGGGTCTGCCGCGCCTGGCAGCATCTCGTGTTGTGCCAGTCTCTTCGAGGCGAGCGGCTAAACGTCGCAGTGTTTTACCAGTAGGCGTTGGACGGCCAGGAAATCTGTGCCAAAGTCACCGACCGATTATTGGTCAAATAAATAGTCAGCAATATTCCGCGTTCTGGAGCAGTGTAGCGTAACATTGTTTATTAACGTGTATTTCGCATGTGTTTACTACACAAATGTCAAAACAGAACTGACATTAGGGGCCAATCGCAAAATTTATAGCATTTTCTGATAGGAGGATTACTTTTGCGCCACCTTGTACATTGCACTGTGACGAACTAAAAGCGTTTATGTGCACTAGGGTGATGACTTCTTTCTTGATGATTCTTTTTCTCAAAAATTATTTCCTGTGGCACGAATGAATGAACTTTTGCATATTAACCCTTTATGTCCGGGAATACTTTGTGTTTTGAATTTAAATAAAAGTTATTAAAATTGGATCTAGGAACCTCTAGGAACTAATCCTCATACTTAATTTTTTTGTCCTGCTCCTGATTACAACCAAAAGGACCGTTGCCATATGGCAATGTCAGGCGCTAACCCCACATCTAAAATGTATAAAAGGAATGTTATATAATACAGTGTTTTTTATATGAAAATCAATTTTGAATTTGGATTATAATTTTATAGGGCCTTATTAATAAAAATTTAAAGGAGGTTTGAGGAACGTTTTAGTAGTGTTAAAACGTTCTTCAAACCTTCATTAAATTTTTATGAATAAGGGCCATAGTGGTTATGTATGATAGTTGGAAAACAATTTAATATATAGGCCATCTATGACCAATGGTTTTTCACAATTTTCCAGCACAACGTCTTTTATATTATCTTTGGATATCTTTGGACTTTTACGTGATCGGGTGAAGTTTCCAAATTTAGTCTGGATTATGATCTTGTTGAACCTTCCCGACAAAATGGAGACAACTGCATATCTCATGACAACGGTCACGATGCATGCTGCAAATACGAGATCATTTCGCGAATCATTATCAGTAGATCACATATCCCCAGTTCTGGTCGGTGTATTGTTTCCTGTTACTAAAAGTATACCAATGAAAGTGCGAATTTCATCTGCTGAAGTATCGGGATTTCTTTTTCCGACCGATATTTCACATTTTCAAACCCATGTTACCTGTAGCTATAAGGAGTATCTGTACCAAATTTCAGCTATGTAGCTCAATTATTGTAGACTATAGCATGATTACAAGACACGGATATGGCTAGAATTTTACGACGATTAATTGATATGAGAATGGGGTCTCATATCAATATTTAGGGGTGTTACAAACGGTGTGACAAATTGAATATACCCCCATCCTATGGTGGCGAGCATAAAAAAATGCAATGAATATACAAAATGAAATCCAATGTAGTGCCTGCCGCTGTCATATGGCAACGCATACGTAATGATAGAATTATATATAGTTTAACGACAATTACGTTGGATCTTAAGTATACATATATAAAACATCGCTTCTTATTAATAAAAATATCACATTACTTTTTTCAAAAACATAAAGAAATTGCAAATATATAGCAATTTATTTTTTAATGAAATTTATATTAGCACTTTTTCATAACACTTTTTTGACACGTCTAAAACGAAGCTTATTTTTGAGAGGCGAATCACAGATCTGAACAACTATTATGCAAATTAGTAATACGCTATATGCATGGTGCATACATACCGTTTCTATACCCTCACTTTAGTGTGACGAGGGTATATATCATTTGCTACGGAAAAAACTGTAACGGAAAAGTGTTCGGCGGAAATCAGTTTTGGGTAATTTTTTGTCGAATGAGCAATGTCCGTCCGTCCGTCTGTCTGTCTGTCTGCTCGCTGGTGCGCACGATAACTCTCGAAAGGAGTAACCGATTGACTTCAAATTTGGTATGCGGTAATATTTTTCCCTATCTCCGGCTAAGTTCGAAGATGTGCCATATTGGTCTATTCCTTCTAGCACCTCCCCACAAAGAGTTAAAAAGTTGTGAAATATTGATTCTTTAATAACTGCTATACTACTTATTCGAATCTTCTGAAATGCCACACATAGTATTAGTTTATTAGTTGCTATCAATTCGAGAAAAATGGGCGAAGTTGCCACGCCCCTTTTGGTACCTCCCACACAAATGCACCATTTTGCACCAAAAGTTAACAGCTTGTAACATTAATACCAGTGCCTAAAAATACTTGAAATTTTGTGTAATGCTTTTATAGTGCCTACCGTCCAGGGGCAAATGGGCGTTATTGCCACGCCCCTTTTGGCACCTCCCACACAAAATGTTCAAATCATACCCAAATTTAATATATCATAAAGTTAATATACCAGTGCACATGAACGCTTTTAATTCAGCACAGTGCACTGTATTTAAAGTATCTACTGTCCAGGGAAAAATAGGTGTATTTGTTAAACCCCTTCTGGTACCTCCCACACAAATTGACAGAATAATTCGTGTAATATTCTATATAAAATTAATCACAAAGTGAGGGTATACCTTAGTCGGTTTACCCGACTGAAACTTTCTTACTTGTTATGATATTTGTTGAATCAGGTTGGATGTTTGACTATAACTATAATTTGCGTTGACATATGGCAACGCCAGGACATAAAGGTTTAAGTTCAACATAATGGATAAAGAATGGCAGTATGAACAATATATCCATTTTGCCAATGATTGTATCCTAGTCATGACATTCATTTACATACATATAATATTCCTGACCATATTTTTAATCGCTTCAATTCACATAACCAGACCGTTTGGACCTTTTTTCATTAGTTTTGAAATCACTTATTAATTCGAGCTTAAACCTAATAATCTGAACATTATGATTAACTGACTAACTATATCATAACATAACTATATCATTTGGGCCAAAAGTGTAACACATCGAAGGACTCTGTCCGTCTGTTGTGTGTATTGCTGTCTGCTCGCTGAAAGGGGTAACCGATTGGCTCCAAATTTGGTACCAACTAATATTTTTGTCTATCTCAGGCTAAGTTCGAAGATTGGCCATATTGGTATACTCTTTCTGGCAACTCTCTCCCAAAGGTTAAAATTTAGTGAAATATTGATTATCCAATAACTTCTGTACAACTTATCGTCGAATTTTTCGAATCGTCTGAATTTCCACAAATAGTCTTAGTTTATTGGTGGCTACCACTTTGACACAAATGGAAAATTTCCCACAACCTTTTTGGTACCTCCCACACAAATTGGCAATTTTGCACCAAAAGTTAGCAGCTTATATCATTAATACCAGTGCCGCAAAATAAATACATTTTGTACAGTGTAATGCTTTTATAGTGCCTACAGTGCAGAGAAAAATATGCGTTATTTCCCGCCCCTTTTGGCACCTCTCACATAAAATGGCCAAATCGTACCAAAAATGAATAGCTCATAACGTTGATATACAAACCAGTTAGGGATGTCGATTCAGAAATACCGATCCCGTAAACCCCGGGATTTTTGAATATCAATTCCTGGAAATCCCGAGTTTTAGTGAAATAGCGCGTTGTCTGTATAATGAATAGTTTTCCCATATACATCCCCATATCCAGTCGTTCTCAATTCGATAGATGTCATCTAATTTTATGTTTATCGTCATCCGCCATCGATAATTTTGTTTGCAAAGGAAATAATACGAGTCTTAAGTCTTCTATAGGAATCATCTAAGTTTTCATATTTTGTATTTTAGACAAATTTGGCAATGACTGTAAACAAAACAGAATTATTTTTCGTTCCTTGTCCCACACATCGAACACTTCAAATTACATTACTCAAAAAGTAGGGTTTCTTTGCGTGCTTATTTTCACAAAAACATCCAAGTATTAAGCGAAAACAAATTAACAATTTACCTTCAGTTTGTTACATTTTCTTAACTAATTTTTACATTCAAATTAAATGTGAATTCTGTTTTTAGCTTTTGTTCTTCTGTAAATGTGAATAATAAAATGTTTTAGGAATTAAATGTTCTTTCAACGTTATTTTTACGAAGAAAAAGTAAAATTTTAATATAGTGTGTAAATAATCCCGAAGTCCCGATTTATCCTTCAATCATACCATTCTCCATCCCAAGTCCCGAGATTTGCGAAACTCAGTCCCGATCGACATTTCTAATACCAGTGCAAATAAACGCTTATAATTCGGCACAGTGCAATGTATTTAAAGTATCTACTGTTCAGCGATAAATAGGTGTATTTGTTAAACCCCTTCTGGGCCCCTTCAATGCCCCTAGACTGAGCACGGCCGGGGTAAGGAGGTAGCCACTCCCAGAGGAAGTAGTCCAGAAACCATCCTCAGCCCCTCAGTGTCCGAAGAAGTGCTCTCGTCCTCAGATAAATATTTCACACCCTTTGTACTAGGATTTGATGCTCCAGAAATTATGGGCGTGAGTAGGTCTGCACTTCCGGAGGGCTGGATGTCGACCACGGTGGATACCTCACCTTCCGCAATGGAAGGCTTGAAAACTGTAATCTCAAAGTCATATCGCAGGGTTCCATTTACACATTTTAAGTGGGGGTGAATTCAGCATTAAGGATCAAATTGACATGCCGTTTTTTACCATCCGTCTTACTATTCCTAATAATTCTCTAATTATGGGTCGGCAGACCATGATTGGAATTTTTAATTATCCCAAGTATGTCAGCCGAGTTGGATAGTTCTTTTACAACCCAGGTGAGGGCTCTGGGGTGACTAGGGATGTTGTTATTTCGACAACATCCAAGTGGCCACCCCACAGTCGGATGACTTCATACATTTTTGTGCGAAAACTACAAGCGGTCCTTGATCTTTGAATGTTGGCACTGAGTTTTACTATTGACTAAATAAGGAAAACAATGGAGTTTCATCTAAATCGACAACGGCCACCACCCACAACCCATACAATCCAATTAGATTTTTACGCATAAAATCCAATCCTATCCAAGCAAAATTCTTTAAATTTGATACATATACTTTCTAGAACAAAAACAAAAAAGATGCGTAACAAGTTTCATCAAATATACCATAAAGTCAAATGGTATTTTCAAGAAAATTATGCATATATGGACAACTCAATTGCCTGCAAATATACTCGTAATTAATATCTTGCTTAGCACCCCTGCATGTACTTTACATTAATTTTTTAAAAAGTAAATAACATTTATCCAAAAAAACCATGAATGCACATTTCATCTTCAAAATTGCATCATTAGATTTTTGAAATTGAGTGTTTGAAAAATAGGGTTATTGACACAAAAATACCACCGTGCGCCCGGTCAGATCCCACCCACTCGACACAGATCCCACCCACTCGCTTGTACAGGTCTTGCACTGATCTGGCATCGCCGAAAGCTAAGAGCTTGATGCCATCCTACATCGTGCAGTTTGGAGGTGTACCCGGCATATCACTGAGGACAGCGAGGTATTGCGCCATAATGGCCCATCGCACATGGCTCCATTTGTCCTTGCGGATGGTTCCATCCTCACTACTTCCATCGGACATGACGCTTTCCCCTCACAGTATCACCTATTGTGAGTACCGGGGGGATACATTCACCAGTTTTGGTGTTCGGATTTGGCCAAGACCAGCGGACGGACAATCGTAAAATGAAGATACCCGCTCCACTGGTGCATTAGGGTTCTTCCTAGGTTACAGAGCCCAAAGACCGCGTTATTTTTTGTTTCTGTTGTTATCCATATAGTTCCTACGAGTGCACTATGGGACAAATAACCCGTTTCACTGGCCAAAAGTCAAATTTTACACATTGTTTCTCATCGTATTTGTTGATAAAATCTGATAAAAAAAACACTTCAGAATAACGGAAATGTCTTTGGTTTTCTTGAAAAAGAATGTCCCGCTATATGGGCAGCTGCCAAAAGTGTATTTTTATAGTTGACTAACAACAATGGTTACAGTGCCTATATTCTTCTGAATTTTAAAGAACTCGTTTGCAGGACAATAAATTGGGAACTATTAATATGGAAGATAGTGTATATGGTAAGTATTTAAATTGTGTTAACAATAACTGCGAACTCATTCCGAGATGTGAAAAAATTTAAGTGTTTGATGTTGCCTCGTGACGACGGACGCAAACTCAAATTATTTAATTATACTCGTATAGCCTTTCAAATTGTCGGCACGGTTTGGGACAGCCAACTTAAATAGAAAGTAAAAGCTTGTTGTATTGTTAATACAGTAACTAACATCCGGTTTTGCTCATTTTTTCTCCTCGATGAAAAACTATCTCTTTTTATGTTAGCATTTTAAATGCCAAAGGAACATACATATATATGGGCGCTATACCTAAATCTGAACCGATTTTCTTCAAATTCGACATCGTGGGTCCTTAGATCAAAGAACTCCACCGTCCTAAGTTTCAAAAATATTGAATGTGAAATACAGCTTATGTAGCTCTAAAAGACTAAATCGGTAGCAGCATACACATGAGGGCTAGAACCGATTTTCCTAAAATTTGAAAATGTGCGCGATTTGTTACTGAATGATACTCTTGGATAGATACTACTTTAATGGCCAACTTAAACAAAATTTGAGTTTTAGGACTTTTGGCCAGTAAAATAGGTAAATAGTCCCATACAGGTGTGTATAGGGAGATACATTCCCACCACAGCATAACCCCCGGTATTGTGCTTAAACCTATTACACCTAAAACACCTACTACTTGCTGAGGTGCCCAGGTATCTGCAAGGCTCCGTACACATACTGTCGATTACCCCTGACTGCAAACCATACACCGATGGGCACGAGGTGGCTTACACCCCGGTGTTAGGGCGGTTTTTCAGTAGAACCACTACTTGAATCTCGTTTGCCGTTACCCAGGGTGCACTACATGGAAAAGTGTTTATGTTCACTGGTATTAACAATATTAGCCATAAATGTTGGTATGATTTGTCCATGTAGTTTGGGAGGTACCAAAAGGGGTGTTGCAATAATGCCCAATTTTTTCTGACCGTTGCTACTATATCGGGTTTTTTTGATAGGGCCATAACAATTTCGTATCTTAGTGTCAAAACGTTAGTCGAAGTCAACATTTTCATCATGGTTATGTTCACTTACGTGCAACGTTTGGAAATCATTAAAAATTAAATTCTGAGTCAGTGGTCGCAACTTTAAGAGCGCTTATTCCAATAGTCGGCCGTAATAATCGTCCCACCAGACAGGCTGTGCGTGCTATAGTGGATAAATTTGAATATAAATTTTCTCTTTTGGATGATCCGGCACCAAAGAGACGCCGAACCGCTCGAAGCGGTGAAAATATCGCGGCCGTAAGTGTATCTGTTCAAAGTGAGCCAAATCAGTCGATTCCACGTCGTTCTCAGGAATTGGGCATCTTTAAAACGACACTGTGGCGTAATTTACGAAAATATCTTGGCCTTCATCCTTATACGATCAAACTGACGCAAGAACTAAAGCCATTAGATCATTTGAAACGCCGCAACTTCTCCGATAGGACTCTGGCAAAGTTAATGTTATGTCCTTAATGGAAAACCCTGTATAAGCATTACACTGCACAAAATTGCAAGTATGTGTATTTACTTGTAGTAAAGATATTAGCAGCTATCTTTTTGTACAAAATGGTTATCGTGCGCTACACCCAGAAATGTGCACGCACGGACATTGCTCAAATGATTAAAATGCCCTAAAATTAATAATAATTAGGGTCTTAGGTGACTTATTCGATGTGTTACACTTTTGGCCCAAAGCAAATGATATATATATGGGGGATTTCATGCCAAGAGAGTTTACCCTTTATCGGGCCATGTGGCAGTAATGTTACAAACCCAAATATTAACACTATTTCTCTATTAGTGTTAAATTTAGGTAAATTTGTTATTGTATCATATCTGACACGAACTGTACTTCATATAAAGCTTATGAGCTAGAGTGAAACAGCCTCTTGTTGAATTTTTTTCGGGACAAAAGTTTACTTCAAAAATTTTTGAGAGAACGCAACAAGTGTTAAAGTTTGCTGATGAAAAAAAGTATTTATTTCGCTATGTACGGGGTTTTTTTTTGAAAAATGCAGTGCACAAGTGTATAACTAATTGAATCTAACCGAGTGTAATTGAAGTAAGTGATAAATAACATTTGTGAGGATATTTTCCGTTTGTAACATGTTTGTCACATTGCCTTATAGCGCCAAAATTTTATCAGGACCAATATACAAAATGTCTAAGACTTTGAGCAATGATGAAATATTACAAGTGCTTGATGAAGATTTGGACCGAGCGGTTTCTGATGGTATCGAAAATGAATGTACTGAACCGACAGATATTCCATCATGTGATATTCCGCCAAACCCAGCAGTGAGTAAGCAAAACATAAAAACCCGTTAGGTTTAGGTTTAGGTTAGGGTGGCAGCCGTATTTTTTTACAAGCTCACATAGACCAGTTTAGGTCCTTAGTGTTACCACGGGCTGAAATGTCCCTCATCGAAACCAACCTGTTTGATATATAAATTTATCGATAGTACGAATATCTGTACTGGAAAGATCTGTTAGGCTGCCTAAAAAGGCCGACCCCAGTATGTCCAGTCGTCGTTTACTCAAAGCGGGACAGTCGCAAAGCAAGTGCTTAATGCTCTCCACTTCTTCCTCATCTCCACAGCTTCGGCAGAAGTCATTGGAGTCAATACCCAATCTTTTGGCGTATTCGCCGATCAAGCAGTGTCCCGTCAGAACCTGTACTAACGTAGACAATCGTTTCCTCTCTAGTGCGAGGAGATATTTTGACCTTCTCAGGTCATACCTTGGCCAGATTTGTCTAGCTACCCTGCAGGTGCCGATTTCTGTCCATCTTTCGTTTGACTGCCTGATTGCCTAAGCCAAATCTTGCACGTGGATAGTGACGCAAATTCTTCGAGATTTTGTAATGTCGTCCCTTTCCTAGCAAGTTCATCGGCTTTGCAGTTCCCCGGGATATCCCTATGCCCAGGCACCCATATGAGGTGTATATTAAACTGCTCAGCCATCTCGTTAAGAGATCTGCGGCAGTCGAGAGCTGTTTGTGAATTTAGGGATGTTGCCTCCAGAGAATTGATGGCAGCCTGGCTGTCCGAGTAAATGACAACGCCAGTGTTGGTTACTATGTTGCGACTCAGCCACTTGGCGACTTCCCATATTGCCATTATTTCGGCTTGATAGACACTGCAGGTATCTGGTAGTCTGTGAGCTATATCCAGACTAAGTTCTTCACAGTGTACTCCGAAGCCAACCTTTTCATCATGCTTCGAACCATCCGTGTAAAAGTGGAGATGGTTTATATTACCTGGTATTCTGCCGACCCATTCATCTCTGGCGGGAATCATAGTGATGTAATTTCTCTCGAAGGTGTACACAGTTGGTATATAGTCCACTCGGTCGGTTACCATAGCACTACACTTTGATATCCTCATGTGACCATAGTTCATGTACCTCCACATTGATAGGCAGTTTAATCTTATTGCCGCTTTGGTTGCAACTTCTCTCGCCACAATATTAATCGGCAGTATATGGAGTAGGGCTTGTAGAGACTCGGTCGCTGTAGTCCTTAAGGCTCCGCTTATGCTCAGGCAGGCAGTTCTCTGAACCTTTGTTAGTAGGTTGGTAATGGTTAGTTTGTCAGTTGCCGTCCAACATACCACAATACCGTATAACAGTATTGGACGAACTACTGCTATATATATCCAATGGACGATTTTAGGAGAGAGTCCCCACCGCGACCCTACAGCTTTTTTGCAGGAATATAAGGCGACGTTGGCCTTCCTTACACGTTCCAATACGTTAAGTCTAAATAACATTTTCCTATCTAGAATTATTCCTAAAAATTTTACACTTTCAGAAAAGACAAGATCTGTTCCATTTATCCGAGGTGGAGGGTCCACATGTGGGGTTAACGCCCAAACCGCTGCTTCTGGCCCATCTAGCCAACTTGTTCAGAGCCACCTGTAGGATGTCTCTGAGGACGTTTACGAATTTGCCACTCACTGCGATTGCCACGTCGTCCGCATATGCCACGACCCTGCAGCCACAACGTTCTAGATCTAGCAGGATTTCATTCACCGCTAGGTTCCAAATTAGTGGAGACAGTACTCCTCCTTGCGGGGTCCCTTTGTTTACAAACCTTGTTAGAGTTGTGGAACCTAGACATGCTGTTATGCGTCTTCTGGTGAGCAGACTTTGAATTAGTCTAATCAAAATAGTATTAACTTTTAGATGTGAGAGTGCCGCAATTACCGCATCTGAGTGAATGTTGATAAAAGCCCTTTCTATGTCAAGAAATGCCACCATGGTGAATTCCTTGAAATGCAGGGACGATTCGATAGTGCTCACAAGTTCGTGCAGGGCTGATTCTGTAGACTTGCCCTTTTTGTAAGCATGTTGGTTCCCCGACAGGAGTTTTGTATCCAGGTTTTCCCTAATGAAATGATCTAAAAGTCTTTCCAGACCTTTCAATAGGAAGGAGGATAGGCTAATTGGTCTGAAGTCTTTTGGCCTAGTGTGTGATATCTTACCCGCTTTATGTATGAATACCACTTTGGTATCCCTCCATCGATTCGGGACGTATGAAAGCCTGATACAGCCTACATAAATTTTCTCCAGCCAGGGGATAATGTACTTTAACATTTTCTGCATTTCTGCTGGAGTGATGCCATCTGGTCCAGGTGACTTGAAGGGCTCAAAGCTGTTAATAGCCCAGCTTATTCTGGATCTCTCAGTCAAGAAGCTAGCGACGCTCGCAGTCCACTCGCACTCTTGTTGGTCCTGCTGATCCTCGGGTTATGTTACAGAGTTCCCCGGAAAATGTGTGTCGAGCAGTACATTGAGCGACTGCTCGCTGTTTTTGTTCCAGTTATTTGCCTTATCCTGTAAATATCCCACTGTACAGGGTGAAGCAGATAATATCTTCCTCAGCCAAGCGGCGTCGGAGACCTTTTCCACTTCACCACAGAAGGTATACCAAGAGCGCCTTTGCGCCTTTCTAAGCTCCTTCTTATAGATCTTGAGTTGCTCTTTATAAGCATCCCAATCATTAGCGACCCCAGTAGATTTAGCCTTATTGAATAGCTTGTTGCAGGTCTTTTTCATAGCCGTTAGCTCAGAAGTCCACCCGTTACGCTATTCTTCTTTGGGAAAAGAAAAATATAGCTTTGGAGGAGCATCAATTGCGTTTTACAGGAAATATATTATTGCCCGATGTCATAAGCGAACTTGATACGCCAATACAATATTTTCTTTATTTCTTTCCAAAAGATATTTTACGGTTAATTGCTGAGCAAACAAATTTGTATACTGTTCAAAAAGACGTCAGTGATACATTTCGTGTGTCAGAAATCGATATTCAACAATTTATTGGCGTTATACGAGTATATATGATGTCTTTAGTACAACTTCCCAGTGCAGCAAGCCACTGGAGTAGGAAAATTGGAACGAAGGCAATCCAAGAAGTGATGCCTCTAAAAAAACTTTGAAAATATACGACGTCGTATACACTTCAACGAAAAATACCAAAAATCTACCATAAACTGATAAAATTCACGACAGAATGTTCAAAAACCGCCCGATCATTGAGGAGTTGAATAAGAATTTCGGGAAAGTTCCTCTTGAACCACAACTTTGCATTGATTAACAAATGTGTTCTACTAAAGCTCGAAACTTTTTGAAACGATACCTTCCAAATAAACCTCATAAATGGGGCTATAAAATATATGTTCTCTGCGGGTCTACGGGGTTTGCTTACAAAATTGAGCCAGAAATCGGCAAAGAAAATATTGTGGTTGACAACGAGCCGGACTTAGGAGCATCCTCGAATGTGGTAGCGAGAATGTCACGTATAATTCCACATAATTAAAACTTTCAACTTTATTTTGGCAATTATTTTACTTCTATACCACTGCTCACATACTTGGCAAACGAAGGAATATTCAGTGCTGGAACAATTCGACGGAACCGAATACCAAATTGTAAGCTTCCAAGAGAAAAAGAAATGATGAAAAACGAAAGAGGATCGTCCGTGGAGTAAGTACTATGTAATGCTGAAGGAATTGATATTGCAGCTGTTTCATGGTAAGATAATAAAATTGTAAATCTCGCGTCCACATTCGTTGGTGAAATGCCAAAACGCAGAGATATGACAAACTTCAAAAAAATACGTCGAAATCGAGCGTCCGTCTATTGTTGGTCAATACAACTCGCACATGGGAGCTGTGGATCTCATTGATGCAATTATGGGAAGGTACAAAATTAAACTTCGCTGCAAAAGATGGCAAGTTCGAGTGTTTTATCACCTTCTAGATTTAGCTATGGCGAACGCATGGCTTCTGTATAATATTTTCTTGCCCGATAAACGGTTAATTTAAAAAAAAGATGTCTGATGATCGGGATGAATCTTGCACCAAGTTGGACAGTAGTTATGACACAAAATTTCTACCAGTTCGGTTAAAGACTGCCCGAGTTGGAGAGTGTTGAATTTTGACATTTTGATCAAACGTTTTCCCATCCATATATCTAATTACTTCTTGTATTTAGAACATTTTGCAAAGGGGTTTCTAAAGCCTTTTCTCAATCGTTTTAAAAAACAAATTTTGCAAAAATATATTTTTGTGATTTTTTTTTTGCGAAATTAAAACTTTTTTTGACATTTTTGTCTTGTGATTCTCCCCTTTCATTTGATATGCATATTGATGTTATTCACATTGAAATACATGTAAGAAATTTCAGTCGGGTAAACCGAATAAGGTATACATACATACATACCCTCACTTTGTTAGCAATGTAAATATCCAATGGTATATGTACTAACCTAGCGGGAAAGGAAGGCGTACGAAAGGTCTTCTTAAATGCCTTCTTAGGGGGCGCAAGGAATGATTGCTGCATTCTATACTCTTAAAAATTAACACAGGGCCTCTTGACAAAACGTCATAAAAGATCTGCAACCAAAGACCTCCAAGAAGGCATTTGACCTTCATTTGATATGCATATTGATGTTATTCACATTTAAATAAATGTAAAGAAAACATGTAAGAAATTTCAGTCGGATAAACCGAATAAGGTATACCCTCACTTTGTGAGCAATGTAAATATGTAATGGTATATGTACTAATCCAGTGATAAAAGGAAGGCGTACGCAAGGTCTTTTTAAATGTCTTCTTAGGGAGGCGCAAGGCATGCTTGCTGCATTCTATACTCTTAAAAATTAACACAGGGTGAGCTTGGAGATCAATGCCTTACGCCCTCGCTTCTATTAGCAGGCCTTCTAGAAGGACCTTAACGAATTGTCGTCTAGAAGAACTTCCACCAAAGCCCTTCTAGTAGGCCTCCTGTCATTGCTCTTCTGAAAGGCCTCTGGCCAAAGACCTTATGAAAGACCTGCAACCAAAGACCGTCAAGAATGCGGGATAAAGAAGCCCTTCCAGAAAGCCTACAAAAAAGGCCTTCCGAAAGGTCCACAAAAAATACCTTCTAGAAGCCAAAAGTAAAAGGCTTTCTAGAAGGATTTTTAAAATATAACAAACCAATGACTAATATTCTTTCAATATTTTGGGCCTTGTTATTGTCATTCTATTCATATCCACTTTATATTCTTCAACTTTGTTGTTTCATTCTATTAATTTCCACTTTTAAATTTTCAACTTTGTTGTGTGCCTCTGCTGGGATTTGAACTCATGATCTATTCATTTCTAATCGGACGTGCTACCAACAAAAAATTCCAAAGTGCGAATTTCAGTATGTGTGTATTAGGGATATAACTTTTCTTTGAGTGCAAAATACCACTCCAGTAGCATGTGGGTAATATTGTTCTGATAATAAAACAAGTAAGAAAGTTTCAGTCGGGTAAACCGACTAAGGTATACCCTCACTTTGTGAGTAATGTAATATTGAATATTACTCGAATTATTCAGTCAATTTGTGTGGGAGGTACCAGAAGGGGTTTATCAAATACACCTTTTTTTTGCTGAACATTAGATACTTTAAATTCATTGCACTGTGCCGACTTATAAGCATTTATGTGCACTGGTATAAACGTTATGAGACATTAAATTGTGGTATGATTTGGGCATTTTGTGTGGAAGGTACAAAGAGGGGCGTGGCAATAACGCCCATATTTCACAGGGCTATAGAGACTATAAAAACATTACACTGTACAAAATTTCAAGTATTTTCATACACTGGTTTTAATGTTATATGCTGTTAACTTTTGGTGCAAAAAGGTACCTTTGAGTGGGAGGTAGCAAAAGGGGCGTGACAACAACACCCATTTTTCCCTGGACTGTAGGCAATATAAAAGCATAATACTGTACAAAATTTCAAGTATTTTTATACACTGTTATTAATGTTATAAGCTGTTAACTTTTGGTGCAAAATGGTGCATTTGTGTGGGAGGTACCAAAAGGGACGTGGCGAATTCGCCCATTTTTCTCGAGTTGATAACGACTAATAAGCTAATACCATGTGTGGAATTTCAAAAGATTCGAATAAGTAGTATAGCAGTTATTAAAGAATCAATATTTCACAACATTTTAACCCTTTGTGGGGGAGGTACTAGAAGGAGTGGACCAATATGGCCCATCTTCGAACTTAGCCGGAGATAGAAAAAAATATTACCACATACCAAATTTGAGGTCAATCGGTTACTCCTTTCGAGAGTTATCGTGCGCACCAGCCAGCAGACAGACAGACAGACAGACAGACAGACGGACGGACATTGCTCATTCGACTTAAAATGACCTAAAACGGATTTCCTCCGAACATACTTGGGGTCTTAGGTCACTCCTTCGACGTGTTACATTTTTTTCCGTAGCAAATGATATATACCCTCGTCACACTAAAGTGAGGGTATAAACACGTTTTAGAGGTAGATTCAGTGAAAAAAGTTTCTGCAACCAAAGCGATTTCTAAAGTGCTTTATATATTTTTTTTAATTATGGTTTTTAAATTATTGTACTTATATCAACATATATACATAGTTTTACACGTTCAAATAAGCGAAAAAGACTAGAAATTGTAAGATATAAACTTTAAGTTTAATGTGCGCATGGTTTTACATAAGGGTGATCTAAGTGGAGATACTTTTTTCAATAGCCTTTTTCGAAGGATCACGTGTGGGTCGTGTCATGCAGTCATGTTATTTTTGTTAAGTATTGTTTGACATTTCATCATGGAAAGACTTACGCCTGAACAACATTTACAAATTATTCAGTTTTATTACCAAAATAATCGTTCGCGCTAAGTCAATTTTTTTAAATCCAAAAAAAAAAAAAACACTTTCCAGTCGACCCCCGACCTTGATACCCATGAGCAATATTTTAGCTCTCGTTAAGAGCTATATTTTTGCCATTGACCGATTCCCGATCCGACGTACCTGAATTATCGGTCCATATTGTTCAAAAATGATGCCTGTGAGAACGTAACCGTCAATGGCGACCGTTATCGTGCCATGATAACCGACTATTTGATGCCTGAAATTGAAGCTCGTGATCTCGGCGACATTTGGTTTCAACAAGACGGCACCACTTCCCACACATCGCATCAATCAATGGATTTATTGAGGGAACACTTCGGTGATCAGATAATTTCACGTTCTGGGCCGGTCGATTCGATACATTGTACAAAATTTTAAGTATTTGTATGCTCTGGTAATAAAGTTATAAGCTATTAACTTTTGGTTCAAAATTGTCCATTTGTGTGGGCGGTACCAAAATGGGCGTGGCAACCTTGCCAATTTTTCTCGAGGTAATAGTGATCAATAAACTAATACTATGTGTAGAATTTCAGAGGATTGAAATACATAGTATAGAGGTTATTAAATAATCAATATTTCACTAAATTTTAACACTGTGTGGGGGAGGGGGTGGAGTGGACCAATATGGCCCATCTTCGAACTTAGCCGGAGATAGAAGAAAATATTACGACATACGAAATTTCAAGTCAATCGGTTACTCTTTCGAGAGTTATCGTGCGCACCAGTCAGCAGACAGACAGACAGACAGACATGGGCGTGGCAACCTTGCCAATTTTTCTCGAGGTAATAGTGATCAATAAACTAATACTATGTGTAGAATTTCAGAGGATTGAAATACATAGTATAGAGGTTATTAAATAATCAATATTTCACTAAATTTTAACACTGTGTGGGGGAGGGGGTGGAGTGGACCAATATGGCCCATCTTCGAACTTAGCCGGAGATAGAAGAAAATATTACGACATACGAAATTTCAAGTCAATCGGTTACTCTTTCGAGAGTTATCGTGCGCACCAGTCAGCAGACAGACAGACAGACATACGGTCGGACGGACATTGCTCATTCGACTGAAAATGACCCAAAACGGATATCCGCCGAACATACTTAGTGTCTTAGGTCACTCCTTCGATGTGTTACACTTTTGGTTCGTAGCAAATGATATATACCCTCCTCTCTAAGGTGAGGGTATAATTAATGAAGTAAAGGTACTTTTTCTGGTTAAAACATCGCGATTTGATCAAACTTTTGTATTATACTTATGAATAATAGTTTGATATTGAAGATTATATTAGATTTGAACAAAAAATAACTTAGTTAAGACAAGAGTTACTGTCGTAATGAAAATAAATAAATAAATGCATAACAAAAACCACAACGCATTCGGTGCGGAAACTTTTTTCAAGGTAGAGAAAAAGTGACACCATATTTCTTAATATTTTTTCAGGCCCTACACGGCTATGCGGTGGTATTTTTGATATTTGCAAAAAGTTGTATCCCTAATGTGTATATATTCAATTGCTTGTATCTCTTCAAAGGTCGTTGAGCGTAGCTCATGATAAGGTAATGCATTCTTTGACATTCGTTACTTTTTTTTCAATTTTAATATTTTTTCAATTTTGCTCAATTATTACACTAAGCTATTTTTCCATGTACACAATCTTCCTCATATTATAAACTAAATAATTTCTTTGGAAATTTTAGCTTTAATACCGGGTTTTCCAAAGGGATATAACAATTTCGATTCATTATGTCAACGACTCTTTATGTCAATGATCTTTCAGTGTCAAAACGTTAGTCGAAGTCAACAATTTCATTATGGTAAAGTTCAGTTACCTGAAACGTGTGGAAATTATTAAAAATGTCTGCCGAAATTCTGAGTCGATGGTCGCAACTTTAAGTGCGCTTATTCCAATTTTCGATGAAGCTCGTTTCTGGCTGAGTGGTTTTTGTCAATCAACAAAATATGCGCAACAAACCCACAAGTGCTTCAAGAGACACAATTGCATCCGCGCTTACTCCAATTTTCGATGAAGCTCATTTCTGGCTGAGTGGTTTTGGCAATCAACAAAATATGCGCAACAAACCCACAAGTGTTTCAACAAACACAATTGTGTGGTGTGGTTTTTATGCCGGTGGTGTGATTGGGCCGTATTTTTTCGACGTTGAAAACAATCGTCATGTTACAGTCAATGGAGAGCGCTATCGTGCCATGTTAGATGGCTAGAATTGGATGAGCGTGACATCGCCGATATGTGCTTTCAACAAGACGGTGCCACTAGCTACACAGCACGCGTTACAATCGATTTAATGAAAGGCAAATTCGGTGAACGTGTTATCTCGAGAAATGGTTCGGTCGAATGGCCACCTCGTTCATGCGATTTAACGCCATTGGATTTCTTTTTATGGGGCCACATCAAGTCATTGGTCTATGCCAACAACTTTCTGGTGGCAGTCTTGTGATTGGTCCAAAAATTGGCGGAATCGGACCAACGGGCGTGGCACCGCCCATAAAAGCCTAATTTTGAAATTGAGATATCTTGCACAATTTGTTAGCGAGAGTGCTATAATTTTGTACATATATATCTGATGGTCTGCGTGATTGTTCTAAAAATAGCCGAGATCGGACCAAAATCGTAGACAATTATACCAAATGTCGAGTATTTGTATGCACTGGGATACAAGTTATAAGCTGTTACCTTTTGGTGCAAACTGGTCAATTTGTGGGAGGTACCGAAAGGGATGTGGTAACTTCGCACATCTTTCTGATGGTGGTAGCGACTAATAAACTAATACTATGTGTGGAATATCAGGAGATTCGAATTAATGGTATAGAAGTTATTAGGGAATCAATATTTAATTAAATTTTAACCCTTAGTGGGGGAGGTACTAGAAGGAGTGGACCAATTTGACTCATCTTCGAACTTCGAAAAATATAACCACATACCAAATTTAAAGACAATTGGTTACTCCTTTCAAGAGTTACAGCGCGCACCACCCAGCAGACAGACAGACGGGTCACTCCTTCGATGTGTTACACTTTTGGCCCGTAGCAAATTATATATGCCCTCGTCACACTAAAGTGAGGGTATAATTATATCAAAATGCTTACCATTGTAATTTTAAAATTCCTATGAGAAGGTCAAACGATCATAAAATAAGGATATTAGCATATAGTTTTCCTATTAGTGCGTATATTTTCAATTGTACTCTTATTTAGTCTCTTTCGAGGGAGACTATGTTTTTGGCAGTGTCCTTTGCAATGAAAAACATTTCAAAAATGTTATTCTTGAAATTTTAAAAGTCCTGTAAAAAGGACGAACGGCCTAGAAGTGGAAAACTGAGTATGCAGTTTATCTACTGTTGACCTATAGTTTCATTTCTACATAGTCTCGTTCTTAGGAGGAATGTCGTGACAAACGGTGCAAATAATCTTCTCATGCAAAGGTAATTAATTACTATTGGAAAAGTAATTGTATCTAGTTTTTGAGTATGAGTGTTATTTTTAGGTTTTAGAAACACCACATACGTAATAATATCTAATAAATTCCAAATAAAAATTAAAAAGCGTTATTTCTAGTTACTACGCCCTAATTTTGATATATAGACAAGTCCCATCCCACTAATAGACTACAAAGCTCTTAAAGGAAATGGCTCAAGCTTTCGTTTGAGCAAAAAAAAATCAAAAATAAAAACATGGTTTTTTGACAAAAATGTCAAAACAAAATTTAATTTCGCAAAAAATGCACAACAAATATTTTGGCAAGCAGTTCTCGTTCAATGTAACTTGACTGTGCGTATATATTCTAATGATCGCCTGATGTAATCATTGTAATAAGGATATTTACAATGGGATTTGGTAGCTCACGAAACAGATCTGTCTATCCAACCATTACGTGTCACAATACGTGTCACTATACTTTTATCTAATTAAATAAAAATTGCTTTCATATACAAAAACAACAAAAACTATCTTGAGCCTAACTAAGTGCAAAACAAAAATATGTATTTTGTTATTTCTTTAATAAAAATTTAATTTTTTTTAAATCTAATAGATAATACACGAGAGATTCACTAGGCACCATTGCATACACAATAACTCATATTGTATCCGACTAACATCCCCAGTACTCGACGCAACTGTAATTTATTCATATGCATACTGAGTAATTTTGAAGTGATCAGGTACTATGTCTTCACGGTTCTAGCTCTTAAAATACTATCAATTACGTTCGAGCTCAAGTCGTTCACCGAACTGAAACCTGTTCTCAGTTTAAATTCAAACAAATACGCATTGTCTACGATTTTGAGATTCATTCAGTATTGCAATGGTATTTTAATATACAGAATGACCCCGTTTTATTGGCCGGCAGTTTATTGTATCTTAATAAATATGTATAAGTTCGATGAGTGTCACGACTCAGAAATCATGATCCAGTATATGTGCTGCCAATTTGATTACATATTATACACTGCCTTGTTTTGAATTTAAATAAAATATATTTGAAACAAAAGTTTTTGAATATTATATATTTTTGAACAAATAAATATATTAAGATATTACAACAAAATATAATTTCGGTTTAAATATAAATAAAATTATTGATGAGGAATTCCGCCAAATATGTTTGATTTGAAAAAGATTTTTAAAACTATGCTGACGTTTCGATTTTCTTTTTTCCTGGATTTCGCATTATATATTGCAACTAGTAAGGAAAGGCCCTACACCACTCCACCACTCTAGTAGTATCGAACAACAGTGTGATATCCAAGATATATTTTAGATAAAAATTGTCTACATAAATTTTCTTTTGTGAAATACAGCTTTAATAGCGCTAAAAGGCCAAATCGAAAGGAATATACTCGTATATATATGTGGGCTATATGTAAATCTGAACCGAATTTCTTCAAACACGGCAATATGGGTCCTTGTATGAGGGAACGCTACTCTGCTAAATATCAAATGAAATGCAGCTTCTATAATGGAACTATATTTAAATATGAACCAATTTTCTTCAAATCGGCAATGTGAATCCTGTATCAGGAAACTCTACCCTTCAAAATTTCGAAATGATTGGATGTAAAATACAGCTTTTGCAGCGCTAAAAGCTCAAATCGGAAGAAACATATGGTTGGGGCCAATTTCGACTATATTTTTGGAATTGTTTTTTGGAGAATTCAATACTCAGATAGGTAGATATAATCCATTTAAAAATAGCTAATCTATTATCGAAGGTACACTTTATTCTTTTACTTTTGAACCAAGTTATTCGAATTTTTTGAAAATATTGCCCCCAGGGTAACGACGATAGAGTATAATATCCGAGGCTCCCCGATCTGGTGACATATTTGAATAGAGCATATCAAAATAAGAAGAAAAATAAGGTGCATTTTATCGATATCTCTCTTAGTTACCGAGTTATCAGATCGAGGATCCTGGTGGTCGCCCTTTATATTTCCCATGTTAATCGTCATTCCCCTGTAATTTTTTTTTGACCGGGGAATGACTATTGACTACAAAAGTCTCTATAATTTTGGTTAAATACTTGCATTCCAAAAATTTCATGCTTCGGAACTTGATTTTCACAATGAAGTTAAAAAGCTCAAAAAAAGTTATAATTAGTAAGGAAAGACAGAAAGTCGGGCGGGTCGACTATATAATACCCTACACCTCCCTAACTATCGGATATAAAATACGGTTTCTACATATAAATAATATAATAAAGTAAATACCAAAGTGGAATATATTTTATTTTTCCTAATTTAAATACACAAAGGCAGCAAATTATACAGTACTGTCGAAATCACCCATATGTGTATATGGGGGTTATATCTAAATCGATTGTGACCAATTTCAATAGGGTTCTTCCCAGGTGTAGAAGAGTGATTACTGCAAAATACCAGCATGGCCGTAGTGAAAATGCGACATCTACTTAGATAAACATCCGGATAGACAGACAGAAAGACGGACGTACAGACATGTCTAAAGGGTAATTCCAACGGCAGTCGACCCACTTTTAAACACGACCCCCTCCGATTTCGATAAAATTTGGTACACGCTATCTCCTAGTGTCTACAATTTGTATGATGTCTATATTTAGTCCAAATTCTTTATGGTTCTTGTTTTACAGCGTCCGAAATTTGGTCGAATCTCTACTTTTTTCTTAAAGGATACTGAATTCAACAGAGTATAACTTAAGAACGCGTTATCCGATTTCAACGATTTTAGTGTCATTGTAACTAGCCGCACTCGTACTTTAATACTAATAATTTAAAAAAAATCTTGTCCTTGTCGAAGGACATTCAAAAACTTAAAATTTTTTTAATCCTTCAATATCTCGAAATGCACCAAATTTTTTTTCTTCATATTTTTTGTAGTTAAACCGTTAAATGACCTTTACACGTGACATAAGTTTCACGATGGAGGTCATTTTGGTTTAAAAGATACAGATTTTTTACTGTTTTCTCCCAGATATATTTCAGGATTTTTATATAAAACACAATGTAAATTCTTTCTATTTGAGCGGAATCAAATTATTATTTGTTATGAGAACGTATATCGGATCGTGGTAATAATACAATCTGATTTATATTTTTGAAAGCCTTAAGTCAGGATTACATTTAAGCCTCAAAAGCAAACCTGGCTTAAAAAATATATTGGTTAGAAGGAATTACAAAGGTGTAACTTCGTGGAATATCCATAATAAAGGCACTTATTTATCATTTGACGTGAATATCTCTATATGACCATATCTATTTTCTTGTCATTCTATATGTAGATAATGACAATGTGCCTGACATTCTATACAAACAAAATTCAGAAGTATTCGTGTAAAAAACGTTTTGTAGAGATCGATGTAAAACTATCTATTAAAACAAGTAAGAAAGTTTCAGTCGGGTAAACCGACTAAGGTATACCCTCACTTTGTGAGTAATGTAAAGAATATTACTCGAATTATTCTGTCAATTTGTGTGGGAGGTACCAGAAGGGGTTTATCAAATACACTTTTTTTGCTGAACATTGGATACTTTAAATTCATTGCACTGTGCCGACTTATAAGCATTTATGTGCACTGGTATAAACGTTATGAGACATTAAATTGTGGTATGATTTGGGCATTTTGTGTGGGAGGTACAAAGAGGGGCGTGGCAATAACGCCGATTTTTCACAGGGCTATAGACACTATAAAAACATTACACTGTACAAAATTTCAAATATTTTTATACACTGGTTTTAATGTTATAAGCTGTTAACTTTTGGTGCAAAAAGGTACCTTTGTGTGGGAGGTACCAAAAGGGGCGTGACAACAACACCCATTTTTCCCTGGACTGTAGGCAATATAAAAGCATAATACTGTACAAAATTTCAAGTATTTTTATACACTGGTATTAATGTTATAAGCTGTTAACTTTTGGTGCAAAATGGTGCATTTGTGTGTGAGGTACCAAAAGGGGAGCGGCAATAACGCCCATTTTTCACTGGATTGTAGGCACTATAAAAGCATTACACTGTACAAAATTTCAAGTATTTCTAAACACTGGTATTAATGTTATAAGTTTTTAACTTTTAGTGCAAAATGGTGCATTTGTGTGGGAGATACCAAAACGGGCGTGGCAATTTCGCCCATTTTTCTCGAGTTGATAACGACTAATAAGCTAATACTATGTGTGGAATTTCAAAAGATTCGAATAAGTAGTATAGCAGTTATTAAAGAATCAATATTTCACAACATTTTAACCTTTGTGGGGGAGGTACTAGAAAGAGTGGACCAATATGGCCCATCTTCGAACTTAGCCGGAGATAGAAAAAAATATTACCACATACCAAATTTGAGGTCAATCGGTTACTCCTTTCGAGAGTTATCGTGCGCACCAGCCAGCAGACAGACAGACAGACAGACAGACAGACAGACAGACAGACGGACGGACATTGCTCATTCGACTTAAAATGACCCAAAACGGATTTCCTCCGAACATACTTGGGGTCTTAGGTCACTCCTTCGACGTGTTACACTTTTTTCCGTAGCAAATGATATATACCCTCGTCACACTAAAGTGAGGGTATAAATATGGGTCGATTTAAAACTATATAATGTTGTACTCCCTTGGAGTTAAAGCATTTAAAATGCAAACCTGCCAATTTTAGAATTGTTGGAGGAAATTTCAACAACATTTTTATTTTGCTTTTGCTCTTCTTAAAATCTGCAGTTTGATCACATTTTATCGTCCGCCTTGAAAATTGAATACATTTCAATCATCCTCTGTGAAACAGTTCTCAAATTGCATTTTTGAGAACTGTTATCATTATCTATATATAGAATGACAAACAAATAGGTATGGTCATATAGATTTATTCACGTCAAATGTTTAATAAGTGACCTTATTATGGATATTCCACGAAGTTACCCAGTAAAAATGTTTCCGAAAAAGCAATCGAGTAGGGAATTAAGCAGCTTTGTGCGTACTAATTCCCCACGCGCTTCCCTAATCGATTCTTTTTATAAAGGGATGAGACTTCCGGAACTAATACTGAATTGCTGAAAAATGAATGCCTTCTTTTTTCCATATTTTCACCAGGTTAGAAAAATGCAAAGAAAATATTTCGTTTTTATTTATTTTATTTTTTCCTTATTTTCTATATTTAATTTTATTTTTATAGACTTATTTATTTTTTATTTCGATCCGAGGAGGATTTGAACCCGGGTTACTTGCTTCAAAACAGCGCATGCTAGCTTTCTGCACCACCAAAGGTCTCGCACTCATCAACGCAAAATTACACTAAGTATTTAAGGGAGCAAGATTTTTTCGATAGCCTCTCTTCCTTTTTAGGATTTTTGGAATTAAGCTGACAATTTGACTGTTCTATTTATAGACTCGCTTACTGTTGCGGATTTTTGGAATTAAGTTCTCCATTAGAAAATCCAGAACAAATATAGCACATTATATTCCGGAAGGCAAAAATACAATGAAAAATTAATGTCTTGGCGCCAGTTCTACAGATACTTCAATAGAATGCAGAGAGCAATGCTTAATTGAATCTTTGCAAACGAAACTGGAAGTATTTCTGGGCGAGTCAGTTACAAATATAACCAGTAATTTTTTACTGGGTACACCTTTGTAATTCCTTCTAACCAATATATTTTTTAAGCCAGGTTTGCTTTTGAGGTAATCCTGACTTAAGAATTTTAAAAATATAAATCAGATATTATTATTACCACGGTCCGATATACGTTCTCATAACAAATAATAATTTGATTCCGCTCAAATAGAAAGAATTTACATTGTGTTTTATATAAAAATCCTGAAATATATCTGGGAGAAAACAGTAAAAAATCTGTATCTTTTAAACCACGTGTCACGTGTAAAGGACATTTAACGGTTTAACTACAAAAAATATGAAGAAAAAAAATTAGGTGCATTTCGAGATATTGAAGGACAAAAAAAATTTTTAGATTTTTAATGTCCTTCGACGAAGACAATATTTTTTTTTAAATTATAAATTTTGAATTACGAGAGTGTCCGGTTACAATGACACTAAAACCGTTGAAATCGGATAACGCGTTCTTAAGTTATACTCTGTTGAATTCAGTATCCTTTAAGAAAAAAATAGAGATTCGACCAACTTTCGGACGCTGTAAAACAAGAACCATAACGAATTTGGACTAAGTATAGACATCATACAAATTGTACACACTAGGAGATAGCGTGTACCGAATTTCATCGAAATCGGAGGGGGTCGTGTTAAAAAGTGGGTAGACTGCCGTTGAAATTACCCTAAATCAACTCAGCTAGTGATTATGAGTCGATCTAGCTGTAGTATTTCTAGGACTTACAACACCATAGAGTGGTGTAGGGTATAATTACACAGTGCGACAAAATAAACTCAAGTTGATTTGTCCCTGTAATCTTGTCGAGTAAAACAAGAATCTTTTTTTGAAATTCCCCGGACACCCCCAAAACCCGGATTTACTGATAAAAAAAACTGATTTTCTTACCGATTTGCAATTTTAAAGAAGAGATTAATGGCGTTTTCTTTTGTACCAAAAAATGCTACATTTTTTCTGTCTTTCGTTTCAAAAAGAAATAGAATAGCCTAAATACTCGCGAGTGTACGCACGTGCTTTTCTCCAATAAAGTTTGGACATATGCTTTGTTTAGGCGGCGCCGTGGAGTATTCTTTGTTTTTAGTTTTTTTTAGTGAGCCAAAATGCTAATTTTTTGCATTTTGGTTTTCGATTCTGACCATAAAAAATGCAGCAGTACAAGAGGGTGTATGCGACATTTTTAAAATACTGCTCTCTGCAGGGAAACATCCTGCTTTAGAAAAGAAAACACCATTAGAAATTTCGAACGATATACATACATATATGTTTTTATTTACTCTGGCTTCTCTTCAGTTGTCGAATACATCTTTCGCCTTTTACTAAACTACAAATCTAAATTAAGCAGAAACTCTTTATAAGAAAAAAAAAATGTAAACCACGAAATGTTATAAGAATAAAGAATTGAATTGAAATGTTTTTTATTTAAAAATGTAGGAATATATCGCCCCCTCAATAAAAGAATAGTGTATAATTTTTTTTTAATTTCGAGAAAATCACATTTTAAGTTTTTGTGAAATTAGACTTCTTGGAAGATAAATATGTATATTTTAGAAGAGATGATATTCTATTAGTCTAAAAGTGCGTTAATTGTATATAAATGGGATCAAATTACCATACTACATATGTACACTATTTTTTCTATTTAACTTTTGACCCACTTTGTGCAAGTAGAATTCCACCAAATTTTTACCAGCTATACAATCGATTACGTAGATTCTTAAAATGCAATAAAAATAATGGTGTATATGCGTATACGTTACTGTTTTATTGATGGGACGATATGTTGTTTACTAAAAATGTAGGAATATATGTTTAATTATCCTACAAACACATTTTTTCGATATTATCGAGTTTATTGAAATTGACCGATTTATTAAAGTTTCATTAAAACTAAATCTATATATAATGAAATTCATGAAAAATTTCCTGCCTAAAATTTTTTATTCTCCGAATTGTGTATTTTTTTTTTTTCAAATGAAAGTGCACATCTTTCCCTTATTTGCTGAGATATTGAAAACAATAGTTTTTGAATTAATTTTGCATTTTCCCGAATAATTTGCAATATTTTTTCAACCACTTGATAGCTCGTGGAAAAATAAGTAAGATTCATGTATCAGCAGTATATTTTATGCAAAATCTAAGCATTCAATGACAAATAATTTACCAAATAATAACATTTTGTATTTCAAAACATATTTTCTTAAAGAGAGAAATCTTATACATTTTTTTCCCGAGGAATAGAAAGTAACACCGTCTTGAAAATCTGCACACATATGGAGGTAAATCTGTTTTCTAATTTAAAAATATTTCGAAAAAATCTTGAGGAGTCAATTTTGGACCACCGCCCAAGCAGCCAATATTCAACCGAAATTTCCCAAACTTGGCAGATGTAGTACTTGTATATAGCGTCAGTCATACACAGAATTTTAATCAATTCGGACAATAAAAAATTTTAGGCAGTTGATTTTTCATGCATTTCACCATATATACTCGTATAAATGGATTGTGGTTTGTTCAACTGCTTAAAACTTGAAAACTGTTGAACCAAATTGGATGCTTCCTTCTGCGGATTTGTTTTTAATTGCTACGCGAAGGATTAGAAAAAATAAAAGTCGCTGACCACTTTTTACCATATTTTTAGTTATTATTTCAGCAGTTTTTTAATTTTTTGAAATATCAAATTGCTCAACGTACTACCGTGTAGGTCATGTAAAAATATGAAGAACTGCGCTTTTCCTTTTTCAAAATTGCACAAAAACCTTCCGCTCCGAATGCAATTACTGATGCTCGAAACCGAATTTTTAGTTTTGAATTTTTTCCTGATTTTCAAATTTTAAAATAAAAAAGTTGTATGATAAGTCTGCTAAGTCGCGGATCTTAATTCACTTTTAAATCGTGATCTGCTTTTTTATCTAAAATTGGTCATATAGTTTTTGAGATATGGCGGTTTTAAAATTTGCAAAATATATATTTATTTTTTAAATGTATAAAACCCCTATATCTCCAAAACTAAAGGGCAGATTATTGATCAAATAGAAAAGTTGGACTAGATTGGTGCCGAAACGGCTACTGATCATCTCCTCCATTCGACCATGAAGAGATCAACATCGGATCTGCTTCCTTTCGGAGAGTAATCGCGAAATGAGTATTTTTAGCCAAAGAGAACTACTTAATTACTTTGTTTTGTAAAGAAAATCGCAGAAATTTAGAACTGTAACATAATTTTCTTTAAATATGAGCATTTGTAAGATGTTTTTTTGTGTTCGCGAAAATGTTTTTCGCTTCCAAAATTTCTAATCGCGGGACGTTTTTCGCGAAAAAATTGATAATGATATATTCCTCAGAGATCAAAGAATGCAAATATATCTACTTTATTAAATTCGCTATAATATTGCTGTAAACATTTGGCGGTGAAAACTAGGATTTATGGATTACAAAAATTCGCAATGTAATAATATTGCAAATATCGCGGACACAACAAAATATCTTACAAAAAAAACTATGTTACAAAACAATGTAACTTACTGATTAAATATGTCTCTTTGGGTAAAAATACAGTTTTAGCGATAACTCTCCGAAAGGAAGCAGATCCGAGTTGTATCTTTCCATAGTCCAATAGCGAGGATGATTATAAACAAAACTTCATTAGCCGTTTTTGGTGACAATCAAGGCCAAATTTCGTTTACGGCACGCTGTGTATAATGTTCTGATTTAAAAATTTAACAACAAAAATATGTTATAAACAGTCTTCCAAATACCGCTATTTAATAATTTGTTGTATTATGACCACGAATCTGCTATTTGATCTTGAATATCTTGTCATATAGCTTTAGAGATATAGGGGTTTTGCACATTAAAAAAATATAAATATTTTAGTATTAATATTTAGTAATAATAGTTCAGCATCCCCTACACAGTAGGGGGATGAGCATCTGCCGCAAAAAACATTGACTAACCCTAACGTACAGACATCTCAAAGGGGATTCGAAAACAACTATTCAATGTCCAGCCTGAGGTCAAAGCAATTCTCACTCTCTCAATTCTTTCTAAAAACTATTAGCCTACAAACCGATGTACATACATATATACAGATCCCCAAAGGATGTGCTTTTACGCCAAGTGATTTTTGACCACTTGGCCGTTGGCTCTCCTATAAGAGCTACACAGCTGAAATTTTGCATATGGATAGACTTGAGTGTAGTATAAACGCTGGACTTTTCTTAGAATCGGATTTTGGCCAGTGCTAAGGTCTTGAGCTGTCAAAAAGTCTTATTTTTAATCCTTTCAGAATCATTTTATAAGAAACAAACCTAAATCTTTGTAAAAATTTAGAATTATACAATGAAAATTTACCCTCTCGGTACTAAGGAGGAAAATTTAGGATTGGTCAAACGGGTGTGTCGCAACAACACAACCTCATAATTCGAGAACGGATCGTTCGATTTTGGGATTGATAGATTCGTATTGTACATCGGACAAAGACACTACGGAGCAACATTTCGGATTGGTATAAAGGGCGCGACCGAATTCGAATTTTAAGGTATTGAACTTGATGAATTTGTATGAGCCCAAGAAAGAACTCTATGAAGAAAAATTAGGAATGGTCAAATGGACGTTGCGCGGCCAACATAACCTCATAGCTCGAGTATGGATGGTTCGACGTTTCACGATTTTGGGTTTGCTGTATTCGTATTGGCCCAAGGAAGGACTTTATGTAGAAAAATTTAGAATTGGTCAAACGGACGTGGCGCGGCCAACACAACCTCATAGCTCAAGAATGGTTTCCTCAATTTTCGCGATTTTGGCATGATGGATTCGTATTGGCCCAGGGGGGACACCATGGAGAAAAATTTAGGATTATTCAACCTCAAAACTCGAGAACAAATCTTCCGATTTTAAGATTTTGGGCTTGATGAGATCGTATTGGTCCAGTTAAGGAAACTATTGAGCAAAGTTTAGGATTGATCAAATGGGAGTGTCACAGCGAACACAATCTCATAACTCGAGAACGGATCTTTTGTTTTTCACAATTTTGGGTTTGACGAATTCATATTGGCCCAAGGAAAATTTATGATTAGGCAAAGAAGCGTGGTAGGCATAGGCATAACCTCATAACTCGAGAACAGGTCTATCAATTTTCACGAGTGTGGTGCCTTCCACACCAAAAATAAAATATTTCGAGGTATATCGAATTAGCAAACGGGTAAATCTGGGAAACCATTGCTCCAATCGTCTTAAAGATTTTAGCTTATACTTTTGAAACTGATCAGTATGATCAGTACGACGTGAGAGAGCCGGTAGATGTACATCGACATTATTATAAACTTCGGTTATTTCCGTGTTTAATACAATACATTTGTATTGTACAATTTTGTTTCACCGAATTACAGGAAGCAGCATGAGCATGTTCGTATTATTATTTTCATTACATTAACGATTTTGTGCGGAACGAAGTTCGTCGGGCCAGCTGGTGTTTATATTATATTAAAAAGTTTCAGTCGGGTAAACCTACTAAGGTATAACCTCTTTTTGTGAGTAATGTAATATACAACATTACACTAATTAATCTGTGAAATTGTGTGGGAGGTAGCAGAAAGGGTTTAACAAATACACCTATTTTTCAGTAAACAGTAGATTCTTTAAATACATTGTACTGTGCCGAATTATAAGCGTTTATGTGCACTGGTATATTAACGTTATGAGATATTAAATTTTGGTATGATTTGGTTATTTTGTGTGGGATGTACAAAAAAGGGCGTGGTGATAACGCCCAATTTTCACAAGCACTATAACAACATTACACTGTACACAATTTCAAGTCTTTGTATACAGTGGTATTAAAGTTATAAGCCGTTAACTTTTGGTGTAAAACGGTCCATTTGTTTGGGAGGTACCAAAAGGGGCTGTATAATAATGCCCATTTTTCGCTGAACAGTAGATACTTAAAATACATTGCACTGTACCGAATTGTAAGCCTTTATGTGCACTGGTATAATAAAGTTATGATCTACCAGCTTTAACCCGGTGCGCTTCGCAGCCTTTATTTATTTTCTGTTTAGGGTACTGTAGAATATGTAAAAACAAATGACTATTCCATATGGGGAAAATTTAATTTGTACAATAAAATACGAAAATCTCCTATTAATTTCTTGTTTATGTTCCTGGCATCAAGGTACGATATTTATCTCTTTTCCCTTCTGTGCCTCTAAATGTCAAAAACTATTATTTGGACCATAGTTTGGTATTTTCCCCTAGTTTATATTCCAATAGCTACATTCACACCCTGGTACAATATAAGACAATGTTTGCCCCACGGTGTCTTTAAAAGTTTTAATTTAAAAAAAGGTAATATAAATAGTTTAAGTATGCAAGACAAGTTGCAAGACTTACAATTGTCATTGGGATCATATTTAATTTCTCCGGTGTACCACATTTAACCCAATGTGTCATAATTAACCATTTTTGCACCATTGTACAACATTTAATAGGTTCTGCCCCAACACTGTCACTAAAAGTGTGCATTTACAGAACATCATAGTTTATATTCTAAGAGCCATATTCGCATCCTTAGGCCGTATTTTACCCTTTATGTCCCTTATCTGTGACACGTTTAACATTTTCGGTTAACATAGAACCTTCGCTCTCTGGCTATGAATCATTATACTACTTAACTTAATTCAATATTTAATTATTCCACTGTTCTTCTACAGTACGAAATTGTATACTTATCTGGAACATATAACACATTTTTTCCCCACTTACCACATTTAATCATTTTGCCACCCTTTACCATTTTTAACCCTTTTTGCTTCACTGTACCATATTTAACCCTTTTTGCTACAATGAGCCTATTTAATACCTTTTAGCCACTCTGCACCATAATTTTAAACTTTAACAAAAAGCATAACATTTGAAAAAAGGACTTCATAACTCATATTTATGTTCCATGTTTTTGCCCAATATGTAACGCTTTTTGCCCACAGAATCATATTTAACACCTTTTTGTCCTACAGTACCATATTTAATCAATTTTGTCCTACTGTACCATTTTTAACAATTATCCCCACTCTACCATTATTAACTATTTTTCCCCGCTGTACTATGGTTAAACATTTTTTGTCCCATTGTGCAATATTAAACTCTTTGCCTCATTATAATATATTTAACACTTTTTGTCCCACTGTATCATATTTAATCCTATTTGCTACACTGTATCATATTTAACAACTTTTTGTCCCTTTTTGACCCACTGTACCCTAGTTAACCATATTTAATCCTCCCCACTGTATCATAGTTAATACATTTTTGCCCCACAGTACCATAGTTAATCCATTTTGTCCAACTGTGCCATATTTAACCCTTTTTGTCTCACTGTAACATATTTAACACATTTTGTCTCACTGCACCATATTTAAAAATTTTCACCACTCTACCATACTTAACCCCTATTTGACCTACTGTACCATAGTTAACCCTTTTTGTCTCACTGCACCATTTTAACACTTATTGTCTCACTGAACCATATTTAAAAAATGTAACCACTCTACCATACTTAACCCCGCTTTTTGACCCACTGTACCATATTTAACACTTTTTGTCTCACTGTACCATATTTAACACTTTTTGTCTCACTGTACCGTATTTAAAATTTGTCCCCACTATACCATATTTAACTCTTAACGCCCACTGTACCATATTTAATCACCTGTTGTCCACTATACCTTTATTATTATTTTTATTTAATGTTTTTGAACCACTGTGCTCTTCACATCTCAAGTTTAAGTTCCAATTTTGCCAGATTGATACATTTTTGCCCCAATTCATCATAATTAACCCGTTTTGCCCCACTGTGCCTCTTAACAATTTTATATATATAGATTACATTTTGGTATGATTTGGCCATTTTGTGTGGGAGGTACCAAAAGGGCCGTGTTAATAACGCCCATTTTCAAAGGGCTATAGGTACTTTAAAAATATTACACTGTGCAAAGTTTTGTTGTATTTTCTTGTATTGCTACTCACGCTATAAGCTGTTAACTTTTTGTATAAAATGTTACATTTGTGTGGGAGATTCCAAAAGGGGAGTGGCAATAATCCCATTTTTTCACTTGACGATAGGCATTATAAAGGAGTAACACTGTACACAATTTTAAATATTTTTATGCACTGGTATTAAAGTTATAAGCTGTTAACATTTGGTGCAAAATGGCCCATTTGTGTGAGAGGTACCAAAAGGGGTGCGGCATCTTCGGCCATTTTTATGATGGTGGTTGCGACTAATAAACTAACACTATGTGTGGAAATTCAGAAATTTCGTATAGGTTAGGTTAGATTGAAGAGAGGAGACGTTTAAACGTCTCATGTCCATGGACATACACTTAAGCCAGTGGTTCGGCCTGTTGTGCGCTCCTTATTTATGATCTTTTTATAACTCACGAGTTACAGAAATTCGGTACTAGACACGAATTTTCTCAGTATCTTCCAGTCATATTCTCTGAGATGAGTCAAGTCTGGTAATATGTCGGACCCGAAGTATTATAGAAGTTATTAGAGAATCAATATTTAATTTATTGTTAATCCTTTGTGGGGGAGGTACTAGAAGGAGTAGACCGATATGGCCCATTTTCGAACTCAGCCTGAGATAGACAAAAATATACAAAATCGGAAGTCAATCGGTTACTCCTTTCGAGAGTTATAGTGCGTACCAGCCAGCAGACAGACAGACGGACGGGCAGACATTGTTCAAATTACTAAAAATGACCCAAATCGAATTTCCGTCAAACATATTTGGGGTCTTAGGCACTCCTTGGATATATAAAAGATACAAAGAGAACACTCAAGCAAACATATTTGAGTCGAATGGTCAAAAGTACTATTTATGTACACATTTAGTTTTAATTAAACTTTAATAAGTCAGTCAATTTCAAGAGGATTTTTTATGAGACCGGTTGCTTTTTTTTCCTTACAAAATTTACTAATGGACATTTCCAGCGTTGCGGACGGCAGGAATTTCATTAGTTTTTTTCCCATAACTTCGTTGATATTAATCTGAGGAATATTATTGTTGTTAACAAATTTGTTATGTCTATTGAGATTAATAAAACTGTATTTATAGAATTTTGAAAACTGTTTTTATTTTCCATAAAAATGTGACGGACGGCACAAAAAACACGATTCTTGATGTATATTGAGTGATTCTGAAAATTTCAAGGAAACTTCTTATATAAATAATACCTAACTTTTTGCTTGCATATACTAGAGGCAATGCTTCTTCAGCATGTATTTACCATTTACTCTAAAAATGTAAAATTTTTGAGATAGTGAGTTTTTGGTGAATGTGAACGTGTCTTTTAATGTCAATATTATAAAATATTTCTCAAATTTTTTTCATAGGAAGATCGACAAGGTCTTATGCAATAATTTCATGGCAAGATTGTAAATTTTTTTATTTACATAATGCTTAAAATGTGCTAAAAATATACCCACAAAATAGTTGAAAATTGTAAGGCATATTTTTGAGTAGCCCAGGGAAACGCCCAAACAGGGTGGCTGATATGTAATGCAAGAAAGTAAAGCGCTATATTTTTTTAATTTTTTTTTTAAATTTTATTGTTCAAAAGCAAAAAATGTCGGAAATAACATAAAATTTTAGAAACAGTTTAGAGTTGTTCGAATTGGCCACCTTTGGCACGAATTATGGCCGACAAAGCCATCACACGCTGCACGAAAGTGCCTCTGCGGTATTTTGGCCCATTCCCGGCGAAGCGCCGTCTTGAGATGATCGATACTTTGCTATTTGTTAGTGCGAGCCTTGCTCTCTAAAATGCCCCAGGCGCAAAAGTCCAACGGATTGAGATCCGGAGATCTTGGTGGCCATTGTGCGGTAGAAATGAAGCGAGGAACCTCCTTTTTAAGCCTCCTTTAATATAAAGCAAACACACTATCACGCTTGAATTCCATCACGAATAACTTTTTTTCTGAATGCAATAGATCTAAATGCTTTTGTAAGCTTGTTAACAATAAAATGAACTGTCACTGAAATAAATCTGTCAGCTATCAGACTAGCGGTTTAGAAATGATAGCAACCTGAAGTTGGTTGCAATACATATCAGCCACCCTGTATATGTGTAAATCAATTAATAGTGCAATTATGACACAAAATAATTGGTAAAAACATTGCCTAAACTATAAATTGTTAAAAAAATGAACGCATATGTTTGTAGGACAAATAAACATATATTCATAAATCTTTAAATGAGCAACATATATATCGTTAGAAAGGTCTCTTCTTTTCAAATTCGTTTAGAGATTAAAGTGAGATTAAGTGCAAAAAGGTAAGATAATCGGTTTTTACCCGTAAATCCGGATTTTAAGGGTGTCTGGCAAATTTCATAGAACAAACGTTGTTTTACTCGCCAAGATCTGTAAGAAAAGTAGTATGGCGGTTTTTGATTTTTGGACTGTCGCACTGTGTTATAAATGAAATAACTTTTGTTTAGAGGACTCATTTTTAATTTCTAAACATTCTAATTCATCAATTGTTGTCAATTCATCAATCAATTTATCGCTCAGGAGCGTGCACCGTTGTATGGATGGGTTCAGAACTGCCCCATTATACTTTTTTTTCGATTCAAAAACCGGAAAGGTCCATGAAAGGACAGATATATGCCACGACTGTGGATATGAAGAATGCAATGTTAGGACAGATCAACGCTATTTTTAGAAATTGTGTGTAACCAAAATAAGATGAATGAGATGAGAGAAATTTTCGAATTTGACCATTTGTTTTGAAAATGTTATCGAACTAAATTTCTCAAATGATGAAAATCCCTATGTAAATTTATTCCAATTAAAAACTTAAAGTTCCTAACTTTCATCAAGACTTCTCGACCTTCCTTGGCTTCGCCCGACTTTAGCGTTTCCTTACTAGTTTTGCGAATCATACCCAATCAACTATGGTTTTTAGAATGAGAAAAATCTACTTATATTCCCATATTCTCTTATGACAGATTAATTGTCTCGATAAGTCTTCCGAATACTCAATACTACGGTACGTGATTGGATGTAAAAAATGTGCTATAATATTTCTTTTCTACTATACTCGTATATCTAGGTTCTACTGTACGCATACGTCCCCCATGCAAATTAGGTGATTCACTTCATAAATACGATACAATTTGATAAAAATGCGTTGAATTATTTATTTTGCCCAATACAAACCGATCCAAACGTGACTAGAATGAATCCGAGAAAAAAATTGCATAAGAAATCTCCGAAGTGATATTTGCAACAAAAGCTGACGTTAAAAATCTCAGACAAAAGAAAAAACCCAAACAACGAACGACGTTTGTAAACAAAAAAAAAAAACACACAAAGGCATTCATTAACAAGAGAAATTGTAAAACGTCGTAAGGGAGGGAGTCCGGTAGATAGAGGCGAGAGGTAACGTGTTGTAACTGGTCGAAAATCAAAATACTACCGGTTAACTGCTTTCGCGTAAAAATCTGATAACAGAGAGCGAGAGGTGAGAGTGAGGTGTAACAGCTGAACACTAAACCGTTATTTGGTGGACTGTTTCTCCGACTGCCAGTACTACGTTATGTGTATTACTCATACGTCGCGTAGGTTAGAGAGACACTCCAAACGACATTACCGAAGCCCGGAGTGAGCGTTTTGCGAACATTTGCTTTGGGGACAGTTAGTTTCTTTTGTACGATCGTAAGAATAGAACGTTCAGTACGATTTACGCTATACACGGGTTTGGATTGTTTTGAACGAAAGCGTCGTCGAACGTTTGGTAGTATACCAGTGAACGATTGTCGAAAATCAAGTGTGTCCGTCCAAGTGTTAGAGAAAACAGAAGTGTTATACAAAAAAGCATTGGCAACATATGAAAATGCTGCCGCCAAAATCAGAGTGGCCAATAATTGCCACCTTGGCTCTCCTCTTGTGCTGTAGCGTCAGTGTTGAGTGCTTCAATTTGTCGCCAAAACCAAATGTCATCATTAAAGATCCCGGATTTGTGACGGATATGAAAAAATACGAATCCTCGTATTTCGGATTTGCTTTGAATTTAAGACCTTTGGGGTGAGTGAGTGTATTTGTCACGAAGGGAAGCAATCTGCCAACCAAGTGCAAGGGTTGATTGGGTTAATTGAATGAATCATTGCAGCTGAATAATTGAAACGTTTGTCATCAATATCAGATTGGATTGTATGCCAATTTCGCTTTAAACAGTTACTATCGGCATAGAATGAAGTCATACTACTACAGCGACCGACAAGGCGCATATCTCAACGTTTTTATCTCTAAAAAAATAATGTTTTCCGTGTGATTGTGTGTGTGCGTTTACGATAGCAAACATACATACATATATGTATATTATATTGAAATATATGTATGTAGGTAATGCGATAATGCTGGCAAATACCCACAAATGAAGTCAATATTTATTTAGCAAATTCAAACAATTCATACTCATATATACATACAATGGTCTACGGCAGTCTTGAAAACTTCACCTCATCAAAAAGATCAACATACAGTATGTCAAGAAAGTGTTTTGGCATTCGATTTTTTCAGGGTAAAAAACTACACGCTGAAAAAAAAAATCGCTTCTGTAGTAAATTGTCCCAAACATATTCGGCTTGAAACATGTACATTAGGGTACACTCTAAACATATAATATTTGGTACACACAAAAATTTTAACTGGGAGGTTCAATTCGAAACCAAACAAAATTAAAACAAAAATTCATCAAAAGTTTCGAAAATTTTTTTTAAATAAAATATATTTGGAGAAATTCCTAAACAATAATTTCATTTGTATTCAAACACATATTTTATTTCAGATTTTTAGCTTGCAAATATTATATGTTGCAACATATTAATATACGAGTTCAAAATATTTCAGAAATGCACAATATTTAAAAATTTGTGTTCCAAATATATTTTCTTTTGATTCAAACAAATCAAAAAGGCGATTTTGCCCGTGTACCCGTTATTTTTATTTTAAAGGGTTTTCCAGCAAGAGGTGTTATTTTGGTATTCAAAGATTTTATTTCAAATCAAAAAGGCGATTTTGCCCGTGTACCCGTTATTTTTATTTTAAAGGGTTTTCGAGCAAGAGGTGTTATTTTGGTATTCAAAGATTTTATTTCATAATAAAGAGGAAAGTATGTCGTTAATGATGAAAAACAACATTAGCCAAATGGCCACCACGACTACGCTTACAGGACCATATCCTTTTCATGAAATTTTCCATAACCAAATCGCGAAGTGGCTGCCCTATGTCCTCGATAGCCTCACGAATTCTATCTTTGAGGTATTGAATCGACGCTGGTCTGTTGGCGTAGACCTTATCTTTCACGTGGAAGAAGTCACAAGGTGTCAAATCACAAGATCTCGGTGGCCAATTGGTCCGGAAACTTTTCCCGTAACAGAGCAATGGTTTCGTTGCTTGTGTGGCACGCAGCTCCGTCTTGTTGAAAGTAAACGTTGTCCAGATCAATACCATCCAACTCCGACCATAAAAAATCATTAATCATCTCTCGATAGAGCAATCCATTCACCGTTAATGTTGATCCAACCTCATTTCCGCCGGACCATAAACCGCACCAAACAGTCACACGTTGAGGATGGAGAGGCTTTTCAACAATAACTCTTGGGTTTTCCGAGCCCCAGATGCGACAATTTTGCTTGTTGACGTAGCCACCGAGGTGGAAATGCGCCTCATCAGTCGAGATGATTTATCGATGATTTTCGAGTTTTCGAATTTTAATAATTTCAATGCGTTGTTGAATCGTGTATCGTTCCCTTGTTAGTAATGGCGTAGTTTATACTTGTCAAATGTCAAAGAATAAAAGCTTCAAAAGTGACAGCTACCGAAATACCGGGTGATTCAAAATAACACCTCTTGTTGGAAAACCCGTTATTTGAATTTTTAAATCGATTACGTACACGCTGAAAAAATCGCTTCTGAAGTATATTGTTCCAAACATATTTTGCTTGAAATATATACATGTTTAGGGTACACTCGAAATATATTGTATTTGGCAAACACAAATATTATATATGTATTTGAAAAGATGTTTTTTTTAAATGATTGTTTCCGTCCTAATGTTTTTTTACTTGGGTCTATTATTTACACTGAAAAACATTTTAAGGACAGCAGCAATGGTTTCGAGCCGTTGATAAGTTGGCTTTAAAGTTAGTATATTTCCTACTTAAATTAAAAATAATTTACTTAATATTAAGAAACTTGGCTTAATTTTTTATTAAATTGTCTTAATAAATATTAAGTGTGGAATATTCCTTCTTTAAAGATTATTTGTCATTGGCTCGAAATCCTTGCCACTATCTTTAAAGTTAGTAATCTTTTTTTCTGCATAGGAAACAAATATTTATTTGTATTCAAGTAATCAGAAAATATTTCAATGCCATAATTTTATGACAAGTTTTATGTTTTCAGTAGTTCAACGTCAATTTTTCAGAAATTTTAAATGTTTGTAAAGGCGCCCATAGACGAGTACTGCCGCAGTTCATGCCGATAAACCCCTTGTGTACGTGTGTGATTGACATTTTCGATACACACATATCAATCAAAATTATATTTGTCAATTTTGTTTCATTTTTCACACAAAATTATTTAAAATTTTCGTTGTTTACATACTTATAATAAAATTTCTAATAATCTAAATGATGAAAATGATGAAAAAAGTTCATCTGAATAATAGGTGTTCATTTTGAAAATCAAAAGTATTTTGATTTTCATACTGCAACCAATACATTATCATGTTGTCTCAAATTCACCAATACACACATATTGCCGTTCCTGCGGCAGTACTCGTCTATGGGGGGCTTAAAATTCCTTTATATTTGAAAAAGATGAAATGCTTAACAAGCTAGATAACATAATAGTATCAAAAAATTTGCATAAGTGTGTCTCAGATCGGATAGAAAAAAATTGAATTTTTTTCTAATATCGAAAGAAATGTATTTAAAATAAAATACGAAATTTTGTTTTCCAAAAAAAAATTCAGAAGATGGCAATATTTTTGTGATGTTAAAACACTTTCTTCACATACTGTAGGTGTATGTATGTCGAATTTCGAATTTTTGATAAATGCTCAATTTGCAATCCAAAAATAATTATACTACGATCAGCTTATACTTGTACTCTCTCCTCTCTGCACCACTTTCAATATACAGGGTCTCCCATATTCGACGGACCCATCTGGCAACGCCATAACTTTTGACAGAGATGTCAGATCGCTTAATGACATACCGCGTTTGAAGCGTCAGTCCAAGCTGATTTTTACCATGGAACAATACACGCCACGCGAAATAGTTGAAATTTACATTCAACAGAAGAAGTCAATTGTGAAAACTCAACGTGCTTTTAAAATATTAAAAAATGTGAGAAGTGCGCCTTCTAAGAACACCATTAAGCGTTTATACGAAAAATTTTCGACTGGTGAGGCTCTTTCTAATCCGAAGAGGCCAAATAAAAGTCGACCAAGGCGATCGGCCGAGAATATCGCTGCCGTACGAGCCAGTGTTGAGAGGTCCCCAAGAACATCCCAAAAACGCCGTTCTCAGCAGTTGGGCATGGCTCGGTCCACTTTACAACGGATTATTCGCGTTGATTTGCATTTGTTCCCGTACAAAATTCAATTGACGCAAAGATTGTTGCCTGCGGACAAGCCTCGTCGATTGGAATGGGCCCAAAAAAAACATGGGTCCGTCGAATATGAGCAACCCTGTATACTGTATTTGACATAAATTGAGAAAATGTACACGCAAATAGAGCACATTCATATTTGGCACAGATTAATTTCTTCGTAGTTTCCACTTTATGATCAATTGTGCCCCTGTTCAATCCAACAACCTTCCCCCCACCACATTTTTTTTTATGTGATGGTCGATTACAAAAATTGATAAGATTACGACTTTTTTTCTCCGAAAAAAAAACAATAACAAATGACTCCACTTTTTTGTCGTCGCGTCACCTTGGCAGAGGTTTTTGTTGTCGTTTATCTTTCTACAGCGAATGGTTTCGCGAGAAATTCTTTCATTTTTGGTATTAAATGACAATATTTAATTGGGTATTCATTCAAATATGGTTAATTGGAAGTGTTTTAGTTATTGATGAGCTTATTTTTATAGTCACGTACATTTGCATATGATGAATGCACTGCTATTTGAGAATTAAGTATCATTTGCATAACCTCTTCCGCCGTAGGAATACCAGGGCATGTAGTTGTTTATACAGACATCTACTTACTTTTCGCAAAATAAAATGTTTCTAAAATGAATATAGTACAAAATATGATATAAAAGTATGTAATTCTCAATTCCATATAGACACCTCCATTCCAAAGTATGACAAGTCGACTTAGCGTGTTTTTATAGACATTGCATTTTTATGCTCTGTATGAGCATTTCCATGTTAAGTGATCACAGTATTCTTAGCTGATGTTACGGATTTTAGTAAAACTTGGTACAATCGTTATACTAAGTGTAGTCAACAAGCCATGCACATTATTTTGAAAAAAATAAACAATAGGCCTACTATGATTATTTTAAAATTTTCGAAATTTTGAATTTTGAGGAATACTGGGTTTATTAAAAAAATTATATATTTTTATCGGTAAAAGCTATCAATATGGGACTCTTTGCAGAATGTTCGTAAAAATTTGCACTCTTAATGAAAAATAGTTTCACATAAATCCGTGGCAAGAGCCGAAAATATACTTAAAATATTTCAAATAACATTCGGTAAAAATTGTATGCTTATCAGATCAGTGTAGATCATTCGATTTGCATTATATAGGAATTCCATATAAATTTCATTTAACTATCTTTGTCATTCCGTTTGCAAAACCATGAAATATTGATCTGAGGTGCATAAAGTATATGTATTCTTGATCGACATAAAATTCTTAAACGAATTAGGCATGTCCATCTGTCTGTTGAAATCACGTTGCAATCCGTAATAATGAAGCTAGGATAATCAAATTTGGCAGAAATATTTTTTATAGTTGCTGGTCACGTGGTGTTTGATTCCAAATAAGTTTCTTTAAGCCGTAAAAACACCAACTCTAAGGTTATAAATTTCTCTTATATTAGAGGTCGACATCAAATTACGTATTTAAGGCACAAACTCCACATTTCCCAGACGATTAGGCTGAAATTTTGCAGTTTGTGTTTTATATTTCCCCATATATTTATTCCTTTTACTCCCATAAGGCTATATAGAGATCCACATAAATATATTTCGTAAAGCCATATTTGCCACATTTCCTAACAAATACTTTTATTATCCCCTCACCTTAGAGAGGAGGGTATATATAATTTGCTAAGAGCCAAAAGTGTAACACATCGAAGGAGTGACCTAAGACCCTAAGTATGTTCTGCGGATATCACATTTGGGTAATTTTAAGTCGAATGAGCAATGTCCGTCCGTCTGTCTGTCTGCTGGCTGATGCGCACGATAACTCTCGAAAGGAGTATCCGATTGACCTCAAATTTGGTATGTGGTAATATTTTCTTCTATTTCCGGCTAAGTTCGAAGATGGGCCATATTGATCCACTCCTTCTAGTACCTCCCTCACAAAGGGTTAACATTTAGTGAAATATTGATTATTTAATAACTTGTATACTACTTATTTGAATCCTCTGACTAACTAATTAGTTTATTAGTCACTATTAGCTCGAGAAATATGGGCGAAGTGTCCACACCCCTTTTGGTACCTTCCACACAAATGGACAATTTTGAACCAAAAGTTAATAGCTTATAACTTTATTACCAGTGCATACAAAGACTTGCAATTTTGTACAGAGTAATGATTTTATAGTACCTAGAGTTTAGAGAAAAATGACCGTTATTGGGACGCTCCTTTTGGTACCTTTCACACAAATAGACCATTTTGTAACAAAAGTAAACGGCTTTAATACCAGTACATGCTTTAAAGTTATTAAATGCAATTCAAATTGATTGTAATTTAAATAAAACAAAAAAAAATTAATTTACTAATATTTTTTTGAGACTCAAGGCGAGGGGATTCAAAAAAATAACATGACAGCATGACACGACTCACGCGTGATCTGTCAAAAAAAGGTTATTGTAAAAAGTATCTCTACTTTGATAACCCTATATTTAAAGAATCTAATGTTTATCGAATAATAGGTGAATTTGTTAAACCCCTTCTGGTACCTCCCACACAACTTAACAAATCAATTTGTGTAATATTATATTTTGAGGGTATACCTTAGTCGATTTACCCGACTGAAACTTTCTTACTTGTTTACATATTTACATATTGTGATCAAAATTATTTTCTGTAAAACATAGTCAAATCGATTTACCCTACCAATATCTCGAAAATTAGACGAAATGGGTAACTATATTGCAGATTCTGAAAGAACATGCTTGAACCCCATATTATCTTAACTCAAACAAGTAAAGAAGCATTAAACTCGGCCATGTCGAATCTTATATACCCTCCACCATGGATCGCATGTGAATGGTTACGGGTACTATTTAACTCATTATACCAAATTTCAGCCAAATTCGTTGAAATTTGAGGTTTTTGTGGCGTTACGAAATAAAATCTAGAGTTACCTTTGTATTGGAGCTATGGACCGATATTGCCAATTTTCAATCCCAACATACCTGCAGATATAAGAAGTATATGTACCAAATTTCAGCTCAAGTGACGGGCAGACTTTATGGGGTCTCAGATCAATATTTCGTGGTGTTACAAACGGAGTGACAAAATGAATACCCCCATCCTATGGTGGAGAGTATAAAAACAAAAATGGCGTAGGGACCAAATAGCATTAAGCCGACGAAATAATATTTTCTGTTTATATCAGTTTAAAAGTGTGTATTTGGAAAAAATCTTAAAATTCCGGTTATCGAGATATTGTCACTTAAAACTTTCACATTTCAAAGAATTTCAGTAAATGTATGTACATATATTCAATTGCTTCTATCTTTTGGTTGCAAGGATTGGCGTTCCTTATGGTGTTTTCTTTTGTGCCAAAATATGCTACATTTTTTCTGCCTTTCGCCCAAAAATGTCTTTTTGTTTCCGTTTGTAAAAAAATGCTTCACTGTGAAAGGGTTTAGTTTTTTAGTGAGTGAAAAGCCTAGCTTTTTGCATTTTTGTTTTCGATAAAAACAAAAATGCCCATAAAATATGCAGCAGTACAAGAAGGTGTAAGCGACATTATTAATATTCTGCTCTCTGACAGGGCATATCTTTTTTTAGAAAAGAAAACGCTATTATTAATAAATGAAATAATTTTCCTGAAATTGCCATGTCTTTCATTTCAAAGTTAAAACGATATCCTTCACTGCGGAGTGCATGCAAAATATATGTAGTGAACTTGTAAAATGCTTTCTGTGACATAAAAAAAATAAGTGTACGAGTATACGTATCCATGGACATGCGACGCTTAAAACTTCTCCTCTCTTGCAACCTATCTTATCTTAACGTGATTGATTTCACTTGCAAATTATAAACACTATAGTTAATGTCTAAATTATGTTAAACCAGTAAGGAAAGAGAGAGACAGTCTTGCGGGGCCGACTATATAATACCCTACACCTCCCCAACAATGCGCAAAGGGGCAATGCTTTAATAAATTGGAATAATTGCTTTAATTTCACTTCACAAAATACATAGCCTCACCTCCTCATCAAGGCTTATTCCAAGGACGAGGAGAAGATATTGATAATAATAAAATAGATCGCTTTGATACCAAATCGGGACGAACATATGGCGGCTATATCATGCCGAATTTCGTAATGATCGGAAATAAAATAAGGTTTCTACAGCGCTTACATATCAAATCGGGGTAACATATTTTTCGTAAATTTAGTATTGTCTCTAAGCGTTTCAGAATTGCTTATACGGTGAACATATATATGGGAGCTATATGTAAATCTGAACCGATTTCAACCAAATCAAATAGAAAGAAAGTGATTCTGAGTCGATCGGTATAAAAAACGATGAGTCTATTTCTTCTCCTTTTTAATTTTACAAACAAATGCACAAAGTTATAATACCCTGTAACACAGTGTGGTGTAGGGTATAAACCAGGGATGTAACGAATATTTGCATTCGCGAACGCGATTTATTCGCATCATTTTAACATTCGCTTTCGGATTCCCATTCGCAAAAACCATCTTTGGATTATTCGTTTCACATTCGCTTTCGCAAAAATATATTTCATATGTTTGTCCTTGTGGTAACAGGAGGTAAAAATATGGAAAACATTCTTAATACTTGAATATCCTGGTATATCTATCGCTTTCCTAAAAGTATTAGTTCAGTCCCTTAAATTTGCTGGTACTAAAGGGTCAACTATCATTCGCTTTCGCAAAAGTGCATATTTTACTATTCGCAAGAAATATATTTCAATATTCGCATTCGATTTCGCTAAAGTCACTTTCGTTACATCCCTAGTATAAACAAACGTTTCAAAGTGTTAATTTTGCATTGATTTTGAAGTTAACTTACTTTACATCTTAAATTGTCATAAGTACCGGATGCAAATAAGATAATAGTTGTAATAGTATTACGTTTTTTGCTCAAACGAGTATGTTTACAGCTAGTTATAAACATAAATTACACATTTTCACGATTTTCTTTGAAATGCCCAGAATAACATATTTAATGCGTCAAAAACTATGCTCAAGATTTATGATCGAAAAGTTCCAGTTGTTGCGATTACAAAGGCCAATCTATATAAATATGACGAAGATAATGTAATGAGCTAGAACATTCGTTTTTCTGTATACAAGGTGAAATGTAACGACAATGGAGTGTTATCATAATCAATTAAGAATTTTCGAATCGATAAACGATGATTTGACTAAACGGAGAAAACACACTTATTTCCGATTAAACTATTCGAACACTGGCCTGTTGATGACACATAACCCGTACAAATGAGTTTTTAGGTGGCTCGAAAACAATCATCCCATGTTGTTTGCTATATAGTAAAAACAAAACGACAGATTGCCATATTTATACCCTGCACGACACTGTGGTATAGGGCATTACAAGTTTGGTTTGTGGCAGATGTTTTTGTAACATCCAGAAATACTACAGCTACACAGAAAAAAAAATTGAGTAATCAGTACTTGAATCGAGCCGTAGCGGTGTCAAAAGTACGGTAAGTACGGTTTTTCTTAAACCAAGTACAAAATACTTGTATCAAGTACGGATTTTTAAGCCCTGAATTCTTAATCTTAGCGCTCATTAAGCCTGATTTTAAGCCGAAATATTTTTATTTCAAGCATGAAGCGATTGATTTAATAATTTTATGGAATTGATCGGACCGTCTTCAATGAAGAAAATTTTGATTACATTAAACCTGCCCCATACTTGATTTAAGCCTGATAATACTTGATTGACGCCTGAATACTTGATTTAAGCCTGATCAGTTCTTGAATTTAGCCTAACCAATACTTGATTCAAGCCTGATCAGTTCTCGATTTAAGCCTAACCAATGCTTGATTACAGTCTGATCATACTAGATTTATTGTGCTTTCTTTCGTATTATACCATTTTTGCCACTGTATTGCAAATAATGCAATTTTTTAAAATGGTATGTCAAAATACAATTGCTTGACAGCAAAAGTACAAGTTTTGCTGTAATTATTCGTTTTAAAAATGAAACATATAAGGAATAGCATCAACGAAACGAACGAGAATTATTAACAACTTCAAAAAACTTACATAAAAAAAATCACGCCAAGCAATATATTTGCAAACACTGCTTGAACGAGAAACGAATTGGATATGGTTGCGCACAAATGTTTATACATATACACCTCGTCGATTTATATGCGTGTGTGTTTGATGTTGCGTCAGCAAAAGTTTTGCTGCATTTATTCGATTTAAATATGAAACATATAAGGAATAGCATCAACGAAATGAATAAGAATTATTAACATCTTCAAAAAATGTATATGTACTTGTTTTAAGAAAAACTTAGTACGAACGTACTTAAATTTTTAAGTACGATTTCGGCTTAAATTAAGAATTTTTTACTTTTATGGCATTTTTCTTTCTGTGTAGCCACACCTTAAAGTATACCGATCTGTCCATCTTAAGTTGTACGTTATGTGCAGGTCGTAATTTCACTCCGATCATGCTGAGATTTGGCAATAAGAGCTCCTTCAGACCTACACAGAAAGAAAAATGCCATACTAAATTCAAGTAAAAAATTCTTAATTTATGCCGAAAAGGTTTGTCTTTTCTTAATAGTTTTCTTTTCAGGCAATTACTTCAAAAAGTTTCAAATTACACACCTAGTGGGAAATTCTATTGAAAAATTCATAAATAACCTAAGAAAGCTCATGACAAAGTGCTTTTAATGCTGACAATACTAGACTAAATTTTGAAAGATTTTGCCTTGCTGAATCCGATTATCATCAGAACTACTCCAAAATTTCGCGTTTAAGTTAATATGAATAATATTGAACATTAACTCACAGAAAAAGTACACCACACTGTGGTACAGGGTATTATAACTTTGTGCATTTGTTTGTAACATCCAAAAGGAGAAGAAATAGACAAATCCTTTATTATACAGATCGACTCAGAATCAATGTCTGAGTTGATTTAGCTATGTCAGTATGTCCGTCCGCCTGTCTGTCTGTGCATGTATTCTTGTAATCAATTATGGTCCGATCTTAACGAAACTTTGCACATATCTCTCTTTTGACCCAAGGACGATCGCAATTGAATTTGGTGAAATCGGTTCAGACTTACATATATAAGCAGAATTGTTTACCGATCTGTATAAAAATTGACAGAGAGAAGTGTGTTGATACGCTTAGAGACAATACTAATAGAAACAAAAAAAAAATACTTTTCGTTTAAATCCAAAAATAAGAATAGTAGTCAAGTTTGAGCCAATTTCTAAAATATGCCGATTGTCAGATTTTCAATGTTAATATCTGAAAACAATCCTTGGGGTCCTTGTCTCAATTTGGTTTTTTACAGAACTCAAAAATGTTTACTACAACAAAAGTTATTGAATTTTGGCCGATGGATTTTGATTCTGAACCACTGTGCGACAACATTTGCAAACAACTCTGTAAAGAAAAATTAAATCTTTTTTGTTTCTAATTATGAAAGAAAACAAGTAAGAAAGTTTCAGTCGGTTATACCGACTAAGGTGAGGGTGAGGGTATACACTTTGTGAGTAAGGTAATATTGAATTTTCTTCGAATTATTCTGTCAGTTTGTATGGGAGGTACTAGAATGGATTTAACAAATACACATATTTTTCGCAGAACAGTCGATACTTTAAATACATTGAACTGTGCCGAATAATAAGCGTTTATATGCACTGGTATATTAAAGCAATAAGATATTAAATTGTGGTATTATTTGGCAATTTTGTGTGGGAGGTACAAAAAGTGGCGTGGTGATAACGCCTATTTTTCACAGGCCTATAGGCACTGTAAAAGCATTACACTGTACAATTTCAAGTATTTTTATACACCGGTATTAATGTTATAGGCTGTTAACTTTTGGTGCGATATGATGCATTTGTATGAGAGGTACCAAAAGGGACGTGGCAATATCGATATTTTTTCGCTGGATTGTAGGCACTATAAAATTATTACACTGTACAAAATTTTGAGTATTTTTATACACAGGTATTAATGTTATAGGCTGTTAACTTTTGGTGCAAAATGGTGCATTTGTGTTCTCCTGTTGATAGCTACCAATAAACTAATACTATGTGTGGAATTTCAGAAGATTCGAATAAATAGTATAGCAATTGTTATAGAATCAATATTTCACAACATTTTGACCCTTTGTGGTGGAGGTACTAGAAGGAGTGGACCAATATGACCCATCTTCGAACTTAGTCAGAGATATTATATATATTACCACATACCAAATTTGAAGTCAATCGGTTACTCCTTTCGAGAGTTGTCGTGCGCACCAGCCAGCAGATAGACGGACGGACATTCCTCATAAAATGACATCGACTTAAAATAACCCAAAACGAATATCCGCCGAACATACTTAGGGTCTTAGATCACTCCTTCGGTGTGTTACACTATGTATTGGCCGTAGCAAATGATATATACCCTCGTATCACTAAAGTGAGAGTATAAGGAATGAAATCCAGGATAGTATATGTTAGTTTTGGGCCAGATATTAATAATTAAATAATAATGAAAGTATACCGCTCGACTCAGAATCGGTTACTGATATGATTTAACCATGTCTGTCCGACCGTCTCTCCCACTTAAGTTGTTCGCAAAGTACAGGTCGCAATTTTAATCCGATCTTGATGAAATTCGGTACGGAGCACTTTATTGCATCATGGACGAAGTTTATTGAAATTTGTCAAAATCTATTCAGATTTATGTATGGCCAACTATATATGTACATCCCGATCGCGGTATATGTAGAAGCCACAATTTGCATCAAATCTTTTCGTGTAGAGGGTTCACGCTGAAAAAAATCGCTTCTGTATTATACTGTCCCAAACATATTCGGCTTGAAATATACATATGTTTAGGGTACACTCCACATATATATTATTTGACACACACAAATATTATTTGTTTGGGAGGATATTGTTTTAAACAAAAATATGTTCCCATTCTAAATTTTTTTTATTTGGAACTAGTATTTCCGGAACAAAGATTAATTTGTATTTATGTATTTTGGCAATGCATCAATGCCTTAATTTAAAGACAAGTTTTCTGGTTTTCAGATGCTCAAAGAGCAAATTTTTTCTATAAATTTTATATGTTTAAAATGTTTAAAATTTAATTAAAACTTAAATGGTATATGTAATCTTTGTAAATATAAATTGCATTGATGGGTTGACAGAAAGTGATGAATTCGAAAAAAAGTTTTAAAAATATTTTTTAAAAAAAAATATATTTGGAAAACTTCTCAAACAATAAATTTTTTTGTGTGTAAACACATATTTTACTTGTGAGAGTCAATTTTCAAATAAATTATGTTCTAATATATTAATATATGCGTTCCAAACAAAATTTCTTGATTTTCAAATAAAATTTATTTGTTAATACATATTTTGTTTTTGTACTCAGGCTCAAGATCGTTATTGTTGTTTTCAGTATATGAAAACAACTTTGTTAAAAATTAAAGAAGAAGTAAGTGACATGTATTGGGGGCGGTTGTAATGGTTGGATAGACAGATCTGTTTCGGGAGCCACCAAACTCCCATTATCAATATCCTTATTACAACGATTACTTCAGTCGAAATTATTAAATATAAACGCACAGCCAAGTATCATTAAACGAGAACTGTTTGCTAAAAGCGCATATCTCCAAAAAAAAGACAATTCAGTAATCATCATCCCTCGTACATGCACCAACTTTCACTCTCGTGAGTCTTTATAATGTAAAGAATTCACACGAATGTTTTGCTGTAGTTGACTATGCAACAACAACGTATTTGGTCGTGCCCTACCATTTCTTCTTGTTTTTGTTTTTTGTTTTATTCGACCTGCTTTCATAGTACATATTTTGTTTTTGTACTCAGGCTCAAGATCGTTATTGTTGTTTTCAGTATATGAAAACAACTTTGTTAAAAATTAAGGAAGAAGTAAGTGACATGTATTCGGGGCGGTTGTAATGGTTGGATAGACAGATCTGTTTCGGGAGCCACCAAACTCCCATTATCAATATCCTTATTACAACGATTACTTCAGTCGAAATTATTAAATATATACGCACAGCCAAGTATCATTAAACGAGAACTGTTTGCTAAAAGCGCATATCTCCAAAAAAAGACAATTCAGTAATCATCATCCCTCGTACATGCACCAACTTCCACTCTCGTGAGTCTTTATAATTGTTAACAAGTATATAATATTTAAAAAAATCGTTTCCATGTATATTTTCTTTCAATTCAAACATATCAAAAATTACGAATTTCCCCCGTGTTGTTTTCGTCGAACATAAACTTTCCTAAATTTGTGGAACATAGTTTCTGATTTTGATATTGGTGTTTAGATTTTGCATATAAGGCCTATAAAATCCGCAATTCCAGAACAGACAGAAATTTTAGCAGATAATAGTTTATTGAACAAATTTTAAGTAAATCAGTTCAGCTTTAGATGCAGCCCCCACCTTTATCACGCCTTTGCTATATAATCCGCATTTTTTATCAGTTCTTTATAAAATGTTGAAGAAAACTCTTACTCGTATATCCCGACTTTGAATCTAATCACAATAGGAAAATAACAACGATAAAACATGACAATCAGGCATGGCACAGAGTGAGTTTATGTAGGCTTTTGACAACTGAAACATTTTTAGCTTCTCCAGAAATCGAAAAATTTCTTCTTATTCTGCTCCGATAAGGTGGTGTAGGGTTTTATGTTTTTTAGTAGTGTCATAATATTCCGCTTTCTCTGGAGGTGATGGGTGTTAGCGTTGTTGCCTATGCAGATAACGTGACAACAGCTGTTAGAGGGAAGTTTCTGAGTACTCTTAGATGCATCCATCCTGCAAACAACCGAAAAATGGGCTGCAGATAATGGTCTTGATGTTAACACGACCATGATGGAACTAGTTATTTAACTAGGAGAAATAAGGTACCAACAGTTCCTCGTATTTCCTTTAGGGTATTGAAGTTCCCTTTTCTGAAAACGCAAAATACTTACACGGGGCAAAATAGCCTTTTTTGATATGTTTGAATCGAAAGAAAATATATTTTGAACACAAATTTTTAAATATTATATATTTCCTAGCAAATAAATTTTATTTGAAAATCAACAAAATATATTTGGAACGCATATATTAATATATTACAACAATATATATTTGCAAACTAAAATTCTCAAATAAAATATGTGTTTAAATACAAATATAATTATTGTTTAGGAATTTCTCCAAATATAAAATTTTCAAAACTTTTGTTGACTTTTTCGAACTTCAGATTTAATTTTTCCTTGGTTCCGAGTTGTACCTCCCAGCATTAGCTTCTGTTCTTAATCAATAATTTAAATTTCTGAGTATTCTAAGCCATCATGAGTTGTCAATCCTCTAAGTAATTTATATTGATCCAAGATTATACGATTTCAATAATTACTTTACAAACATTAATAATTTATAACAAATTAACATTGAATTACTGAAAAATTTAACATAACATAGGTATTTTCCGAATACTTAAATGCAAATAAATATTTGTTTCAGAAATAATGGCCCCAAATAAAAATATATTGGGATGTAAACAAAGATTTGTTTAGAACAACATCTTCCCAAATATATAATTTTGGTGTGTTTCAAATATTATATGTTTAGAGTGTACCATAAACAAATATATGTTTCAAGCCGAATATGTTTGGGACAATATACTACAGAAGCGATTTTTTTTCAGCGTGTATGTATTTTACTATACAGGAAGTTGAACTTCAAACCCAATATTCTGGAAACAGTGGAGAACGTCGTGATAGCGCTATTTACTTCTTAAAGGGCAATAGGAAAACGCTGGGGTCTGAACCCATGGTTTTTATTTGCTCTGTACGGCAGTAGTCATTCTAGACACAATGCCTGACCTTCCGGGCACTGTTGATTACACTATGACTCAACCTCTTTTTGGCAATAAGTATCATACACTTATACCTGATATATCAAAACGGGATGGCCGTATCCCAGGAGATTGGTTAACTTCTATACAGACGGTTCCAAACCTTACAACCAAGTGGCAGATTAAATTGTTAGATGGGGCCCCGCCTAAACTCCAAACTAAACAACATACTGCTGTCGTTATCGAAACCGGAATAGTATTATATATAGAGATGTCCTACGGGATTGGTTTTTAAAAATCCCGGGATTCGGGATTATTAAATTGGAAATCCCGAGATATTTCGGCATCCCGAAATTCTTACTCGTATATCATCCCCATTTTGAATCTAATCGCTATAAAATACAAAATTTAGGAAATTTTTCGATATCCCAGGATTTTTAGGGTTTCGGGATAAATCGGGATTTTTCCATTCTTAATAATGTAATATTTCTTAATAATGTAATATATGGAATAGAAACATTTTAGTTCATTTTTGATTAAATTTTAATTAATTTAAATAATGATAAAAACAGCTAAACATAAATTAACTAAAGCATAAAAATACAAACTTTTATTAAAATATTTCACAACATCTTATCTATGGAATAATTTTGTTCCAATTCAGTTCCTCGTCTGAATTATTATTGACGTTATAATTTGCTATCATTAAACCACAAAAAATATATTTTTTCAACTTGAGAAATCAGTTTGACTATATCAGTTTTTATGGAACCACATCGATATCGATCCAAATCAGATTTTATATTAGGATTTTTTCATAAATTTTAAAGAATATACTCGTAATACAATATTCTTCGTTTTGTGGGTTACAATCTCCATTTGTGTTCATGGCTTTAGAATTTTATCATTTGTTTACATATTCGACAGAGTGTATCTATCGAGAGAGCTTCGTATACTGTTATTAATATTAATTTTAAAAAATCCCGGGAATCTGGATTTTCGGGATCGGTATTTCCCGGCAAAAAGTCGACTTTTAGACCTTTCGTTCTTTTTTGAAAAAATCAATTAGTCGACTTTTCGACTTATTGATAGAAATACGATTTTTTTATTTTAAATACTCGCATCTTCTTCGTTCCATTTATGACATTGGTTTATGGTATTCAAAACACACTGTTTTTAAATATTTTTTGTGTGCTTTTAATTGCAGAATTATTGTTGGTGCACCTCGAGCCCAATCGACATTGGAGGCCCAAAGAACTATTAACGAAACCGGTGCCATATATCGTTGCACTATCAGTGGAACGCCCAAGTGCAATACATATGTGTTCGAAGATCGAGGCAATTTGAATGTGGGGTCAAGTGAATACTCATACGATTCGGAAAAACGTGACTTCCAATGGTTGGGAGCCGCCATAGACGGTGGCCAAAAGGACACCGATAAGCTCATTGTCTGCGCTCCACGCTTTATAACTCCGGCCCCAAGCGATTATCTCATGCATGGCGTCTGTTATTGGATCAATAACACATTGACCGAGAATCCAGTGAACGTAACAAAAATATCGCCATTACGAGGCAAACAGGAACAGGTTACAGACGAAGATGGCGATCGTATCTACTACTACATGTTGGCCGAACAAGGACTCAGCGTTCATGTGACGGCCGACAATGAGCAATTTCTAATCGGTGCTCCTGGCATTCACACATGGAAGGGTTCGGTCATACTCTACCGCAAGATGGAAGAGAACGATGAGCCCAGTTTAAGTCGCCGCGATACCAGCAGGGTTTCTCGTATTACTAGACAAGCTGATGTTGAGCCCAATCTTTTCACGAAATACGAAACCGTCATACCAAACCCCAAGAAGTTCCAACAACCAAGTGATTCCTATTTCGGTTATTCGGTCAGTTCGGGATATTTCGACTCGAATGATCGCAATAAATTAATATACGTTGCTTCGGCACCACAAGCCAACCAACAGTCCGGAGAGGTAAGAGAAGGGAAGAGCTTTTGAGAGGCAGATATTATAAATGATGCTGTGGATTGTATCTTTGACAGGCTTACATCTTCGATATCCTCAGGAATGGAATAACGAAACTATTTGTCTTCCGTGGCACTCAATTCGGAGAGTATTTCGGTTATGCCGTTCTGGCTGAAGACGTCGATGGTGATGGTTTGACAGATTTGATTGTTTCTGCGCCACAACACAGTATATCGGGATCATTCGATGATGGCGCCATTTATGTTTTCCTCAATCAAGGCAACGTAAGTCGACTTCTTAGTGCATTGACGAGTGTGACTCACATGACATATGTATCATTTTACAGTTGAATTTCGATCGTAAATTGATTACGTCACCAATTCATGGAAAAGCCCGCTTTGGCACAACACTCACCAAACTGGGTGATATTAATCACGATGGCTTTAATGACATTGCAGTGGGTGCTCCGTTTGCAAAAGACGGTGCCGTCTTTGTATATCTGGGAGGTGAGCGTGGTCTGCGCGAACAACACAGCCAACGATTTGATTTCACTGGTACCGCCCAGTCTTCCTATGGATCTGCTATGTTTGGTCATGGTCTGTCGAAGGGTTCGGACATTGACGATAACGGCTTCAATGATTTTGCCATAGGTGCTCCTAATGCTGAGGTGGTCTATTTATACCGTTCCTATCCCGTTGTTTCCATTAAGGCTACCATTGCGTCCCAGACCCGTGAAATCAAACCTGAACAGACATCATTCCCGGTGACTGTGTGTTACAGTATTGCGACCACGTCGACCAAAGTGAAAACTCAAGACTTGGCCATGCATGTTGTACTTGACCCTCAAGTAAAGCGGGTTCAAATCACATCGACGAACAGTAACGAAATGAAGTTCAATCCCACAGCCACATCTCAGACGCAATGTAAGGTTATAGATTGCACTGTGCGCTACAGCGTTGAGGACATATTCAAACCGATAGAAATGGAACTGCATTACCAGCTGGCGCATGGTATCCCAGATTCTGAAGGTGAGTTCAAAATAAATGGCAAGTAGACCATGCATTTATTCCTCATATATTTCTCATGTCATTCCACAGTATTCTGCGAGAGTTGCGCGGCCGTTGATCCCGCTGACGCCAAATCATATACCGAAAAAATCATCTTCAGTACCGGCTGTGCTACAGATATCTGTGTCGCTGATTTGCAAGTGAAGAGTAATTTAGAGTAAGTACATACTAATCGCAATGGTTACGTAGCACTGCTAACATCACTCAATGTTGTATTCTTCCTTAATCTTCTGTAGTCACACCTATGTGTTGGGTAGTAGTCGGACATTTAGCGTTTCCTACGATGTGTCCAACAATGGCGAGACCGCATATTTGCCCCAAATCAATATTACCTCTTCCAATCGCATGCAGTTCGCAAAAATCCCATCAAATTGCAAATTCAACAACCAGGACTCAACGTTGCTCTGCGATCTGAATCATGGTCAACCCATGACAAAGGGTTCTAAGGATACACTCACCGTCATCTACGATACGAGCAGCATATCGGGGCAGAGTATGACTTTAACGGCAAAGGTCTTCAGTACAGGCAAAGAACTGAATGCTTTGGACAATGTGGCCACAGATGTGATCGCCCTGACAGAGTTCACAGAAATCGTAGCTGTTGGGTAAGTGCATTGGGGAACAACTAAAACTTTTCTTATTCTTATGTGTATTTTATGTATTTTAGACAACCCACAACGGAACATATTAATCTGGAGAAAGTTTCCGATTCCGCTGAAGTTATCAATGTCTACGAAGTATGATGCAAAATAGTTTTATAATAGTAGTTTATAATAGAAAAAAGTACGAGTAATTAATGTGCTTCATACTTATTTCAGATCAAGAGCATTGGTCCCAGTAACGTTGGTTCTATGCGCATTGTATTCGACATTCCCGTGGCCTACACCATTCCTGGTTCTACGAAAAATATACCGATTGTGGATATGAATAACATCACCATGCAAGCCGTGTACGACTCACAGATCAAGGATGTCCAGTTTTACCAGAACACCACACAAATTCTAATGAATGCCGTGGAAAAGACTTCCAGTTATTCGACTCAGTTCACCAGCAAATTGGCTAAGGACGGCGGTAGCAATGGCATGCATTACAATTCCATGGATATGGGTCATGTCAATGAATTCACCGTCAAGGAAGAGTCTTTTGGAGGTTTGTTATTTACATAGATCAAATTCAAGACTTATCGGCTGATATTCATAAATAAATCTTTTAGATTCTGTAATGTCCACCGTAACATCCCATCGTCGTAGACGTCGAGATGCCGCCGCCTTTACGGCGAACAAGGAAAACTATGCCCGCATTGCCAACTCCAAATCGTACGAGTTGCTCGGCGAGGATTTGAAAGGAACCCTTCCGGTCAATCGTACGATTGTGTTCAATTGCAACGATCCCGAGACGACTATGTGTGTCCGCGCTGTCGTCTCTCTGTATGATTTCAAACCCAATAAGCCGGTGACGGTCACAATGAAATACCATGTGGACCTGAAGGAAGTCAATCAGATTCTCATCGAACCATGGGAATTCTTTGTTATTGTGGTCGACCTGGACGTGCAGAAAACCGATGACCCCTTGGGCAAAACTCTGGCCATAGCCAAGAAGATCGAATACAACATTATTTCGAAGCATCAACTGTACGGTACTCCCATATGGGTCATAATCCTAGCCGTCATCGGTGGTCTGCTAGCCTTGGCTTTAATAACGTATGGCATGTATAGGGCCGGTTTCTTCAAGCGCGCCACCAAAGAGGAAATGGACAAGCTGGTGCACCAGGCCACATTATCCAGTGATGGTGTTACTGAGGCATCGAACCTCAATAACGAAGGCAACTGAACGTCGAGGTCTTAGAAACTGATTGACTCGCATCAATCTGGTCTTGCGCCCAATGCTGTGATTATATGCCTAGCCATTTCTGTCGCAAAGACAATGCCAAATTTATTTTAAATTTAATATGTTATTTTTTTCTTGTTGTTCTTGTTTACAACAAATATTATACGAGCACATACACATATAAGTGCATTTATACCATACATCACGAGCAACAACGTTGTGATAGCCCACAGTAGTTGTCTGGAATTTCAGGACGATTTCAATACCAAATATTTATAGTTTTGAGCGCTTAAATTTAAGTTAATTTATTTCTCTACATAGTAGTTTTAAGACTTCCTTCGGCTGCCATGAAAGTATACTATAAAACATTTGTATTTTTGTAATTTAAACTGTATTTAGCTTTCTTTATTCGATAGCACAGGATAAACATTAAGGAATTTTATTAGTATTCGTTTTTTCTTGAAAAATAAATAAAATATTTTTATAAAAAAACTATGTGACACTTAAAATAAAATGGTTATTACTTTTTTTAAGGAAACCAGATACGTAGATAATATTCCATTGGGACACATAACACTGCTTGTGCAGAAAAATGTATCCTCGATGAAAGCAACTTACCTCGAATAATTTCCCGCTAACTCGAATGACATTGACTATTTTTCATTTGACATCGCGTTTTCGAGATATTTAGCCAAAAGTTTGCAGGGTATGCAAAAATGTTAGTAAATTCAGGCACAATTTTAGTATAAAACGCTTCGGAATAGATGTTACATGTCAAAGAACGAAATAAAGGAGACACCCTAAGAAATATTCCTCCCAAAACAGCCGACACCCATGCTCATATGATTACCTCTGATAGTTTCCTTGTAAAAATCACTATAGGTCTTCACAATGCACTTTTATGGCAACGCAAATATTTAAACAAATATTTTTTACCCACAAAGTTTGCTGGATAAAAAAAGGTTAGTAATTTTAGGCAACATTTTAGTATAAAAAGCTATGAAATATATATATTTAATATCAAAGAACGAAATGAGGGAGACATATCAATAATTATATCCGATACCCCTGTTCACCTCTTTACCTCGGATAACACTATACAACCAATTGTTTTTCATCCGATTGGGGCATATTTTCCATAAAATCAAAACTTTTATGAAATAGTATTTTTATACCCTCACTTTAGTGTGACGAGGGTATATATCATTTGCTACGGAAACAAGTAAGAAAGTTTCAGTCGGGTAAACCGACTAAGGTGTAAGGGGGCTATAGACAATATAAAAACATTACACTGTACAAAATTTCAAGTATTCGTATACACTGGTTTTAATGTTATAAGCTGTTAACTTTTGGTGCAAAAAGGTACTTTTGTGTGGGAGGTACCAAAAGGGACGTGGCGACTTCGGCCATTTTTCTCGAGTTGATAACGACTAATAAGCTTATACTATGTGTGGAATTTCAAAAGATTCGAATAAGTAGTATAGCAGTTATTAAAGAATCAATATTTCACAACATTTTAACCCTTTGTGGGGGAGGTACTAGAAGGAGTGGACCAATATGACCCATCTTCGAACTTAGCCGGAGATAGAAAAAAATATTACCACATACCAAATTTGAGGTCAATCGGTTACTCCTTTCGGGAGTTATTGTGCGCACCAGCCAGCAGACACACAGACAGACAGACGGACGGACATTGTTCATTCGACTTAAAATGACCCAAAACGGATTTCCTCCGAACATACTTGGGGTTAGGTCACTCCTTCGACGTGTTACACTTTTTTCCGTAGCAAATGATATATACCCTCGTCACACTAAAGTGAGGGTATAAAAAGTGTAACACATCGAAGGAGTGACCTAAGACCCCAAGTATGTTCGGCGGAAATCCGTTTTGGGTCATTTTAAGTCGACTGGTATTTAACAATAATAATATTTAATTTAACTATTCCATGGTTGAATTTTTTAACCATGAAAATTGTTAATATTATAATAATAATTGTTACTTTAACAATGCATTTTTGAATTTTTTAACCATGAAAATTGTTAATATTAACATTTTATAGTTAATTTATTGAAACAATGCATGTTCAATTTAACAATGAAATTGTTAATATTATTAAATATGAAGATTGTTATTGAAACCTTTTTTATTGTTAATTTAACTATTTAGTGGTTACTTCACGTAACCAGAAACATAGTTGTTTCAATAATTTTTAATATTTATATTAAATAAAACAAGAAAAATTTAACTTTCGCATTTTTATTTTTTTATTTTATTTACAATATATATGTTAATATATATGTATGTATAAGAAACACCTGAAAAGAAAAAAACAAAAAGGTTAGAAAATGTAAGTATAAATGTAAAAAAGGGTGCAATTCTAAGAAGATCTTTTGACTTTTTACCTAAATTCTGTAGTTCAAAGAGCATAAGCATTTACCGATGAACTGATCTGATGGAAAAATCTGCTCTGTGACTATAAGTTAAGTGCCTACGTTTCTGTGCTTGACCAACATGTGATCAGTCCCCGCTCAAAAGGTGCCGTCCACGTAAACTCCCTGAATCTTTCGATTATTAAGGGCCCAGGACGGTTAGGCACTTAGTTTGTGGTACTGAGCTTAGTCCGATCTTACGTCAAACTTATAGGAGAGAGGAGATTAATAACAAAGGCAATCTGATAGAAAGCCGATGTCCCACCAAAACCATAATCGGAATAGATATAAAAATCAAGGATTGGGTAAGTCAATGGATGATACTTCAAGGAAGTGCACTGAATTGTATATTAAAAACAAGTAAGAAAGTTTCAGTCGGGTAAACCGACCAAGGTATAGTTGTTATTAAAGAATCAATATTTCACTAAATGTTAACCATTTGTGTGGGAGGTACCAGAAGGAATGGACCAATATGGCCCATCTTTGAACTTAACCGGAGACAGAAAAAAATATTACCGTATACCAAATTTGAAGTGAATCGGTTACTCTTTTCGAGAGTTATCGTGCGCACTAGCCAGCAGACAGACGGACGGACATATCTCATTCGACTTAAAATGACCCAAAACTAATATGCGCTGAACATACTTAGGGTCTTAGATCACTCCTTCAACGTGTTACACTTTTGGCCCGTTGCAAATGATATACATATACCCTCGTATTACTAAAATGAGGGTATAAAAAAACAAATGTATGCTTGCATACCACTTTTCCTGTAATTACTTCGCACACTACAACTAATATTGGTACAGCTTATCAACAGTTTCTAGTATTGGCACAACTTACCAACAGATTCAAGGCCGGACTCCCAGCACAAGCAGCCGCAAGCCACAGAAAAAGAAACAACTGAAAAGAAAAAAACAAAAACATCGTTTATATGTATGTATGTAGGTATTACGAAAGCACTTCTAACAACATATGTATGTATGTACATTTAACAGTATCAACATCGCACAACAAAAAAAAACTAACGTATGTATGTACGGCGTAGCAGCCACAAGTGTTCAAACGAAAAGACAAGATGAACACATACCCACACGTACACATCACTTCTCTCCGTATGTTTGCTTGCTGCCGCATATACTTACGTACATACATTGTTATTGGTTATTTTTTCATGCTCAGTTAATGCGTCAGCGTGTACATATTTTTTTCCACTCTTAACCACTGAATTTCACAATTTTAATGGCATAATCACAAAAAATAATATTAATATTACATTCGCCTTTACTATAATTAAACAGGCACAAAACACTATTAGCATTTTTAACACACATATTTTATTATTTCACTTTTTAAATACACATATGTACATACATACTTCTGAATGTAGTTCTTTACAAAATGTTTTACTACTTACCTCTATACCAACAGCTTCCGACAACAGCACTAGTCCCATCGACTATTCAACACCAACTGAACTCCCGCACTCGATCAAGCACCGAAGCTGGCATTTGGTGGTGTTTTGAATGAGCGAGATAAATTCTCTTATGACGACAGTCGCATTCGTTTCAACTTCGTTTAACTTAATACTCAACTTCGTCTAACACAAAGCAGTTGAAAAACGTCGACCATAACAGAGCCGAATTGTTGTTTATCTCTCACATTTTTCTGCATCTCTTTCAAAAAAACCAACCATATATAATGTTAACTTAACCATTTTTCATGTACATTTGAACTTATATAAGGTTATTTTTGTCTTCGTAATCAAACATTTACCATGAAAAATTTAACCAGACACATGGTTAAAAAAATCATTGTATTTTCGGCTCTGTGCAGTGTTTAGAAATACTTCAAATTTTGTGCAGTGTAATGCTTTTATAGTGCCTACAGTCCAGTGAAAAATGGACGTTATTGCCGCTCCCCTTTTGGTACCTCCCACACAAATGCACCATTTTGCACCAAAAGTTAACAGTTTATAACATTAATATCAGTGTATACAATTACTTGAAATTTTGTACAGTGTAATGCTTTTATAATGCCTATAGTCCAGTGAAAAATGAGCGTTATCACCACGCCCCTTTTTGTACCTCCCACACAAAATGGCCAAATTATACCACAATTTAATATCTCAACGTTAATATACCAGTCCATATAAACGGTTACAATTCGGCACAGTGCAATGTATTTAAAGTATCTACTGTTCAGCGAAATACAGGTGTGTTTCTTAAACCCCTTCTGTTACCTCCCACAAAAATTGACAGAATAATTTGTGTAATATTCAATATTACATTACACACAAAGTGATGGTATACCTTAGTCGGTTTACCCGACTGAAACTTTCTTACTTGTTTAATTTAAAATTCCCATGGAATTTAACCTTGGAATTTGGACTATATTTTTTTGAAATCCGGAATACACTGGAAATATCTCTTTCACGTCAAGCAGGGGTTTAGTGTCAGTAGTTAATAGGGGTAACGTTTGTAAACTGTTTTTTGGCTTTTTTTATTATTTGAATGGAGAAACGCTTAGAAATATTGTTTGAAAATTTTAGCCGAATAGGAGCAAAACTAACGAATGTACAGCAATTATTATACTATTGCATATTTCATACAGTCATATCTACACACATCCATGTTTCTATTTAATCGGTTTAAAAGTTGTAGTAGATATGACCCCAGGCTGGGCATAAAATAGTAGATTTCGAATCTCCTTGAATATTAGTATACATATACATATTAATTTATACATACTTAGCTTCTAAGTGACTTTTGAAAAATTGATTATTGTGTTAGTCACTACTGTACTGGCCACAGTTCAAATCGTGTGAATGTAAAAGTGAATTCCAGTCACGCTCTTCACTGTATGTGTGCAACTTTTAGATTGATAGCCTGTTTCTCTATATCCAACGAACACTTTCGTTCGCCTTCTAATCGAATGAAAATTAATTTGGGTTTCTCTAAATGCGAAAGTCAACGCACACGACAAGTCGAAAGAAAACGTTAACCTATTCACACAAATTTGGGTTTCTCTATCTCGAACGAACTGCCATCTGAACGAACGAAACGTCAAAATAAGTCACTTGTTGCTTTGTGTGTGACTCAAAGAAAAAATTAGTTTATTGATTGTCGAATACTTCAAAATGCGGAAAAAACTACTGAAAACAAATGCTAAGTAGATATGAATGTATTATAATTATATTAATATCTAATTATCCAACAAAATAATCAAAAATATGTATATACATTTCATCATACAGAAGTGATAATAGCAGCAGCTCTGCGTATCATTGATGCACAATGCGACTGTCAGTTGCGCATGGGTAGCGGTTTTCACAACCAAAACCTGAAATCATCCAAGACAACAATCTTTTGGTTATTGTTTTGGGAGAATTCTTGTTTTGGTTGGAAATATTTTGTTCGTGTCTATAAAAATGTATACTTTTTTTGGACGGAAGAATTTGAAATGCAGTGAAATTGCTTTGATCACTGCTAAACTGACTACAATCGTAGAATTCAAATTTGTTTTTCTCGTGTATAGTACAACATATTATCTAGTCTTTGTATTATTTAAGACGCTTCCGAAGTAGATCTGAGATCTAAACACAGGCCTAAATACGTCCGTAGACTATTCAACACTCGGGTCTATACATACCTTTTATGGGAACAGAATATTTTAATCAGCCTATTGATTAATAGTTTAATCGATAGATAATGAATTGCTGATTATGATAAAATCTCGAAAAAGAATATTTATGTCATAGGCGTTTATTCCAGAAACCCATAGTTATAAGTATGTACCTGCCGATTTTGCAGTTAAGCGGTATATAAGTTTTATTATCACGCAGATCTTTATGAAATTTAGCACCGGAAAGTTGTATGATGTAGTAATTACCGCTGCCACATTTCACAAATATCGGTTCAGATAACATTTAGTTTCTTGAACTAAGAACGATAGTTGGTAAATTTTAAGAATATCGATTAAAATTTAGATATAGCCAATATAAATCTATATCCCGATTTTACATCCAAGGCTATATAATCCGCTTTTTAACATATCTTTATAAAATTTTAAATTCGGTTTTTTTGAACCGACAATGAACGTTACCAAATCTGAAGAAAATAGTTTCAGCGCTATACAACAATTTTTTTTGACATTATTATTAGGAAAAGTTTTGCTAAATCTTGACAACATTTCTACTTATTCTACCCGGATAGGGTGGTTTAGCCGACTTTGGGCGTTACTTACTGGTTTATTAATGAAGAACATATTTTTCAAGCTTTAATTTTCATACCTTTTTATTATGCAGGATTGAAACGGCTACAACGGTTTCACCGTTTTTTTGGTCGAAAAAAACCGTCCACCGCACAGTGGGCTAAAATGGAAAAAATTGACATAATCCTGCCATTTCAAAACCACTTATCGTATGGCGATGAAATTTTAGGTGTGTATACAAGAGGTGTTAGAGAGTTAAAGTTCGGAACTTGGGCCCCCTATCTCATACAGGGGCCGAGCTACAGGGCCCTAAAGTTGACCACCTCGGGTATACAAAATTTTCATCGGCTTCTAACTTTTGAATGGAGTGTCCGGTTTTAGTGGCGTTTTTTTTCTGTGGATACTCCTAGACCAGACCTACAATAAACATTTTATAGGTTGCAGATATTTTGAATAGTTTCAAGATATGTGGATTTTAAATTTGAATTTTTCATTTTTTCGCCGACTTTGCCTTCGAGTTTAGCCAATATCTCAGTCAAAAGTTTACCGATTTGTTCGAGTGTTTTTTATAGATTGCCAATAAAATTTATAATATCATGAAAAAAAGAATCGATAAGATATGTGAAGAAATAAGAAAGTTAAGAACCTATAAAGTCAATTTTTTGAAAAAATTTCATTTTTGGAGATTTTTTGGCGAAAAAAGTCCAATACGTATTTAGGTCTTGTAGAAATAGTTTGTTACACAAAGTATATCAAACTATACTCATTTTAAAGGAGACGTTTCACAGAATCTGCTAGAGAAAATCCGAAGCCAAAATTTTAATTGTTGTGCTTGCCACCCTTCTCCGATTTGGACCTTTTTTTACATAAATTTCAAAAGTTTCATCGATTTTCTCCAATCGCAAAGCTAAATTGTTAAATTTTTCTTTTTATTTATTTGTATTAGGGTGTAACAAAATCGACTTCAAAGGGAATCCCGAGCGCGGCTTTTCATGTCGAAGATATAGGCCTAAAAGTAAAAATCCCATTATTGGGGATTTGTGGTGTATATTTTGGGAATTGAGGGTTTTTCCATTGGAAATTTCCACATGTTGCGTTTGATTATTATTTCTAATATCAAAATAAAGATCTTAAAAAAAATTCATCGAAATATATACATTTTTAAGAATTTTATGGCGTATTTGCGTTTCTGTCTTATAGATTCTTTTTTTCATGATATTGTAAATTTTATTGGCAATGCATAAAAAAACACGCGAACAAAATCGGTAAACTTTTGACTGAGATATTGGCTAAACTCCAAGGCAAAGTCGGCGAAAAAATGAAAAATTCAAATTTAAAATCCACATATCTCGGAAACTATTCAAGACATCTTCAACCTATAAAATGTTTATTGTAGGTCTGGGGTAGGAGTATCCACAGAAACTGGACACTCCATTCAAAAGTTAGAAGCCGATGAAAATTTTGTATACCCGAGGTGGTCAACTTTAGGGCCCTGTAGCTCCGCTCTGTATGAGATAGGGGGCCCAAGTTCCGAACTTAAACTCTCTAACACCTCTTGTATACACACCTAAAATTTCGATACGATAAGTGGTTTTTAAATGGCAGAATTATGTCCATTTTAGCCCGCTGTGCACCGGTTTTTTTATCTCTTTAGTTGTGTTCCATCACATCCGCATTTTATCATTATTTGAACATCATCTAAATATTCCGGTACTCGACCGAAGACTTCTTTTAGCGTAAAACAGAGTCTAGAAATTATGTGAACCGTAAGTGTTGCAGTTTTACTTCTGCTTACGTTTCAGGCATTATAATTCCATCAGGATAACAGCATAAAAGATGAATATTTTTTAATTTACTAACATTGTATTGCATTTTCCACACTCAGCCCAGTCCACGATGTTTAGTGTTGCACCGTCAAAAAGCAAACTTAAGAACCAAACCTAATTGGAAGCGTACATTCTTAATGCACTATCAAATCGTTGCGCCATAATTTAGGTATGACTTTTACTCACCGCACGATTTTTGTTCGATTTTTCGCATGCAAAATGCGAAATTATCAGAGGGTGCAGGAGGAATTTTTAAAATGTCGCAACATGATGTGGTGATATTATTTTTCAGAAACGAAATCACCATAAGAAGTTTATATTGTTGCGGCGATAATTCAAACCCCAATCGCATTTTTGTCAACCAAACAGAAGTGTTCTTTATAAACACACGCTTTGGCCTATGCAACTTTTCCATCTATCGTTTAATTCAATGCTAATCCTTCAGGGGAAATATTGTAAAAGCGAAATATCTATTGTTTCATTTGATCCACTATTTATATTCCCTGCATAAAGTCAAAAACGCGATCGCACTCTCTTCGTACTTTGCCTTGCACCCAAACATCAAAAATTTGCTGATATTATAATTGGCAGCACATGATATGCAAATAAAGAGGACAGAATAATAAATCTTGAAGTAATATTGGGACCTCCCGCACTCGCCAGCAAAAAAGTCCTAGTACAAAAATTTGGTATTTTTCTTCAAAAATGCAGTTTAAGGCTATGTTTTAAATTCTTTTTCAAAATTTTTTAAATGTTTTAAAGTTCAAGCGATGCAACTTTTTATTAATTAAAGAAATTCATCTTCCTAAAGGTAAAAGATTGAAATAAATATATTAAATAGAAATCAAGTAAGAAAGTTTCAGTCGGGTAAACCGACTAAAGTATACCCTCACTTTGTTTGTAACGTACGAGTAATAATTTCACGAATTATGCTGTCCATTTGTTTGTGAGGTAACAGAAGGGGTTTAACAAATACACCTATTTTTCGCTGAACAATACATTGCACTGTGCCGAATTACAAGCGTTTATGTGCACTGGTATATTAACGTTATGACATATTAAATTTTGGTATGATTTGGCTATTTTGTGTGGGATGTAAAAAAAGGGGTGTGGTGATAACGCCCATTTTTCACAGGGCTATAGGTACTTCAAAAGCGTTATAATGTGCTAGATGTTCTTGTATTTCGGTGCATTGGTACTCACGCTGTAGGCTCTTATTTTTTTATGTAAAATGGTCCCTTTGTTTGGAATGTTGGCACTACAAATGCATTACACTGTTCAAAATGTCAAGTATTTTTATATACTGGTATTAATGTTATTAGCTGTTAACTTTTGCTGCAAAATGGTACCTTTGTGTGGGTGGTACCAAAAGGGCCTTAGGTCACTCCTTCGATGTGTTACACTTTAGGTCCGTAGCAAATGATATATACCCTCGTATCACTAAAGTGAGGGTATTAAAAGTTATTGTAACTCAATATGAAACGAGTGTGAGGGAAGCCTAATCTCTATATGCTTATAAATATAAACTGAAATAATCATGAGGTATGAAGTACAGTTGTTCAGACATACATACATACATAATGTGTATTGATTGTTTTAACATACTGCTTGGAGTGTTCTCTAATGTTTCTACTTATACCCATCGGTAAAATGGTCCAGGCCTTCTGGGCATCAGGCCTGATAGAAGGGCTTCCAACACCTTCTATTGGAAGGCACGCATGCCTTCTTTATGAAGGCCTGAAAAATGTGCAATCTCTCACTTCTAAAAAAGTAACCATGACTCCTGCTCCCGTCTTTTTTCAAACATGTCTAATGCCTTCTAAAAGATGTCAGAGAAAAGTCGTTCTCCATGGTCAGCAGTCAAATTGAATTATTGACAACCACAGCCGATATATGTTCATATATTGATGCGTTTTGTTCTCCCTCTCTCTCAAGTTTTTGCATATGTAGAAAAATGTACACTCTGCCTTCCTTCTCCCGTCTTTTATCAGGCATGATTCTGTCCTTCTAAAGATATATCATATCGAAGGTGTTTAGCACACAACATTTAAATTTTGTGTGGACATAATCATGCATAATAAAAGACGGGAGAAGGAAGGCAGAGTGTACACGAATTCGTTCTCCCTCCCTCAAGTTTCTCATGTATGAACTTTGTTGCTACTGAGAGAGTTCAAAACCAGTTTTATGCAAAAAAAAAGAAGAAATACCGCTACACAAATTGAACAGTGAAGGTGAAGACAATTAAAATTATCAAACAATTAGTCGTTGCAAAGGTTTTGTAGAGTTCTGTTGCTTTTGTGTTTTTGATAGATTAAGATAGATTCTTATTAAAATTATTCTATATTATCTTTGCGAACTCATATATTATGCATTTGAAGTGCTGAATGTGACATTCATTTAAAATACTTTATTTGGTCTGCATTTTGATTTACTGTAGGACTTTCCTTCGAAGCTGTACATCAGACGTAGATCAGACCTTCAATTCGAAGCTCTAAATCATACCTTCATTTCGAAGCTCTAAATCATACCTTCATTTCGAAGCTCTAAATCATACCTTCATTTCGAAGCCCTTCTTAAGACCTTCCTTTCGAAGTCCTATATCAGACCTTCATTCGGCAATCCTTTGTTAGGCATGATTTTTACCGCGAGATGCAAGGCCTGGCCTCGCAATGTCACTCCATGTAAAAAAGAAATAAAGATTGAATGCGGCGGCCAGGCCTCGTGGCTCTTAAATCAGGCGTGATAGCTTGCCGCCTAAGACCTGATTTTTACCGCTGGGTAATTATATTAAGATTAACAACAATTTTTTTGTAGTTTTGACGCTCTACATTCATTGTTTCGCACACTGTGTGTCGTGGCGATGTTAATTTATCCGCCACGATCACGTGATTTGACACCGTTGGACTTCTTCTTTGGGGATATTAAAAGGAAAAAGTGTACGTCAATAAGCCAAGAACATTCAAGAGCTAAAGGATGAGATAATTTGGCACATTGAGTCATTGAACTATGGACCGATAGAGGTATTAGGTATGGCCCATATTTTGTTTCACACCTAATTGTCAAAGATCCTTCTCATATCATAATAATAAATGTTAAGATAATTCTTTGAAAACTTTTTGTTTTATTTACAATTAACGTCGTGCGTTTTGGTTGGACCATCCTTTATATAGATTGAATCATCTCACGGTTCTCTCCTGACAATAAAAACAATTTGTTTAATTTAAAATTCCTTTATTAAAATTTAAACGAAAATAAAGTAATCTTGTTATTTTTATTATTACTAGATTGGTTTTCAACACTATTCGTTCCATTTAACATTCAATATTATCTCAGTTTGCAGGAAAACAATTTTAGTATTGACATATTCGTACATACAAACAATTGTATGAGTTAACGTAATTATCTTAGATCAAATTTGATTTTCTTTAGAAGTGACTTTTTAAGGGTTACATTTGATTTAACAATAGATGCAATAGTTTACTTTGTATTTTGTGTTTGGTTAAAACTATCTAAAAATACATACTCATATATACAGTTCCATCTGGTTATTACAATATATATATATATTAGTCAGAAGACACAGAGACCATGCAAACAGTTCGGGAGTTTGAGATGCAAGTTTATTCAGATATGTGCTACATTCATTAATTTTTTCACATTTTTATTTTGATTCTCGTAAGGTACATATTTCTATTTTCTTAAAAAATGACCACTAAATGTTGCAATTGGAGGACATTCTGTACAAAATTAATTTACAAGAATACGAGTATTTAATTAGTATGATTTATAGAATCTAACGTTACTGTTTTAATACAATAGCATTAGTATTGATTAAAATTGCATATTTCATGAAAGCACCTTTAAATGCAACTTTGGAAGTAAATGCAGCGTGTTAAAAATTTTTCAAAAAAAATACATTTTTCATTATTATACTCTCACTTTAGTGATACAAGGGTATACAACATGTGCTACGGGCCAAAAGTGTAACACATCGAAGGAGTGACCTAAGACCTTAAGTATGTTTGGCCGATATCCGTTTTGGGTCCGCAATGCCCGTCCGTCTGTCTGTTTGCTGGCTGGTGCGCACGATAACTCTCGAAAGGAGTAACCGATTGACATCAAATTTGGTATGCGGTAATATCTTTGTTCTTTCTCAGCCTAAGTTCAAAGATGGTTCATATCGGTCTACTTCTTCTAGTATCTCCCACACAAAAGGGTTAACATTGATTATCCAATAACTTCTATACTACTTATACGAATCGTCTGAAATTCCACACTTAGTATTTGTTGAACTCTGTTTCAACAACTAGTTTTAAGTTTTTATTAATACATGAACTACTGAATTATTTAAATTTACGTTACTAAATGCACTGAATTGTTACTTCCATAAGAATTCCCTAATTTTTATCGTTCCCTTTCAAAGATATGGCAACCCTTTATAAATCTGTTCATCCTTAAACTATAACACTGTGCCTTTTATTTCTATGTTTCTCTTCCACGTTACAAATTTATTGGAGTTCACCTGGTTATTAATTCTACAGTCCACTCCCTAGCGAAAGAATTCCTGAATTTGTTCAGTATTTGTTTATTGATCGCTACCACCTTGAGAAGAATGGAAAAATTTGCCGCGCCCCTTTTGGTTCCGTCCACAAAAATGGACCATTTTGAAAGAAAGTCTTATTGAAGAAAATCGATGGATAAATGAAGAAATTATAGCACCTTTAGTAGAAGTAAGAGAAATTAAAACCAGTAAGGAAAGGCAGAAAGTCGGGCGGGGCCGACTATATAATACCCTACACCTCCCTAACAATGCGATAAGGGTCATTGCCATAATAATTTGGAATAATTGGTAAATGGGTAGAAACATATTATAGAATTCTGAAACGATAATCGCTAAATTAAGCAATATTCGTTCCTAAATTGTGAAACATCTTTCTGGAAAATTTTAATGATCGGAAGTAAAATACAACTTCTATAGCGGTTTGATACCAAATCAGGAGGAACATATATACGGATGTTATATATAAATCTGAACCGATTTTCCCTGAATACTCATTCATGTAAAAAGACCTCTTTCTGTCGAATTTCGTACTGATCGGATATAAAATACAGTCTCTACAGCGCTTACATGTCAAATCGGGGGTAACTTATATATGGGAGATATATCTAAATCTGAACCGATTTTCTCCGAATTTGGCAGTATTCCTTCATGTAGAAAGAAACCTCTTTTTGCCGACTTTCGCACTCGGGGGTAACATATATATGGGGGCTATATCTAAATCTGAACCGATTTCTTCCAAATTTAAAAGTGTTCATTCATATAATAGGAAACTTCTTTCTGACGAATTTCATACTGATCGGATATAAAATACAGTTTTTACAGCGCGTACATGTCAAATCGGGAGTAACATATATATGGGGGCAATATCTAAATCTGAACCGATTTTCTCCGAATTTAGCAGTATTCCTTCATGTAATAAGAACCTCTCTTTGCCGAATTTCGCACTGATCGAATATAAAATAACATTTTTACAGCCCTTACATGTCAAATCGGTGGAAACGTATATATGGGGGCTATATCTAAATCTGAACCGATTTCTTCCAAATTTAAAAGTGTTCATTCATATAATAGGAAACTTCTTTCTGACGAATTTCATACTGATCGGATATAAAATAAAGTTTTTACAGCTCTTACATGTCAAATCGGGGCTAACATATATATGGGGGCTATATCTAAATCTGAACCGATTTTAACCAAATTCAATAGGGAGAGTCCTTGGGCCAAAAAAAGATATGTGTAAAGTTTCGTCGAGATCGGACCATAATTGCGACCTGTACTTTGATTACAAGAATACATGCACAGACGGACAGACAGACGGACAGACAGACAGACGGACAGGCAGACAGACGGACATAGCTAAATCAACTCAGAACGTGATTCTAAGTCGATCGGTATAATAAACGATGGGTCTATTTCTTCTCCTTTTGGGTGTTACAAACAAATGCATAAAGTTATAATACCCTGTACCACAGTGTGGTGTAGGGTATAAAAATTGTGTTTCGTATTTTTCCGTTTTCGAATAATGTTTTTGCTTTGGTTATTGACTTTAAAATGAGGCATTGTACAGACCTTCAATTATACAGATGTTCCGTCCGGACGAAACGTCAAAATCTATCAGTTATGAACAAATAGGAATGTAATGTCACAGGCGAAAAAACAGTTTTCCGCGACCATAGTTTGAACTTTCTTTGCACCAATCGATTAATATTACTTTTTGTAATTGTAACAATTACAAAAAATTAGGGAAAATCGGTCCGAAATATATGTGTTTTTTATGAAGTTTCCGTTCAGTTATCCCTTTTTAGGGCATTAATGGAATCCCAAGGAAATCCCTGTCGTATTACAGGTACATATTAAAATTATATAACCCCACGAAACAGACAGTAGGTTTCTATGTTAGAAGCAAAACATATTACAGATGCAGGTACTGTAATCTACGTACACACAGAATACAGTTTGGTTGCCTCAACCGATTAATTTGCCAACCGAATTTTGGACAGAACTGTCTACTATCATGCGATTCCATCAGGACAACCAACATTTTGGTTGAGGTATACTTCTGCTTTCATGTTGACAACAATCATATTTGGTTGCGCCAACTACGAAAATGGTGGCTAAAATTATCTATTCTATGTTGACACAACCAACTGTTTTAAGAAATTGGTTGTTCTGACAATTTGTCAGTCATATACTACCGACAATTAATTAAAAACAGTTTTCATTAATTTTTATTAAATTTATTGAACAAAAACCCACAAAATTCATAACAAAATTAAAAATTCCATATAACAAATTCATCACTATTATGAGATGTGGAAATATTAGACACAAATTTTATTACTCGAAAAAAACAAAACTTTTATGCAAATATCGCCTAACCCTGTGCTTTCCATTTCGTGATTGTTGCTTTTATTTTTTTATTTATACAAAACATTTTGCACAACATATTCTGCATTCCACACTATTATTCACACGAGATTATTTCTGACTACATATAAGTAATCGAGTAATTTTATTTTTTGTTTGTCATGTATCAGCAAAAGAACAGCAACCAATTATTCATTGCAATAATAATCTTTGGTGTATTGATACAATTTCTGTTGTCAAGAATAAAACATTGGTTGGCACAATCAAAAACCGGTCATATGGCACTATAATGAAAATTTAAAAGTAGTTATCACAACTAACCGATTGTCAATGAAAAAACAATCTTAAATTGATTGATACAACCATCGATGTAGTTGTAAGCATTTTCATTTGATCGTATCCCTGTTATTGTTGTTGTTTCAACTATTTATATATAAATACAACCAACACATTGTGTAGACAATATACTTGTTGTTGCTAGTACTATTTTTTTATTGTTACAATCGAATTCCAACAAATTATTCTCCTGGGTGTCACTCCGTTTGTAACACCTCTAAATATTGATCTTAGACCCCATAAAGTATATATATTCTTAATCGTCGTAAAATTCTAAGATGATTTAGCCATGTCCGTCTGTCTGTCCGTCCGTCTGTGGTAATCACGCTACAGTCCGCAATAATAGAGCTAGGTTGATCAAATTTGGTACAAATACTTCTTATAGTTGCAGGTTGTTCGGGATTGCAAATGGGCCATATCGGTCCATATATAGCAACTAACTTGTTGTGATTCCTACTGTTCTCATCTACTATATTTTTTGTGTTTTCGGTATTATTTTCTTTAGGTTTGAGTTATTTTGTGAGGTCACATGCTTTCCATGGTGGAGGGTATATAAGATTCGGCATGGCCGAACTTAACGCTTTTACTTTTTGTCTTTGTAGTCGGATTGGAGTAGGTAGAAGCATTCGATAGAAGTACGCCGGTAATTTACTCTCATATTTAAAAATTTTACTTAAAATTGTTTCTGTTCAAAAAATCGCAGAAGGTTTATTTGATGGGCCAAAAATATGGAGACTGAAGAAAGATGTAAATTTCGATTCATATTTAACATCGGAGGAAATTGCAGCATGGGGGTCATTTAAGCTTTTAATTTCAAATTTCCATGGATCCAATAAAAGCCCACAATATGAAGCAATTATTAATGAAAAAATTGGTAAGAAAAAGCCTATATTTATTGTATCCATCGATTTTCTTCAAATAAGCTTTATATTTTCCGTTCGATTTCTAGCTTTCAGAAAAGAATATAAAAATTTGTTGCAATTTTTTCTATTTTTTATGGGGTTCTTCGAACGAGGAAAAGTGCTTTTTTTGACAACAAATTAATTTTTTTTCTAATTGTTTTATCGACAGCTACTAAACTACAGAAATCTCAGCTACCTGTGATTTGTTTGTGCCAGACAGACGCTCCTGGGAAAACGGAACACACGGATGGGTCCAACTAGTAGGAAGGACGGGTCTCGGACTTTTTATTGATGAACCAGAAGTCGAACTTCACTTCCGCCTCCTTGACCATAACACGGAATTTCAAGCAGAAGTTCGAGCAATCACGGAGTGTGTGAACTGGTAACACGACAAAGCCTAAATATGCCAACATCTTCACAGATAGCCAAATGGCGATTAAAGCAATAACATCAGAAAGGGTCAAATCCAGAACTGTGCTAGACCGTAAAAGAACGATAAATGATTACTCAGCCCATGCATGGTCAATTGCGTATTTGTTGGGTGCCAGGACACAACAGAGTGATTGGCTTTGCGTCAAAACTGTGTGGAACAACGCAACAGTAGGAGCAACTGCAAAGGTACTGTGGGGTGACCCAAATGAAAAGAAAACAAGAAGTTTTCTTAAACTAAACAAGATCGAAATTAGTAAGATAATGAGTGTTCTAACGGGACACTCAAGCTAATAAGCACATCTTCATCGCATAGGACTAACAGAAAACGACGAATGCAGGGCATGAAGGGAAAACATCGAAAAGACACATTTTCTGTGTCACTGCCCGGCTTTCACACATGCAAGATCCCGATATTTCTGTTCCGACATATTGCCAGATTTGGCTCATTTCAAAGCATATGACTGGAAGATACTGAGAAAATTCGTGTCTAGTACCGATTTTCTGTAACTGGTGTGGTATAAAAAGATCATAAATAAGGAGCGCTCAACAGGCCGAACCACTGGCTTAAGTGTATGTCCATGGACACTAGACGTTTAAACGTCTCCTCTCTTCGACCTAACCTAACCCAAACTACAGTTTAAAAGATTTTTTTTACAACATTTTTTTGAGTGTATAAAAAAATGTTACTTATCCTCTTATCCAAAAAATCAGTCAAATCGGTAAGGCCGTTTGGAAGAATTAGTTTTGGCATACTAACATTTTTCCATTTTTATATAAATAAATTATATCCTGCACACACACTGTGGAACAGGGTATTACACGCTGTAGTATATTGTTCCAAACATATTCTGCTGGAAACATACATATGTTTAGGGTACACTCCAAATATATAATATTTGACACTCACAAATATGTTTGTGAGGATGTTGTTCTAAACAAAATTATGTTTTCATCCAAAATTCTTTTTGGAAATAATATTTCCAAAACAGTGATTAATTTGTACACCATTTTCAACTGTAATTCGAAAAAAATCAATTCAATTTCGAATAAGATCAATGGAAATTCGAAGATTCCATTTGAAATTCGAAAAAGGTCAATTGAAATTCGAAGATTCCATTTGAAATTCGAAAAAAATCAATTGAAATTCGAAAAAAATCGATTGAAATTCGAAACACATCAATTGAATTTCGAAACACATCAATTGAAATTCGAAATACATCAATTGAGATTCGAAACACATGAATTGAAATTCGAAATACATCAATTGATATTCGAAATACATCAATTGAAATTCGAAATACATCAATTGAAATTCGAATTTTTCCATTTGAAATTCGTAATACACCAATTGAAATTCGAAAAACATCAATTGATATTCGAAATACATCAATTGAAATTCGAAAATGTAAACAAATCTGCACATTAGATTGGGTAGAATTTATTTAAACACAATTGCTGACTTAATCTTAACATATAATGTGATGATCATATCTTTTATGAATATTTATTCAAAAATACACCATTTTCAACTGTAAGTCGAAAAAAATCAATTCAATTTCGAATAAGATCAATTGAAATTCGAAGATTCCATTTGAAATTCGAAAAAGGTCAATTGAAATTCGAAGATTCCATTTGAAATTCGAAAAAAATCAATTGAAATTCGAAAAAAATCAATTGAAATTCGAAACACATCAATTGAATTTCGAAACACATCAATTGAAATTCGAAATACATCAATTGAAATTCGAAACACATCAATTGAAATTCAAAAAACATCAATTGATATAAGAAATACATCAATTGAAATTCGAAATACATCAATTGAAATTTGAATTTTTCCATTTGAAATTCGTAATACACCAATTGAAATTCGAAAAACATCAATTGATATTCGAAATACATCAATTGAAATTCGAAAATGTAAACAAAGCTGCACATTAGATTGGGTAGAATTTATTTAAACACATTTGCTGACTAAATCTTAACATATAATGTGATGATCTTATCTTTTATGAATATTTATTCAAAATTAGTTGAAACAAAACATATTTAAATATTTTAATATTAAAGGTTTAACACAGACAAATTGTATCACTTAAATGCTACCCCATCTAATTTACAGCATTGATTTTGTTTACATTTTTCGAATTTCAAATGATGAATTTCGAATTTCAATTGATATTTTCCGAATTTCAATTGGTGTATTACGAATTTCAAATGGAAAAATTCGAATTTCAATTGACGTATTCCGAATTTCAATTGCAATTTTACGAATTTCAAATGATGTGTTTCGAATTTCAATTGATTTGTTTCGAATTTCAATTGATTTTTTTCGAATTTCAATTGATGTTCTTCGAATATCAAGTGATGTTTTTCGAATTTCAATTGACCTTTTTCGAATTTTAAATGGAATATTCGATTTTCAATTGACCTTTTCCGAATTTCAAATGGAATATTCGAATTTCAATTGATATTTTTCGAATTTCAAATGGAATCTACGAATTTCAATTGACTTTTTTCGAATTACAATTGAAAATGGTGTAGTTGAAACAAAACATATTTTAATATTAAAGGTTTTATACAGACAAATTGTATCACTTAAATGCTACCCCATATAATATACTGCATTGATTTTGTTTACATTTTTCGAATTTCAAATGATGAATTGTTTTGTTTACATTTTTCGAATTTCAAATGATGAATTTCGAATTTCAATTGATGTTTTCCGAATTTCAATTGGTGTATTACGAATTTCAAATGGAAAAATTCGAATTTCAATTGACGTATTCCGAATTTCAATTGCAATTTTACGAATTTCATATAATGTGTTTCGAATTTCAATTGATGTGTTTCGAATTTCAATTGATGTTTTTCGAATTTCAATTGGCGTTCTTCGAATATCAAGTGATGTTTTTCGAATTTCAATTAACCTTTTTCGAATTTCAAATGGAATACTCGAATTTCAATTGACCTTTTTCGAATTTCAAATGGAATATTCGAATTTCAATTGATATTTTTCGAATTTCAAATGGAATCTTCGAATTTCAATTGACTTTTTTCGAATTACAATTGAAAATGGTGTAGTTACGTATTTTTGCAAAGTATTGATGCCTTAATTTAAAGGAAAGTTTTCAGTTTTTTTAAAAATGTTTAATTTTTTAGAAATTTTATATGTTTGAAAAATTATATTAAAATTTAAAACGTATAATCTTGGGTAACGACAAATAGCATTGATGGATTGACAATTAAATTATAAATTAAATTAAAATTATAAATTAAAACAAAAGAAAATGCTGCTTACGACATTTTTACCTGTATAACACAAAATCTAGGAAATAATTAAATTAAATGTTTCAAAATTGTTTTAAATATAATGTATTTGGTTGTTTATTATGTATTTTTCGACCTGTATTATTTAATTTTTAAATTAATGATTAATCGAGCTCGAGGTCTCATTTGGATAAATTCTTAAACACTATCTTTGTTTGTTTGTAAACACATATTTTATTTGTGAGAGTAAGTTCACAAATATATTTTGTTGTAATATCTTAATATATGCGCTCCAAACAAAATTTCTTGATTTTCAAATAAAATATATTTGTTTAAAAATATATAATACAGTATGTAAAAATGTTGGTTCCAAGTATATTTTCTTTGAATTCAAACATATTAAAAATTAAGTTTTTCCTCCGTGTATAAGTTTGTTTTGTGGCAGATGTTTGTAACATTATAAGTTTGTTTTGTGGCAGATGTTTGTAACATCTTGAAATGTTGATCAGTCGTAGTGAACGGACTCGTTTATCAGTACCTATTACGCAATCGCAAAAAAGTCTATACAAAGTCTGGAAGGCCTACATCGTAATACCCATTACGGGCTAATACAGGCAAACAAGTAAAAACGGATTAAGTTTGACAATGCCGAATCTTATATACTCTCCACCATGGATAGCATGCGAATGGTTTCGGATACAAATAAACTCATTATAACCATTTGAGATTTTTGTGGCGTTGAGTCAAATCAAGAGGGACCTTTGTATGGGGGCTATATCTAAACATGGACGTATGACTACCGTTGTTCGTGTGAAGGATTTCGGCTATAAATAAACCCAAGCTACCAATTTTCAGCCCGATCATTTGATGTCAATCCGAGATATTTGGGGGCTATATCAAAAAATGGACCGATATTGCCGAACTCGTGGTTGATTCACGCCTTTCTGGAATCGCCAATTTTTTCTGGTGACTCAAACTCTATCTGAAGATCTGTAACGCTTTCCCTGAGGACGAAAGCTCTACTTCGGACAGTGAGGGGACTCTTTGGCGCATCTGGTGGGGACATGCTACTCGATGATACTTCGTCCGTATTATTATTTGATAACACCCTTGTCGGGGTGGATGTTAATCTGTCAATTACCAATAATGGTAAGAATACTACAGATTAACCTCCATCACGCTAAATAATAATAAAGTGGTCTATGTGAGCTGAAAAAACGGCTACAGCTAGATGCACCTTAAAGTATACCGATCGACGCAGAATCACTAGCTGAACCCTCATATATATGTATCCTCCGATTTAACATAAGTGTTAGCGTAACGAAGCTGTATTTTATATCTAAATCCAAGGACCACTTGGCCGAATTTTAGGAAAAATGGTTCATATTTATATATGTCCCCTAGACCGGGTCGATTTGTGGGGAGGCAAAAAAAGTGGCCATTGCTCAGTGAAAATCGTATTCTAGGGATCAAAATAAGAAACTTTGCCGAAGGAACCATACCTCTAAAACGAATTCTGATGTCCCGGAATTTGGGTCGGCAAATTTTGAAAAATCCCACTTTGACCCATTTAGAGTGCTCCAATCGAGCCCAAATGTATGACCGACCCCCACTAACTTTGGAGGCCCGCCCACCCATGCCAGTGGCACACACCCTGGAACCCCCTGACACACCCCCTGGAACCCCCATTTCGCTGATTTTGTCATGTAAAGCGCCAAAAATGGTGATTTTTTTGAAATGCTTGTATGGGGAACCCCCCAGGTGAGTTCCAGGGGGTGTGCCACTGGCATGGGTGGATCGGCCCTCCAAAGTTAGTGGGGGTCGGTCATACATTTGGACTCGATTGGCGCCCTCTAAATGGGTCAAAGTGGGATTTTTCAAAATTTCTCCCTACGGGTCAAAAGTGAGGACATCAGAATTCGTTTTAGAGGTATGGTTCCTCGGGCAAAGTTTCTTATTTTGATCCCTAGAATACGATTTTCACTGAGCAATGTGCGACTTTTAAATCGACCCGCCCTAATGTCCCCATATATATCGCTGACTTACTTCAAGGCTGTCATAACTCAAAATTTAAAATTGTCGATATGTGTAAATTAAAGTCCGTATAAAAAGATAAATAAGATGAAATAGGAAGTTTAAAAACGGTTAAATAAGCCGAATTATGATTGTTTACTTTTCAACTAAATTTCGTTGAGATTAATTTATGGATGTTTGCAAAATGCGCATTTCTGTAAGCCAACCATAAAAATTAATATTAAATTTTGGGTTAAGACTGAGTGATATGTTATTTTCGATTTTGCCTTTAGCACTAAAGAAGCTGGATTTTACATCCAATCATTTTGAAATATAACGGGGTAAATATAAAACATTTTTATTTATATTAATTACAATAAAAAATAAATTTATATTCTAATTATACGGTCCTGGGAAAACCGGGTGACAAATACCATGTTGCTTGTTATCTTTATATATAAAATTCTTTGTACGTTTGTTAGTAACGCATGATCTCCGAGACCATAAAAGCGAATGGGCTGAAAATCGAGCAATATATTCAGTTTGGGGTCATTTGTGTTTTAGAATTAATTTCACCGCGATAAATTGCGGAGTGGTAGAGTTATTTGCAAAATTCCCATTTCCATAGCGATTTGACTGAAATTTAAGACGTATGTGTGGTTTGTCTTGATAATAGTTTGTATGTATGATTCTAACCGGTAGATGGCGCTGTAGTGGACATATGGTCAATATCAATTTTTTGAAGATTTTTTCCTGAATCTTAGGACGTATGCATTTTTTGAATGAAATATCAAAAATCAACCAAAACAGGACGGGCAGGACAACGTCTGCTGGGTTCAGCTAGTATTTTTATAATATATTTATATATTTTTTTTATTTTTTCCTGAAACTCTGGACATATGCATTTTTGAATGAAATATCAATGAATAACAAAACAATACATCCCAAACAGGACGGGCAGGAAAACGTCTGCTGGGGTCAGCTAGTAAAAAATAAATTTATATTCTAATTATACGGTCCAAATTTTTGTAGCGACAGACCAGAGCCTCTGGTGGGAATCGCATCCACGACCCCCAAACTCATATGCGAGCATGCAACCAACTCACCTACTGGCGTGTTCATATAAAATATTTCGTTGTATTCATTTATTGACCAAACCAAGCTCCTGAGACATTAGACGACATATTTCGGAAAAGAAATATCAAATTTGCAATCTTGTAAAAGAGTTATTCCAAGACATTTTAAAAAATATCTCATCCTTCATTTGGTCCCTTTTGAGACGCATATTTAGCACAAAAAAACCCGCAAAATAAATTCGTAGGGAACAACATGCCTTTTAAGCGAATACACAACATTTTTTAATTTGTTTAACTTTTGTGTTTTTCAATTCGTGCGAAATATGCTTTGTTAAATGAGTTTGAACCACAAGAAAATAATTTTTTATTATGTACATTATTAATTACAATTTTTATTTAGCAATTTTTTTAGTACCCCAACGGCATTAGGGCGAGTTGGCAATAATACAAAAGACAGTAAACCGTAATCAATAATAACAAATTTAAATCAATAATTTAGTACTAGGGTAAATGATTGTTACTCGTATATTTGACATTTTTACCAGTTTTCCTCCAAAAAGTGTTCCTTTATAAATCTTTTAAAATGTCCTCCTCTTTTGCTAGTTTTTACTCGTTCCCGTATTTTTGAAGTTTAGTGGATAACAATTTGCATTTGGATATAGCTTTCATTTATGTGTCAGCTAATTTGATATCTGCATATGTACGAATGTGCCACATAAGAAGCATTTTTCTACCAATCTTTTTGAAATTTGACAAAGAGGTGTGGTAACAACTATAGAACGATGTCAAATTTGAAAATCAGTGCAGATTTAGATATAGCTCCCATATAGAGGTATGTTCAAAAAATATCGCGAATTTTGTATTTTTTCAAAAAGTATTTATTTATTCATGAATATCTATGTTGTCCCCTTCAAAGTAATTCCCCTTGGATATAGTAGACTTCTGCCAATTTTTTTTCCAATCCTCGAATCACTTCAAATAATAATTTTTGTGATATTGTTCAGCTCCTCCTTCGATGCCGTCTTTATCTCCTCAATCGTGGCGTAGCGTCGTCTTTTCATGGACCTTTTCAGTTTTGGGAACAAAAAATAGTCACAGGGGGCTAGGTCAGGGGAATACGGTGGCTGCGGCACCATTACTGTGTTGTTTTTGGCAAAATATTCGCCCACAAGCAACGATGTGTGTGCAGTGGCGTTATCATGATGCAAAAGCCAGTTTTTGTTCTTCCACAAATCCGGGCATTTTTGGCGGATTGCTTCGCGCAATACTTGCAGGTAATATTCTTTATTGACCGTACGACCCTGTGGCAAGAACTCATAATGCACCACGCCCCTGCAATCAAAGAAAACTGTGAGCAAAACCTTTACGTTTGACCGAACTTGGCGCGCTTTTTTCGGTCTTGGTTCATACGGCAGCTTTTTGGTCCATATTGAGCAATTTTGCCACGAATTTAGCGGCGACCCGACTCAAGCCCAAATCATTGGTTAACATCGAATGGCACGAGCCAATCGATATGTTTAGATCCTCAGCAACTTCTCTAATGGTAATTCATCGATTGGCCAATATTATTTTATTCACTTTATCAATGTTTTCGTCTGTTGTTGATGTGCTCGGCACGCTGTTCGTCCTTCGCATCTTCTCGGCCCTCTAAGAACATTTTGTACCACCGATAAACATTGTTTTGGTCCAAGGTAGCTTCACCATATGCCACAGTCAACATTCGGAATGCGTCAGCGCACTTTATTTTGTTTTTCACACAAAATTTGATGCAGATTCTTTGATCCTTGTCAGCATAAGTAAGGGACATGAGTACCAACATAACGGTACAAAAATATATACTAAATCAAATACACGTAGCCCGCGGAAAATAAAAAGTTACGATATTTTTTGAACATACTATGTACATTGTATACTAATATCCCTATTTTGAGCATAAGCGCAAAAGAACCCGCATTTCTCTCAAGATTTAAATAAAATTTGATAGACAAAGATTTCTTTAATCAGAACGAACTTTAAGAAAATCGATTCAGTTTTCTACACATATCACGAACTTGTTATAAGCATTATAAAATAATTGGTTTGGACAGATTATTATCAGTTGGATAGTAAAATTGATTGAACTTGTCGATGTTTCTTTTTTTTCTGCTCTTGTGTAGGGTATCATATTCTCAATTGCCAACACAATTTGCTATCTGATGAATAAATGAGATTAGTCCCTTTAAAACATAAGTTATCTAATATCTCTTCTACAAGCATGTTCATTTTCTTCGCATTCAGTTGTCTGTCTCAGACACTCAGGAATTATTTCCCACTGTTTTTTTTTCTCCACTGTCAAGTGGGGTGGACTCTTTTTGTCCTTTCAGAATCCTCTTACGAGTATATAATTCAAAACTAAAATTTTGTAAATATGAAGAACTATACATGAAAAATATGTGCGTGAAAAATAATTTGCAATTCTCAGACTGTGGTCAGTGTAGCAGTGACCAAAACATTATTTCACTGGTTTTAAAAGTTCCTTAAGAAGAATATAATATCTTATATACATAAACTGACCTCAAAGACGATGCGAAAACAACTATTTGATGTCCAGTCGTAGGTCAAACTGGACATAAAACCGCGTCTTACAATTTCTAAAGCCTTTTAAAAATATATCGCTAACCACTTACTGTGGTTAAATATCTAACGTGGTCAATGCCTTCAATTCTCAGACTGTGGTCAGCTTAGCAGTGACCAAAACAATTTTCACTTTTTCTGTACTTTAGAAGTCCCTTATGATAATCCTAATAATCAATATATATAAAATTGTTGCGTGACTGACTGACTGTCTGGCTGATTGACTGATTGATCAACGCCCAGCCCAAACGGCTGAAGCTACAGTTTGATAGAAACGGCTGAAGCCGAAATTGAAATTTGATCGGAGGGTAGTCCTTGGGACGTAGACGTGCAATAAGACGGGATTTTTTGAAATTCGTACTATTAGCCGCACAAGGGGCAAAAAGGGATAAATATGGTACCGCCGCCAAATATAAACGGAACCATGAAATTTGAAAGTGGGACAAAAAGGGATAAATGTGGTACCACCGACAAATTTAACGCCTTGAGCTAGAATTGTGAAACTTTAAGCGAAGGATGTCCTTAGTACAATGGTTCGGGATAGTCAGTTTTTTTATTTTCGTACATTTCAGGGCACAGTGGGACAAAAAGTGTAAAATATGGTACGGTGGGTTAAGAATTTTAAACATGGTCTCATGATGCTAGGGTAGAGATCGGAAGTGATTTGTAGAAATTCTAACTTTGAGAGGCACAGTGGGGCAAAACGGGTTAATAATGCTGCATTGGGGCAAAAATGGAACAAGAGTTTTTATGATTTTGGGAGCACAATGGGTCAAAAACATTAAATAATGTATAGTGGGCAAATATGGTACAGTGGAGAAAATGTGCTTAAATATGCTACAGTGGGCGAAAAGGGTAAATTATGGCGGAGTGGGGACAAATTAATACGGTATAGTGAGACAAAAAGCGTTAAATAAACAGTAGATAAAGGGCTAAATATTGCGCAGAGGGTTAAAAGAGGCTTAACTACGGCACAGTGGGGCAAAAATAGTTAAATATTGTAAATTGAGGTAAAATGGGTTAAATATGATAGATTATGACAAAAATGGTTAACTGTGGTACGGAGGGCAAAAAGGTGTTAAATATGGTGTTGTGGAGCAAACATGGTTAAATATGGTACAGAGGGGTAAGTAGTGATAACTATGGTACAGTGAGACAATAGTTTAGGTATGGACAGTGGGACACAAAGTGTTAACTGTGGTACAGTGGGGAACAAATAGTTAACTATGGTAACGTGGGAAAAATGGGTTAAATATGGCACAGGAAGGCAAAAACAGTTGGAACAGTGGGGGCAAAATGTATTAAGTAAGATTCAGTGGGACAAAATGGTTAAATGTGGTGCAATGTGAGGAAAATGGTTAACTGTGGTACAGTTGGGCAAAACGGTGTTAGATATGGAACAGTAGTACAGTGGGTCAAAAAGGGTTAAATATGGTACAGCGGACCATAAAAGGTTAAATAAGATAAATATGATAAAATATGATTCAGTGGACCCAAAGGGGTTAAATACAGTACAGTGGGGCAAACAGCGTTACATTTAGTGTAGTTGGCAAAAATATGGATATTGGGGGAGAGGGTAACTTCTGGAACGTAAATATGAGATAAGAAGTGTTCTTTCAAAATATATTTTTTAAGTGGCACTGTGGTGCAAAAATGTTAAAATTGTGGTGCAGTGGGGGCAAGCAAATTGTGAAATATGTTACAGAAGGGCGAAAAGGTGTTAAACATGGTCGAGTGGAGCAAAAACGGTTAAATATGGTACAGTGAAGCAAAAAGGGTTAAATATGTGGGACAAAAAAGTGTTAAATAAGGTCATGAGTGGCAAGAATGGTTAAATGTGTTAAGTGGGGAAAAGGGTCATATGTAGTACCAGATATTTATAAAATTTCGTACTTAAGAAGCATAAAAATGTGCACAAAAGGTTGAATGTGGTACCAGAGTGCGAAGGTACCTCGTACAGCATAAACCACAGAGAATAAACATTTTTTTCGAAATAAGTACTTCTATGCAAGCCGTGGGGCAAAATAATGTACGGGTGGGCAAAAAGTTAAATACGGTACAGATGGGGAACATATTGGGGCAAATATGGTTTTATATTTTACCATTGTGTTGATGTAGCTATTGTGAAATAAGCTATGGGAAGGATGATCCAAAAATTAGTTTTTCGGCATTTAGAGGCACAGTGAAGAAAAGGCATAAATATTGTACCATGATGCCAGGCTAAATCTTGATAATAAATATGAATTTAAACTTTTTTGAAAGAAAGAGGTATAACTATGTTATAGTATTCCAAACAGAAAATAAATGATGAATGGGGGCTGCGAAGCGCAACGGGTTAAAGCGCACCCCCAAAATCCGGATTTACGGTTAAAAACCCGTTTTTCTTGCCTTTTTCACTTGAACGCCTGTAACTTTGTTAATTATTAACTGAATAGCATATCCATGGATATGCAGGGATATGCTATTCACATTCACACGATTTGAATTGTCGTCAGTAGTGACCAAAACAATTTTCAATCTTTCAAAAGTCACTTAGGGCTAAGTATCTATAAATTAATTTGTGTATACTGATCTTTAAGGAGATGCGAAATCAACTACTTTATGTCCAGCCTGGGGTCAAACCTACTAAAACAACTATACCGATTAATTCGAAAAACACGGAACGTATATCATTGAATCAAATATGCAATGGTATAATAAACTATTTGACTTTCCGAGATGCGATCTCTTGACCTCTGAGAGGTTTTATCAGGAGTATTATTGTAGACTGAGTAGACCGATCGTGAATATTAAAGCAAATTTTTAAGACTCGGTTTATATTGTCTACTGTTGGATTTCGGGGAAAAATTATGACTGCCAATTTTATTGAAGAAAACTCATGCTAACGTACACAATCTTTTCCTATATAGTGCGGGGAGATGTTTTGATCTTCTCAGGTCATACCTTGGCCAGATTTTTCTAGCTACCGTACAGGTGCCAATTTTTGTCCATCTTTCGTTTGACTGCCTGATTGCCTCTTGTCTAAGCCAAAGCTTGCACGTGGATAATGGCTCACCAATATATCAAAATTCTTCCAGAATTTGTAATGCCGTCCCTTTCCTAGCAATTTCATCAGCTTTGCAGTTCCCCGGGATATCCCTATGCCCAGACACCCATATGAGGTGTATATTAAACTGTTCAGCCATCTCGTTACGGGAGCCATCTCATCAAGCTTCGAACCATCCGTATAAGAGTGGAGATGGTTTCTATATATTACCTGGTATTCTGCCAACCCATTAATCTCTGGCGGGAATCATAGTGATGTAATTGCTTTCGAAGGTGTACACAGTTGGAATGTAGTCCAACTGGTCGGTTACCAAAGCACTACACTTTGATATCCTCATGTGACCGTAGTTCTTGTACCTCCACATTGATTGGCAATTTAATCTTATTGCCGCTTTGGTTGCAACTTCTCCCGCCACAATATTAATCGGCAGTATATGGAGTAGGGCTTGTAGAGACTCGGTCGCTGTAGTCCTTAAGTCTCCGCTTATGCTCAGGCAGGCAGTTCTCTGAACCTTTGTTAGTAGTTTGGTGATGGTTAGTTTGTCGGTTGCCGTCCACCATACCACAATACCGTATAACAGTATTGGACGAACTACTGCTATATATATCCAGTGGACGATTTTAGGAGAGAGGCCCCACCGCGACCCTTTAGCCTTTTTGTAGGAATATAAGGCGACGTTGGCCTTCCTTATACGTTCCAATAAAATAAGTCTAAATAACAGTTTCCTATCTAGAATTACGAGTATTTTTAAAATTACAAGTATTTTGCACTTTCAGAAACGACTGTTCCATTTATCCGACGTGGAGGGTCCACATGTGGGACATTGTTCAGCCCAGTAGAGAGAACCAATTCTGTCTTGTTTGGGTTTACGCCCAAACCGCTGCTTCTGGCCCATCTGGCCAATTTGTTCAGAGCCACCTGTAGAATGTCTCGCAGGACGTTTTCGTATTTACCACTCACTGCGATTGCCACGTCGTCCGCATATGCCTCGACCTTGCACCCACAACGTTCTAGATCTAGCACGATTTAATTCACTACTAGGTTCCAAATTAGAGGAGACAGTACTCCTCCTTGCGGGGTCACTCTGTTTACAAACCTTGTTAGAGTTGTGGATCCAAGACATGCTGTTATGCGTCTTCTGTTGAGCAGACTTTGAATTAGTCTAATTACTCTAGAGTTAACTTTTGGATGTGACAGCGCCGCAATTACCGCATCTGAGTGAATGTTGTTAAAAGCTCTTTCTATGTCAAGAAATGTCATCATGGTGAATTCCTTGAAATGCAGGGACAATTCGATAGTGCTCACAAGTTCGTGCAGGGCTGATTCTGTAGACTTCCCCTTATTGTAAGCATGTTGGTTCCCGACAGGAGTTTTGTATCCAGGTTTTCCCTAATGAAATAATCTAAACGTCTTTCCAGACCCTTTAATAGGAAGGAGGATAGGCTAATTGGTCTGAAGTCTTTTGGCCTAGTGTGTGATATCTTCCCCGCTTTGAGTATGAATACTACTTTGGTATCCCTCCATCGATTCGGGATGTATGAAAGCCTGATACAGCCTACATAAATTTTCTCCAGCCAGGGGATAATGTACTTTAACATTTTCTGCATTTCTGCTGGAGTGCTGCCGTCTGGTCCAGGTGACTTGAAGGGCTCAAAGCTATTAATAGCCCAGCTTATTCTGAATCTCTCAGTCAACCAGCTAGCGACGTCCGCAGTCCACTCGCCCTCTTGTAGGTCCTGCTGATCCTCTGGTTCTGTTAGAGAGTTCCCTGGAAATGTGTGTCGAGCAGTACATTCAGAGACTGCTCGCTGTTTTTGGTCCAGTTATTTGCCTCATCCTGTAAATATCCCACTGTACAGGGTGAAGCAGATAATATCTTCCCCAGCCTTGCGGCGTCGAGAACCTTTTCCACTTCGCTACAGAAGGTATACCAAAAGCGTCTTTGCGCCTTCCGAAGCTCCTTCTTATAGATCTTGAGTTTCTCTTTATAGGCATCCCAAACATTAGGGACCCCAGTAGATTTAGCCTTGTTGAATAGCTTGTTGCAGGTCTTTTTCATAGTCGTTTGATCAGAAGTCCACCATTGGGGTTTAGTTTTACCTTTGTACCTTGTATTTGGACAGGCTTCTTCAAGGGAACTATTGAATGATGTGGTGATATGCTGGACCAGATTATCCAGACCGGCTTTGTCATTCGGCTCGCACAGAAGTTTAGAGTTCAGAACTTTCTTGAATTTCTTCTTATACAGGTGCCACTTTGTCTTCCACACATTTCTGTGGACGACAGGTTTAGGCGCTTTTTCTGCGAGTTTGAACTCAATCCAGTAAATTCCACCCAATAATTTGTCTGACAGCCGGTCCGTAGCAAACGTTACGAGTACTTCTTGTCTGTCTTTAACTGTAAAGGTCGTTTTATTACCTACTTATTACAAATACTTGAAATTTTGTACAATGTAATGCTTTTATAATACCTAGAATTGATTGAAAAGTGGGCGTTGTTGGCACGCCCTTTTTGGTACCTCCCATAAAAATGGTCTATTTTGCACCAAAGTTAATAGCTTATAACTTTAATACCAGGGCATACAAATACTCGACATTTTGAACAGTGTAATGCTTTTATAGTATGTACCTACAGTCCAGTAATAAGTGGGCGTTATTGCCACGTCCGTTTTGGTACCTCCCACACATAGGTACCATTTTGTACGAAAAGTTAACAGCTTATAACCTTGGACTAGTGCATACAAATACTTATAATTTTTTACAGTGTGATGTTTTTATAGCACCTATAGTCTGTAGAAAAATTGGCTTTATTATCACAACCCTTTTGGTACCTCCCACACAAACGTACCATTTTGTACAAATATTAAGCAGCTTATATCGTGAATACCAATGCATATACATATTTATTCACAATTATTGCATTTTCTACAATTTATACAATTTATACAGTCCTGTTCAAAGTTGTTATCACATCATTTACATTACTCACAAAGTGAGGGTATACCTTAGTCGGTTTACTTTACTGAAATTTCTTCTTTGTTCAATATATTTATTTGCATTTTTCGATAAAAATATTAATTTTATTTCGTAAGTAAACAATATACTCCCATCGCAAATAGTGGCCATTTAGTAACATTTATGTTTCGTTTTGTACTAAGAGTAAAGTGACAAGGTATATATTGTGATTTCAGGTTTTCATTGCAATATATTGTTCGTAAAATTAGCAGAAGACTACTTCTGCGGTTTTCTGGAAATACCCTTTATATCAGAAAAAATAAACTTTTTGATATAACATTTTAATAATTAGCTTTAATAAATATACCAAATAACTAGTCATAAGTTAGTATAATCGATCCATTTCATAATCTTTAAATCGAAAATTTCTGACTTTTTTCGGAAAACCAAAAATTTTGTAATATCGATGGCTTATATCCTAAAGCTGCTATATTAAAAAAACCCAATTTTTCAGGAGAGCAAAACAACTGTTGCATTTTATTATTTCGCTATAATTTGTATATGATATGAATCACGTATATGGACGTATAAAATATATACCTTCGAATTCCTAATTCATATCATATTAAAATTATCGCGAAATAATAAAATTCAAATTTTTTTTTGCTATAGCAAAATATGACACTTTTTGGATATAAGCCATCGATATACTTTAATCAAATAAGGAAATATGGGAACCGGAATGTATATTTTAAGCTTAATTATTAACTACTATTCTTTAAACTGTTAACAATTTTAATATTAGTTACAAAATTCTTGTTTCTGTTGGTTGTGTACCTTTTTGTCATTCGTATTGCACAAAGCGTTAATTTTATTTTCATGTAAAAATTAGCACAATTTGTGTTATAAAATAATGTGAAATAACTAAATTTTCTCTTATTTCTATTGAAGTTTTGCTTATTCCATTATATACACAAATTAACACATTTAAGAAAATCTCAATCGAGCAAACTGAAATATATATAACTTGAATTTGGAATTTTGTGTAGAACATGCCGAAGGGGTGTGTCAAATTTGTTCATTTTTTGTCAGACTATAGTTAATACCAATGTCACCTAAATTCCGAGCTCATCTATCAAGACTATACGCCTCTCTGCGTGCCGTGAAATCAGATAGTGACATGTCATGATAGACACCATAAGTGGAACGTTCTGTATCTGTGAATACAGCAGGGGCCAAATCACGGCATTCGATATCGAGTACTTAACGACCGAGATGTGTTTTTATTATCATTAAAAGAGTATAACTTCTGTCGAATTCGAGTAGATTGTTTAAATACATTCTTATATAGCTTATCTGGATAGATTTTAATTAAGTTCAATCTTCACCATTTCTTATTAACAAAAATTAAAATGGCTTTTCGATCGAAAAGTTCTCGATATCGAATGACGTGATTTGGCCCCAGGTGATGGTGCGATTCGAGTTTTAGGAGGGCCCATAGTAGCTTGGAATTTACACACGTTCTGACTGGTGGCTATATTCCGCAATGCCTCACACTTTCAATAAGAGTATTCATGTTGCTAGATATTTCTCGCTTATAGCATGTAAGGTAGATCGTAGCTCTGCAAGCTCATCTGCCAATTTGTAGGAGAGCAATAAACCAATCTTTATGATTGAGACAAATTTATTGGTTGGAATGTACTGGACTACACTTGCTTATTTCCAATTTTTTTCTTGCCGTTTTAATTATTTAATTACCATTCCCCATAAAACACACTTTTCTTTCTTACGGAAACAAATTCCTCCTCCATATCCAAACGCATTCTCACCAAAAACTTCAAATTTGACTTACTGATTCTGTGCATCAGACATCATATGATGCGCAACTGCCAGATTTTTTCATAATTAAAAATCGCAGTAGTGGATGTGCATTGTCTTGGTAAAACAACTCTTACTTTTGCGCCAAATGGGGCATTTTTCCTTAATTTCATTACTAAAATTTTCCAATAAGTTAGACGTTGAGGCATCTAGTGTTTTCCTTTTTGAAGATTGTCAATAAAAATTATCCCACACACATCCCAAAAAAATGACGCCGTGACCTTGCCTGCAGATGAAACTATCTTCGCCATGTTTTACCCATTCCATTCCACGGCTTTACTCTTCGTTTGTGTTAGGTATGAAGTGGTGGACACATGCCTCATCCATGGTTACGAATCGACGCTAAAACTCTGCTTTATTGCGGTGAAACATCACTGTATTGAATCATCTTCATCTTCTATTGAAACATCTTCACGACTGTTTTTGTTTCATTGTGAGCAAACGCGGCATCCATATTTCGAACAGCTTTCTTACCTTTAATTTTTTTAGAAGGAGCCCAGATTCTCCCAGAGTAGAATCTATCTCGGAGTAGGCACACACTGGAATCTAAACGGTTGGACTGAGACCTTTCAAATTAAAATATTGAATTACGGTGACCTATTTTTCTCCTTTTTACAAATCCACTGAGATCGCTCCAAAAAAATCTAAACGCTTTAAAATTTAAAACATATCGACAACTCCATTACAAAACATGCTAGGTGCAAAAAGGTAGTTTTTGAGACGAGGGGATTCAAGTTTTATGACATTTTTTAAATTTCTATGGAATTCCTATATAATGCATACCGAACGACCTATACCGTTTTGTGAATAACTTTTGTTTGGGTTGACGGATAAGTACCAAATTTTTACTGAATATAATTTGGAATATTTAGAATTTAAAAATGAAGTGTCCCTGAATACATGTTACGTCGACTTAGCACTGTACATATGTTATCATATGTTTTATAAGGTTGTCACATTTCACCAATGTAATTGATTTGAAACTACTGCCGCCATCTATGTGTCAGTTCGGCTAATTTTGAGACCGCTAATTTTGAGCTGGTAACTCGGGCTGCAACCTGCTGCGGCAATTGATAGCTTTTCTTGAATTGAGGAATACTCAATGCATGGATTTAATGGAAGCCTGACAATTAATTTATATCTATATTTATTCCAACCTTTGTCAGAACTTTACTCAGCCATTCTGCTACCTCCCTAATATCCACAATTTTAGCCTACTTCTGGTCGATGATTATCTCGAACAGAGAGTACTTAGTGATGCCTGAAATTTCAGGCACACGGGAGTAGATTACACTATATCCGCAGTAAATATCCTCATCATTGCGATAGTTCCCTCAAAGACACTGCCTTTTCTACGGCAGACTGCCTATAATGTCCAGAGGCAAACATTATGGTATTATATTTAATGCTTCAGGCGATGTGACACGCCAGTTTCGCCAGTCTGTCCCGTTCGCCGAATAATAAATCCGTAGAGAATTGTGGATATGACAACAAGCGTACAATGCGAGAAGGTAAAACGCGAAAACAGTAAAAAACGATGTTAGTTGCAATGAACTATATTAAAAAACGTGGAAATTTAGAACTGGAACACAATTTTCAATAAATATGGGTAATTGAAAGTCGTTTTACAATTTACGCAATATATGCAATATCGCCATATTGGAATTTTGTTACACCCTCCACCATAGGATGGGGGGTATATTAATTTTGCCATTCCGTTTGTATCACCTCTAAATATTGATCTGAGACCCCATAAGGTATATATATTCTTAATCGTCTGAAAATTCTAAGTAGATTTAGCCACGTCCGTCTGTCCTTCCGGCTGTTGTAATCAGGCTAAAATCTATAATACTTGAACTAGGTGGCTGAAATTTGGTATATATACTTCTTATAGCTGCAGGTAACTTGGGATTGAAATTAGGCGATATCGGTCCATATTTAGATATAGCTCCCATATATAGTATCTAACTTGATGTGATTCCTACTATGTTTTTTTTGTGTTTTTCGGTGTTATTTTTCTTTAGAACACACTTAGCATCCTCACAGGAGTCATCACAGGGCACTGCGTGATAGGCAATGTGGCTGCACGCATGAAGCTTCCCTACGAAGACTTCTGTAGAAGCTGCTTGGATGAAGAAGGGGAGGAGTCAGTACAGCACTTGCTATGCTCATGCAAAGGACTGCAAGAGTACCGTTTGGCATATTTAGGGCACAGGCTCTTCGAAAACCTAGACGACCTAGCTCAAACCCCTTCTCAAATTCATCAGAAAATCTCTCAGGTTTAGCAAAGCCACAAAGACAAATGAGAACACGATTTACTAAACCTTCTCTTCTCTCTCCCTCTTCCGAAACCTTCCCTCCTCTGTTTACCCGATTGAAATTTCGTACTTCGAAGAAAGCGTTTAATCCCGTTTTACATTGTTAGTACTTCATATTTCTTCCCGTGTGTGTGGCTACTTTGACATTGCAAAGTCTGGCACGTTTTCCCAAAATTATTGATTAGAAATTTATGACGCAGACATTGACCTTTTCAAATTAATTATATGTATTGATGTAAATGTTTAATAAAAGACTCCTAAGTGAAAAAATAAATTCTCACTTTATAAATTCTCACGTATTTATTTCCATACATCATATTTAAGTAAAATATTTCTTCAGATGATTTTTTATTGAAAGTTTATTATTAAAAACTTATCAAAATTATGACTAATACTTGTATCCGAAATAGAGAGGGCGCTTTCAGTTACAGAGCTTTCATTCAGGAGTCAATGAGAGTGTGTAAACATAAATGAACAAGAGAAAGACGGACGGCATATCGGTTTTAGCAGACGGAAGGGAAGAATCGGTGCCAAAATATTACTTCCGCGCAAATATTCTCTCATGCGAACTTGTGTGCCACATGTGCAGATACGATTATAAACTTGTCGAAATTGCCAAAGAAAAAGCCACACCATTGAGTAACCGTTGGGTATAGCGATAACGTTTATATCTGCACAATACAGCAACTTGCGTAACTTCACAAATGAAAGATTCCTAATTTCCTAATTTATAAATATAATAAATATAATATATAAATAATTTATAAATATAAATTTTTTGCAGTTTATTTTAAAAAATAAATCTTGTAAAAAATCAATCAAACTTACGTTATGATTTGTATGCGATTTTGTACTACATTTTGTAAAGTTGTTGAATATAATGGAGTGAATCTATAAATCTGTATGTATATATTTTATACGCATTTATGAGGAACTCATCTAGTTTATCTCTCATAACAATGCCGGATCTGACCCAACAAAAGTACGATTTCCATATATCATTTGTATTTCATATCAAATATCCCGATTTCAGCTCTAGTCCTTCTGTATTTCATACCGGGAGAACCATATTATCTGCCTTTATCTCGATACCGGGATTTGCACCCCGAATTTCAATCAAGCCCATGTAGCATGCCTAATCTCAATAGGGTCGGCCTTGAGTAAACGATGCACAATGCGAGAATTTCGGAAAATTTTTAAACGTCTTGAAGTACGATTTTTTGTTGATCAATGTAGAACTTTCTTCGATAAATTCAGAAATGTTAGGATAATATTTATAAACAATTATTTATTTTAGGTAAGTTTTCCTGCTTTGTAAACCTAAACAATCTCCTAATTTATACAGTATATTAACATAATTTTTGTGCCAAATATCTAAATTGGCGATTGGTATTGGATGCCGCGAATTCAATCTTCTTAATGTAGAAGCTAAAGTCGAGTGAAGCTGAAGTGACAACATTAAAGCTGGGAGATACTTACATATAAGCAAAATCGGCACAAATCATTCATGGATCACGAAAGCCCTATCTTTCAATTTCACATGTATACGGGGCTATATCTATATCTTATCTGAACCGATTTCCACCACTTTTCAATTGCCGAGTTAACAATAATTAATATTGAATATTAAATACTGTAAGTTGTATATCCCAACATCAGAAACAGAGGAATTCTAACTTCATTATATTTGCAAATTCAATCCCACAATTCCTAAAATAAATTCGAAGGTCCCCAAAAATGAAATGTATATGTTTTTCGCCTACATCTGCTATACAAAAAACCGAGTTCCAAATTCCACTTGCCGTTTAACTTGAAACATCTTGCCGCATATACAATTTGTAAAGATTTTAGGACATAGAACAAACAAAATAAAAATAATTTCCCATAAATCGAAGTTTAATCGATTTACTCGACCAATATGTATCTCGAAACCTAGACAAGATGAAAAAACAATTATTGAAGATTCAGAAAGAGCACGCTTAAAACACTTATTATCAACTCCTAACTCAAAAAACACAAAAATGGGGTATGGACCAAAATAGCATTAACCCGACGCATTTTGGGGTATTTGGTACCAAAGCTGGGGATTAATTCAATTTTCTTTGCAAGTAACAAACGAGACTTTGGTACCGATTAAAAGCAGATAAAATTCTGCACCGTTAATTTAAAAATAACCCTTCTAGTTATATAGTGTAGCTGCATTGTACCTTCGAATTTAAGATTTCATTCGCTGTTCGCTATCTCTGTGTAAAATTTTTATTTACAACCTTTTTAAAGCGTTTTTCGTGAAAAAAAACTTTAAGTGAAATTAAAATTTGAGTATGGGGTCTTCAACATCATATATTTAGTTAAGTTTAGGTAAATTACTTTGAGTAAAAAAAATGATTTACTATTTTCAAAAATATAAATTTCATTTACTATTTTCAAAAATATGTTTATACCGTCACGACAGTATAACAATACACATATGACAGATTTAAGTCAAATAATAAATTGTCCGAATTTTCTCAAATCTGTTTCAAAACCAAGAAAAAATTTTGCGCTCTTTAAAATTTATGAAGGCAAACGAATTTGGCGTAGTGAACTGTTGACCGATATATGTGGAAAATCTGAATAATGTAAATTCAAATATAAAAATCTTTTTTTCAAGCTCAAAGTTTATCTAATGTTTACTTTCCCATATATACATATATTCCTTCCAATTCAAAAGAAAATAGTTTCAAATGTTGAAAGTTTAAATGTACGCTTTTCACATTTAGAATCGCTGTATGTGTAATTCTGAAGTGGGATAGGCTCCACCCGACTTTGGCCTTTTGTCACTGTTTATAATTTGTAAATATCCCACATCGCCATTTGTTGAAGTAGAAGAGAAGTACTTCCAAAAGAATAACATTATAAGTACATCCAAATCATAAGTATGAATATTTTTTCGGTATTTATTGTAGTTCTTCTAAATATCTAACCAAAATGTAATTTTGGGGTATAAATGATTAACCCTACAATGCATAATTTAAAATCGACTGGATCTAAACTAAAGCTTCTGAAGTGATAAAAGCCCAGATCGGAAGGAACATATATATATATATATATGTATATATATATATATGGGGGCTATGAAATATATGTAAAATTCTGCCTCTATAGTGCTAGAGGGCAAAATCGGAAGATAATTCTGATATCTCTATCACTTCACCTTTTGGGTGTGACAACAAATGCATAAAGTTATAATACCCTGTACTACAGCACAATTCCAATTCATTCGTAACTCTTCTTACTTTACACTTATCCATAGATTTTATCAACTAGACATTGTGTTCTTAGTTAGCATGCAAGCTTTAAAAAAACGAAACAAACATTTTTTTTGACAATTTTTCTCTATTACTTATGTTTTTTTCGTGCCAACAAAAAAGGTTTTGGAACAAAAAAACTAATATTCTCTATAAGATCTAACGACAGTTACTAAACTTCTATTTCCACGTGGAAGTGCAACATTTGTAGGAATTTAGATTCTTAATTTTTCTAAATAATTTCCAACGTGACCATTCCCCTTTATGATACATACTAACTTCAAATCGATATAAATAGACGAGACAGACGTATAACTTTTTTTGATCGATATTACTTTTCCCGGCAGGCAGAACCCAGAAATTCCTGAGGTGTGTACATTGCATTTGTTATATTTTAAAATCGCGTTTGTAAATTTACACAAATTAGAGCTCATCTTGAAGGTCCTGACTAGGACATCCTCGATATATGCGAAAATTTGCCAATATTTGCATATATCGTTATTTATTTTTCCTCTTATATTTTTATTTGCGTACTGGACCAGGAAAACACTAACATACCCAGCAAAAAATAAAAGAAGTACTTACAAATGAATAACATTATAAGTACTTCCAAATCATAATCACGAACATTTTTTCAGCATTTAAAGAAGTTCTTCTAAATAACTTACCAAAATGTAATTTTGGAGTATAAAATATGAATCCTACAATGTATAATTTCAAAACAATTGGATGTAAAATAAATCTTCTGAAATGATTAAAGCCCAAATCGGAAGGAATATATATAAGTATAAGGGTGCTATATCTAAATCTGAACAGATTTTCTTCAAACTCAACAATGTAGACCCTAGTATTAAGCTGATCCTGTAAATTTTAATCTGGTGCTTTCTTCAGTTTCTATACAATAGCATTTTTACTTAAAAATGTCAGAAATGGATATTATTTTTTATTGAAATAATTATGTATATCGATACCCCCATTCTAAACTATGCTAAGTGCAAAAAGATAGTTTTTCAGGAGAGGCGATCAATGTTCGATGGATTTTTTAATTTGTGTGGAATTCCTTTATAATGCAAATCGAATGACCTGTACTGTTTTGTGAATAACTTTTGATTGGCTTGACGGATAAACACCAAATTTTGACTGAATATAATTTGGAATATTTAGAAATTAAAAATGCAATCTCCCTAAAACTATGCTAAGTCGACTTAGCATGTTTTAGAATGGAGGTATCGATAGGTACATTAAATGGAGGTATCGATATATTAATGCTGGTTAACTCAAACTTTTTAAATGCATCAGTTGCATATGCAACTTTATTTTGCATCTTGCACATCAATGACGCCAACGTAAAATTCTGAGAAAAATATAGTCATGTAGCCTCATTTGTCCTTAACTGACCCTACAAATTCCAAGATGGTGGTCAGCCTCATTCTTTTTTAAAACAATATTTACGAAAAAATGCCAATGATTTTTCCTTTATAAACTATGATAAATATTGAAATTACAAAATATACAGAATCATTTCAATTAAAAAAATTCCATTTCTGTAAATTTTAAGTAAAAATGTTATTATATAGAAACTGAAGAAAACACCAGATTAAAATTTACAGGATCAGCTCAGATTAGATAGGGCTCCATGCCTATATATATTTCACATAAATATGTTGGTGTTTTTCTGGTCCAGTGTGCATATTAAAATTTAAGAGGAAAAATATGTAAGGATATATGCAAATATTGGCTAATTGTCGCATATATCGAGGATGCCATAGTCAAGACCTTCAAGGAGAGCTCTAATTTGTATAAATCTACAAACGCGTTTTTAAAATATAACAAATTGCAGTGTTCACATCTCAGGAATTTTTTAATAAATATTTTTTTTAAAAAGAACTGAGCTGAGCACCATCTTCAAATTTTCAGTGTTCATTTAGATTATATGCGGCTACACATGTAACTATATTTTTCACAGAATTTTAAGTTGGTGTCATTGATGTGTAAAATGCAAATTAAACTTGCAGATGCATCGGATGCACTCAAAAACATTAACAACGCGAACTTAAATATATGAAAAATTGAACTTACGACCTTTAAAATGGGCCTTCTTTCGTAAAAATCCGTCCACTCGTTCCTGAAATACAGAACTCGAAACGTACGCCCTTTAAGAATATTTTCCTATTTTCTCAGATTTCAGAAGCTAATAACATCTGGAAACATTTTTTGGAATTTTTTCGCCAACTATACATAAAATGTTTTGTTTTGAGCAGAGAATCGATATACCAATTTATTTTGAAATCGGGAATGGTGACCAAAAAAGGTGTTCGGTTTCACATGGAATGAACGAAAACATCTAAATTTTAAAGTCAAAGCTCTTGATATATGCCAAATTGTTTACTCATAAAGAGTTTTCTCATTTTTCTCAACTATTTGTTTTCTGGAGTTAATCGATTTTGCATTTGAGCGATTCATATACATAAGCGATTTTGTTCAGCGTATTATGCGGCATTTCTATTGATTTAGACCAATAGCTTAACTCGATGTAGTTTGTTGATCTTTACTTCAGTGTTTGCGAAAACATCATTAATTCGCCATTCAATCGAAAAATGACAAAATGTAAGCTCTGTCCATGCATGAAAATGTAAACTACATTTAGATCTGAACATTCAAATTTCAAATTTCAATATGCCTCTTGAGTTACTTTATTGACAACAGTTATATGAACTGTTTATTTTAAAAGTGGCGTAAATCCATTTGTTTTTAAAACAAGATAAAAATGGTGTTGCGTTTCAGTTCGTTTAAAAATCTGGGTGAATATGAGAAATAAAATATCTGCATATAGCTCATCAAAAGTATTCAAAGTTTCTACAAGGTGTACAATTTTTCGCTTTTAAGGCCTTTTAAACCACTTTTCAAACAAACTTTTTATACAAAATGTTTATTTTGAAAGTGGCGTAAACGCCATATAAAATAATTACACTCATACACTCAACATAATGTGTTCGTTCATCGATTTTAGAAGATTTGGTGCGAATTTTGATCTTTTATTTCAAATTGATGATTTCATTGCGTAGTTTGCTGTCGGTTAGGTTGAGGGACGAGACGTTCAACGTCTCATATCCATTGACATGCACGTCCGTCTTATGTCCAGTCGTTCGGCCTGTTGGGTGATATTTATACTCCTCTTGATTACAAAAAAACGGTACTAGACACGATTTTTATTAGTATCTTCGACATATTCTCTGAGATGATACAAATCTGATAACACTACGCAACAAAAAAATTTTTTTTGTGTCCTAGACCTAAAAATTATGTTTTTGTATAGATTTTGGCATACTGTTATATAAAATCAAAACCAAAAATTTTTTTATGGATAAATTTTTTTTAAAAAATTTATTATTGAAAATGCTATTATCGTCGGAGGTACCCTTAGTATTTACACTATAATTTTTGGAGAATATGCCCGATCAGGTCGACTTATGCGTTAAATTGAAGCTATTAATGTGGGCTACCAATGTTCACTTAGAAACAGAGGTTTAGTAACAGTCATTAAACAAATTGGAAAAAGTAGATTTTTTCAACAACAACAAAAATCCTGTGACAAAAAAAAACATAAAAAATAGAAAAAAATATTTTATTTTATTTTTTAAAAGTTTGCATCCTAGCGAAGAAAATAATGCGTATTTAAAAAAATCTATGGTTAAATGTAGAAATTATAGCCCTTTTGCTAGAGGTAAGAGAATTTCAAAAAATCTTTTTTTTTTAATTTCTGTTTAAATAGCGATTTTATTTATTACTATTATTTATATTATGTACATTTGAGTTTATTTACATGTACAAATTTCATTAGAAGTAACTGTGAGTTCTTTGCTGACGTTTGTAGATTTCGGAATCGGTTTCTCTAATGAGGAACCAAATATAATCTCCCATCATTCTTTCATCCCAGTGCCCTTGGTAACGCCGCTCGATGGACTTCAATTCTTGGTGAAACCTTTCGCCATGTTCGTCACTTACGTCGCCAAGATTCTCGGGGAAAAAGTTTAAATGAGAATGCAAGAAATGAATTTTGAGGGACATATTTACACCTGTTTTAATACATAAAGCGAAAAATAAGTTGGAAGAATACGTACATTCTCGTATGTGTTATATACATAAAAATAAAAAAAAATATATTTCTGACCAATTTTTTAACAAATCGTTAAACATTGTTTCATATTGCGGGCTTTTATTGGATCCAAGAAAATTTGAAACTACAAGCTTAAACGACATCCATGCTGCAATTTCATCCGACGTCAAATATGATTCGAAATTCACATCATTCATCAATTTCCTTATGTTAGGCCTATCAAAAACTCCTTCTTCGATTTTTAAAAAAAAAGACTTTTAAATAAACTTTTTAAATATGAGATTGAATTGCCATCTTTCCTTAAGGCTTTTACAAAATTTTTAAAGAACCCCAGCTTAATATGCTGTGGGGGCAAAATATCGGCTATCCCAAAGGTATAGCATACCAACTACTTTTATATCGCAACAAATTTTCCAGTCATGTTCATAGTTTATGTATTTTATCAATTTAGCCATTGTTTCGTATGATTCCTTAGTGTTGACAGCATGAGCAATGGGAATCGACGGTTTCTGATTTCCGTTGTGCAAAAGTACTGTTTTCAAACTTTCTTTACTGATGTCAACAAATAACCGCCATTCTTGTATGTTTGATTAAGTTCCTCGAACAATCCGTGAATGTCCTTGCAAAAGCATCTGTTATCCACAGTTGTATAAAATTGTTTGCAAGGTACGAATATATCACGGACTCTAAATATGATATGTTAATATCTGGGACCAAAATATTGTACTTTTTCATCCCAGATGCAAGTAGTTCTGCCTTATCTTCGGTCAGTTCCAAGTCTCTCACTAGATCAATGAGTTAAAACTGAGATAAACGCGATGACTTCTGACTCAAACTTGAATCGCTCAGAGTTGAGTACTCAGTTGAACTTGATGATGTTTCCGTTATTAGGCTGTTAGCTATACTTGGACACTTCCTACTCCAATCTATTAACTTAGACAAAAATAGCAGTCCGTATCGTGAATTGTCTCCAAATCATTGGCATTCCAAATTGTACGTGAAGTCTAAAATTAAAACGTTTTATTCCACAAAACATTGTAATACATTAATTGTAAAGTACTTACCGCATGTTTCCACTACTCCATCGAGTAAGATTTACATGGCACGAATTACACAAAATACTAGGTGTCCACGGTTCGTTCATATTTTTAACTCGTATACCAAAATTTTGCACATATATATTTCTTCTACTATTTTACTAGACGCACGTCGATTTTTTTTAATAACATATTTTCGACATATGTAGCAGAAATTGTCGGGATCATTTACACATTGAAAAGTTCTTTGCCATTTACCCATACTTCGAAATATAACTTTATAATATTTTTCAGAAAATCGACGTATCTCTTTAAGGCGCTGAATTACACTAATTTATTAATAAGAAATTTCATTCATAAATTCAGGGTTTAAGGTACATAAGTTGCAGTAACTGTAGCTGACATATAGTTTGCTTCGAACGTAGAAACCCAATATTTTCAAGACTGCCGCGTACTACTTTGTATTGCGTACATATATTTTTACTATCTGTATATACAACTGGGATGTCCATGCCCCTAAAAGGCGTAACTGAATGGAAACCTCATAAATAAAAACCAAAAATATTGTTGAATAATCCTCTATCTGAGCAGATCTCATCCAATATAGCTCTCACATTGCATATCATGTTTTATGGAGGGTTACGAACGGCCATAAAACCTCGTCCTCTCTATAATTTTATAATGTCTGACATCAGTCCTCATAAAATCAAATTCAAGTGCAATGTCTCTTATATGTCTCTCTCACATATGGCGAATTCAATATACGCAAAAACAACATTTAAAAACGAAAAAATATGAAACAAGATTTTTTTGAATTTCCCTAACATTTACAAAATGGCTCATAACTTTTACATCTATCCATAGAAATAGACAGTGTTTTACTCTTTAGCATGCTGGCTTTTTAAAAATGTAATAAAATATTTTTTTCGATTTTTTTTCTATTTTTTACGGTTTTTTTTTTGTACAAGGAAAATGTGTTTTAAAAAAAAAAATCATTTTTTTCTCATATTTTTGACGACTGTTACAAAACCAAAGATTCTACGTGGAAGCGGTATTTGTAGCCCTCATAATTCCCTTTAATTTGAGGCATAACACGGCTCAATCAGGCTTATACTTGATATATTATGGCCCAAATACTGAATGTACTTTCCATGAAAGCTGGAAATTTAAGAAACAATTTTTAAGAAAAAAATGTACCATAAACATTTTTTTAATATTTTTTTCGTGTTTGTGACACCTAGTTGCACCAGAAATTGTTATCCACTTCCCTTCGACAAATATTTTGTTGCATAGTGTAATCTGTAGGAACCGAAAAGTCTATCATTTGCTGCAAATTAAACGAAGAAGATTTTTTGTAAAATTGCAGCTCGTTTTTATAGGATGAAACTGCATTTTAATTAAATTCAATAATAATTTCAAAACTGCATTAAATTTTAGTATTTTACCCATATTTTAATAATAAATCATGAGTTCTGCAGTTATATTATTTAGCTTCAATATATTTAATTTAATAGTTTGTGAAAATAGCTACAGTTTCACACGTAGTGATAATTTTATCACTGCTATCAATCAACTCAAGAAATATGGACGTAAATGCCAAACCCCTTTTAATACCTCCCACACAAATTGACGATATAAAGATATATTTTCCATCAGTTCTGTGCTAATCGCCTAAATGACTTCTATTTTGAAATTATGCACTACCTTTACAAGTATTGTATATAGTTCAAGAAAGACTATTGCAATTTGTGCACGTTCCGGCACCTCCGTACAACCTACCAATTCCTGGAATGGTTTCGTGATTTCGTTTCTGCAAAAAAAAAACATTTTTATACCCTACAACAACTCAATAAATGCTAAAATGTCACATTGTGTGCACTCAATCCAATCTTAGGTGTAGGATATTACACCATCAAACAGCATAGTTGCCTTCACAACCAAAACTACCGAATGGCTTCGCAATTCTTTCTTTCTTTTTATTTATAATTTTTTGAGAAAAAATTATTACTTGTCGACCAAATATCGTCGATGAATCTTTGCAAGATTCTTCACCTGATGACGAAGATGATATATGTGCTGTAGTGATGCTAACAAGGATCGCGACCATGTTTTTTGTGCACTTTGTGCTCCCCAATATATGTTCGATTGTGAACATGCAAAATTCAACATGGGTGCAAGGGGTATTTTTATAATTTTGCATCGAAAGGTAACATCTTCTCAGAAACGAAATCACAATTTAAACCTAATTAATAGTACTTAACACTCCGGCAATCCGAACTTCGTTAATCCGAATTATCCAGTAATCCGAACTGCTTTATCCAATGCTCTACGAGAGCGGTCCCAAAACAGGCCTAACTCTCATATAGGCTATATTAGTTTGAAACAAGTAAAGACGGATTAAGAATTATTATAAAAACGAAAGCTGCAATTTTTAGGCCGCAAATTCTTTAGCCAAACTTTTCACTTGCAAAATGTGGTATTTATGGCTTAAAGTAGTTTTTTTGAGAGCTACATCTGCACGGGGACTACAACAAAATTAAATGTTATTTGTATAAATTTTATTGAGATAAATTCTTGCTAAAATATAATATAAACTGCAAAGTTGCAGCTAAATTTCTTAGAAAATGTGGTGTTTGTGGCTTAAATAAGCCTTTTTGGTAGCGCCATCTATAGGTGGATTATAACAAAATATGAACTGATTAAGAAAATTTTTACTGCGATTAATTTTAATACAAACTCTTAATTTAATACAAACTGCAAAGATTCAGTTAAAATGCTAAGGTATTTATGGCTTACATTCGCATATATTGGAGCGACCTCTATAGGGTGACTATAACAAAATATGAACCGAGTTGTAAATTTTTTGCTGTGATAAATACTTGTCAAAATAGAATACAAACTGCAAAGTCTCTGCTAAATTGCTTTAAAAATATTGTATCTATGGCTCAAAATCCGTATTTTGGAGTGACCTATATAGGGGAGCTATATCAAAACATTGACTGATTTGGCCAATTTTTAATCCCAAACAACCTGCAACCATAAGAAATATATCTACCAAATTTGATCATCTAGCTCTATTATTACGGACTGTAGCGTGATTACCACAGACGGACGGACGGACAGACGGACATGGCTAAATCGTCTTAGAATTTTACGACGATTAAGAATATATATACTTTATGGGGTCTCAATTCAATATTTAGAGGTGCTACAAACGGAGTGACAAAATGAATATACCCCCATCCTATGGTGAAGGGTATAAAAAATTACTTTCGTAAAAAATAGCAACCTTCTAAAGTATATGTTTCAAGTTTCAATGCGCCACGTTGTTTAGTTTTTAGAGCACTCACAACGAAACGATCTTGGTGAATTTGTAAACGTGGAAAAATTGGTCACCGATATGTAACACAACACTTTCTTTTGAAAGGCTCAGTCCAACCAATATTAAAACCGAGCTAGAATTCTACCAATTGAGGTGTCCACGACAAAAATGGTTAAAAAATCCACAAAATGGTATTGGATGACCGTCGGTTGAAGGTTCTGAAGTCATATTTTAAAAAAGTGCTATACATCGCATACTGACGGGAAATTTCATGATGCGAAAGCTGTGCGCAAGATGGGTGCCGCGTTTGCTCACATCACATATATAAGCTTTATTTTCTGGCAGATATTTACAAAATTAACACAGGGAATTTCGATTATTATATCGATAATTACCTCTGTCAAAATTCATTAAAATTGGTTAAGATTTGTATGTAGCATCCAAATATATGTATGTACCTACCGATTTTCCAATTAAGCGGTATATAAGCTTTCAAGCAGACCTTTATGAAATTTTGCAGAGGAAAGTTCTATAAGGCAATATTTTCCCCTTCCAAATGTGTAAGGTTTATTTTCCGGAACATTTTCTTGAAATTTGGCAGATAACATTTTCTTGAACCAATATCCTTACTTGGTAAATTTTAAGAATATCGGTTCAGATTTATATGTAGCCCCTATATATACATAACTACATCCCGATTTTGCATCCAAGGCTATAGCCGCTTTTTCAACATATCTTTATAAAAATTAAAATTCAGTTTTTTGAACCAAGAATGAACGTTACCAAATTTGAAGAAAATCGAATAAGATTTAGATATAGCCTCGGTATATACTTACATCCGGATTTTGAATCTAAGCGCTATACAATATTTTTATACCCTCACTTTTGTGTGACGAGGGTATATATCATTTGCTACGGAAAAAAGTGTAACACATCGAAGGAGTGACCTAAGACACCAAGAATGTTCGGCGGAAATCCGTTCTGTGTCATTTTAAGTCGAATGAGCAATGTGCGTCCGTCTGTCTGTCTGCTGGCTGGTGCGCACGATAACTATCGAAAGGAGTAACCGATTGACTTAAAATTTGGTATGTGGTAATATTTTTATCCATCTCCGGCTAAGTTCGAAGATGGGCCATATTGGTCCACTCCTTCTTGTACTTCCCCCATAAAGCGTTAATATTTAGTGAACTATTGATTATGTAATAACTTCTATACTACTTATTTGAATCCTCTGAAATTATACACATAATATTAGTTTATTAGTCACTATCACCTCGAGAAAAATGGTCGAAGTTACCGCGCCCTTTTTGGTACCTCCCACACAAATGAACCATTTTGCTCCAAAAGTTAACTGCTTATAACTTGAATACCTGTGCACACAAAGACTTGAAATTTTGTACAGTATAAAGGTTTCATAGTACCTACAATCCAGTGAAAAATGGGCGAAGTTGCCACGCCCCTTTTGATACCTTCCACACAAATGGACCAGATTATAACTCTAATACCAGTGCATAGCAATACTTGAAATTTTGTACAGTGTAATGCTTTTATAGCGCCTACAGTCCAGTGAAAAACGGGGGTTATTGCTACGCTCCTTTTAGTACAAATGTACCATTTTATACCAAAAGGTATGAGTTTATAACGTGAGTACCAATGCACGAAAATACAACAAAATTTTAAACAGTAATATAATATATTTAAAGTACTTATAGCCCTATGAAAAATGGTCGGTATCAACGCGCTCCTTTTGGTACCTCCCACACAAAATGGCCAAATCATACCAAAATTGAATAGATCATAACTTTAATATACCAGTGCCTATAAACGCTTACAATTTGATACAGTGCAATATATTTGAAGTATCTACTGTTTAGCGAAAAATGGAGTATTTGTTAAACCCCCTCTGGTACCTCCCATATAAATTTTCAGATTACAGTACTCACAAAGTGAGGGTATACCTTAGTCGGTTTACACGACTGAAACTTTCTTACTTGTTTTATTACAGATCATTATCATTAGGAAAAGAGTATTGCTAAATATTCACAACATGTCTACTTAAAATAATAAACATTATACTCTTTTGAAAGAACACCATGCTTTTTTATTGAAAATTGCATAAAGAAAAAAGTATCCACTAAACCGAATTTTGGGTTGGAATCAATTATTCGGACCAATGAGGTTTTACTGTACTTCAATTAGTACCAACGAGAATAATAGCATAACTGCCACACGTCCAGAAAATTCAAGTATGCACTAGGTAACTGTAGGACAAAAGAAATGCAGTAAACAAAAATATTTCCTGTGCCAAAGTGAATGCCAATAATTCCAACAAGGCGACTAAAATGTTAATTACGGTTGCTACCTCTTATCAGAACAATAACTACCTATTGCAATGTTGATGAAATCTTTATCTGGATAAGATTAGATTAGCTTGATCATGTTTATAACTATGGATATGCACATAAGTCAGTGGATCGGCCTGTTATGGGTTCCTTATTTATGATCTGTAAAACCTAAAGATTATTAGCAAATATTTATTTGACACGAATATACTAGGGACCTTACCGTCAGATTCTCTTCGAGTAGTAAGATCTGGGAATCTGTCAATCTTGGGGTATCGGATCTTGAATGTGGGAAAGTAGGTCAATGAAATTTAGATGTCTTTCCGACATGCTGTGTATATGTCGCAATTTCTATACCATACGGTATAGATGTGCTCGAGAAAGCTTGAGAGTTCTGTTAGAACGCTCATTATCTTACGGATTTTGGTCTTTCTCAGTTTGAGTAAACTTCTTATTTTATTACTTCTTATTTTCCGCTAATTTGGGTCACGCAGAATATATTTATGTGGACTAAAAAATAAAAAAAAACATTTCACATCTGTTCATAATCATAATTTACTCTTCTTAAAAACAATTGAATAGATGGCAATAAAAAGCGTTTGACAGAATCATCACTATTATATATATATATATGTATATAGAGATATAAGTACAGCAGACATATAATTAAATATATAAAAAGCACACGAACGAGAGTACATTCATACAAACAGACATACATTTTAAAATCTCGTTACATTACATTACACTAAATTGCATAGGTATAACTACATACGTACATACATACAATTAATACTATGACTAAAGATACATGGTCTTTTTTTAAATACGAAATTAATAATCATTTTGTAATTCTAATCATTTACACGTTACATTAATACCAATACACATACACCATCTACACACGATACGATACGATCGATATATTTACAATTAGAGCAATATCGTAAGTTGCATGTGCACTTGCGCATGCGTACGTGAATGTATTGTAACAACCGAAAGTACGAATGTTGTATTGTATATGCACATCATTGGGATTTTGTACAAAATTTTAAAAAAAGACTAATCATTAAAACTATTATTATTATTTTTCTCTTTGTGAACAAAAGACACACTTAGCCTAGAATTTATTTACAATCGACAGAAATTGGTTGCTATTTGGTGGCGCAGAGCTGTCCATCGTGGCAGTCGCCGAGGTGGAGGAGGACGAGTGTGAGAGGGAGGAGGATGGAGCAGGGAGACCCAAGACGGAAGTGAGTTTCAACAAAAATCAGCACATCGTCTCATTGTAGGGAGGGTCCTTCTCCGATTCGGTACTGCTCTTGATGTTCGATGATAGCTTGGCGATTTCGTCCTGCACCAGATCGGTACTGATCTGGGGGATGGTCATTGGCGTGGAGGAGCTAGCGGCGGAATCGCCATCTTTGGATTCTTCAGTGCTCGAGCTACTCTCCTTGAGTATGTTCATACCGAGTCTACTGGAAAGCGGTGGTTTAAGCGAGGAAAGCAATTTGGCAGGTACCGTTGAAGGCAATGCAGCACTACCACTGACACTGCCGCCGCTTGCGGCCACCATGGGCGGCGCTTGGATGGACGACGATACGGATGCGATCTCTGTGGTGGGCGTTTCGGCGTGTGATATGCGTGTAGTGGGTGGTATCGGTGGAGGTTGCGGCTGTTTGCCCTGGTCCAAGCTAAACTGTTTCTTCAGCTGCATAGCTCGTGGAGGTGGTTGCACCTGTCCAATTATGGCCGTTGTTCCGAAGTCAGCGGAAGTAGAAGCATCTTCGGAGGGGCGCTTCACATCCGAAGCACCCACCGATGATGTTCGCAACGGTTGATAACGGGCCGAGGTACTTAGTCCGCCACCTCCACTTACGCTAACACCGCTCTCGAGCACTGTAGCTGTTTGAGGCTGTATCTGCATATCCACGGCGTCCAATGATGGTTCCGCCGTCAGAGAGGGCGTATCGATGTTGTAGGAACCAGTCATTGAGGTGGTGGTTTCGTTTGAGCTCTGCTTTATGAAGCGATACGGAAGGGCCGAGTAATCGGTGTCGGTACTGGAATTCTTCTGTAAACTTTCACTAGATTTCTTGAAGAGGCGACCTGTACTCTCATACGGTGGATTGAGGAATTCACTGGTGGCCCGTTGCGGAACAACCGGCGAGTGATATGTCTGTTGTTGTTCCATGGAGGAGTTGCGGTGCCAAGGACGTTCGTTTTTCACTTGAAAACCTCCTGCTGCTGCACCACTGGTATCGCTACTATCACCACCAATCACTCCACCACTCGCCGTAGGTTTGGATGGCGACAGTTCCACGGCAGTTTCTCGCCGGAGAGGATGTCGATGACTGTAATCAATAGATACACCGGCCTAAGTGAAATCAAAAAAATATATTTTAGTCATAATTTCATTTTCTAGAACACTACCACTTCTTTTAAACGTACATCGTATGAATCATCCGTATCATCTATGGATGCTCTGGCCTGGAAAAGACCTTCCAGGATTTGGTAATCACTCTCTTCGCACTCTTTCAAATGTTGCTTTTCTAGTAAAGCGGCCTTTTCTGCTTTAGACATTTCCGTTTTGGGCCGATCCAGGGATGCTGTAATATAAATTATTAGGAAATTAATAATACAGGAAAGTAAAAATCTGCAAATTACAAATATTAAATATCAAATCAATTTATACTCTTAGACTATTTATGTACAATAAATATAAGATACAGTATTTACATTCGATTTATGCGATTTTCAAATTATTTAATACCGGACAACTTTTTTAAATGTCCTATCACTATTCTACCAGTTGTTAAGTGATTCGTGTGACATGCCTTCCTATTGGAACAAATCATGTGTGTGGAATATATGTGCATAATTCGTGTCATAATATGAAACCTCGTAGGTTATACTTCATGCTGGCCTTTCAAATCATTGTAATAAAGTAGACTGATTTTAGTTTTAAACTCGTGTTCTTGGGAGAGAAACGTTCTATTGAGTACTACAAGGGTGCTCTGAATATGACGATCGAGCTGTTCTAGATGTTGTACAAATGGAAAAGGCTAAGGCAATATCCCTTGGGTCAAGTGAAGTGTATATTCGACATGCTAAAAGAGTTACCGGGTCCAACAACCGACTGTGACTGATACCAACATTTTATTCGGTTCAGTTGAACTTATCCGTTGATTGCTACCGCTGCAATAAGGGCTTCGGTTCGCAAGATACTGTACCAGGAAACCCTCGTTTAATATCTGCAGATGAAATTTCAAAGTTTCAGAGAAGTATTTGACCGATGCATGAAGAAGCTCTTTATCACATGTTGGGATGAATCGAGTAAGCGGTAAGCGAGATACCTGACAATGGTATCACTTCTACAAATAAACCTTCACCACTCTAAGGTTGAATCCGCCGACCAAAATCCATCCTGATGTAAAAGGGTTTCCTGAGACAGGATTCCTGTCTCCGAGAACTTAAGCAAGCATATTTTTGATTGAAATTGTCTAGGTATTCATAGTTTTTCTGACCATAGACACTCGTATATTGGCGTTTGCATAAATAAGATGCCTCATAGCTTCGTCACGGACATTATTAAGAAGGCAGATTGCGGCAAATTTATAGGCATATTTTAAAGGTATTTTCTAGCTGAGTAATATCAAGGATGTATAATAGGATGTATAATTCGCGCAAAACGTCTGTCAACTTTAGGGTCATATTACATATTTAATTGTACACAAAACCCAATAGGTCCATTTAAAAGGAATACCGTAAAATGTAAAAAGAGCTATGTACACCACCACAAAGACAAAATAAACAGTAAGGAAAAGGCAGGAAGTTTGGTATAATTGGTTTCGTTTCAGTTAACAACGTATGTACTTAGCTCCACCAGTACAACTTCTGTAGCGCTTTAATGTCAAATCGGGAGTAACATATATATGGGAGTAACATAAAATACAAAACATCTTTCTGTCGAATTTTGTACTGATCGGATATAAAGTACAGTTTCTACAGCGTTTGCATGTCAAATCGGGGGTAACATAAATCTGAACCGATTTTCACCAATTTCAATAGGGATCGTCTTTGAGTCAAAAAAGAGCACTGTCCTAAATATCATCACAATCGTACAATAAATACGACCTGCACTTTGATTACAACGATACATCTGCAGACAGACATTGTTAAATCGACACAGGAAGTGATTACACGTCGATCGGTATAATAATCGATGGGTCTGTCTGTTATCCTTTTGAGTGTTACAAACAAATGCACAAACTCATAATACCCTGGACCACAGTGTGGTCTAGGGTATAAAAACGCATGGGTTACCCCGTTTTATTTGAATGATTAGTATCATTTGTTTAAAGAATGATTAGTATAATTTTTTTAAAGAATGATTAGTATCATTTGTTTAAAGTGATTTCCTTTTCCTTGTGTTCAACTGTTAAATACAAATCAGTTTTAGAACAAAACAAGTAAAAGCTTTAAGTTCGACCATCCCGAATCTTATATACCCTCCACCATGGATTGCGTTCAATTTTATTACTGGATAAAATCTTTGGATATAGAGCAACACATGAAATGACCCTGGCTTGTTTTGTTAATAAATGTGGTATCTATGACTCAAACCCCGTATTTTGGAGCGACCTCTATAGGGGAGCTATATGAAAACATTGACCGATATGGCCCATTTACAATCCCAAACAACCTGCAACTATATGAAATATTTCTACCAAATTTTGATCAACCTAGCTCTATTATTACGGACTGTAGCGTGATTAAAACAGATGGACGGACGGACGGACAGGCGGATACGGCTAAATCGTCTTAGAATTTTACGGGGTCTCAGATCAATATTTAGAGGTGTTACAAAGGAGTGACAAAATGAATATACCCCATGGTGGAGGGTATAAAGATAAAAATCTTAGCATTCCGTTATCAATGCAATAGAAGCATGCGTTTGTCATTTATGACGTGACTCTTAAGAAAAATCTAATAGTGTAACAATATCACCGTGCGTGCGAAATAAAATCGCGGTTTTTATGCGCTTTATGCTTACACCGAAATCAGGAAAATTGTGGTTTTTGGTTAGATTTTTTGAAATCTGAAGTTGCATATATATTGGAGCTTTATACAAATCTAAACCATTTTTTTCAAATTCGAATGGGGAGTTCCTCGGTGCAATAAAATTGAATATGTTGAATTTTATTGAGATCGACCAAGTACTTTAATCGATATAACGTTATTTTCAAAGGGGCGTGTCTCCGCCAATTTTTCCCAAAAGGCAATTTATTTCTGTTCCTATGACTCATATATCAAGTTGCATCTTTCTAGCTCTTATAATTCAGGAGATATGGCTGAAGAACAAGTTTTTACACGACCTTCCATTAGTCCTTGTATGGGGAAAATCTTTAATCCTTGGCCGATTTTGTTCAAATGTTTGTTTGTTCAAACACATCTTTCTGCAAAATTTCAGCCACCAAGTAAGTCACCTGACTTGTTTCCACAGAGAGAGTACTACAAGGGTGAGGACACAGAGAGACGGACATGGCTAGATAGTCTTAGAATTTGAGGTCGATTTCCGCCACCTAGGAATTCATTTTTGATCCATGGTTTCTTGGAGAAATATTCCTAAAATTTTCCGTAGATTTTGTTTTTGAGTGACGCTTTGTTCATTTTTTCACCCATACAAATCCTAAAGTACATGTATGAAAAAATGTATCGTTATAAAAACTCTAGATTCTGGATAGTAACTATATACAAGCATTAATTTGTTTTTCCTTATTTATTTATATTATGTGCATTTATTTGTAACGTCCAAACAGAGTAGATACCGATCGATAGAAAATCAATGATCGAAAAGATAAACCGATATTTACGAAAAGATAACCGATTTATGCACCATATAAAGGTCACTTCGATTTGAGTTCGTTTTGTTCTAGAAACAACATCCGGTGGAAATTCGACAGTTTATACAAACTATCACATTAGCGAAGTATATATATATACTTCGCTAATGTATACATATATATACATATGTATACATACAATTTTAATCTGTTCTATACCCCAAGAAAATAATTGCCTCTGCAGTATAATTGCTGGAAACATATATAAGCGGGAAAAAGTCCTGTAAGTTACTGAAATTTTTCTCAGTTTTTCAAATTGATGGACGTAATTTTACGCAATTTTTAATTTTTTATAAAGGAACTTTATTCAAGAACAGGAACCGTATTCATTTATATATTTATATTGTTGGTTATAGGCTAGGTATACTTCCACATTTCTAAGCTGTTCGCAATGCAATTGTGCATAATGTTTGCTGTGGCTACACATTTTTAAATTTAATTGCTAAGATATGTCCAAAACCCACTGACTACAGCTTCATTCGTGTAAAATAACGCCCTTAAATCTTGGTTCTAGCAGCGCGAAAATCACAATATTGGTACTGTTTTAATATAAATAGCGAGTTCTAGCTTCACATACGACAAATGTTGCGGTTTAGTCCAAGTGGCCCGATATTTGCCAGAAAAACTTGAATTTAAGAGGTTATGTAATATCGCTCATCACTGGCGGCTCAAGATATAGCGGAGATATTTTGGGGATATTCACTAAACATATCAAGCTTTAATTGAGATGGGCGGGATCAGACCAATGGGAGTGATATGAGCCTAGTTTTTAAATTGAGATTTCATGAACAATTTGTTAGCGACAGTGCTGTAAGTTTGTGTACGAGTATAAGCATTTGGAGGCAGGTTATGTGATTGGTCCAAAAATAAGCGGAATCGGACCAATGACGGTAGCCCCGCCCATATAACACAAATTTAAAAATTGAAAAAACAACATTTTGCGATTTTGCTGTAGTTTGGTGGTTTGCGTGATGGGTCCAAAATGGTTGGGATCGGACCAAATGGCGTGACACTGTCTATACATCCAAATTTTTGAAAACAACGTATCGAGAGAACCTTACATTTGGTGTGAATGCATTTGGCATCACAGTGCCAGACTCAACATAAAGTTGGAGATATCGCATAAATAGGCGTTGCCCCTTCCATACAATCCCAGTATTGACAACGAAATATCTGGAAAACCATTGCTCCAATCGTCTAGGAGTTTTGTACATATACGTTTAGGAGTATTTCACTAAAATATTGGATAAGTGGGCGTGGCGTTGTCCACATGACACCATTATTGAAAAACAAATATCTACAGAACCATTTCAGCAGTTTTTTAAATTTCTTTTGGGTGTATTTAAGAGAAATAGTCACCCACACAATATATGGGCACTGCTATATCAGTGGATGAGGTTCCGCATATATGACTACAGTATTAAAAGCGAAATATCCGGAAAAACATTGCCACAATTGTCTTTAAATGTGGTATGTATGAATTTGACAGCAATATGTATAACAATATAGAAAATTGGCGATATTGGAAAGGTGGGCTTGGCACATGACTCCCTTACGGAAAACGAAATATCTGGAAAACAATCGAATCAATCGTCGTGGAATTTGGTAGAGACATATTGGATAGAATCTTTTATTGAAAGCGAATTGATTGCAATAAACATGCATTACACGCATTATTTCAACCTCAAAACCTAAAATTATCACGAAAATAGGCATTTTGTGAATTTTATTCGAAATATTTGTCCTATCCTAAAACAATTGTTATATTTATCGACTTTAAATTTTTATTGTCATTTGCAGCAATTTTATAGAAAAATGCACAAAATGTCCAACTTTTTAAAATTGTAGCTTTTGAGGGTAAAATAATGAGTGTGGGATCTTTTCTATGGCAATTAATTCGCTTTAACCCATTCGGGGCCACCAATCAAATAAAAAGTGTACAGCCTTGAAAGGGCTAATGTTTTATAAAAATTAAATCCAGACATCAGCAGTTCTATAACAAGCCATGAAAATTGAAAATCGGACCAAAACTTTGGAAATTGTTTCCGATTTTTTAAAAAATGCACTAAAATTGCAATAAAATCGAGAAAAGGGTGACTTTACATTGCAATTTTTTAATGGAAGTCACGTCGCCCTATAAATAATAGTCCAGATGTTAATGTCCAGTGGTCAATTCCTAAAAGTAATAAAAATTGACAATTTTATTAAGGAAAACGTGATTTTTATGGGGTTTTCAACCGCAAATAGCGATCGCAGAAACCAAATATTTTGCTAATATACTTGAAACAAACCAAATTTGCATATAAGCTTTGAATAACGTCAACTTTTTTTCTTCCTCCAGATCGAGGTAAAAATTGGCAGAGAAAAATCTCTTCACCTATTAATAAAGACTTTTAAATTTAGTGGAATTTGTTTGAAATTTCGATATAGTCCACATATATATGTTCCATCCGATTTGACATCTAAGTGCTATAGAAGCCGCATTTTTCATCAGATCAAGGAACAAACTTGCTGAGGAAAGTCTCTTCAGCTATTAATAAAGATTACTCAATTTAGATGAAATCGGTTTAGATGTAGCCCAAATTATATGTTCTTTCCGATATGGCTTCTTAGGCATACTTGCAAGAAAAACATGAATTGTTGAGGGTAATATCGCTGTAGCTCACTGGTAGCTCAAGATATAGCCGAAATTATTTGGGGGTATTCACTAAACAAAACAAGCTTTCATTTGGGATGCCACAACCGCGATATTTTTTTTTGACCCGCCCTAATTGCCATGGGCATACACTTAAGTCAGTAGTTCGGCTTGTTGTGCGCTCCTTATTTCTGATATTTTTATACCTGTCGAGTTACAGAAAATCGGTCTTAGACACGAATTTTCTCAGTATCTTCCAGTCATATCCTCTGAGATGAGTCAAGTCTGGCAATGTGTCGGACCCGAAATATCGGGATCTTACATGTGTGAAAGCCGGACAGTGACACAGAAAATGTTCGATGTTTTCCCTGCTCTGTCGTCGTTTTCTGCTAGTCATATGTGCAAGTAAGATTGAGTGTCCCGTTAAAACAGTCATCATCTTAATAATCTTGTTCTTGTTTAGTTTCAGAAAACTTTCTTCTCATCTTGGTCACCACACAGTATCTATGCAGTTGCTTCTTCTGTTGCGCTATTCCACACAATTTTGTGGGCCATCACTGCCCAGTGCTTCAACGCATCTTTCGTGGTTTGAAAGTTTTCCAATTTTCTGAGTTTATTACGTTCTCTGCTCTTCGATGCCAAGCTGTTAGCCCCTGCATTTCCAATCACTCCATTGTGTCCTGGTACCTAGAAAATACGCAGTTGACCATCATGGGCTGAGTACTCATTTATCGTTTATTTACAGTCAAACACAGTTCTGGATTTGATCCTTTTTGGTGTTATTGCTTTGATTGCCATTTTGCTATCTGTGAAGATGTTGGCATATTTAGACTTTGTGGTATTACTGTGCTAGTTCACACACTCCGTGATTGCTCGAACTTCTGAAGTTATGCTGAAAAAAGTGCAAAAAAATATTAAGAAACTTTGTTCAGCATATTCTTAACTACATTATTGCCAAATATAGTTAAGCGGTATCACCAAGTCTGAATTAGTTGTTGGACAAAAGCTGATGACACCTTTTTCGAGGGGCCACTGATTTTCAGAAACTTTGGAGGCCAATAAAAAAATTGGTCACCAATTTCGCCAAACCGAGTATAGGGTTATACTACCCTTTGATACTGTCAAGTCCGTGTATTTTTCAAAAAGTGTTCATTTGTTGCATAGTGTAATACGAGCTTCAATGTATTTGTTTCAAATTTTAATTCAAGTATATGCGTGCTTATTCTGCCCTATCAAGAAGGTGTAGGGTATCATATAGTCGGCTGCGCCCGACTTTTGTCTTTCCTTGTTTTTTCTTCGAAAACATTCTCCAGGAACAAAGGCAAATGTTAGACTCGCTTAAACATTTTATACACTCGATTTACGCTCGAGAACAATTTTAATTGGCTAGGATATTACTAGTACTACACAAGACTTGAATCAGCAATTAAAAGCAAATTTTTTAAAAATTTTGAATGTTTGTGAAATTCATTTTGAATTTGAACGCGTGACGATAAATTGCATTGAAGGATTGACAACAAATGATGATTTGGAATATTTAGATATTAATAGTGTGTATAGATACATATATAACTCAAACATTTTGAAAATCTTTTTCAAATAAAATATATTAGCAGATACGTATAAACATCCATTTTGTTTGCGAAAATTACTTGCCAAATATATTTTGTTCTACTATGTTAATGTATATGATTTATTTCTACAAAAATATTTATGTATATGGGGTATTTCATGTCATTCGATGTCTTCGGATCGGGATGAAACTTGCACAAAGTTTAATCTCAAATTCCAAAAAAAATTGGTAATACTTAGTAATCAGATACATAAATTCTATTTGGATGTGTCTCATATTTACGATTAACTGGAACAATGGCTACATCGGAATATTGACACATGCTTTGCGAAATCGTATTTTAAGAGGTATGTATGTAAAAAATAAACATTAAGTACAATGTCGAATACTTACTCTTGTGGCTTGGTAATGACACCGTGGGTGAGGTAATCATATGGCAAACATTCTCTAATTCATCCGTAATCGAAGTATATTCGCTATGCAATTTCAGGAGAATATTTCTCGAAGGCTTTGCATGCAGTACAGACTTTCCTAAATTGCGATTTTTTTTTGTACAAAATTAGTTGATTTTCGATTTGGAGAAAATAAAATTTAAATTTCAGAAACATAGTTTACACAATTTTACACAAGAAAGTTCGATCGAAAATGAGGCGGGAGAGGGAATGGATGAATGAACATTAAGGACAACATAGGATACAGTCAGTCACCACACCATTACGTTACAATACACAGAGAGTGAGTTCAAAGGCGTCACATCATTGTTTGTGGTCGTGTCCTTTACAAAATTTACAACTGAATACTTTTTAGGGGAGCACGACCGTGATGTGATGCCTCCGAAAGGAGAGGCGAAAACGGATGGAGGGAAACAGAATGGAGACTTAACATACCTGCTGCGGCGGCTGCCTCTTTGTCGCTCTCTGGCTCTGAGTGGGTCAAACTCATTTGACGTCGCGATAGATGCAATTGGTTCAGACTTATGTGGGAGCGACTAATGTCGCCAATTATTGAGCATGTCTCAGAATTTCTGCGACATAAAGAAACCGTGCGTTGACGCATAGCTCGATGTCTGGCAGCTAAATGAGAAGAAGACTTAGGAGAAAACTTTTTCACAAAATTATTTAGAAGTATACGAACCTTCAAAGTTTATATCTGGTCCCGTTTCATCGGAAGTTTCTCCTACCAATGTCTGGTCATCGTCGTGACCCAGTGGTGTTAAAGTGTCCTTACTTTCGGTGCTGGCCCCGGTGTCCTGTCTGACCGTCACATACGGGGTACGTTTGACAGTCTCACACGTGGAGGGTCGTTGAGACAGAGGTACATAGATGTCGGAGTCTGATTCCGATTGCACGGACACCTTACGCACCACCTGCTCGTTGAGGGCTTCCCTGGATTTCACCACCTCGTCAGGTTCTTCAGGTACAGGCACGACCTCAAAGTGGGTGCCATCGTCAAAAATATACGCATCTGGTCGTACCTCAGTGAGCGAACGATTAAAACGTCTCCTATTATTTACCTATATGTTGAGGAAGGTTAAATGACAACGGGTGATATTAGTATTTGCGTAAAACTATTTAAGTGATAGCTTTATACTTGTAGATTATGGGTTGCAGGAGCTCCGCCGGAACCGCCACCACCAGTACCACCACTTCCGGCTCCACCACTGCCTGCCTCGTTGTCCGATATGGAGACTGTGCGGATACGCTGCAAATCGCCGGGTCCAATGTTCAGATTGGAAGCATGCATATCATCCTGACCCATGGTGTGCATTGCCATGAAGCGATGAATGACGGCCAAGTGACTTAATATTTGTTCAGAAGATTCTTCCATTTTGCGGAGACGGAATTCAATGTTCTGTTTAAGTAACAATAAATTAAATTTTAAATTAATAAAAGTAAAAACTTGTATTTACTTCCTATAATTAGATGAAGAACTCATATCCAAGTCCGTCGATGATCTGACTCAAATATTTGTACACTTAACTTATAATATACTCGTCTAGTTATCTGTGACACATCGAAGGAGTGATCTGAGACACTAAGTATGTTCGGCGGAAATCCCTTCTAGGACATTTTAAGTCATTTGAGCAATATCCGTCAGTCTGTCTGCCTGTCTGTATGCTGGAGCACATGAAATTGATTGGTATGAGCTAAATTTTTCTCCATCTCAGGCTAACCTACTTCTAGTACCTCCCCCACAAAGGGCTAACATTTAGTAAAATATTGAATATCCAAAAACGTATATACTACATATTCGTTGTCTGAAATTCTACACATACCATTAGTTTATTGGTCGCTACTACCTTGAGAAAAATTGACAAATTGTCCACGCCCCTTTTGGTACCTCCCACACAAATGGACTATTTTACAACAAAAGTTAACAGCTTATAACATTAATACCAGTGCGTTCAAATACTTGAAATGTTGTACAGTATAACGCTTTTAAAGTACATATAGCCATGTGAAAAATGGACGTTATCACCGTTATGGTTGGACCACCCCTTATAATTTCTCAAATTTTTATACCCTACACCACACTGTGGTACAGGGTATTATAACTTTGTGCATTTGTTTGTAACACCCAAAAGGAGAAGAAATAGACCCATCGTTTATTATACCGATCGACTTCGAATCACTTTCTGAGCTGATTTAGCTATGTCCGTCTGTCCGTCTGTCCGTCTGTCTGTCCGTCTGTGCATGTATTCTTGTAATCAAAGTACAGGTCGCAATTATGGTCCGATCTCGACGAAACTTTACACATATCTTTTCTTTGGCCCAAGGACGATCCCTATAGAATTTGGTTAAAATCGGTTAAGATTTAGATATAGCCCCCATATATATGTTAGCCCCGATTTGATATGTAAGCGCTGTAAAAACTTTATTTTATATCCGATCAGTATGAAATTCGGCAGAAAGAGGTTTCTTATTATATGAGTGAACAGATTTAGATATAGCCCCCATATATACGTTACCCCCGATTTGACATGTAAGCGCTGTAAAAATATTATTTTATATCCGATCAGTGCGAAATTCGGCAAAGAGAGGTTTCCTATTACATGAATTACATGCTAAATTCGGAGAAAATCGGTTCAGATTTAGATATAGCCCCCATATATATGTTACCCCCGATTTGACATGTAAGCGCTGTAAAAACTGTATTTTATATCCGATCAGTGCAAAATTTGGCAGAAAGAGGTTTCTTATTACATGAAGGAATACTGCCAAATTCGGAGAAAGTCGGTTCAGATTTAGATATAGCTCCCATATATATGTTACCCCCGATTTGACATGCCAAATTCGGAGAAAATGGGTTCGGATGTAGATATAGTCCCCATATATACGTTACCCCCGATTTCACATGTAAGCGCTGTAAAAACTGTATTTTATATCCGATCAGTATGAAATTCGTGAGAAAGAGGTTTTCTATTATATGAATGAACACTTTTAAATTTGGAAGAAATCGGTTCAGATTTAGATATAGCCCCCATATATACGTTACCCCCGATTTGACCTGTAAGCCCTGTAAAAACTGTATTTTATATCCGATCAGTGCGAAATTCGGCAGAAAGAGGTTTCTTATTACATGAAGGAATACTGCCAAATTCGGAGAAAGTCGGTTCAGATTTAGATATAGCTCCCATATATATGTTACCCCCGATTTGACATGTAAGCGCTGACTGTATTTTATATCCGATCAGTATAAATTTCGACAGAAAGAGGTCTTTTTACATGAATGAGTATTCAGGGAAGATCGGTTCAGATTTATATTAAAGCTACATATATATGTTCCTCCTGATTTGGTATCAACCCGCTATTGAAGTTGTATTTTTTATTTCCGATCATTAAAATTGTCCAGAAAGATGTTTCTCAATTTAGGAACGAATATTGCTTAATTTAGCGATTATTGTTTCAGAATGACATAGTATGTTTCTACCCATTTACCAATTATTCCAAATTATTATGGTAATGACCCTTATCGCAGTGTAAGGGAGGTGTAGGGTATTATATAGTCGGCCCCGCCCGACTTTCTGCCTTTCCTTATTGGTTTATAATTAAATTTCACCATAAATGAAGTATAGTAAAAAATAAAATTAATTTAATTGATTTTAAAATAAAAGCAGAAAGTAAAGTTATAGTAATACCCTTCACCATTGTTTGCCAACAATGTATGGAGAAACAATTATTGAATGGTTTCAGGTTAAAAAGGGTACATTTCTAAATTTCTGGCACGTATCCCCTCAAAAAACAATAGCGTATACGCTTATATACCATTATTTTGTTATTGCATTATAAGAATCTAAGTAATCGATACTATACATGGTAAGAATTTGGTGGAATAACAATTTTACAAAGTGGGCCAAAAGATAAATTGAAAAAATTGTGTAAAAAATAATGTAGAATGGTACATTGAATCCTATTTATTTACAATTAACACACTTTTAGACTAATAGAATAGAATATTTCCCCACATACATATTAAAATGACAAGAAATTGAAATCGATTCTCTTCTAAATTATACCGTAAGATCTATGCCGCGAAGAAGTAAAATTCATTTGTACAAGAGATAATTTAATAGAATATGAAGTACAAATGCTTAAATTTCAACATGATGGTTTAGAAAATGCGTCCCCTAGAATGTCAAGAAGTCTAATCCGAAGTGACCTTTATAAGGGGGCAATATCAAAACATGGAGCGATATGCCTCATTTTTACTAGCGACGATTGGATCCAATTCAGAGTATAATTTCTTTAATTTCAAATCAAAACATGGACCGACTATGGAATCGTCCATAGTCCAAGACATGCCTCTGTACTAATTTTCGTACAGATCGCTTCATATTTGCGACCCGCACTTTGATCACAAAAATACATGGACAGACGGACATGGCCAAATCGACTCAGAAAGTTATTCTATTTCAATCGGTATTACAAACAATGGGTCTATCTCTTCTCTTTTTATGCGTAACAAACAAATGCAAAATGTCATAATACCCTGCACCACAGTGTGGTGTCGGGTATAAAAATCATAAACTATTCAAACCCCTTCGTAACGATGTGCTTATTTTTCGAGCGTATTTTTTCTAATACACCAACTCAGAATGTTGACGGTTTGTATGACTTCTGACTTATGATAAGTTTCGATGGCAATGTTAGAGTAGTAAGGATGTTACTGTTTTGAGGGAAATAATTCATTGAGGACCCTTTTTTTTCTTTCCTTTCACTGAAGCGTGTTTTCAGAAGACATCCGTTTCAATTCTTTTCCCAGAAATCGAATTTTTCTGATTTTCCAGCTTACTTCGTGATCAATATCTCAAAAACAAGAGCTAACCTAGAAAAACGGTTGCCATTACCGGATTCAGCATGACCGAAATGGTTTAAAACATGTACATACATACAAAGATACCTCCATTTCAAAATTTTTAAATGTGTCTGGATTTCCTTTATAATGCAAATTAAATGACCTGTGCTGTTATATGAAAGACTTTTGTTTTGTTGATTGATAAACACTAAATTTTGACTGAATATAATTTGAAACATTTATAGTCGCCTTTTTTTGGAATGTAGGTATCAGTATGGATTCCTATGTTTTGCGTTATCGGACTAGGACAGTGGTATGATTTGTTTAAAAGATTTTAAATTTATTTTATTTACTCGCTCCGTAAGTGATAATATTTGTTCACGTTTTTAAGCCCTAAATGGTTGATTTGCTATTTGACCCTCTTATGTATTCTCCTTTCTGATAATTTTTTGATATTTACAAACTTACCGATTATGTATCGATTATTTTGTTTATACTGAGTATATAATAAAATTTATTTTATTTTTTTGCACAATTTCGTCTAATATTTTGGCCGTGGTAAACATTATGATGAGGGATTTACATTTAAATTCGGGATCATCTCAGAAATACCTTAGTGGGGCAATATAAAGTACAAATGCTTAAATTGTACGCAGATCAATTGAAAAATGTGTTCTTTGGTGGGTCAAGAAGTGATATCGTATGGGACCTTTGCATGGGGGCGATATCAAATCATTTCAATAGGTATGGTCACTAGTTCAATAAATGTCACTGTGCCTATTTTCGTAAAATTTGTTTTATATTTGCGACCTGCACTTTGGCCACAAAAATGCATGAAACGACAGACAGGCGGAATTTTACTTTCTGAAACAGACGACTCAAAAAGTAGTTATTTGCCTTCTTTGGCTTTACAAACAAATGCACCAAGTCATAATATCCGGTACCGACTTTTAAAAATTGTATATATGCGAGGTGGCCTACTTTGAGATCCGGAATTTCCGCTCATATATTGTTTAGAGGGCATCAATCTAAAACATGCGTTCTCTTATAGCAATAGATTGTCTCGTTAAGAAACGCCAGAACTATTTGTTTCTGCATTCCCCCCACTTTTTAGAGAAACTTCTTCATTTCGTTCTCGGACATGGGATATGCAAAAAATGCCATCGAAATGTTGACAAGCAAGCATTGAAAATTCGAAATGTCATAATTGATATATCAAACTTCTATATAGAGAAACTTGAATGCATTATATTGGCATATATGTATGTACGTATACTTATATATGAGAATAAGTTTAAATGGGATGTCTGTGTTCCTTCTTGGATTTATAAAGTTCTCTACCTCAAACACCAGATAAATCAACTACATATTTGGACCAAATTTCATTATGATGGGATTAATATTGCGAGTTATGCTTTGACTACAACAGAACAGACAGGCGGATATAAATTAGCAGACAGACATACATCGACTTAGACGGTGAATGAGTACATGTCGATCGGTACAATACAACAGTATATACATATATACATATGTACTAGGGCGGGTCGATTTAAAAATCGCCCATTGCTCAGTGAAAATCGTATTCTAGGGATCAAAATAAGAAACTTTGCCGAAGGAACCATACCTCTAAAACGAATTCTGATGTGCCGGAAAAAATCCCACTTTGACCCATTTAGAGTGCTCCAATCGAGTCTAAATGTATGGAACCCCCAGGGGGTTCCAGGGGGTGTTCCACTGGCATGGGTGGGTAGAGCCTCCAAAGTTAGTGGGGGTCGGTCATACATTTGGATTCGATTGGAGCACTCTAAATGGGTCAAAGTGGGATTTTTCAAAATTTGCCCCTACCCAAAAGTTCGACCCAAATTCCGGGACATCAGAATTCGTTTTAGAGGTATGGTTCCTTCGGCAAAGTTTCTTATTTTGATCCCTAGAATACGATTTTCACTGAGCAATGGCGACTTTTTTTTGCCTCCCCACAAATCGACCCGGCTTAATATGTACATATCAAAATTTTTTAACACAGGGGTAGTGTATGTTGTTTTACCCTTTTCTCGCTTTGTGCACAGATTTCGGTGCATAAGTTGATGGAATTAGATAAACCACAAACATAAAAGTTTTTTCCCAAAAAAGTTTTTTATTATCTAAAAAAACTTTAGAAGTTATAAGCACATACATTTCAACATTGTGAAAAAAGTCCTAGAAATTTTCATATCTGTATACATTCTTTTATAAGTTGTGGTCAAACTCTTTATTCTGAAGTTACTGGTCAGTTACGAAAAACACGAGGGACACATGGATGAAGAATTTTTCGTGAGCACTGTTCATGTGAGATCTTTCCGCAAAAAAATATAGCTCATAACTTTTTGAAATGCGGTTTCAAGTGTTTTTTGTTTTTTGACCACGGTCAGCGCGGCCCGCGATTTATTGAAATAACACTAAAGAAGCGGTTATAGCGGCTTGAAATACCTATAAATCTATATAGGTGTCGTTAATGTGCTCTTAACGGAACCACCGCTATAGCTTCCCAAACCTTTGTTAAACTAGCGTGAATTTTTTTTGATAGTGTATTTCGCGGAGCACATCGACAGTTATGTATAGGTTGAGCTGAATTAATTATCCCATACGGCTTTTGACCTGGTGAATCCAAAAATCAGGAGGCCGTAACAAAATTATGAATCGCTGAAATTTTATTCACTTTTTTAAATTTTTGCAAAAATTGCAAATTTTGTCCTTGGCATTTTTAATAGTATAAACGTCTGAAATTCATTTCTATGTTCTTCGGGCGTACTGCTGTGGTGCACTTAACAATCATGGATACTTAGTGTATATGAAATAAAAGGATTTTTAACGCTCTATTCCGAAATCGGAGGGCTGTTATTTTATTTTGATGATTGTGCATATTATGCACATTTCAAAAATTATATTTCCACAAAAATATTTTCGTATAAAAATTTTACCTGGTCGATTTTTAGATTTTTTGGATTCGCTATATTTATCTGAATAATGAAGCTACAGCGAATATTTTGTCATAAGCTAATAGAAATGCTAATGTTCTATGATTGTAATTTTAGTTTTTCGAATTCCGAAAACACGGTTTTTGCATGTTTATATTTTTATCTTCGTCTGTTGTAAAAGCCGTTGATGTGAATCTTGAAAAAAATTTACTTCAAAATTAAAAAATTTTGATATTTGCCCATATGTTCTCCATTTGTTTGATGTAAATAAATACACAAGGTCTTAATACTTTATAGGGCATACAAACCAAATATCACCGCTCTGATTCGAACGTTGAGTGATTTTTGAGCCATTGTGACAAAATTTTTGATAAGAACTAGTCAGAGTTCTGAAATTAGCAATACTTTATTAATTGCAGAAATTAATAAATTGTCTGTCTCTTGTTAACCAGATTGAACCTATGTAATGCAAAGTATACGTAATGCTGAATTTATTACATCCTCTGAAGAGGAGACTTCAAATACTGTTTAACATTAGTTTGAGATATGTATATGACAGTATCAGCATTCTTCACTTTCAATGCGCTTTAAATGCATTATTGATAAACTCAGCCATATATTGTTATGTCTAACAATAATGCCAGGAAGAAGTGGAAGGATAAAGAACTTCGTATTTCATATGTAGGAGTATTTTACACACGCACTCATGCACATATTATTCAGGACACAACTAGATTTCTAAGGAAAACTGAGAAAACTATCTGCTAGCGCTTTGGATGTTATTAAATGTGCTTTAAAAATAATTAAAATGTCATTATTTCCCATAACTATCAGCAGTTTAACTCTTTAATTTATGAAGAGAAGTAAGAACAACAGAAATCATCTAATGCACTTGAACTAAAATAAAGTAAGCATGATGAAGTGGACGGAGCCGAGTATATAATACCCTACACTTCTCTGGATTTAATACACGCAATAGTCGATGATTGAGTGCAGGGACAATGACTCAAGAAAGTTGACCAAGATTGACACCAAAAACGGCTGCTGAGGTTTTGTTCGGGATCATCCTCTCTGCTCAACTATGAGGATATCTTGTTTGGATCTGTTTTCGCGATTTATAGCGTAAACAAGCATTTTTAACCAAAGAGGCGAACTTCATTACATTTGTTTGTGGAAAAATCGCGGAAACTAAGAACTGTAAATTTAGGTAATCTATAAATCCTATAAAATTTATAAATCCCACGTGCACCACCAAATGTTTAAAAAAAGCATTAAAATAGTAATGAAGATTATAATGTTAATATATACTCATTCTACGCTTTCAGAGGAATAGAGTAGGGATGTAACGAAAGTCACTTTAGCGAAAGCGAATGCGAAAGCGAATATTGAAATATATTTCTTGCGAATGCGAATGCGAAAGCGAATAATAAAATATGCGAATGCGAAAGCGAATGCGAATGCGAAAGCGAATGCGAAAGCGAATGCGAATAATAGTTTGACCCTTTAGTACCAGCAAATTTAAGGAACTGAATTGGTACTTTTCCACTATATTCAAGTATTAAGAATGTTTTCCATATTTTTACGTCCTGTTACCACAAGGACAAACATATTTTTTCAACTGTTTTGAAGAGAAGTGGCGGAGGTTTTCATTGGTTAATACCAATCTTCAAATTGTATGAAGGGAATAAGGAGATTTAACACTTTTAACAAATGGAAGCGAACACTGAAATATATTTTTGCGAGCGAATAATCCAGAGATGGTTTTTGCGAATGTTAAAACGATGCGAATGTTCATTACATCCTTGGAATAGGCTAATATTAGGATTTTGGCGATAAACATAGCGCGATGAATACATTTCGAACAAAAAACATTAAATTTCAGAATTATTTTACTATATTATTCAATTATCTGAAGTAAGGTTAGCTCTAAAAAACCGTGGTCAAAGGACTCTTGGGAGATGACGTGACTGTATCTGTTAAAAGAAGTTTGCGAGTATTCTTAGAGACAACCGCAAGATGAGCCTCCGATAATGCTCTTGGTGTTGACCCGACCAAGACGGAACCAGGTATCCTGCTGAAAGAGCAGGATTTTTGTATATAAGGTCTGGTACTTTTTCCACATTTAGAGAGCCAAAAATCAAAAAATAAAAGTTATCTGATCGTTGTAATTTGTTAACATTGTGTAAACAATAGTTCTGGTGTTACGAAAATGTAATCAAAACAAATCAAAAACCAGTAAGGAAATGCTAAAGTCGGGCGGTGCCTACTATATGACACCCTACCCTAAATTTTCTTTAGAAAAATACAGCTTCTATAGGGCTAAAAGAGCCAAATCGGATTTAAGATATATCTAAATCTGAACCGAGTTTCTTCAACTTCAGCAATGTTGGTCCATGGATCAATTAATTATACCATGCTAAATTTCAAAGCAGTTAGATGTAAAATACAGCTTCCATAGGGCTTGACGAATACGCAAATATATTACTCAACTGTTTATGTATGTCCACTGGCATTAGCGTTATGAGCCATTCTATTTTGGTATGATTTGACCATTTTGTAGGAGAGATACAAAATGGAGTGTGGCAATAATGCCCATTTTTGGCAGACTATAGGTACTATAAAAACACTAAACTGCACAATATTTCAAGTATTTATATCGTCAACAGGAAAAAAGGGCCAATCATCATTTTTGAAAATTTTACAGGAGAAGCAAAACACTAAATAATATGAAGACATGTTTCGTTAGAAAAACGGGGTTTCCAGGATAATACCCAAACATAATGATGCATAGAAAAGTGAAAGAGGCATTTTTAACTATGAAAAAAATAAATAATTTCTTGTTAGGGACTTTTGAAAAATTCGCCATTTTTGATACTTAGTAGGGCTCTAAAAATTTTCAGGATGTGTATTTTGATGTTATGAACAATATTCTATCAATAACTCAATTTTGTATTTTTTGTCCCTTTTCGTTTCTGATGACGATATTTACTGGTATTAAAGTAGTAAGCTGTTATTTTTTGTCCATCTGGTTCTTGACCATTTGGTCCTTGACCATTTTGGTCCCTGACCATTGTGGTCCTTTCATCTGCGAGGTACCACAAGGGGCGGGGTTACTTCGCCCATTTGTGTCAAACTGATATGTGGAATTACAGATTACCCGGATATGTGATATATTTAGAAGTTATTAGAGAATCAATATTTCACTAAATGAAAACCATTTGTGAGAGAGGTACTAGAAGGAGTGGGCCAATATGGTCCAACTTCGAACTTTGTTTTATATAGAAACAAATATTATCACATACAAAATTTGAAGTCAATCCGTTACTCCTTTCGAGAGTAATCGCTCCAGCCAGACAGACGGACGGCCCAAATCGACCAAATCGTTTTTCAAACTGCAAATTTTCATTCTATTTTGTTATGCAGAAAAAACCGGTTATTCGCCGGTTTTCTTGGTAGAAAAAAGCAATCCACCGTTTTTTTAAATTAAAACAGTCCATATGTTTTTCTTTTTTTTTTTTAAAAAAATCCGTTTGTTTGTCACTATATAAACGACAGTAGTCAGACCGATAATGCTGTACAGCATTTAAGCTCAGCAGAAATCCACCTTCTGCGCGATACTAAACACGGTACATCGAATGGCTGCCATAGGTATCAATGGTGCTCTGAGAACGGACTAGGAACTACCGTCCCTTGATGTTTAAAGATTTTTTCAATCGCGAATCGCTCCTAGTAGGACGATGGTATAATCTAAATATGTTGAGAACATGTCTTAAACATACTAAATATTCATATAAGCTTTGAACATCGGCAACTTTTTTAAGCCACTCTATAATACAGCCTGGCACTCTTAACCTAAAAAAAAGCTTGGGAGATAAGACATATTTTATTTTTTCTTTAACAAACAGATTATAATAATTTGGTAAAGATTTGAGAGCGTCAAAATATTTGTATTTATGTTTTTCTGGCGAATGACACGCGTGATGTTTTGCTCCAAGGCCTGAATCGAAGCGGGTTTTTCCGCATAAACTTTAGACTTTACATATCCCCACAGGAAAAAGTCTAACAGTGTGATATCACACGATCTTGGTGGCCAATCGACCGGTCGAAAACATGAAATTATCGATGTGTGTGACGTGGCGCCGTCTTGTTGAAACCAAATGTCGCCGATATGACGAGCTTCAATTTCAGGTATCAAATAGTCGGTTATCATGGCACGATAACGGTCGCCATTGACGGTTACGTTCTCACCGGCATCATTTTTGAAGAAATATGGACCGATGATTCCGGTACGTCGGATCGGGATTTGGTCAATGGCAAAAATATAGCTCTTAACAAAAGCTAAAATATTGCTAATCGGTGTCAAGGTCGTGGGTCGACAGGAAATTGGTTTTTTTTGGATTTACAAAAAAATGGACTTCGCGCAATTGGCGAACGATTATTTAGCTAATAAAACTGAATAATTTGTAAACGTTGTTCAGGCGTAAGTCTTTCCATGGTGAAATTCCAAACAATACTTAACAAAAATAACATGACACGACTCACACGTGATCTGTAAAAAAAATGCTATTGAAAAAAGTATCTCTACTAGGATCACCCTATATAAGGTTACTAGTATGTATAATTGACACACCTTATTTAGTTACTCAATTATTATAATTTTTTGCTTTAAGGGAGAGTTGTACCCCAGTATCTTATCTAACAAGCTTCCTTTGACCAATTTTCCTAGAATTGAATTATTTTAAATGTCTTCATAGTTGGGTAGCGGAGATGATTCTGAAAAAACCCTCATTAGTCGATTTTGGCGTCAATGGAGGACAACTTCCTATCACTTGAGGCACGCTATTTTCTAATATGTGCTCGAAATGAACAGCTATTGATGAATCCTTTTCTGTTGATGAGTCCTTTTCCAGTTCTTTTTTGCGAAATATTGCTGGGAAATTAAAAAATTCTAATCATTCCGGGCCGATTGCAAAGAAATGATTATAAAACTATTTTCCGCTTTGTATCCGAATATCTCGAATGTCAGAGCTCACCTAGAAAATGGCTATAAATCATGATTACAGAATTCGGGAGCAGAATTTTTGGGACACCTCAGAGCTGCGATTTGACGCCGTTATGCTTTTTTGTTATACGAACAATCCATTAACGATTCAGGCCCTTAAACCGAACATCGAGCAATGCATTTGAGAGATAGATCCAGAAACCGTCAACAAGTTCATTGAAAATTGGGTTCAAAGGTGAAGCTCCTTTCCATAAAAAATAAAAATGTTTGCCTCTTCGAATATATGTACCAATAATATGCCAAAAAAGACTGATTTGTGTTCGTTTTTTAATTTTTTAAAATAAACTTTAAAAAGGATCATACTGTACACCTTCACTTGAGAAAATAGAAAATCGCATTTCAGCGTTCTACTAAGATGCTTGTTTGTGGCATTGAATGCTCCACTCATGGGGGTGTGAATGTGTGTATGTGTGCGTGAATGAATTACGTGATGATGGAAAAATCCTCAGACTCTCGTACACATGTTTATGTGTGTACATATTTATGTTTTTAGTCGTAAATATATAATGGCTGTATCTTTGCAAACTATTGAATATAATCTGCATATCGATGTATGAGTGTAGATTTTAATTTATTTTTCCTGAATTCATTTGCATTCATTTTCTTTAGGTAAGCAATTCCCGTAAGCCAATATGGATATTTCCATAAGAATTGAAAACGTATTTCTATTCTTTAGAAGGTAGTAAAACAGATTTATTTCTTATTTTTGAGAACAGAATATTTCTCAGAAAACACACACTGAGAAAAAACAAATTGTTTGTTGTTTGTTGTTTGTTGTTAATACACATTCGTTGCTGAAACGAAATCCTTCTTTCAGCCAACCAATCTAAACGTAGCCTTAATAAATCTTACGATGATAGAACAAAACGATCCATTCTTATTTTACGTAGTTTCGTTCCTTTAATTACATTTTAAACCAATATCAACAATATATACAAATGTTGAACAGGTCTGTTGCATATATCCGATCGTTTCGATTTAGGGTATATACAGGGCGGCTGATGAAAGTTGGTTGTATTTCGTCGGCTTAATGCTATTTTGGTCCATACGCCATTTTGTGTTTTTTGAGTTAGGAGTTGATAATATGGGTTTCAAGCATTCCCTTTCAGAATCTGCAATAATTTTGTCCCTATCTCATATAGTTTTCGAGGTATTGGTAGGGTAAATCGATTTAACTCTGATTTAGGGAAAATAATTTTGAAATTTTTGTTCTATGTCTCCATTTTTCTACCGCCCTATAATTTTTGCTTACCATTTTACGTTCTTTCGATTACAATATGTAAATTACTCTCCTTCAATACCGACCCCCTTTGTGGTCCATGTAATACAAATACGAAAAAATGTTAAAACAAAAGTGGATATGGACCAAAATGCCATATACAAACATTTTTATAACTTGCTTATTTTTTAATGTAATGGCATAGAAAAGCATAAGAATCATACAAACACTGTTGGGAACCCTATGGAATAAAAAGTGTATAAATCTTCAGTCCCGGTTTTACTCAAACAATAAATTGCGTTTTTCTCCGATCATACAAAATGGCGTATGGACCAAAATAGCATTAAGCCGACGATTTGTTTATTTGAAAACTAAAAAATATTTATTTTTTTTTAATTAGTAGAATTTAAATTAATCATCTTATCAAAAAGTTACTGCCTGGAGAGTTGCAACGGTTATCGCCAACTGTTGTACGAAACCATCAATTAAATTTTAAGTCATCTACTTGCAATAACCCCACAAAAAAATATGGCGCAGTAAGGTCAGGAGTCCTTGCGGGCCAACGAAATGTTGAGTTTGTTGAAATCAGCTTATTGCGGAATTTCGGCTGGAATTCTGTCATAAAAGGACTGGCTATGTGTCGACAAGTTGTCGTTTGTTACACCTCTCGCTACTACCTAAACTAAGTGACCTAGATAACTGAAATTTGGTTCAAATACTGATATGACTGCAGGTCAAAATGGATTGGAAATGGGTAACATTGGTAAACATTTGTATGTCGTCCAATTTAACTTTTTAGCGCCATCAAAACCAAAAATTTCTTCTTTATACCTAGAACCATTCGGACAAAGAACGTCATAGGTTAATGTTTTGATATAGCTTCCATAGTCCTTCACCATTTGACATTTTTGCGCTACATTTTGATTTTAAAATTTCCACCGATTGGTCTGAAATTTCAACAAAATGATTTGTTATAGCCTCCATACGAAGGTCCCACCACACATAACATAGTTACGCTATAGAAACCAATATGTTTCACCGATTGGGCTGAAATTAGACAGTTTGTGTTCTATTCCACCCATTTCTACATGATTTGACTCCTTGACGCTATACATTTTAATACAATTATTTTTCCAAAATGCATTCACCACGACAGTCCGCAGATTTCCCTTTGTACATGACAACATCCGGTAACTTAGACAAGGCATTGTCATTGGAGGTGATAAACTACCAACTTGTGCTACGTCCTAGCACTAGTCTACAAGAATAGCAACACTACCTAACACTTTAATGTCAAACATTGTAAGTCTCATTTGAAACCAATTAAATGTTTAGAATTTTTGTTGGATTTCGAAAATTTGTCCCAAATTGTTCTTTAATAGGGAGTAAATATCCCAACTAGTCATCAACTAAGGAGTAGATAACCCAGTTTTCATGCTACTGAGTAGTGGATTACCCAAAAGGTCATTTACTAAGGAGCAGATAACCCAACAGGTCGTTTAGTAACGAATAGATAACCCAACTCGCTGCCTACCCAGCACCAGAAGCAACCTCTCAATGTACTAAGTAGTAGATAACATATTTGTCCTCTACAGTCGTATGATGATATGAATATTGTTTAGTGCAGTTAAGTTGACTGTACCCTGTAGGAAATGCCATTAGTAAAATTGTAGTGATTTACTTGTGACATTGTCAGTAGTACTACAGACAAAATGTGCCCTGGCCCATGTAATCTCCTATAGACATTTAACATTAGCTGTCATTGAAAAACCACCAGTAGACATTTGATACAAAGATTCAGTAGTAAATGTTAAATGTCAAAGTAAACCATATGTAGACATTTGCACCAAAGATTCACTAGTAAATGTTAAATGTCAAAGTTAACCATATGTAACCAAAGATTCAGTAGTAAACTTTAGTGACCCTGGTCTACATCTTTATAAAGGTGGGCGCAGTACACTAAAACACATATATTTATATGCTCACTTTCTTCGAGGCTGGCTAAACCTTTTATTCATTTAATTAACAAAAAATAATAAATACTGGAATGTATGTACAATTAAATTCATTTAATATTGACATAGTTTCTCCAAACACTTCCTAGAAGGAGTTGTTTCTATGTACCACTGCTTTAACTTCTCCCGCAACGTAAATTTCGGAACGCCAAAATCTTCCAAATTCTCCACAAAAGTGAAGACTTTCTCCCACAATATTCATTTCGCTGTTTTCTTGCTCACATTGCAAACTTATATTTTTAAATGATATTGGTTGTTTTTTTACATGTCTTTTATAATTTCTTTTACTATTTTTTTATTTTTATAAAATAATTGTAATTATCTTTTTAACACACAAAAATTATTTTCACAAAACGAACGCGTGCTTCCTTGACAGAAGAAAATCAAGGAATGAAAAAAGAACAATTGTCAAAAAATCTCTACCTGCTGACTGCGCAGCTGTGCATTCTGCAGGCAGATATTATATGACAATGTCGCCATAAATACTGTACAACAGTTGTCTGTAAAGTATTTCTACTCGCGCATAAAAGGAAAGTTGTAGACTTTTTACCTTGTTCAATTGTCACTATAGAACAAGTGGTGACATAGAGATATATGGTGCCTGGCTGACTGCAGGGTATCTATGGAAACACCTCTTTCGTGTCGGTCGTACCCATGTCTTGGCATAATGTGATGCAAAATTGACAAAAATAGCAAATGTTATTCGACCTGAGAACCCGTGTCAATGAGTTTGTCACATAGAAACTGACAGCTGACATCGCAATTGTCAGAGTTCACTCAAGTTGAAAACTATGTCCACATGCCTATCCTAAGATATGTATGTACTCGTGTACGAGTATGTATGTATTAAATGGGAATATTAAGATTTGAACTCACCTGAACAGTGGCAGTTTGCAGATTTTCCTTTTGATTGATGTCTTCGATTTTCTGAACCATTGTTTCCACACGTTCCGTCGTATTTTTTACGCGCTCTTCAGTCGATTGGTTCAAAATGATTTCCTGTTCGTGGAAGAAGCCCTCGACACATTCCTCCTCAAAATCGTACAAACGCTCCAGATCGTCCTTCTCCAGGAAAAGCTTCAGACCGTTGTCACGTTGTACTTCCAATCCTGTTATTCGATGTGATGATTCACGCACACACACACACACACAGATAGAGAGGAGACACACAGGGACAGAGACACGCGCGTCCAGGACATGCCACAAATGGTGATGAGAGAGAAAGTATTACAAAATGAATGAGTGAACCAATGAACATTGGAATGACAATGGGGGCATGTCCCACACAACATCAACGAATATTTTCGAATAAAAAATACAAACAAACATTCATTAGAGAAAATAGAAAAAACAAATTAATTAAAACATTTATGATAATATATATGTATATTTTTTATGTATATGTATAGATTATTACGCAATACGATTAAATAGCATTGGCATTGGTTAGTATCGAAATCGAAATTCGAAGTCGAATGCAAATACGAGCGTGTACGAGTATCATCCGGATGAGTAATCGGATACGGCAACAGCATTTAGTTACAGTTACGGTTACGGTTACAGTTAGTAAATTTTGAAGAGTTTCGATAATGGTTAATTGTTGTTAGACATAAAGTGACAGACGCACGCAATGGCAAGTACGAGAGGAACGCATGAACGTAACGCAACGTAATGTAGCGTAACATAACGTAATGTAACGCAACGCAATGGAAAACGACAACGACACAACAAGTGCAACAAAATGCAGACATAAAAAAGTAAAAGTGGAAAAAGGAAATATTATTGGTTAAATTTATTTAGGAGCTGATAATGAAAACTCACAGGGAATAAAACTTAATTTTCTCATCCCTCTCTCACCTTTGGCTTTGCGTATACAGTACTTGAGCAGCGAATAGAAATGGCAGAAGGCAATAAAGGGCGGCGGTAGTACCGGTTTCTGTTGGTACTCCATGACGACGGTGAAGCGTTGGAACATCCACACCTATCCAAATCAGCATTTAAAGGAAATGAGAAAATTTCAGAAAACTGCTTCGCTAACAACAAAATTACACTTACCTGATGTGAAACAGAATTGACTTCGTTGAATATATTATTGAAGACGGCAATCAATAGATTGATTAGTAAAATATTTGCAATCAACAAATACATTGACATTGTGATTGGCGTCACCCAATGACCTGCAAAAGAAATATGTATGTATTAAGAATGGGTTGATTGTACAATTGATTCTAATAATTATTGTGTAAACTGAGAAAGTACATAAATCATAAAATGAAGTTGGGAAAATATAAATTCAAATTGATAAAAATAACAACGAAGTATTTGGAAATTAATTGTTCAAGAAACTATTGATTTAAAATAAGGCAAAATATATTTAACACAAGAATATTCTATCTTGACATTACATAAATTCAGTTTCGGTCGTTCTAAATTAAAGTAGTTTTTATTTAAATTGCGGAAAACGCAGCTAAGTTAATGCTTAAAAGTAAATATGTGTATACCCTACACCAACTGTGGTACAGGGTATTATAGCTCTGTGCATCATTTACCTTTACCGATCGACCAGGAATCATTTTCTGAGTCAATTTAGCCCTATCCATCGATCTTTCTGTCTGTCCGTCTGTGAACATATTTTTGTGATCACAGCTCGCACATATGAACTGATTTTTACGAACATTTGCACAGAGACATCCTTGGGGTAAGGGTTGAACACTACTGGAAATTGTATGTATCAGTTTATATTTTATATAGCTAATTTAGAAAAAGAACGTCACAACTCAAAAAATATATTTTTTTTGAGGTGGTCATAATAAATTGTCCTACATTTGAATGTCTACAAGGTAGGTAATCCATGATAGAGTTTATTCTCGAGGAAGACAACAACATTTGACGCAGTTCACAAGTTAAATAATCCCATTTTTTCTAATCGTTATTTTTGTATACATATCTTAAATCACGCTTTAGTGAAATGTCATAATTCGAAATGTGACGCTGTTTTTCTAAATGAACTATACCTTCCAAGTTGACGTCTTCACATTCTAGAAGCAGTTTATGTTTTATTACAAACTTAACTATTCCTGGAAAAATAGGACAAATCGGGCGCCCATGGAACTAATAGCACTCATATAACTATAACTTCTTTTTCACGTTGGAGAAGCCTGACTGTATAACCTATATGATGCCCATAAATCTTCCTGATCAAATTTGATAAATCGCCCCACATTTTGATATAAATCTTATGGGGTACCTATCTATTTGACATAATCAAGTTCTAGAAGCCAAATTGAATAATCGCTTTGGCTAAAAAAAAAAATAGCCGCCCTATCAATTCAGGTCTTTAATTTTGTTGGTACTAAAGGTTCAAATTATTATGAACTGACCATGAAAACTCAAAATGGATTTTTTATGGACCCAAAAGATTATCAATTTTATTGAGTCAATATTATAATTTTTCTTGTATATTGTTATATAGAAACAGTTGGACTAGGGTAACTTCTAAACCGCTTGACCTAAGACCCCAACTATGCTTGGCGGAAATTCGATTTGGGTCATTTAAGTAATTTGAGCAATAACCGTCCGTCCGTCCGTCTATCTAACCGATCGACTTCAAATTTGGTATGCGATAATATTTTTCTCTATCTCCGGCTAAGTTCGAAGATGGACAACAGTGGTCCACTTCTTGTAGTACCTCCACACAAAGGGTTAGCATTTAGTGAAATATTGTTTCTTTAATAATTTGTATACTGATTACTCGAATCTTCTGAAATTCCACACAAATTATTAGTTTATTAGTCACTAACACCTCAAGAAAAATGGGCGAAGTTGCCACGCCCCTTTTGGTACCATCCACCCAATGTGCATTAAAAGTTAATTTTAGCTTTAATATCAGTCCATAAAATACTTGAAATTTTGTGGAGTGTAATGCTTTTATAGTACCTAGGGTTCAGAGAAAAAACGTGCCAGTAACATCAAGGGCGTTATTGGCACGCCCCTTTTGTTACCTCCCACACAAATGGACCATTTTGCATACTTTACAGTTATATACTTTAGAGTTATTTAATGCAATTTAAATTGTAGGTAATTTAATAAAAGAAAAAAATAAATAAATATACGAATATTTTTTGGGACTGAATTTGAGGGGATTATTAAGTCGGTTTATCCGACTGAACTTTGTTACTTGTTTTATTATCAACTTGAATATACGTCCTGCATCAGGATCTGATAGGTGGCGCTATATTCGTGTTTAACAATTTCCTCATTTTAAAAACACCAACATAACAGAAACTCTTTGATCTTCAGCTCAACTTCACAGTGAGAAAAACACAAAACAACGTCAATAACAGATCAAACCCTCATAGGGAATCATCAAAATAAAATTACTCATATTCGCGGAATAGGTTGACAAAGAAGATCTCTAAATTCTATTTACCACAAAAACTTCAATGATAAAATTTAACCTTTTTGAACCACAGTGCTACTAAAAGCATAAATTTTGAAAAAAAAAACATTCTTATTTCATATTTACTTTACCCTCTCTCTCTGCATCCATATTTTTATCCACTGTACTAAATGTACGCTTTTTGACCCACTGTACCATATTTAACCGTTGTGGGTCCACTGAATCAAATTTAACACCTTTTTGTCATACTATATTTTGTCCACTATATTTAACCATTTTTGCCCCACTGTACCATAGTTAACAGATTTTTGCCCCACTGTTCCATAGTAATCGCTTTTTTCCCCACTGTACCGTACTTAACCCATTTTGTTCCACATTACCAGATTTTACTATTTGTGCCCACGGTAACCATTTTTGTCATTTGTGCCATTTGTGTCCCACTGTACCATAGCTAACACATTTTTTTCCCACTGTTCCATAGTTAAAGCTTTTTGCCCCACTGTAACATATTTAACCCATTTTGTCCCACGTTGCCATATTGAACTAATTGTGCCCCACTGTACCATAGTTAACCCTTTTCACCCCACTGTGTCATATTAAAACCTTTGTCTCACTGTACCATATTTAACAGTTTTTACCCCACTGTACCATATTTAACCCTCTTTGCTTCACTGTACAATATTTAACACAGTTATGCCATACTGTACTGTATAGTTAACCATTTTTGTCACACTGTAAATAAATTTAGTAAATACATTTTAGCCCCACTGTTCCATAGTTGACGCTTTTTACCCCACTGTACCATTTTTAACCCATTTTGTCCCACTTTACCATATACATATACCTATTTTTACCCCACTGTACCCTTTTTCCACAACTGTGCCCCATTTAACTCTTTATCTCACTGTACAAAATGTTTACCCCCTGTACTATATTTAACAAATTTTTGTCTCACTGTACCGTATTTAAAATGTGTCTCCACGCTAGCATACCTAAACCTTTTTCCCCGACTGTAACATATTTAATCATATGTTCTTCACTCCACTATTTAACCGTTTTTGACCACAGTTCTCCTAAAACCATATAAACTCTTCATATCTCATGTTTAAGTTCCAATTTTGGCAGATTGTTCCCTTTTTCCTCATGCTCCATAATTAACTCGTCTTGTCCCAGTGGGCTTCTTAAAGGTAGAATTTCTAAAAATCACTTCCAATCTCTAGTTTATGTTTCAAAAGTTACCCTGGAACCATTGATCCATGTCTGACATTTTTAATCCACTGTACTATATTTTACAGTTTTTGCCCCACTGTACCCCGAAAACTACGAATACAAAAAAAGAATGAATACCCCGATCCGTTGTCATAAAGACATCACTCGCTTCAATTTTCACCAGTCTAATTTTTGGCTTTAAATTTGGCGATGGTACCATATTTATACCTTTCTGTCCCACTGTGCCCCTAAATTTAAAAAAAAAACCGCTCCTTGTTCTTGTTTACGTCCCAAGAGCTACTCTCACACCAAATTTCACGATTCATGGTCTTGCCATTTGGATTAGGCTGTTGTACCACATTTTTCCCTTTTTACCCCACAGTGTACGTAAATGTTCGAATTTCGAAAAATCCTGTCACTTTCAGAGTCTACCTCATAAGGGCTACCCTCACACCAAATTTCACGATTCTAGGTCTTGCCATTTGGATTTGGCTGTTGTACCACATTTTTTCCCTTTTTACCCCACTGTGTGCGTAAATGTTCGAATTACGAAAAATCCTGCCAATTTCAGAGTCTACCTCATAAGGGCTACCATCACACAATATTTCACGATTCTAGCTCTTGCCATTTGGATTTGGCTGATGTACCACATTTATCACTTTTTACCCCACTGTGTGCGTAAATGTTCGAATTTCGAAAAATCCTGCCAATTTCTGAGTCTAATTCCTAAGGGCTACCCTCATACCCTCATACCAAATTTCAAGATTCTAGCTCATTGCGTTTAGATTTGGCGGTGGTACCATATTTATCCCTTTTTGCCCCATTGTGCGGCTAATAGTAAGAATTTCGAAAAATCCCGCCTTATTGCTCGTCTACGTCCCAAGGACTACCCTCCCACTAAATTTCATGATTCTAGCTTCAGCCGTTTGGCCTGGGCGATGATCAGTCAGTCAATCAGTCAGTCAACCAGTCACGCAACAATTATATATATATACTAGCTTACCCGGTGCGCTTCGCAGCCCCCATCTTTTATCTATTTTCTGTTTAGGGTACTGTAAAATAGGTATACCTCTTTCTTTCAAAATGAAATGATTATTACATATGGTGCAAAATGAAGAAGATTTGATTACTTTTATATATGTAAAATACGAACCCTCGTTTCATTTCTAGTTTATGTTCCAAAAGTTACCCTGACATCATGGTACAATATTGATCCCTTTTCCCACAGTACCTCTGGACGTTGAAATTTTTTTTTTTAGTTCATACGTTAGCAACTTTCCCCTTGTTTATGTTCCAGTACCTACAATCACACCCTTGTACAATATAAAACCTGTGTCTATAAAGGTACGAATTTAAAAATCTAAAATAAATTGCTCCATTGTACCACATTTAACCTTTAGCGTGTCATAATTAACCACTTTGCACTATTGTACAATATTTTAAAATGATAATTGATATTACAAGATCCAAATTCGCAAGCTTAGGCCATATTTCAACATTTTTGTCCCATATCTGTGCCACGGCTTCACCGTACCATATTTAACCCTTTTTGCTCCACTAAACCATATTTAACACATTTTTTCCCCTCTGTAACATGTTGAACAATTTTTGCTTGCCCCAACTGCATCATAATTTTAACCTTTTTGCACCACAGTGCTATATAATTGCAGTGCATCATAATTTTAACCTTTTTGCACAACAGTGCTACTAAAAGCATACATTTAGAAAAAAAATATACTTATTTCATATTTAACTTACCCTCTCTCCCTGCATCCATATTTTTACCCACTGTACTAAATGTACGCTTTGTGACCCACTGTTCTATATTTAACCTTTTGGGTCAACTGAATCAAATTTAACACCTTTTTGTCCTACAATATTTTGTCCACTATATTCAACCATTTTTGCCCCACTGTAGCATAGTTAACACATTTTTGCCCCACTGTTCCATAGTAAAAGCTTTTTGCCCCACTGTACCATACTTAACCCATTTTGTTCCACGTTACCATATTTTACTATTTGTGCCCACTGTAACCATTTTTGTCATACTGTACCATAATTAACCATTTGTGTCCCACTGTACCATTCTAACACATATTTTTCCCCACTGTTCCATAGTTAAAGCTTTTTGCCCCACTGTACCATATTTAACCCATTTTGTCCCACGTTACCATATTCAACTAATTGTGCCCCACTGTACTATAGTTAACTCTTTTTGCCCCACTGTATCATATTAAACCCTTTGTTTCACTGTACCATGTTTAACAGTTTTTGCCCCACAGTACCATATTTAACCCTCTTTGCTCCACTGTACAATATTTAACACAGTTATGCCCCACTGTACTATATAGTTAACCATTTTTGTCACACTGTACCATATTTAACCCTTTTTGCCCCACTGTTTCATAGTAAATAAATGTTTGCCCCACTGTACCATAGTTAACGATTTTTGCCCCACTGTACCATTTTTACCCCATTTTGTTACACGTTACCATATTTTACTTTTTGTGCCCACTGTAACCATTTTTGTCACACTGTACCATATTTAACCATTTGTGTCCCACTGTACCATAGCTAACACATTTTTTCCCACTGTTCAATTCTTAAAGCTTTTTGCCCCACTGTGTCATATTAAACGCTTTGTCTCACTGTACCATATTTAACCCTCTGTACTCCACTGTACAATATTTAACACAGTTATGCCCTAATGCACTGTAAAGTTACCAATTTTTGTCACACTGTACCATATTTAACCCTTTTTGCCCCACTGCCCATTTGTCCCACTTTACCATATACATATAACTATTTTTACCCCACTGTACCATAGTTAACCTTTTTGCACAACTGTGCCCCATTCAACTCTTTATCTCACTGTACAAAATGTTTACCCACTGTACCATATTTAACAAATTTTTGTCTCACTGTACCGTACTCGTATTTAAAATGTGTCTCCACGCTAGCGTACTTAAACCCCGATATTTTCTCCACTCCACTATTTAACCGTTTTTGACCACAGTGCTCCTAAAACCATATAAACTCTTCATATATCATTTTTAAGTTCCAATTTTGGCAGATTGTTCCCTTTTTTCCTCATGCTCCATAATTAACCCGTCGTGTCCCACTGTGCCTCTTAAAGTTAGAATTACTAAAAATCACTTCCAATCTCTAGTTTATGTTCCAAAAGTTACCCTGGAACCATTGATCCATGTTCGATATTTTTAAGCCACTGTACTATATTTTACACTTTTTGCCCCACTGTGCCCCGAAAACTACGAATACAAAAAAAAGCTTAATACCCCGATCAGTTGTCATAAAGACACCCCTCGCTTCAATATTCACCATTCTAATATTAGGCTTTAAATTTGGCGGTGGTACCATATTTATATCTTCCTGTCCCACTGTGCCTCTACATTTTTAAAAAAAATCACTCCTTGTTCTTGTTTACGTCCCAAGAGCTACTCTCACACCAAATTTCACGATTCTAAATCTTGCCATTTGGATTTGGCTGTTGTACCACATTTTTCCCTTTTTACCCCACTGTGTACGTAAATGTTCGAATTTCGAAAAATCCTGTCAATTTCAGAGTCTACCTCATAAGAGCTACCCTGACACCAAATTTCACGATTCTAGCTCTTGCCATTTGAATTTGGCTGTTGTACTACATTTATCCCATTTTTCCCATTTTACCCCACTGTGTGCGCAAATGTTCGAATTACGAAAAATCCTGCCAATTTCAGAGTCTGCCTCATAAGGGCTACCATCACACAATATTTCACGAATCTAGCTCTTGCCATTTGGATTTGGCTGATGTACCACATTTATCACTTTTTACCCCACTGTGTGCGTAAATGTTCGAATTTCGATAAATCCTGCTAATTTTTGAGTCTACCTCCTAAGGGCTACCCTCATACCAAATTTCAAGATTCTAGCTCATTTCGTTTAGATTTGGCTGTGGTACCATATTTATCCCTTTTTGGCCCATTTTGCGGCTAATAGTACGAATTTCGAAAAATCCCGCCTTATTGCTCGTCTACGTCCCAAGGACTACCCTCCCACCAAATTTCATGATTCTAGCTTCAGCCGTTTGGCCTGGGCGATGATCAGTCAGTCAGCCAGTCAGTCAGTCAGTCAGTCAGCCAGTCACGCAACAATTTTATATATATAGATATGTAGATTGTTGCGTGACTGGCTGACTGACTTATTGACTGACTGATCATCGCCCAGACCAAACGGCTGAACCTAGAATTTGAACCATTGTAATTTGTGAAAAGAAAAGTTGGAAAAATTGATTTGGTAAATGTTATTAAAATATTGTTCGGTAGTGCATACAAAAAGTGTATTGCCTTCATTTTTTTTTTTGGACACCTACGTCACTCAAACAATTTGTTCTTCTTAATTGTCTTCTGCCAATTGTCTTGTGAGAACGCAGGGTAAATCTGAACCGATTCGCCAGTTTTCGATATTGGAACAAGAATCCAGAGGTGCAGAACAGAAAATTGCTCTAGTTGCATTACGATCTCCTCTTTATTCCTCGACAGCTCATTCATTAATTTCAACAAAACATTAACGCAAACTTACTAACTTTTCTTTGAATTGTGTAAACACTAACGTGCGCCCGCTCATAAAAAGTTGAAGTCGTTATTCATTGTGTTTGGTATCGGATATGCCAATGAATTGAGGGAGTACAATGGGTAGATAAACAAACGAATGTTTTTTTACGCAGACCTCTACTTAATGTGGGTTTCATTCATACGACACTAAACTGAATGCTGCACAATTTTGTTTATTGGTTGGCCACTAATTACCGCGGAAATGGCGACAAATGAGGCCATTTTATATAAAGCATTGTAATTACTGTAATTTGTTTCAGACTAACAACCATTAAGAAATGCTGGGCTTTCTACAGTCGCTATACTATGCCCATAAACTGCAACATTTGCATATAATAGTTTTTATTTTACTTACAGAGTTTAAATGTACCATATTATTTTACTTCCCGACGGTTTCGTAATCGCGTAGCACAACATGTATGATCCCCGACTGTTTCAATGAGATATAAAGCTTTCTTATTCTCTACTTTTGTTTTGAAGAAATTCACGTATTTTTAGATAAAATAATCTTTAATACACGTCCTTATGCCCTACATCTCATTTGGTGCAGGGTTAATAAGGACCGTTTTTGAGCAGATGTTTGTAACACCTAAAAATACTTCAGCTAAGGACACCTTAATGTTAATTCGGTAAGACCTACTTCTATGTGTTCTTTTTATCAACGCCGGTTGCCGGTTAGGGTAACCATAAGGTTTAGCCATTTTTAAAAATTTGTCTTCTACAGTCAAGTGTGACATTTAACCAATAATTCTTATTTCGTTTATTGATATTGGAAATTTTCTGAAATATTAAATTTAAATTCATTTATGCACAGGATTCATAATACAATTTTTTTCTTTACATTTTCATCAATATTCTGATCGATAAATCAATTAGTTAGTGTCACAAATTTGCACACATTTTTACATGGAGTTCTGCTTCTTTGCTGAGGATGCTTAGATAAGCATTGACTTATCATGAAAACCGGATTAACCATATTTTTAAAAATATAAAAACCGAAATCGGGCTTTTTTAAACATTGAAGTTTTCGTGGAAATTGACTCCCGTGTTTCAGACATTGATCAGATTAGTATATAGCCCCCCAATACTTAAACATGCGAGTATGTATATATGTGTACATCCCTTTTAGTCATTTTAATGGAATAAAAGCTAAATTTTCCACCAGCGTTGTATCAAATTAAAGCTTTTTTGGTAGTAACTTAATCTTTATATATGAGTATATAAATCGGTTGGAAATTCTGCTTAATATCAGGAAAATCTGTTCATATATACATGTAGCACCATATATCTGTGATTTTCTGGACTAACTGCCTATATCAGCAATTTATGGAATAGAATCAATATTTTCTTCTCTAGATCTTAAGGAAATTAGGCTGTGGAATGATTTTTGGGGCCGTTCATCAAAGACTCCACATATATTTTGGGTTTTCAACCTTTTTAAAAGGCCAATTTTACAGGAGAACATTTAGTATATTATACAAAATGCATTTAATACATTTTTTTGAAAAATGTAGGAAAACATTATTTTTAAATTTGGTTTTTATTTTTCATTATGAGTGCAAATAATTACAAACATTTTGCAAAAAGGTCCATATAGATAGCTTTTAGCGATAAAAAGATATAATTTTTTTAATAAACCCAGTATTCCTTACAATTAACAATTTCAAAATCTTCATATTACGCCTGTTTTTTATTTTTTTCAAAATAATTAGCATGGGTTGTTGACGACACTTGGTATAACCACTATACCAAGTTTCACTAAAATCCATGACATGATCCAAAAAAAACTGTGATCACTTAACAAGGAAATACTCAATAGAACGGAATGAAATAGATAATGATCCAAAATCTCAAAAATTTTACATATTACATAGGTGGCTAATCCAGAAAACGGCAGATTCATATATGTATCTGCCGATTTGAAGTTCATGACCACAATTTCTTACCGTTCATCGTGTAATTTGGCGTTATCCATTTGATGTAGGATATTACATAGTCGACTCCGCCCGTGTTTAGCCTTTCTTTTACTTGTTTTATTACGTGCTTGTGAAATAAGCTAAACCTAATCTTATCTTACATTGCAAATTGTTTTCTGTGATATTGTGTGAGTTTAGCTATTATCTTTAAAATTCTTTCTGATTAATTCAAAATGCATAACTCTATTCCAATGTTTTTTTGTTTTCATTTGAAATCTTCTCTATGCATTTAGCAATATGCTTAAAATAAATCATTGTTAAGAAAATTTTTTTTAACTTTTTTCTGTTGAAATTTATATTGCTATATTTCTTACTGTGGCCTATGAGAACTGTTAAAAACGGCTGCCACCCTAACCTAATATTTCTTATCGCGAATTTTGTTCATCGCAGAATGCTAAAACAAAGTTTCTGTTGCGGTTGTTTGAAATTTCTCTAAAAACTGCATTCGCCGAGAAAATATCAGGTAAACACCAAAATATCTTTGCTTTGCCGTTTGTTGAAAGAGATTAAGGGAAGCAAAAGAAACTTAATTGCGTAAACCGGCTGAAGAATGTCTTCACTTTCAGAGGACGGTACCAGCACGGGTTTTGTAAATATGCCAATTTTCGGTGAATAGTAGACTCTAAAATTTCAATTGGAAATATCTCAATGATTGTGAAAAAGTTTAGTTTGAAACAGAGGAGACGTTCCAGAGTTTCATGCCCATTGGACATGCACAAAATAATTATAAAAAATCGGCAGCGAATTTCCTAGGTAATTTCCAGTCATATCCTCTGAGATGAGTTCGATCGTAGTTATCTGGGCATTGGCACAGCAAATATTCCATTGTTTCGATGTTTTCCCAGCGTGCGGTGCATTTGTTATTATCCGCTTGTCCTATGCGGTACAGATGTGCATCTAAGCTTGAGTGTCCTCTTTGAACATTAATAATACTACTATTTTCGATCTTGATTAGTTTCAGTAATCTGCTTGTTTATTTTCTTATTTGGGTCAACCCGCAGCATCTTTGTAGTTTCTTCCACTGTTTCGTTCACAATTTTGTGAGCCATCACTGTCCACTGCTAATATAAGGGTAACCATTTGCATATTAACTATCTTATTTTAGACTTATACGTTTATAAAAGTCACTAGCTGGACCCGGTCCACTTCGTTGCCCCAGACTTCAGATTTCGGATCCCGTTCATTTTTGGACTAATTCGGTAGACTGACACCAAATATGTATGCACAAAATTACATTGATCTCTCTAACAAATTGCTCAAGATATACCAAAAACAAAATTACAGCAGTCTCGCTAACAAATTATGCAAGATATATCAATTTAAAATATTGACTTATATGGCCGGGGCCACGCCCACTGGTCATATCCCGCCCAATTTTGGGTCAATCACGTAGATATCTCTCTTTCAAAATTTGGCTTATATGGGTGGGGCCACGCTCATAGGTCCGATCCCGCCCATTTTTGGACCAATAACGTAGACTGCCACCGGATACATATGCACTAAATTACATCACTCTCGCTAATAAATTGTGCAAGATATCACAATTCTAAAATTTGGCATATATGGGCGGGGCCACGCCCATTGGTACGATCCCTCCTAGTTTTGGACCAATAACGTAGACTGCCACCGGATACATATACGCAAAATTTCAGCACTCTCTGTAACAAATTGTGTAAGATAACTCAATTTCAAAATTTGGCGTATATGGGCGGTCCGATTCCGCCCATTTTTGGAAAAATCCCATAATCTGTTACTAAATGCATACACACAATTTTTCAGCACTCTAGCTAAAAATTGTTCTCAATATCAAAATTTGACCCATATGGGCGGGTGCACGCCCACACGATATATCGAAAATTCAAGTACCCTATTTTCAGCATCCCCTACACATGTACATTCTGTGAAAATTTCAAGAAGATCCATCCAGCCGTTTAGGCGTCTATACTGAAAAAACAAACAAACCCTCAAACAGACACCCTCTTTTATATATATAGACTTGCTGACCCAGCAGACGTTGTCCTGCCCGTCCTGCCCGTCCTTTTTGGGATGTATTGGTTTGTTATTCATTGATATTTCATTCATTGACCATATGTCCACTACAGCGCCATCTACCGGTTAGAATCATACATACAAACTATTATGAAGACAAAACAATCATACATTTTAAATATCGGTCAAATCACTCTGGAAATGCGAATTTTGCAAATAACTTGACCACTCCGCAATTTATCGCGGTGAAAATATTTCTAAAACACAAATGACCCCAAACTGAATATATTGTTAAATTTTCAGCCCATTCGCTTTTATGGTTTCGGAGATCATGCGTTACTAACAAGCGTACAAAGGATTTTATATATAAAGATTTACTTTTTGAGAACAATTTCCAATATTTTATGGGGAGTATACGTCGTGTACACTCTATCCATAATACATTCTTCGCGGCATCAAAAGGTTTTGATTTTTTTATGTTTACAACTTAGGGTTCTGTGCCATTTAAAACTAAACTATTTGTCCGTTCATTTCCTATAAGTCCTCTATGTCCTGGCACCCAAACGATAGGCAGACGTAATTACAATAAAAGAGTCGCTAAACCACGATTCACTTTGATTTGTCTCTAATTTTGACTTCTTATGATCCACAATAAATCCACCTTTACCTTAGCATATGGTTGATACAGGTTTCAATCGCCCCGTCAACCTGAAACTCGTCTAGCGGATGGATGAGTGTAGCGGTATACACTGTGTTAAAGGAACGTTCAATATCTATGCCAATAGCCAGTCTATAAATGTTTTCACTGCAGGGATCTTCTACGATAATGGGTCGATAAGCCTCTGGCGTCGTATAGCTCGCCTTTGCCAGGCTTGGGAATGAAAACCACCCTTGATTCCTGTCAACATTTTGAGAAGATATCAGATATACCTCCTTCTGAAGAAGTGATGAAAAAAGAGATAAGCTTTTTATCGCGCCTTAAAACATATTACCTATTTTACTTGTAATAGTTACTTCATTCAACACTTTTTTTGTTGCCGTTCCTCCTTTGGGGCTGTAATGTTTCCATCCTTTTGCCCACATCATCCAACATTGTTTCGGTTTGAATGCGAGTTTTTGAAAGGATTTTCTTTATTTTGCATACGCTATAGACAGAGTTAATACCTGTTTCCAGAAAAAACTCCAAGATTTACGTTTCGCCGATCTAATATTTTTATCGTCTCAGTGTACTGATTATTTGTGAAAATGAAAAGTTCACAGTTTTCCTTGTTCTATGAACCAATTTTCTTGTTCTATTAACCAAACCAGATGCGTTTGCAAAAAGTTAATGGAACATCCTGGGTGTTCATAAATGTCATTTGGTATATATATATAGATAAGTGGTGTGGTCCTTTCTAGTTGGAAATTCCAAAAAAAAAATTACAATGATCTATCTTTTCTGCATATTATGGGTTTATTTGATAATTATTTCTGAAGCACGAATTCATTTATGTGGTTGCAGCGGCCGGCTTCGCAGCAACGCCTATAAACTAAATATTCTAATACTTTGTTGAAGGTTTATAACTTTATCTCCCGATATTCATCCTAAGGGCCTAAATTCTTAAGGGATTGTCGGTCCATCACCGCAGCACACAAAATAGTCTAACGGCTTCAAATCACAGCTCCGAAGTGGCCAATTGACACCATGAAGCAAAAAAAAAACACTAGTTGGACAACCTTATACTCGGCTTTCCAAGAATTTTGTGTACGCTAATACGATCATTTAAGTCGTATAATTATTAAATATAAACGACATGTCCGTCTGTTTGTTGAAATAACACCACAGTCTGTAGTAAAATAAATAGGTTGATCAAATTTGGCAGAAATATTCGTTATAGTTGCAGAACGTTTAGGGTTGAAAATAACCCTTATTTTGATAGAAAAAAACGGGTCAAATTATATTTCTTTGAGCCATAAAAATATAACTTTTTTTTTTAACAAATTTAGCTGACATTGAATTTGTTTGATATTTTGCTGTTTATGATTTATTTATAGTGTAATTCTGCACAATGAAATATCTCCACAATTTGCCTGAAAATTTGTAAATTTTGTTTTTAATTTAAAAAATTGCTACAAAAAACCCGCATCGCTCCATTATCTTTCAAAGATTTTTTCGGTTAACCGATTTCGGAAAGTACGAAGGTGGATCAGGAAGTCCGTGACTTTAGGAGTTTCTCGCCATTTAAAACTGCTCCTGTCAAGAGGCATCAGTCAGCTGACTCCGCAACATGCGTCATTTAGTTTGTGTTTGACAGCCATTGATAGCAGATTACCTCGTAATATGAGGAGAAAACGGAAAAAGTGTATTCCGTGTGCTCATTTAACATTTTTTTTTTAAAAAAGTGGGTTTGTGAATTTCGGTGTGGCCGTACATGCACGGAAAACCCGATCCTTCTGGAAAGCCCACTTGAGGTATCTCCACCCAAAACAATTCAGCCAAATTTCTTGAAATTTGTGGTTTTTGTTGCGTTAAGAAGTCAAATCTAGAGAGGGACCTTTGTATAGGACTTTATCAAAACTTGGAGTATTCGTGTGAAAAGTTCCGGTTATAAGTAAACCCAAGTTAAAAATTTTCCAGACCGATCCCTTGAAATTTATGGTTTCCATCAAAAAATGGACGGATTTTCCACATTTTCGAAAAAAAAAAAAATTAATTGTAGCTTTAAGTATAAAAAGTCATCTAGCTAAATTATTGTAGAATATAGCGTGATTGCAACAGACGGACAAAAGGATACGGCTAAATCGTCTTGAAATTTTACGACGATTAAGAATACATATACCTTACGGGGTCTCAGGTCAATACGTAGAGGTGTTACAAACAGAGTAACAAAATTGAATATACCATCCATCCCATAGGCATCTCACATAGCTCAGTTATAAGGTTTCTTTTTTGTTTGTTAATTCAAATAAATGCTGTTAAGGCAAAAGTTTCTTGGTTGTTAGAAGTCTTCATGGTCGTAATGAGAAATCGGCATTATATGGATACAGGAAACGAAATACAGGAAGTCAACAGTCAAAATTGACTTCGGAGTCAAAAGTGATCAAAGGAAAAATGGAGCCATTGGATAACCATGAACAACGGTATGCGGTTTGTTTCCATAGTATACCAAATAACAGCGGTGTAAATGAAACCTATTTGGGCCGTATGTAGAAGCACAGATGAAGTGGTCTTTGAATATTCCAAACAAGGCTGAGTTGGGTGGGTCTGTAGGCCATCGATATTATGGCCAATGTTATTGATTTGAAGAAAAAACGACCTCACATAGCGAAGAAAAAAGTGCAAAATACCGTGAATTGGGCTACGAACTGCCAATTTGAAGAAACGGTTGGATGGTAAGAGATTTGGATCAAATGATGAGGTCATCATTGAGGGCCTTGAGAAATTTATTTCGAGGCATTATTAAGTTGGAAAGACGCTGGACTAAGCGTATCGAGCTAAAACGAGTCCATGTTTACAAATAAAACGCTTTTTGCGACAAATGAGTTTTATTAAGAAGCTACGGGCTTTTCAAACCGTCCTCGTACCAGGTTCAAAATACGAAGTCGTTCCGATAGCTCAAATGTCTTAAGACTCAATTTTCTAAAACACTTTCGATCAATTGAGACTATTCAAAAATACACGTTTCATAAATTCAATGCAGACAGTACAACTGTCACATCGATGTGCAGTTGAGTTGAAGAAGCATTAAATCACGGTGATATCTAACTTAAAATCCCGCCATTATTGATGAATACCACTGCATATGTTGACTATTACAAATGTGATCGATATATGTACATATGTCTATATTTGTAGTTATTCTACGGTTATCGGCACATTGGCCAATTGTTTGCACTGACCTGTAACACAAGCGGTTTGACCCGGATTTTCGCCACACGGTGGATCAATGTCATCTGCAAACACTTCACCATACAACATGAAGTACGGCTGATAGGTGACCTGGAATTATAATAAAAGTATTGTCAATTAAATTAATTAAAATTCAGCAGAAGCAGTTGTCTGACACACGCACATACATACATACACACACACCGAGACAACAGAATATACAACAACACTGAGTATAGAGTTCTGATGACAAGCAATATTTTATATTTTATTAAAGTTTACAAAATATTTTACAAAACTAAGTATTTTATATCTCTCTCACTCTCTATTAATCATCAGTTGGACATGACAGCAGCACTAACAGATATATGTACTAGTATATGTGTATATAGGAATAGCAGCTAAGCAGGAGCAAATTGAGGTTCAGAGGTTGAGGCATTATACAAAGATATTTAGTTCGATAATTGACAGTTGCTATCTTGCGGCCTCTAAATTTGAGATTAACAAAAATAATATTCGCATTAAATAAAAGAAAGAAAACAACTGAAGGGCGGTTCCATTGATTCCATATCAATGTCTACAAATACATGGGAGAGTAGGCCATTCATTATCCTTCATATCATCGACCATCTGAGAGCGGGGGAGGACGGAGGACGACATTCCTTCTTTTTACTTAATTAAATGATACATTCAACTATTCAAAATAGAGTACATACACATACATACATACAGCAATACACACATCTATTTACATGTCAATACATACATACGATTTAGTTCACAGATATGTAAGTCATGCACCGGATATCCGTTATTAATAAATGCTATAGTCGACACTTAAACTAAATTATTCATTATCAGATTAAAATTATTTTTTATTTGTCTGTTGTGTTTTTTAGACGAAAAAAACAAAGAGAGAAAAAATTAAAGTGAAATTGAAGTGGCAGATTGTTAGGGAGAAGGCTCAGGTAGATTAAGAGAACGTTCCAAAGCTTTAAAGGAGGATTAACTCAAGAGTCAGTATTTCTTTAGCTGGGCCAAAACGTGGGTTGGAGTCGCACAGGACGGAAATAAGAACGGAAAGAACAGAAATTAGAAACGGAAACGGAAATTGAAGAAGAAAATAGTATCACGATGCTAGAGCACAACATCAAATTTGTCGCCATTCTAATGGCTTTCATTCCAAAATATCTGGACACGGATTTCTTTACATTCGACATTGGGTGGCCGGTGAGGTTATTTATGAGTTCGGATCTCTGGAGTATCTGGCCGGATGTCGTGGCATGGTGTATTGGTGATGGTGTCGGATGTGAGCTGTTTGTTGTGGTGGTCGTGGTGGAGGTGGTTGTCATCGTTGTTGTGTGCGCCGCATGACCACGATGGTATGCCGACATATAGCCACCGATGCCTCCGGTGGGGTCTCGGGCATTGTGCGAACGGCTGCCGTGACCTATGGCTCCCAGAAATCCGGGTGCCACTATGGACCCTGCTATAACCTACATTCGTATATGTATATGTACACAAACGACATGAAGTGTTCGCATGTGTGCGTGTGTGTGTGTGTAGGCGTTGTGCGATTTTTCGAATTTAATGCATCAAAATTTTACATCGACAGAAGATAAAGAAAAACACATTAGAGTTGTCAAAAAAAAAAACACGACCACAGAATTTTGTTTTTGTAGTAGTTTCAATGGGCAAAGAAATGAGGAAATGATTGAAGGTAATGAGAATGGCAGATGATGAGATGATGTTGACGATTAAATACCATAAGACAGGAAAAAAAGAGAGACATAAAAGACAAAAAATGTTATTGATTAATTAATTAAAATTAATGCAAGTACAATATGTAAGTACGCTTGTCAATTAAACATATTTAAAGTTGTTAATACAGACAAGAGAATTCCTAATCGATAGTGTATGTACTCCATTACTTTGTTGCTCATTATTACAATTTAATTACACAAATTTGAGAAAATATATATCCACTAAAATTCACATATACACGATTTATTATGGAAATAAACAGGGTGTATTTTTAGACCTTGTATTTTTTATTTTATTTTTCACCAAAAATGGTGAAAATCTCCCCCAAGTACTCACAACAGGTGGTGCGGTGAGGGGAAAACGTCATGTCCGACCGTCAAAACGGAAGCACAATGAGCATCGTGTAGCGCTCAGAGTTTTGACGAAGTTGGAGGCTGTTGAGGTTTCGGCTCTTACCGAAAAACAAAAAGAGTCACTTACCTGGGCTAAAGGCGTCATAGATGCTTCTAAGGCCAATGAGTCGGCTGAAAGAGCCACAAATTCAGCTGTGTTAACGGCTAATAAAGTAAAACGAATCAGATCACCTGATGAACCCCTGCCTTCGAAAAAGGCAAGAGGCCCTAATGTCACCATCAACAGGACACTCACCAAGCCCTTCAATGAAGTGGCGAAGGAGAGTCTAGTGATGGCTGTTATAGACAGAAGTAGTGAGGATGGATCCATCCTCAAGGACAAATGGAGTCATGTACAATCAGCCATTATGGCTCATTACCTCGATGTCCGTAGAGAAATGCCGGGCAAACCACCAATCTGCAACGATGCAGGATGGCATCAGGGGAGAGTAAAGCTCTTATATTTCGGTGATGCCAGATCAGTAGACCTTTATAAGGCTGCTCTGAGTCGAGCGGGTGAGGTGTGGCCGGGTGCCCAGTTGGATGTTGTCGAAAAAAACAACATCCCTAGTCACCCTAGAGCCATCACCTGGGTTACAGAAGAGCCCTCCAACCCGGCTGACATCTTAGAAATAATAAAAGATTCCAATCCTGGTCTGCCGGCGCATAATTGGAGAATCAGCAAGGTGGGTGAGGCGGATGGTAAAAAGCGGCAGGTCAATCTTATCCTAAACGCTGAATCCACCTCCCATATACAAAGTGCGAGTGCAACCCTACAATATGGCTTCGAGACTATAATCTTGAAGATATACAAGCAGGATATAGCTCCCACTGCAGAAGGTGAGTCGTCCACCGTGGCACTTTCTGTAAGTGCGGAGGTAGCCACGCCTATTATTTCTGGTGACTCCAACTCTAACAGAAGATCTGTAACGTCCTACTCTGAGGACGAAAGCTCTACTTCTGACACAGAGAGGCTGAGGGGAGTCTCCGGACTCTTTGACGCATCTGGCGGGGACATGCTTCTCGACGATACGGACGAAGAGTTCGATAACACCCTTGTTGGGGTGGATGTTAATCTGTCAATTACCAATGATGGTAAGAATTCTACAGATTAACCTCCATCACGCTAAAGCAGCCTCAGCGGCTCTATTGCTGCGCCTGTCCACAGGCGCAGTAGACATCGTCCTGATACAGGAGCCCTACGTAGTGGGAGGAAGGGTGTGCGGTATTAGGACACCCAACTTTAAACTGCTTGTGGCCAACTGTGAAGGCACTCCAAGAACCTGCATTTTGGCCAGGAAAGATCTAAGTATCTTTCTCCTGACTAATTTAAGTGGTAAAGACCAAACAGCTGCTAGCCTGGAGATCGGTAATCGCATATATTGGGTGGTCTCCAGCTACTTGCCTTATGAATCTGTAGTACCGACTGCTCTATTCAGGGAAGTAGTAGAAGAAGCAACGTCTGACGAGCTCGAGCTGATTATTGGCGCAGACACGAACGCTCATCATACTATCTGGGGTAGTACGGATATAAACAATAGGGGTGATTCGCTTCTTGACTTTATTCTAACTACCAATCTTAGTATTTGTAACATAGGTAATAAACCGACCTTCACAATTAAAGACAGACAAGAGGTACTCGACGTAACGTTTGCTACTGACCGGCTGTCAGACAAAATTATTGGGTGGAATGTACTGGACGACAACTCATTCTCAGATCATCATTATATTGAGTTCAAACTCGCGGAAAAAGCGCCTAAACCCGCCGTCCACAGAAATGTAAGGAAGACAAAGTGGCATCTGTATGAGAAGAATTTCAAGAAAGTCCTCAACTCTAAACTTCCGTACGAACCGAATGACAAAGCCGGTTTGGATAATCTGGTCGATCATATCACCATATCATTCAATAGATCCCTTGAAGAAGCCTGTCCAAAAACAAGGTACAAGGGTAAAACTAAACCCCAATGGTGGACTTCTGAGCTAACGGCTATGAAAAAGACCTGCAACAAGCTATTCAATAAGGCTAAATCTACTGGGGTCGCTAATGATTGGGATGCCTATAAAGAGCACCTCAAGATCTATAAGAAGGAGCTTAGAAAGGCGCAAAGGCGCTCTTGGTATACCTTCTGTGGTGAAGTGGAAAAGGTCTCCGACGCCGCTAGGCTGAGGAAGATATTATCTGCTTCACCCTGTACAGTGGGATATTTACAGGATGAAGCAAATAACTGGACCAAAAACAGCGAGCAGTCGCTCAACGTACTGCTCGACACACATTTCCCGGGGAACTCTATAACAGAACCCGAGGATCAGCAGGACCAACAAGAGTGCGAGTGGACTGCGAGCGTCGCTAGCTTCTTGACTGAGAGATCCAGAATAAGCTGGGCTATTAACAGCTTTGAGCCCTTCAAGTCACCTGGACCAGATGGCATCACTCCAGCAGAAATGCAGAAAATGTTAAAGTACATTATCCCCTGGCTGGAGAAAATTTATGTAGGCTGTATCAGGCTTTCATACGTCCCGAATCGATGGAGGGATACCAAAGTGGTATTCATACCTAAAGCGGGAAAGATATCACACACTAGGCCAAAAGACTTCAGACCAATTAGCCTATCCTCCTTCCTATTGAAAGGTCTGGAAAGACTTTTAGATCATTTCATTAGGGAAAACCTGGATACAAAACTCCTGTCGGGGAACCAACATGCTTACAACAAGGGCAAGTCTACTGAATCAGCCCTGCACGAACTTGTGAGCACTATCGAATCGTCCCTGCATTTCAAGGAATTCACCATGGTGGCATTTCTTGACATAGAAGGGGCTTTTAACAACATTCATTCCGATGCGGTAATTGCGGCACTCTCACATCTAAAAGTTAACACTAGTTTGATTAGACTAATTCAAAGTCTGCTCACCAGAAGACGCATAACAGCATGTCTAGGGTCCACAACTCTAACAAGGTATGTAAACAGAGGGACCCCGCAAGGAGGAGTATTGTCTCCACTAATTTGGAACCTAGCGGTGAATGAAATCCTGCTAGATCTAGAACGTTGTGGCTGCAAGGTCGTGGCATATGCGGACGACGTGGCAATCGCAGTGAGTGGCAAATTCGTAAACGTCCTCAGAGACATCCTACAGGTGGCTCTGAACAAGTTGGCTAGATGGGCCAGAAGCAGCGGTTTGGGCGTTAACCCCAACAAGACAGAATTGGTTCTCTTTACTAGGATGAATAATGTCCCACATGTGGACCCTCCACCTCGGATAAATGGAACAGATCTAGTCTTTTCTGAAAGTGCAAAATTTTTAGGAATAATTCTAGATAGGAAAATGTTATTTAGACTTAACGTATTGGAACGTGTAAGGAAGGCCAACGTCGCCTTATATTCCTGCAAAAAGGCTGTAGGGTCGCGGTGGGGACTCTCTCCTAAAATCGTCCACTGGATATATATAGCAGTAGTTCGTCCAATACTGTTATACGGTATTGTGGTATGGTGGACGGCAACTGACAAACTAACCATTACCAACCTACTAACAAAGGTTCAGAGGACTGCCTGCCTGAGCATAAGCGGAGCCTTAAGGACTACAGCGACCGAGTCTCTACAAGCCCTACTCCATATACTGCCGATTAATATTGTGGCGAGAGAAGTTGCAACCAAAGCGGCAATAAGATTAAACTGCCTATCAATGTGGAGGTACAAGAACTATGGTCACATGAGGATATCAAAGTGTAGTGCTATGGTAACCGACCGAGTGGACTATATACCAACAGTGTACACCTTCGAGAGAAATTACATCACTATGATTCCCGCCAGAGATGAATGGGTCGGCAGAATACCAGGTAATATAAACTATCTCCACTTTTACACGGATGGTTCGAAGCTTGATGAAAAGGTTGGCTTCGGAGTACACTGTGAAGAACTTAGTCTGGATATAGCTCACAGACTACCAGATACCTGCAGTGTCTATCAAGCCGAAATAATGGCAATATGGGAAGTCGCCAAGTGGCTGAGTCGCAACATAGTAACCAACAATGGCGTTGTCATTTACTCGGACAGCCAGGCTGCCATCAATTCTCTGGAGGCAACATCCCTAAATTCACAAACAGCCCTCGACTGCCGCAGATCTCTTAACGAGATGGCTGAGCAGTTTAATATACACCTCATATGGGTGCCTGGGCATAGGGATATCCCGGGGAACTGCAAAGCCGATGAACTTGCTAGGAAAGGGACGACATTACAAATTCTCGAAGAATTTGCATATATTGGTGCGCCACTATCCACGTGCAAGCTTTGGCTTAGGCAAGAGGCAATCAGGCAGTCCAACGATAGATGGACAGAAATCGGCACCTGCAGGGTAGCTAGACAAATCTGGCCAAGGTATGACCTGAGAAGGTCAAAATATCTCCTCGCACTAGAGAGGAAACGATTGTCTACGTTAGTACAGGTTCTGACGGGACACTGCTTGATCGGCGAACACGCCAAAAGATTGGGTATTGACTCCAATGACTTCTGCCGAAGCTGTGGTGATGAGGAAGAAGTGGAGAGCATTGAGCACTTGCTTTGCGACTGTCCCGCTTTGAGTAAACGACGACTGGATATACTGGGGTCGGCCTTTTTAGGCAGCCTAACAGATCTTTCCAGTACTGATATTCGAACTATCGATAAATTTATATATCAAACAGGTTGGTTTCGATGAGGGGCATTTCAGCCCGTGGTAACACTAGGGACCTAAACTGGTCTATGTGAGCTTGTAAAAAAATACGGCTGCCACCCTAACCTAAACCTAGACCTGTGGTTTTCAAGATGAAATGAAACGCATAATTTAATTTTATGGCCAAGAATTTGGCCTTATTATAAAGATAAGGGTTTGCCATTATGTTTTAAAAATGATAGTCCAGCGGTGTTAAATCGCACGATCTTGGAGGCCACGCCACAGGCCCACGACGCGAGATAATGCGCTCACCAAAAGTTTCCTTCAATAAATTGATTGTTTCGTTGGCTGTATGGCATGTAGCGCCGTCTTTTTGGAACCAAAGGTCGTCCATATCAATATCCTCCAATTCAGGCACGAAAAAGTCATGACCGACTGTAACATTATGGTCGGCTATATTTTTGAAGAAATATGGACCATTGATACCCTCTGCCCATAAAGCACACCAAACATTGACTTTTTGTGAATGTAACGGCGTCTGAACAATGGCTTGTGGATTATCATTACTCCACATGGGACAATTTTGTTTATTAACGTACTCATTCATCCAAAAGTGAGCTTCATCACTGAACAAAATTTTATTGTTTTCTTGAGCGAAGCGTCGCGCGAACCAAACCATTATTATACCCTCACTTTAGTGTGGCGAGGGTATATATCATTTGCTACGGAAAAAAGTTTAACACATCGAAGGAGTGACCTAAGACCCCAAGTATGTTCGGCGGAAATCCGTTTTGGGTCATTTTAAGTCGAATGAGCAATGTCCGTCCGTCTGTCTGTCTGTCTGTGTGTCTGCTGGCTGGTGCGCACGATAACTCTCGAAAGGAGTAACCGATTGACTTCAAATTTCGTATGTGGTAATATTTTTTTCTATCTCCGGCTAAGTTCGAAGATGGGCCATATTGGTTCACTCCTTCTGGTACCTCCCCCACAAAGGGTTAAAATGTTGTGAAATATTGATTCTTTAATAACTGCTATTATACGTATTCGAATCTTCTGAAATTCCACACATATTATTAGTTTGTTAGTCGCTATCAACTCGAGGAAAATGGGCGAAATTGCCTCGCCCGTTTTGGTATCTCCCACACAAATGGACCATTTTGCATCAAAATTTAACTGCTTATTACTTTAATACAAGTGCATAAAAATGCTTGAAATTTTCTACAGTATAATGTTTTTGTAGCGCCTATAGTCCGGTAAAAAATGGGCGTTATTGTACAGCCCCTTTTGGTACCTCCCACACAAATTGACCGTTTCGTACCAAAAGTAAACGGCTTGTAACTTTAATACCAGTGCATACAAATACTTGAAATTTTGTACAGTGTAATGCTGTTATAGTGCCTATAGTCCTGTAAAAAGTGGGCGTTATCACCCCGTCCTTTTTGTACCTCCCACACAAAATGACCAAATCATACCAAAATTACATGGCTCGTAACTTTAATATACCAGTGCACATAAACGCTTATAGTTCGGCACAATGCAATGTGTTTAAGAATCTGCTGTTTACCGAAAAATAGGTGTATTTGGAGAAACCCCTTCCGGTACCTTCCACACAAATTGACAGATTTATTAGTGTAATGTTATATATTACATTACTCACAAAGTGAGGGTATACCTTAGTCGGTTTACCCGACTGAAACTTTCTTACTTGTTTTGGTAATAAATTTGCACGATTTGCAAACGTTGTTTCGGAGTAGGTCTATTCATTATGAAATGGCAAACCAAACTGAGCATAAATAAAGCGACAGCTGTCAAAAAGACCAACTCCGAAAAAAGTATTGACAGATTAAAAACCACACGTCTAAAGAAACACCCTGTACAAAACAAATTGCTTTGGTTTGATTCACTAAACTTTCTACAACCTTTCTTTATTTATCTATCGATATTCTGTGGCTATCTCATGTATGTAGTTTCCATTCAACGACTTAAGAATAAAATCTTTCCACAGAAAATCTTTTCAGAAAACCGTACCACTTTTAAGATAAACGGGCGATTTCATGCCAAGTGAATGCATTTTTAAAACCCATGTCTTTTGAGCCGGCTGAAACTTGAACCAAGTTTAGTCCTATTGGACAGTATTTATGACGCAAAATTTCAACCAGATGGATCAAAGACTGTCCGAGTTGGAGGGTATTGACATGTTGTTCAAACGGCACTTTTTGCCCATCCATAAAACTAAATACATATTGTATTTAGAAAATTGCACAAAGAGTATTTGAGAGCTTTTCATCGTAGCGACCCTATAATTCTAAAAGGGTATGTTGAGTAGATTATTTTTGTAGAATAAACTTATGGTCCAGCTGGTCTAAGTTTTTTTGTTACAGTGGGTCAAAGTTTTCATTTTTTGGTCGAAGGGAGTATTATACTAAATAAAGAGCTGTAAGTTAATGTCTGAGAAATTTCTTATTGTCAGGGTTATATAGTACAATTTTATGAGGATCATTTTTGTGGAAGATCTTAACCTTCTAGCTCCCCTCTTAATGCGTCAATTTGGCCCTTTTTCGAAAAAGTCAAGAAAGTCCTTTCAAAAGGGCATTTAAAGATTAAAATATTCTACGAAAATGTTTGCCGGAAAATTTCAGTGGGCTGTTTACACTTAATTAGCAAAATTACAGGCCAACTTATAAAAATAAATAATATAATGAAAATTTAAAGTTGTAACAAATAAAAATATGTTTAACGAAGTCTGGTTGCTAAACATTTATTAAGAAATGACGAGAAATATTTGGTAACAACTTTTAACAAATTTTTCTAAAAGCATTTATTTGTTGCTTCAAAGTTTTCGAGTAAAAAAGAATTGGTAAAGACTAATGAGGAAAACTAGCAGTATGGTATCTGGATAAATATATAAGTTATTACCCATATTATAAAAATAAGAGAAATTAAAAAAAAAACATTTTTCATATTTTTTATTTTGGCCATATTATTTAAGAGGTACCAGGTATGGGAATAACGCAAAATTTTCAATAGACTGTTTGTATTATAATTTATCGCGACTTTAAATTTACATTAAATTATTTATTTATAAGTTGGCCTGTAATTTTGCTAATATAGCGTAAAGAACTACATTTACAACTTTGATGTCTTTGGCGAACCCCACTGAAATTTTCCGGCAACAATTTTCGTAGAATATTTTAATCCTTAAATGTCTTTTTTGAAAGGACTTTTTTAGTTTTTTCGAAAAAAGGGTGAAATTGACGCATTAAGAGGGGAGCTAGAGGGTTAAGATCTTCCACAAAAATTATCCTCGTAAAATTCCACTGTGTAACTCTGACAATAAGTAATAATACAGACATTAACTTACAGCATTTTTTCATATAGGATAATGCTCCCTTCGTCCAAAAAGTGAAAACTTTGACCCACTGTAAAAAAAACTCAGACCAGCTGGACCATAAGTTTGTGACAGATATATTTCCTGAAGTGTCTCCTTTCTTTCGTTCTTTAACATGGAACTTCTATTCCAAAGCTTTCAATACTTAAATTGTTCCTGAATTTACTAAATCAAATAAAAAGTCTACGGCCTTGAAATGGTTTATTTTTTATAAAAATGAAATCTAGAGATCAGCAGTTCTACAACAAGTCATCAAAAGTTAAAATCGGACCAAAATTTTGGAAATTGTTTCCGATTTTTTAAAAAATGCACTAAAAATTGCAATAAAATTGAGAAAAACGTGACTTTACATTGCGTTTTTTTATTGGAAGTCACGTCGCCCGATAAATAATGGTCCAGATTATAATGTGCAAGTGGTCAATTCCTAAAAGTAATAAAAATTGACAATTTTATTAAGGGAAAACCTGATTTTTAGAGCTTATTTCACCTGCAAATATTCCCTAATTTCGCGATCGCAGAAACGAAATATTTTGCTAATGTACTTAAAACATACCAAATTTGCATATAAGCTTTGATCAACGCGAATTTTTTTTTTGACGCCACTCTAATGTACTGTATAAAGATTATCATAAGGCCCCATGGAAATTCGTAATTATATATTTAGTGCAAAGGGACAAGAATTGCCCAAATAGTGTACATTCTTCTAAGATTAAACTACAATTTGTAGTAAAATAGGGTCTAAATATGCTACCTTCGCCAAAAAATCAAGTAATAGTGCCCAGGGTGGTCCTTTTTTTATATCAAGGAGAATATCCTAGTGGCAAATCAATAACGATTTAAAGACCGAAATAAAAACGAACGAAAATACGATAAATAAAAATAAATTAATAAATTACAAATCTGAAATTATTCATTTATCCATAGATATAGACATTTTGCATCGTTTTCTTCCGTCGTTTGTTGGTTTTTTTCTCTCGATTTTTCTTATTTTTCATAGTTTTTTCGTTCCATCAAAAAACATTTAAAAAAAACATTTTTTTTTTAAAAATTTACTTTTTCTATTTTTTTAACGACTGTTACTTATCTAAATTATGTTCAATAATAGTACACGCTGAAACATGTTTACGGTACACTACAAATATATAATATTTGACACACACAAATAGTATATGTTTGGGAGGATATTGTTCTAAACCAAAATATGTTCCCATTCAAATATTTTTTATTTGGAATTACTTATAGTATTTCCGAAACAAAGTTTGATTGGTACACGGGGCAAAATCGCCTTTTTTATATGTTTGAATTGATAGAAAATATACTTGGAAACCATTTTTTTAAATATTATATATTTGTTAACAAATATATTTTATTTGAAAATCAAGAAATTTTGTTTGGAACGCATATATTAATATATTAGAACATAATTTATTTCCAAACTGACTTTCACAAATAAAATATGTGTTTAAACACTAACAAAGTTATTGTTTTCCAAATATATTTTATTTAAAAAAGAGTTTTAAAACTTTGCTGACTAATTCTAGTTTTAGTTAGTTTTTCCTAGTTTTGTGTTAAACTTTATAGCTAAAAATGTCTTTTAGTTTTTAAATGTTCCAATTCATCACTTTTTGTCAATCCATGAATGCAATTTATATTTACGAAAGATTATACTCTTTAAGTTTTAATTAAACTTTACAAACATATAAAATTTATTAAAAAAATTTGATCTTTGAACATCTCAAAAACAGAAAACTTGCCTTTAAATTAAGGCATTGATACATTGCCAAAATACATAAATACAAATAAATCTATGTTCCGGAAATACTAGTTCCAAATAAAAAAATATAAGAAGGGGAACATATTTTTGTTTAGAGCAACATCCTCCCAAATATATAATATTTGTGTGTGTCAAATATTATATATTTAAAGTGTACCCTAAACATATGTATATTTCAAGCCGAATATGCTTGGGACAATATACTACAGAAGCGATTTTTTTCAGCATGTAATTATTTATTTTGGCAATGTATTAATGCCTTAACTTAAAGACAAGTTTTCTGTTTTCAGATGTTCAAAGAGCAATTTTTATAAATTTTCTATGTTTGTACAATTTAATTTAAACATAAATCGAATAATCTTTCGTAAATATAAATTGCATTGATGGATTGACAATGAGTGATGCATTGGAATATTTATAAATTAAGACATTTTTAGCTATAAAGTTTAACACGAAAACTTGGAAAAACTAAATAAAATTCGAATAAGTCAACAAAGTTTTAAAAAACATTTTAAATAATATATATTCGGAAAACTTCTTAAACAATAACTTTGTTTGTGTGTAAACAGATATTTTATTTGTGAAATTCAGTTTGCAAATAAATTATTTTCTAATATATTATTATATGCGATCCAAACAAAATTTCTTGATTTCCAAATAAAATTTATTTGTTAATAAATATATAATATTAAACAAAAAAATCGTTTTCAAGTATATTTTCTTTCAATTCAAACATATCAAAAATGACGATTTTCCTCCGTGTAGTGTTATGGCGAAAACGATCTCATTGCTTTGATCACTATGGAATACTACCAAATATGAAATATTAATGAATATTCGAAATTCGTACATTTCGAGATAGAATAGAAATATTGTAGTAACCTCTTGCGGAGATGAAATAATAACGAAAACAAGAAAATAATCAATCCGGGTCTCTCTAAATTTGTTAGCCAGTGCAAATAACATATAAAAAAAAGATTGACGAAAACGTAGTGGATTCGCAAAACGAATGAGCGACTTATGGGTTAAATCCATGGTTAATAATGTATGCAAATTTCCACATTTGTAGATAATTTGTATGTTGCAGTTCCATTCACTTGGAAAATTGAAAGAAGTCTAATGAAAATAATAAACAATACTTTTTTCCTTTTACGAACCGTCAAATGTACGTACGAGTAGGTGGTATTCGAGTATTCCGACCTACCTAGCTTAAAAAAATAACTTCAAACAAAGCTCTAAGTTAAATGTTCTCAATTTATTTCAAAATAAAAATTTCGTTAATTGGATGATAATGACCGCAGGAGAATGAGAAGCGTAGAGAGAAACTTTGATCCTGTATCCGGTTGATAAGAGGTGCAACTTAAAATATTTCCGCAGCGTAACCAATTTGACAAAAGATACATTTGAGCAACTTTACACTTTCGCACTTGATACCATCTTCTGGACGGTGAACCCTTCCGAATGTATTAGTATGAAACGTAACATGCACACAGACATCAATCTTAATGAAATTACGATTACACATTTTGTACATGAGCAAAAATTTCTAACGAATGTCTACCCCATTTAAAATGAATCGGAAAAAATGCTTATGCAAAATGAACTTCACTCCAGATTTCACATCCTTGTGGATGTGGTGTCACATCACAGGATATTTACGAGTATGTGTCATATGCATGTGTCGTGTCCGATGAGTTATCATTCCATCACTGTAACTTTCAGGACGGCTGACCGGGTGACATTCATATTTATAACTAACTATGTATAGGTTTACACACACGCACACATACACGCCACTTTCAATGGAATGTTCAATGGGTGTTAAATTTCAGCGTTGATATTTGTGCAGGACTCACCTCTCGTATTAGACGCCATGTGGGTTCCATGTTCGGGAAGAGAATGGCCTGTCGGCTGACACCAAAACTCATTAGGACCACGGCCAACAGGACGACGAAATAAATCATATTCTTCACCATTTTGCCCATCATTGTCACCAGAGGACCTAAGTGCGAAAAAAGGTAAACAAAAGTTTTGCTTTGAGAAATGTTGGCAGAACCTTTCAGCCTAAATAAACTTTGGCAACAAAGTGCGAACACTTACCCAAATATTTGTTGACTCCCAAAATATTGAGAATTCGCAGATACCAATAGATGCTGTCAACGCAATAAAACACTCTGCCAATGTCCATTGTGTTCGGCCGGAATCGCAAAGAGAGCCCAATGAAGAAGAGTATTATCGCAGCGCCGTCACAGGGATTCCACATATTCCAGGCCCACACCGAAAATTTGTGTCTGTGGGAAGTTTGAAATGATATGATGATATGCTATTAATATCAACTAGCAAAGACTGTTAGAAAGGACTTACGTTATCGCAACTGGTTCGGAGGAGACGATTTCTCGGATTTTCTCAAATCCAAGCGTTGCAATGTAAGCAATGGAATAGATTTCCTGCCATCGGGGAGCGGGCTCCATTTTAACCAAAACCGTAAATGTAAACATTACCAGAAAAAACATATATGCGATCTATGGAATGAAAGGATAGAGAAAAAATGTCATTAAAAGTTAAAAAAATCAAGAACCGTTTTAGAGTGTTAAATGGCGATTAACGCGTATTCCGAATGTGGCATAATCGCATCATATGGGTGCCCAGTCATGACTACTGATACAAATGTATAGTAGGGCGGGTCTATTTAAAAATCGCCCTAGTGTCAAGAAAAATCGTATTCTAGGGATCAAAATAAGAAACTTTGCCCGAGGAACCACACCTCTAAAACGAATTCGGATGTCCCGACTATATGGCTTCAAATTAAAAATATGTGGACTCAAAATTTTTTTTCTGATTTTTTTTAAATGTTTGTATGGGACCCCCAGGGGGTTTCCAGGGCGTGTGCCACTGGCGTGGGTGGGTCGCCCTCCCAAGCTAGTCCCGAATATATGGCTTCAAATAAAAAATATATGGACTCAAAATGTTTTTTTTTAGATGTTTGTATGGGGAACCCCCCGGGGGTTCCAGGGTGTGTTCAACTGGCGTGGATGGGTCGGCCCTCCAAAGTTAGTGGGGGTCGGTCATACATTTGGACTCGATTGGGGCACTCTAAATGGGTCAATGTGGGATTTCTCAAAATTTGACCCTATGGGTCACAAGTCGGGATACCAGAATTCGTTTTAGAGGTATGGGTCCTCGGGCAAAGTTTCTTATTTGATCCCTAGAATACGATTTTCCTTGTCACTTTAGCGATTTTTTGCCTCCCTACAAATCGACCCGCTCTAATGTATAGCCAATCGACGATTTTAGGAGAGAGCTCCCAACATATCCTTACAGCTTTCCTACAGGAATGTACGGCGACGTTGGCCTACTCGTTTCAATACATTTGGTCTGAAGGAAAATTTTGAATTTTCAGAAAAGAATAGCTCAATTCCATTTTGCCGAATGTACGGCGACGTTGGCCTACTCATTTCAATACATTTGGTCTGAAGGAAAATGTTGAACTTTCAGAAAAGAATAGCTCAATTCCATTTTTCCTAGGAGGGTCATTTATTTATTCCTTATACTTCCTAGTAAAGAGAACCAATTCTGTCTTGTTTAGGTTAGCACCCAAACCACTGGTTCTTGCCCTTCTAGCCAATTTACTCGTATTAAGAGCCACCTAAGGACGATGGAAAATTTGCCAGTTACTGAGATTGCAGCATCGTGTGCAAAGTCATGGCTTTTACGGAATAAGCCACGATTTTGCAGATACAGCGTTGTAGATCTAACAGGAATCAGTTCACCGCTAGATTCCAGATTAGTGGAGACAGTAATCCTCCTTGTGCTATTATGCGTATTCTATTGAGCAAACGCTGATTTAGTCTAATCAAGATATGGTACAACCATAGATAATACAACGCAACAATTACCGCATCTGGGTGATTCTGTAGACTTGCCCATGCTGTAAGCAATTTAGTTTCTCAAATTAAATAAAATGAAGTCTTTCCAGACCTTTGAGGACAGATTAATTTGCCTGAAGTCTTATTTATACCGCTTTGTCTTCATATACGAGGTATGTTCAAAACATATCGCGAATTTTTAATTTCCACGGGCTACGTGTATTTGGTACTCATGTCCCTTACTTATGCTGACAAGGTCGGCCATTTTGAATGTTTAGTTAATTTTTGACAGCTGTTGTGCTTGGATGTGTTTTAACTTTTCTTCGATTTTTATCTATTTCAGAAAATGGATCAAAGAATCTGCATCAAATTTTGTGTGAAAAACAAAATAAAGTGCGCTGACGCATTCCGAATGTTGACTGTGGCATATGGTGAAGCTACCTTGGACCAAAGCAACTTTTATCGGTGGTACAAAATGTTCTTAGAGGGCCGAGAAGATGCGAAGGACGAAAAGCGTGCCGGACGCCCGAGCTCACAGTTTCTTTGATTGCAGGGTCGTGGTGCATTATGAGTTCTTGCCACAGGTTAGTACGGTCAATAAAGAATATTACCTGCAAGTTATGCGCAAATTGCGTGAAGCAATCCGCCAAAAAACGCCCGGATTTGTGGATGAACAAAAACTGGCTTTTGCACCATGACGCCCCTGCACACACATCGTTGTTTGTGCGCGAATATGTGGCCAAAAATAACACAGTAATGGTGCCGCAGCCACCATAATCCCCTGACCTAGCCCCTATTTTTTGTTCCCAAAACTGAAAAGGCCCATGAAAGGACGACGTTACGCCACGATTGAGGAGATAAAGACGGCATCGAAGGAGGAGCTGAACAAGATCACAAAAAATTATTATTTGAAGTGCTTCGAGGATTGGAAAAAACTTTTGGCAGAAGTGTATTATATCCGAGGGGAATTACTTTGAAGGGGACAAAATAGATAATCATGAATAAATAAATACTTTTTGAAAAAATACAAAATTCGCAAATTTTTTTGAACATACTACGTATCCTATCCAGCCAGGGGATCGTAATTTTGTACATCTCTAGTGGAGAAATATCGTCTGGGTCAAGTGATTTGAACTGCTCAAAGCTGTTAATAGCACAGCTTACTTAGTCTGGATTTATCAGTCAACAATTTAACAACGATAGTGTTCCAACCGCTTTCTTGTTAGTGCTGTTGTTTCTCGAGTTGTGTCAGAGTTCCAAGAGAATTGTGTTTCTAGCAGCACCTCTAGTGAATGCTTGCCATTTTTGTAATTTGTTATCCTCGTCCTGCAGATAAGTCACTGTACAAGGTGTTGTGTATATTTATAGTATCTTCCTAAGCCTTGCGGCGTCTGAGACCTTTTTCACAACCCCTGTGAAGGTATATCAAGAACATTGCGCTTTCCTAAGGCCCTTTATACAGATTTTGATTTGATCTGTATAGGATTGCCAGCATTAGTGACCCAAGTGTATTTGGCATTGTTAAATATCCAGTTGCAGGTATTTTTCCAAGTCTGTTGCTCAGAAGTAACTGGAGACTATTCAGTATCTTCGATTACCTATTTCTAGACTGGTAAGCGACAAATGTTAGGATCTCTCCTGGTTAAAATGCAGGTTCCTGGAGTACTGTCATAGTTTACCAGAAGCAACTTAAAGTTGGATATCCTGATACATGTGTTATCATATTGCCTCCCTCCTACTACGTAGGATTCCTGTATAAGAACGATTTCTACTACATCGTGGACAGGAGTAGCGATTGAGCCGCCGAGGCTGATATTGCGTGTCGGAGGTTAATATGTAAAATTCTTACTATCGCTGGTTGCCGACAGATCAACCTCCACCTCAACAAGGGTGTGTAAATGCTCCTCGAGGAGCATGTCCCCATCAGAAAAGTCCTGAAACTCCTATAAGCCCCTCGGTGTTGAAAGACATGCATTCTTGGTCTGAAATAGGTGTCACCTCATTTTTGCTAGAACATGAGTCTCCAGAAATTATTAGCGAGTAATGTTCTGCACTTCCACACAGTTCGGTGGTAACCACATTTGGTGCCTCACCTTCAGATTTGTCGTCCTGAAACCATTTACCCGTAGTATGTGAGGGATGGATTAAGCATTTATTTGCCGAATTTGTCTATACGCCTTACCAATCTTGCCAATTATGCAGTTATGGGAAACCGGAATTGCAAACTCGTAGCAATTCGAGAATGTCTGTCGAGTCGAACGGTTCTTCTGTAGCCCAAGTGAGGCCTGGGGCAACTAGGCATGTCGGTTTTCTCGACAACACCAACCCTGTCAGATCTCACCCACTCGATTTAAAGCAGTCTGCTTATCTGGTATCACCGGTCTACTGATCTGGTATCACCGAAAGTTGCATTCTCTTCATGACACCCTACATCGATGCAGATCAGTGACATGCGTGGCATCTCTCTAAGGAAAGCGAGGCATTGGGTCATAGTGGCCCATTCCACATGTATCCACTAGTCCTTAGATATGTTGTCATCTACATCTCATCTATCTATAATGGCCATCACTAGACTCGCCTTCGCTACTTCACTGAAGGTTTTGGCGAGTGACCTGTTTACGAGTGTCAGAAGCGGTTAAAAAATATGCAATGCGATAAACGGCTAAATAATGTACACTGGGCAAAAATGGTTAAATAGGTGTATGTCTGTAAAAAAATAAGAAATAACTGCAGTTTGCGCAACAGGTGTCGATTTCTCTACATATCTCATTGAACTGTCTCTTGCCTAAGCTAAACTTTGCACATGACAGTGGCTTCATTTTATAAACTTTTACAAAACAATATCTTACTTCGGGATATCAGTTCACAATAGAAAAATGCACTGTAAGTTTTGGTTTAAATATTGTGTTTGCTAGAGTAATTGTTATTGATACTTACAGAATCGGCCCAGAATTTCGTTATTGGTGCTGTATAAAACTCGTAAACTTTCTTCTTCAGTCGCAGTGGTTGATGTTGTTTCACTTCATAGTCCGTATTGTGGAAGAACTCTCGGAACTGTGACGGATCAGAGTCTGTCAGTGAGACCTATTATTGATGTTTTGCATCGTAAGAAGAGAAAATTAAAGATTATTATCAATATTATTCACACAACTACAGATACTTCTGAATCACGGCCAAGCTAAAGTAGATACGAGTATTTATATACACTTAAGCAGATATTATTTACATTAAACTCGATTTGGATATGACCAGACGATAATACTTAAGAGAGTACAATACCAGAAACCAATGTCCCATAAACACATAAAATGAAGCTTAAAACGAATTTAATGTCACTTAAATTACTTTCAATGATGCAATATTTTATAAATCTCTACTATTAAAATGACATGCGATGTAAACTGAGTATAATGAACAAGCTTCTACTTTAGGAAATCTACGTTGCATATTTGTGGAATATATCCGAAGTACCCCCGTTTTCAGGAAGCTTCTTTAGAGCTAACTCCACATAAACTAACAGCTAGTGTATCTGGATAGCACTAACGGAACTAACATAAGTCAGGGATAAACGTCAGATATATTTGAAGACAGCAAATAAATATGTCTATATATGAAACTACTCTGAATGAAATGTTTTATAGTAATTCTAAAGTGATAAGTGATTTCTAGGAAATATTCATTCAGTTACGCAAAAAGTATTAAGAAGAAAGTATTAATAGTTTTGTGACAATTTTGTATAATTTTCAATTAATGCTTTTAGATATTGAATTAAAATATTTTGTGCGCTCATAAAAAATATGTATTCAAATGTGATTTATTTTGCAGATTTTATACTTGCAATCATTTACAGCTGCTTAGCATAAGATGATAGAATAGATATAGCAAAATCCAATGATGCAATCGATTAAATTGACTCAGTACGAGGACTAACGAACAATATTTTGTCGCCATTAAGAAAAAATGTCGCCTGTCTTGCGTGCACCCTACATCAACTTGGATGTAGTTTATATAAATGTTCAAATAAATAAATGCAGATCATACAGATTATACAAACCTGTATAATTTATTGAAAATTTATGTTCACCGCGTCGAATTTTAAACTAAAAAATATAAATGACGAATTTGCAATAAAATAATACTAAAAAGTAAAACTAAAATAATATATATTCATACGCCCTTAGAAAAACCTTGAATTACAGTATTATTTTAAAATTAGGGCTATTGAGAATAACACCTGTAGTTTTCTGCAGATCGGCCCAAAATCTTGTTTTATTTCGAAACGTTAATTTGAAATTAGTTTGCCAGATTGAACCTTCAGGAGGTTCGTTGTCAAATTACGTTAGTGTGAGTTACGGTGACTGCTCACCCAGCAAAATCTTGGTATGTACATGTCATTACCACTCGCATTACCAGGTTATAATATCTCATTATCGCCAGCATTACCTTTGGTACATAAATAACGACTAACAAAATAACGACAACGACTAATGATAATAATGAGTGATTTCTAGTAATCTACGTTAGAAAATCTTATTTTAATTTATAAACTTTTCTTTAAATGATTTACGATTTATGATTTTTCTTAAATGATTTACGTATACACGTTGTATTTTGTATTCAGTTAAATCATTTAAAGAAGAGTTTATAAATTTAAATTAGATTCTGCAAATTAGATAACTAATAGTAACTAATTTTTGTCATTATATAGTTAGTCGTTACTTATTTACCGAAAGTAATGCTGACCATAATGAGACCATAATGAGGCCAGTGGTTGTGATGCTAAACTACGAAACCATGAGGTCGCGAGTTCAATCCCACCTCCCGGCAAATGAAATTTTTCGTCATATGACGACAACAATCGATAACTACCCTCTCCCAATTATACGCTCTACCCAATGTTACGCTCTTCCCAATTTTACGCTCTTCTACTTTCTCACCACATTCCACTACTGATGGTGGTGAACAAGCAATAGCAACTCGGTAATATCCACTACCACACAAACAATACACTAGTAAAATTATTTCTTTTGTCCACGCTTACTTTTGAATAATTGTAAGCGTGGGGATAAGTTTTCAGCTGCTTGTATGCTTGTATGCTTGAGTGGAAGCACCTTCCTCCAATGACATGTACATGTAAAAATAATTCGAAGGGAGGCCAAATTATAAGCAGTTACTAGTTTTGAATTTAGCTTACCCGTCAGGTTATTTGGTAATGAGAAATTTTGCTGGGTCAATTTAGTTTTTTTCAGTTTTCAAACCATTGCTCTGTCTTCGGGGGTTTTGAAATTCCCTTCTCTGAAAGCGTAAAATACATATGTATTTTACTAGACGGGAAGTTGAATTTCAAACCCAACATTCTGGAAAGTGCAAAGAAGGCTGTGGGAGCGCCATATGTCTTTAATAGGGCAATAGGAAAACTATGTGGTCTAAACCCGCGTATAGTTTATTTACCACCCTCTGCGCGATCCTAAACAAAGTTCAGCAAATGATTGCTATGTGTATCAGTGGTGCTTTGAGAACAGCTGAGGCACTAAATGTTATACTACATATCGTACCCTCAATATAACAATAGCACATAGGCTATCAGTCTATTAAGGGGACGATATAATGCCGCTAGACTTTATAGCAATGCAATATGTCTCATGTACTGCAAATGGACTCAGTAAACTGCCACTCTGGTCAGAAAATGGCTACGGACATATCGTTATTCTAGACACACTGTGACTGAACCACTTTTTGAAAAGTAGTATCGCACTCTTATACCTTCCGAGTGGAATGGTATCACAAGAAATAGTGGATTCGTTAACTTCTATATGTACTTATAAGGGGTGATCTAAGTAGATATACTTTCAATAGCCTTTTTTTGACAGATCACGTGTGAGTCATGTCATGCTGTCGTGTTATTTTTGTTAAGTATTGTTTGGCATTTCATCATGGAAAGACTTACGCCTGAACAACTTTTATTCAAATTATTCAGTTTTATTATCAAAATAATCGTTCGCCAATTGCGCTAAGTCAATTTTTTATATCGAAAAAAAACCCTTTCCAGTCGACCCACGACCTTGACACCCATGAGCAATATTTTAGCTCTCGTCAATAGCTATATTTTAGCCATTGACCGATTTCCGATCCGACGTACCGGAATCATCGGTCCATATTTCTTAAAAAATGGTGCCGGTGAGAACGTAACCGTCAATGGCGACCGTTATCGTGCCATGATAACCGACTATTTGATGCCTGAAATTGAAGCTCGTGATCTCGGTGACATTTGGCTTCAACAAGGCGGCGCCACTTCCCACACATCGCATCAATCAATGGATGTATTGAGAGAACACTTCGGTGAGCAGATAATTTCACGTTTTGGGCCGGTCGATTGGCCACCAAGATCGTGTGATATCACGCCGTTAGACTTTTTCCTGTGGGCATATGTAAAGTCTAAAGTTTATGCGGACAAAGCCGCTTCGATTCAGGCTTTGGAGCAAAACATCACGCGTGTCATTCGTCAGCTACCAGTCGAAATGCTCGAACGAGTCATCGAAAATTGGACTCAACGGTTGGACCATCTGAGACGTAGCTGCAGCTAACATTTGATAGACATAATCTTCAAAAAATAAATGCCAAATAATGTTCTTTCAAATGATAATAAATTTGAATTTTCCGTGTTTTTTTCTTTAAAAAAGTAGGGAACCTCGAAATGGATCACCCTATACATACGGTTCCAAACTGAACTACCAAGTGGGCTTTGATGTCTTTTCTGAGGAACTTGAGCTATGCATTGCAAAAAAATTAATGTTCTAACGAAAGTCGGTATCAATATGTTATCTGATAGTTAGGCCGCTTTCAAGTCCACGGAAACTATAATCCTGAATTACAAAACTGCAATCGACTGCTTCTTAACGTGATTGCGGAACAGTTTATTATTCACCTGATATGGGTGCCGGGCCACAGGGACATACCAGGGAACTGCAAAGCTGACGAACTTGCTAGACTAGGAACTACATTACACGCTCCAGGAGAACTGGAATATGTAAGCATGCTTCTAGCGACCTGCAAGCTCTTCTTGAGAAATAGTGTCATTACGGCAACAAATTACAGGTACTCACTATTTAGTCAAGAACTGCATACTTTCCAGGTTGAATAGGGCCCTGCCTGAACGCCAAGCGCACCAACACATTGCTATCGTTATCGAGAACGGACGTCTCACTTATCGCATCTGTCATGACGGCGCATTGCCTTATTGGACGGCGCCCGCAGAGAGATTGGAAGTCTTGTGTAATGACCAACTCTCTTTATAAGGCGACATGCAATCTTCGGCCCTCATTTCTTTGGGGAGTTAGTTAACTTGGCTGATGCTAATATCCGCCAACTTTTGAGCTTTTTAAAGCAATCAAATTGGTTTAGCAGAAGGTCGTATACTCGTATAGTCTTAGTTAGTCTGTTATACAGGCTGTCACTCTTAACCTAACATAACCAAAGTCATTGCTCTTTAACATTAGGTGATATGGAACTAATGCCTATCCTTTCATTTAGTTTTATCTCAAGCTTTAAGTTGATGTATAAGTAAACATTTACTTGAACTTTCTACAGTATAATTGATTGCATTTAAGTTCTTCCATACTCCAATATATTTCTCTGTACACATGAGGGTCATTGTGAACATTTTATAGAAATTATTGTATACAACTTAGTTCGCGCAAAAATTGTTATTTCAGTTTACTTAAAAAAGGAATAGTAAAACAAATTTCTTAAAATTTAAAGAGAATAGTGGACAAGTTTATTATAATAAAGTTGAACCATCTCTGTGCGATTTTTTTCGAAGTTGTAAAAACAACTTTTCCGTCAAAGTATTTGTGTATAGAATGCTGCAGTTTTTTACGCAAAAAGATGAAGTCTTTAGCCAGCTTCAAAGAATAAAAGACTTGTTTTCTTTTCAAGCTGGTAATTTTAATTTTGCAGTTTGCAAAGAAAACAACTTATTTTCACTAACTGTCGTATTTCCACTACCTGGTAAAAATGACATGTTGAGTTCCAAGATAAACAATGCAAAACACAATGCAAAATGTTGAAGCCCATTAAATGTATTTATAATTTTCCACGCCGTTTTTTTCAAAAGTGACAACAATCTCTACAAAAAAATGGTTGCCATTAACAATTTTCCGACTGCCAATACAGGACCGCAAGCGGGAAACTCCAGCGAGAAGTCATATCGCATAGCTTCACAAAAAATTAACCGATTTTGGTATAACGAAAACACACCCAATATGTAGCGGACATTTCAAGAGCGCTAATGTATATGACTACGTGTTTTGTATGTTTGCCAAATTGTGAAATGTAAAAGGAATACAAAATATGAGTTTATGTAATTCGCTCTGATGATTTAATACACATTTGTATAAAAATTTAAATATCTTAAAAAAAGAAATGAAAATATCTGTCAGAAGAACACTTAAAGAAAAGCAATATCCCTTTTCTCTGAATATTAGCAAATATAACGTATTTTTATTATAATATATTATTTTATTTTATGTAAAGCAGTGTTTAAGAAAGTGCAAGAAATTAGCAATTAATTCTACAGAGAAGCAACGACAATAGCCAAAAATAAATCGAGAACAAATTTACGTAAACTAACTTTGGAGGGTGGTTCTTCCGCTCCGGCAGTGAGATTAACCTGAAATTAGTCATTTGTGATAAAATCATCAAACTAAGTGGAAGTACAAAAATATTTAAAGAAATTAAAAAAAAATCTGTACTGTAACAACATTCATGTAATCGTGTATTTTAATTTTACGATTAATTTAATTAATAAAAAATATGTTAAGTATTTGTTGCTAAGTTTTGGAGTTACTGTTCTTTACTCATGTGTGGTGTGGATGTGATTAATAACAAAGTTTACTAAATACCCTAAAATAAAAACTGCTCAACAAATTTTGTTCATCAAACAAAATTTCACTTGACCTTGTTAATAAAATTGTCCAAAGAATCTTTTTATTGGTTCAATAACGTTCGATTGATTAAATCAGTTGATCATCCATTAATAAATAATCTTTTTTTTTCAAAATCAAACAATTCTTTAATAATAATAACTTAATCCAGTTTTCCGTTTACAGGAGTATAGGCGAAAATAAATTATATACGACGTTAACGTATGTTTTTTCCCGAATTGATGTACATATATTCAAAATGAACAAATTTAATAAGCGGCATGAATAAGAAATGAGACTTAGGGCCATTAACAATAAATAAATAAACTAGATTTAAGAGCTAACTACCGGTTATAGCTGTCATATTCCATACAATTTAACTTTCGTTAGCTCTAACGCTCGGTTATTTTGTTTTGTGTTAATGGGGGTAAAACAATGAATTATTGTCAAAAATTATGTCTGAATTGAAATGTTTAAGGGCATTTTTAAAATTTTGGTAAGTAGAGTAAGGATTTTCTGCTATGGACATGGTTCAAAATAAATATCATGGTTCAAATAAATATCGTCCACTGGGAAATATTTGAACCAGGTACGAAAAGGAATTATTTTCTCACATAGTCTGCCATCGACTGGGCTTAAGGTTTTCTCCCATGGACAGATTCTTTTTTTATTATTTTTGCTCCTTTGGGACATGCTTTGAGTAGTTACTTGGAGGAAAGTTCATCCATTTTTAAATCATAGTGCATAGATTTTCATCTGGAAACATTTTTATGTTGGGAAAATTAGATTTTTTATTAAAAAAAATTAAAAAACTATTTTGTGGATTTCCAAAAAATTCTGTCAAAAACTTGATCCAAAATAATTTTAACTATATGTTGGCTAATTTTGAACTTCACCTATAATATTTTTGGTAAAGATAATAACAAATAAGTAAAGTCGATAAATTTATTTAAAATTTGCAATTTTAGTAAATTTGACATGTCTCGATGATAATTTGTTGTAGTTTTGGTAAAGATATTCAATATATGGATATTACTACTTTTCCGATTTATACTTTTTTCAATACTTTTCAAATATTGTAGATATCTAATAAAAATGAAATTGTAAAGCAAAAGATTTTATGAAGCATCTACATAAATCACAATTACTTTTTAGTAACACTATTGTTATCATGATTTTAGTAAGGCGACGTAGATCATTAGATAAATATTATTGTGGTTATTGCATATAATAGATCAGCTATATAATCTATTTTTTGAAATATCCGAAAATGGTGCTAGACACTTTTTTGGTTTAAAGTTAGCGCTAATTAATTTTTTAAAGGACAAAATGGATTAATTTACTTCTCAAGTTATGAGAACATTGTGGTTACATTATTTATTTATTTGTTTATTCTTCTAGAAGAGGACTGAAATACAATGAAAACTTAGTGAAAACTGGAAATTATATAAAACATTAAAATAAGGGATATGGGAGCTGCGAGCGTTCTTCGTGTGAATGGTTCCAGATATAAATGAACTGATTTCGATGACATTAACAAGTCTAATGGGAGGGAGCTTTTAATAATGTATGTACCAAAACATGGACCTTTGACCACCGTTCGGGTATGTGAATGGTTCCGGCTATGAATAACCCAAATTATCAGTTTTCAGCCAGATCAGTTCAAATTAGAGGTGTGTATGGCATTCAAACCTAAAATCGGAGAGATGATTTACGAGTATTTATGCTATATTTCGAAAAATAGACCGATATTGTACATTTTCAATACCAAGTTACATGCCGTCGTAAGAAGTATTTGCCCTATTTGTATTTGGTCGTATCTAGATCTTCTTTCTTCTTATCAGTACACACAAGTAAATGCGTTAAGTTCGGCCATGGCGAATCTTATATACCCTCCACCATGGATTGCTTTCAATTCTATTACTGAAAAACCTGGTGCAAATTATGGAACGATCCTTTTTGTTTAAGCAAATTGTTAGAAAACGAACCCTGCAATTAGCTAAAATTTAGGCGATAAATTCTTTAGCCAAACACTTCACCCGAAAAATGTGGTATTTGGTAAATAAAAACTGATTTGCATAAATTTTATTGAGATGAATTCTTGCTACAATGGAATACAAACTGCAAAGTTTCAGCTAAATTTCTTAGAAAATGTGGTTTTTATGGATATAGGCAGGAATCAAGGGTGGTCTTCATAATCAAGCCTGGCAAGGCGAGCTATACGACCCCAAAGGCTTATCGAGCCTAACTTCTTTCCTGTTAGAAATAATGGAGCGAATAATTGATGACATGGTCAAAAGTAAAATAGAGGATGAACGGTCGCTGAAAAACTGGATCAACAATATGCTAAGGAATAGGTGGATTATTTGTAGGTCATATGACGTAAAAATTAGACACAATGTAAATCTTGGTATACCTCAGGGGGCATTTTATCGCCTCTTCTATGGGTTACGACGATACACAGTCTCTTAAAAGCCCTCACAAACGAAGGGCTTAAACCAGACGGTCATGCAGACGACGTTGTAATACTTCTAAGCGGCATACATCAAAACATATTATGCAGAAGAGCTGAGTAGGCACTTAACATAGCATATAACTGGGCACAACCATGGGGATTAAATGTTAACCCAGACAAAACAGAAATATGTCTATTTACCAGGAAAAGTGAAATAATCTTGGATCAGAATCTGTACTGGAAAGATCATATTGATGTAAGAGTTACAAAGGCCCACAGATGTTGGTCGTTGTGCAGAAGAGCTATAGGTTAAAAATGGGGAGTACGTCCAAATATGACTGGCTTTACATTAGCGTGATTAACCAATAATAACCTAAGCCTGTGTGGTGGACACCAATGGACAAGAAGTGCGCCGTAATACCTTTGCAAAAAATTCAACGTATGTCTAGGCGAGGCTGTTGGAACTGCACCAACAGGAGCGTTGGAGACTGTACTGAACATCCAACCAATAGACATCCGTAGAAAGTATGAGGCAGCCCTCACAGCAAGACGTCTACAAGTGATGGGTGAATGGATAAATCGAGACCACAAGTCGTGCCATCAGAAGATTTTAGAATCTCTACATGGTCACATTCAAACACCAGAAATCTCAGACCGCATTCCTGAAGTGCTGCTTACAGCTACCTGTGATTCGTTTGTGCCAGACAGACGCTCTTGGGGAAAGGGAACTTTGGCCCATGTCCCAGTGGGAACCAGCTGCTACACGGATGGGTCCAGACTAGGAGGAAGGACGGGTCTTGGACTTTTTATTGATGAACCAGAAGTCGAACATTTCTTCCGCCTCCCAGACCATAACACGGTATTTCAAGCAGAAGTTCGAGCAATCACGGAGTGCGTGAACTAGCTCAGTAATACCACAAAGCCTTAATATGCCAACATCTTCACAGATAGCCAATTGGCGATCAAAGCAATAATATCGGGAAGGGTCACATAAATAACTGTATTAGACTGTAAAGAACGATAAATTATTACTCAGTATTTCCTGGGTACCAGGACAGCTTGGCTTCAAAGGGCAGAGAACTTCGAGTAATAAACTTGGAAAATTGGAAACCTTTCGAAGCCACGAAGGTGGTTGAAGCACTGAGCAGTGATTGAAGCACTGAGCAGTGATGGCTCACAAAACTGTGTGGAATAGCGCAACGGTAGGAGCAACTGCAAAGATACTGTGGGGTGACCCAAATGAAAATAAAACAAGAAGTTTTCTGAAACTAAACAAAATCGCGTTTAGTATAATGATGAGTGTTCTAGCGGGACACTCAAGCTTACAGGGAATACATAGCAACGAACATTTTCTGAGTCACTGCCCGGCTATCACACATGCAAGATCCCGATATTTCGGGTCCGACATATTGCCAGATTTGACACATCTCAGAGGGTATAACTGGATGATACTGAGAAAAATCGTGTCTAGTACCGATTTTCTGTAACTCGTGAGGTATAAAAAGATCATAAATAAGGAGCGCACAACAGGCCGAACCACTGACTTATGTGTACGAGTATGTCCGTGGACATGAGAAGTTTAAAAGTCTCCTCTCTTCAACCTAACCTAACCTTATAGATATAACAATGTGGACTATAACAAAATATGAACTGATCTAAAAAAGATTTACTGCGATGAATTCTTGTCTAAATTAAATAAAAACTGCTAAGTTTCAGCTAAATTGCTCAGAAAATATTGTATTTATGGCTTAAATACGTATATTTTGGAGCGACCTCTATATAGTGACAATAACAAAATCTGGACCGATTTGAAAAATTTTTGCTGTGATGAATTCGTGTGGAAACAGAATACAAACTGCAAAGCACAATTGCTTTAAAAATGTGGTATCAATGGCTCAAAAACCGTATTTTGGAGCGACATATAGAGATATATCAAAACATTGACCGATATGACCCATTTGCAATCCCAAACGACCTGCAACTATATGAAGTATTCCTACAAAATTTGATCAACCTACCTCTATTATTACGGACTGTAGCGTGATTTCAACAGACAGACGGACATGGCTAAATCGTCTTAGATTTTCACTACGATCAAGAATAAATATATTTTATTGGGTCGCAGATTAATATATCAAGGTGTTGCAAGCGGAATGTACAAGTTAGTATACCCCCATCCTATGGTGGAGGGTATACAAATTGTTTTCGAATAGTCAATTGTCAAAATTCAATATTTTTGAACGACTTTATCTTAACATGTCTTTCATTTTCTTGTCAAGAGTGACAAAACACAAAATTGAAAATGTTTAAGGTTGAATTACATATGTAATTGCGAATTTTGCAAATATCAATAAATTAATTTCAGCGAATTTTATTTTATTAGTAAACAACCATACAATGGACCATTCCAGCGTTTTTAAACTTCTTAAGAGCGCCCCAGTAGGTGAGTACGAAGCGTGCTTGCATATGAGTTTGGAGGTCGTGGGTTCGATTCCCACCAGAGGCTCTGGTGTCTCGCTGCAATAATATAGCCACATCGTGTTTGTAACCCGGCTTTTCCCTGGACCGTAACATTAGAATAAAAATTTTATTTGTATTGTAATTCATATAAATAAATAAACATATATAATAAACCTGATAATGCATTCACTCCCATGATTTAGTTTCGGACTAGGAGTGTGTTTGTGTTAAAAAAAAAACAGACGTTGTTTTGTCGTATGTAAAAAAAAACAGACGTTGTTTTGTCGTATGTAATAAAGTCTAACAATAAAATCAATCTACAAATGTGGGATATATTGACAACGTTGCTGATGGGACAATTTAAATGTAGTGACCTTTTTGCAATTTGGAACAAACTGTGGTATTTGCAGGAAATTCTACTACATTGGGTTCAAAATAATTACGTACGATTAAATACTTGTAAGACTTTACTCTTCTACGGGATTTCTATATACGATACGAGTATTTTGGGGGATACTGCGGACTAGAGTAATAAAATCAGTAAATAGTAAGAAGTAAAGTTACGATATTCAATACGAGGAGTGTTAAAATCGAACAGTGACTTTGGGTGTGTATGTGTACAAGTGTTTGTGAGAGTGCTTAACTTCGTAGAAAAAAGAAAAAAATGAACATTTTCCTCTGCCATAATTCGAAACATGAAACAAAGAAAAAAGATTTTTCCAAAGCCAATAAAAATAATATTGTGTAAATCTTTATGTAATGAATCGATAGATGAATAAATAAACTGATGAAAATGATGAACTGAATAGAAATGCATTTTACTCACTTTTCCGTTTTCATGAACTTTGGTGTCACGCAATGAATATGTATCCGCCAAAAGTGCCTGCAAAGGTTTCAATGCGGAGTTTCACGGTCAATCAATAAAAATTTTATTTATTTTTAGATAGAGCAGCAAATTGTTGTAATTCATTAAAACTGGCTATCAACTAACTAAGGCACACACACAAATCATACAAATACATGTTGTCTACTTTTATTCAAATAGTTATAATAATCATAAAAATTACGCAGGTTTCGTTGCAGTCTAATTTGCTAATAAATTGTACTGTCCGTTTTGAGTTGTCAGTGTTTCTGGCAAATGTGTGTCTTTATTATTTATTTGTGTTGTTAATTCCAATTCAAATAAGCAAAATTAAAAGAATATTATTGACGCACACAACTACGTTTACACTTCATTATTGGCACGAAATAATATATAAAACAATTAGGAGGTCTCCAGTCGAATAGTCAGACTTAAATACGTATATCCTAACCATCAGGTAAATGTGCTGCAAAACATTAATTTGTTAACTTTCACAATCTGGAGTTATTTAAATTGTTGATATGGTTTTGTATACACATTTCTAGCCCAAACCTAACTAACATAACTTTTGGAGCAACATTTTAGGTACTTTCAAAGTTATTCCACTTAACAGTCGAATAAAGGAGTAATAGAAATAATATTAACAAATCGCTAATGTGTACTTAAGTGAAGCGTTGTGTGCAAAACTGTCTTAAGCCAGACGATAGTCACACTGAGATATTTTCATTTTAAGGTTTGCAAATTTTTTTAATTAATGCTATTTTGTTCAGTTACATGTACCACGTTGCTGTTAATGTGGATATAAGATATAATTTAAATTTATAAAGGAAGACATATAGATACAAATAATTTCTAAAACTAAATTTTTTCTCATTTACATTAAGCACACTTTTGCACCATAATATCGCTTAAAATCGTCCATACAATTTAATAGATTAAGATGTAACGTTCGTGGCATATGCGGACGACGTGGCAATTACATCCTACAGGTGGCTCTGAACAAGTTGGCAGAAGCAGCTGTTTGGGCGTTAACCCAAACAAGACAGACGTAGTTCCCTTTACTACGATGAATAAGGTCCCACATGTGGACCCTCCTCCTCGGTTAAAGAGAACAGATATAATCTTTTCTGAAAGTGCAAAATTTTTAGGAATAATTCTAGATATAAAACTGTTATTTAGACGTACTGGAACGTGTAAGGAAGGCCAACGTCGCCTTATATTCCTGCAAAAAGGCTGTAGTGACGCGTTGGGGCATCTCTCCTAAAAATCGTCCATTAGATATATATATCTAGCACTAGTTCGTCCAATACTTTTTATGACGACCACTGGGACATATATGTCCCATCAGAACTGTTTTGCACTTTTTACCATACTTATGTCTAAAATTTCCCAATTTGCTTTAAATATAATTTTTTTATTCCACTAAAATGATTCGACCATTTTTTAATTTTTCGGGCAGTAGCTCAGAGAAGTAAAAAAGTTGGTATTTTTTTCAATCCTTATGGTCGTCAAAGGGTTATACGGCATTGTGGTATGGTGGACGGCAACTGACAAACTAACCACCACCAACCTACTATCAAAGGTTCAGATAACTGCCTGCCTTAAGGACTACAGCGACTGAGTCTCTACAAGCCCTACTCCATATAAAGCCGATTAATATTCTGGCGAGAGAAGTTTCAACCAGAGCGGCACTAAGATTAAACTGCCTATCAATGTGGAGGTACAAGTACTACGGTCACATGAGGATATCAAAGTGTAGTGCTATGGTAACTGACCGAGTGGACTATATACCAACTGTGTACAAATTCGAGAGGAACTATATCACTATGATTCTAGCCAGAGATGAAAGGGTTGGCAGAATACCAGGTAATAGAAACCACCGATGGTTCGAAGCTTGATGAAAAGGTTGGCTTCGGAGTGCACTGTGAAGAACTTAGTTTGGATATAGCTCACAGACTACCTGATATCAGCAGCGTCTATCAAGCCGAAATAATGGCAATATGGGAAGTCGCCAAGTCGCTGAGTCGCAAAAAAGTAACCAACACTGGCGTTGTCGTTTACTCGGACAGCTAGGCTGCCATCAATTCTCTGGAGGCCACATCCCTAAATTCACAAACAGCCCTCGACTGCCGCAGATCTCTTAACGAGATGGCTGAGCAGTTAATTATGCACCTCATATGGGTGTATGGGCATAGGGATATTTCGGGGAACTGCAAAGCTGATGAACTTGCTAGAAGAGGGACGACATTACAAATTCTCGAACAATTTGAATATATTGGTGCGCCACTATCCACGTGCAAGCTTTGTCTTAGGCAAGAGGCAATCAGGCAGTCCAACGAAAGATGGACAGAAGTTAATCGGTCACACCTTTTGAGAGTTATCGTACGCACCAGTCGAGCAGGCGGACGGACGCACGGACAAAGGTCTAATGATTTTATGTCAAACGTATGCCATTGAGGTCAAAACCACACCCGGGGTTTTGCTCTCACACCTACATGGGCTCACATATTGAATGAGAGCTTGCTGCATTATTTAGTGTCACGTGTAAGTATTCGATCGACTTAGTCCTTTATACTTAGACTTTACTTTACGCCTATTGATTCTTTGCCACTACATCAAGATGAAATCTTGTCACATGCTTCCAGATTAGAGCATTCTAAACCGGGACCGGTTAGGCAGGTTTGCAACCCAAACCCGTATTCAGTTTCATAAAGAATGCCATTATTGGCTAACTGAAAAGCCGTTTTTCTCATATCGGTAAACTGTTGTTTTATTTGCTGTTTATAACAAAATTATCTTAAGGATGTAATATGTTATTTTTGACTTAATCAAGATTGCTTATTGAACAAGATTATATAACTAAGCAGTATTAAATGCAATGTTTACTTCACATTTGGTTCGGGAAACCATTATTAACAAATTAGAATGAAATTCAAAAAAAGCAATTTAAATCATTCTTAAAATTATTAAGATTTGGTACTTAAACCAATCATTTAATTTAAAAATTGTATTTTTGCATTGAAGTTGTAAAATATATTTTACGTTGTCAAGTTTTATCAATGTTTTAACGATAAAAATTATATTTGATAGCGCTTAGATTCAAAATCAAGATATAGCTATATACGGGGCTATATCCTAAATTGCTTGAAGTTGGACAACGTTTGTTTTTGAATTAATAAACGGAGACCTGTTATATTGTATTTAGATATGTTCAGAAATCGGCATTTTATAGGGCTTGAATGCAAATTCGGGATATAGGTATATATTAGGGGTATAACTAAATCTGAACCGATTTTCTGAAAAAATGGCTGTATTCGTTCTTGATTGAAGAAACTTTTATCTACCAAATTGTATGTAGAAATGATGAGAAATGCGAAATCTATAGCGACGAGACTTTGATCTAAACATTATATCGTCATCTGAAATCCAAAATGACGTAACATCAAAAAAATCAAAATGAATTTTATGATTGTATATAGTCTATTAGATTAAACTGCACATTCCTACAATATTTCTGATTTCAATATCTAAAATTGACCATTTTACGAGTGAAATTCAAAATGACGTAACAGCAAACAAGGTCATTTAAATAGCGGAAAGATTCATAAATTTATATTTTTTTATTCAGAATGTACGCAACAACTAATTGACCTAGATTTGCTACTTTATTTCGCCTTAATAGTCTGGAAATCCATAAATCTGGTCAAAATCTTTAAATTACTTTACTTTGTTTTTTCCTTCTCCTGAAAAAGCATGAGTGTGTGGGTTACGTCATTTTGGATTTCAGGTGACGATATCTGAACCAATTGTCTTCTAATTGAGCAGTATTCGTCCTTGGATCAGGAAACTCCACTCCACGAATTTTAAAATGACTAAACTTCCAAATTTCAGGATCCTTTTATTTAAAATGCTGCATCTATAGCTCTTAGATTCCAAATCGGTTTTAGCGACAAATTTCATTAAGATCGGAGTGAAGTTGCGACCCTTATGAGAACAACTTAAGATGGACAGACGAATGGACGGACATACATGGTTCAATGGACTCATCTAATGATTCTGGTCGGTATGTTTTAAGGTCTGTAGTATTTCTAGGTGAAGTAGCTTATATAAATATTACCAACATATAAATCGAATGTAAAAATTCTTTAAAAATTTTATATAAAAAATTTCGAAGTTATTTTTAAATATTAGTACCAATGAATATTAATTTGTTTTATAATAAAATTTCAATGGAAATTTAAAAATTACGTACTTTATTTACTAAAAATAATAACCGAAGCCAAGGTTTAAAGGCAAACATTTCGATTAAACCAGAAACCATTATTTTTTAAATAAACGAGCCCAGTGTAATTTCGCCGAGAATAAGGCACCCTATTCTATATGGCTCTCAACTTGTAACTATATCGGGATTCTTAAAAGGGACATAACATTTTAATGCTTTAAAAGAGGCCTTAAACTTTATAAAAGTCAATCAAGGTTTTAATTTTGATCATGGTTTATTTCACCAACGAGCATCTTACATATCGCTCCCTCACTTCAAGAGTGACATAACTCAAAATTGAAAATTGCCTATATGTGTAACTTTAAGTCCGTATAAAAGGATAAGTAACATGAAATAAGATGTTAAAAACGCTTGAATAATCCGAAATATGGTTTTTTACTTATAGACCAAATTTCACTGAGATTAATTTATGGAAATTTGTAAAATTGGCATTTTTGTAAGGCAACCTCAAAAATGTTAAATTTTGAGTTATGTCACTCTTGAAGTAAGTGAGCGATATGTAAATTACACTGTGCAACAAATTTTGGGTTATCAACTCATTCTGAACGAGAGCAAAAACAAAAGAAAACCACACTCACCAAAATGACCCCTAAAATGCAAAAAAGCCAAGTGGTGTAACGGGTCCTCGAAAAAACACAAAAGCACTAGTTCGCAACTTCCAAAAAACAGAAAGCCTTAACATTTCGAACCAGAAGTCGAACTTCACTTCCGTCTCCCTGACCATAACACGGTATTTCAAGCAGAAGTTCGAGCAATCACGAAGTGTGTGAACTGGCTCAGTAACACGACAAAGCCTAAATATGCCAACATCTTCACACATAGCCAAATGGCGATTAAAGCAATAACATCTGAAAGGGTTAAATCCAGAACTGTGTTGGACTGTAAAAGAACGATAAATGATTACTCAGCCCAATTTTTGCTGGGTACCAGGACACAAATTGGAAATGAACGGGCAAACAACTTGGCTTCAAAGGGCAGAGAACTTCGAGTAATAAACTTGGAAAATTGGAAACCTTTCGAAGCCACGAAGGATGAGTTGAAGCACTGGGCAGAGATGGCTCACAAAACTGTGTGGAATAGCGCAAGTAGGAGCAACTGCAATGATACTGTGGGGTGACCCAAATGAAAAGAAAACAAGAAGTCTTCTGAAACTAAACAAGATCGATATTAGTAAGCTGATGAGTGTTCTAACGGGACACTCAAGCATACAAGCACATCTTCATCGCATAGGACTAGCAGGAAAAGACGAATGCAGGGCATGCAGAGAAAACATCGAAACGATGGAACATTTTCTGTGTCACTGCCCGGCTTTCACACATGCAAGATCCCAACATTTCGAGTCCGACATATTACTAGACTTGACTCATCTCAGAGAATATGGCTGGAAGATACTGAGAAAATTCGTGTCTAATAGCGATTTTCTGTAACTCGTGAGGTGTAAAAAGATCATAAATAAGGAGCGCACAACAGGCCGAACCACTGGCTTAAGTGTATGTCCATGGACATGAGACGTTTAAACGTCTCCTCTCTTTAACCTAACCTAACCTAACATTTGGGGGACCAATTCTAAGGAGAAATATAAAAGTCCTAATATTTTTATAAGTAATCAATGCATAAATTGAACTATTAGAAATGAATATTTCAGGCCATACATTTTTAATTTATTAACTTTTATACATAACGTGCTTTAAACCTAAGGTGATTTTTTTGGGATCCCAAAATTTTAACGTCCGATACGCCACTGGTTTTATTCATTTTGGAATATTGAGGAATTTCCTTTCCTTCGAATACAATATCACCTATCTGTGGACCTTAAGGCTATTTTCCAGACAGACAGTCTGAAAATTTGACAAAAATAGCCCAACTTCAAAGAGCTATAAAACAAAAATTCGAGCTAACTTTGGAAATCCCTTTGGTAGTTTTGATATACTAGTGGTGTACTATCATGTCCAATTGGTTTTTTGTTGCACAGTGTTATTATTTTTTCCGAAATTGTAAGTCTATAGTCTCAACTTTAAAGGCGTCTTCTCCAATTGTAGGTCCTAATTTGGTTTATTGACCAACAATAATCTGCTCCAAGAATAACATTGTAACCATACAAATTTACCGTGTTCGCAATTGAAATCGTTCGATATTTATTTCGTATTGGAGAACGTGAGTTCTCATACGAGTATATACATATATTATGGTATACCGAAAACGCTCTGTTTTATATAAAATAAATTACTTAAGTTCTTGCGAGGGTACTTTTAGACCTCTACAGGCCGTGGAACTTTTGAAAACCAGTGCAATTGCGCAAAAACATTTTTTAGATTTAGACTGGGGAGCAGTTTTTTATACTGCAAACATTTTTAAATTTATTATGGATTTTGTGTCAAGTTTTTACACATGATTCCGTGGAATTATTACCAATTCCTAAAAATTTTCAATTTGCTGCCTTTTTATAAAGGATCTGGCATAATTTCAATGAAAATAAGAGTATTAACAGACTTAAAGAAACTTTTTTCAAAACGCATTTTATACTCGCATAACTTATAATAAATTTTGAAAACACTTTTATATAAGATGTGCAATACCTGTTTGAGTCGAATATTGACCACAAAAATTAAAAAATTTGACCACAAATAAAGGTCTAAAAGTATTCCCTCAAAAAGATATTTTTGGCACTCCCATTGAAATTATTAGAAACACGTTTTTCGGTACAGTTAATACATATTTATGTATCCTCAAAATTGTTCCACGTATATTTGTATGAAATTTAGATTCTGATGAATAAATAAATGCTGTAATCCCTCTTTTAACTAAAAACATTTTTTTCCACATTGACATGAATGTGTATAGTTTTTTGTGACGTCATATGAATTTTGCGATAAGTAGTAAAATTGCATTCGTTAACACTTCTAAAAAAATCTCTCAGCCCTTTTTATTTTTCTATGCGGCAAAATCAAAAATTGAAGCATTAATACACAGATTTTCTAACAGTTTTAGTATATTATTATAAAGTTAACTTACATTGGTCGAATTTGTTAAACTATAATTGGGGGATGGTGATGTCAATTCAATTTGTAACAATTTATACTTTAAGTGGAAAGAAGAGAACACAAATAATCCATAAATGTAATACATTCATATAAACGATAGAAGCAGTATTTACACCACTACTCAATTAAATGTAATATCAAATTAAAAAATTATCATATGTATGTATTAATGAAATTATAATTCGACATCAATATAATAAGTACACACGTTCCATAGCTACTAGTATTTGATTTTCGAATTGACACTGTAATTTTTATTTAATAAAAATATACATTAAAATGTAAATAATAATGACCACATAATTATGCAAAAAAAAACTTTTTTCATGTACCGGGTTTTCCAATATGGACATTACAATTTCGTATCTTTATTGCAACGCACCCTCAAACATTTTTAATGATCTTTCAGTGTCAAAACTTTAGTTGAAGTCAACATTTTCATCATGGTAAAGTTCACGTACGTGCAACGTTTGGAAATCATTAATACTACCGAAATTCTGAGTCAGTGGTCGCTGCTTCAAGTGCGCTTACTCCAATTTTCCAATCTTTAGCGATGAAGTTCATTTCTGGCTGAGTGATTTTGTCTTTTTTGGGGCCACATCAAGTCATTGGTCTATGCCAACAACTTTAGGTCGAAATGTGTGCAAGAGTGGTGGAAAATTGGGTTCAAAGAATAGATTGCTGTAGATGGGCTCGTGGTGGTCACATGACCGAAATCGAATTTCATTCTTAAAATGTCACATTTACACTACACCTGGAATAAATTTTAACTCTATATCTTAAATATTCCGTGTTTTATTAATATATAAAATTGTTATGTCCTTAATGAAAAACCCTTTATATATATGTATCGCTTATATATTAAATGCCATTTAATTGGTGAATATTAAAATCTTTACATATTTCTGTAAATGAAGTTTCCTTAGAAAAACATTAGCAACCACTGAACATAAAAATTACACAAGCGCTACAAAAAAAGGAAGCCACAGAAGTAGATACTCGGCCATTAGCCCGAGAAAGAAATAAACATAATTTGCTAATATCTTGATCGACTCGTAGGGACTATTAACAAAAAGTTTCCATATCCGAGTATTTCTTTCCACAAGAAAACAAGTATATAAAAGAGTAACGAAGTCACGTGGTTTTTAAAAAGCCTACTTTTAAAATCTTTTAAGTTGCCAAGAGCAGATAATGTCCCGCAGGCTTAGCTACTGTCAGTGGCTAAGCAGGCCGGTATACCATCTAATATTGTTCTCATTATCAAAGCAGGAAATCTGGAGATATGTTGTCATATCTCCCCAAAACCTTCGAGAAATTAATTTATAGTTATCTCAGAACAAACACTGACCACAGGCTTCAATCTTGACAAGAGTAAATAAACCGAAAACGCTGGAGTCTAAACCCGCGTATAGTTTTTTGTTTGTATGCGGCAGTAATCAGACACTAAATTGTATACTACATTTAATGCCGCTAGATATTTCATCAGTGCAATACGCTGCATGTACTGCGATAAGACATAGGGAACTGTCACTATGGTCAGGAAATGGCTACGGACAAAGTGTCATTCCAGACACTGTCGCGGGCACTGTGGATTACACTATGACTGAACCGCTCTTTGACAAGAAGTACGAGTATATCACTTTTATACCTGATAGATCAGAATGGAATGGTCGTATCCCAGGACAGAAGAGATTCGTTATTACAGACGGTTACAAACTCAATAACCAAGTGGGCTTCGGTGTCTTTTCTGACGAACTTGAGCTATCATTTGCAAAAAGACTGTAGTTTTTACTAGGCAAAATATAGCTATTAAAAATGTACCTATTGGCAGCCTAGCTTTTAGTCAGGCTGCCAAAAAGTCCCTGGAAACTGTATTCCTAATTCAAAAACTGCCCTCGACTGTCGCATATTTCTTAACGATATGGCTAAACTGTTCGATATTCTCCTGATCTGGGTTCAGGGCCACAGGGACATACCAGGGAACTGTAAGGCAGATAAACTTGCAAGACTGGGAACTACCTTACACGCTCCAGGGGAACTGGAACATGTGGGCATGGCTCTATCGACCAGCCGTAGTGCCCTTACGACAACAAATGACAGGTGGTCACTAGTCAGGAACTGCATAGATTCCAGGCTGATGTGAACCGGCCTAGACTCAAAATGCACAGAAGCGCTGCTGTCGGCACGAAGAGAGATTGAAGGTTGTGCATAATGAATTTTCCAGAAGCTGTGGAGACGAAGAGGTGGAGGAATCAATAGGACACATTTGCGGCCAGCTCTCTCCAGAAAGCGGCGCGCAACCTTAGCTGCCACTCTTAAGGTAACCTAACCTGTATTGTAGAATATCTGATAAATAATGTTATGGCTAAAGTGGATATTATAAAACTGATAGTCAGGCTGCAAAAAGGGTCTAAAACTGTATTCTAGAATTTAAGAACTTTCTTCGACTGTTGCAGAACACTGAACGAGCTGCCCTGTTCATATTTACATGTTTTGTGTACCGGGATACAGGGATATACCAGGGAATTCGTAGACACTTCAGGCTGACGGGAGCCCTGCTAAACACCAACGTCCTGCTGTCGTTATTGGGACCGGGCGTATCACTTATCGTGTATATCATGACGGGTTACTCCCTTAGTGTACAGCACTATATGCATACACTATATGCATACACTGAAGGGCTTGCGAAATGGCTCCTGCAGAAGCTGCGGTGACGAAAAAGTGGAAGAATCAATATAACACCTTCTGTTGAACCGTGTTCAACCATTGTATTTAATTTTAAGATTAACTGAATTTTGAACTGAACTACTAAATATAGTTTATTGATTTATACGCTAAAGTAACGGTCACTGTGACCATAAATATTTGAATTCCTTTTTAGATTTAGTCTAGTCTGTACATATGGCAACTCTTTATCCAATGATTGTTTCTTCTGAAAAGCTTTCACTCATTGGATAAAGAGTTTCCATCTTATTTTCTGATTCCAGTTACTGTGTTTCTGAATTTCCCTAAAACCCTGAACTGCGTCTCCGTCGTTTTTCGTTGGGCAGCACAAAACTACTTGTGCAGCAGCAACGAAAGCGGTAAGACCTGATCTCTCCAATAAAACTGAACTGAATTCTCACTGAAACTGAAACTCTTTGCCTTCTTATTTTCTCTGTATTTCCATGTATTTATAAAACGGCCAAAATCATTGCAATTTTGGGAGTTTTATTGAAAGCAAATTACAGTCCACTTGCAGAAGAAGCCCGAAATTGTACACCTTCTGCGTCTGTGCTCCGATCTCTCAACTGGGGAGATTGTAAACTTGGATGATGCTAAAAGCTCTTGATCTTTCCAATGCAATCAATGTGGTTAAAATGGGCTGGCTAAAAAAAACGAGACATTTTCTCTCACAATGGACTCATAGTCGAAGTCGGCTTGATATGCAGCTGTTGAGTTTTTCTTGTGAAGAATAATCGAAACTCACAAAAGTTTTTGTGGTAGATATGTTCTTTGGAGTGTATAAAATAGGCATCTTCTAGCATGCTAGGTACCTACAAATTGGCGGTAACATATCTTATAAGTATGAGATTAATAGAATTGACAAATGACTATATTGGTCCATGTTCCCCAATGAAAGGGACCCGATTGATTGCACTATGCAGAAACATTTTTTTTTGTGTCCGAGACCTAAAGCATTGTTTTTGTGTAGATTGAGGCGTACTACTTTATGTATAAAGCCCTATAAAAAGTTGTTTGACTCGATTGTCTTTTTTACAACTACATCATGATGAAATTTTATTTCCGGGATATATGTATACTCGAATTTATTTTAATATGCTAGTATTGGAACATAAACCCTTTCCCTTCATCCATAGTGAATGCGTTGACACTTTCCCATACGTAAATCACTGGGTTTATATTAGTTCATATTTTGCAAAGATATATACATATTTGAATCCAATTAAATACGGCCATGGTGTTGTTCCGTCTAGTGTAAAATAAAATGTTTTCTATTTCGTAGGATAACATTAACGATAAACCAAAATTCAATTAGGGGATACAGCACAAAATAAATAATGAAAATAAATCCAATTATATCGAAAAAAATAATAAACACAACTACCAAACATTGAATAATTAGTAAACTTTCACATATTTACACGCACACACAAAAGGCTTTTATTAGTGGCGGGTTAAAATCATATTTATTCAAAACAAAACATAATCACTCGGAAGATTCAGAAGGGAAAATTGGTTAACTCACATTGCAAACAAATTTCGAAACTTTTAACCTGTTTACATTTTGAATAATTAAAAAAATAGGATATATGGATTTTAAATCCAGAGATTATAGTTTCTACAATACAACAGATAATTGTGATGATCGTTTCCGTCTTATACTTATAGCAACGAATTTAGTTAAAAACCTAGGTATTCCGATTTTTCTAGAGATGAATTTCATTCACAGACAATATTGTATTACTTTTGTTGCTAATGCAGATGTGTGTCTTGGCAGTCACAAATGTAATCGAATCTACTTGTTATTGGTAATAATAATAAGTCCAAAATAACTCATTGATAACACTATGCAACAAATGAACACTTTTTGAAAAATACACGGACTCGACAGTATAGGTTCGATTCTACTACCAAAGGGTAGTATAACCCTATAAGCTGATATTGTTGGACAAAAGCTGATGACAACTTTTTCGAAAGGCCCACAGATTTTCAGAAACTTTGGAGGCCCGTAAAAAAATATTGGTCACCAATTTCAACAAACCGAGTATAGTGTTATACTACCTTTGGTAGTAGAATCGAACCTATACTGTCAAGTCTGTGTATTTTTTCACTGTTGCACAGTGTAATTGTTTTTGAATATGTGTACACGGAGGAAAATCGGCATTTTGGATATGTTTGAATTGAAAGAAAATATATTTGGAAACGAATTTTTTAAATATTATATACTTGTTAACAAACAAATTTTATTTGAAAATCATGAAACTCTGTTTGGAACGCATATATTAATATATTAGAACAATATATATTTGCGCACTGACTTTCACAAATAAAATATATATTTACCCACAAACAAAGTTATTGTTTAAGATGTTTTCCAAATATAATTTATTTAAAAATGATTTTTTTAAACTTTGCTGAATTTTTCGAATCTGAGTTAGTTATTCCTAGATTATAATTTATATACAATAAATTTTAATTTATAAGTATTCCAATTCATCACTTTTTGTCAATCCATCAATGCAATTTATATTTACGAAAGATTATACGATTGAAGTTTTAATTAAATATATAAAATTTATAAAAAAATTTTTCTTTGGGCATCTGAAAAACAGAATACTTGTCTTTAAGTTAAGGCATTGATCATTGCCAAAATACATAAATACAAAATACTAGCTCCAAATAAAAAACATATTAGAATGGGAACATATTTTTGTTTAGAACAATATCCTCCTAAACATATAATATTTGTGTATATCAAATATTATATGTTTATAGTGTACCCTAAACATATGTATAATTCAAGCCGAATATGTTTGGGACAATATACTACAGAAGCGAGTTTTTTCAGCGTGTAGTTAAGTGACATTAGCAGTGAAGCAAATAAACGACCATTGCACTGTGGGATGAAAAATCTGAAAAGCAGTGCCTCATTTCATTATCAATGAGATTTTATTGGAAGTTATTTCATTCCTTTTGATCAATTGGGAGTTATTTCATTTTTATTGGGAGTTATTTTATTTCGGCTACGCGGCCAAAGTTCATTTGCCTTCGGACATACCATGGAGAAGATTATCTTTAATCCTGGCCGAAGGCCAGAGACGATCTCCTTGGACATACGCCAGAGACAATAACACAGTGCGACAGACCAAAAACCAAATCCTGAGATACTATTATCTTGTAGGTCTTGGCGAGTAAAGCAACGTTTGTTCTACGAAAATTGCCCGACACACCCAAAATCCGGATTTACGGGTAAAAATACTATTTTCTTGCCTTTTTCACTTAAACGCCTATAACTTTGTTAATTATCAACCCATTTTCAATCTCTAAACGAATTTTGAAAGAAGAGACTTAAACTTTCGAACAATATATATTTGACGATGATGACGAATTAAAAGAGAACACTCAAGCAAACATTTTGGAGTTGAATGGTGAAAACTACAATTTATGTACACATTTCGTTTTACTGAAACTTTAATAAACTTTACTGAAACTTTCAATTTTAAACGGTTTCTAAGAGACAGGTTGTATTTTTTCCTTATAAAATTTCCTATATATGTAAATCAATTAATCGCGCGGTTATCTCACAAAACAATTGGTAAAAACATTGACTAAACTAGAAAATGACGAAAAAATGGAAAAAAAATTATTTGTTGGACAAATAAACGTATAAGGCCAAAGTTTCTTCTTTCCAAATTCGGATCGGTTAATAATTAACAAACTTATAGGCGTTCAAGTCAAAAAGGCAAAAAAAAATGTTTACCCGTAAATCCGGATTTTGGGATTGTCCGAAAAATAAGAAATAAGATAAGACCTAAAGAAAAAATAGTATAGCGTCATTTGCTTCTCAACTTGAGTTTATTTTATCGCACTGTGTAACTTCCACGCCGACCGAAGACCGGCCAAGCTAAGAAAGTTTGATCAGCGTAACCTTCTGTGAATATATCTAGGAGGAGGAAACCTCGGCCGAAAGCCGGCCACGTACAAGCCTTTTACATTACATTTGTTATTTTCGGATTGGTAGCAAATCCATCGTTTTTGAGACACGTTTCATTGCGAGAAATTTCACCTTTTTTACGTATCATAAATTCCAAATGGAAGTTATTTCACGTTTTAAAATTGGGACTTGTTTCATTTGGGAGTTATTTCACGGTACCGGAAAAAGCTAATAAATCGAATTAAGGTGCTTTGGCTTAAATTGTATTCAGTTTTAAAGTTTTATAGGTAACTGAATCTGAGTCTGATTTCAGAATAATAAAACTTAAAAAGGCGAATCCGATATGGAGGACTCTCTTTTCAAATAATTTCAGTTTTAACTATGGGGGATTTCATGTATAGTAAGTGTATTTTTAAAAACGATGTCTTCTGATCGGAATGAAACGTGCACCAATTTAGTCCAATTGGATAGTACTTATGACACAAAACTTCAAGAAATAAGTTAAGGGCATATCCGAGTTGGAGGGTATTGGTGACACATCCGTTATTTCCCATCCATATACAAACTTTGCCCAGTATCTTATATAGCTATTTTCTATTCCATAGAGCTTTTTCTTCAACCTTTAAAAAAAGTTAAATAATCTGAAAAAAATTTTTTGGGAATTTTTTTTGCGAAATTAAGTTTGTTTTGTAATTTTTTTCAAAATTGATATAGAAATGGTCTCATTCTATTTATTTTTGTCGATGTTTTTAGGTTGTTTTAACTAAAAAATTAATAAAATTTACTCAAAAATGGGATTTTTCGCAATATCTTTGAAACAGCAAATGTGATGTCAAAATGATATTAGAGGAAAATTAAGGCTACTTAATTTGGGATTCTTAAAAGCTTTCCTGAACCACTTTGGATAAATGGTTCTCGAGTTATGTGATTCAACTTATATTTTTGTAGATGTTTATATTTCTATTGATAGATAAACAAGTCCCATCCCACTAATAGGCTCAAAATCTCTTAAAGGAAATGACTTAAGCTGAGCAAAGAAAAATATCAAAGATTAAAACATGGGTTTTTGAAAAAAGGCAAAACAAGCTTTAATTTCGCTAAACAAAAATCACAAAAAATATTTTTGTGATTTTTTTTATTTTTTAGGAAAGATTGAAGAATAATCTGTTGAAAATTCTTTGGGCAAAATGTTTTAAATACCATAGGTATTTAGCTATATGGGTTGTAAAAATTGCCAATTGACCAAAATTTTAACTGAAATATTGTTTCATAACTAATATCCAATAGGTCTAAAATTGGAGCAAGTTTCATTATGATCGGGATGACATCGTTTTTTAAAATTCACTCACTTGACATGGAATCCCCCTATATATATTTCTACGGTGCTGATTCTGAAACTAAAGTAAAATATTAAAATTCAATATGGCGGATCTAATATAGCGAATTTGTACAAAATATTTGCAATTGTAACTATGTTTTGGGAATACCTAAATATGATTTGGAAGTAAAAGTATTAATATTCATAAGAGCGGTTCCATATATGGTGGCAATTGTTTGAAACCATAAACCCCTTCGGAAAAGTTCCCATATTTAAATTGGGAATTAAAGAAACAGTTATAGGCCCGTCAAAATCTAGATTGCGTCAGTAGAATCTACTTGAAATGTCAAAATGTTAGCTCCAATGAAGTGGTATTTTCTTTGGAATTTCTTTGAGTTTCTTGCTTACATATTCTATATTTCCAAGTAATATTAAAAAATGAATATTTCGAAATCCGTTATTTATTTCAAGAAATCACAAAACTCGCCAATAGGTGCAAACCAAAGTTTTGAGAAACATTATAAGGGACATGCTAATACAAATTTCGAGAGGATATCTTGCGTTAGCTAGGAAATATAGAAGTTTACAAAAATGTAAATATGATTTATTTTTTTTTAAATGCTAAGTAACACCTTTGTCGCTTAATATTTATTTTTAGAATTTGTTGATGCATTTCTAATCTAGTGTAAACTATTCACCGCGCTATGTCCCTGAAGGTAGCAACATTTTAAGGAAATCGTTAACTTTAAGCGGTTAATACGGAAATGTGTTAACAAATGCAAACAAAATGTAATAGATCACTACGTGTGAATCGCGGTACATAATGTTATACTTCACACATAAATACAGATAATAAAAAACGGAGATCAAACATCGACTTCTGGCCAATTTTCTGTGTTTCCATCCCAACGTGCGTTGCTTAGGATATGTGTGATTCCTATTCTCTTTCAAAACAAATAGATACTCGTATGTATGCATGTGTGTATACAATCAACACACGCAGAACTGGTCATGTGTGAACATGAATAATGGCAAAATAAGGCTTTCCATTCTTCAGAAGGATACAATATTCATATGTATGTATGTATGCCAATGTTTAGATAACTAAGAATAAAGCCTTTGTCACAAAGTAACGCAAATACGAGTAAAATTATTGTAAGCATATTTGTCATTAGTAGGATTATTATCAACGTTGTGGTATAAATCACTTATGTCGCTCAATAATTAGATGTTGATAGTCAATTGTCATAGAATTGTCACAATAGGATGTGGTTAATGGATACCATTATTCAGCTATTTATTGACGTTTTATTTATTAATCTAACCGCCTTCACATAAGCTGAAAGCAATATTTATCGGTTATTATTATCGGAGCTTCCTGGAAACGGGGGTTAGCGTAATACAGTCAAACAATATGAACTAGTTCCCAGACGTAACAAAACAAATGTGGAATTCAATCAATGATTTCCTTCTGATTTGTATGTAAATATAAATTTTGATAATTGCCATAACTTTAGTAATACACGAGAGAGTTTGATAATTGCGTGCGCTTTTTCTATTTCCGGTGCAGTAACTTTAAATGCAAACTGTAACTTGTTTTAATGAAAGTGGAGAAAAGTAAATTTGGTGTGTCGATTAAACATTAAATTGTACGTAAAAAACCATCACCGCAACCAAAGAAAGGTCAAACCGAACCCTCTACCATGGATAGCATTCCATATACAATACAATTTTTATCAAAGGGCTATACATAACATTTTCTGGTGTAATACGTCGTCCTAAACACGAAAAAAATATTTATATATATAAATATTTCATGGTATTTTTTTTTTAATTTTTTGGATTTTTTTTAGTATTAGGATCATATTTTATGATGTATAAGCTGGGAAATACTTTAAAGGAAATGTTGAGAACTACAACCGTTTATAATGACACTTTTACGTGGAAACAGTAGTTTTGTAACTGTCTTTAGAACAATCAGAAAAAATTTGATTATTCTCAGAAAAAATAGTTTTTTGTTGGCACGAAAAAAAACCATTAAAAATATAAAAAATCACAAAATTTGCTTATTCCAGATTGTAAAAGCTAGCATCTTAGTGAAAAAAGCAATGCCTATTTGAAGAAAATCTATGGATAAATGCAGAAAATTAGCACTTTTGGTACAAATAATTAAGATAATTTCAACATAATCCGGTTTTTATACCACCACTATTGTGAACGAGGGTATACGCGTATATCACTTGGAGTGAGCTATGAGACCTCATGAATACATATTTGGCAGAAATCCGCATTGGGACATTTTATGCCATTTGAGCAATGCCCGTCAGACCGTCCGTCTGGTTGGGGCACACGATAACTTTCGACTGTAACGGATTGAATTCAAATTTGGTATGCCTTAATATTTTTTTCTATCTCAGGCTAAGATCAAATATGGACTATGTTGATGCACTCCTTCGAGTACCTACCACACGAAGGGTCAAATGTATGGGAAATATTTGTCATCGATAGTACTACTTTCAATCTTTCACAATTCCACACGTAATGTAAGTTTCTTGGTCGATATCCTCTTAACAAAAATGGGAGTTATTGCCACGCCCCTTTTGTTACCTCAAAACAGGCTATTTGTGGGACAGGTACATAAATGGGCGTGTCAATGAAGCCCATTTTTTACAGGACTGTAGGTCTTATAAAAGAATTACACTGTACAAAATTTCAAGTACTTGTACAGGGTGGGCCATTTAACATTTTAAATATGAATTGGCTATAAAAAAGTACTGATAACTTTTTCAAATTTCTGGTTTTATTGGAAAGATTGAACTTTGTCATTTAATAATAGTACACAATATCATTCATATGACTACCGCTGGCTCAGCAATGGAGAATTTTAGGGATGGACTCAGGTACGGGTGGGCCATTTAAAATTTTGAGTTTGAATTGGCTATAAAAAAGTACTGAATTTTTTTTTAAATTTCTGGTTTTATTGGAAGGTTTAAACTTTGTCATTTAATAATGCAACACAATATCATTCATATGACCACCACGACTGACTCGGCAGTAACTCATCCGATCAACCCAATTTTTCAGTACATTTTCGATTGTTTCATGTTTCAACGCTTCAATTGTCTCTGGAGGCTTTGCGTAATATTTATCCTTAACTGCTCCCCACAGAATAAAATCTAAAGGGCTGAAATCATAAGTCAAGGTAATCGGTAGTTAAAATTTAAAATTTTTAATGGCCCAGCCTTTATACCAAGGTATTAAAGTCATAAGCAGTTAACTTTTTGTGCAAAGTCTTTCATTTGTGTGGGAGGTGCCAAAGGGGGCGTGTCAATAAGGCCCACTTTTCACTGGTACTATAAAAGCATTACACTGTAAAAAATATTATGTATATGATATTAAAGTTATAAGTTGTTAATACAGGGTGCAAAATGGTCCATTTGTGTGGGATTTACCAAAAGGCGAGTGCCAATAACGCCCGATTTTCTCTGGACTTAAGGTACTATAAAAGCATTACACTGTACACAATTTCAAGTATTTGTATGAACTGATATTAAAGCTATAAGCAGTTAAATTTTTGTGCAAAATGGTTCATTTGTGTGGGAGGTACCAAAGATGTTAGCGACCAATAAACTATGTGTGGAATTTCAGAAGATTCGAGTAAGTAGTATAAAAGTTATTAAATAATCAATATTTCAATCAATGCTAACCCTTTGTGGGGGAGGTACTAGAAGGAGTGGACCACTATGGCCCATCTTCGAATTTAGACGGAGATACTAAATGTTACCATTTTGAAGTCAATCGGTTAATCCTTTCGAGAGTTATCGTACACACTGGCCAGCAGACGGTCAGGACGAACGGACGGTCGGACACAGCTCAAATTACTTAAAATTATCGAAAATCGAACTTCCGCAAAACATAATTGGTATCTTAGGTCACTCCTTCGATGTGTTACACTTTTGGCTCGTAGCAAATGATATCCTCCCTGATATCCTCCTCTCTCAGGTTAGGGGATAAAAATGGACGTTGTTGCCACACCCCTTTTCGTATCTCCCAAACAAAATGGCCAAAATAAAAAAAATGAAAAATGATTTTTTTAACTTCCCTTACGTTTACTCTATGTCATAATGTATACATTTATTAAGAGATATTTTCAAATCGGCTTTGGTTTATTCATTATAAAGCTAGCTTTCAAAAATTTAATTAAATTTTTTTTGGCTGTTTCCTAAATATTATTTTTGTTTTTTTTAATGCCAACAAAAACGATTTTACTTATTAAAAAAAATAACATAATAAATAATGTTTCAACGACAGTTACTAAACTTGTGTCTGCGAGAAGGTGATGTTTTAAGTATTTGTAGCTCTAATGATTTTCTTTAATTAATATGTTATCTTGGCTTTATCGAGCTGATACTTAGTTATGGTTCAAATACTAAAAACATATATATTTCAAGAAAATGGGAATTAATAAAAAATTTAAAAAAAAAAATTACCAAAAGGTTTTTCTTAAAATATTTTTGTTTAGGACACCATATTACACAAGAAAATGTTATGCACAGCCCTTCGGCAAAATTTTTGTTGCATAGTGTAATCAGTCGTAGACGAATGTAAAATATTTAAATAAGGGATAGTGGAAGCTACGAACGTCGTGCGAATAGTTCCGGGTATATGAACTGAAACTACTAGTACCAAATATCAGTACGATCAACTGGAATTTGTGATTTCTGTGGCATTAAGGATTCAAATCTGGAGGGAACTTATATCAAGGCATTGACCTATATATAACGGCCTTTTTTTGTATGAAAGCTTCTGGAATTAAATAAACTGGGTACAACAAAAGTTCCAATTTTTAGCGAAATCAGATAAAAATTGTACTCTTCATTGCGCAAAGAAGGAAATTCGGCGGGGTGCTTCATATGGGAGCTATATCCAAACATGGAGATATGACGACCGTTGTTCGTTTGAAGGGTTCTGGGTATAAATATACTTATGTTACGAATTTCAGCCTGATCGGTAAAATTTTGGTCTCTTAAGATGTAAAATATGGGGATATTGGCCATTTTCATTTAGCAGTGTTCATTCATGTACTAAGAAACGTCTTCCTGCCGAATTTCGTACTGATCGGATGTAAAATACAGTGTTTCTATTTATGGGGGTATATCTAAATCTGAACCAATTTGCCCGAAATTTAGTATATCAAGAGACTTCTCTTATACAGTGTATATATGCCAAATCGCAGGTACATATATATGGGAGCTATTCTAACCAAACCCAATAGGGATCGTCCCTGGGCCAAAATAATGATGAGTGTAAAGTTTCGTTGAGATCGTTGATGATAATTGCGACCTGTATTTTGATTACAAGAATACATGTACAGACAGACGGACAGACGGACAGACAGACGGATATCGCTAAATCAACTCAGAAAGTGATTCTAAGTCGATCGGTATAATAAACGATGGGTCTATTTGTTCTCCTCTTGGGCGTTACAAACAAATGCACAAAGTTATAATACCCTGTACAACACTGTGGTGTTGGGTATAAAGATAAAGGGGAGAATAAAAATGTCCCGCTATTCCAAAAACCGATTCATTGTTGTGGAGTGGTTGTTGTGCAAAAAACATTCCTCAGTCGCATTCCAGAGGTCGGTACGCGAAGTCGTACTTATTAAAGTGATTGAAAATTGAAAATTAAAACCAGTAAAGGAGGGCTAGAGTCGGGCGGTGCCGACTATACACCACCCAATCGGAGGAGAAAAAGAACGAATATGATCAGGTTTTATCAATTTTATTTTCCTAATAATAATTATGTGTACATTATTTTAATTTTATAGCGCTCAGATTAAAAATGAGGATATAAATATATACCGAAGCTATATATAAATCTGAACCGATTTTCTTCAAATTTGCCAACATTGACTCTTGGTTCTAAAAATGCGGATTATATAGCCCTCAGGTAAAAATTGGGATATATGTTTATATGTATAGGGACTATATCTGAATCTGAAACGATTTTATTAATATTTGCCAACCATCGTTCTTTGTTCAAGAAACTTTTGTGTACTCTCTTTTTGCTTATTTTAATTTGTTCTTTAAAAAAAAATAATTTAAGACTTAATTGATAAAATATTCATAAAAACATTGTTTTATCAAAAAAATGTTGCTTCTTGTCTGTTTTATTTAAGTATATGCTTATTTAAGATTATTTGAGTATACGCTTGTTTTAAAACTGAAATAAAGAATTAAATAAGTTCAAATAACAAACATTTGTTTTTCAAAAACTCTTGTTGGAAGTAGTTCCAAACGATTCGCTAATTAGTTACTGCGGGGGCACTAGTTCTGTAAATGTACTGATTGTGCTGCTACACAGTCAAATCCTTTAAACTAGCTATGAAGTTGATTACTAGGAGTGCTATGAAAGGCTAGTATAATAAAACTAGTGGTGCCTATGATTACAGGTAATGCTGTGGGGTCAATTGGTTGCCTCAAATGACAAGCTCATGTTAAATTTACCAGTTATTTAAATTGTAAGTAATCTGGGAAAGAACTAGTCATGGCTACCTTGGAACTAGTGAGTCTACAGGATCCGAACTAGTTCCGTTTCCTAGCGATGAGTGACAAAATTAGTATACCTCCATCATATGGTGGAGGGGATGAAAAATGGTTTACTGAGTTCCATTGTGGTCGTACCAACACAAATGACGTTAAACATTCAGGTCGTCCAAACGAGGTCGTCACGCCAGAAATATCGTAGCCACAACAACCTTTTTGCCGAAAAAAATGTTTAACAAAAAAGTCGTGGAGCCCTCGTAGCTTTCACATTTAATTCACATATGCATCTCTATTTATACCAACCTTGTGAATAGAACTACACACAAATTGGAATGTGTCAATGCCGCGAAGCTAATGGGATTTTCGAAACTAGCAACAGTTAAAAAACTTGATCATCTCTATTTCACAGATTTAATTTTTGCAGGATTTTGGCCATTTTAGAAGGAGCTTCCAAAAAAGTTTTGAGAGTTTTTATACGAAATCATTTGTTTATTTCATTAATTGCTCAATACTTCTTATACCAATAATAAAGTTTAGCTTGTAAGTTCTAAACGGAACAAGTTTTCGTTGACAGCACAATGGGTAATAATGGATTTCTTGAAAAAATTCAACATTTATATGAGTTCTTCCAAATTATTATTGTTAGATGGCGATTGGAGAAAAAGTTATGTAGTATGTTACTTTTAGTAACATGACACATCAACCCCATAGATTTTACAAAATTTGTATTTTATGTTCAGGTAAATAAAAAAAGTAAGTGTGCAAATACTTAGGAACATTTTGCAAAAAGTCCCATATAGATTGCTTTTATCGATAAAATTATATATTTGTTTTTAATAAAGCCAATATTCCTCAAAATTCGCAATTTTAATTAATTTCAAGTTTAACTAAAGGTGGTGTAAAGATGGCATAGTCATCACCACATAAAGGGTTTTTCAACAGGGACGCTACAAAAGTAGACCGACAGGGACAGCAAACGACGCCATATTTTTTTGCCGTGTTTTTGACATTTTTCTTCAGTAAGGTTTGCCATTTCATGATGGAAAGATATACGAGCCAACAACGAGTCGATATTATTAAAATTTACTACCGAAATTCGGAGTCAGTAGCCTCAACGTTAAGAGCGCGAAAAATCATCTTCAGTGATGAGGCTCATTGCTGGCTGAATGGCTTCGTCAATAAACAAAATATGCGTTATTGGTCAGACAGCAATCCACACGTACTCCATGAGTCATCATTGCATCCCGAAAAAATTACGGTTTGGTGCGGTTTATGCGCCGGCCCATAAACCGCGTCATTGGGCACAATCAATTTATTGGAAAGCATGTTTGGAGAACGTGTTATCTCACGAAATGGTCCAGTCGATTGGCCGGCTCGGTCGTGCGATTTGACGCCGTTATACTATTTCCTGTGGGGCTACGTCAGGTATCGGCCGATTTATGCTTGAAAACCGTCGAAAATTGGGTTCAGCGTCTGGACTTCTGCAAGCGTGCCCGTGGTGGCCATGCAAATGAAATCGAGTTCCATACATAATGGCATCGAACGTACTTTCACAGGAATAAAGAATTTCATTGATATCCAAAACCGTTTTTGTTTTATTTAAAAAAACTTTTGTAGCGCTCTATTTGCCAAACTCGGTACATATGTACATGCTAATACTTATTATCTCGACGATTATATGTTTTCGATTAAGTACAACTACATACATGTCGTATACCTGTTTAGAAGTACTTCCTTTCAATGTCTTTCCCATGTACTTATAGAAAATAATCAGAATTATATGTAGATATTTGTTAATGATAAATTTTATTTGACATTGTTGATTACATCTGCCAATTCAGGTAGTCAGTGATCACAGCTACAACATTCAGTTGGGAAATTTTTCCATTAAAATTGGTATAAGGATCAACGTATTTTATTTCAATGGAAAATATGTGTTCTTGCAACGAAGCTATTTTTTCAAATATTCAATGATTTGGGTGTTTTGAAATGCTGAACATTATTGACGGTAAATCACAAATTAAAATAAAAATTATATTGCATATTTACAAATATATATGTATTTTTTTAGTTTTCAGCACGAACATGGTTAAAACTTAATACGAACAATGGACAAGAAGTGATATACATAATTTTAAAATCATTTCCTAAACGCTCAACGGTTATCAAGACCAAACAAAATTAAAAGAGAAAACAATTACAAAATATGAAAAATTAACAAAAGACGATTTGGTTATTGAATTGTTTTTTGTTAATGGTCATAAATAATAAGGAAGGGACATATACATTTTTGGGGATTTATTGGATTAAGTACATATACGAGTACATACATATATGTCTAAACGCGGACGAATATTTATACATATATCTTTCGTATGTACGAGTATCGAATATTACAAAGATTGATTTACTACCTTTTCTGCATTATTGTTATTACTGCCCATCCTATATTTCAAAGAAATGGATCTTTTCGCTTTTGTGAGAGGATTCTAGAAAATAAGTAGTACGACAATAACAGTAGTAGTAGTAGTAGTAATAGAATATGTAATAGTAGTTTAAACTTTTAAAAGAATAGTTAAAAACAACAAATTTATTTTCGATAGATATTAGGGATAGGAGGTAGTACTTTTAAATAATTAAGTTTAATTACAATTAATTCATATACAAATAGACCCATGGTGGTTTATTTTCACTAAAAATTAGATATTTACATTAAAAAATAAAGAAGTGGAAACACAAAAACAAAACTCAGTTCTATATTTAACGTCTAATGTCCAAAGTATAAATGGGGGACTTGTAGAGACACCCAATTGTAGAAAAGAAAAATAAATAAACCGAAGCCTCTTCAAAAGCAATTTAAGAATCTTCTGTAGTGTTCAAAAATGTTCTACTTACCTCAGCGTCCGGATGAGAACGGTCCGAATCGTCATTATCTAAATTTTGATTTTCTAAATGTTCCTCCTCCGTTTGAGGCATTTGTTGCAGTTCTTCTTTTGATTTGAAGTCGAGATGTTTGATATAAAATGGCAGAATTAAACCCAACATAACCTGCAAATTGAAGTAAGACATATTGTTAATTGGATGATAACCATATAGAAACCAATGAGGAAGAGCTAATGTTGGGTGGAGCCGACACTACACCACCATATTGGAGCAGAGTAAGAAGAACGATTGGCAAGATTTTACTTTATAACGCTTAGATTTAAAATCGGGATATATGTATATACCTGATCTATTAATTTCGCAACGTTCATTCTTGGTTCAAAAAACTGTTACTCAAAATGATTTATGCGTGTTATACACTGATAGAAAAACCGTTCGTCATCATGACGAATCAGTTCCGTCAATATATCTTCGTACTGGTGACGAAAAGTTTTCTACATGCGATGTTTTTGTACGTCAATAGAACGACAACGATCATCAACTCATGTTTTTGGCTATATCGAAATTCTTCGAGGGAACGATAAGGTTTCATTCCCATGATGAAAAGATTTATTTTTATTTTGGGATTCATCTGTTGGCAAATACATTACTTGATGAGATTATTTTTCATTTAAAATATCAGAAGTAATGAATACTTCTCGTTCGTTTGATTTAAGACTTTCGTGATAAGAACTGCGTTTGAACCGAATAATCAAAACTGAAACTGGCAAAGTAGTCAAGTAATATTTTGCCCATACTGTTTTTAATGGTCGAAAACCAGGAGAATAATGGGATTCGTCGTGATGATGAATGGGATTCGTCGTGGTGATGAACTCGATTCGTCGTAGTGATGAAATGTGATCATTCTGAGGACGAATGTTTTTGGAAGCAGAGATTCTTCATGGTGATGAACAAATTCATCAATTCTTTGATTCCGTACGTTACCTAACTTTTGACGAAAAAATAATCGTGATGATGTACAAATTCGTCGTCATGACGAAGGTTTTTCTTTCAGTGTACAAGCTTGTTGGCACCGTGCCTGGACGAACAAAATGCCGGACCATGATTGCGATCTGTCTGCCGTAACCGTATTTACCATCGTTCAACATGCACCGTATTCATCACCCTTGCACGTGCACTTCTTATGTTGCTCTGGTTTCAACCACCTCAGGGAGTATAGCTAAACGGAACATGTTGTCAAGGTTACAACGTGCTACGTTGTAATCTTAACAGAAGTGGATCTGAGGTGCTTGCTTTTCTGTTACACCTTGCTGTGCAATACAGACTTATCTCACCTGAGCTTGATTCAAGACCCATACATTGAATGTCTGGGGGTAGCATTTAAATCTCGGACTGCCAAGATAGAGCTGTATAACATCTACATGTCGCCGTATGTTTACGTTTTTGTTGGACATTAGTCCATTACAGCATGGAAATAACCGCGTGGTTCTAGGAGACTTGAATGCTTTGACAGTCTCTCCTAACTAATGACCAGAGGTGAATACTTTGGCTGAGCAAGTATATGGCTCTACGTTTTGCACAGTGAATGATGATGCCCCCACACCGATTATGGGTGATTGTAGCAAAACGTCAGATATCACCCTCGTATTGCCTGGACAGATAAATGACGTCACATGACAACTCCTCTTTTCACTGCGGTCAGACCACCTCTCCATAATCCGCTCCATTAATAGACCAGCCGATTTCATCATATCTGAATGTCGCACTTTTCCGAATCAAAGAAAAGCTGACTGGAACGGGTTCAGAGAATGCACCAACCGCAACTTTAGTGAAATAACTATCAGAAGTTCCTCAGAAGTTCGGAAAGAAATTGCGAGACATCATCAACGAGGCAGTCGATCGCTTTTTCCCTGCTGGACGAATATCCGAAATACAACCCAATTTCCCAGCAGATACAGCGGGACTCACGGATGAGCGTGCTGAAAATCGTCGTTCTAATCCTGCCGATCCTGAATCTACAAATTGGTAGGGAAGTCGACGAATATAAACGGAATAAATGGCTGAATCATTTGAAGCAATGCAACATAATTTCCAGTAACGGTAAATTGTTACTGGAAATTGTGAATGACCCGAAGAGATGGGCGTGTTTTTTAACCGGCAATTCATAGAGCACCCCGAGAGTGGCAGGCCGAAAAGAAGAGTCAAGTGTCGTATTCATGCTCTCCGAACCAAAGAAGTACCATGTTATCCGTAGCGCAGTCATCCAATATCTATGCGGATACTAACATACAGGTTGGTTGGACATACCGGGTACTGAGTACCCAGCTAAAGTCCTAAACTTGACCCTGACCACTCTAATAGCAACCAAAGCCTGGAAAATGGGTAGAGTGGTCCCGCTACTAAAATCAGGAAAATATGAGAGTAAAGGAGAATCGTACAGACTGATTTCCCTTTTCTCGCCAATAGCAAAGGCACTTAATGCTTTAATCTTCCCGAGTCCGATTGGACATTTTCCAATTGCTTATCATCGGCATGGATTCCGAAAACAGTATAGTACGACCACTGCTTTACACGCCATTACCAAACATAAAAGCCGCCGTCTTAACCAGAACAAGCCCAGGTACAGGACTCTCCTCTTGACGCTTGACCTATCGGAGGTCTTTGATACTGTCAGCCACGCCAAGCTTTTTGGTGACATCGCCAACACGTGAATTACATGTGTGGGCGCCAGTCGTAGTGGAATTCAGAAAGAAGAAGTCCAAACCGCGTAGACTGAAACAAGGAGTTCCACAAGGTGGGATGATAACTCCGGCACTATCTAATATCTACCATTTTGCAATTCTTGCATGCTGGTGATCATATTTATTTATTTATATGATTTACAATACAAAGTAAATTTATCATGTGTCTAGATTTTGCAGAGACAGATCAGAGCCTCTGGTGAGAAGCGAACCCAAGACCCCTAAACTCATATGCCATCCCGCTACCAACCCACCAACTGGGGCGCTCAAACGTATCATATGAATGAAGATTCTGGCCTCGTGTCCTTTGATCGATTGATTACATATGTGACAGGGCTGAATGTCTGTCTACTTGGCTGAGATAGCAAAATTCTTCGCTGGAGGAACTTGAAGATATCCACACAAAAAGCATCTGCCACACTGTTTACTGCATGGACAGCGCAAGTGAAGTTGATGGCACCAGAATTCCTACCACCAATTACCTTAAAGTTCTTGGTGTCACATTTGATAGTTTCTTCAAGTCTAAAGCGCATGCCACGGTTGTCTGCATTAAAATGAGCATTACGAACAAGGTCCTCAAGTGGATGGGCGGCAGCACTTGTGGAACCGACAAAGAAACTTTGTTGACTTCTTACAAAGCGAAAGATCAGTCTATGTTATCACACGTGTGGTTATCGAATGCGGGTGAGACGCAGTGGAGGGACCTGCAGACTTGCAAAATGCATCTTCATGTCTTATGTGGACCACCTACATGAGGAGAATAAGATTATACCCGTGCCACGACAAAACTTCATGCTGTCGAAGCAGTATCTTTTTGGATGCTACCGTCACACAGTGTCGTGATTTCTTTGTACGGTTGGCCTCAAATGGAAGGAGCGGATGTAGGTCATTGCATTATTGTACAAATTGTTTTTGTAAGCAAAAAAAAGCTAAAAACTAATTTTGGTCCAAATCCGTCAAAGGATAAGCCAACCTATATATCCTGAAATACAAAGCACTCTATTTTCTAAAACTGAACACCGAATTCAACCAACTTTTGCTAAATATAGGTTTAGAAAATGAATATATAAAATCGCTGAAATTACAGGAAAAAAATTAAGCAATTCCAACAGCGACTCCAACTTGTGGATAGGCTACCCAATCCCAGGAAAGGTCTTTATGATCTCAAGTGAGAGGTCCAACGTTACCAGAGAGAACATCATTAAAGATCATGCTAGTTTAACAATTACAGAGTGAAGGTCGTGCTAGGAGATCACCCTCCATAAGTGGCTTTGGAGGAAGCCGAATTACCACGACAGGCAAGAGCTATTTTGGCCTAACTAAGATTAGGCTGGTGTAGCCTGCTCAATTCGCCTTGTGCGTGAATTCATGTAAAACATCGAACATCTGTTACACGTGCAAGCAGAGATCACTGCACCTGTTCAGCCACCATCCTCGGCTTGGAAAGCAATACAGCAGAACCCAGAACACAAGGCGAATCAAATAACACCTAATGGACAACAAAACAACTATACTGCTACAACAACAACAAAACGGCTCTCTTCCCATTTTTTAAATGTCTCCAAGTCAAAACCGCGAAATTTGAATTTTTCGAAGTTTTTCGATGTAGTGTCAACTTCTAAACCCAAAGGCTAGTCTATTGATATTATAGAAATACGAATATGTTTAGAATGTTTTGGATTTATCAATTAGCAGATCATGATATTACTTGCCTTAAAATTTGTATTTTTTCGTGTTCGCAATCCTCCCATCCATAAATCAGCCAATATAACTTGACTGCACGGATGGGCCAGGAGTGCTCTATGATTCGCCGCTACCGCAAGGGAGAGACAACTTTGATTTGACCACGAGTGCAGTTCACACGTCAGCAAACGTTGCGCCTTTTCACCGTCCGTCCGATAGCTGAAGTCCAGCAACTTAATACCTATTGGAAATATGAAATTCAAATCGAATACATATGTATATTATTTTCAAATTTAGCTTGTAAAATATATCATTTTCTTCACAAAATAGTTATTTGTTACTTATTTAGAAGTAATCAATTGATTTTTCTAATTTTTTGTGTTCAAAATGGATTTCCTGCAAAAGCAAGTACGATCTAAGACCATTCCTATGTTGGGTTAAAAATCACCCAGTGTGAGGGGTTTCAATAAATCATTCACCGACTAACCTTTACTTTCAAATTCTTTGGCATACGAACGCAGCTCTTCATAAATTTCTGTATCTAAATCATCTTCCGCAGCTTCATGGGCCATTGCCTTGTACAGTTTACAGGCCACCAATGACTTTGCCAAGGCCTCCTCGCCATGCGTCCACATTAGCAGTGCCATTTGTTGGCGTTTGGTTAGCACAGACCAAATCTAAACGAAATAATTGACAAAAATTTAATGCATTCCCGTTGTTATACGAGTAAATAGAAATGTGAGTGTATATGCGTGTGAGCCTTTGCTTCCGGTTGTGATGCAATTACACAATGACAACTCACCAAGAGTTCATTGAACGGAAATTCGAAAAGGGCCATTTCCGATGTAAAGGGCAGAAGACCCGTGACCAGACTTAATGAATTTGCTCCAGCAAATCGTTGGTACGTCGATGACTTTCGGTGTGCGTTGGCATAACTATTCATAACTTTGGCATAAATAGGACGAAATTTTCGGCGTGTATAATATGACCTGAAAATCAATAAAAAATAAAGCCACAAATTAATACAAAAATTAAGAGCTGAAGATAGGCATAATTTGTTTTATAAAAAATATTATTCAACCTGACAATCTTTTTCAGACCCAAATGTGTTGTTTTGTATAATATGTCATTATACATTATACAGGAACAATACAATTTGCTAAGAACATTGTGATATAATATGATTATAAAATATAAGGTGTTTTTTACAGGTGAAGTTAAAATAGTACATGGGATAACCTAATTTCAAACTACACGTAGGTTTTATTAGAAATATAATGAATTGCTATTAGTGATTGAGTGGCTGCGGCGGCTGACTCGATCATTTTTTTAAGTAATTGGGGTCGCATCTCGGGAATTATTATTTATTGCATTTACGCCAAATCGTGGTGCAAAATGCCAATACAAAAATTATTCGAATCTTTCTATTTGATGGTTGAATGGTTTTATTCTATTCCATAATAAATTTCTTGCATGTTCCTGACTACATGACCTAACTATCTCCATTTTCTTTTACGGACTTAAGTAGCAGTAGGTTTCATATTGCTTCTGTGGTATAACTCCACATTGGATACCTTGTTGTGTGGGCACCAAATGTGCAGAATATAACGTAGGGATCTGTTTACAAACGTTTGCAGCTTCTTGTTGATTTCAATAGACGTGAGCCAAATTTCTCATCCATATAACAACACAGAGATAACGTTAATTTGGAGAGACGTATTTTTGTTTTAGCGCTGATTTGATTAGATCGCCAAATCTTATATAGATCAGCAAAGGCGGTTTTGGACTTCCTAATTTTATGAGGTATATCAGCACGTGAACATCAGAGTGACGTTTAGATATTAAAACACCGTCATCAGTATATACGAGGTCATTCATATGTTCATGGGTTGTTGTCAATTGCCCCAATTTGAATTTCATCAATGGCTATGAGGAACAGCAATGGGGATAAGATACATTCTTGCTTCACGCCAGATTTAACAGATATAGGGGGAGATAGTTTGTTGCCATGTTTTACGCTGCATTCATACTGCTGATACTGTGCCTTGATGAGATTACAGATCTTTTCTGGAACGCATTTGCTGCCCATAGCTTCCCATATACTTTGGCCGTTAATTAGATCAAACGCCTTTTGGAAATCAATGAAAATAAAGTAGAGCGATTCCTGCACCTCATTAATTTGTTCCATGATAATTTGTAAGGTAGCAATATGGAAATCATGGATCTCTAGCGCTCGCAATTGACGGTAATATTCTAAATATACTGAAGTTAGAACTAACAATTTATCCGGTACATTAAGCGCTAAAAGAGTATTTTGATGGATGTTACAGTGCCTCGTGAACTCGCGAGTCGCTCACAAATATCTTTACCACAAATACGTTAATTTAGCTTCCTGACATGTACATTGCATCTAATTAATTTCAACAGAATATTCCGAGTTTGTTTTTGTACCCTACACCTATCGTTGGTACAGGGTATAATATGTTCGTTTTGGGCAGATGTTGTAACTGGAGCTACACCCAACTTTATGTATACCAATCGTCTCATAATCACTAGCTGATTCAATTTAATTTTTACTCCAATCTAGATAAAATTGGGTACAGGGTACTTCCTTGGACGTAGCCAATTGAAATTGGTCAAGATCAGTTTAGATTTAGATACAGTCCCCTTATATATGTTTGGCGTGAATGCGATAAATTTCATAAATATCTGACTTATTTTAAAGCAGATATTTATGAAATTTAGGACACTATAGTTTTATGAGGCAACAGTGAGTTATGCCAAATTATCTGTCGAAATCTTTCTTTGTTTTTACGAAATTTTATACAGGATAGTTGTTTGCGCCAATTATAAAAGAAAAATCTGTTACTGTTTAGATATAGCCCCATAACAGTAAGATCTTGAAATGATTACGTAGGACTTTGTTTCACGTTGTTTCAGCTTGGAATGAAGAATATGCTTCATTTTTTGTTATACTCTCCACCATGGGATAGGGGTTTATTCATGTCACAGGGTCAACTTGGTGGAGTTGCAGAAGTATTATTGATATGGGATGGGCCAAGAATAACTACAACTTCCTAATATGAAATGTTGACCCTTGAAACACCTGACTACTTATACATAGATAATTTCTTGCAAATATTTAGTTTTCTTTTTTCTCGACTTCCGCGACTTATGCTTTCCTCGCGACTTTAACTGTGTTCCGGGGATGGATTCTATATTTTTAAACTACAAAAACAAAGCCCATTATGTTTACTGCATCAATACGAATTTTCGTAATGGGATGACAACCGCAACAAAATCTGTGGACATTTTAAATGTCAAACCTACTATTTTTTATGATTTCTTTCGTATTATAAAGTAAGTTTACTTTAAGATGTGGACCAGAAACACGATTAATAAAATATAATGGTGGCATTATATAGCCAGATATACCAAAATAACAAAAAACATATTTCGCATTTTTTACACTGGCCTACAACATATAATAAATCCGAATATAAAATCAAAAATGCAATATATATTCTCGCATTGAATTTTTTTTAATTCCCATTTTCTTTGACTTTAGAATGCACTTAAAATTAAAGGAAATTATGAGGAATATAAATGTTAATAATAACAATTTCACGTGGAGACAGAAGTTTAGTAACTGTCGTTAAAACAATTAGAAAAATTTATGTATTTTTGATATTGTTCGGCTTGAGGACCTTTTTAATTAAAATGCGTTTTTCACGTTTTTCTAATTAATTTATTTTCGTTTCCGATATTTAGACTAACGTCGTTAGTCTTCTCCAGGGAACTACAAAAAAATACAATTTTTAAAAACTACATAAATTACAAAATTATCTTATATTTACTTTGAAATTAAAAAACTAAAAAGTTCGAACTCAAGCCGAACAATATCAAAAATACATAAAATCTCAACAGGTCAATTATAACCAACAATAAATTAGAAACTTTTTTTTTGCAATTATGGGAATGATGATGACTGATTGTCTTTTTTGGAGACATGCGCTTTTTAGAAAGCAGTTCTTGTTCAATGTTACTTGAGCTGTGCGTATATATTCTAATGATCTACTGAATTAATCGTTGTAATTAGGATATTGACAATGGGAGTTTGGTAGCTCCCGAAACAGAATTGTCTATCCAACCATTACAACCACCCAATTATTTGTTTGAATTTCCCTATTTTTAGAATATGTGTCATAATTTATGCATATCGATGGCTTAATATATAAAGGGCGTATCTTGATTGTGTTGTTCCTTAACAGGGGCACGAAAACCCGAATAAAAACCAAACAAATTCATTGTCTAGACTTATGGCGTTCTTACAAAACCTCAAAATCCTTTATTTGCAACGATATCGCTCGAAAATTAAAAGTAAAGCTAAGGTACATTTGACTTCTTTCTGCTAGTGCAGACAGAAAACGCAATTATGACAAAATCAAGATACGCCCTTTTTATATTAAGCCATCGATATACTCATAGACTTTTTGTAAGTAGGCATTGTTTTCTTCGTTAGGATGCTAGCTTTAAACTTAAGGAACAATTTTTTTTGCGAATTTTTTTATGTGTTTTTTTTGTACCAGCAGACAAAACGATTTTGTATTTGGAAAAAAATAAATCTTTTCTTCTTACTAAAGGTAACTTGCATGAAAACTGGAATATTAGAAAAAAACTACCATAAAATTTTTTTTTTTTTTGCTTTCATAAAATAGTATTCCTCAATCTATACAAAAAAGAGCTCCTAGGTCCCGGGCACCAAAAAAAATGTTGTTGCATAGTGTAATAGGATGGTGGTCATTCCATTTGTAAAACATTGAAATATTGATCTGAACCCTATAAATTATACATATTCCCAATCGTCGTAAAATTTAATTACGATTTAGCCATGTCCGTATGTCTGTTGAAATCACGCTACAATCCGTAATAATTGAGCTACGATGATGAAATTTGGCAAAAATATCTCTTAAAGTTGCAGGTTGTTTGGTATTAAGATGAAACGCCCTATCGGTTAATGTTCTGTTATGTCCCTGTAGAGGCCTCTCCTAACTATGTTTCTTTGAGTCAACATTTCTCTCATTGTTTAGGGATGCAAAGTTCTATCTGGTTTTAGAAATTTCTTGACAAATTGTTATAGAACAAATAAGAAAGTTCAGTCGGGTAAACCACCTTACGATTCCCTTCAGTCCCAATAGGTACTAGAAGGAGTGGACCATCTGTCAGTCAGTTAGAACTTTATGGTTCTAAGGGCACGACATACCGTTGCATATAAGGGCTATAAAATTCGCATTTCTGAACAGAACTTTAAAAAATTTAGCAGATAACAGTTTACTGAACAAAGAACAATATCTTGCATATTTTAAGAAAATCGGTTTAAATTTAATTATAGTATATATCTGTCCCGAATTCAGAATCGGTTCAGATTCATATATAGAAATATAGAAAATAAAAAAATTTGGACGGATGGTTATCATAGAAAAAACTTGACAATACTTCTACTTATTTTTATGGTGTAGGATATTATACAGTCAGCTAGGCCCGACTTTAGCCCATCCTTACTTGTTTTTACATAAAAGTTATTTACTGCGATACAAATTATATTAACTCAAAATTCTCGTAGAGTATACATATCGCGACCTAAGAGTGTAAAGCCGATAAGTCCAATATTTAAAATTTTACGGGAGAGGCAAAATAAAGGGTCCGCCAAATAACTTTTTTTTTGAAAATGCTATAAAAAAAACCACTGAATATTTTCTCAAATTTCTTTTTTTATTTGAAAGTACAATCCTTGCGGTTAATAATGGAAAATAATTTCATTCAAATGGCTGCCTCGGCTGGCCATGCAGTAGCCTACACGATCGGTCCAATTTTTATGCACATTATCGATTGTGTGCAGCTGTATTTCACCAATGGCTTCACGAATATTGTGCTTTAAAGCGTCAATTGTCTCTGGCTTGTCGGCGTAACACTTATCTTTGAGGGCACCCCACAAATAATAGTCCAACGGTGTCAAATCGCAGCTCCGAGGTGGCAAAACGACATCAGCTCTGCGGCTGATAATGCGATCTTCAAAAACAGGGCGCAAAACATCGAGTGTAGCTTCGGCTGTGTGGCACGTAGCGCCGTCCTGTTGAAACCAAATGTTGCCAATATCCTCCTCTTCAATTTTTTTGAACAAAAATTCGTTCAACATGGCCCGATAACGATCGTCATTGACTGTAACGGCCACTCCTTGCTCATTTTCGAAGAAAAATGGCCCAATTATGCCTCTGGACCAAAATCCGCACCAAACAGTGACTCGTTTTGGGTGTATCGGCTTTTCAATGTATGCGTGCGGGTTTTCTGTGCCCCAAATGCTACAATTTTGCGTACGCAATAAAATTAAATTTAAAAATTTTTACGTAAGTTTTCCGTACGCAATTTTCGCACACATTCTGCAACATTACCATGATTTTAAGTAATGTTGCAATATTTCCCAGCGTTGTTCAAGCGTATACACAACCATAATCGTTCAGTGGAAGGATAAAACTAATTACACTGTGCAACAGTGAAAAAAATACATGGATCTGACGGTATAGGTTCGATTCTACTGCCAAATGGTAGTATAACCCTATACTCAGTTTGGCGAGATTGGTGACCACTTTCTTTTTATGGGCCTCGAAAGATTCGGAAAATCAGTGGACCCCTTGAAAAAAGGGGTCATCGGTTTTTGAGCAACAGCTACTTCAGACTTGGTGATAGCGCTTAACTATATTTGGCAATAATGTAGCTAAGAACACGTTGAACAAAGTCTGTTAACATTTCATGCCAAAAAAATTTTGTTTTCATGCTCTTTTTTTCGAAAAACATAGGATTACATTTATTTTTTTCACTTTTTTCGGCATAACTTTAAGGGATCGCTGATTTTTTACTAACAATATTTGGCAATATTGTAGCCACGGTAAATCTGAACAACTTTTATGAACATATCAATACAATCTGAACGTGTCTAGACACCTTAAATAGCTCAAAAATCCACATTGTACCCCAAAAATGTAAGTATTTCACTGTTATGTAACAAAAATATATTTTTCTGGTTTAGGGAATGTTCAGCAATTTTATAGAAAATATTAAGTCCAATATTTTTGTGGAACATTTTAACCCTCTAGCTCCCCCACATAACTGTAATTTTTGGCCCCATTTTAACAAATCGTAAAAAACACCCCTTAAAAGGGGGAGGGCGGGTATGAAATGTTCTACAAAAATGTTCGCCATAAAATTTTACTATATGTGTCAGAACACACCAAAACCCAAATCTTAACACAAAAACCCAAAAAACGGTCAAATTCCAGTCAACAACGTTCTTTACTGGTATCTTCATTGCTTCAATCACTAGATCGTACGACTAACATTGATACACGATCAGGAATTTGACCTTTTTTTGGTGTTTGTGTTATGTTTTGAGCTTTGGTGTGTTCTGACACATATAGTAAAATTTTATGGCGAACATTTTTGTAGAACATTTCATCCCCGCCCTCCCCCTTTTAAGGGGTGTTTTTTACGATTTGTTAAAATGGGGCCAAAAATTACAGTTATGTGTGGGAGCTAGAGGGTTAAAATGTTCCACAAAAATATTGGCCTTAATATTTTCTATAAAGTTCCTGTACATGCCCTATACCAAAAAAATATATTTTTGTTACATAACAGTGGAATACTTACATTTTTGAGGTACAATGTGGTTTTTTGAGCTATTTATGGTGCCTAGACACGTTCAGATTGTATTAATATGTTCACAAAAGTTGTTCAGATTTACGTTGGCTACAATATTGCCAAATATTGTTAGTAAGAAATCAGCGATCCCTTAAAGTTATGCCGAAAAAAGTGAAAAAAAATAAATGTAATCCTATGTTTTTCGAAAAAAAGAGCATGAAAACAAAATTTTTTGGCATGAAATGTTAACAGACTTTGTTCAGCGTGTTCTTAGCTACATTATTGCCAAATATAGTTAAGCGCTATCACCAAGTCTGAAGTAGCTGTTGCTCAAAAACCGATGACACCTTTTTTCAAGGGGTCCACTGATTTTCCGAATCTTTCGAGGCCCATAAAAAAAAATTGGTCACCAATCTCGCGAAACTAAGTATAGGGTTTTACTACCATTTGGTAGTAGAATCGAAGCTATACAGTCAGGTTCGTGTATTTTTCAAAAAGTGTTCATTTGTTGCATAGTGTTATCTGTCAATTCAGACATGAGCTAAGTGTTACCATTCACGAAATAAGCACTAGTTGAAAAAAACGTTAGATGGCGGACCCTTGACTTACTGTATATTAATGTTTTTATAAAGGGTATTTGGACTTATCGCTTTTACGATTCTGCTTTTAAAGATGACAAAGCATGATTTGTTTGGCTTTATGTTTTCAAATCGATGTATATCCAACATATCTTACGTTCCGCTTCAAAAAATACTTTTTGGTAAAAACTGTACGTAGCGTCTTTTCACACTTAGGTCGCGATATACTGTTCTTCGTGGTCAAGAATTCATTAATGTCACACAAAAAAATTATTTTTGTTTGAAGAAAAATTTAAGAAATTAATAATTGATTGAGCTCAAGGTCTTGTTTTTGTTCTTATTTATTTTTTCATATTTTATTTATTATTGCCGATATTTCGCAATTCTTTGAATTGCATCTTCAGGGCTGATCTATAATTAAATATGATATAAATAACACTTATATTAATATCACATTTACTTTACAAATTGTTGTTAATATTTTCTTTTAAAAAACACACATCTAAACACAAAGTAAAAAGATCGCTTACATGTAAATATACTTAGTCAAACTTAAAAACTAGCGTAGATTCACCACCATCGTCAGTTGTTATCAGTGCAATAATAACAACTGACGATGGTGGTGAATCTACGCTAGTTTTTACTTTGTGTTTAGATTTTTAAATTTTTAAAGTAAATGTGATATTAATATAAGTGTTATTTATACCTTATTCAATTATAGATCAGCCCTGAAGATGCAATTCAAAGAATTGCGAAATATCGGCAATAATAAATAAAATAAGAAAAAAATAAATAACAACAAAAACAAGACCTTGAGCTCAATCAATTATTAATTTCTTAAATTAAAAATATAGGTCGAATAATATACAAAACAAACAAATAATTTCAAGAAAAATAATATATTATCAAAAAAATCAGCTCAATCAAAATCATTATTATGTTGTGGTATACGGTTAAATTAGATAAGATACAATTCATTTTTATTGCACAGTGTAATTTACAATACTTTGGCTCTTTTCAACCTAATAAAGTTCTCATGTCGATTTGACTCACTGCAGAAATGCGAACATTTCCCATACAGTCTCCATTCTAAGGTGTATGCATACATATGTAAATTGCAATGCTTCTGTGGCTCCCTGAAGTACAAAGGATATGCTGTGAGCTTAAAAGTACCCTTGTTAACCATTTGACACCTTTTTGTTGTCTTAACAACATGTCAAGCATTTCTGGGCCAAAGTTCAAATAAATGCAACATCTCAACACTCCCAAGGACGTTAGTTTCTGTTGTTGTATTACAAACGTTTAATCCTTGGCTCTCGCAACTAATCTCACCTGGAATGGAGCAATTTTGTGTGGGAAAATCATTGGATGAAACTAAAAACACCACTTAACCAAGTTCATACCAGTTAAACAATTTCAATTAAACTCGAAGTTAGTATTTCTGTTATTTTAACCACTTTAGTAGAGATGGTTATATAATATTTGGTATCAAAAAGTGTAACACATGGAAGGAGTGAACTAAGGCCCTACGACGGTTTGTCGGGTATCCGTTTAAGGACATTTTAAGCCATTCGAGTTTTGTCTTATTTATTTAATATTTTGTATCTGATACTAATTAATTAAAAAAACTAATTAAAAAAGGGAAATAATTCTGCTGTTTCTTAACTAGACAATCGATGGCTCAAAACTTGACACGCTTGTAGAAGATATATTAGAGAATTTAGGTATCGAAGATATCTTTAAGACGAGTATAAATATGTTATACCACGTTTTAATAACTTTCTCTATATATAAAAAATTATATGTACATATCGAGGCGCATATTCATAGGGAAAAAGCGAAAAACTTTTTAACAATTTTGCATTTATATAGATATACTCGAGTATTGTATAACCCACGGATTATTCACATAGTAATTTGCTTGGCCCGTTGTAAGTCCTCGCGATTTCAAAATCTTTAAAACTACTTTGTACTTTCACAAGCGTCTTAAATCATACACAGAAAAATAATATGTGGTACTATTACGGGAAAAACAATTCTTAATTCTAAGATTGTGTTAGATTAGCAGTGACCTAAGCAATTTTCATCCTTTTACTGTTCATCCAAAAGTTCAAAAACACAGTTTTTTGATCACTCTATTCATACGAGTACATTGTAGCATAGGCGGTTTTATTTTAAATTTAAATACAAAATTGCAAACAAATGGTTTTGTATTGCAAAAAATTCATTGAAATAGGATAGTCAAAAAACAAAAACGCTAAAAATGGGTCACAGAATACTCTTTTTGATTCCAAATTTACACCAAGGACCCATGATGGCAAATATAAGAGTTTTTTTTTTACCAAAAGCGAGTTTTTCGAAAAATTATAATAGAGGATTTTTGGATATAATAGAGTTTTCCCCCATATCTACTATACTAAAAGCCAGGTTGGAGAAAGTATTTAAAATTTGCGTAAAAATAGTGTAAATTGGAGAAGGATGGCAACAATTCTAATGACATATTTCTTTTCGTCCCGTATATAGGAGACGTATATATGTACGGTAGGAAAAGAACATCTTGTCGGTTAATAGAGTGGAAGCACTTTCTTAATATATTCTTTCTTATGAGGGAAGGTATGTTCAACTCATCATTACATTTGTAATAAAATAAACGACGCGGGGTAACATTTAGAGACTTTAATGATGTGTTACAGCACTCTCGCTAAAATATTGTGCAAGATATCTCAATTCCAAAATTTGGCTTATATGGGCGGGGCTACGCCCATTGATCCGATCCCTCGTTTTTTTTTGGCCAATCACGTAGACTTCCACCGGATACATATGCACAAAATTACGGCACTCCCACTAACAAATGGTGCAAGATATCTCAATTTCAAAACCTGGCCACGTCCACAAATTGTGCAATATACATCGCTAACAAATTGTGCAATATACATATCTCAATTTCAAAACTTGGCTTGTATGGTCGTGGCCACGCCCATTGATCCGATCCCGCCCATTTTTGGACCGATCACGTAGACTGCAACCAGATACATATACACAAACTTACAGTACTCTCGCTAACAAATTGTAGAAAACATCTCAATTTAAAAATTTGGCTTATATGGGCGGGACCACGCCCGTTGGACCGATCCAGACCATTTTTGGACCAATCACGTGGACTACCACCAGATAAATATACTAGTACATAAACTAACAGCACTCTCGCTAACAAATTGTGCAATATATCTTATATGGCCGGGGACACGTCCATTTTTGGAACGATCACACAAAATTTGAGCAAAATCTATGGAGCCGTTCCCGAGATATTGAGTTTTAAAAAATGGGAGCGTGTGGGACCCCACTACATTCTGTGAAAATTTCGTGAAGATCGGTTCAGCGGTTTAGATGTCTTTACGGAACAAACAAACAAACACAAATTCATTTTTATATATACATACTTATGTAGATAGATTGAAGATAAAAAATGCTGTGCACGATGTTAATTGCAAATAAAACAAAAAGTTTTCAGAGAATTATTTTAATATTTTTTATAATGATGGAAGGATCTATGACAATTATGTGTGAAACAAAATGTCGTGGGTATATTGTATTGAGTTTTTATAACTTCATTTGCTACGAGCCAAAAGTGTAACACATCGAAGGAGTGACCTAAGACCCCAAATATGTTTGACGGAAATCCGTTTTAGGTCACTTTAAGTCATGGCCATATTGGTCTATCCTAGTACGTCCCTCACGCAAAGAAAGAAATTCGTTCCTGCGAAACGAAATTTTGGACAACTACAATCTTCTGAAAATTTGTTTGTTTGTTGTGACAGAAACTTATTTTGCGTAAACAATTGTTTGTTCTGACAAAAAGAAATTTCAGTCGTCGTAAACGAGAATTGTAGTTGTCTAATATTTTTTTGTGAGCACGCATTCGAACTTCCACACGTAGTTTTAGTTTATTAGTCGCAAAGAAGAAAGAACAGACGAATTTGCTTCTCCTCTTTTGGTACCTCCCACACAAATGGACAATTTTGCTCCTAATGTTAACAGCTTTTAACTTTAATACCAGTGCATACAAATACTTGAAATTTTGTACAGTGTAATGGTTTTAGTATCTACAGTCCAGTTAAAAATTGGCGTTATTGTCATGTCCCTTTTGGTACCTGCCACACAAAGGAACTATTTTGTACGAAAAGTTAACAGCTTATATCGTGAATACTAAGGCATATAAATACTTAACATTTTTGCAGTGTAAATTGTTTAAAATTCCTACAGTTCTGTTAAAAATAGCTCATAATATTAGTATATACACGTGTATTTTTAACGATGCTCACAAAGTGGGGTATATCTTAGTCGATTTACCCGACTGAAATTCTTTACTTTTTATTTCATCATATCGTCGGCTTAATGCTATTTTGGTCCATACGCCATTTTTGTGTTTTTCGATTTAAGAGTTGATAATATGGGTTTGAATCATGCTCTTTCAGAATCTGCAATAATTTCCTATCTCGTCTAGTTTTCGAGATATTGGTAGTGTAAATCGATTTAACTCTGATTTACGGGAAATAATTTTGATATTTTTGTTCTATGTCTCCTTTTTTCTATAGCCTTATATTTTTTACTCACAATTTTATGTTCTTTCAATCACAATTTGTAAATTACTCTCCTTCAATATCGTCCGTGTTGTGGTCCATGTAATACAAACACGAAAAATATTAAAACAAAAGTGGATACACGGAGGAAAATCGCCATTTTTGATATGTTTGGATTCAAAGAAAATATACTTGGAAACAAAATTTTTAAATATTATATATTTTTAAACAAATATATTTTATTTGAAAATCAAGAAATTTTGTTTGGAACGCATATATTAATATATTACAACAAAATATATTTTCGAACAGACTGTCACAAATAAAATATGTGCTTAGAAACAAACAAAGATATTGTTTAAGAATTTATCCAAATACATTACATTTAAAAAAATTTAAAACTTTGCGGACTTTGTCAATTTTCAATTTTACTTTTTCTTTGATTTCGTGTTATAATTTATAGTTAAAAATGTCGTATGCAGCCTTTTTTTCTTTTACAGCACAAATTTTTATTTATAATACAATAATACAGCTGTCAATCCATTAATGTTATTTGTCGTTACCCAAGGTTATACGATTTAAATTTTAATAGAATTTTACAAACATATATAATTTCTAAAAAAGAACAACTATAAAGAAACTAAGCACTGTTTCGGAAATATTACATATTTCCAAATAAAAAAAATATTAGGATGAAAACATAATTTTGTTTAGAACAACATCCTCCCAAACATATAATATTTGTGCGTGTCAAATATTATATATTTGGAGTGTATCCTAAACATATGTATATTTCCAGCATAATATGTTTGGAACAATATACTACAGAAGCGATTTTTTTTCAGCGTGTATGGACCAAAATTCCATGTACAAAAATTGTTATAACTTGCTTAATTTTTAATGTAACGACATGAAAATGCATGAGAATCATACAAACTTTTGGGAACCCTATGGAATGAAAAGTGTGTCACTCTTCAGTCCCGTTTTTTACTCAAACAATAAATTGCGTTTTTCTCCGATCATACAAAATGGCGTATGGAACAAAATAGCATTGAGTCGACGATATGGCATACGAGTATATTTGTTGCCAATCCCAAATCGTTGATGTTTATTTTTTTCATTGATTTTATTTGAATAACAATACAAAGTAAACTTATATTGTAATTTTATGGTCCAGGGAAAAACCGGTTTACAAAGACCATGTGGCTAGATTTTGCAGCGACAGACCAGAGCCTCTGGTGGGAATCAAACCCACGACCCAACAAACTCATAGGCGAGCTCGCTACCTACTCACTAACTGGGGCGCTCGTTAACATGAAAGAAATCGGTATATATTCTGATCTGATATTAATAAAATACTAGGGCAGGGTCGGGAAAAATTTAAAAATAATTTCTTTTGCAGCTATCTCTTGAATTATTTGAGATAACTGTTAGATGTAAATAAATCTTAAATAGTTTGTATACTCGTAGCTCCAATACCTCCTCTACTAGCGTTTTGTAGCAGCGGGAAATTCTATGACCATCGGAATAATAAAATATTTTCTCTTTTTGTGCGTTACAAACAAATGTAGAAAGTCATAACGCACTGTACCATAGTGTAGTTTCGGGTATAAACATACTGCTTATATTAAAATGTTAACCAACAGAAATGGTTCCAATGATTACGCACAAGTGTCTGGCACGGCAAGACGTCATATAGTCGATTAATATAGCCTTTCCACCCGTCATAAAGTTATCCACAAACCCCCCTTTAAGTACTTTTCGCTCAGTCACTAATTAAATTCCAAACATAGGCGCGTCAAGATTTCATTTACTCGGTTGACAATGTTGAGCAATGTCAGTCCATATAAATTCTCCGACGACGAAGAATTCATTAAAAAGTGACAAATGTGATAATTGCTCCGTGATAGGCACATCCGTTCATTATTGCTTGAACAGTTCCATTGGAAGTAGTGAATGTCACCCGCTGAGTTGATTGAATGCAAAATGTAAGTGAGACTTCTCGCAAAAAATTCAATTAGAAATTAATCTGCTTAATGAAGGGTAAAAAGTTATCAGGTCTAGACAGTTGCCGAAGATTTGTTTTGTTCCACCATCACCATTTCACTCCGGCACTCTCTTTGGTATATGGAAGATGTCCCATTTTTTGGCATGCGTAAAAAAGTTCTACGCGCTAGAGTGTCAGCACAAGTCAAAGTTCACATGGCAAAAATGTCTTTTAATTGATTTTGTTTGACTTGTAACGAAAACACCCAAAAGTTTCCTAAACCTTGTTTTATAGATTCCTTTTGTCTTTCCTAAAAACAATGACTTCATCAGACCTTTATGACCACCGGCGGCAATGGATATAAGAATAGTGTGGTCGGGGTGGAAATTGGCAAAGAATGGGGAAAATCTTTTAGAAATATCCGGGGGTGAGCGGAGGGCGAGTCTTTCTAACACCGATTCATCGTTAGCGTAATCTGATAAAAAGTTGACTAGCAAAGACATCATTAGAGATTTTTGCCTTTCGATAGGTGGACATAGTGCAAATTCAATTACAGGAACGAAAAGTTTTCCTTAAGTATCTTCATGAGATTGGATGTATGCAAACCGATTAGGTGGGTTAGACAATCCTTTTTCGCTTTAGATGCTTTTTAAGATACAAAAAACAAACGACGCGATTATTAAGCCAATGGATATTTATAGCCTCACTTTAGTGTGACGAGGGTATATATCATTTGCTACAACATAAAGTGTAACACATCGATGGAGTGATCTAAGACCCCAAGTATGTTCGGCGGAAATCCGTTTTGGGTCATTTAAAGTCGAATGAGCAATGTCCGTCCGTCTGTCTGTCTGCTGGCTGGTGCGCACGATAACTCTCGAAAGGAGTAACCGATTAACTTCAAATTAGGTAAGTGGTAATTTTTTTTTCTATCTCCGGGTAAGTTCGAAGATGGGCCATATTGGTCCACTCCTTCTAGTACCTCCCCCACAAATGGTTCAAATGTTGTGAAATATTGAATCTTTAATAACTGCTATACTACTTTTTCGAATCTTCTGAAATTCCACACATATTATTAGTTTATAAGTCGCCATCAACTGGAGAAAAATGGGCGAAGTTGCTGCTTTTGGTACCTCCCACACAAATGCACAAAAAGTTAACAACTTATAACATTAATACCAGTATTTAAAAATACTTGAAATGTTGTACAGTGTAATGCTTTTATAGTGTCTATAGCGTTGGGAAAAATGGACGTTATTGCCACGCCCCTTTTAGTACCTCCCACACAAAGGTCCCATTTTGCATAAAAGGTTAAGAGCTTACAGCATGAATACAATGCACGAAAATGCAACAACATTTTGCGCAGTGTAACGCTTTTGAAAAATGGGCGTTATCACCACGCCCCTTTTTGTACCTCCCACACAAAATGGCCAAATCATACCAAAATTTAATATCTCATAACGTTAATATACGCTTATAATTCGGCAAGTGCAATGTATTTAAAGTATCTACTATTCAGCGCAAAATATGTGTATTTGTTAAAAACCTTCTGGCACCTCCCACACAAATTGACAGAATAATTCGTTTAATATTCCATAATACATTACTCACAAAGTACGGTTTACCCGACTGAAACTTTCTCACTTGTTTATCATACGTTTCATAGGTTTATTTCATATTTACATAAAATTGTGTAAATTGCCAAAGGAAACTTTAGATTATTAAACGTTTGACACATTTTTGCGAAAAAATATTATTCAGGAACCAGAAAGCGACATCTAAACATACAGAATATGTCTGATTGAACATTGTCAAGGAAAATATGTATTTAAATTGTACCAGAACTATAATTTTTTTGAAATCAATCTATTTCTCGTATACGAATATACCCGTATATAAAATTGGTGGGTGACTGACTGACTGACCATCGCCCAACTCGAACTGCTGAATTAAGAGTTATGAAATTTGGTGGGAGGGTAGTCGTGGGACGTAGACGTGCAATAAGACAGAATTTAGCGTATTTTTAGCCACACATTGGGGCAAAAGGGGGATAAGTATGGTACCACCGCAAGATCTAAACGGAATGAGCTTGAATCGTGATATTGAGTGTGAGGGTAGCCCTTTGAACATGTACGCGTACAGTGAATATTATAGACACACAGTGGGACAAAAAGGACAAATAGTGCACCGCCGCCAATTCCAACGCTTTGAGTTAGAATCGCAAAGTTGTGCAAAAAGGTTAATCAAAAATTTGGTCCCAGGTAAGATACGAATTGTCTTTTAGGATAACAGTGGGGCAAAAATTTTTAAATATGGTGCAGTGGTAAATATATTTAAATATGGTAAAGTGGGGCAATAAGTATTAAATATGGTACATTGGGCCAAAAAGTTTTTAAAATGGTACATTGGGCCAAATGGGTTAAATAAGGCGCAGTATAGGAAAATGTGTTAAATATGGTACTGGATTAAAAATGGCACAGTAGGACATTGGGGTGTTAAATATGGTACAATCAGAAAAATGTGTTAAATATAGTACAGTGGGTCAAAATGGTGTTAAATATGGCCAATGTGGCAAACATTTTTATAAATGGTACAGTGGGGCAAAAAGGTTTAAATATGGTCTTAGGGCGCATCTCAGGAACTTAAAGTTGATATAGCAAGCATTTTTTCAAAATGTTTAGTTTAGAGGCACAGTGCACTATAGGAAAATTTACCACTTTTTTTTGGCCAAAATTCAAAATTTAAATTTTAACAAAATTATTTTTTTTGCTTTAATATGAAAAGAAATCAAAGGAGGAATTAAATTGGGCCCCAGGAAAATACACCCCAATATGTTTATGAATATGGGCCCCAATAAATAACATATCAAACAACAACAATAATTTTATTTGGGGCTTAATTTCATTTTTTGTCTGCTTTTTGGGGTTTACTTTCATTTCTTCTCTGCTTTTTGGGGCTTATTTTCATCTATTAATTTAGAAACCGGAGAGGCTACCCATAAAAGATTTGCTCCACGTTGCCAACTTTGGATCCTGTCCATAGGAGAATGTCTTAAACAGAGGCTGACCGCACTGGAAAAGATGTATAATTAGAAAATAGGTTTGTATACGTGTATTATTGCGTACTCCCCAGATTTAAGAAGAGAAAATGTTTTAGTTTCTTTTGGGTTTATTTTCATTTCATGCTGTTTTCTCGATGGGGTGTAATTTCCTAAATCAGTTTTTGTAGCGAAAATAGGCACCAAATTTGGGGCGCACATTCATTTTCAATTTGGGGTTTGTGTGGGATTTCTGAATGAGTTATCAAATAACAATTAGGTACAGTGAATTTTATGGTCATTTAAAATTTAATTTTTCATAATAATAATACACAGTTTTCAAAAAACAAAAATAGAAAATAATGTCATTATTAGTATATAGTGATATTTTCGCGAACTCGTACATTAGATCGGTTAAATTGAAGCGGCCTTAAGATGAGCTAATGGAATTATGAATTGGAATTTTATTTAGACTTACACAAAAATTCAAGCTCTTGCTATATATAACACAATATCAGCTCCATACGACAGTCATTCACCTTCTAATTCTAATACAAAAAAAAAAAACAAGTAAGAAAGTTCAGTCGGGTAAACCGACTAATGATGAATCCCCCATCTTGAGTCTCAAAAAACTATTAGTAAATTTATTTATTTTTTTGGTTTTAATTAAATTATTATCAATTTAAATTGCATTTAATAACTTTAAAGTATTTACTGTTATTAAAGTTAAAAGCTGTTTACATTTGGTACAAAATGTTCCATTTGTGTGAGAGGTACCAAAAGGGGCGTCCCAATAACGGCCACTTTTCTCTGGACTCTTGGTACTATAAAAGCACTACACCGTACAAAATTTCAAGTATTTGTATGAACTGGTTAAAGTTAAAAGCTGTTAACTTTGGCTCAAAAAGGTCCATATGTATGGGAGGTACCCAAAGGGGCGGGCCAATAACGGCCATTTCTCTCTGGACTCTAGTTACAATAAAAGCATTACACTGTACAAAATTTCAGATATTTGTATGCACTGGTATTAAAGTTATAATGGTCCATTTGTGTGAGAGGTACCAAAAGAAGAGTGGAAATAATGCCTATTTTTTACTGTATTGGAGGTTCTATTAAACCATTACATACACTGTACAAAATTTCAAGTCGTTGTATGCACTAGTAATAAAGTTATAAGCTATTAGCTTTTGGTTCAAAATTTTCCATTTGTGTGGGAGGTACCAAAAGGAGAGTGGCAACTTCGCTCATTTTTCTCGAGATAATAGTCACTAATACTGTAATACTATGTGTAGAATTTCAGAGGATTCAAATAAGTAGTATAGAAGTTATTAAATAATCAATATTTCACTAAATGTTAACCCTTTGTGGAGGAGGTACTAGAAAGAGTGGACCAATATGGCCCATCTTCGAACTTAGCCGGCGATAGAAGCAACTATTACCACATACCAAATTTGAAATCAATCGGTTACTCCTTTCGAGAGTTATCGTGCGCACCAACCGGACATTTCTCGTTCGACTTAAAATGACCAGAAACGGATATCCGCCGAACATCCTTAGGGTCTTAGGTCACTCCTTCGATGTGTTACACTTTTGCTTCGTAGCAAATGATATATACCCTCCTCTCTAAGGTGAGGGGATAATGAATTTTTGCAAGTGTTAATTTTAGTACTAATATTTTTTTTTTTTGAGATTAAAATTTTTTGAATAAAATCCTATTTAAAACATGACGTTATATGTTACTTCTTTAAATTGTTAAAAAAAAAGTTCTACTGTTAACTTCTAAAGTTTATGTACACTCCAAAAAAAATTTTTTTTACCAATATATTTTTTTATTGGGTCAAAAAGTGTTTAAAAAGGTACAGTGGTAAATATGGCACAGTGGGGGAAAATGTGTTAAATATGTCACAGTGCGGCAAAGGCTTTTTAAATATGGTACAGTGGGTGCAAACACTGTTAAAAATGATACAGTGTGACAATATGCGTTAAATATGGTACAGTCGTTTAAACAGGATTAAATAGGGTTCAGTGGGGCAATGGGTGTTTAATATGGTAAACGTGAAAAATGTGTTAAACATGGTACGGTGGGTAAAAAGGGTGTTAAATATGGCACAGTGGGGCAAACATTTTTATAAATAGTACAGTGAGGAAAAACAAGGGTTAAATATGGTCTCAGGGCGTTATGGTACCTATTGGAACGTAAATTAGATATAGGAAACATTTTTCTAAATTTGTAGTTTCGAGCCACAGTGTAGCAAATGTATTAAATCTGATACAATGGGGATAAGTGGTGAAATATGGTACAGTGGGGGCAAAATTGTATTTAATTGAAACAGTGGAACACAAGGGTTAGATATGGTTCAAAGGTTCGAAAAGAGTTAAATATGGTACAGTGGGGAAAAAGGTGTTACATATAGCACAGTAGGGCAAGAGGGGTTGCATGTGTTATTCGGGCGAAAGGGTAGCTCTTGGAACATAAATTAGATATAAGATGCCTTTTTCGAAATTTGAACTTTAGATGCACATTGGATCAAAAATGGTTAAATATAGTACGCTGGGGCCTAAACGGTTAAATGTGGCTGCAGACTAAGAACATCTGTGGACACCGTGGGGCGTATACGTTAAATACGGTACGGTGGGACAACAACTTTTAAAAATGGCGCAGGATAAGAAGGTAGTAAGAATATACACTGTTATTTTTATTCGCACATTTTTAGTGAAACGGTGGGGCTAAAACGATTAAATATGGTGTAATATGTTTAAGGATTTAGCGACAAAGACGTACTAATCTTAAAAATAATTTCTTGAAATTAAGAAAATGTGCTTAATTTTAAAGAAATTTACGTTCTTTAGTAATAAAATGTCATTATTCCGAAATATGGGAAGTCTTTGGTTTCGTATCTTTAAAAATATGGAATAGAGTAGCGTTTTTAGATGTTTAGACCCACTACTTTGAAGGATGTTCGAGGATAAAGTTTAAAAGAACATATTTTACTACCCTTCGTCATTGGTAAATTATTCCAAAAATTTTAATGAATAGCAGGAATTCTCACCTTTTATTTGATATGCACATTTATCAATTCACATTGTAATAAGTACAATAAAAATATTTTAAAAATATAATACTTGAAATTTTTGAATATCCTGTAAAAAGGACAAACTATAACGAAATAAAAAACTGAGTATGCAGTTTGCTACCTATGGTCTCATATTTCACTTGTATATAGTTTCGTTAATGGGTGAAAAGTCGTGTCGCGCGGTGTAATACCACAGTGTAGTGTAGGGTATAATTACATTCATTTTGAATCGTTTGAACACTCAAATCAGTCATTTTGAGCTTCGCTGAGATTCATTTTCGTTGGTGCCACCTGAATTCATTAGTTCTGGGATTTCTACATCTCTATAGACTTGGCATAGTCTTGGAATTTGACATTCGTATGATTTCAGATAACTATGAAAATGTTAAATATTAAAGTGCATTTGAATTCACAATTTCTTACATGGTTTTATGACATTGTGCATTTATTGGAAACGTCCAAAGGGAGAAGAAATTGACCCATAGTTTATTATAATGATCGAAAAAGAATCACTTTTTGAGTCGAGCCATGTCCGTCTGTCCATGTATTCTTTGGTACATATGCATTTCTTAGCCTAGGGACGATCCCTATTGAAACTGGGGGATATCAGTCCATATTTTGATATAGCCCCGTATAAAGGTCCACACCGATGTCGTTTCTTGATGCTCTAGAGAACACATTTCGACATTTGCCAGATACACTATTTAAAACCATGTAATTTAATTTGATTTAATTAAATGTAATTAAAATATAAAATAAATATTTCTATGGTTCATAACTTAGAAAAATGTATCACAAGTTAAAAATGTGTGTTAGGATATTTCTTTAATCTAAAATTTACACCGTAGGTAAATCATGTGAAGCAGAAGCATTTGCCTTTAAAATCTCATTTTTCAAAATCTTAATATAGCAACTTTTAGATATAAGCCATCGATATTGAACTTAATTGACCCTACGTACGGTCCATGTTTTGGTGTAACCCCTTTATAAAGGTCCACACCCGGCTGAAATTTAAGAATTTATACTTTATATTGTACTTAACCGTCCCTAGTAAAATGGGGTACATTGGACCATGTTTTAATGCAAGCCCCGTATAAAGACCACATGTGATGTAGAAAACGCATTTTTTATTTATCTTGGTGCACTAGATTGTACTACACTTTATATTGCACTTAATAAAACATAAAATTTACTGAAACTAAATGAGATCGAAACTAGATAAATTAGAAGTGTGATAGAACAGGACATTTCGTTATAGCTGCATATAGGTTTAGGTTAGGGTGGCAGCCGTTTTCTTTTTTTATTTCTTCAGCTCACATAGACAAGTTTAGGTCCCTAGTGGTACCACGGGCTAAAATGCCCTTCATCGAAACCAACCTGCTTGATATACAAATGTATCGATAGCACGAATACTGGTACTGGAAAGATCTGTTAGGCTGCCTAGAAAGGCCGACCCCAGTAGGTCCAGTCGTCGTTTACTCAAAGCGGGACAGTCGCATATCAAGTGCTCAATGCTCTCCACTTCTTTCTCATCAGCACAGCTTCTGCAGAAGTCATTGGAGGCAGAGTCCCGTCAGAATTGATACTAACGTAGATAATCTTTTCCTTTCCAGTGCGAGGAGATATTTTGACCTTCTCAGGTCATACCTTGGCCAGATTTGTCTATCTACTGATTGCCTTATCCAAAGTTTGCACGTGGATAGTGGCGCACCAATATATGCAAATTCTTCGAGAATTTGTAAAGTCGTCCCTTTCCTTCGGCTTTACAGCTCCCTGGGATATCCCTATGCCCAGGCACCCATATGAGGTGTATGTTAAACTGCTCAGCCATCTCGTTAAGAGATCTGCGGCGGTCGAGGGCTATATGTGAATTTATGGATGTGGCCTCCAGAGAATTGATGGCAGTCTGGTTGTCCGAGTAAATGACAACGCCAGTGTTGGTTACTATGTTCCGACTCAGCCACTTGGCGACTTCCCATATCGCCATTATTTCGGCTTGATAGACACTGCAGGTATCTGATAGTCTGTGAGCTATATCCAATCTAAGCTCTGCACAGTGTACTCCGAAGCCAACCTTTTCATCAAGCTTCGAACCATCCCTATAGAAGTGGAGATGGTTTATATTTCCGGGTATTCTGCCATCCCATTCATCCCTGGCTGGTATTATAGTGATGTAGATCTTCTCAAAGGTGCGTACCGTTGATATATAGTCCACTCGGTCGGTTACCATAGCACTACACTTTGATATCCTCATGTGACCGTAGTTCTTGTACCTCCACATTGATAGGCAGTTTATTCTTAGTGCCGCTTTGGTTGCAACTTCTCTCGCCACAACATTAATCGGCGGTATATGGAGAAGGGCTTGTAGAGACTCAGTCGCTGTAGTCCTTAACGCTCCGCTTATGCACAGGCAGGCAGTTCTCTGAACCCGTGATAGCAGGTTTGTGATGGTTAGTTTGTCAGTTGCCGTCCACCATACCACAATGCCGTATAACAGTATTGGACGAACCACTGCTATATATATCCAATGGACAATTTTAGGAGAGAGGCCCCACCGCGACCCTACAGCCTTCCTGCAGGAATATAGGGCGATTAGCTCCATATAAAATTCCCTTCCGATTTGATGTATTGACTCTCTAGAGGCCACATTTTCCAACAGATCTGACTGAAATTTGTTTATATACTTCTAAAAAAAACCTTTGTTGGAAGAAGTGAGTTACTCCTATATCTTTCCATGTTTTCGTACAGACTTTATATGCCAAGCATTCTCGCATATCCCGTTGGAATTTTAAATTTTGACTCGGATCTGACTCGCATTTTGCAATTTACATTCCTACAAAAATAGGGCTATACATTCACGGTCGATTTGATATATCCACCATACAAATATCTTTATTATAATTAAGATTTTTAATTCCGTTCAGGATATTTAACTTCTTCTAGGAATAAGCCTTGACGTGGCGGGGAACTAATGGAGAATTCTTTTCTGCAAAAAAGTGCAACACTTGCATTGGCCTTTTTCGGAAAACTGCACTATTATATCGCTTTTTTGAAATTTTGAAATTTTAGTTGTGCTAAATTCGAGTAACTTAATTACCAAATTTCAAAAAAGTATCACAAAAGTGCCGTTTTCGGAAAAAGGGCAATGAAAATGTTGCACTTTTTTGCAGAAAAGAATTCGCCATAAGTACTTTCTTAACTGAAAGGAAAATCATTATTCAAATGTATCTGCTATATAAATTTATTACACATTTGGAGGGTGGTGTAGGGTATTAAATAGTCGACCACGTCATACTTTTGCCCTTCCTTACGGCTTTCTTCTTAACTATTTACGAGTATTCCGTATACCAGGATTTTATATTTCAAAAATACTGTGTAGTCAGCGAGCCAGTGTATAAAGTTTCCATTTTATAAAAGAATAATTAAAAAATGCATAACTTAACATAAACCCTTAAAGTCTCAGATTTTTAATACAGAAATTTACATATCAATTTATCCCCCAAAGGTCATGTTTATTGTACACAAGTTTAGATGGCTGCTTTACACACACATCCACAAGCACAGTTCAATGTAGGAGTAAGTACCGGCCTAGATTCAGCATCATCAATATAAATAGAATTCTAATTAATTTTTTACATCCATAAATTTGTATAAATGCATGTATATTAGAGTGGCCGTGAAAAACGAAAACTTTGGAAACATTACGTATCACTTAGGTCTCAAAAGTATAGAATGCTAAATTCAGAACTTCAGCAGTTTATTGAATTTTTAAACATTATGTAGTTACCTATATTAAACATTATGTAGTTACCTATACCTACCAAATAATGGAGTATAGAGTCTATAGTATAGACACAATAAAACCATAATGTTTTACAGTGTTACTTTGTAGATGTTGAGAGCGATTTGGGTGCGCAAATTAAAATAATTATTAAATTTTAGGAGCAATGCTCTGGGTACGTGCTTAGGTTTTTTCAAATTTCCGTTTTTAATAGCCACTCTAATATACACACTAGTATAAGTGTGTATGTTATCCTAAACATATATGAGCAAATGATGTGATAGAAAGTATGTCATATATAGGGTAGACTTTTCAATTTTGTTTTTCATTATTTTAATGAAAGGATCTGTCGTCGGATCCCCTGGGACGAAACCGATTTATTTAACAATACAAATTAAAACAAAACGAGAATATTTAAGTTGAGGGAGTGAGAGAGTGAATACATACCTATAGGCGCCACCCATTAATTTATTAATAACTAAGCCAATGTCGTGTAAAGTATAAACGTATCCTTTGGGTATATGAGGACGAACATCTCGTAAAATATAGCTGAAAATAAGGAGCAACGAAAAAGAACAAATATCAATATTACTCGTATTTGTAGTTGAATTGCCTTATGCCGAGAAACGAATAGAATGAAATTAAGGACGGATGGAATGATGATTGGTTGGATGGTGGATGGAGGGTGGATGGATGGATGACTGATACATACCCTAAAGTATTTGCTGGACCGTGTTTCGTATTGTAAAGTTCCTCAAGGCGCGGTATTGTCAGAAATTTCTTCATTGAAACACCATTTTCTAAAAGTAATTTAACAAAATCGATTCTATCATGTTCGAGTGCCTGCATCATGGCCTCATCCAGTGCTCCTTCAGGGCGAAAAGAAGAAAAAGAAGATTGTATCGAAAGTCACAGAGCAGAATCCGCAAGGATGGCAAAATATGGGAAATAGAAGAGAAGAGAATTATTGAAATTTTATGCAAAACACAACAAAAAAAAAAACAATTGAGTAATGACGACAAGGTCGACGACGAAATCGCCATTTAAGTAATTTTTCTATTGTTCCATTACATATTTGGTCATTCGGATGGGGCAGAGATCCCTAAACTTACCGTTTGGCCACTCCTGGCCATAGACAAAGATTTCACTACGTGCTATGTCAACGCGATTCCAGGTCAATGCTAAACTCAACTGCTCCGGCGGACTCAAGTGCTGTGATTTGAAGAGGGCCGTTAAAATGGTTTGATCCAATTCCTGTGCCTCGCCTTCGGGCTTTTCCTGAATGCGGAATATCGTTATCTATTGAAGTATTTGTTGATTGTTTTAGTTTCGTTATTCGCAGAAATCCAAAAGAGGGTGATTACGTGTTTCCAACATAAAGGAAGAAGAAGAAATAAAAACCAAAATTAAATAAATACTCGTAAACTAGAATTTTACTTTAATAGTTATCTCAAGAGCAATGTAAGGATTAAGAAGAAAGTACCATTAAATTCACAAAAAATAACAGAATTAATTAATATTTTTCGTATTACCGAGAAGGAAAAAAATCTTCCCTTTATTGTGAAGTTTTGTTAAAAGGATCATTTTAATAGGATATATATTTATCACTTTCATCTTTGCAAACAAGGTATATAATGGGTGATTTTTTGCCAACACTGTTTAGCTTTTTCGTGTAACATGTTACTGTCAAACATTTTCAGTTTAGTCTATAATTAAGCCATGAGTCGACTTACAAACGAACAACGCTTGCCGATTATTGAATTTTATTTATTTTTATTGAATTTTTTTTTTTGAATTTTGAGTTCGGTGAACCCTTTATTACACGTTTGGACCGGTCAATTGGCCGCCTATATAGTGCGATTTAACACCTTTAGATTACTTTTGTGGGGTCTGTTAAGGCTCCTGTCTGTAGGGACAAGCCCGCAACGATTGATGCACTGGAAGTCAATATTAAAGAGATTCCGGCCAATATGTTGGAGAGAGTATGCCAAAATTGGACCCAGGGTACGAATCATTTTAGGCGCAGCCGCGGTCGTCGTTTAAATGAAATCATTTTTAACATTGAATTATTTAGACAGTTCTACCAACTCAAATAAAGATTTCATACATTTCGCTAAATTTTATTTGTTTTTTTTTAATCAAATCTTAAAAAATTGCTCTTTATTTAGAGATGTCTCTATTTAGGATTTTGAAATTGCGAATCCCGGGATTTTTCGAGATACCGAAATTTTTTAGTATCCCGAGATTTCGGCATAAATCGTGATATTCTGGCATTCTAAATAATGTGATATTTCGAAATGAAACACAATCATTTTAGTTCAGTTTTAATTTTTGTTTGAATAAATAAATTGGTATAAATTTATTATTCGTGTTTTAAGAAAGGATAAAAACAATTAAAATATGTTAATTTAGATTCCATGTTAAAATATATCGTCATCAGAAACGAAAAAGAAAAGAATGAAAAATGGAAATTCAGTTTTTGATGGATTTCGGTACACTGCACAAAATACACATCCTGACAAATTTTTACCGGCGGGCCAAACAACAAATTATTTATTTTTTCCTAGATAAAAATTCCTATTTCACGCAATTTTCACTAACAAGTTATAAATCAAGTTTGTGTGATTTTATATATGCATCATTAACTTTAGATATTATCCTGAAAACAATGTTTTTCTAACGGCAGCACTTTTCATTTTATTTAGTTTCTTGCTTCTACTGTAAAATTTTCAAACATGATGATATGACCTTTTTCGTTTCTGATGACGATATGAGGTTTATAAGAAACCTTGCTCTGACTTCTACACATTTCTAGCATCTTAGCTATGCAATCATTTTGGTCAAAATTCAGTTCGTCTGAATTATTATTGACGTTATAATTTGTTACCATGAAACCACGAAAAATAATTTTCTCTAATCGACAAATCAGTTTGATTAATTCGTTTTTTATGAGAATCACATTGATTTATCGATGCAAATCAGATTTTACATCAGGATTTTTAGGAAAATTGAAAGAGTACACGCTGAAAAAAATCGCCTCTGTAGTATATTGTACCAAACATATTCTGCTTGAAACATATATATTTTTAGGGTGCACTCCAAATATATAATATTTGACACATACAAATATTATATGTTTGGGAGGATGTTGTTCTAAACAAAACTATGTTTACATCCTAATATTTTTTTATTTGGATATGTTGTTTCACAAACAAAGATCTATTTGCGTGAATATATATCTATTCTTTAATTGTTTTAAGTTTTCAGTAATTTTTAGAAATTTTTATTGTTAGTAAAAATGTCGTTATAATTGAAAATAATGACTTGGAATAGTTAGAAAATAAAAATAAGTGATTTCAAATAGAAGTTAATGCTAAGTATGCCATTTTTAATAGGAATGCATAATTCGAAAACAAGGAAAAAATTAAAACTAAAATTCGAAAAATTCAGCAGTTTTGATTATAAAATATATTTGGAAATGTTCATAAACAATAATTTTATTTTTGTTTAAACACATATATTCTATGAGAATATTAGTTGGCAAATATATTTTATTCTGATATATTAACATATGGGTTCTAAATACATTTTAGATTTAAAAATTTGTGTTCCAAGTATATTTAAAAATTTGTGTTCCAAGTATATTTTCATTCGATTCAAACATATCAAAAAAGGCGATTTCGCCCCGTGTAGAATACAACGTTCTTCGTTTTGTGTGGCACAAACCCCATTTGTGTTCTTGTATTATATTTGGTTGTTCATATTTGAATTTATGATATATTTTCTAGTTCTTTTCCAAATTTTAAATTTCTCACTGGACCATTTCAATCCTTTTTTCGATGAAAATATACTATTGTCTGAAACAACATCCTCCAAAACATATAATATTTGCGTGTATCAAATATTATATATTTGGGGTGAACCCTAAACATATGAATGTTTCAGGCAGAATATGTTTAGGACATTATGCTACAGAAGCGTGCAAGAGAAGACTAAAGTCTGACGGGAGTGAGAGTGTATCACACTCCACCATTACACAGTGCGGAGCAAGAGGAAATAAATCCGCCGTTCCTTAAACGGACAACCGACATGCTTGTAGATGAGGTATTACAGAAATCTAGGTTTAAATTTAGGCCCCTATGGTATCCTGGGTCGGAGCTTCAGGGCCTCAAATTTGACCACCTAAGGTGTACAGAATGTTTACGCATTTTACGCGTTACTTTAGTCTTTTTATGTATATCTTGTGCATTTAGCTAACCGAATTCTACAAATTTGAAAATTAATTTTTTTTATTTTTTTCCGTTCCTAGTATTTTGCTAGTGTCAGGATATAATATATATATTATAAGTAAAAAAATCAATACGATATATCAATTAAGACAAAAGTTATGGCTATTTGAATTCATATTTTCAAAACTAAGCCACGCTTTCTACAATCGCGAAATGGGATTTCCTATAAATAGTAGTTGCGAACTCTTCGATTTTAAATGAAATCGCTTCAGATATTGGACAATTATATCTGCTCCAATAATGTGGTATAGTGTATCATATAGTCGGCTCCGTCTGTCTAGTTTATTACCAACAACTGGAAAATTGGAAACCTTTCGAAGCCACGAAGGATGAGTTGAAGCACTGGGCAGTGATGGCTCACAGAACTGTGTGGAATAGAGCAACTGTAGGAGCAACTGCAAAGATACTGTGGGGTAACCCAAATGAGAAGAAAACCAGTAGTTTTCTGAAACTAAACAAGATCGAGATTAGTAAGATGATAAGTGTTCTAACGGGACACTCAAGCTTACAGGCACCTCTTCATCGCATAGGACTAGCAGAAAACGACGAGTGCAGGGCATTCAGGGAAAACATCGAAACGATGGAACATTTTCTTTCACTGCCCAGCTATCACACATGCAAGATCCCGATATTTCGGTTCCGACATATTGCCAGACTTGACTCATCTCAGAGGATATGACTGGAATTTACTGAGAAAATACGTGTCTAGTACCGATTTTCTGTAATCCTTGGGGTATGAAAATCATAATCCTCTAATCATTCGAAAACTCAACATTACTATAACAAAATATTGTTATATTCAGTGGTTAAAGCACAAAAAAAATACTCAAACATAATCACCTAGGCTTGAGGAGTCAATTCTGGACCACCACCCAAGCAGCCAATATTCAGTACTGTACTAAGCGCCTTTACACATTTAGGTCGCGATGTACTAAATTCAACAAAATACTTCAGAATAGTCTAGCTTTGTCGTCAGTAAATTAGAAGTTGTAGGATTTCGTTCAGTAGAAATATGGTACTTTCGCATCCAACTAATATTACAAATATGCTTTCGCCATTCCATATAAATGTCTTAAGTTAATCCTTCGACGGAAATGACAATTTCTGTTAGTATGCTCATAATATTCTTAAATTAGTTTTATTGCCTATGTATCTATTCCTTCTTATGTATTATGTCTTAAACAAAAATTGTGAATATATTCAAAAAAACATTGCATTTCGAAAATAACATGGCCCCAGGACATATACTCATACCACCCTCTTTAATCAATCGAACATAAAAAGGAATATGCATTGCTCTCTTTGCAATATATATCCTTTGAGCTAAATAAGTATTCTTTTCAAAAATGAAAAGGAAAGAACAAATATTTCCACAGAGCAGTTAAAAAAGGATACGACTCTTGTTTTCCATCATTCATGAGTAAACAACAGCTTCTGCTGCAGCAAAAGACAGTGGAAGATGCTTACCAAATTCTTATTGCGCGTGCATTCCAACAGCTCCTGATAGAGTTTCTCTGCTTGATCGGAGCCCACTTCGAATGTCTTCTGTATCGTGCCAATAAGGTAGTCCCGCATAGACTCCAGCACCGGTTGTTCGTCTCCATCGGAGGCATATCTGAAAGCAAAAGTAGTGAATAAAGGCAAAGTCAATGGAAAACTTAAGATGTCAAAAGTAAATATACAATGTGATTTTGTCTTTTACTATAGTTTAATATTTTTCGGCAAGAGTATAAATACTGTTGCAAACGTGGCATAAATGAATGAATTAGCGGCATTGAAAGGAAGCCGATGAAAAGCAAACGTTTCAAAAAAAGGACAGTGTCCAATATTCTTGCCAAGTTTTGTAAACTGTGGCAATTTTGGAAAATGGGCAGAAGAACATACACAAATTCTTCAAAAGGGAAAATAGCCATATAGATGGCCAAATTAATTAATTAAAATAAAGCAAACGTTGTTGAGGAGTAAAACCTCAGCCATTAACGACTTAAACGTTCACGTTATAAAATGCCGTCTCATTTATTCTGCCATTCATTACGGTTTTGGGATTTCTCTTATCAAATTACGACCGTAGACTTTTTATTTGCAATACGAACAAAGGGGTTGTGTGCGGCATTTTAAAAGTCAGAAAGATATTAAAGTTTGTGTATTTAAAACTTTAATTTACTTCAGAGAGGAACTAACTGCAAAAGCTTGTATTATTATATTATTATAATTTATGAAATTGTTATGAAAAATGCCATAGAACCAAAGACAACTGGGTTGGCTTCGTTTAAAATATTATATATGTTTCCTTGATGTAGGACTAAAAACCGACTTGTCAAATAATAACAATTTTGAGCTTAAAGTTGATATGTCAAAAAGTAGAAATTTTAAAATTTCCAATTTGAATATAGTTTCAGCGGCATTTAGGTCTCATATTCTATGTGAATATGAGAATTCATTAAAAATATCTGTTAGTCGGTGCAGACGTGACACCTGAAACCTGTCGTCGATTGTATGGCTACCCAGTTCAATATTCCTGATATGGGTGTCAGGCTACGGAGACATACCAATGAAGTGCAAGGCAATGAACTTGCGAGACTAGGAAATACCTTACACGCTCTGGGGGAACTGGAAAATGTGGGCATGCCTCTTGCGATCACAATCTCTGACCAAAGCACTGCTGACGTTGTCGAGAATGGACATCTCACTTATCATTCTGTCGCTACTGGTCACTGTGGTATTGGACGGCACGCAGAGATATTGAAGGTCTTACATAATTACTTTTGCAGAAGCTGTGAAGACGAAGAGGAGGAGGAATCAATAGAGCACCTTCTTTGTCTGCGCCCACTCTCTCTAGAAGGCGGCATGCAACCTTAGGCTCTTATTTCTTTGGGGAGTTAGCAAACTTGGTCGATGTTTCAATCCGCAAAAGTTTGAGCTTTTTAAAGTAATCTAATTGGTGCAACGGGAGGGTTATAGGTAACTTAGGTTCCTAAGCAGACAAATAGGTATTTTATGATCGATAGCAATTATTTCTGCCTGGTAAACACTACAGTAATGAGACAGTCTTTTTGCAAGTGATCACGAAAGTTGGAACCGTCTGTATAGAAGATAACGAATATACTCTGTCCTGGGATACGACCATTCCAATTCGATATGTCAGATATAAGAGTGAGATACTTCTTGTCAAAGAGTGGTTCAGTCATAGTGTAATCAACAGTGGCCCGAAGGTCAGGCATTCTGTCTAGAATGACACTATATCCGTAGCCATTTACTGACCATTTTGACAGTTCCCGGAGTCTAATCGTAGTACATGCGACATATTGCACTGCTATAATATCTGGCGGCATTAAATGTAGTAGAACATTTAGTGTCGCAGTTGATGTCTTTCTCAGAGCACCAGTGATGCATATGTGCTGTAGCCATTTCCTGACCATAGTGGCAGTTCCCTCAGTTTAATCGTAGTGTATGTTTGTTTTTTTATTAAATAATGTGTTTCCCATACAACAAGACCTAGTAAGTAACAGTACAGGAATATAAATTGTTACATTTAATAAATGGTTCTTTTGAATTTAAATTATTAAATTAAAATTAATTACTGAATTTGCAAAGACAATTCAAAAATAATAATAACAATACTACAAATAATGTATAAGTAGCAAGTATAATTTATATAAAAATTGTGATAATTAAATTATTTGATTATAATTGTTGTAAGGTATTCAAAGGCAAATAATTTGGTTGTTTTGTGTCCAGTGGCATTTTTAGTATTTGACATGAGTACGGAGATACTCTATCAAATTTGCGTAGCCCATATATGGGCATTTTCGCAGGTCGCGAACGTACGTTCGTACGCTTTTGATGTACAAAAAATATAGAAAACAAAAATTTCCCCGCATTTTTGGCAGCTCTATGTTAGGAGCAAAACGCGAAATAGAAGTCAACTTTGGCTGAATCTAGTAACATGCAAAAATCTGCGAAAAGGAACGGAATATTCTGAAGCTATTAATTTATTTTAAAAGAGGATTAATGAGGAAGATATCGAGTATTTACACAATAAATTATCTCTATTGGTTTTTTTCTAATTGGCTTATGTGCCGGCGCGTACGTACTGTCGCGAACTTACGAATTTCCTATCTGTTTTAACCGTTAAATTAATCGTTAATCGATCTTTTTTTTTGGTCTCCTTGCATTTTTCTCTTCTTAATTGATTGCAATAGAGAAATTTTGTAGAAAGAGTGCAAGCATAATATAAATTTTTTTATATGTAAAACAATTAAATATAAAAATGTCTGTAAAAGTAGCTTAAAATGGAAAAAATACAATTTTTCAGTTTTTAGGCAAATTTTCTCATGAAAAAAATTTAGACATTTTGTATTCATTGTTTTATAATTATTTACAATAAAATACGATGATTACCAATATTTTATTTTTCGGCCCTGGTTGACCATTCGGCGGAAATGCCCATATGTATCGCCTTACATTATTAAATGCAGTGTTTAATTTCTTCCTGCTATCGAAGTTACATCCTGTGAATATCTCTGACCCATATAACAGTGTCGGTAAAATGTAAGTCTTGGCAAGCAATAGTCTTATTTTTATTGGGATAAAGATTGGGTTATCCATAAGTTTCTTAACAAAACATAAACTTTACCACAGGGTTCATTTACATGATCAGACCAGTTCAAGTTTTTGTTAAAAAATAATGCATAGATTTTTGGTCTTTTCTTCCAGCTCAATTGCAGTACTACTAATGCAAATGGAGACGTCTTCGGATATGGTTACGCTCGGGTTGCGAATTATAATGACTTTTGATTTGCTAGGGTTTAGTCGCAAGCCATTATTGTTCGCCCATTGTAAAATTCTTTTTAAGTCCTTGTTTAAGTTGACGGCACATGTGTTAATTGAGTTGACTTTGCAAGAAGCATGCAATTGAACGTCGTCAGTACACATTTGAATGTGCGAATATTGTATTTGACTGGGAAGATCATTTGAATACATAGAGTATAGCAGTGGGCCCAAAATCCATGGGGAACTTCTCTTGTCACTGGCAGTAAAGCCGACTGACAGTCCTTATTTATGGTAAATTGGGATCGCTTGGAGAGATACGATGACATAAGTTTAACAGCAGTTGGGGAGAAGTTAAATTGATGAGTGAGTTTATGACAGAGTAGTGCGTACCGAGTCGAATGCCTTTGAGTGATCCAGTAGGACTAAAAAAGCGATATGACTGGCATCCAGTCCAGTACGAATAGTTTTCACTACGTCCGTAAGGGGAGAGGGTAGACACGAATTTGGGTGTGTAAAAGTTTCTTTGACAAACAAGGTAATATTGCAATGGGTCGAAACTGACTTTTTGTTTTAGGTATGGCTATAGCGACTAAGAAACTAATTAATTTGTGTGCGGTAGATTCCAAAAAGTAGTATACAAGTTATTAAAGAATCAATTTTTAACTACATTTTGACCCTTTGTGGGGGAGGTACTCGAGGGAGTGGACCAACATGGTCCGTCTTTGATGTTAGTCTGAGATAAAATACAATTTAACACACACTAAAATTGAAGTCTATTCGTTACTCCTATTGATAGTTATCCTGCGCACCAGCCAGACAGACAGATGGACGGACATTGCTAAAATGACTTAAAATGACCCAAAACAGATTTTCGCCACATATTCTTGGGATCTCGAAGGTCACTCCATCGATGTGCTACACTTTTGGCGCGAAAAAAATCAATTTTTTTCTAATTGTTTTAACGTCAGTTACTAAACTTCTGTGTCCACGTGAAAATGTAAATATTAATATTTGTAGTCCTCATAATTTCCTTTAATTTAACGTGTGTCCCGGCTTTATCGAGCATATACACAAAAAGCGGACCATCAAAAAAAAAATAACCATACAATTTTTATACCCTCACTTTAGTGTGACGAGGGTATATATCATTTGCTACGGAAAAAAGTGTAACACATCGAAGGAGTGATCTAAGACCCTAAGTATGTTCGGAGGAAATCCGTTTTGGGTCATTTTAAGTCGAATGAGCAATGTCCGTCCGTCTGTCTGTCTGTCTGTCTGTCTGTCTGTCTGTCTGTCTGCTGGCTGGTGCGCACGATAACTCTCGAAAGGAGTAACCGATTGACTTCAAATTTGGTATGTGGTAATATTTTGATCTATCTCCGGATGAGTTCGAAGATGAAATTTAGTGAAATATTGATTCTTTAATAACTTCTATACTACTTATTCGAATCTTTTGAAATTCTGCACATAATATTAGTATATTAGTCGCTATTAACTCGAGGAAAATGGGTGAAGTTGGCATGCCCCTTTTGGTACCTCCCACACAAATGGACCATTTTGCATCAAAATTAAACTGCTTATAACTTTAATACAAGTGCATAAAAATGCTTGAAATTTTCTACAGAATAATGTTTTTGTAGCGCCTATAGTCCGGTAAAAAATGGGCATTATTGTACAGCCCCTTTTGGTACCTCCCACACAAATGGACCGTTTCGTACCAAAAGTAAACGGCTTGTAACATTAATACCAGTGCATACAAATACTTGAAATTGTGTACAGTGTAATGCTGTTATAGTGCCTATAGTCCTGTAAAAAGTGGGCGTTATCACCCCGCCCCTTTTTGTACCTCCCACACAAAATGTACAAATCATACCAAAATTACATAGCTCGTAACTTTAATATACCAGTGCACATAAACGCTTATAATTCAGCACAATGCAATGTATTTAAGAATGTACTGTTTACCGAAAAATATGTGTATTTGGAAAACCCCTTCTGGTACCTCCCACACAAATTGACAGATTTATTGGTGTAATGTTATATATTACATTACTCACAAAGTGAGGGTATACCTTAGTCGGTTTACCCGACTGAAACTTTCTTACTTGTTTTTTAAATATTTTTTCGTGTTTATGGCTCAATATTACACCGGGAAATGTTATGTGCAGCCCATCGACAAAAATGTTATTGCATGGTGTAATTTAATTTACCATATCGTTTTTGAAAACTTTGCACTGTTTAGTTAAATAGAGGCAAACATGGTCTACAGCCAGAAGAATAACCGATATTTTGTTTCACACATAATTGTCATAGATTCTTATATCATAATTAAAAACATTAAGATAATTCTCTGAATACTTTTTGTTTTATTTACAATTAACATCGTGCGTTTAATATGGACCATCCTGTATTTAATAAACTAATGGGGTAAAATCTTTAAGTCTTCATCAAAACTCTGACAATGCTGCATTTCTTTTTATTAGGATATCAATTGGTATAATCAACCAAAAAACCTGAATTAAGCTATTGATAAAAAGTGCTTCAAAATACATAATAAGGCATATTACGAGTATACAGAAATAATAAAAACCATGTTGGTATGAATTAATATAATTTAATTAATATATTCTGTAGTACAAATGATAGACCGCATCGTGGAATATTTTCAGATTTTTCTAATAAGTCATTCAATAGATCATGATTTTTGGAAAATTATTAGCAGATCGCTTATTTCTTCCGTTCTTTGCTCATAACATCTTCAATAACGGTCCGATTTGGAGCATCTTTTTTTGAAAATGTTTTTTTCCGTACATTTTAGAAAAAGTATATAACCATTGGTCGAAGTGGTCTATAACGATTAATATATATTTCTTTACCTATTGGAGCGGAGCACTCGGATTAATTTTACTCGAAAGTATGTATGCTTAGCTAAAATGGAAAGTTTTTTTTAACTGTCCCAATTGTTATGGTATGTCCCATGTGCATCAATGTATTTGGGTACTATTCTGAAACCACAGTTTTTCTAACCACAACGTTTTTCATTTTGGTTGTATTTTATTTCTCCTGTAAATGATTTAAAAAATATGATTGACGCTTTTGAATTTCTTATGACGATATCTCTGAGGTTACTGCAGGAATTAAAGCATTTCTCCCACATAGTAGACTTTTTCATTTAACTACCGTAGTTAACATCACAATTAAAAAAACAACACATATTTGACAGGTCAAATCCCTTTGAAAGTGTTGACATTTCTAAAAAACGTCCATGGTCATTTTATGCAATTGTTACACATACTATTCTTGATCACAAAATGTCAAATGCAAATGTTTGTGGACGGGAATATTGCAACATTTCATTTTCACTCTACCGACAAAGAGATCAAACGGCGCTTCAAATAATATCATCTACATACTACCATACGTGTACTCGTATGTATGTATGTAGATATCCAAGAAGCCTAAAACAATGTATCCCATTCATATGCACGCGTGTCATTGTATATGTTTATGAATATTTCTGAACTGAGAGAGTCACATATTTATGTCCTCACCTGTGTTATGCAAATGAACAGGACAATACAATGGATGGGGAGAGGAGGAGGTGTTTGAGCAGTATACATGAGTTTTTTCTACTTACTTGTGAACGAACGCTATCAGGTCGGCTGCACGTCCAGAGCCATCGCAGACTACCACAGGCACGGGTGGCGTATCCGTCACGTATTCAAGAACTGCACGTATCGTATTTGTACCGCCTTCGATAACAAGACAAACGACGGGAGTACTGGAATGTGTAACTGTAAACAAGAGAAGAGACAAAACAAACAAACGGAAACTATTACAACTATCCACAAAGAGAAAGAAAAGAGCCAAACAAAGACGCGAACAGAAGAGGGGAAATGTTTTGGGGCAACCAACACTACTCCTATCAGTGTCAACAATGCATAATCCATGTCATTGCAATATTAAGGGATGCGTTTGTCTCCTACAGTCCGTGTTGGCTGCATAAAAGCGAGAGTGACATGTCATTGTATAAAGGGACAAATTACAGGACAATTTGTAACTTGTTTTATTACATCAGTATTCCCCACACTTCATGTATGTCCTTCCCTTTCCATTCCATGCTATCGCCCGTCCAGAGGAATTCATGTTTGGAATGCAGAAACACGCTTTCTGCTGACGTTTTTAAACGATTTGTGTTCGTAAAAATTCAAGTTTCTGTTACACTGGGAGTGACATGTACGGAACATCAGTGCACAATGGCGCAAAGACGTTTGGCTGGAAAAATATTTCCGGCGATATGAAGAATCTCACAAATGGTTAAATTAAGAATATATTTTAATTTTGTTTTAAGAAAAACGTATTCTAGTTATAGGAAAGAAATCACAAAAACTTTTTTGAAAAAAAAATAGCCTCGGTCGAGCTCATTTCAAGAAACACCTTACTGCCAAATCTCATAGTGACCGGATGTAAAATAAAGCTTCTATAGCACTGTGATATCAACTCCGAGGGAATTTTTATAAAACTGAACCGATTTTCTTCAAACTGGCAATGTTTGTTTGTTTCAGTATCAAATAACTCCTCCTAGCCAAATTTCCCCACCTTTTTAGGACAGAACAAGCATATATCGTCACCTCAACAAAACAAGAGCGCAACAATTTTTAGTCATTTTGAGAAAATTACGTTTTCAAAAAGATTTTGTCAAATTAACGAAATTAAACATCAGGGAAAACCGTTATATTTCAGAAAAGAATCGATGTTTTCTATATCGTGCCATTGTAATATATGGGGAATCAGACTACTGGTTAATGATATTATTTTAGTGCAAAAGTGCGTTGAGGCGGAAATCCCCTACGTTTAAAGATTATTCAAAGGCAATTTTTAGAACAACAGACATTTTGTTGATCCGTATGGCCCAAATGGGTTTTATTTGAAGCGCCGTTATTTGGTATCCCATCGAAACAAACCGCATACTGTTGTTCATGGTTTGTCAATGGCTCCAATTTATTACTTTCGACTCCAAGGAGTGATCGATAACATTGCCAAATTTCAGATAATATCACCAATTTTGCAGAATGTTCCCAGCAATAGGAATAGGTACATAAAGAATCAAAACGAAGAGACAGCGACAAAAAGTAACACCGCCTCCCAAAGAGGTCTACTTGAAGAGTGTGTACTAGGTAGTAAACGAAAGGAGGAGAAAGACCCACTACCAGATAAGATAGACGACTCCCAAAGGAACGTTTTACTAGAAAGACAATGATTGAGGTCATCCAGATAAACCCTCACCGGAGCGAAACGGCATCCAATGATCTGATGGACATAATAAATAAAGGCAGGGTTCATGTTGCATTGGTTTTCTTCATAGCTTAATCCGTTGGATATCTTCGTATTTAAAAGGTACGACTCAGAGAGTATTTTTAAAGGCATTTTGTCTCGTATCATTTATGTAACTTCCGGTGTTCCACAAGGTAGTCACTTAGGTCCTATTCTGTTTAATCTATATTATAATGATCTTCCGTCGGTGGTAAACTCTTCTAAGATATTAATGTATGCAGATGATGTCAACCTCTCTACAAGATGATCTTTTGTGTTTGTCAGATTGGTGTAACAGAAACTTTATGTCGTTAAATTTGAAAAATGCAAGAAAATGTCTTTCTCTCGTTCATTAATCTCTCAGACTAATTACTCTATAGGCAATTACACCCTTGAGAATGTTGATAATTTCAATGATCTAGGTGTTTTACTTGACCCCAAACTTGAATTTAACTTACACATTGAATCGTGTGTGACGAAAGCTATGAGTTTATTAGGATTTATCAAACAATGGTCTAAGGAATTTAATGGCCCATATTTGGTTAAACAACTTTTCACATCTCTTGTTAGGCGTACTTTGGAATATGCTTCGGTTTTATGGTCCCCTCATTATAACATTTACGTTGATAGGATTGAGTCAGTACAAAAACAATTCCTACTTTTTGCATTACGTGGTCTTGGTTGGAGTGACCCTCTAAATTTGCCACCTTACTTCAATCGCCTGAAACTGATTGTCCTTCGTTGAGAAAAGAAGGTTTATGTGAGGTATTGTGTTTATAGTTAAATTGATTAGTGGAGAAATAAATTCACATTATTTAGTTAGCGAATTACGCTTTAACATTCCTGCTCGTTAGACTCGTAATTTTATTGCTCTAAAAACTGATTTTTGTAGATTTAATTATGAACAATTCAATCCTCTAAACTCACTTCGCAGAAACTTTAACTCGGTTTACTCGCTCTTCTCAACTTCCGACTCTATTTCAATGATAAAACACGTAGTAATTGAATCTATTCTTTAACTATTCCTCTTCTTTTTTATTGATCGTACGTTATCTCGCGCTATTTTAAAACACGGTTGCGAGTCCAGTTTCCTGCAACGTCCTGTTCCTGCTACGTTCTGTTTCCTGTTATGTTTCGGTTCCAGCTTCGTTTCTGTTTTGTTATGTTCCTGTCAATATCCGTTCCTGCAATGCTCTGGTTCTGCTGTGCTCCTGCTACGTTCTGTCCCTACAATGTTCTTTTCCTGCTTCGTTCTGTTTCCTGAATTTTTCGGTTCCTGCTATGTTTCGTCCCTGCTATATTACGTTCCTGTCATATCCGTTCCAGTAACGCTCTGGGCCTGCTGTGCTCCCGCTACTTTCGGTTCCTGCCATACTCGGTTTCTATTAAACCACGTTCCTGTTACTCTCTATCCCTGCTGTGCTCCTGTCCTTTTATGCTCTGTTCCTTATACGTTATATTCCTGCAACTCCCAGTTTCCTGTTGTGATCTCTTCCTGGTATAATATTTTCCTGAAACACTCTGTTCCTGCTGTTCTCTATTCTTGACTCGTTCTATTCCTGCCATACTCTGATTCTTTAACGTCCCGATCCCGAAACACTTTGTTCCCGCTGTGCTCTGGCCTTGCTACCCCCTGATCCTGCTGTATTCTGTTCCTGCTACGCTCTGTTCCTGATTTCGCCCTGTTATTGCTACGTTCTGTTCCATCTTTACCATCTTTTTACTTTAATTTAGTTCCTGACCCTACCTGTCCCCTTTCTAATTTCTGCTTCAGTTAAATGTTGTTTGTCTGTTTATACCCTACACCACACTGTGGTACAGGGTATTATAAGTTTGTTTCACGGCAGATGTTTGTAACACCTGAAAATAACACAGCTAGACCCACCTTAAAGTATACCGATCGACTCAGAATCACTAGCTGAGTCGATTTAACGATGTCCGTCCGTCCGTCTGTCCATGTAAAGTTATTCGTCGACTACAGGTCGCAATTTCACTCCGATCGTTCTGAAATTTTGCAGTTTAGAGTATTTCGCGGCTGTTAAGATCGCTATTGAATTTGGTTGAAATCGGTTCAGATTTAGATATAGCTCCCATATATATCTTTCGTCCGATTTGGCCCTTTAGTCCTATAGAAGCTGTATTTTACATCCAATCGTTTTGAAATTTAGTATGGTAGAGTTTCTTCATCCATGAACCAACATTGCCGAATTTTAAGAAAATCGGTTAAGATTTAGCTATAGCTCCCATATATATGTTTCGTCCGATTTGGCCCTTTAGTCCTATAGAAGCTGTATTTTACATCCGATCGTTTTGAAATTTAGAATGGTACAGTTTCTTGATCCATGAACCAACATTGCCGAATTTGAAGAAAATCGGTTCAGATTTAGATATAGCTCCCATATATATCTTTCGTCCGATTTGGCCCTTTAGTCCTATAGAAGCTGTATTTTACATCCAATCGTTTTGAAATTTAGAATGGTAGAGTTTCGTGATCCATAAACCAACACTACCGAATTTGAAGAAAATCTGTTAAGATTTAGCTATAGCTCCCATATATATGTTTCGTCCGATTTGGCCATTTAGTCCTATAAAAGCTGTATTTTACATCCAATCGTTTTGAAATTTAGAATGGTAGAGTTTCTTGATCCATGAACCAACATTGCCGAATTTAAAGAAAATCGGTTAAGATTTAGCTATAGCTCCCATATATATGTTTCGTCCGATTTTGCTCTTTAGTCCTGAAGAAGCTGTATTTTACATCCAATCATTTTGAAATTTAGAATGGTAGAGTTTCTTGATCCATGAACCAACACTACCGAATTTGAAGAAAATCGGTTAAGATTTAGCTATAGCTCCCATATATATGTTTCGTCCGATTTGGCCCTTTAGTTCTATAGAAGCTATATTTTACATCCAATCGTTTTGAAATTTAGAATGGTACAGTTTCTTGATTCATGAACCAACATAGCCGAATTTGAAGAAAATCGGTTAAGATTTAGTTATAGCTCCCATATATATGTTTCATCCGATTTGGCTCTTTAGATCCAATCGTTTTTATACTTTTATACCCTACACCACACTGTGGTACGGGGTATTATTTAAGTATAAAATGTCCCAAAAGTAAATTTATGTAAACAATTTATACATGAATTACAAAATTTATATATCAGAGTTATTCAATATTACGAGAGTGGTGTAGGGTATTATATAGTCGGCACCGCCCGACTTTAGCCTTTCCTTACTGGTTTTAATTTCCTGTTATTCCTATTTCCTCTAATTTATTTACTTTTTCTTTTTGTTTTAAATGTTATTAATTTTTTATACGAATATATATTGCTATCTCTATGGCTGCTATTAGCTAAGAATAAATAAATAAAATAAAAGGGGACAAGCCCTTATAGAATTTTTGAATACGAGTACTAAAGATCTCCTAAATCTCAACATAGGGAACCACCTTGTTAAAAAAAATTAGGGAAGAAGTATTACATATAACGATATGCACAGAAAACTTTATTGATGAGATCCATGATGATCCTATTCGGACTACCGTTATATAAGGTTTAAAATTGCACGGCCACCGCCTGATCCAATGCGTTTCCGTAATAAGGCTAAAACCGACTGGATTAAATTTGGCAATTGATTGGGCCAGCCTAAACACAATTATCTAAGTGCAGAAGACATTGATATCAATGTGAGGAGGATTACGGAGGCTCTCGCAAAATCATTCGAAGATAGTTGCCCGCTTCGAGAAAGCAAATCTGCCTATGAGAAACCCAGAATGACAGCGAAAATTCGCTGGATTGGAAAGGACGTCCGCAGACTTTACAACAGAGCTCGACGTAAAAAGCTATCAGTATATTGGGACGACTACCACAGAAGACTCAAAGAATACAATAAAATTATTTGGCTGGCGAAACGTAACTCCTGGATGCTTTTCTATAAGCAGGTAGACAGCCCCAAAAAAATTGGCAGGAATCAAGGGTGATCTTCATACCCAAGCCTGGCAAGGCGAGTTATACGATCCCAAAGACTTATCGACCTATTAGCCTAATTTCTTTCCTGTTAAAAACAATGGAGCGAATAATTGCCGACATGGTCACAAGTAAGATTGCCGATAGCAAGCTAAAATTCAAGCAACGCGCATATGTTAAAGGCAGATCAGTGAAACAGCTCTACATGAGGTAGTACACCACATAGAACAGTTCTTCAGTGAAAAAATTTGGACATTTGCTGTTTGTATATACATTGAAGGCGTTTTTAACCTCAGAGGGCATTTTATCGCCTCTTCTATGGGTTACGACGATACACAGTCTTCTTAAAGCCCTCACCAATGAATGACTTAAACCAGTCTGTTATGCAGACGACGTTATAATACTTCTGAGGGGCATAATCCAAACATACTATGCAGAAAAGCTGAGGAGACACTTAACATAGCATATAACTGAGCACAACCAAGGGGATTAAATGTTAACCCAGACAAAACAGAAATATGTCTAATTACAAGTAAAACGAAGATCAATCCTTTTACCGTGCCTCGATTCTTGGATAAGAATATTGCCATATCTAAAAAGTAAAATACTTTGCAGTAATCTTGGACCAGAAACTGGTTTGGAAAGATCATATTGAAGAAATAGTTACCAAGGCCCACATATGTTGGTCGTTTTGCAGAAGAGCTATAGGTTCAAAATGGGGACTACGTCCAAATATGACACACTGGCTTTACATGAGCGCGATTATACCAATAATAACCAACACCTCTGTAGTGTGGTGAACATTAATGGCAAATAAGTACAAGAAGTGCTGCCTAGGCATAAGCGGGGCAATTAGAACCGCACCAACAAGAGCGTTAGATAGATAACCGTATCAAGTATGAGGCAGCCCTCACAGCAAGACGTCTACAAGTGATGGGCAATTGGATAAATCGAGACCACAAATCGAACAATCAGAAGATATTACTATCACTGGTCGGTCATATTCAAACAACGGAAATCTCCGACCGCATTCCTGAAGTGCGACTTACAGCTACCGGTGATTCGTTCGTGCCAGACAGACGCTCTTGGGAAAACGGAACACTAGCTCATGCGCCAGTGGGAAGCAGCTACTACACTGATTGGTCCAGGCTAGGAGGAAGGACAGGTCTGGGGCTTTTTATTGATGAACCAGAAGTCGAGCTTTACTTCCGCCTCCCAGACCATAACACAGTATTTCAAGCAGAAGTGTGTGAAGTGGCTTAGAAATAACACAAAGCCTAAATATGTCAAACTCTTCACAGATGGCCAAAGGGCGATCAAAGCAAAAACATCGGAACAGGTCAAATCCAGAACTGTATTAGACTATAAATGAACGATAAATGATTACTCAGCCCATGGTTAACAACGTATTATCTGGGTACCGGGACACAACGGAGTGATTGGAAATGAACGAGCAAATAGCTTGCCGTCAAAGGGCAGATAACTTCGAGTAATAAATTGGATACCTATCGAAGCCACGAAGTGTGAGTTGAAGCACTGGGCAGTGATGGCACACAAAACTGTGTGGAATAGAGCAACTGCAAAGATACTGTGGGGTGACTCAAATGAGAAGATAGGTAGGTAGGTTAGGGTGGCAGCCGTATTTTTTATACAAGCTCACATAGAGCAGTTTAGGTCCCTAGTGTTACCACGGGCTGAAATGCCCCTCATCGAAACCGACCTGTTTGATATACAAATTTGTCGATATTACGAATATCGGTACTGGACAGATCTGTTAGGCTGCCTAGAAAAGCCGACCCCAGTATGTCCAGTCGTCGTTTACTCAGAGCGGGACAGTCGCGTAGCAAGTGCTCAATGCTCTCCACTTCTTCCTCATCCCCACAGCTTCTGCAGAAGTCACTAGAGTCAATACCCAATCTTTTGGCGTGTTCGCCGATCAAGCAGTGTCCCGTCAGAACTGATACTAACGTAGACAATCTTTGCCTCTCTAGTGTGAGGAGATATTTTGATCTTCTCAGGTCATACCTTGGCCAGATTTGTCTAGCTACTCTGCAGGTGCCGATTTCTGTCCATCTTTCGTTGGACTGCCTGATTGCCTCTTGCCTAAGCCAAAGCTTGCACGTGGATAGTGGCGCACCAATATATGCAAATTCTTCGAGAATTTGTAATGTCGTCCCTTTCCTAGCAAGTTCATCGGCTTTGCAGTTCCCCGGGATATCCCTATGCCCAGGCACCCATATGAGGTGTATATTAAACTGCTCAGCCATCTCGTTAAGAGATCTGCGGCAGTCGAGGGCTGTTTGTGAATTTAGGGATGTTGCCTCCAGAGAATTGATGGCCGCCTGGCTGTCCGAGTAAATGACAACGCCAGTGTTGGTTACTATGTTGCGACTCAGCCACTTGGCTACTTCCCATATTGCCATTATTTCGTCTTGATAGACACTACAGGTATCTGGCAGTCTGTGAGCTATATCCAATCTAAGCTCTGCACAGTGTACTCCGAAGCCAACCTTTTCATCAAGCTTCGAACCATCCGTGTAAAAGTGGAGATGGTTTCTATTACCTGGTTTGCTTCCAACCCATTCATCTCTCGCGGGAATCATAGTGATGTAATTTCTCTCGAAGGTGTACACCGTTGGTATATAGTCCACTCGGTCGGTTACCGTAGCACTACACTTTGATATTCTCATGTGACCGTAGTTTTTGTACCTCCACATTGATAGGCAGTTTAATCTTATTGCCGCTTTGGTTGCAACTTCTCTCGCCACAATATTAATCGGAGTATATGGAGTAGGGCTTGTAGAGACTCGGTCGCTGTAGTCCTTAAGGCTCCGCTTATGCTCAGGCAGGCAGTTCTCTGAACCTTTGTTAGTAGGTTGGTGATGGTTAGTTTGTCAGTTGCCGTAAACCATACCACAATGCCGTATAGCAGTATAGGACGAACTACTGCTATATATATATATCCAGTGGACGATTTTAGGAGAGAGGCCCCACCGTGACCCTACAGCCTTTTTGGAGGAATATAAGGCGACGTTAGCCTTCCTTACACGTTCCAATACATTAAGTCTAAATAACAGTTTTCTATCTAGAATTATTCCTAAAAATTTTGCACTTTCAGAAAAGACTAGATCTGTTCCATTTATCCGATGTGAAGGGTGCACATGTGGGACTTTATTCATCCTAGTAAAGAGAACCAATTCTGTCTTGTTTGGGTTTATGCCCAAACCGCTGCTTCTGGCCCATCTAGCCAATTTGTTCAGAGCCACCTGTAGAATGTCTCGGAGGACGTTTTAGAATTTGCCACTCACTGCGATTGCAACGTCGTCCGCATATGCCACGACCTTGCAGCCACAACGTTCTAGATCTAGCAGGATTTCATTCACCGCTAGGTTCCAAATTAGTGGAGACAGTACTCCTCCTTGTGGGGTCCCTCTGTTTACAAACCTTGTTAGAGTTGCGGACCCACGACATGCTGTTATGCGTCTTTTGTTGAGCAGTCTTTGAATTAGTCTAATCAAACTAGACTTAACATTAAGATGTGACAGTGCCTCAATTACTGCATCTGAGTGAATGTTGTTAAAAGCCCCTTCTATGTCAAGAAATGCCAGGATGGTGAATTCCTTGAAATGCAGGGACGATTCGATAGTGCTCACAAGTTCGTGCAGGGCTGATTCTGTAGACTTGCCCTTATTGTAAGCATGTTGGTTCCCCGACAGGAGTTTTGTATCCAGGTTTTCCCTAATGAAATGATCTAAAAGTCTTTCCAGACCTTTCAATAGGAAGGAAGGAGGATAGGCTAATTGGTCTGCAGTCTTTTGGCCTAGTGTGTGATATCTTCCCCGCTTTTGGTATGAATACCACTTTGTTATCCCTCCATCGATTCGGGATGTATGAAAGCCTGATACAGCCTACATAAATTTTCTCCAGCCAGGGGATAATGTATTTCAACATTTTCTGCATTTCTGCTGGAGTGATGCCGTCTGGTCCAGGTGACTTGAAGGCCTCAAAGCTATTAATAGCCCAGCTTATTCACTCGCACTCTTGTTGGTAATGCTGGTCCTCTGGTTCTGTTAGAGAGTTCCCCGGGAAATGAATGTGTGTCGAGCAGTACATTGAGCGACTGCTCGCTGTTTTTGGTCCAATTATTTGCCTCATCTTGCAAGTAACCCACTGTACAGGGTGAAGCTGATAATATTTTCCTCAGCCTTGCGGCGTCGGAGACCTTTTCCACTTCGCCACAGAAGGTATACCAAGAGCGTCTTTGCGCCTTTCTAAGCTCCTTCTTATAGATCTTGAGTTGCTCTTTATAGGCATCCCAAACATTAGCGAACCCTGTAGATTTAGCCTTGTTGAATAGCTTGTTGCAGGTCTTTTTCATAGCCGTTAGCTCAGAAGTCCACCATTGGGGTTTAATTTTACCCTTGTACCTTGTTTTTGGACAGGCTTCTTCAAGGAAACTATTGAATGATATGGTGATATGCTCGACCAGATGATCCAGACCGGCTTTGTCATTCGGTTCGTACAGAAGTTTGGAGTTGAGGACTTTCTTGAAATTCTTTTCATACAGGTGCCACTTTGTCTTTCTTTCGCAGGTTCAGGCGCTTTTTCAGCGAGTTTGAACTCAATATAATTGTGATCTGAGAATGAATGGTCGTCCAGTACATTCCACCTAATAATTTTGTCTGACAGCCGGTCAGTAGCAAACGTTACGTCGAGTACTTCTTGTCTGTCTTTAATTGTAAAGGTCGGTTTATTACCTATGTTACAAATACTTAGGTTGGTAGTTAGAATAAAGTCAAGAAGCGAATCACCCCTATTGTTTATATCCGTACTACCCCAGATAGTATGATGAGCGTTCGTGTCTGCGCCAACAATCAGCTCGACCTCGTCAGATGTTGCTTCTTCTACTACTTCCCTGAATAGAGCAGTCGGTACTACAGCTTCATAAGGCAAGTAACTGGAGATGCGATTACCGATCTCCAGACTAGCAGATGTTTGGTCTTTACCACTTAAATTAGCCAGGAGAAAGATACTTAGATCTTTCCTGGCCAAAATGCAGGTTCTTGGAGTGCCTTCACAGTTGGCCACAAGCAGTTTAAAGTTGGGTGTCCTGATACCGCACACCCTTCCTCCCACTGCGTAGGGCTCCTGTATCAGGACGATGTCTACTGCACCTGTGGACAGGCGCAGCAATAGAGCCGCTGAGGCTGCTTTAGCGTGATGGAGGTTAATCTGTAAAATTCTTACCATCATTGGTAATTGACAGATTAACTTCCATCCCGAAAAGGGTGTTATCGAACTCTTCGTTCGTATCATTGAGAATCGTGTCCCCGCCAGATGCGTCAAAGAGTCCGGAGACTCCCCTCAGCCCCACTGTGTTAGAAGTAGAGCTTTCGTCGTCAGCGTAGGACGTTACAGATCTTCTGTTAGAGTTGGAGTCACCCGAAATAATGGGCGTGGATACCTCCGCACTTCCAGAAAGCTGTGTATCAACCGCGGTGGACGACTCACCTTCCGCAGTGGGACTATATCCTGCTTGTATACCTTCAAGACTATAGTCTCGAAGCCATACTGTAGGGTTGCACTTGCACGTTGTATATGGGAGGTGGATTCAGCGTTAACGATCAAATTGACCTGCCGCTTTTTACCATCCGCCTCACCCACCTTGCTGATTCTCCAATTATGGGCGTGCAGACCAGGATTGGAATCTTTTATTATTTCTAATATGTCAGCCGGGTTGGAGGGCTCTTCTGTAACCCAGGTGATGGCTCTAGGGTGACTAGGGATGTTGTTTTTTCGACAATATCCAACTGGGCACCCGGCCACACCTCACCCGCTCGACTCAGAGCAGCCTTATACAGGTCTACTGATCTGGCATCACCGAAATGTAAGAGCTTTACTCTCCCCTGATGCCATCCTGCATCGTTGCAGATTGGTGGTGTGGTAAGTGACTCTTTTTGTTTTTCGGTAAGAGCCGAAACCTCAACAGCCTCCAACTTCGTCAGAAGTCTGAGCTCTATCCGGTGCTCATTGTGTTTCCGTTTTGACGGTCGGACATGACGTTTTCCCCTCACCGTACCACCTGTTGTGAGTACTGGGGGGGAATTTTCACCATGTTTGGTGTGGTCGGCTTTGGCCAAGACCAACCGACGGACAGTAAGAAGATTGGGGAACCCCGCTCCACCGGAACGCGAAGGCATCCCCGCCAATGAATTTTTTTCTGTATTAGCCCGTAAGATTTTGTTTTGTCTTTTGCGATTGCGTAATAGGTACTGCGTAATAGATTTTAACTATCCGCTCTGTGCTAAACACGTCCGTTCACTACGAATGATCAGCAACGACTGATCTGAGAAGACTGAAATGAGAAGACAACAAGTAGTTTTCTGAAACTAAACAAGATCGAAATTAGTAAGATGATGAATGTTCTAACAGGACACTCAAGCTTACAGGCACATTTTCAACGCGTAGGACTAGCAGAAAACGACGAGTGCAGGGCATGAAGGGAAAACATCGAAACGATGGAACATTTTCTGTGTCACTGCCCGGCTTTCACACATGAAGATCCCAATATTTCGGGTCCGACATATTACCAGACTTGACTCATCTCAGAGGAATGGAAGATACTGAGAGAAATCGTGTCTAATAACGATTTTCTGTAACTAGTGAGGTATAAAAAGATCATAAATAAGGAAAAAGATCATAAGGGGAATAACGTTAATTCGTACCAAAAAAGGTAAATTTTTATGATTTTTTGTGACGAAACGGTTAACATTTTTTGATTGAAACCAATGGTACATTAAAATATAACTTTCAAAGTTTATTGTTTAAAATTTTCATTACAAAATAAGGTTCTCTATTCAGAAAAACGATTTTAAAAAATTCACAAAAAATGATTATAAACGTTACCCCCCCTTAACCATGTCCTTCCGTCCGTCTGTAGATGTATCCCTGTAATCAAAGTGCAGGTCGTATTTATGGTCCGATCGCGAAGAAATTTACACAATTTTTAACATTTTTGGCCCAAGGACAATTCCTATTTAATTGTTGAAAATCCGACAAACCACATTTTCCACATATTTGTATGAAATTTAGCAAAAGGATGTCTTTTGCTGCAGGAACAATCGCAACCAAATTTGTTGCAAATCGGGTCTGTAGAATTTTTCGCGAGGAATAGTTTTCTCAAAGACACTAACTAAAAATGTCGTCGATTTGTATGATGTTTGAAGATTTAATTGCACTGATTTTTAGTGGTAAGTGGGTGAAATGCGGGGTGACTGGTTTGAGAGAAATTATTCTCCAAGGATTCCCTTTATTTCGTTCTTTGGACTGGAGCGTGTTTCGGGAAGCCGATATAACTGACCTCTCTTATTTCCTTGCAAACTTTGTGGCCGGATATAGCGGAAACAAGAGCTAAAAGATTCAAAAAGATCGAAGTAGGTATATCCATAGGGTCTCGTTTCTGCTACATTTTCTAAGTTTCCATTTCGAGCACAGTGTCACAATCATATCAATGAGATACTCATGTGTACATATACATAGTCCCAACAACCCATAATTTTTTTGGTATAGCCTTTCATTATTCTATAGAATATTTATAAACTTACAAGGATGCAGTTTCAAATTTGATATGAATTTCTCTAGTTTCCGTCTCAATATCAACTCAGCGCCATATTTGGCCTGGGTGCCATTGTCGACCAGCAAAAAATAAGCATGACGATTATTCAGGACAGCCAATTTCGATCTGGAAGAAAGGAAAGGGAAAGCAACAAAATTCAGAAATGTTTAAATTTGATAGCATTTAAAAGTTTAAACTTAATAATGAGCAGTCGTCGTGCTTCAGCGTCCGTCCACCTCTTATTAGCTGCGTCAACAAAACAAAAATAACAACAAATAGGAAAAAGGAAAGAACTAAACAACTAAAGTAACGAGTTTAAAGACACTGTTTATTTTCTAATTTGTTATTCAATTTTCGAGAAACCCCTGGGAGGATGATGGACTCCATTTCTTTTGTCAAGACCAATAAAGCACTAAGTAAACTCATTCAACTTACTCTCGGCCATTGTTTACCATTTCCTGTCGAAAACATCCACAATGAATGAAAGTGTTCTTTCCAGTGCCGAGGCACAGTGTGGCACGGGCAAAACAAATGTTTAATTACTCGAAAGAGGAGAGATGATGTTGGGATATTTTTAAGATGGTTACACAAAACTTCCTCCTTTGTATGAGCTGATATATCGCTATAATATAATATCGATGTAATATAAATATTTGACTTTCCGCATTAATTAGTAGCGTCTCTCAGGTTGTTATCGGAACAATATGTTGTATTGATAGCTGGCAGAACTAGGCAAAATAACATAATCTATCATTTGGGAATGACTGGCAAAACAAAGACTCCTGCTCTCCATCGTAATATAAAATGTCAAAACTTTTGAGTCATCGTTATAACTCAATATTTATGAATTTGTACTTATATAATATTGTATATTAACCGTATAATTTTTTTTTTTTTCAAATTAATAACTGCGGTTTCTTACAAAGTTCAATGTCACAAATATTTTATGAGTGGTATTTATAGCCACTCAAATAGCCTAAAAATCCACAAGCAATTCGAGTTTCAATTACTTTAATTAATATTAAAAGATGAGTTCGTAGATTCTGTTTGGAAATAATGGCTAAGCCTCAAAACCACAATATGATTTCGCAGGAATGGTTTGGAAATAAAGGCTAAGCCTCAAAACCGCAATAGCTGTCAATTTGTAGAAAGTTTAACAGCTATACCGGTCAATGTTGATGCAGGTTACAATTGTAAAGATATAGAAAAGCTGTATGTATTCAGAAGACAAATACTCTGCACGAAAATAATCCTTCCGTGTTTTTTATAATCGACTGTTGTTAAAATTGGCAAAGAATCTGCTTCTTCTAAATGCAAAATTCCCATAAAGCACAAATACGAGTGCTTTATTTTCAATATAGAGACAAAAATGGTATATAACGAACGAAAGCACAATAAATCAAGTATGACCAGTCTTAAATCAAGTATTGTTTCGGCTTAAATCAACTATTGGGCGGGCTTAATTCAGTCAAAATTATCTTCACTGAAGCCCGTTTCGCACTCACATTAATCCCACAAAATTGGTAAATCAATCGCTTTATCCTTAAAATATCCTTCGGCTTAAAATCAAGTCTAATCAGGCTTAATGAGCGCTAAGATAAAGAACTCAGGGCTTAAAAATCCGTACATTATTCATTTTTGTTGTACTTGGTTTAAGAAAAACCGTACTTACCGTACTTTTGACACTGCTACGGCTTGATTCAAGAACGGACTACTCAATTTTTTCTTTCAGTGTACTCTAAAATTTCTTTTAGATATAATTTATTTCTTTCAAAATTTACAGATGAGTCAAAATACTTCTTCTCTCGCAGTACATGTTCTACTAGACATTCATTGTAGTATGTTGGAAAACACAGTGCAAGTCATAAAACTTGATTTTAAGCATTTTTTGAGAAAATGTAATTTTTCGTAAGGCTATATCTAGTTAACCGATGGGAACTTTGTTTTACGCCCCTCAGCATAATTATAGGTCTATACTAGGAGAAAAAATATGTAAAACAAACTGGTTTGAAAAAGCATCACCTAGTGCTCCAAAATCGTAGAATTGTTAATTTGTTGGGTCATTTCTGCACATAATTTATCTGAACTCGGAAACGACTCGTGCGATTTGGTTGAAATCAATTAAGAGAAATTTAGACTTACATTACGTTTAACCGATGCCTAAAATTTTATTCTGATCAATAGTCTCATAGCTGGCTCGCCTAAACATGGGAAACTTTTGGTTCTCTATATTTCTTGTACATCAAAAGCATACGAACGTACGTTCGTGGCCCGCGGAAGTGCCCACATGTAAAATTTCTAGATTTCTACCTCTTAAAAAAGATTTTTTGCTTTAAAGGAACTTTTAAAGGCAGTGAAATAATTAAAATTGTTTTAATCACTGCTACACTGACCACAGTCAGGGAATTAAAAATTATTTTTCACGCACATACTTGTCATGTGTATTTCTTCATATTTACAAAATCTTAGCTTTGTATCTTATAAGAGGCTTGTGAAAGAAGAAAACCAATACTCAAATTTTTGAAAGCGTTTAAACAACATTCCTGCCTATGCGTGTGCAAAATTTCAGCTTTCTATTAGTAGCTTCAGCGGTCAAGTGGTCAAAAACCAATTGGCTGAAAATCGAAAATAAAAGTAGCCTTTTTTAATTTCCGGGTATCTGTTCACCAAGTTTCAAGAAAATCGGTTCAGCCATATAGGCGTCATGCGCCAACAGACAAACAGACGATTTTATAATTTTTGCATTTTTGTAGAATATTTTATACCCACCCTCCAAAAAATTTTTTGCATTTCTGCTGGAGTAATGCCGTTTGGTCAAGGTGATTTAAAGGACTCAAAGCTGTTAATCACCCAGCTAATTCGGGGACTTCTCAGTCAACAACGTAGTGACGCTAGCAGTCCTCTCGCTCTCTTGTTGGTTCTGCAATTCCTCGAGTTCTGTCAGTGACTGGGTAATGTGTATGACATTATCCTGCCGGCAATCCACTTTACAGCGTGCAGCGGATATTATCTTCGGCAACCTTTCGGCGTCTGAGACCTTTTCCACTTCTCCACAAAAGGTGCACCAAAATCGCCTGTCTTTTTTTAAAGTCAGTTGATAATTATATATACTTAATTTGTAATAAATTATTTAGTTATTTTATCTTCATGTACCCGACACGGAGCTATGGCATTAATATGTCTAGGATTTTTAAATAATTACAAACGCACATACGTTATAATATATTGGACCAAAATTAGAACCTGCACATTATGAATATGGAATATGGCGAAAAGCTATCCCACCGAAAAGGCGGAAAGCTTATTTATCTCGTAATTCCGAAACTTATGTTTATGAGTGCTGTACAACAGGGTCAATATATTTTTAACCAGATATCTTTTGTATGATTACATTTAATATCCGAATGATATTTGTGTTTTGGGTGCTTTCATATTTCCATACATTTCAATAGTATGAGAGCTGATTACCTTTTATTTATAGTATAATTAGCTAAGGTAAATCTGTATTTCTATTATTATTGTCTTTGCGAGAGGAAACCGCTTAATAACAAAACGAAATAACGAGTGACATTTTATCACTCTTACTATTGGGGAATTCAGGTTCGGAATTTGGATCTTCTACGGAGCTAAATGTCAAAATCTTCTAATATTGACAATTTATAGCCGCCTAATTTTTGAATTTGCATCTGTCGAATTGGTTGTCATTTGTTCAGTCTGTTTTGCCAAATCTAAATAGACGGATATAGCGTTCAACAACCCAATGCATCCCAAAAATTACTGGTTGGTGTGGATTTTGGATGCTCGATGTTATATTCCGTACATAATGGCATCGATGGGCCTTTCAAACGAAACGAAGAAAGTTCGATGATATCTCACATACACATTGCTATATTTAAGTTCAGAGGTAAATTTAGAGATTTTTCGATTTTTTGACTTGTTGGATTATTTCCCACAGATTCCTAATCTCGGTTTCTAAAGCGCACTATTATATGGCGAATACGGTATAGTTCAAATAAATGAGACTAGCAATACTGTGTTTTCCGCACTTGTACGCATTTTATAGATGACATTAGCATTCATATGTCTTCTGTAATACTAATGTTCTGTACATTTATACGTTCTATATTCCCGAGTTGGACTACTTTGCATCCCAAATTCAAACAATAACTCTCTTCAAACGTGTGTGTATCATTGCAACCCGATGGTTGATTAAAAACCAACAGAATTACTTATATCCTCCACTATGCTACGGTTGCAACAAATGCTTCTAAATCCTACTTTCAGAACTTTCAAAAACATATTTGTTTCCTGTTTCTTTGGACTGTGCGTAAGTTGTTTTTTCACTATTGTCTAAAATAGTTTCAAACTGCAATTCTATGCCACTCTAATTGAAAACAAATAAAGAATGAAACGCCGGAGTAAACACGACCATTTACTTTCATTTGAACTCACCTTGGAGAACTGATGCTGTGACACGGTACCTCACGGTTGTGACCCAACAGTTCATGATTGCGTTCAACGATACCCCACGGTGCTATGCCAATGCTGACGACGCGTCCGGTGCGTTGCTGACCTTCCAGGAGCAGAGCGTCACCGACTTGTTTGGTTACACCTGAAAAGACAAAGCAAACGTTTCGAATGGGTGAACTAAGACGGAAGGAAACAGATGAACATCATGTACGCCGCACATATGTACATATCGCTCACTTATTTCAAGAGTGACATAACGCAATATTGAAAAACATAAGTAACATGAAATAAGATATTTAAAAATGCTGGATTAATCCGAAATTTGTTATTTACTTATGAACTAAATTTCGTTGAGAATTATTTATGGATATCTGCAAACTTCCCATTTCAGTAAGGCAACCTCAAACATTTTAAATTGTGAGTTATGTCACTCTTGAAGTAAGTGAGCGATATGTACATTTGTACGTATCTATGTTATGTTGATGTTGACCACTATGTTATAGACACAACGGTTGTGGTTGTGCTTAATTTGGATGTGTCATAAACATGACATGAGTATCCGTTTCCGATGGGTCTCTTCACACACATACATATGTACATAAATTTTGATGCTTTTGAAGACAATTTTTAGGAGGATATTAATGTGTATTGAATTAAACGGAATAAAATATTTCAATGGAAAAGCACGTTTCTGTGCTTTTTAGATATAATATGCAAATTAAAATAATCTATGTGGAGTGAATGTGATGTTGCGAAACAAATAAAAAAAAATATGTCGATTGATTGGCAAATATCTACGACGATTTCAACTCACCCGTATTGGTGCCGCCAGTAAAAATCCATGCCCCCGTTGTTTTGGCAGCTTTCAATAAGCCTTTGCGTATTTCCTGGAACGGAGATACAAATGAACATATGTTTAATTTAATTTATGCATGTAGGTGTGTGTTTCAGAGAGAAATACGTTCAAAAATTGTTGCCATATTCAAGTACTTCTCAATGAAAATAAATACAAATTGATTATGATTCAGAAATAATAAATTTTTATTGTGTTTGGATTAACTACATAATTTACAGGTATTTTCATATACACACATATATATAAATTATTGTTGGGTAATTTATATTGAAATTTATGTCCTAAGAGTGGTAACACATCCATAATATTTATATGCCATAATAATGTATTCAATTTAAGGAATTGAAAGTCTTTTGCTTTTAACAATGTTACAACGAATGTTTACCCAATAATGATTCTGATCCCACAAAATAAAAACAAAATATATTTGCATACAAATTTGCACAAATAGTATATATATGTAAGTGTTTACACACACACAAAATTATTGTTTCGGCATATATTTCATAATATTTTATTTAAAAAATATCGTTTCTGACTTTATAGAAATTATTTTTATTTTTTCTTTGATTTTGATTTGCACTTAACAGTTTAAAATATCAAAAGTAGCATTTGCTAAAGTCACTGCGCACATTTTTAATTTCTAAGTATTCAAAATCATTTACTTCGAAACCTTATACATCATATGAGCATTTTTCATTGATTTTGAGTTATACCTTATAATTTATGATGACATAATTAGCAATAACATTTTTTTTAAAGCATTAATATTTTTTATTTTCTATTTATTCAAAGTCATCACGTGTTGTCAGCCCATCAAGCAATGTTTCATTACGCAAGGTTATACGATTTCAATTATAAAGGAATTTTACGAGCATTTAAAATTTCTGAAAAAAATGACGTTGACTTACTGAAATAAAAAGTCTTAAAATTAAGGTATTGATATATTTTCTGAATATTTAAATGAAAAAAATGTATTGTAAATAATAGGCCCAAATAAAAAAAATTTGACGGAAACAAAGAGTTATTTAGAACAACATCTTTTCTAATTTGCACGCCAAATATAATATATTTAGAGTGTAACCTGAACATTTGTGTATTTCGAGCAGAATATGTTTGGGACAATACAGTAGCGGGTTTTTTCAATGTGTACAATAAACTTTTGAATTGAAAAAGAAAAACAACAAATATCGTTCAAACTAAAGAAAATTAATTCGAATATTCTTAGAAATGAAATATTTATAGTGAATTTCACACTATTAGCAGCACATCTTAAAAGTACATAGAATACATAGATGCAAATTAAACTTTGTTTCGAAAAATAGACCCCATACATATATTTCTATTGTACCACAGAAAGATACAATATATTACAGAAACGATTTCCGGCATCAACAATTACAGAAAACTGGAAAAAATTTTACACATTTCTGATTCAAGAGACGTCAATAGATGACTTTCATATCCAAGAATAGTATTAGGAGGATCCTTGAAGTGACATTCCTGTAAATCGACTCGCTATATTAACTCGTTCCCTTACATCTTCAATTTATATCAAAACGCGACATTACATAGTTTATACAGTACCCTCCACCAGTATTTCCCTAGTAATAAACGGAGGAATTTGTAAAGGCTACATTAATCCATTAATATATGGAATTTTAGCATAATCGGTTAAAAATGTGTTTTCAATAGCACCTATTAGTATAATCCGAAGTGACGATTGTATGTGACCCATATCTATATAAGAATATAAAGTGTAATAATAATGTAATTTTAAGCTTTTGACCAGATTTATGAATTTCCTGACTATTAAGGCAAAATTAAATAACAAATGTTGTGCAATTAGTTGTGGCGTACATTTTGAATAAATAAAATAAAATTTTATGAATCTTTCCGCTTTTTTAATGGCCTTGTTTGCTGTGACGACATTTTGAATTTCACACATAAAATGGTAAATTTTAGATATTGAACTCTAAAATTTTGTAGGAATGTGTAATTTAGTGTAATAGACTATAATCAATAATAAAATTAATTTTGATTTTGTTGATGTTACGTCATTTTGGATTTCAGATGACGAAATGCTGAATTTTTAGCCAAATCGATTGAAAAATATGTTCTATACTTTAAGAGCGTCAAAACGTCTAACGGGCCTAAAAGGTGGCCACCTCGGGTGAATGCGAATGGGCTAAGTGGCCACTCCCTTTTGGGTACCTCCCATACAAATGGACAATTTTGTACCAAAAGTTACCAGCTTATAACTTTAATACCAGTGCATACAAATACTTAAAATTGTGTACAATGTAATGCTTTTACAGTACCTAGAGTCCAGGGAAAAATGGGCCTTTTTGGCACGCCCCTTTTGGTACATCCCACACACATGGACCATTTTGTAACAAAAGTAAACATCTTTTAACTTTAATGCCAGTACATACTTTAAAGTTATTAATTGCAATTTAAATTGATAATAATTTAATTAAAACAAAAATAATAAATTTACGAATATTTTTTTGGAACTAAAGGTGAGGGGATTCATAAGTCGGTTTAATCGACTGAACATTCTTACTTGTTTTTTATATAGTTATATTTTCAAAACAAATCGTTTTTTTGTATTTTTTTTTGGGAAACAAGGTTACTCGTTGTTACGAGTATACAAGAAGTTATTTCAAACATTTGCATTGATCTTAAAGAAGACTTCGTAGAGAAAGTACCCGAAGAAAGAAAGACCAAATATGTTAAATGGTATTTCTGACATGGTGAGCTAAAGCACTGGGCAGTGATGGCTCACAAAACTGTGTGAAATAGCGAAACAGTGGGAGACACTGCAAAGGTACTGTGGTGACCCAAATGAGAAGAAAACAAACAGTTTTCTGATGTAAGTAAGATTAGTGTTCTAACCAGGCACTCTAGCTTAAAAGCACATCTGCATCAAATAGGACTAACAGAAAACAACGAATGCAGCGCATGCAGGGAAAACATCGAAACGATGGAACATTTTCTGTGCCAATGCCCGGCTTTCACATATGCAAGATGCCGATATTTTGAGTCCGATACACTACCAGACTTGACTCATCTCAGAGGATATGACTGGAAGATACTGAGAAAATTCGTGTCTAGTACCGATTTTCTGTAACCCATGTGGTATTAAAAATATCATAAATAAGGGGCGCCCAACAGGCCAAACCACTGGCTTAAGTGTATGTCCATGGCCATGAGACCTAACCTAACCTACACCATTTTTTCACAAAATTTCAAAAGTAAGCGAAATTTGCCCTACATATAGGAGAAAATCAATTTTTTTGGGGATTTTTGAAATTATTTTGGGAATGGTAGGATTGATATTATAATGATTCGCGAATTACTTTCGACTTCTGATGTCAACACCTACAAACTACTAAATATTTATTTGAAAAAATTCAAAATACCCTACAACACTCTGTGGTGCACTGGAGCTCGACCCACCATAAAGTGTACTGATCGACTCAGAGTCGCTGGCTGATTCGATTTAACCATGTCTGTCCGTCTTAAGTTGTTCGCAAAGTACAGTTCGCAATTTTACTACGATATTTATTTGTTTATTTAGTTGTTCGCAAAGTACAGTTCGAAATTTTACTACGATCATTATGAATACATAAATCATATTTAGATATACATAGTTCTTATATATAGGGTGTTCTAAGTAGAGATACTTTTTTCAATAGCCATTTTTTGAGAGATCACGTGTGAGTCGTTTCATGTTATTTTTGTTAAGTATTGTTTGGCATTTCATCATGGAAAGACTTACGCCGGAACAACGTTTACAAATTATTTAGTTTTATTATCGAAATAATCGTTCGCCAATTGCGCTAAGTAAATTTTTTTTAATCCAAAACAAAAACAGTAAGGAAAGACAGAAAGTCGGGCGGGGCCGACTATATAATACCCTACACCTACCTACCAATGCGAAAATGGGCATTGCGATAAGAATTTGGCAGTGTTCATACATGTAATAAGCAAACTCTCTCTGCCGATTTTCGTACTGATCGGATATAAAACACGGTTTCTACAGCGCTTACATGTCAAATCGGGTGTAACATATATATTGGGACTATGTTTAAATCTGAACCGATTTCCCCGAATTTGGCAGTGTTCATACATGTAATAAGAAAACTCTCTCTGTTAAATTTCGTACTGATCGGATATAAAACACTATTTCTACAGCGCTTAAATGTTAAATCGGGTGAAACATATATATGGGGGCTATATCTAAATCTAAACCGATTTTCCCCGAATTTGGCAGTGTTTATTCATGTAACAAGAGAACTTTCTCTGCCGAATTTCGTACAGGTCGGATGTAAAACACGATTTCTACAGCGCTTAAATGGTAAATCGGGTGAAACATATATATGGGGACTATATCTAAATCTGAACCGATTTCCCCGAATTTGGCAGTGTTTATTCATGTAATAAGAGAACTCTCTCTGCCAAATTTCGTACTGATCTGATTTAAAATACAGTTCCTACAGCGCTTACATGTCAAATCGGGTGAAACAAATATATGGGGGCTATATCTAAATCTGAACGGATTTTCTCCGAATTTGGTAGTGTTCATTCACGTAATAATAAAACTCTCTCTGCCGAATTTCATAAAGATCGGATGTAAAATGTGGTTTCTACAGCGCTTACATGTCAAATCGGGTGAAACATATATATGGGGACTATATCCAAATCTGAACCGATTTTAACCAGTTTCAATAGGGATCGTCCTTGGGCCAAAAAAGAGCACTATACACTATACTAAGTATAACTTCAAATGGCCATAACTTTTGTCTCAGTGGGTACATCAAATTGCAATATATTGGCATCAAATAGCAAATTTTGTTGTCTATCCAGAAAAGATAATGAGAAAGGAATCGGTATATAACCGGCTATAATATGTAGCGAATCGTAGGAAAGGATCGGGAAAAAATAAACAACAAAGGAGAAAATAAACAACAAAGGAAATTTTATATTTCCATTGTATCTTTAAAAATTAAGATATCTCAATTATATTTTTGTAATTTGTACGCCTTGACATTAGAAATCGAGGCTAATTCTAACTTTAATATATTTGTGGACGTAAATCCCACAATTCCCAAAATAAATTTGAAAATCCCCACAAAAGGGATTGTTTGTTTTTTTCCCAAAATCTGTTATACTAAAAGCCGGGCTCAAAAATCCTTTTGCAGTTTATCGTATAACAGATTACTACATATAAACATGGTAAAGGTTTTCATATCCAAGCTTTGCGATTGCCGAAAATGTGGCCTAGCTTTGAAATTTTCGTAAAAAATGGTGTAATTTGGAGGCAACACTATTAATACAAATTTTTGTCTCATTCTTTTCGCGAAAATATTCTCCAGGAAGTTTCCTTTAAGACAAATATAAATATGTTACACTTTCTTTTTTAAATTCCTCTGTATCTCCAAAATACTACATATACTTTTTCGCAATAAAATACAAAAATTGTCTATATTTTTAAAGTGTAAATTGATGTGGCCATAACTGCATCACACAGAAAATTTTGTTGTTAATTTAGAGAAGTTGATGTGAGAGAAATCGGTTCATATTCTGCACTGATATTAAGCAAATGCCACGACAGGGTCAGGAAAAATGTGAAAAAATCACTTTTCAAATGCAGACTGAAATGTAAAAACGACATAAAATTTTTAAAAATGAAATTTTTTCAATGAAATATTTTGTAGTTTGTAGGTTCTGACATAACAAACCGAATGTAATTCGCGAATCATTATATTTCCAAAAGTCGGTCCCACAATTCCCAAAATAATATTGAAAATCCCCAAAAATGGGATTTTTTGGATTTTCCTCTATATCTACTATACTAAAAGCGAGGTTTCAGATTCCCTTTGCAGTTCGACTTACAACACCTTACCACACATAAATATGCCAAAAGTTTTAACATTTTAGATTTGCGATTGGAGAAAATGTGGCTTACTTTTGAAATTTGTCCAAAAAATTGTGTAAATTGGAGAAGCTTGGTAACAATACCAGTAAATATTTTTGACCCGGTCTTTCTTTGAGAGCGTACTCTGGAAAGCTTCCTTTAAGATGATAGTAAACATGTTATACATTTTTTAACAAACTTCCTCTAAAACTCAAAAATACGACATAAACTTTTTTCCTAAAAAAATTACAAAAAATCGATTTTTTTTTTAAATTGTATTTCCAATCCAGACATGCATAAGTGGATCAAATTGGTGCATATTCTGCTTCGATATTTACAAAATACTAGCACAAGGTCGGGGAAAAAATTAAAAATTAGGTGAAAAAAGCCTTTTGTAGACCTCGGTTATTAAAATACGCACAAAAAAGATTTTATGAATCGGACGGAAAATACGAAAGATACAGGCGCATTAACATTGTGCTCAACCGAGGTGGCCAACTTTGAGGCCCTGCAGCTCCGCCCCTGTATACCACGGGGGCCCAAACTCAAAATTTTACTTCTCTAATACCTCTTCTACAAACATGCCGAGTTTGGTCGCAATCGGATGTCTGGTTTTATTTCCTCCCACTGTGCACAGTTTGGTGTAGGGTATAAACACTTTCCAGTCGACCCACGAACTTGACACCCATGAGCAATATTTTAGGTCTCGTTAAGAGCTATCTTTTTGCCATTGACCGATTCCCGATCCGACGTACCGGAATCATCGGTCCATATTTCTTCAAAAATGATGCCAGTGAGAACGTAACCGTCAATGGCGACCGTTATCGTGCCATGTTAACCGACTATTTGATGCCAGAAATTGAAGCTCATGATCTCTGCGACATTTGGTTTCAACAAGACGGCGCCACTTCCCACACATCGCATCAATCAATGGATTTATTGAGAGAACACTTCGGTGAGCAGATAATTTCACGTTTTGGGCCGGTCGATTGGCCACCAAGATCGTGTGATATCACACCCTTTCCTGTGGGGATATGTAAAGTCTAAAGTTTATGCGGACAAACCCGCTTCGATTCAGGCCTTGGAGCAAAACATCACGCGTTTCATTCGCCAGTTAGCAGTCGAAATGCTCGAACGAGTCATCGAAAACTGGACTCAACGGATGGACCATCTGAGACGTAGCCGCGGCCAAAGTTTAATAAAAATAATAATCTTCAAAAAATAAATGCCAAAGAATGTTCTTTCAAATGAAAATAAACATTCCCCATTCAATTTGAATTTTCTTTGTTTTTTCTTTAAAAAAGTAGGGAACCTCGAAATGGATCACCCTATATATGTACATCCCGATTTGGCATTTATGCTGTATACAAGTTTTATTTTTTGGTAGATCTTTATGAAATTTAGCACCGTAACGTTCTATGAGGCAGTAATTACCTTTGCCAAATTTCATAAAAATCGGTTCCCGATTTGGCATTTGCGCGATATAAAAGACAGGATTTACATAAAATCTTTATGAAACTTCATACTCGTATATGATTCTTATTTATGCCAATAATAAACTTCTCAAATTTAAGAAAAATCTGTTCAGATTTAGAGATTGTACTATATATAAGTATATCCTGATTTTGCACATAATTTATATACGTTGGCGAAGTTGACGAAAATCGGGTCAGATTTATATAAAGCTTCGGTATATATTTATATTCCAATTTTTAATCTGAGCGCTATAAAATAAAAAATTTAGACATCTAAACAATTCGCCCCCTTCTTCTCCAAATTTAATACTTAATTTTTCTAATACCTCTTCTACAAGCATGCCAAGTTGTGATGTAATCTGTTGATTGTTTAAGAAACGGCCAAATTATTTCCATTCCATTTTAATGCGTCCCACTGTGCGGCGCATCATTTGAACCGTGCTTCTTCAAAGACGATGATGGCCGCAACGTTGCGGTCGAATTGGGTTTGTTTGACATGTGATTTCAATATCACGGTGCCGCATTCCACGCTACACGCGATGCCATAAATCGATTGAAACGCGAGTATGGTGACCAATTAATCTCCCATTTTCACCATATTTAGTTAGAACTAACCAATGTTTAACATTTCAAATTCAATACGATTTGACAGCTATAACTTTAGGATAACCATAGATGGCGAAAGCGACCGTAATTGGAATTGGTTTCAACTGATATTTAGTTGGCAACTATCCAATATCTATCTATCTTATAATAATTTCTGTATTATAGTGAATACTAATAAAATTAATATTCATAATTGTGGGAATTCATATCAATATCAATATCTAGACATCACACGCACACACTTACCTTCTTTAATTTGGGCTGCAATTCAAAATTTGCCTTGCCGCCTTGTACTGTTATCAGGAGTTTTGGTAATTCTAAGTTCCATTCTTTGGTAAAGAGCTGCACCAATAATTCTGGACGGGTATCAAATGAAAGACGCACGTACTACAAATAATTAAATGAGTAAAATTCTCTGATTAAATTTCAATCAATGGCAAAAAATTAAATTAAATATGGCAAAGGCATGGAATTCATATACCAAAAAAGAAAAGAAAACCGGTCGATAAAATCAGCTCAGAAAGGAAAACATAAAACTGACTTTATATTAAAGCCGTTTCTCGTTTTTCTTTCGCCGCTTGGGAAAATATTCAATGTTAACGATGGACGGACGTACTGCTCATGGCAGCACCCAGCAAAGACTGTAATTCGATGATGGGCCACAATGGAAAGCAAAAAATAAGGAAATAAAGAAACCGAGAATATTTATTGACGATATTTTCTTTTTGGTCTTATCCTTCGGTTAAGAGAAACGACAATGGCCAACCAACTCACCTGCGCTTTTGTGGGATGAGCACCACCTTGGAATTCAATTGTACCATAAGCATCTGTGGGCTGCGGCCTTGTATGCTTCTGGGGCATCCATAAGTCGCCGGGAGATCCACTCTCGATGCCGGCGATGGTCTGATGCGTTTGTCGCGCTTGGCCACAGCAACATCTGCAAATAAAGAGACGAAACAAAACGTAAATATCATAAGCCGAATGAAATCTGGTCAAAATATTTACAAATAATTGAATACTGTCTGAAAAGTGCTTTCCTTATAAACTTGGAATTTATATTATTTTCTCCTTAAGAATATCGAAAAAAAAACCGCTATATTGACTGGTTTCAATGAAAACATATCCCATCGAAGATAAGTATAAATTAAATGTACACGTACATGTAATAAAATGAAATCAATGATATAGTCATAGTGGGTGACTTAATTATATGTTAAATTGAATACGATATTAGGTTGAATCAACTCGAATTCATGTAATATTAACGTGAATTCATGTTAAATAAACTTCAAATATTGTGTAAAATTCAAATTGTATGAAAATTAATCAACGTGAAATCGTGTTAAATAAATATTACGTAGTGTTGTATTGATGTGAGATTATATTAACTTAATGTGAATGCTTTATAGATCAAAATCTTTGGCAAAATTGTTTAGAATATGAATACTATCATATGATGGAAGAGTGAAGCGAAAACACACCCCATTCCTCTTAAAATGACAACCTTACCCACAGTTCCTAGTGAACTTGATGCTCTCTGTGTTCACTAACGAGGCTCTGTCGTTGGCGAAGAGGCGGTATAACCGGAACATCTGCACTGAGGAAATTCTGTAGCAACACGCCTGTCTGGAGAGTAAAATCGAGGTGCCGATTACCAGACTCGGATGAGGCAGCCCAAGCAGCCACCCATCGTAAAAAGCTGATGAGTAGTAAAACCATAAACAGGGGCCAAATCACGGGATTCGCTATCGAGAACTTTTCGATCGAAAGGCTAATTTTATTTTTGTTAATAAGAAAAAGTGAACATTGGAATTAATTGAAAACTATCCAGAGAAGCTGTATAAGAATGAATCTAAACAATCTACTTGAATTCGACAGAAGTTTATACTCTTTTAGAGATAATAAAATACACAAATACTCGATATCGAATGCCGTGATTTGGCCCTAGTATAAATGGGCATCAAACGGCTCAATCGATGATGACAATTTAAATAAAAAACGAATACGAATTGGAATTTTCGAACACTAACGGAACCATCACGGATCAACCAGGTCTGCAAAGAATTTGCCAACTACAATATGTTTATATTAGGAATATGTAAAACCAGATTGCCAGAATACAGGAAATTTACAACCTATGACGGACTACCCTTCCTTTACTCCGGGAAAAAGGCCTCAGAAGCAAGATCTAGCGGTGTTTGCTTGCTACTTTCGAAGGAAACACAAAGGGTCTTCATTCAGGGGAAACCTCATTCTGATAGAATAATTACGACACGGTTCAGAACAACAGCCCGGAAATTAGCTTGCATACAATGCTAAGTACCTATTGAAATGGCAGAATACAATGTCAAAGAGAACTATTATAGTATAGTACGTAGATCGGACTATTTCAACGATTCCTCGGGGTGACATAATAATTCTGTTATTGGACATGAACGTAAACGGCGAACTATTTGTGGAAATGTGTACCAAATACAACCTCGATATTGGTGGTACATTGTTCCCTCACAAACATAGGATCACCTCGGTTTCACCTGATCAAGCTACCGAAAATCAGAAAGACCATATTGTCATAAACCATATTGTCATAAACCATAAAGAAGCGCAGGTTGTGGCAGAAACCGACCGCACTAGAGATCTTCACTGCATAACCCAGAAGCTGGTGAACAGGACAGTTGTCTCTTCACGACATCTAAGGTATTGGCGAAATGGTTACATCAAAACAAGATCAACCGCCTGTGTGGAGCGAACCTTATACAAAGTTGCTAAAAGCCAACCCTCACGTCAGTGCCCAAATATTTCCGCCTCTTGTTTAGAAATTCGGGGAAACAGAAAAACACGAGGAACTCAAAGGGTGCATTATCGCTAAAAAAAGGCAAATCTGTCAGAGTGTGTAAACTGGAGAGGAATCACTCTTTTAAGCACGTTAAACAAAGTAATTGCACATATAATCACGAATCGTCTTGCTACCGTGCTGGAACCTGACCCTAGAGCCGAGCAGGCCAGCTTTTGTCTACGAATCGTGCATTGACTACGTCAACAGCCTAAGAATCAGAGTGGAACAGTCAGTAGAATGGAGGTCTCCCCTCTACCTCCTATTTATAGATTTCGAAGAAGCTTGCGACAATCTCGACTATAAAGCCATCTTTAATGCCCTAGTATGCAAAGGCACACCGCCAAAAATCATCTCATTTGTTCAAAGTCTATACAGTGAAACCACATGCAGAATTCTCCATGCCAATAAATTCAGCGACCAAATAAAGGTGGCAATTGGTGACATTACGTAATGTCACCATATACGTTTTACGTTGTCCTAGATGTTGTGATGGAAACTGCCATAAACATGACGTGTCGAATAAAATGGGGTATATTGGCGACATGTAATATGCTGACGATATCTGCCTGCAGCCAATAAACTGCTTGAGAAAACTGCGCTAAAGCTGGGCTTAAGATCAACAAAATGAAGTCGATGCGAATGAACGCAAAAGTTACACATTAAACGTTACTTTATCAACGGTTCCCCAATAAACGACGTCAATAGCATTTGCTATTTAGGTAGCATTGTCGACCGCAAAGGAGGATCAAGCGCTGACATCGGTCACAGTATAAATAACGCCAAGTACACATATCGAACACTGATCCCTGTATGGAACTCAACAAACATTTCAAGACTGATGAAGATCGTTATTGTAAAATGAACTTTGTTGTATGTATGCGAAACTTGTAACGCATGATACCGCGACGTAAACGCTCCACAAGTTTTCTTAAACAGATGCCTTAGAAGAATTTTGAAGATCTTTTGGCCACCGACAATATCCAACATGGATCTATGGACAGCGACAAGACAAACCCCCCAGGCAACTAAAATCCTAAGACGTAAGTGGAACTGGATTTGGCATACGTTGATTGGAATCCACATGGAAGGCGCAGAAGAGGAGGGCCCGCCGATACATGAAGAAGACAACTCGACAGCGAAATTACACCGATGATTAAGATCTGGGGTGAAGTAGATATATTAGCCCTTATTATCAAGAAAGAATTTGACAAAAGGTAGGAAGGGATATATATAAGAGTATATTGGGCATATATAAGTCTAAACAGTTTTTTTTAACTTGGCAATGATTGCATCCTTATTCAGAAATTCAACTATTTCAAAAATGTTAATGATATGATGCAAGATCCCAACATTTCGGGTCCGACATATTACCAGACTTGACTCATCTCAGAGGTTATGACTGGAAGATACTGAGAAAATTCGTGTCTAGTACCGATTTTCTGAAACTCGTGAGGTATAAAAAGATCATATATAAGAAGCGCACAACAGGCCGAACCACTGTCTTAAGTGTATGTCCATGGACATGAGATGTTTAAACGTCTCCTCTCTTCAACCTAACCTAATGATAGGATATACAATAAAAATTGTATAGCACATTTATACCAAATCCGAAGGAAAACATATACGGGGCTATATATAAACCGATTCTTTTAAATTTCTGGAGAATCGTTTCTCAAAAAATTGAGTCTTACCGAATTTTACAAATATAGGTAGAAATATTTTCCTTGTGGCAAATGGGGTTATATGAAAACCAGTAAGGAAAGGCAGAAAGTCGAGCGGGGCCGACTATATAATACCCTACACCTCCCTAACAATGCGATAAGGGTCATTGCCATAATAATTGGTAAATGGGTAGAAATATATTATCTAATTCTGAAACGATAATCGCTAAATTAAGCAATATTCGTTCCTAAATTGAGAAACATCTTTCTGGAAAATTTTAATGATCGGAAGTAAAATACAACTTCTATAGCGGTTTGATACCACATCAGGAGGAACAATCAATATAAATCTGAACCGATCTTCCTTGAATACTCATTCATGTAAAAAGACCTCCTTCTGTCGAATTTCGTACTGATCGCATATAAAATACAGTCTCTACATGTCAAATCGGGGGTAACGTATATATGGGGGCTATATCTAAATCTGAACCGATTTCTTCCAAATTTAACAGTGTTCATTCATATAATAAGAAACCTCTTTCTGCCGAATTTCATACTGATCGGATATAAAATACAGTTTTTATATGTCAAATCGGGGGTAACATATGTATGGGGGCTATATCTGAATCTGAACCAATTTTCTCCGAATTTAGCAGTATTCCTTCATGTAATAAGAAACCTCTCTTTGCCGAATTTCGCACTGACCGGATATAAAATAACAGTTTTACAGCGCTTATATGTCAAATCGGGGGTAATGTATATATGGGGGCTATATCTAAATCTGAACCGATTTCTTCCAAATTTAACAGAGTTCATTCATGTAATAAGAAACCTTTTCCTGCCGAATTTCATACTGATTGGATATAAAATAAAGTTTTTACAGCGCTTACATGTCAAATCGGGGCTAACATATATATGGGGGCTATATCTAAATCTGAACCGATTTTAACCAAAGATCGGACCATAATTGCGACCTGTACATTGATTACAAGAATACATGCACAGACGGACAGACAGACGGACAGACAGACAGACAGACGGACATTGCTAAATCGACTCAGAAAGTGATTCTAAGTCGATCGGTATAATAAACGATGGGTCTATTTCTTCTCCTTTTGGGTGTTACAAACAAATGCACAAAGTTATAATACCCTGTACCACAGTGTGGTGTAGGGTATAAATATGAGTATACTTACATACGAGGGCTATATCTAAATCTGAACTGAGTTGTGTAGGGTATAAATATGAGTATACTTACATACGAGGGATATATCTAAATCTGAACTGAGTTTCTCCAAATTCTATGCAGTTCTTACTTAAATCGATAAAGTTCACTGGTCCCACATTCATCAATATGGGGAATTGAACTGTGATGACAACGTTTACATGGACATCAGACGGACGGACAGACGTAGTTAGAACAAATCAATATGTACATATGAGTAGTTCTTTTTCAAGTGTCACAGTGAAGAAGATTGGTGAAGATTTTCAAGCACTATATATGTAACATCTGAACCAAAGAAGTGCAGATTTCAAAATTTACATAATATGTAGTTCGAATGCATATAGACTATTTTTCATAAAAAAGTAAAAAAAACAAAATAGATGGATTCGGAGATATACACAACTTTTTATATTTTTAAAATTTGTTAAGCTGAATAAGAATTTTTATGAATTTTAGGGTGTCCCAAAAAAATAAAAGTTATTTTTTTTTCAACGCATACCCATGTAATTTACACAACAGCAACCCGTGAAGACTTCCACCGAAAGTTGTCAGAGCCTGCGTAATAAGACATTGATAAACATGTCAGTGGAGTTACATAGCACTCAAATGGGATTGTTTTTAATAGGAAACGTAAAACATTAAATTACCAGTCCAAAACTTCTATCTAATGGACAAATACACGCAGTTCTATTCTATAATATTCGTGCAGTGAATTTAACAATCATTGAAAGCGCGAGTCTTACTATCCGTGGGGGCATTATTTATTGGGAAAATTCACGTCTTTCGACTAATAATGTAAATGATAAGAAAACACAACATCGACAAGAGATTCTTACAAACTTATGCGATTGTTTGACATTGCACATGCCAATGGCCTAAAATTAATACAGATAAATGCAGATAGAATGTTATTGCAACAGCAGACAAAGACTGGGTCACTTTGATGGTGTAGACAAAAACCTTGAGGAGCAAAAGCGGCGTGCGATATATTTTTCATACATTACTCCTTCGACATCATATTATAAACCACTGCAAGGTAACAGACACCGAACCTGTTGCTTAATAAATATGTTTTATCTACTTTAGAAATGTTAAGTCCAAAAATATCCTTTTGTCATCAAGTCGGCACGAGTAAAGGTCATACGATCGAAAAAATATTTATTATTTCAGTTATTAGCGCCAAATAGAAAACAATTAGAGGGTATGTATTGCTCAATTCGTTCACGCGTAGCAGTAACGTTGTCCACAGGAGCAATTATACAAAATGTAAAAATTCACAACAATCAAAAATTTAATTTTATTTTCTATTAATTGCTCTTGTTTTATTACACTTTTTTCATTAGGCCACAAAAGTTTAGCATAAGTTTCTTTTTTTATTGTTTTGCTCATATCATTTGCAAATGCATGTAAACGAACTGTTTATATCAAATTTCAGAAGATTCCGGCATCAGTTGTGGCATTCATTACGTTGCGGGTACGCGACGGTTACGTTGGTCTAACCCAGGGCTGAATATTGTTATCCGTTACAAACTTCTGCCTACAAAATACACTTATACCACATTGTGGTGCTACCTAGTTTTTTTGTGACATCTACTTACATAAATTATTTTGCCGATTTTAAAGAAATTATATAACACATTATAGTCTTGAAATTGTTGCCTGGTCGTATAACACATTCCCAAACACAATAAAAATGTATCGGGGATAAATACAATTTTAGAAAAAAGTAAAGAAATCTTTAAAATATAGTTATTGTTTTCCGGTTTAGAGAAGTATAAGATCATGCCCAACACCATAAACAAAAAAAGTATGCTATTTACAATTTAGATTAGTTAGAAGGATTTAGTTCATAACTAATTACAAGGATTAAGTTCATAGCTCAGATTATACGAAAAGGATATGGGAATATAAGAACATCTGAAGTGGAACGCTAACGAAGAACTATTAATAATAATAAAATATTCGAAGATTAGTCTTTTAGTCGCCTTTTAGAAATTTTTATATTTACCATTTTCACTTTTAATGAAATTCCCTTTAAAGTTGTGTCTCAATTTCTCAGTATTTCATTGAGGTGTACATCATGGCAAACTCTCAACAATATGTTGCGATTGTTCAGCTTCCATGGAGTAAACTACTGACAAAACCCAAAGGACTGATAATGGTCTGGAATAACAATGAGTATCTGCGCGCTTTCCTGAAGTTGTTTGTATGCGATCAGAAAATTTAAATTCTTACATGTGTCACCTTCCGGGCCAAGCGTTTATTTTACAAGAATAGGGCGCATCACAAGCACCACCTGTGAATGTTTGGAATTTGTATGATATCCTCTCGCACCCGTAGACACCAAGGACATTACAGGATATAACCAAACAATAACTACGCGTATGTGGAGCGTTTTTATGGTGCACACGCCTCGGTGCTAATGCTTTTTCATCCACGTTGGCCACGATATGAGCCCCGTTGAGTCCTTTTTCATACTCAGACTGAGGCTTTAACACTGATTAAAAGGTGAGCTGAGAAGAGAATATCATATTTTTGCTGTCGCTGTCTGACATCTGTTGCCTTCCTGGTAAATAATGTATTCCAATTATTCGCTTATGAAAATTTGTCGAATGGAAGGCATTGTGGAATACAAAGCAAATAGTCTACTCACATTCCCCTCATATTCTCAACCAGGCATGTATCCTTTGAAGAGTACTCAACGTGCTAGACACACAGGCAGATAGAGACGATGATGTTAAACTTAAGAATTATCAAGCTAATATACATCGACCCATCATGAGAATGTGCGAGAATATACTTATAATACCCGTATTTGCAACAAAAGTTTAACCAAAAGACGGACGAATAGACAGATAGATTCGAACTCCCACGAATGGCATGCGACTTCTCAATGTTGCCATAAACTATGGACGAGACGCTAATCGGTTGAGTATAAATTGATATGACTTTGAGTGAACAGTCGATGCCGATTAAATGCCAATTGAATACGGAGGTTAAACAACATTTTTAAGATTTACCCAGCCACTTCGATAAGTGGCAATTTGATGGTCACCGCAATCAGACTTTTGGTTGATACAGTCATGGTTCTAATTTCTAATTAGGTCATCTATGAAAAGTGGAATGTTCTAATATTCCTGTACGAGTACATTTGCTTTAGGGCGAGGACAAATTCCAAAGTTTCTTAATAAAAACATGAAAGAAAATCTCAGTTAAACTGGCTGAAATATAATCTCATCTTCATAGAAATATAATATGGAATTTTGTATTTTATGTGGTAGGTGTTGAAGCAAAGTTCGAATCCAACAAAAAAATACATTTTTTTGTTAAAAAAAAATAATTTCAGAACACACGGAGAGAATTGATTTAAGATTGCAGTATAATTGTTCACAGTTAAATTTTTTTATTTTTTGTAATTTCGTTTCCTGGTCATCATTTGTACAAGATTCACGTAATATGAAGTGCCTTATAAAAAGGTTGAAAGTACTAAACTAAAATTGGCAATTTTGGGGAGAGGAGAAGTAAGTACGAATTTTCTTGAACCAAATACAAAATACTTCATACAATTACTGATTTTTTAGCGCTGAATTCTTAATTTAGCGCTCTTTAAGCCTGGTTGGGATTAATTTTAAGCCGAAATATTCTTACTTCAAGAATATAAGGATTTTATGGGATTCATTTTAGTGCGAAACGGGCTTCAATGAAAATATTTTGGATATAATTTTATCAGATAATTATTTGACTTAAGCCTGATCAATACTTTATTTAAGCCTGCTAATACTCAACTAAAATCATTTTGATGTGGTACCATTGTTGCCCCTCTATTGCCATAGAATGCAATGTTTTTTCCAAACAATATGGCAAAATATAATTATTTGACAGAAAAACGAAATTTGTAGCTGTAATTATTCTCCGGTGCACTGTGGAATTTTACTGGCCAAAAGTCAAATTTGTTGTCATCGCCGATTTCTAAAATTTTAATGCCATTCAATAGCAAACATATTGAGACTAGGGTAGCCAAAAAATTAGATCAAAATATTTATTATTGTGGACGGGGTGTGCTGCTGAAAACAAATATTTTATGTAATTTTGGAAAAAAACCGTAATATTTGTATATTTTTGTAGAAGGAAATTATCACTTTTCGCAAACTATTATCGATAGAGGGTTAATTGTTTTTTGTTATGTTGGTAGGATAGTACTCTTTGAGAAATTATTGTACTGTTTACACTTGGGTTGTTATAACATATTTCCACAGGTACTATATTTTTGTCAAATTGGAATTTTAGTGGAATGAAACATTTTAACATCAAGAGACTTCAAGAAGATTTTGGTACCAGAAGAAAGGTGAAAGTGTCCTCTTTAAGCCTTTATTATACTGTTGTACCTGCCCCGACCAGCCTCTAGAACTCTTTTTTAATTTTAATGAAATTACTCGGGAAAATTGATTGTTCTTTTTATTTTACCTATACAAGCAATCTGTACAGGGTTGCCCATATTCGACGGACCCATGTTTTTTTTGGGCCCATTCCAATCGACGAGGCTTGTCCGCAGGCAACAATCTTTGCGTCAATTGAATTTTGTACGGGAACAAATGCAAATCAACGCGAATAATCCGTTGTAAAGTGGACCGAGCCATGCCCAACTGCTGAGAACGGCGTTTTTGGGATGTTCTTGGGGACCTCTCAACACTGGCTCGTACGGCAGCGATATTCTCGGCCGATCGCATTGGTCGACTTTTATTTGGCCTCTTCGGATTAGAAAGAGCCTCACCAGTTGAAAATTTTTCGTATAAACGCTTAATGGTGTTCTTAGAAGGCGCACTTCTCACATTTTTTAATATTTTAAAAGCACGTTGAGTTTTCACAATTGACTTCTTCTGTTGAATGTAAATTTCAACTATTTCGCGTGGCGTGTATTGTTCCATGGTAAAAATCTGCTTGGACTGACGCTTCAAACGCGGTATGTCATTAAGCGATCTGACATCTCTGTCAAAAGTTATGGCGTTGCCAGATGGGTCCGTCGAATATGGGAGACCCTGTATGTGAAAATACGACAGACGCATATATGTTCATGGTGTAATTTGTGCCATTGCGATTGATAAAGAATTTGGAAGACTCGGAACCTTCGACCAGTGCGATGCAGACAAAGGATATTTGGAAAAATTAAACACCATCTTCTACGAAATACTACAGACCAATCAAATTTTAATTTAAAAAATAAACTCATGATACCATTAAAAAAGAAGTCAATGATATAAGAACCCAAATTACAAGGCTGCAGCCATTAGAAGTAGATACACGCTGAAAAAAAATCGCTTCTGTAGTATATTGTCCCAAACATATTCGGCTTGAAGCATATATATGTTTATGGTACACTCTAAATATATAATATTTGGTACACACAAAAAGTATATATTTGGGAAGATGTTGTTCTAAACAAATCCTTGTTTTCACCCTAATACCTTTTATTTGGGATTTTAATTCCGAAACAAAAATTTATTTAAATTTAAGTATTCCGAAAATATCGAACCTTTATTGTGTTAAATCGAACCTTAATTGTGTTAAGTTTTTCAGTAATTTAATGATAATTTTTTAGAAATTTTTAAGTAAAATCGTATAACTTTTGATAACATTAATTTACTCGAAGGATTGAAAAAAATGCTGACATGAAATAACCAGAAATTTAAAGTGAGCCCCTTAAAACAGAATGCAATGCTGCTAATGGTATTTTTGACTGGGAGAAATAATTCGAAACGAAGGAAAAATTTTAAAATTTAAGAAAGTTTTGAAAATCTTTCTTAAATTATATATATTTGAAGATATTCCTAAACAATAATTTTATTGGTATATAAATACATATTTTATTTGAGAAAATTAGTTTGCAAATATATTTTGTTGTAATATATTAATATATGCGTTCCAAGTAAATTTATTTTTTTATTTATTTATTTATTTATTTATTTTATTTTCAAATAAAATTTATTTACTCAGAAATATAAAACATTTAAAAATTTGTGTTCCAAATATATTTTCTTTCGATTCAAACATATTAAAAAAGGCGATTTTTCCCCGTGTATTGAAGGCCAGAAGTTAACTACCAATTAGTGCTAACGATGATGGATCGAAAAGTTGGCCAGGCTTTAACTGACACAAAGGCTTCATCCAGCTGTATTATAGTCAATCTACATCAAGCAAATTAAACCAACTCCCGGAAAAATCAGTACATAATACTGATGCATATGAATTTGGATTATCGCCACTACATACAAGAATACGATTTATGGAACACAAACTTAAAATCAGTTATGATTTGGATTTTGGACATACAGGATCAATAAGAAACAATGACACCAACAAGGATTTAAGACATTTAAAAGAGAAACATGTTCAGGATGAATTTCTCAAATGTGGGTTGATTATAGACCAACCAATACATGGATCAGACAATACGAATGATGGGAATACAGCAAGAATGTTCTTTACTGATCCCGAAAAGGCATCTGAAATAACTGGTGTTGATATAAATCTCATTTCAAGATTTAAAACAATTATCGATGTGCCATAAACAAATTGATGCTAAAACCAGTAAGGAAAGGCAGAAAGTCGGGCGGGGCCGACTATATAATACCCTACACCTCCCTAACAATGCGATAAGGGTCATTGCCATAATAATTTGGAATAATTGGTAAATGTGTAGAAACATATTATCTAATTCTGAAACGATAATCGCTAAATTAAGCAATATTCGTTCCTAAATTGAGAAACATCTTTCTGGAAAATTTTAATGATCGGAAGTAAAATACAACTTCTATAGCCTCCTGATACCAAATCAGGAGGAAAATCAATATAAATCTGAACCGATCTACCCTGAATACTCATTCATGTAAAAAGACTTCCTTCTGTCGAATTTCGTACTGATCGCATATAAAATACAGTCTCTGCAGCGCCTACATGTCAAATCGGGGGTAACGTATATATGGGGGCCATATCTAAATCTGAACCGATTTCTTCCAAATTTAACAGTGTTCATTCATATAATAAGAAACCTCTTTCTGCCGAATTTCATACTGATCGGATATAAAATAACATTTTTACAGAGCTTACAAGTCAAATCGGGGGTAACGTATATATGTGGGCTATATCTAAATCTGATCCGATTTTCTCCGAATTTAGCAGTATTCCTTCATGTAATAAGAAACCTCTTTCTGCCAAATTTTGCACTGATCGGATATAAAATACAGTTTTTACAGCGCTTACATGTCAAATCGGGGGTAACATATATATGGGGGCTATATCTAAATCTGAACCGATTTTCTCCGAATTTAGCAGTATTCCTTCATGTAATAAGAAACCTCTCTTTGACAAATTTCGCACTTATCGGATATAAAATAACATTTTTACAGCGCTTATATGTCAAATCGGGGGTAATGTATATATGGGGGCTATATCTAAATCTGAACCGATTTCTTCCAAATTTAACAGAGTTCATTCATGTAATAAGAAACCTTTTCCTGCCGAATTTCATACTGATCGGATATAAAATAAAGTTTTTACAGCGCTTACATGTCAAATCGGGTCTAACATATATCCATATATATAAATCTGAACCGATTTTAACCAAATTCAATAGGGATCGTCCTTGGGCCAAAAGAAAGATATGTGTAAAGTTTCGTCGAGATCGGACCATAATTGCGACCTGTACTTTGATTACAAGAATACATGCACAGACGGACAGACAGACAGACGGACAGACAGACAGACGGACAGACAGACAGACGGACAGACAGACAGACAGACGGACATAGCTAAATCGACTCAGAAAGTGATTCTAAGTCGATCGGTATAATAAACGATGGGTCTATTTCTTCTCCTTTTGGGTGTTACAAACAAATGCACAAAGTTATAATACCCTGTACCACAGTGTGGTGTAGGGTATAAAAATTTAATGAATATACCAAGGAAACTGGACGAATATAGAATACCAAATATTCATGGAGAAATATGTCTGCAACAGTTCACAAAATTCTTGAGGAAATTTTTTTGTCGAAAAAATTTTTTTTTGTTTTACAAAATTTATTGTTAGAATGGTTATTTATCAAGGTGTGACATTCTTTTAATAAATAAAGAAGATGAAAACAAAGCAAAACCCACATTTACATGCTAAATATTAAACAAATTCAAAAGTTCAGCTTTGACCTTGAAGTCCTCAATAACTGCTGACCCGATTTTATTGAAATAAAAACTGGCGAAAAGCTTAAGAAGTTACCTGTAGAACAAAAAAAAATACTAAAAAACCACAGTTCGGCGATAGCAAAATGTTTGTAGGGCATACGAGCTAGAGTGATCAAAACCGGTTTAAAATAAACCGGCCCACCGGTTTTTTGCTTCCACCGTCCCCGGTTTTTCTCAAAATCATGAATTTTGAACAACCGGTTTTTTTCGTTTGTTTCCACCGGTTTTCCGGTTATTTTATTATCACTAAAATATTAAAAATTATTTACAACTTTATATACAAAATATCACAAATTAAGATAATAATATGAAAGATCTCCTTATATGGCCTAAAAAGACTCGGCAATTTTGCTAGAATCCGAAGCCATTCACCAATTTCTATACAAATTACAAAAATTTAAAGAAAATAAATGATTCATACGCGCAGAAGTTATGTGAAAAGTAAACGCATTCTCCCACTTCCAAACCGAAAGAAAAACAAGTAAGAAAATTTAATTTGGGTAAACCGACTAGTTTATACTCTTATATATTTATATGTATACTCGTATATACCCACCTGCACTAAAGTGTGTATATAAAATATATATGTATAAAGATTTAATACCTCTATTAAATATTCTATTTAATATCCCGAAATATTAATATTTTCTTGACTGAACTACATAAGGGGAATTTCATGTCAAGTGAGTTAATTTTTAAAAGGGATGTCTTCTGTCGGGATGAAAATTGCACCAAGTAGCCCTATCAGATAGTAGTTATGAGACACAATTCCAACGAAATCGGTTAAGGACTTTCCGAGTTGGAGGGTGTCAAATATTGACATTTTTGTCAAACGGTTGTTTTTCCCATCTGAAATGCTAAAATGTTTGGTTGAACGTTAATTTTTTTCAGAGGTTTATATTTATTTTGATAGATCAACAGGTCCCATCCCATTAATAGGTCACAAAGTTTTTGAAGGAAATTATCTAAGCTTTCTTTTGAGCAAAAAAATCAAAAATTAAGACATATGTCTTCAACAAAATTTCAAAAAAGTTTAATTTTGCAAAAAAGTAATGAAAATATATTTGCTAATTTTTTTAAAAGGTTGCAGAAAAGACTATCGATAACACATTTGGAAAATGTTTCTAAATACAATAGCTAATTAGTTATAAGTATGAGATAAAAGGACCGTTTGACTCAAATGATAATATTCATCACAATCCAACTCATAACTACTATCCAACAGGACTAAATTTGGTGCAAGATTCCTGATCAGAAGACATCGCTTTTAAAAATTTAATATTAAAAATCGCCTTTTTTGTTATTAAAACGGAAAATGTTTTTCAAACGGCAATTTTCATACTGTTTTGTTATGCAGAAAAAAACCGGTTCTACCGGTTTCCCCGGTTTTCTTCGAAGAAAAAAACCGTCCACCGGTTTTTTTATAACTTAAATAAACCATCCACCGGTTTTTTATTTTTTCAAAAAAAACGGTTTTTTGATCACTCTAATACGAGCGTACATCTTTTCGTGTTATATAAAGCGTTGCCATATATTTTCTTCAATTTTCTCTCGAAAAATCTTTTTTGGCCTAACAAACCTTTTTTGTACAAAAAAGTTAAACAGTAAAAACTATGCATTTTTAATTTTATTTGTTGTAAACAGTACAAAACATAGCGCACAATTTTTTCTTATGTACTCGTATGTATAAAATGTATATAATCATCACGTTTCGAGATCAAAGAAATATTAGATTTAATTTTAATATTTTTTATTTATGTTTTTATTTATTTTAATATTAGATTTTCAACATTTTTGAATTTCATAGCCGGCTGCTTCGGATCTTTTCTATTATCGTCTTTATTAGAAGTTACTAAAAGTATTAATACATGTACATATGTTTATACTGCCGTTCTCACAATTTGTTGTTAAATATTTGTCCTTATTATAAACGCAATAACAACAAGTAAACTTGATGACAGGGAAATATATAAACAAATGATGCTAAGGTTTAAAAAGAAAGTAGACAACATTACCATAGGGAGTTCAACCTAAATTAGAACAACGCAGTTTTTGCTCTTAGCGCTGCATATTTAAAATGCGCTTAATGTAATAAGGAACTTTTGTTTAATATTTTTCTGTTACTCCCTATAAATAATGAAAAAAAAAACTTAAAAACTGCCCATTTTTTAAAAACCTTTTTTTCTTAAAATCTTTTCACCACTTTTAAAAACTTCAAAAATAAGATAAATCTTCATATATGGCAACACTGGTTATATTTGTGTGTGTGTTTCTCCCTCTCAGAGATTACAATAAGCTTTTTTTTTTACTTTAAGCCATATTATGCCTAATTTTCTTTTTAAGAAATGTTTACTTGATTTCAAGTATTATATTCTTCTTACACGCCTTTCTGCGTTTAATTTTTTTTAAGGTAAGCCGTTTTTAGAAAAACCTAGTACGAGCGGACTTAAATTTTCAAGTACGATTTCGGCTAAAAATATGAATATTTACTTGAATTTTGTTTGCCATTTTTCTTTCTGCATACATATCATTGAAAGTCCAAAGGCTTCTGATGTGGAATATATTATTGACAATCTTCTTTGTGTTCATTTTTGGTAACAAGAGCTCAATGTATAGGGAGTACTAATATTAGTTATTAATGTTAGTCGTGAATCTCATATTTTGATGATTTTTTTAATTTGTGTGGAATTCCTTTATAAGCAAATCGAATGACCTGTACTGTTTTGTCAATAACTTTTGATTGGGTTGACGGATAAACACCAAATTTTAACTGAATATAACTAGGAATATTTTGAAATTAAAAATGCAATCTCCCTAAAACCGTGCTAAGTCGACATAGCATGTTTCAGAATGGTGGTATCAATATGTAATTTCATTAATAACACAGGCCAACAGCTGATTTGGCGCCGGGCTATTTGAAGCGGATTTCATATGAATTCGATGCCATGAATTCAAACATAACATCAGTTTTCTACTAGGAGCGTTACGCCATTTGCAGTTAAATCAATGGATCAAATAAAAACACAAAACTGAATTTTTATTACTATATTTTATTTTGTTATATTACTATTATTAAACCCTCACTTTAGTGATACGAGGGTATACATCATTTGCTACGGGCCAAAAGTGTAACACATCGAAGGAGTGATCTAAGACCCCAAGTATGTTCGTTATGTTATGGGTAATTTTAAGTCGAATGAGAAATGTCCGTCCGTTCGTCTGTCTGTCGGTCTGCTGGCTGGTGCGCACGATAACTCTCGAAAGGAGTAACCGATTAACTTCAAATTTGGCATATGGTAATATTTTTTTCCATCTCCGGCTAAGTCTCCACACTAATTGACAGATTAATTAGTGTAATGTTATATATTACATTACTCACAAAGTGAGGGTATACCTTAGTCGGTTTATCCGACTGAAACTTTCTTACTTGTTTTAACCCAATAAAAAATTTAACCAAGTACATAGATGACTACACTGAGCCCTACGTAAGTTCTTTTTCTTGACATTCTTGAATGTAAATTAGAACAGTCCCTTTTTAAACTCCAGCAGTAACCTAGCACCTTGTGTGTATCCCACCTTCTTTTATAGCGGTCCTCCATAGTTTTAATATCCTGACGAAATCTGTCAACTTGTTACTCACTGCTGTCTCCTAAATTTTCAGGATAACTATATAAATGGATATGTAAATAGTGCACCTTAATACTCATGTCACAGCTAAGGGATTTGAAACTGTTAAGCATGATCTCGTTTAACAGTTCAACATTTAGTTTTCAGCTTTGAAATGTCCAAAATTACCGGACCTGTCTTTCGTCCATATCCTTTACAAATATTGCGTCTCCAAAAAACCAATTATTGTTTTGGATTTGTGAGAGTCTGCAAATTCAGATTTAAAGATTTAAAAAAAATTACAAATTTAAAAGAAACAATTCATAAAAATGTCCCTTTATATTCTCTTTCAAACGAGGTAAACTTTTTAAAATCAGTTCAGAGCAATTAAGAATTGCATAAACCCAAAAATAGTTTTTTTCTCAATTTTTTTTAATTTAAAATTCGATAGCGGTATCTTATTTTTCCATTTAGCAACTTTTTATAAACTTTTTAGGCAAAAATAAAATAAAATCCTTTTCAAACTGCTTCACAAAGTCCAACTTGATATGGAGAGGAAGAAAAAAGTTTTTCTCTTATTCCTCTCGTCCATATTTGTAGAAGGACACATTCCAAACTTCGCATTATACGCGCCAATCATCTGGATACAAAATAGTCATCGTGATAGAAGAAGGGTAGCGGATTATTATATAAGCGCAGATTTCAAAAAGTAAAGCTGTTAGGGAAAATTTAGTATTTCAAATTTAGATTCATCGCCCAAAATATGACTAAAATCCTAGGCATCAACAAATTTTTTTGTGTAATCATTTCACAATCCAACAATATATAAATAATAGTAAATTGAGGAAAATAAGAATAATTTCTTATTTTTAATCATCTGGAGCAGATGTAATTTTAAATCGGGTTTATAATTCATATGCTTCAAAACCTACAAATTCACGACAAATTTTATGAATGAAATGATTTTAAATGCAAAATCGGGAAATATGTATGTACTCGTATACGAGTATGTGAGGGCTATTCCTAAATCTGAACCGATTCTCTTTAAATACGGCAGCGTTTGTTTCTTTCAAAATGATTGGGTGTAAAATACAACTTCTTTAGCACTAAGTAATTAAATCGGAATGTAAATATATGGAGGTCATACCTAAATCTAAACCGATTTCAAATTCTACTCTGCCAAATTAATATGTTAAATGTCATTTTTATACCGCTTAAAGAAAAGTATAGCTTATATAGCGCTTAGGTGCCAAATCGGATAGGATCAAGATAGGAGTTAAATTGCGACCATTACTTTGCGAAAAACTAAAGATGGACAGACAGAATGACGGATTGGTTGAAACGAATTTCAAGAATTATAAACATCTGCCTCAAATTATATAGTATACTTGCTGTAGGGTATAATAAGAATATTGGCTCATTTTTGGATACGGGAAAGTCCCAGAAAAAGTTTACCAACAAGAAATGTTTGAAATTGATACATATTATAAATATATATAAAAATGTATTTCGGTGACCATTAATACAAAAATTATTGCCAATTCCTTCTCTACCTCAGATCTTTTAACGTTAAAAATTTACATTTTTTATATGTTTATATATTACATGGCCCGATCGAATTCATTTATAAACATATATGCATTCATAAATTCATTTATAAACATAAATTGTTTACTAATAAATTTTATTAAAATATTACATACATTATATTGTTAAATTTGTTGTTTATTTATATGTCACTATAAAAATGTAACATATGTCACGTAGCGTGCGCTACAAAGGGTTCACAGCTTTTTATAAAAATGACAAAATTTTTTGGCTGCAAATAAGTTATTTTAGGATTCTCTTCTATTTATTATTCTTTTAGAAAAAAAAATAGGAAAACAGATTTAAACATTCAAAGTTACTTATTGAAGTTATCTCTTTTGAATGGCCAATAAATGTATGAAATTTTTCCGAAAACGAGTACGAGTGTAGCCTTCGTCACGCAGGATTTGCCAATATATCTTGGAAACATTAGTCAATATCTTTAAGAAAAAGGCTCTTAGAATTTTTACGAGTCTACATGACTATATTTTTCTCAAAATGGTACGATCATATCATTGATGTGTAGATTACAAACTAAAGTAGTATGGATAAACATCCATCCTCGCCTTTTGAGTATATTTTAATTATCTCCGACAAAGTTATCGACAACTTAAGGTCAGACTAAAAATCCCTATGAAAGCTTGATCTGATTTTTATGTTTTTCTCATTGTGTATTTGAGCTGGAGATAAGAAAGTTCCTTATATTTGAGCAGATTATCGACCTGCAAATTTATTTTGAAACCGTAGATGCCGTCTTAAAATTCCATCGACAATATCTTTTAATAATTTCTACGTGTTAGATAGGCTTGAAACGTTGTGTGAAATAATGGCAAACATTGCAGAATATTTTGATAGATGAATGCATTGACAACATTGACAGCTTGTAAAATTTAACGACTAGAGATACTGTGCTTATTCTCTGGCCGAATTAAAAAAATTTAGTATTTTATTTTTATTTCTAATTTATTTTTTCGTGATTAAATTGTCTTTCGGTATCCATGCAAAGGAAAACACTTGTATAATTCAGGAAATCCTATACACGAGTACTTTTCATTGCTATTGATAGGAAAAATTCAATTTACTTATTCACGGATAGCGATTTCATTTGCTCTTACGTAACTATTTTTATACCCTCACTTTAGTGTGACGAGGGTATATATCATTTGCTACGAAAAAAAGTGTAACACATCGAAGGAGCGACCTAAGACCCCAAGTATGTTTGGCGGAAATCAGTTTTGGGCCATTTTAAGTCGAATGAGCAATGTCCGTCTGTCTGTCTGTCTGCTGGCTGGTTCGCACGATAACTCTCGAAAGGAATAACCGATTGACTTTAAATTTGGTACGTAGTAATATTTCTTCGAAAAGGTATCCAACTCACAATTATAATTTGAATCTACAGTTTTCCAAAATAATTTGAAGGTGTTCCTACAATTGTAGTGCTTTAAATCGTTCTTGCTTAAAACTTGACAAGAAAAATATTTAGATTTTCAAATTTATTTTAGTACAATTGTCTACGAGTATTTGTTACATCGGCTTTGTACCTATATTTTATTATTCGACTAATGCAGTGACTTTGTTGATCCCATATTTTTGAGCCAGACATTTCCATCAAATTAGACTTTGAGTGATAAAAAGTCCATAAACAGATCAAATAACAAATAAAAAGTTCAGTCGGGTAAACCGACTTATGAATCCCCTGACCTTGAGTCCCAAAAAAATATTAGTAAATTTCTTAATTTTTTTTTATTTTAATTAAATTATTATCAATTTAAATTGCATTTAATAACTTTTAAGTATGCACTGGTATTAAAGTTAAAAACTGTTTATTTTTGGTACAAAATGGTCAATTTGTGTGGGACTCTAGACTCTAGGTACTATAAAAGCATTACACTGTACAGCATTTCAAGTATTTATATGCACTGATATGAAGTTATAAGCTGTTAACTTTTGGTACAAAATGGTCCATTTGTGTGGGAGGTACCAAAAGGGACGTGCCAATTACGGCCACTTTTCTCTAGACTTTTGGTACTATAAATGTATACACTGTACGAAATATCCAGTATTTGTATGCGCTGGTATTAAAGTTAAAAGCTGTTAACTTTTGGTACAAAAGAGTCCATTTGTGTGGGAGATACCAAAAGGGGCGTGGCAATAACGCCCATTTTTTACTGGACTGTAGGCACTTTAAACTTATTTTTATACAATGGTATTAATGTTATAAACTGTTAACTTTTGGTGCAAAATGGTGCATTTGTGTGGGATGTACCAAAAGGTGCGTAGCAACTTCGCCCATTTTTCTCGAGTTGATAGCGACTAATAAACTAATACTATGTGTGGAATTTCAGAATATTCGAATAAGTAGTATAGCAGTTATTAAAGATTCAATATTTCACAACATTTTAAGCCTCTGTGGGGGAGGTACTAGAAGGAGTGAACCAATATGGCCCATCTTCGAACTTAGCCGGAGATAGAGAAAAATATTACCGTATACCAAATTTGAAGTCAATCGGTTACTCCTTTCGAGAGTTATCGTGCGCACCAGCCAGCAGACAGACACACAGACAGGCAGACAGACAGACGGACGGACGGACGGACATCGCTCAAATGACTTAAAATGACCCAAAACGGATTTCCGCCAAACATACTTAGGGTGGCGGCCGGAAGTTGGACCCCAAGAAAATGCACCCCAAATTAAAAATGAAAGTGCGCCCCAAATTAGGGGCCTATTTTCGTTACAAAAACTGATTTAGGAAATTACACCCTAATCAAAAAAACAGCATGAAATGAAAATAAACCCCAAAAACACTAAGAATTCTTCTCTTCGTAAATCTTGGGAGTACGTATGTATACTAACATATTTTTTTTAATTATAAATCTTTAGGGCGCGGTCGGCCTTCGGCCTCTGATTAAGACTTTCTCCTATGGACAGGATCCAAAGTTGGCAACGTGGAGCAAATATTTTGTGCCTAGCGTCTCCCGTTTCTAAATTTACAGATGAAAATAAGCCCCAAAAACCAGACAAAAAATGAAATTAAACCCCAAAAAGCAGACAAAAAGTTAAATTAAGCCCCAAAAAATTGTTGTTGTTTGACATATTATTTTTTGGGGCCCATATTCATAAAAATATTGGGGTGTATTTTCCTGGGGCCCAATTTCATTCCTCCACTTAGGGTCTTAGGTCACTCCTTCGATGTGTTACACTTTTGGCTCGTAGCAAATGATATATACCCTCCTCTCTAAGGTGAGGGGATATAAATAGTTACGCAAGAGCAAATGAAATCGCGATCCGTGAATAAGTAAATTGCATTTTTCCTATCAATAGCAATGAAATGTACTAGTATATAGGATTTCCCTAATTATACAAGTGATTTCCTTTACATGGATACCGAACGACAATTTAGTGGCACGGCTATCACGAAAAAATAAATTAGAAATAAAAATAAAATACTAAATTTTCTTACGCACTGGGTCAACCAAAATGTGTTCTACAAAACCGGGCTATAAATTTAATTAGAAATGTGGAAAAATCTCCAGTCAGTCTCAGTACTCAACGGCGTATAAGGCAAAAACCTTTCATGAATGTGAATTTCGTAATAATCGCACAAATCACTCGTCCAGTAGTCGTAAACCCATTAAAATGGTTTTCTCCATAAAATAGGGAGTCTGTGGATAAGTGATTCTGGCATATTTCACTGTATTGCGTAGACTATTTGTTGCAGATGTACCCACTCGTGAAGACACTTAAATTACATATTAATAACTTGTGGAAATTTAATGACTATCGCTATTATTATTTGGGGGCAAAGAAAATCAAAGCCGCATTTTATTCACATAGGCCACGTACAAAGAATGAAGGAATCACCGAAAGAAAGAAGGAATTACAAAGGCTGTGTTGAATATCATCATAACATATTCAGTGAGAACAAAATAGGGTGCCCAGATATGTAAGTTGAATCTGTTACCAGTTTTACCGTTTGATATTCTTTGTTAACACACTCAGAAAATTTGTGAATAGCGTTTCATGAAGTGGAATTTACTTACGGTAATTTCCGGATATAAACTTCGTGGCATATTTCAAACAAAAAAAGACATTTTTATGATTTTTTTGTGACGAAACGGTTAAAATTTTTTAATGTACCAATGGTACATTAAAGTATAACTTTCAAAGTTTATTGTGTACAATTTTCATAAAAAAATATTAAAAAATATGGCAACGACAGCATTTATGCGGAAGCGTTGAATTGAGGTGCCCCAGGTAACGCTGTCGAGTTTTTTCGAAATTTAAATTTTTCAATTTTTGGGAACACTTTGAAGTGAAAAATGCTTTGTTTCATTTTCATAATTATAAAGAAGAATCTAAGAAGACAATTTAATGAAGTGTTTTATAGATTTAATGAACATAAAATGCTTATGTACACGCTGAAAAAAAATCGCTTCTGTAGTATATTGTCCCAAACACATTCTGCTGGAAACATACATATGTTTAGCGTACACTCCAAATATATAATATTTGACAAACACAAATATTATATATTTGGGAGAATGTTGTTTTGAACAAAAATATGTTTTTATCCCAATATTTTTTATTTGGAACTAATATTTCCGATGAAAGAATAATTGTGTATTTTAGTATGGTGATATATCAATACCATAATTTAAAGGCAATTTTTCTGTTTTTCAGTTCAATATTTTAGAAATTTTATATGTTTGCAAAATTCCATTAAAATTTAGATCGCATTATCTTGCGTTACAATAAATTGCATATGGATTGACAAAAACTGATAAATTGGAATATTTGCAAATTAAAAATTATTGCTGCAAAACAAAAGCTGCTTACAAAAATTTAAGAGATAAAGTATAGCACGAAATCTAAGAAAATTTAAACTAAAATTCGAAAAAGTCAGTAAAGTTTCAAAAATCTTTTTTAAATAAAATATATGTATTTGGAAAACTTTCTGAACAATAACCTTGTTTGGTGTAAATACATATTTTATTTGTGTAAGTCAGTTCGCAAATATATTTTGTTGTAATATATTAATATATTCTTTCCAAACAAAATTACTTGATTTTCAAATAAAATTTATTTGTTTACAAATATATTATATTAGCCGATACCCGGTGCACTTTGTAGCCCCCAAATTCGTTTTTCTAGGATCAACACTTTCTGAGATATTCGAATTTTAAATAATGCTACGCCCACATTTGCCCCGCTCACTTTTTCAAAAAATTTATTTTTCCTAAACCATCTCTGACCAATTAGCTTTCAAACAAAAGAAAAAATTTGAAAATCGGTCCATTGGTTTTAGAGTTTATAAAGCACATACATACATACAAACATTTTTCCATTTTATATATATATATATATATATATATATATAGATTTAAAAATTTTGGTTCCAAATATTTTTTCTTTCGATTCAAACATATCAAAAATGGCGATTTTCCTCCGTGTAGTATCAATATTTTGGGCAACCCTTAATCAATCCCCGTAAACCCAAAATCTCCCGAGCACCGATCTCTCGGTTATTGTTAAAATGTGACAATTGGGAGAGACAAATCAACTGCAGTTGAAGATATGTGTGTGGAAACTTTGTGATTGGGGACAACTAAAGTCATATTCATTTGCTTCAATCTGCGTAATTGGGCGGATAACAAAAACAAATAACTAAAATAAATAAAGACATTAGAAAAGCGAACTTTCTAACTGTTTCCGGATGTTTAATGCTTTTGACGTAACACGATAATTAGGTCACTGGGTAAACTCAACTGGATCGAGATACTGATAATCTTTATATCTGTCACCTTGGTGACAATAATGACTGCACACACGCCACAAACGATAAGAGCATTGAGCATTTCCCACAGTGCAGAGCGTTCAGATGCATGTCGGTCTGATAAAACGATCCAGGCAGAGGCATCGCTGCGAAGTATTATGATGTACGTACATTGTCTAGAAGAATGTCGTCTTCTCAATTCAATCTCAATTGGAGTAAATTATCTTTAGAGAGAATATTCTTTGCATGTGTTTATGTCAATGTACTCGTATATCAGACTGTGAGACAGGGATGATAAATATGATACTTTAGTACTTTTTTTGGTACTATTCAGACCCTCAAAGTACCGTGATACTCCCGCGACACATTTGATACTTTTTTTATCAAACATGTCTTTGCATGAAAATAATATACACTTTTTCCAAAAAATTATAGAAGTCTCTTTCGACATGGTTCGACATAGCTTCGCAACGCCATGAATATGAATATATTACAACAAAATTCTGTTTGTTTTTATTGTGTATGAAATCGCGACTTTCCAGTTTCAAAAGGTAAAAAATTTGCGATTTGACAAATTTTGCATTTTTAACGAAATTAAAAAAGATATAAGAAAAGATTAAAACTATAAGAAAAGATTAAAGGCACGTAGGTTGTTAAACGTGGCATCTACACCAAAAACTCAAATTCATCTGGAACCATCACGTGGTATAATCGTATATCAAATATGAAACCAGGAGCGATACTGGATAAAATAAAATGTAAAGTCAATTAAAACTGGACCGACATAAATCACTTTTTCTACAGATAATTTTATGCAATATGAAACATATTTCATCATAATCGGCTAAAAATTCTTTCTCAAGAGAGTCAAGAATTCTTATCGGAAGGAACCTCTATATATGTAGAGTCTAAATGATTTTGTATCAATTTCCGTAAATATCGGTTTATATTTGCGATCTGTACGATTTTAAAATGAAGCATTTCAGATAGTTAACCATTATAGGTGCGCTTATTGTATCTATTACTGGATCTTACTAATTTGTATCTCAATATTTCAAGAAGAATTTAAACAAATTTTAAAATAGGTACTTTTTGGGTCCATAAAGTACCTTTTTAGAACGATTTTTGTACCATTTGGTTACTCTCAATTATCATCCCTGCTGTGAGAGTGGAAGAGCAAGAGATACAATAAGAAGGAGGGAAGTTTTAAGTACAATTCAAATTGTACTTAACTGGATTCATAGCATTAAGCCGTGATAACAATAGTAGGCTAACCCGCACAACAGTTGAACAGGAATACTTTATGTTTTAGGTTTTGATACCTCCTATTTAATATTTTTGATTTGATAGATAATTTACGAGTATTGCAGTACTGTAAAGAGAGAAGTTTACAATTATTATAGGTATATCAAACTCAAACCACATGCCGAATATTCCTGTTTACATTTCATATGACAAACGGAAAGCTTTTAAAATTTTTGAAAGATCTTCAGTTCTTTACAAGTAAGATAGTTTAGCACTTTGAAACGACACGAAGTAGCAATAATAATAATACATCTACTATTCCGTTTGCCACGCCATTAAATATTTATCTGAGACCCAAAACGTATATTCTTGATCGTCCTAAATTCTGAAACGCCTGCCTGTCTGTTGATATCAGACTACAGTCCTTAATAATAGGTTAATTAAATATAGCACAAATATTTATTATAATTGCAGGTTTTTTGGAATTCAAAATGAGCCACATCGTCCGGGCTTTGATATATATTTTGTTCCCTATAAAATATTGATAAACCATAAAAACCTCCAAGAAATTTGTAAAATGACATGGGTCCATATTTTCTTCTGGTCCACATAGAGTGTCGTTCCTAATATGCTTCTCTAACGGCCGTTTTCAAGTAGCTCCGTTAAATGTTATCTGATATTTTAACGACCCGTTAAGAGTGTCTTTATTCAATTTCATTTCCAGCAAAGTTACCCCTTCATCTCCAACATGATGCCCTAATGCTTCAATTTGATGCCACAGGAATTTTCTTCATTACAGTTGCAGATTACCGCAGAGTTAGTGTGCCGCGTTCTTTAAAGTAGTAATAACCACAAATATGCATTGCAGCAAATATAAATTGCGGACAATAGTCTGTGACTTTTAAGACAAAGTCCTTAGTCTCAGTCGAGTAATCCGTCTGAAGTATACCCTAGCTTTGTGTCGGGGATTCCGGAATAGTTACTAATTTTATATTAGACTAAACTTTTACAATATTGCTACAGAAGATAAGGGAAAGTTGTGTTCGAATGAATCTGTCAATTTGTGTGGGGTATTAGATGGCTTATTTTGCGCTGAATAGTCGATACTTTAAAGACATTGCACTATATCGAATTGAAAGTATTTATTTGCAATGGCATTAAAGTAATGAGCTATTAAACTTTGGTATAATTTGGCCATCTTGTGTGGGAGGTACCATAAGGTACAAGGCAACTTCGCCTATGTTTGGAAGTAGGGTACATTTGGATATGCAGTATAGAAGTTATTGAAGAAACAATATTTTCCTATGTTTTGTGTGGGAGGTAACATATGGAGTATATAAGTATGGCACATCTTTGAACTTCACCTGGTATAGGACAAAATACTACCACCTCGAAGTCATTAGATCACCACTTTGAGATTTATGGTGCGCCCCAGCCAGACGGACATTGATGAAAAGACTCAAAATATCCTCAACCGTATTTTCACCCAACGTACTTAGGGTCTTACGCGATTCCTTCGATATGTTATACTTTTGGCCGTAGCAAATGATATATATCCTCCTCCATTAAGGTGAACACAAAGGAGTCAAATCACACTAGAATTGCAGAACTCATAGATTTAATGCAATTACATGTTATACCAAAATACATTTCATTTAACTTTTCCATGTTTTGATTTTCTAAAATTTAAAAGCAAAACATATAAAAATGTCAAAATATTTTAGAAGACATTCACAATAGCAATAAAATTCAAGTTAACTAACGGAACCTTTCTGAAAACGATTTTTTTAACGTACCCTTTAAAATGTTCGTTAGAATAACTGTCTGTTAGCTAACTTTTTTCGATAAAAATAACAAACGGAGCTACCCGAAAACGGCCGTAAGTAATAAAGAAAACATTTTTCTGATAGCATCGCCATATAAATTACTCTATCACACTATGTTTTGATAGCATCCCTATATAGATGCTATCTTTATGAGGATATAGATGTAGGGATTGGAATAACATACACCACATTTTCCAAACAATTGGGAAGGGGACATAAATATTCCGTTTTTTAACCTGGCAACCGATTGGTATGAAAATTGTGAAATATATACAAGTGGCATTGACAAGCATTCAATTTGGGGTACCTAGACCGAACGGGGCTACACGTCCTCAAAGTGGCCCTCCTTGGGTATATAATACCGTAGTCGCTTAAAACTTCAGGTTAGTGCAATAAATACATTCGCGATTAATACTGACTAAAATCACAAATGTAGGGTATAAAAAGCTCTAGAATAGGGTTTCAAATCGAAATGTCAATAACTAGAAACTTTTTGTAAATATAAGTGACAACTGTCATGAATTCGAGAAACGCACTGTATATCGATACATATGATTGATTACATATGTACATATACAGTGTGTCAAAAAGTGTTTTTACAATTTTTTGGAAAAACTAAATTTTGTGTTATTTTTAAAAATATTTTTTTCGATATTTTTGAATTTTTTATCAATAAAATATCCAAAAACAACAAAAAAATTTTCCGCTCGAAAGTTGACTTCAAAAAAGTCTTTTTACACTGTTATGACGGATCCATACTCCGATCTGGAGTACATTTATGGAAATTTATTGATACTATTCTGCTGTCTGACTCGTCTACATAATGCAATTTAATTGCAATTTTAAAAAAATAAAGGGCAGTTTTTTTGCCTGACAAAATGGAATGTCAAAACTTACGTAAATATATGGGTAAATTAAAAAACTCTTTGAATTTATATTTTTACTAAAGTCAGTTAGCTTACTATTGCTCTCATCGTTTCTGTTATCTCATTACGACTCTTGGCCAAATACGAGTACGCACTTGTGTTTTTATTCTTCTCTGCGATTCGGTCTCCGTTGTTTACTCCCGAGCAGAGCAATGGTAGTGATGGCGAGTTAGAGAGTACCTTTAAGATAAACAGGTGATGTACAGGTGAAAAGTGAAACACAAATTAGGTCGGAAGAAACTGGGTCACCTCCAACATCAGATATTACAATTTTGTTTGACAATACTACTTTGTCCCAGCTTCTGAAGCATTTGGGGTGTTGGGTTATATGTTGTTTTGTTTGATTTCGACGAAAACGTTGTTGACAAATGCTTTGACAATTTATTTGAAAGCATTGTATTGCAATGTCGCTTAGGGTGCTACTTAATTGGACAAAAAATCGAATGCATGGTCAAAAACTGTAGTGGCTGGACTGTGGTGTATACGAGTATGCTACGTTTTTTAACTGATCTACCTCGAATTTAGCAATGTATACTTTACTTAATCTGTAGCAATTGGTATTCATAATGTTTTGATATATCATCAATGTAGTCCTCCGTGTACACTAGTATAGTCGGTCACCATACAAAAAAATTAAAGATCCCCCATTTTACCCCTAGTTTTAAAGATTATATAAATGTTTACTAGCGACTTCAGTTAATCGATTTAATACCCCTGTAAAGAAACTTATTATACCCTCACTTTAGTGGTCGGGGTATATATCATTTGCTACGGACCAAAAGTGTAACACATCAAAGGGGTGACCTAAGATCCCAAGTATGTTCGGCGGAAATACGTTTTAGGACTTTTTAAGTCAAAATCGCTAAATCAGACTAGAATTGAATGGCTCATAACCTTAATACCGAAAAATATGTACGAGTATATCGTCACCTCAATAAAACAATAGCGTATACGCATATACACCATTTTTTTATTACATTATAAGAATCTACATAATCGATACTATAGCTGGTAAAAATTTGGTGGAAATCTACTTCCACAAAGTGGGTCAAAAGTTAAATTGAACAAATACTGTATATATATAGTATGACACTTTAATCCCATTTATATACAATTAACGCATTTTTAGACTCAAAGAAAATCATCTGGATGTAGCGTGATTATTTCACCACATATTAAACTGACAAGAAATTGAAAACATCGATTCTCTTCTAAACTATACATATTTATCTTTCAAGAAGTCTAATTTATTAGCTCTTATTATTATCTTATTGAATTAAAAAAATTAGCTCTTATTGAAGAAAGAGTCACCAAGGCACACAGATGTTGGTAGATGTGCAACTTAAGCGTTGGAGAAAATCCAACAAATAGATATCCGTACAAAGTATGAGGCAGCCCTCACCGCAAGACGTCTACAAGTGATGGGCGAATGGATAAATCGAGACCACAAACGGTCCATCAGTAGATATTACAATACTGGTCGGTCATATTCAAACAATGGAAATTTCCGTCCGCATTCCTGAAGTGCGGCTCTAGCAGAAGTTCGAACAATGAATTGGCTCATTAATACCGCAAAGCCTAAAGATGCCAACATCTTCACAGAATGGGGATAAAAGCTATACCATCGGAAAGTGTCAAATCCAGAACTGTATTAGACTGTTAAAGAACGATAAATGATTACTCAGCCCAAGTTCAACTGCGTATTTTCTGGGTACCAGCACACAACGGAGTGATTGATACAGCAGGCCCTTCATACAACCGTAACGTGGGCTTACGATAATGGCCTTGGTATTAACCCGACCAAGACCGAACTAATTATTTTCACCAGCAGAAATAAGGTACCAACAGTTACACCTGTCTCCTCGGGGGTATTAAAGTTCCCTTCTCTGAAAGTGAAAAATACTTAGGAATTTTACTTGACAGGAAGTTTTACTTCAAACTCAACATTCTGCAAAGAGCAAATTGAGCTGTGGTAGCGATATATACTTGTAAAAGGTCAACAGGAAATCGCTAGGGTCTGAACCCGCATATAGTTTATTGGTGGTATACGACAGTAGTCAGACCGATAATGCTGTACGGCATTGTCGTCTGGTGGACAGAACTGCAGAAATCCACCTTCTGCGCGATACTAAACAAGGTTCAGCGAATAGGTGCTATAGGTATCACTGGTGCGCTGAGAACGATATCAACCGAGGCACTAAATGTTATACTACATTTAATGCCGCTAGATATTAGAGCAGTGCAATATGCCACACGTACTGCTATTAGACTTAGGGAACTGTCATTATGGTCGGGAAATGGCCACGGACATAGTGTCATTCTACACACAATGCCTTACCTTCCGGGGACAATGGTGAACCACTGTTCCAAACCCAACAACCAAGTGGACATTCGTGTCTTTTCTGAGGAACTTAAGCTATCACTTGCAAAAAGACTTCCTTATCACTGTAGTGTTTACCAGGCAGAAATCTTAACTATTAAAGTCGTAGCGGTTTGGCTGAAAATTAATGCTTTGAACAAGGTCGGTATCAATATTTTCGCTGATAGTCAGGCTACTATCAAGTCCCTGGAAACTATATTCCTGAATTCAAAAGCTGTCCTTGACTGTCGCAGATCTCTTAACGAGATGGCTGAACAGTTCAATATTCAACTCATATGTATAACGGGCCACATGAACCTGCCAGGGAACTGCAAGGCAGATGAACTTGCAAGGCTAGGAACAAGCTCCAACGGAACTGAAATATGTGGGCATTCCCTAGCAACCTGCATAACTCTAACATTTATGTGCAGATATTGATGAAATTTCAGCATATCGTTCCAAAGCGTTCAGCATATAAAAATAAGCGAAAACATAATTCCCCAATTAGTCGTTTTATGATCTCGGAAATTCAGCGGTAGTTAGGCCCCTGGCGATCAACACAAATCTCGTTGAACACGAAAGGCAAAATATTCAACTCTTGTGTAAGGTCCAAACTTCTGGATGGGAGCGAAACATGGCTAGTTACGAATAGAATTACACAAAACCCCAGGTCTTCGTAAACAAATGTTTGCGAATACTATGACCATTTTTGGCCAAACTAAATATCAAATCAAAATCTACACAGTGTGACGAATCAAGAACGCATTACTCGACAAATCACAAGCAGAAAATAGATTAGCCACACCATGAGTAAATCAGGCAACAGCGTTGCGAGAAAGGCCCTAGAATGGAACCCGCAAGGTAACATACGCCCGGGCTGACCAAAAAATAGTTGACGAAGAACTAATGAAAGCTGGAAAATCGTTTGAAGAAATTAGAATATTATGTCGTGATAGAATAAATTTATCATTTTTGTGGAATAAAATCATGATGAAAACAAACTGTTGCTTGCTCATGGAATATTTGTTTAAGTCATATAAATTTTAGTTTACAATTTTGTACATGGTAATATTTTTACTATCTCAGACTATATTCGAAGATGGGTCATATTGGTCCACTCCTTCTGGAAGCTTTCCCCTAAAAGGCATTTGCCGAAATTTTCTACTATTTTCTACTACTAAGCTACTTTTCCCAATCTTCTGTAATTCAAGCAGTAGTATTTTCAACGCTACCTCCTCGAGAAAAAATAGGCGGAAATAACCCAACAATTTCTGCACTTCTCATACAAAGGGACTATTTCGTATAAAAAGCTGATATATTAGAACTTTAATGGCAATTCATACATTATCGTAGATATGTTGTCGTTTACTACTTACTTTGTTTCATCTTTGGGACATGGAATGAATTTGATGCATTCACGCTTTTGAAAATTTGTCTCAATCCAACTGCGAGGCTGATGCTATTTCCAATTCGCCAATTCGTATTCGACATTTGTACGGGAGGGTGCAGGACAAAAGAGGGGTTATGGAAAAAGAAATAAAATGTCCACAGTTAGTACAAATAAATATTAGCTTACAACAATAGTTTTAATGTTAAGACTAAAGTTAATAAATTCTTGTCTATACATTATTTTGGCATAAGCATACGCATCAAGAAACACATCAACACAAATGTTCAAAAAACTATGTTATTAAATTATAAATATCAAATTATCAATAAAGTTTTCACAGGAAAATAATCAAATGAAATTCTAAGAAATACAAACAAATCAAAGAATATTAGGTTGGGGAGGGGGTGTTTACGAGTACTTACTAAACAAATATTTAATTAAAAAACAAATATTAAATTAAATTGATTTCTTTTTTTTTTTTGAGTAAATGGACAATACAACACTATTTACAAACAACAATAGATTTTTGGTTATACACGCACATTCATCTACATTGAGGTGTGACCATATTTTAATTGTTGTCCTTATGCTGGACATTGTTGCCTACGAAAGCAATATGTGTATTTTATTTTAAATGTTGCGATTCTTTTGACAGGATGTGATAGCGTGTGTTAATTTGCGGAATGGCGTGTCGCGATATATGGATATCGCTAGTGGCAAATATCATAAATACTAATACACGGCATATTTACCCGTTTATATGTGATTATTTTCAGTTCACGTGTGATTCGCGACATGTGACTAAGTAAAAATGTTCAGTGCGTCTCGCCATTTCATCATGAATAGACTTACAAGCAACCAAAGCTTGCAAATATTCGGTTTTTATTATCATATTTATTAAAAATGTGTTGTTATCTAAAATTGTTGTCTCAATGAATAAGTCAATAAAAATAATTGGTTGGTGCGATTTATGGGACGGGGACATTATCGGACCGTACTTCTTCTAAGACAATGATAGCCGTAACGTTACGGTCAATGGATGACAGATGATGACAGACTTTTTCTGAAAATGAAAGAATTGGACTTGGTTGACATGTTGTTTCAACAGGACGGTGCTACATTGGTGAGCAATTAATCTCACGTTTTGGCTCTGTCAATTGGCCGCCTCGTTCATGCGATTTGACCCGACTAGACTATTTTTTAGTGAGAAACCAAAAGCTTCAAAAATTGTCATTACACTAATATCCTGCCAGCCAGAAATAGCGTGGATAGTTACTGGATGTGCGTAACAAACGTGGAGCAGATGTTGCTAGCGATCACCATTTGCTCACCGCTATCATTCGTGTGCAAATCGTTGCCATCATAAGGAATGCTCCGGCATCACATAGAAGATTTGACGTTGCCAGCTTGCTTTAAAACCGACCTTTTACCATCAGCCTCGAATACCAACGCACATTCCTCATGGGATGAGATGAAAAGTATCTTTACAGATGCAGCTAAGCAACACCTGGGATTCGAAAACTGTTCCAGGAAAGAATCAATAAGCAACACTACGTAGCACCTGATACAACAAAGGAAGGTTGCCAAAAACGCTTTGAACTGAAGCAAAACAAGGTCGCATAAAACAAGGTCTCAGGAAACTCAGGAAATAAGCTGACCAATAAAACCGGCAAACCTTTGAAAAATAATGCGGGCGAACTGATAACATCCAAAGCCCAACATGTAACCCTATGGGAATCATTTTACTCTGACATACTCTTCTCAGCCCTATCCAAGAGCATCCAATCTGCTCATGTGCCTTACAGGAACAAAATGCTGATATTCCCACTGAACGTCCGGGAATAACGGATTTTAGCGAAGCCATAAAATTTCTCAAACCAAACGAGACACCCCCGCTCCTGATAACATCTCTCCAGAACTTCTTACAACCGACCGAGCCATTAGTGCACATCTACTGGAACCAATTATAAGAAATTTTTGGGAAAGTGGAACATTACCCGACGAACTTTCTGAAGGCGTGATTATCAATCTTCCTAAAACGGCGAAACTAGAGGGCCATAAAATTGCTAAGCATGATGAATAAGGTCATCTCACATATAATAAACAGACTACTGACTACTACAATTCTTCCAAAGCTCAGACGTGAACAAAACACTCGAATGCAAAATTGTCCCAGTGAAGATAATATCCCTAATCAATGCACTAAAGCGTATTGCACGAGAAACATTTGAGCAACAAAATCACAGTAAACACGGTGGTCCGTCAAGGCTTTGTTCTGTCACTACTTTATTTAACTGTGTCCTTGATTTAGGTTTAGGTTTAGGTTAGGGTGGCAGACGTATTTTTTTACAAGCTCACATAGACCAGTTTAGGTCCCTAGTGTTACCACGGGCTGAAATGCCCCTCATCGAAACCAACCTGTTTGATATATAAATTTATCGATAGTACGAATATCAGTACTGGAAAGATCTGTTAGGCTGCCTAAAAAGGCCGACCCCAGTATATCCAGTCGTCGTTTACTCAAAGCGGGACAGTCGCAAAGCAAGTGCTCAATGCTCTCCACTTCTTCCTCATCTCCACAGCTTCGGCAGAAGTCATTGGAGTCAATACCCAATCTTTTGGCGTGTTCGCCGATCAAGCAGTGTCCCGTCAGAACCTGTACTAACGTAGACAATCGTTTCCTCTCTAGTGCGAGGAGATATTTTGACCTTCTCAGGTCATACCTTGGCCAGATTTGTCTAGCTACCCTGCAGGTGCCGATTTCTGTCCATCTATCGTTGGACTGCCTGATTGCCTCTTGCCTAAGCCAAAGCTTGCACGTGGATAGTGGCGCACCAATAGATGCAAATTCTTCGAGAATTTGTAATGTCGTCCCTTTCCTAGCAAGTTCATCGGCTTTGCAGTTCCCCGGGATATCCCTATGCCCAGGCACCCATATGAGGTGTATATTAAACTGCTCAGCCATCTCGTTAAGAGATCTGCGGCAGTCGAGGGCTGTTTGTGAATTTAGGGATGTTGCCTCCAGAGAATTGATGGCAGCCTGGCTGTCCGAGTAAATGACAACGCCATTGTTGGTTACTATGTTGCGACTCAGCCACTTGGCGACTTCCCATATTGCCATTATTTCGGCTTGATAGACACTGCAGGTATCTGGTAGTCTGTGAGCTATATCCAGACTAAGTTCTTCACAGTGTACTCCGAAGCCAACCTTTTCATCAAGCTTCGAACCATCCGTGTAAAAGTGGAGATGGTTTATATTACCTGGTATTCTGCCGACCCATTCATCTCTGGCGGGAATCATAGTGATGTAATTTCTCTCGAAGGTGTACACTGTTGGTATATAGTCCACTCGGTCTGTTACCATAGCACTACACTTTGATATCCTCATGTGACCATAGTTCTTGTACCTCCACATTGATAGGCAGTTTAATCTTATTGCCGCTTTGGTTGCAACTTCTCTCGCCACAATATTAATCGGCAGTATATGGAGTAGGGCTTGTAGAGACTCGGTCGCTGTAGTCCTTAAGGCTCCGCTTATGCTCAGGCAGGCAGTCCTCTGAACCTTTGTTAGTAGGTTGGTAATGGTTAGTTTGTCAGTTGCCGTCCACCATACCACAATACCGTATAACAGTATTGGACGAACTACTGCTATATATATCCAGTGGACGATTTTAGGAGAGAGTCCCCACCGCGACCCTACAGCCTTTTTGCAGGAATATAAGGCGACGTTGGCCTTCCTTACACGTTCCAATACGTTAAGTCTAAATAACATTTTCCTATCTAGAATTATTCCTAAAAATTTTGCACTTTCAGAAAAGACTAGATCTGTTCCATTTATCCGAGGTGGAGGGTCCACATGTGGGACATTATTCATCCTAGTAAAGAGAACCAATTCTGTCTTGTTGGGGTTAACGCCCAAACCGCTGCTTCTGGCCCATCTAGCCAACTTGTTCAGTGCCACCTGTAGGATGTCTCTGAGGACGTTTACGAATTTGCCACTCACTGCGATTGCCACGTCGTCCGCATATGCAACGACCTTGCAGCCACAACGTTCTAGATCTAGCAGGATTTCATTCACCGCTAGGTTCCAAATTAGTGGAGACAATACTCCTCCTTGCGGGGTCCCTCTGTTTACATACCTTGTTAGAGTTGTGGACCCTAGACATGCTGTTATGCGTCTTCTGGTGAGCAGACTTTGAATTAGTCTAATCAAACTAGTGTTAACTTTTAGATGTGAGAGTGCCGCAATTACCGCATCGGAATGAATGTTGTTATAAGCCCCTTCTATGTCAAGAAATGCCACCATGGTGAATTCCTTGAAATGCAGGGACGATTCGATAGTGCTCACAAGTTCGTGCAGGGCTGATTCAGTAGACTTTCCCTTGTTGTAAGCATGTTGGTTCCCCGACAGGAGTTTTGTATCCAGGTTTTCCCTAATGAAATGATCTAAAAGTCTTTCCAGACCTTTCAATAAGAACGAGGATAGGCTAATTGGTCTGAAGTCTTTTGGCCTAGTGTGTGATATCTTTCCCGCTTTAGGTATGAATACCACTTTGGTATCCCTCCATCGATTCGGGACGTATGAAAGCCTGATACAGCCTACATAAATTTTCTCCAGCCAGGGGATAATGTACTTTAACATTTTCTGCATTTCTGCTGGAGTGATGCCATCTGGTCCAGGTGACTTGAAGGGCTCAAAGCTGTTAATAGCCCAGCTTATTCTGGATCTCTCAGTCAAGAAGCTAGCGACGCTCGCAGTCCACTCGCACTCTTGTTGGTCCTGCTGATCCTCGGGTTCTGTTATAGAGTTCCCCGTGAAATGTGTGTCGAGCAGTACATTGAGCGACTGCTCGCTGTTTTTGGTCCAGTTATTTGCCTCATCCTGTAAATATCCCACAGTACAGGGTGAAGCAGATAATATCTTCTTCAGCCTAGCGGCGTCGGAGACCTTTTCCACTTCACCACAGAAGGTATACCAAGAGCGCCTTTGCACCTTTCTAAGCTCCTTCTTATAGATCTTGAGTTTCTCTTTATAGGCATCCCAATCATTAGCGACCCCAGTAGATTTAGCCTTATTGAATAGCTTGTTGCAGGTCTTTTTCATAGCCGTTAGCTCAGAAGTCCACCATTGGGGTTTAGTTTTACCCTTGTACCTTGTTTTTGGACAGGCTTCTTCAAGGGATCTATTGAATGATATGGTGATATGATCGACCAGATTATCCAAACCGGCTTTGTCATTCGGTTCGTACGGAAGTTTAGAGTTGAGGACTTTCTTGAAATTCTTCTCATACAGATGCCACTTTGTCTTCCTTACATTTCTGTGGACGGCGGGTTTAGGCGCTTTTTCCGCGAGTTTGAACTCAATATAATGATGATCTGAGAATGAGTGGTCGTCCAGTACATTCCACCCAATAATTTTGTCTGACAGCCGGTCAGTAGCAAACGTTACGTCGAGTACCTCTTGTCTGTCTTTAATTGTGAAGGTCGGTTTATTACCTATGTTACAAATACTAAGATTGGTAGTTAGAATAAAGTCAAGAAGCGAATCACCCCTATTGTTTATATCCGTACTACCCCAGATAGTATGATGAGCGTTCGTGTCTGCGCCAATAATCCGCTCGAGCTCGTCAGACGTTGCTTCTTCTACTACTTCCCTGAATAGAGCAGTCGGTACTACAGATTCATAAGGCAAGTAGCTGGAGACCACCCAATATATGCGATTACCGATCTCCAGGCTAGCAGCTGTTTGGTCTTTACCACTTAAATTAGTCAGGAGAAAGATACTTAGATCTTTCCTGGCCAAAATGCAGGTTCTTGGAGTGCCTTCACAGTTGGCCACAAGCAGTTTAAAGTTGGGTGTCCTAATACCGCACACCCTTCCTCCCACTACGTAGGGCTCCTGTATCAGGACGATGTCTACTGCGCCTGTGGACAGGCGCAGCAATAGAGCCGCTGAGGCTGCTTTAGCGTGATGGAGGTTAATCTGTAGAATTCTTACCATCATTGCTAATTGACAGATTAACATCCACCCCAACAAGGGTGTTATCGAACTCTTCGTCCGTATCGTCGAGAAGCATGTCCCCGCCAGATGCGTCAAAGAGTCCGGAGACTCCCCTCAGCCCCTCTGTGTCAGAAGTAGAGCTTTCGTCCTCAGAGTAGGACGTTACAGATCTTCTGTTAGAGTTGGAGTCACCAGAAATAATAGGCGTGGCTACCTCCGCACTTACAGAAAGTGCCACGGTGGACGACTCACCTTCTGCAGTGGGAGCTATATCCTGCTTGTATATCTTCAAGATTATAGTCTCGAAGCCATATTGTAGGGTTGCACTCGCACTTTGTATATGGGAGGTGGATTCAGCGTTTAGGATAAGATTGACCTGCCGCTTTTTACCATCCGCCTCACCCACCTTGCTGATTCTCCAATTATGGGCCGGCAGACCAGGATTGGAATCTTTTATTATTTCTAAGATGTCAGCCGGGTTGGAGGGCTCTTCTGTAACCCAGGTGATGGCTCTAGGGTGACTAGGGATGTTGTTTTTTTCGACAACATCCAACTGGGCACCCGGCCACACCTCACCCGCTCGACTCAGAGCAGCCTTATAAAGGTCTACTGATCTGGCATCACCGAAATATAAGAGTTTTACTCTCCCCTGATGCCATCCTGCATCGTTGCAGATTGGTGGTTTGCCCGGCATTTCTCTACGGACATCGAGGTAATGAGCCATAATGGCTGATTGTACATGACTCCATTTGTCCTTGAGGATGGATCCATCCTCACTACTTCTGTCTATAACAGCCATCACTAGACTCTCCTTCGCCACTTCATTGAAGGGCTTGGTGAGTGTCCTGTTGATGGTGACATTAGGGCCTCTTGCCTTTTTCGAAGGCAGGGGTTCATCAGGTGATCTGATTCGTTTTACTTTATTAGCCGTTAACACAGCTGAATTTGTGGCTCTTTCAGCCGACTCATTGGCCTTAGAAGCATCTATGACGCCTTTAGCCCAGGTAAGTGACTCTTTTTGTTTTTCGGTAAGAGCCGAAACCTCAACAGCCTCCAACTTCGTCAAAACTCTGAGCGCTACACGATGCTCATTGTGCTTCCGTTTTGACGGTCGGACATGACGTTTTCCCCTCACCGCACCACCTGTTGTGAGTACTTGGGGGAGATTTTCACCATTTTTGGTGTGGTCGGCTTTGGCCAAGACCAACGGACGGACAGTCGGACGATTGGGGAACCGCGCTCCATCGGAACACGAAGGCATCCCCGTCAAGAGAATTTATTTTAATTTTGTCTGTATTAGACCGTAATAGGTACTACGATGTAGGCCTTACAGACTTTGTACAGATTTTTGCTATTGCGTAATAGGTACTGGTAACTATCCGCTATGTGATAAACACGTCCGTTCACTGCGAATGATCAGCAACGAATCTCGTGTCCTTGATTTGGTTATGCCTTGATTTGGTTATGCCACAAGCTAATGACCAATTGAGGGGCATAATCGGGGTCAGCAAGAAAGTTTAGAGGATCTCGATTATGCAGATGGCATCTGTCTTCTCAGTCACTCCTTCTTTGACATGCAGGCTAAACTTACAGCCGTTAGCGAAACAGCAAGAATCACAGGTCGAAAAATAAACAGAACCAAAAGAAAATCGTTGCGGATTAACACCAACATAAGTAACAATTTTAGCATACAAGGTCAAGACATTGAAGATGTTCAGCACTTCTGTTATTTGAGAAGTATCCTTAACGTAACAAGCGGCTCAGCTGCGGATATCTATAGTCGCATTAACAAAGCAGGAAACGCATTTGCTCAACTGAATCGTCAAATATCTCAAGAAAAACTAAAATTGAGATATTTAACACAAATGTTATATCACCCTTATTGTATGGTTGCGAAACATGGCCGCTTACGACTTACAACGACTCCAAGTTTTTATCAACAAATGCTTACGACGAATATTGCGCAAAACAGATACCCATTGAAGCCGAACTAAAGACGTGGAAATGGGGCTAGATCGGACACACTCTGCGAAGACATTACCAGAAAAGCGATAGAGTGGTATCTGCGGGTAGGCAGCCGTGTCTGGAGACCTGCGGACACATGGAAGCGCCAAATAGCAATGGAACTATCCATATTACGCTTAAATTGGAACGAAGTGAAACATTGTGCAGTCGATCGAGTTAATTGGAACAATCTTGTTATGGCTCTGTGCTCCCAAAAGGAGAAAAAAAACGAAAATATAATTAATTGGGACGAAGAAATGCGACGCAAGCCGAAACACGATTTCCATAGATTTGTATTGGAATTTCTTTGACTGGTTCCATGAACCATTATTTTGCTGAAAAAATTATTGTTTCAATGAAAAATAGTTTTTTTAATTATATGTGGAAAGTGGTTTTTATTGAAAAAAATCATTTGAAAAACATAACAACATAATGATAAAAATTAATATCGAATTTGTTAGATTGTGGAGACGACCTCAATTAAATTGCGAATTCCGGTCTTCCGCTTAACTATTTCTTAAACACACATATATTAAAACAGTAGATGTTTAATTCTGTTTAACAGAAAAATTACGAATATTTTCAATCAACGGGAATAATTAAACTTGTTGTCCGCTACCTTTTAGTTTCCAAATAAATTGCACAAACATTTTAATGCAACCCTTGTACTGTTTCGAATTGAATGAATTCCTCTTTAAATATGTTTACCCTTGAATATGCAATATAAGATGATGCATTATCACATAATTTAAACAACTGATAGACAATACAAACCATTGGAAAAATTATTTACATGAATGTAAATAATTGTTTACGCAAAAGTTATACAAAATACAAAACAAATTAAAACCAGTAAGGAATGACAGAAAGTCGGAGCGGAGCCGAGTATATAATACCCTACACCTCCCTAACAATTCGAAAATGGGCATTGCGGTAATAATTTGGAATAATTGGTTTCGTTTCAATTAGGGATGTAACGAAAGTGACGTTAGCGAAAGCGAATGCGAAAGCGAATATTGAAATATATTTCATGCGAATACATTTAATTTAAACAGATTTTCATCATCTTGGACTATAATATGCATATGCTATAAAGATCGGACGTAAAATACAGTTTCAATAGCGCTTAAATACTAAATAGGCAGAAACATAGCATATATGCGGCTATTTGTAAATCTGAACCGATTATCCCCAATTTAAGCAGTATTAGTTCCTAAATTAAGAAACTTCTTTCTGCAAAATGTTTCAATATCAAAAGTACAACTTCTATAGCGCTTTAAACCCACATCGGGGGGACATACATATGGGGGCTTTATATAAATCCGAACCGATTATACTCGAATTTGACAGTATTAATTCATGCAATAAGAAACATCTTTTTGCCGAATATCGTACTGATTGGACAAAAATACAGTTTCTACAGCACCTACGTGTCAAATCGGGTGTAACATATATATTTTAAATCTAAATCGATTTGGCAGTGTTCTTTGATGTAATAAGAGAACTCTCTCTGCCAAATTTCGTACTGATCTGATATAAAATACAGTTTTACAGCGTTTACATGTCAAATCGGGGGTAACATATATATAGGGGGATCCATTTCGAGGTTCCCTACTTTTTTTAAGAAAAAACACAGAAAATTCAAATTGAATGGGGAATGTTTATTATCATTTGAAAGAACATTCTTTGACATTTATTTTTTGAAGATTATGTCTATCAAATGTTAGCCGCGGCTACGTCTCAGAAGGTCCATCCGTTGAGTCCAATTTTCGATGACTCGTTCGAGCATTTCGACTGGTAACTGGCGAATGACACGCGTGATGTTTTGCTGAATCGAAGCGGGTTTGTCCGCATAAACTTAGACTTTACATATCCCCACAGGAAAAAGTCTAACGGTGTGATATCACACGATCTTGGTGGCCAATCGACCGGCCCAAAACGTGAAATTATCTGCTCACCGAAGTGTTCTCTCAATAAATCCATTAATTGATGCGATGTATAGAAGTGGCGCCGTCTTGTTGAAACCAAATGTCGCCGAGATCATGAGCTTCAATTTCAGACATCAAATAGTCGGTTATCATGGCACGATAACGGTCGCCATTGACGGTTACGTTCTCACCTGCATCATTTTTGAAGAAATATGGACCGATGATTCCGGTACGTCGGATCGGGAATCGGTCAATGGCAAAAAGATAGCTCTTAACGAGAGCTAAAATATTGCTCATGGGTGTCAAGGTCGTGGGTCGACTGGAAATTTTTTTTTATTTAAATAAATAATGGACTTAGCGCAATTGGCGAACGATTATTTTGATAATAAAACTGAATAATTTGTAAACGTTGTTCAGGCGTAAGTCTTTCCATGATGAAAAGCCAAAGAATACTTAACAAAAATAACATGACAGCATGGCATGACTCACACGTGATCTGTCAAAAAAAGGCTATTGAAAAAAGTATCTCTACTTAGATCATCCTATATAAGGGGATATATCTAAATCTGAACAAATTTTGACCAATATAAATAGGGATCGGTCTTGGGCCAAAAAAAAAAAACACTGTGCTACATTTCGTCACAATCGGACTATAAATACGACCTGCACTTTGATTACAACGATACATCTACAGACGGACATGGTTTAATCGACTCAGGAAGTGATTCAAAGGCGATCGGTATAATAACGATGGGTCTTACAAACAAACAAATGCACAAACTCATAATACCCTGGGCCACAGTGTGGTGTAGGGTATAAATATGCATTTGTGTTTTCCACTTGGTGAGGAATGCAATATAGCGTTTGATACTTTGTGTGGAAGAAGCCAGAAAAGCTGAAAACATGGTCATTCATTGTAAAGCTATAGTCATTTGAAAGTTATAGAAAATACATACATACATGGAAAAAATTGATTGCCTGCTAGATTACCAACTTAACAAGGCGTGCGACTAAATCAATCAAGTCTTTGGACATAAAATTTGGTGTTTATCCGTAAACCCAATAAAAAGTTATTTACAAAACTGTACAGGTCATTCGATTTCCATTACAAAGGAATTCCACACAAATTTTCCTGAAAAACTACTTTTTTGCACTTAGCATAGTTTAGAATGGAGGTATCGATATGTTCGACACAATTTTCATGGAGGGTGCCCTTAGTATTTTGAATATACATTTATTTATTAAATCCTTTTATTTTCTTCCAAACATCACAGGGGTCTCAAAGTCAATTACTAATGCGGGCACTTTAAATGATTGTTTTAATATATACTCGTACACCTAATATTCTATCAACTTTTAACAAGGGAAATACACAAATAACTGATGATTTTGTGAATCCTTGGACCATTTACAAGTGTATAAACTACATGGACACAAGACTGAATTAGAAAAACATTCTGTATTTAATATAACGAGGTATCGAATCAATAAATAACTTAAGATTTTGTGTAATAAGTATTGCTGTATAATCTATCCCTTATACTAGATACTTAGAGTATCTGTGCACTTGTGTGTTCCCCCAAAGATAAGGAACAACTTTAGAATTTTTTCTCACAGAATTTAGTTTTAATGAAATTGTTGGATATCCGAACGTTTATTCCAGACGGAAGAAGAACAAATCGAGAACATCATCGATCAGTGGTGGGGTACATGGGTTGTTGTTGGCGGCACAACAATGCCAACAACATCAGAAACTTGTTAACTTATAGTAAACTTTTCTGTTCGTATTTTTCGCATGTTTATTATAGTTTCCCCAGTTACGTTTATCTTTGCACAAACGCTCCAATGCCCCCAGACATTGGGATGGTGTGGAGAAATGCGGATGGGTGGAAGTGTGGATGGAGCGTAACTGCGAAAACAATCCACAACTGATAAAGATGACTAGCAGAAGGGCGAAAATTAAAAATTAAAGCTGTAATAAAGACAGAGTGCAGTTTAGCTGTAAGAACACAGCGAATACGAACATTAGGCTGTATCGGTTTGTTGGATTTTTTACGAAGACGAATAATTCATATGATTTCCAGGGAAATTGGTTGAATTGAAATAATGCAAATATTGAGGGAGTAATTTTGAATTGAAAACTTGCGCCCGTGCTTGATGCAATTCAAATTTACAACATAAACACATTCGTACAGTTATGTCTGAATCCGGTATTTCAGTAATTTGTAATTGCGAAAATAGTATATATGCCAAATATCTTCATGATTCGATAAAAATGGCAATATTAAATGCAATAGATACCAGGTACAAATACCTAACATTCCTGAACCAAATCGGATAAATGCGAATCTCGAATGTTTGCATCGAACGGTTTATCGCAAGAACCATCGTCAATTCAACGAAACCATAAAATGTCTTTTATATTATCCTATTAAAGAAATTTTTCGTTGAGCTGTAATTAGACAGCGGATTATATTGTTGCATTTGGATTATTGCACAAAAAAACCAGTGACACATAAATTATTTTTTTGGAACTTTTATGCTTTATATTTTTTTTGTAAATTATTCACAGTGTTTTTCGTTCTGAAGAAGGCAAACAATTCAATAGATAGATAAAAGATTCATAAAGATACTTTTCTTGTATTCAAAGTGCACAAATAGTAAATACATCCAGTAAGGAAAGACAAAAGGTCGGGCGTGGTCAACTATAAAATACTCTACACCTCCCTAACAAAATACTTAGTTCCACCTCCTCACCAAGACTAATTCAAAGAAGGAGTCGAAGATGTTGATCATAATAAACAAGATCTCAAAAGGTAACCTAAAGAGCGCAGTATTCTTTCATAGGTCAAGAATCGGTCATAGGTCAAGAATCGGGTCATTTCTGCCAGATTACATAAAGATCAGAATATTTAATAGCGGCTTAATAATAAATATGTGCTTTATCTAGATCTGAATCGATTATCCCAAAATTTAGCGGTATTCCTTCCTAAATTGAGAAACTTATTTCTGCAAAATTTTGTAATGATCGGAAGTAAAGTACAACTTCTATAGCGCTTTGATACAAAAGCGGGAGGAACAGTGTTACCACACGAATTTGACCGAAAGTCGTCAAAATAGGGTCACAAAAATAATCAAATTGTCAAAATAAGTTTTCGAAATCCTTAAAAAATTGTCAACAGAAAAATATACAGGTTACATACAGCGTTTGTGTTTTTTCTGGGGCAAAAGGGCATGTTTCAGAGACATATATGTGTTTACGAGTGTAAGTACTCTAAAATTTTGTCAAAATTTGACAAAATGAATAGAACTATTCACACCAAAAAGGGTCCGGCGTATATGCACGGTTCTAAGTAGAACCAAACATTTTGTTAAAGCACCCACCCGTTTTTACTTTTCAGCGCCGTAGAAACCACAAATACCTATCGATTGAGTTTAACCTGAAACGTTTTATGGTGTAAGTGACCTCATTGGTCCATATTTTGACAAAGTCCCATACAAACGCCCCATTCAACTCGACTTTTAGGATCAAAAATAAAATAGTTCAATTTGCGTTGAAAGAATTCTATTATGCGATTTATTTGAACTGAAACTATTCGTTAGAATAAAAACCTCCTAAGTCCAAGTTTTAATATAGCCTTTAATTTACTTAAAATTTCAGAGACTTTTCCTGTTATGTCTTTGAATGTGATCGAATCTACCACTTTCAATGATTGATTTTGATTGTTTCAATGATCAGCCATAATATTTGAGACTTTTTCAAAAATTTCCAATTTTAATTTTAAAAAGATAAATGTGTGTATATTATATATGGAAGTAATTATGAAAAATCCATTTTTATATCACAAAAAATCGTCATTACGGGGCAAAAATCGTCATGTCATATTTTTTGGCTCTAAAAATCGTCAAAATGACGATAAATCGTCATTTCTGGCAACACTGATACGGGGGCTATATCTAAATCTGAACCGATTTTGGCAGTGTTCATTAATGTAATATGACACCTCTTTCTGAAGAATTTCGAACTGATCGGATATAAAATACAGTTTCACAGCGCTTAGATGTGAAATCGGAAGTAACATATGTATGGGGGCTATATCTAGATCTGAAACGAATTTCTCAAAATTTGACGGTGTTCATTCATGTAATAACGAATTTCGTACTGATCGGATATAAAATACAGTTTATACTGCGCTTAAGTGTAAAATCGGGTGTAACACATATACGGGGGCTATATCTAAATCTGAACCGATTTTCCGCCAATTTGGCAGTGATCACTCATGTAATAAGAAACCTCTTTAATGCGAATTTCGTGTGGATCGGATAACATATATATGGGGGCTATATCTAAATCTGAACCGATTTTCCTCAAATTTAGTACTGTCTCTTAGTGTATCATGAGACTTCTCTCTGTCAATTTTTATACAGGTCAGTTAAAAAATTTTGATTATACAGTACATATATGCCAAATCGGAGGAACATATATACACTCAAAAAAAAAGTGAACCATAGAGCAAGTTAAAATGAACTTAACTGTAGGAATATTGAACTTCGTATTTCGCTAAAGCTATTTTTCCTTATATCAAATTCATACATTTCCTCACAATTATGAAATATGTTTAACTTATTTCTAGTTAACTCGTACTTCCTTTAAGTAACTATTGAAATTAAAATAGGGAAAATTAACTCAATACTAGCAAATTCGGACTTGAAATTATGCAAATTCAGCATACTTTTTTACCCAAATTTAGGAAAATTTAATTAAATTTATGCAAAAAGAAAAGAAAAATTAATATTTTTCTTGGACTTTGTAGTCCATGATTTTTTTTTGCGATTTTTGATCCTACATCATCACTTTCCATTTATATGTTGGAATCTCTCTCTTACCACTTTCTCTTTGTATTTCTCTCTCTTCTGCTTTATTTTAGGAATTGAAATTTATTTTATTAAACATTAGACATTATCTATATATAAAATTTTACCTCCGAATGCGATTCGATCCCAGAACCTTCCGTTTTATGAACCACATGTTTACCAACTGAGCTACGTAGACACTTAAATTTTTATGAAAAATTTGTTTTTAAATACAATTATATATCCCAAAATTTTCGAAACAATGTATTTTTATGTACACTCAAATTTGATAAAAGGATTGCCATCATTGAATGATAAATAGAGTAGCCATATACTATATTTATAGGCGACGAAGAAATTTTATTATGAATGACATTTTCATATCAATCCTAAAAGAGTTTCGTAGCTCGATATATAGTGTGTCTGGCTCACTATCATAAGGTTGTCGGTTCGACTCTCGTCCCGGGCGTAACATTTTTAATGTTGCTCCATAAATTTAATTTCTGCAAGTAACGATTTGCGAAAAAATGAAAATTGCGGAACGAAAAAGAACAGAATTTTTTGTGACTACAACATAGTCCGAAAATAGTTAATTTTTCCTTGATTTTAGTATGTTTTCCTAATTTTAAGTTCAAATTCATGGACTCGAAATAAGGATTCATGATTATTTTTAGTTAAAATTTCCTAAAAATCATGCTTTCCATTATTAGTTCATAATTTCCTAATGTCTATGTTGGGTGTCCACCGCATATGTTTAAATTTGATAAATATATGAATATTCGAACTTTTTTCAAGAAATATTGTTTTAGTAAAAATATGTCCTCATTTTTAGTTAACGAACTATTCTGCATATCCCCCAAAAAAATAAAATTTGGTAGTACTAAATAAAATTTCCCAGTGTTAAGAAAAAATTAACTCAATATGAATAAAAACATTGAACTAAATTGGAGTATGGATTTTACTAAAATTTAGGAAATACATTTTTTTGAGTGAATGGGAGCTATATGTAAATCTGAGCCGAATTCAATAGGGATAGTCCTTGGGCCAAAAGAAAAATATGTGCAAAGATTCGATGAGATCCGTCCATAATTGCGACCCGTACTTTGATTACAAGAGTACATGCAAAGACGGGCGCAGGTAAATCAACACAGAAAGTGATTCAAAGTCGATCGGTATAATAAACGAAGGGTTATTTCTTCTCCTTTTGTGTGCTACAAACAAATGCGCAAAGTTATAATAACCTATACCACAGTCTGGTGTACAAATGTAGCTAAGTACTTTGTTAACTGATTGCAATGCAAAACAAGTTTTAATTCACAAAAAAATTTAAAACATTTTTTTTATATTTTTTTAAATATTGAAGAAAAACCTAGCGGGACAACATTTACTAAATACAATATGTAATTGGGATTGGGATGGGAAAAACGGCCGTTTGACCAAAACATCAAAATTCAACACCCTCCAACTCGGACAGTCCTTAACAGCATGGTGTGGGTTATACAAATAAATTAGTCTTGCAATAAAAGAGAAATAGTTTAATATTGATGGAAAGTAAGGTCATTGAATTATTTTCCATAAAAGAGGGAGGTATTATATTTTACCCTCCACCACAGGATGGGGGTATATTAATTTTTTCACACCGTTTGTAAAACTTCGAAATATTGATCAGGGACTCCATAAAATATATATTAGTATAAGCTTAATTGCCGATGTAGCCGTGCCCGTCCGTCAACCTGTCTGTCCGTCTGTTGTGATGGAAACCATGGAAATGGACAATATCGCTCCATTTTTAGATGTAGTTACCATATATAGCATTTCCCCGATTTTACTTTCTAACGCCACCACTAGTTTTAACTGATCGGACTGAAAACTGTTAACTGTTTATTTATAGCCGGAACCCTTCACTCGAACGATGGTAATTATATAACATCACAAAGATTATATGACATCACAAAGATATTTTGGGCTTAACCCTAGTGTTGTGATTCGAAATATACCCCTATTAACACATTTTGGTTAAATTGAGACAATGCTTATTCTACTTAATAAATAAGTTTCTATTTTTCACGATTTCAATATTTTATTTACTAATTTAAATAAAACAAAAAAATAAATAAGTTTACGTATATTTTGGGACTCAAGGTGAGGGGATTCATAAGTCGGTTTACCCGACTGAACTTTCTTACTTGTTTTTAAGTAAACTGAACAAAAAAACAATTTCTAAAAATGAAGATTACCATAACTTGTAAAATAACTGAAAATAACTTGTCTTATAAAATTGTTTTGGGTCAATTTAACCTAATTTTCGCGGTTGCGCCGGTTTTCATAACATATTTAAGTCCGATATTTAATAAGCGGTAAAAGCAGAATATTTGATTACTATAGATAGTGCTACACATTTATAAAGTTTTTCCTTTGTACTCGTATGTTGCAAGAGGCTTATAAAAGAACATAAATAGCATGACCGCGAATATATTTTATATGTATTTCATGTATCGAACTATCTATTAACAAAGGATATCAATTGTGGCAATATGGTGCATCTTCAAAAATAATGTTATATTGGAGTAAACTGTCTTATCAAGACCTCCATGAATTGGAATGGAATTTCTTTATAATCGGAATCGGAAGACCTGTACTGTTTTGGGAATAACTTTTGAGTGGATTGACTGATAAACACCAAATTCTTACTGAATATAATTTGAAATATTTCGAATTAAAAAATGAAATGTCACCGAAAACATGCCTTGTCGACTTAGTATACTTTGGAATGAAAGTATCGATATGTATATAGTTTTAATTGTCTTTGTCTCGAAACCCATGCCAATGTATTTAATATGTATTAGTAAACATTGTTTTCTTTGTATAGTAAAAACTGAAAAATTTATATACTTTAGAATTGTATATCTTGTTTTGCAAAATGGACCCATATGACTTTTTAATATGGACACCAATTAATTACACACCGACTAAAGTTTGCAAACTGATGATACGCATTTTTCCGGTATACCCTCATAAGCATTAAGTACTTACATGCAATACCCCTTCCCTCTTCTACCAACTATCCACCTATTTGACTGAGATGTTAACCCTGAATCCCCTCCTAAATGGTGGGTTGGGGAGGTGCAGATGTTGAACAACATTAACAAGAACCACAATAACATATATATTGCGAGCATACCTCGTCATTATCCTGTGGATCGGCTGCACGTAATAAATCACGAACATTTAATATCAGCACTTTACTAAGTGTCGAAGAGATGGAGGAACGCTTACGGGCATGTCGACGCGAACGAATGCCCTGCGTTGAAGGCCGACGAGTGGGGGGAAAGTCGGCGTTGTCCACCGGTGTGGAGCTGAATCGTCGTACTGTGGAAAAGTCTTTCGATACACGCCGCAGATACTTCTGCGCTAATTGTGGTGAGTCCACGGGCATTGCAGGGCCGTGTTCAACGGTGGCAACGGCGTTTAATTAGACGATTTAAGTTTAATTAAATTTGCAAATCGTAAAAGTTTGCATTCACTGCCTTCACGGCACAAGTAAACGACGACAATGACAAGAAGTGACACGGATCCGGAACCGGGGAAAACATTAAAACATTGTAGCTCTACGAAATGCGACGAAAACGTGGAAAAATTATACTCTTGACTAAAATCACGATATTGTTGTCGGTTGGCAGTTAGTTGTTTGTTGGTCAACACAACAAGTTACGTTTCCGAGTTTCCGCTAAAGTTGCCTTTGGTCATGGAATGAAGAATGACTGAATACTAGCGCGTGATAATGGCTGAGATTTTTCGAATGCAACGAGATGCCGCCCGCAACACTGTCACCTTTAAACAGATGATAACGTCGACGACTACGGCAACAGCGGATGCTGCCGAGATTATTTTTATTTTGATTTTCATTTTGTTTTTAGATTTCCACACGAGCTCACGCATACTGGGCCATGGGTTTGGTGAGAGTAGAGCGAGAGAGAGAGAGAACAACAAACAAACAAGCACCGGTAGGCAACGTAACTAGTTCTGAAGCTGTAAAATCACTAGTTACTACGTAAATATCACAAATTCCTGCGAACATTACCTTCAATGTAAGCACCTGGTGAATTTGAACTATACTTCTAAGATATCTGTCAAAGATACACGAATTCAAAAATTCTTTTAATGCCATGTGTTCCTCATATGTTTCAGTTGCTTCCCTGCAGGGAAATGAATTGGTTTAAAATTAACTTAAAACTAGTTTTTTAATAAACACAACTAGTCATTTAACCATTATTTTCCATAAGTCCAACTGACTGTTTTAACATGGGCATGCGCTAGGCAGTGGACAATTATCCATCCCTGCATGACTTTTCAACTAGTCAAAAACTAATTATTTTTGACTGATTTATATTGAGATTAAAAAAATACAATTATTTATCTGACGGAATGAAGTTAGTTGGTATTTAGAATTATTCAAATGATTATAAATGGGTATATTTTAAAGTACCTATTTACGAGTACTAACTTAATTTGACTAAACGTGTAGTTAGACCAGAAAAATATCATTTTTTATTAGACGAAATGAAGTTAGATTACATCTAATTTCATTAAAATAATTTTAGAAATTTTATTGAGATCATTTAAATTTTTTTTTTAATTTCAATACTATTATGAAAGTAAAACCATAAACGTTAAAATTTTTGATACTGATTTTTTTATACAGTATGAAAGCGTATTTTTTAATAAAATGCAAAGCTTTTCGAAATTCCTTATCTGGATCCATTGACAGCGATCGCAAAGCTTCCATTATACATTTGAAAACGTTTCCGAAGTCCTTAATCCGCTTTTTTCCATGAGTGCCATCGATGCTAAAGTCAATTATAAGGTCAATTTCCCTGATAACCGCACGCCTTTATCCGTTGCACTTGGATAGCGAGTGACTCTTCTCGTACTTTATGTCGCTCAACCAAGTTTTTGTTATTTATGGAAAGCAATTCTAAATGTTTCTTGTTTTAGTGGAAAGAAGGATGACAAAATTACATGTGTTTTGTTTTTGCACGTTGATGGAACGAAAATGTTTTGTGTTCAATTTGGTTGAGCTGTAGATAATTTGTCAACCAATTTATAGTTAGTTGTAGAATAATTTCTTAATAACTGACATTTTTTTAAACCAGTTGATAAAATTCCCGCAGGGTTGTAATTGATATTGTAACAATTCAGAACTTTGATTAGGATTTATTGAAAGCTTTTTAATATACAACTGCTTATATATATATAAACATCTAATTGTGATCAAAAATTCCTAATACCCTTTTTAACCTATTAATATTATAAAATCGTTTGTTTGTCTGTTCCAGCATCACGCCCTAACGGCTGGAGAACAAATAGATCAATACCCGGAAATTAAAATAGGCTACATTGATTTTCGATTTTCCGCCAAGTAATTTTCGATCACTTGACCGCTGAGGCTCCTGTTAGAGCTAGAAACTCGAAAATTTGCATACATATAGACAGGAGTGTTGTGTATACGATGGTCTATCCCCGTACTCATTTTTCCTGTGGTCAGTTCCGTCACTAACAAAAACTTGAGTGTTATTCAGAAGCCACCTATACAATACGGTACAAAGCTAAAATTTTATAAATAATAATTACACGGCAAATATAAAATAGAAAATAAAATGACAACGTTTACAAACAGTTGCCTACGGAACGTTATAAAAATATGGTGGCCCCAAACCATCAGCAACACCCAACTCCTTGAGCTCGCTGATCAACAGGACACACGCTTAGAAAATCGAACGACAAAATATGCCACGAGACGCTGGAGTGAATCCCCCCAGGGTACTAGTGATCGCGGCAAACCCAAACAAGTAAATACATTATAAACAAACATAAACGAATAGCAACAGACCGAAACCAATGAAGAAACTAAGTAGACAGCCTATGTTCCTGAAAGAATTGCTGAATATATATATGTTTTAAGAGCCAATAATCTAAAAATGTTTAAGTAAAGGGTGATCTAAGTAGAGATACTTTTTTCAATAGCCTTTTTTGACAGATCACATGTGAGTCGTGTCATGCTGTCATGTTATTTTTGTTAAGTTTACAAATTATTCAGTTTTATTACCAAAATAATCGTTCGCCAATTGCGCTGTCAATTTTTTTTTAAATAAAAAAACACTTTCCTGTCGACCCACGACCTTGACACCAATGAGCAATATTTTAGTTCTCGTTAAGAGCTATAATTTTGCCATTGACCGATTCCCGATCCGACGTACCGGAATCATCGGTCCATATTTCTTCAAAACTGATACCGGTGAGAACGTAACCGTCAATGGCGGCCGTTATCGTGCCATGATAACTGACTATTTGGCGACAGTTGGTTTCAACAAGACGGCGCTACTTCCCACACATCGTATCAATCAATGGATTTATTGAGAGAACACTTCGGTGAACAGATCATTTCACGTTTTGGGCCGGTCGATTGACCACCAAGATCGTGTGATATCACACCGTTAGACTTTTTCCTGTGGGGATATGTAAAGTCCAAATTTTATGCGGACAACCCCGCTTCGATTCAGGCCTTGGAGCAAAACATCACGCGTGTCATTCGCCAGTTACCAGTCCAAATGCTCGAACCAGTCATCGAAAATTGGACTTAACGGATGAACCATCTGAGACGTAGCCGCGGCCAACATTTGATAGACATAATCTTCAAAAAATAAATGCCAAATTTTCTTTAAACAAGTAAGAAAGTTTCAGTCGGGTAAACCGACTAAGGTATACCCTCACTTTGTGAATAATGTAATATTGAATGTTACTCGAATTATTCTGTCAATTTGTGTGGGAGGTACCAGAAGGGGTTTATCAAATACACCTTTTTTGCTGAACATTAGATACTTTAAATGCATTGCACTGTGCCGACTTATAAGCATTTATGTGCACTGGTATAAACGTTATGAGACATTAAATTGTGGTATGATTTGGGCATTTTGTGTGGGAGGTACAAAGGGGGGCGTGGCAATAACGCCCATTTTGCACAGGGCTATGGACACTATAAAAACATTACACTGTACAAAATTTCAAGTATTTTTATACACTGGTTTTAATGTTATAAGCTGTTAACTTTTGGTGCAAAAAGGTACCTTTGTGTGGGAGGTACCAAAAGGGGCGTGACAACAACGCCCATTTTTCCCTGGACTGTACGCAATATAAAAGCATAATACTGTACAAAATTTCAAGTATTTTTATACACTGTTATTAATGTTATAAGCTGTTAACTTTTGGTGCAAAATAGTGCATTTGTGTGAGAGGTACCAAAAGGGACGTGGCGACTTTGCCCATTTTTCTCGAGTTGATAACGACTAATAAGATAATACTATGTGTGGAATTTCAAAAGATTCGAATAAGTAGTATAGCAGTTATTAAAGAATCAATATTTCACAACATTTTAACCCTTTGTGGGGGAGGTACTAGAAGGAGTGACCAATATGGCCCATCTTCGAACTTAGCCGGAGATAGAAAAAAATATTACCACATACCAAATTTGAGGTCAAACGGTTACTCCTTTCGAGAGTTATCGTGCGCACCAGCCAGCAGACAGACAGACAGACAAACAGACAGACGGACGGACATTGCTCATTCGACTTAAAATGACCCAAAACGGATTTCCTCCGAACATACTTGGGGTCTTAGGTCACTCCTTCGACGTGTTACACTTTTTTCCGGAGCAAATGATATATACCCTCGTCACACTAAAGTGAGGGTATAAAAAGTAGGGAACCTCGAGATGGATCACGCTATACATACTGACCTCAAAGGAGATCCAAAACAACTACTCAATGTCCAGCCTGAGGTCCAACCTGACATAAAACCATGTTTTCATATTTCTTAAGCCTTTTCAAAATATTTCCCTCACCACATACTCCGGTAAAGTATCAATTGATTTTTCATATAGTGGTCAGTGTAGCAGTGACCACAGCAATTTTCACTCTTTCAGTAATTAAATAGTCTCTCAAGAGATGTCCAGTAAGAGGTTAAACCGGACAAAAAAACTGTGTGTTAATATTTTTAATTCTAATCGAAATATATATCTCACAAATTAATAAGGAAACATATCTTACCTAACACAACATAGGTCAATACTCGTACTCGTATGAGCGTTATCAAAAGGTCGACTCGGGCTAATCGGATTACACCGCATCTTGAACCATAGGTAGCATTAGTATTATGTGAAATGTTCAATAGTACAATAAAGCATTTGATTCTCCGTCAGACCCCCAGTTAAAGCATCTTGGAAGAATTTTAACACACATATGTATAGCTAAGAGCATGGGTGAAAAAATACGATACTCAGATTCAGAGGATCTTACCAGTGGTCAAATAAATTGTGATGTTTTCATTATTACTTTTTAATCAGATTTTTTCATTTGAATATTTTTTAGCTTAAGAAGTGTACATCACATCACGTTAATAAAATTCAACACGGACAACGCCAGGTAAAACAACACTAGTCGCTAATAATAAGCATTTTGGGAACTATTATGTATGGGTAATTTTCAATTCGCAAATGTTTTAAAAGTGCTTTAAGAAATATAAATATTTTATAAATATCCTTTTTTCACCACTTTAAGGAATGTGATAAAAATACTACAGAATATGCTAAATAAACTAAATTAGAGGTCATTCGAGAGTATACACGTTGAACTCTATGCAGAGTGGAGGATCAATGCATTTTAGTCGGACTAACCAAAAGTTCAAAAACATTCGACTTCGGCTGAATTTTAGGATTTGTGCGATTTACGTATTCGGCCAACAAAAACAGCCGTTAACCAAACTGTAGTTCCGATAAAGGGCAACTGGGCACGTGGAAGCACTGAGGACCTCAATTGGGCTATGTGAGCTGGTAACTCCGCCAGCCCCCTAAACTACCCTAACTAGTGAATTTAACATTCGATATACGTTATTATTAACCAGCCTTGTTTGGACAAAAATGTTTACCAGCAATTAAATTCGTCGTTATTAGTGACTGGTGGCAGCTGACTACTTTGAAAACTGTCGGGGGTACACACTCGATTATATGCAGCTGCCACGCACACTGCCAGACAATAGATAACAAATTCACATACATCGCTGAACACCGAAGAAGCGACGCTCATATGAGAGCTGTGTATCCTATGGATATCTCTTTCCCAAAACTCACGAAAATAAGATTTATTTACTTCCCACAACAAAAGGTGGTGTACTATTACTATTATTTGACACCAAATCGAAGTCTTGGTTTGAGTTGGAAGTGGATTTGTGAAGGTCAAGTCGGCAATCGATTCATCTCCAAACAAATGGATACATAATCTATAGAAAACGATTTGTATTCATTTTCTCTGTGTCTCCCACAAAATGTCAAGAAATAAAAATAAACACAAATTTTATCCTTTGAGAAATCCTCAAATCCTCTGGATATAAATATTGCAAAGCATTTTTTACCACCCTGATAATACGAGGGCGGTTCGGAAACTTCTTAGCCTATCAATGAAAGAGAATAGTTAGTTTTTCAGAAATATTTTTGTTTTTCAATATAATCTCCTGAAACTTCAATACACTTAGTCCAACGCTTATCTAGCAATTATATCCCTTGATTAAAATAGTTTTCCTCAAGGTCTTCAAAATAGTGGTTTACAACTGTAATTGCATCTTCATTTGAGGTAAAACGCTTGCCAGCAAGGAATTTTTTTTAGATTTGGGAACAGGTAAAAGTCACTGGGAGCTAAATCAGGAGAATAAGGTGGGTGGTCAAGCAACTCGTAGTTTAATTCGTTGATTTTAGCCATTGTTAAAACACTCTTGTGCGTTGGTGCGTTGTCTTGATGAAAAATTATTTTTTTGTGTTGTAAGCCAGGACGCTTTTCTCGAATTTGTACATTTAATTGATCCAAAAGGTTGCAATAGTACTCTGAATTTATTGTTTTACCCTTTTGCAGATAGTCAATCAATAAAATACCTTTGAAGTCCCAAAAAACCGTTGCCATAACTTTACCAGCCGATTGAATTGTTTTTGCCTTCTTTAGGGCACTTCCTCCAGCTTCAGTCCATTGTTTGGATTGTTCTTTTGTCTCTGGAGTATAGTGGTGGATCCATGTCTCATCAACAGTTATGAAACGACGCTTAAAATCCATTTTATTTCGCTTAAAACGATCCAAACAAGCTTGAGAAATGTTCATTCTTATGCGTTTTTGGTCGACTGTTAACAAGTGCGGCACCCATCTTGCAGAAAGCTTTTTCATCTGTAGTTCTTCATGCAAAATTAAATGGACTCGATCATTCCCATGATATTAGCTATTTCACGCACTTTTATTCGTCGATCATTTAATACCATATTATGCACTTTGGCTACAATTTCTGTTGTTGTTGCTGTTTTTGGACGTCCACTACGTGGTTCATCTTCAATGCTTGTACGACCACGTTTAAATTCAGCAACCCAAATTTTTACTGTTGCATATGACGGAGCACTTTCACCTAACACATTCACCATATCATTATGAATTTCTTGTCCCGATAAACCTTTTTTATGTAAATATTTAATGACACCACGCATTTCTAATTTTTCCATTGTAAAAAAATCGCGGATGCGTCTTTTGTGAACACCTGTTTCTATATGAAGGAGTTGCCAGATCGAAACAAAATTTAGCATGTGTTCATAGCAGAGGTGGAAGTTTCCAAAACACTTAACTTTTTTCTGTTTATACCGTGCTTTTTGTGCTAGGCTAAGAAGTTTCCGAACCGCCGTAATGATTAATGTCACAAATCTTGTAGTAAAGCATTGTCTCAGAGACAATGCCATGTGTTAATTTATACGGTTATATTTTGAAAATGTCTTAGTATGTCCTTGAATTCAGAATCTTCGAATTTCGTGGCAATAAACTATATAATAATTTGTATAGTAAGAATCATAGATAGTGATTCCAACGATGAATCACTATCTATGATCAGTTGGAGATTTTCGACACCTCGTTTCATTTCGGCTCTCATCTTAAAATCACTGAGCCGTTCCATACCACTACAGTTTTCCGACTTGCACGTACATTTATTGATTCTTATGAAGAAATGCATTCAAAACATTCAAAGATCTGTAAAAATGCAGAACATGTCTGCAGATCCGATTATTCTGGATTTCACGCTTACAAACCTTCTGAAAATGGTGCTTGTAAACAGTTTCAATAGCAGCATTTTATGAAGTTAAAAAGGAATTATGTTAGATTTATAAATAATTGCAAGTAGTGTAATAGAAAAAGGACTTCACACCTATCCTCCTTCCTGTTGAAAGGTCTGGAAAGACTTTGGATTATTTCATTAGATAAAACCTGGATACCTGGGGGCCCTATCAAATCGTCCCTACGTTTCAATGAATTCACTATTATGACGTTTCTTGACATAGAGGGTGATATTAACTATATAGCTTAAGCTATATAGCTTATTCGTTATTGTATATTCGTAATGTATATACATTACAAACCAATTATCAAATGTTCAGAGAACCTCCTGCCTAAGCATAACTGGAGCGTTAAGGACCACAGGAACTGATTCTCTTCAAGTAATACTCCATCTACTGCCCTTTGCTATTGTGGCTAGAGAAGTTGTCACCAGAGCGGCATTACGATTGAACTGTCTATCACTGTTGGAGTATAATAACTACGGCCACATGAGGATATAACAATATACTACTATGGTAAACGATCGAGTGGACTATACGAGTATACCAACGCTATACACCTTCGGGAGGAACTTCATCACTAAGATACCTGCCAGAGAAGAATGGTTTGGCAGAACACCAGGAAATAGAAAACATTTCCTCTTCTACACATATGATTCGACGTTTGATGATAATGTTGGCTTCGGAGTGCACTGTGAATAACTCAGTATTGATATAGGTCATAGACTACCAGATACCTGTAATGTCTATCAAGCCGAAATAATGGCAAAAAGGTAAGTAGCTAAGAAGCTGATTCGCAACATAGTGACCAATACTGGCATTGTCATTTACTCGAACCGTCAGGCTGCCATAAATTATCTGGATGGCACATCCCTAATTTCACAAACAGCCCTCGACTGCCGCAGATCTCTTAGCGAGATGACTGAGCAGTTTAACATACACCTCATATGGGTACCTGGTCATACATATATCCCTGGAAACTGCAAATCTGATCAGCTTGTTACGAAGGGGACGACATTACAAATTCCCGATGAATTTGCATATATTGGACGTCCACCACATGTAAGCTTTGCCTTAGGCAAGAGCCAATCAGGCAGTCCAATGAAAGATGGTCAGAAATCGGCACCTCTATGGTATCTAGACAAATCTGGACAAGATAAGAACAGAGAAGGTCAAAATGTGTCCTCGCACTAGAGAAGAAAAGAGTGTCTACGTTAGTATCAGTTCTGACGGGACACAGCCTGATCCGCGAAAACGCCAGATACGTGTTAGATATTGAGGCCAATGACTTCTGCAGGAGCTGTGGTGATGAGGAAGAAGTGGAGAGCATTGTGTACCTACATTGATACTGTCCTGCATTGGGTAAACGACGTCAGGATACACTGGGGTTGGTCTTTCTAGGAAATCTGACAGATACTTTCGGTACTGATATTCCTTCTATTGATAACTTTATTTATCAGACAGTTTGGTTTCGATGTGGGGCATCTGTGCCCGTGGTATCGCTAGGCACCTGCATTGGTCTATATGAGCTGGTAAACCTGGCTGCTACCCTAAGCCAAACCTGAACCTAAACCTAGGGTAGTAGAAACAATGTGAATGAGACCAAAATACTTATATAAAGTTCCACTGAAAGTCAAAAATATTGTGTGGATCAAAATCAACGATATATTATATGTTACAATCAGACATCAAACAAAGGAGCAATGGCAGATAATTATGAAGACGACACCCACATTTTCGTATAATCATTATTTCGACACACTTTTGTTAAGTAAAAAGTACTTATATACGGCCTCAAACTTCTTATGAATCTTTGATATTTGATAACAAGAAATGAGACTAAGTATTTTCTTAATTAACATATTTTAGAACAAAATAATATTGAACGTATGCGATGTTCGGTATGTTGAAAAATAGCATTGACTACGATTAGCCCCCTATCTTATACGCTCAGGGATATATGTGTGAATTTTATATTTACACATATATCAGAACACGAAAAATGATTACTTCCTGGAAATCAAAACAGCGATAAAACCGAAATGATTTAACAATCCCCAGAAGCCATTTTCACCTTGAAGCCATAGTACACCGCAAAAGCACGTCACACGGCAGGACTCCAACAAATATTTGTCGATTTCACGTGAAGTAGTTCCGGGATAAATTTCGTTGCCATACACACATTTGCTTTGCCCACTAAACCAATATTATTTTTATGGGCTTGCTTCGTCAGCAAGCAACTAACATAACATACTTAGTACGTATTACGGGTTACGAGTACATAATCGTAAACTTCATAGAACCGCTGCCACACGCATTCGCACATACGCTCACGCAAACCAAAGCAATGTTTACGGTTTTGTTATGAAAATTTACTTGAAAAATCCAATAATAGCTTTACATTTAAGGTACTAATTTTATGCAACGTAAAATGTCTACTAATATCGACAGGATGTACAGTAGACTGGATAGATTTCAATTTTTTATTATAAATAAATACATAATACTTTTCCATTAATGCTATCAGATCGAAGGTCCGAGACAAAAAGGCTATTGAAGATGTAATAAATATCAGTGCACGGAAAATAGACTTAGACATATCGCGACCTAAGAGAGAAGGCGCAAGTCCACTTTTTGCCCAAATGTATTTTTTGAAGCGAAATGCAAGATGAGTTGAATATACATCGATTTGGAAAAAAAAGTCTAAAGAAACATGCTCAGGCCGAACCACTGGCTTAAGTATATGCCCATGGAAGTGTAGAGAAGCTTATGGGATAGAAAATGTTGCTCGAAATTAAAATACAAGGGACAAATTGACAATTCATTTTATGAGTGACTGAATTCGAAAATCAAATTCAATAAAATAAATGTAAATGAACGAATAAAAACATACATTTTTACCCTGGTTGTAGAAACTAAACACTCACTTCTAAATGAGCATGATTTTACGTAGAAGATTTCAGAAGAGAATCAAAAAAAAGTCACAGGGACAGGTTGCACCGTGGAAATTGGGTCTAATACTTTATTGAAAAATTTTAATATTAAAATAGAAAGCATATTTTAATATTATACTACACTGTGCAACAGCGAAAAAAAGGGTAGAATTTCGGTTTGGCGAAATTGGTGACCAACTTTTTTTAATGATCGTGAAAAGATTCTGAAGATCAGTGTGCCCCTCGAAAAGGTTTCATAAGTTTTTGGCCAACAGCAAATTCAGACTTGGTGATACTCGCAAATAAAAAACAAAATGCGAAACGAGATATTAGACATATTCAATTCTCGTTTACGACGACTGAAATTTCTTGTGGTCAGAACAAACAATTGTTTACGCAAAATAACTTTCTGTCACAACAAACGAAATTTCAGTTCCCGCAAACGAGAATTGTAGCTGTCTAATATTACGTTTCGCAGAAACGAATTTTTTCTTTGCGTGTACCGCTTAACTACATTTGGCAATAATGTAGCTAAGAATATGGTGAATACAGTTTGATAAGATTTTATGCAAAAAAAATGATTTTGATGCACTTTTCTTGAAAATGTGAAGGAAAACAATTTTTTTCACATTTTCAGCATAACTTACAAGGACTCCCAATTTTTCAATAAAAATATTTGGCATTGCTAAGTTATGTTTTGGGTTTTGGTGTGTTCTGACATATATAGTAAAATTGTATGACCACTTTTTTGTAAAATATTTTATTCCCACCTCCCAATTTTAGGGGTGTTTTTTACTATTTGTTAAAATAGGGCAAAAAATTACCTTTATGAGGGGGAGCCTTGGCCTTAATATTTTCAACAAAGTTCCTAAACATACCCTATACCGAAATTTTGTTTTTTTTAGAGTTACAAAATATTGGAATATTAACATTTTTTAAATACAATGTGGTGTTTGTGAGCTATTTAGGGTGCCTAGACACGTTCAGATTGTATTGACATGTTGTTCAGATTTAGCGTGGCTACAATATTATTACTGAAAAATTAGGAGTCACTGTAACTTATGCTGAAAGAAGTGAAGAATTATGGTAAAATCTAGTTAAGCAGTAACAAAAACTGATGACACCTTTTCGAGGGACCCACAGATTTTCAGAATCTTTTGAGGGCCATTAATAAAAATGGTCATCAATTTCGCCAAACCGAGTATTTTTCAAAAAGTGTTCATTTGTTGCACAGTGTTATTAATCGGAATGACAGTACAATCACTCAACTGTTCAGTGACGTCAATCAGAACAATGATTTACCGCCATTTTAAATATTTCTCAGTGCCAAAAATTTAGTTGAAAATTTATTTTTGTTAAGAAATCACTAATTTAAATGATATGAAAGCAACTAAAGAAAACTTAACAATGTTCTTATATATTAACGTTTTATATAGTACCTTGGTTGCTGAAGAATATGAATCGCAATTTATAAATGTTTATTAGCCCATTGTAGGAAATTGCGTATTCTATGTTGCTAAGAAGTCAAATCGGGTGGCATCTAACTTTTTTTGTATGAGGATATATAAAATGTAACCCAATGTGGTCCATTGATCTTTCAAATGGTTCTGGGAAATATAAACGCAATTTTGGCACAAATGATTTGTGTTTTTTTGTTTGTTTCTAATGTCAAAAGGAGAAATCAGATGCGGTCTTTGTTGAGGGGCTATATGAAGTAGGCCAATGATGTAAATTACTCGTGTGAAGGGTTCTGGGCAAAATCAAATACATCTTCCCAAATTTCAAATCAAGTGGTTGGTATTTGTGGTTTCTGTGGTTCAAAAATCCAACATTTTATGGTAATTTAAGATAAAAAAAATAATTTGTGGGTTTTATGAAATTTGTAATTGCTCTTGAACGGCTGAACCGATTTTTACAATGTTTAGTTTGATTGAAATATAATATAACGGTCGATTTATTGTAACGGGTTTTCCAATAGGGATGATATGACTTTGAAATGACGTTTCGGCCATTTGTAATATGTCATTGTATTCGGTAGTGTTTACAATTTCATTATGGAGAGATACACATACACAAGAACAACGTTTACAAATAATTCAGTTTTATTATCAAAATAATCGTTCTCCAATTGCAACATTTCGTGCGCTAACTCCATTTTTTAAAAATCCAAAAAATATTTTAGCTCTTATTCAGAGCTATCTTTTTGCCATAGACCGATTCCCGATCCGACGTACCGTTAAGGAGCTAGAGCAAAAATAAACTTTACGTTCACATTTAAAAATTATGCTAAGTACATTTTTTAAAAAATCAAAAAAAAAAAACACTTTCCAGTCGACCTGCGACCTTGACACCCATGAGCAATATTTTAGCTCTCGTTAAGAGCTTTTTGCCATTGACCGATTGTGGCTACGTGCCACACAGCAAATGAAAGAATTGAATTGTTGCGAGAAATGTTTGGAGATTTGATTAATTCAAGAAATTGTCATATTGAATGGCCTCCAAGAAGTTGTGATTTAACACCATTAGACTATTTCTTGTGGGGTATTTGAAGTCATTGGTCTTTCGAAATAAACCAGACTCTCTTCAAGCTTTACAAGTCAATATTGAACGTGTCATTCATGACATACGACTTGATTTAGTGGAAAAAGTGCTCGAAAATTGGGTTCATCGAATTCGTTCTTGCAGAAGAAGTCGTGGAGGCCATTTGAATGACGTTTTATTTAGAACTTAACTGTATCGATTGTACTTCACATTAAATAAAAAACTTTTGAATTTCCTTAACAATAAGTGTGTTTTTTTCAAAGAAATCATATCACTCTTGTTGGAAAACCCTGTATTTTCCATTTTTTTAAACTTTAATTAAAAAATTAAAATGTTAAGACAACCAATTACTGTTATCTTAAGCACGAGTGAATCAAATATAAGGACATCGTTAAAATATCTTATTTATCGTTCACATCAGAAAGATTACAAAATGTTGTTACTTTCACTTGCCCTTTAAAGATATACGTATCTAATACATGTTTTCGGTAAATCAACGACGTACTCTGAGGCAGTGATGTATATATACATACCCATATGTAGTTAAGCACTACTAATTAATCGTAGACTAGTGCCAGTACGAGAACTAAGTAGTAAATATAAGCCCACGCACCTACGCAGTGTTGCGAAAACAAACGTTTCCCTCCGTAGGTCGTGCTGTGGGCCAACGATTGTAACATGTTGCATGTGGTGGTGTACTCCCAATAACGAATGTGGCATTTCCAATATAAAAATTTAATGAATCCAATTTCAATAAGCCGATTTCCATAATAAAACAGACACACATCCCAGCTCCTCCTATCAAATACGCACATACGCACATCCATTGATGGTGTTTAAATTAAATTGTGGATTTACAGTGGCAAGGCACGTTTCATCAGGAGTGGTAGGAAACAAATAATTTATTTTAATTAGGACCGAAGCAAGCTCTTCCCCCACTCATTCATAGTATGAATGAGTGGGGTATGAATTTCATACGAAACTACATAATTAATACAATTATTTATTTAGTGAAATCTCTGGCAGAAATCGCAATTAAATACCTGTGCGACTGCGATTAAATAGCTATGATTTGTTATATCAATTTATTGACAGACTGACTATGTCAACACTTTTTGTTTTACATGCATCTTTTTTGTTGCTTCGGCCTGTAGTAATTGCTAAGAGCTAATAAAGCTCAGTCACAGGACGACAAAAACTTTCTCCACCGCCACTGCTGGACGGTTTATTCATTGGTCAATTCATTCATTTAAAACAATCACCACTAATGGCAATTTCCAGATGCTCATATCCTGTGCTCGTCACGCAACACCAGTCTGGTCGTCCTTAAGAGCTGAGCTGCACTGAAGTATCGAAAGACATTAAATCACAGAGAGATGAAGAGGATAAGAAAACACAGAGCTGGTCTATAAAAAAACCTACAAATTGTAAAGCTAATTTGTCACTTAAAAATATCTGAACAGTTAGGTCTCGGCAACTTGGTAGATATTTTTCTTTGTATTAACAATCGGACAAATGTGATCAAACATGACAGTTTATAAGACTACATTGATTGTACATAATTAATTTTCCCTCTTTTAAATGAATCAAACAAATCTTATTTAAATATGCGGGTATCTTTATTATAAATAATGTGTGACTAGTGTTGAACAAAAACGTATTTCTTTTCTGCATTCCAACTGCTGGATGGGAAGGCCAGCTCCCTGGAGGCTTGGCTTTGGGAGGCAGTAGTCAAACTTTTCAAAAACTCACTTGAAGAAGTTGTTTTAAGCCCAGACATTTACCTGAGAAGAATTTTGCGATGATCTGATCCCATTAACTCCTGGAGCCGTATTCGTAGGTTATGTGTAAGTCGTTGAGTTATGTCAATAGATGACAGACGTCTAAAGTTCCCTCCTTCTCAAAACGTTCAAACGATGAGTATTTTATTGAACTTCGCAAGGGAAATATATCGTCATCAGAAACGAAAAAGGGCGTAACAACAAGAAAAATGGAAACTCAGTTTTTGATGGATTTCGGTACACTGCATCAAATTACACATCCTTACAAATTTTTAGCGACCTACTATCAAAAATGGCGAATTTATTAACGAAATTCAAAAGGGCCTAGCAACAAATTATTTCTTTTTTCATAGTTAAAAAATACTATTTCACGCAATTTTTACAAACCAGTTATAAATCATGTTTGTGTGATTTTATATATACCTCAATATGTGTAGATATTATCCTGAAAACCCCGTTTATCTAACTACAGCACTTTTCATTTTATTTAGTTTTTTGCTTCTCCTGTAAAATTTTTAAATATAATGATGGACCCTTTTTCGTTTCTGATGACGATATGTAAATTCCCTCAGAGAGATTTTACTGATAATGACGTTGTCTTTAATATGTAATATGGTATACCTCCCAGTAAGAAGAAATTGTCAGGCCCAAATGTCAGTCAGTCTGGTCCAAAATGTCGTTCCACCTACGTGTGCCCTGAATGACTGCCCTGCAAAAACGTTCCCGATTTCACGCAATGGGCCCTACCAGAGCATTTTAAAGTGTTGTTTATGCTTAAACTGCTTGACGCAGTCACCAGTAGTAAGGGCGGATTCTAGAAGTTGGGAAAGATGTATTGAGCATTGCACTATGCCCTAAAACTTGTATTTGAAACGATGCCTCTACCATTAAAACAAAAAACTCCAACGGAAACCCCCGGGCTGTTCTATTTTCACTATTTCCAAATCGAAAAATTGTATATATTTGTCCATATATTTGCAAAAATTTTGCGATTTAAATTCGCTCGAAGATGTGCATGCGAATTCAGAACGGCATGAATTTGGGTTTCAACATCGTAAAATTTACAAAAACAAAGGCAAAAAAATGTTGTTGTTTGAAAAAAACTAATATTGGAAAATAATGCATTTTATTGATCCAACCGGAAGGACCAATAAATATGCTCTTTTAGAACACTGATAACACTATGCAACAAAATTTTTGTCGAAGGGCTGCGCATAACATTTTCTGGTGTAATATGGAGCCCTAAACTCTAAAAAAACATTTGAAAAACATTTATGGTAAATTTTTTTTTAAATTGTTCTTTAAAATTAGAATTTTTTGAAGGTTCCTTTAATATTTGGACCATATATTTTTAAAGTATATGCTCGGCAATTATGAGAACACAGAAGTTAAGTAACTATCGTTAAAACAATTAGAAAAAATTTGTTTATTTTTATACCCTCACTTTAGTGTGACGAGGGTATATATCATTTGCTACGGAAAAAAGTGTAACACATCGAAGGAGTGACCTAAGACCCCAAGTATGTTCGGAGGAAAACCGTTTTGGGTCATTTTAAGTCGAATGAGCAATGTCCGTCCGTCTGTCTGTCTGTCTGTCTGTCTGTCTGTCTGTCTGTCTGTCTGCTGGCTGGTGCGCACGATAACTCTCGAAAGGAGTAACCGATTGACTTCAAATTTGGTATGTGGTAATATTTTTTTTTTATCTCCGGCTAAGTTCGAAGATGGGCCATATTGGTCCACTCCTTCTAGTACCTCCCCCACAAAGGGTTAAAATGTTGTGCAAAATTGATTCTTTAATAACTGCTATACTACTTATTCGATTCTTCTGAAATTCCACACATAGTATTAGCTTATTAGTCGCTATCAACTCGAGAAAAATGGGCGAAGTTGCCACGTCTCTTTTGGTACCTCCCACACAAATGCACCGTTCTGCACCAAAAGTTAACAGCTTATAACATTAATAACAGTGTATAAAAAAGCTTGAAATTTTGTTCAGTATTATGCTTTTATATTGTCTACAGTCAAGGGAAAAATTGGCGTTGCTGCCACGCCCTTTTTGGTACCTCCCACACAAAGGCACCTTTTTGCACCAAAAGTTAACAGCTTATAACATTAAAACCAGTGTAAATCCCACACAAAATGCCGAAATCATACCACAATTTAATATCTCATAACGTTTTTACCAGTGCACATAAATGCTTATAATTCAGCACAGTGCAATGAATTTAAAGTATCTAATGTTCAGCGAAAAATAGGTGTATTTGATAAACCCCTTCTGGTACCTCCCACACAAATTGACAGAATAATTCGAGTAATATTCAGTATTACATTACACACAAAGTGAGGGTATACCTTAGTCGGTTTACCCGACTGAAACTTTCTTACTTGTTAAAATATCGTTTTTAGCTGGCATGCAAAAAAGCCATAAAAATAGAAAAAAATTCGCAAAAAAAAATTTGTTCCATATTTTGAAAACTAGCTTCCTAACGAAGAAAACAATATCTATTTGAAGAAAATCTATGGATAAATTATAGCAGTTTTGGTAAGAGAATTTTAACAAAATTCGGTTCTATACCCCCCTATTGTGAACAAGGGTATATATCAGACGCTGCCAACCAAATTGTAACACATCGATGGAGTGACCTAAGAGATCACAAAAATATTTGGCGGAAATCCGATTTGGGTAATTTTAAGTCATTTTAGCAATTTCCGTCAGTCTGTCCGTACGTCTGTCCGTCTGTCTGGTTGGCGCACACTATAACTTTCGACAGGATTAACCGATAGACTTAAAATTAGATATGTGTCAATATTTTTTCTATCTCAGGCTAAGGTCAAAGATGTACAATGTTAGTCCATTCCTTCGAGTACCTCCCCCACGAAGGGTCAAAATTTAGTGAAATATTGATTATCCCATAACTTATATACTACTTCCCATATTCTTTCACAATTCCACATGTAGTTTTTTTCTAAAGATGATATCGATGACCAACTTAAATCTATATCATCTTTAGAAAAATGGGCGAAGTTGCAGCGCCCCTTTTGGTACCTCCCATACAAATTGACCAATAGAAATAATATTTTGGGAAGTGTAATGCTTTTACCTTACCTATAGTCCCGTGAGAAATGGACGTTATTGCCACACCTATTTTGATACCCGTGCAAATGGACCATTTTGAACAAAATTCTAACGGGTTATAACTTTGATTCCAGTCCATACAAATACATAAAATATTGCGTAATGGGTTTTCAACGATGTTTTTGAAAAAAGATAGACTTTTTTCTAATTTTTTAACGATAGTTACCAAACTTCAGTCTCTATATGAAAGTGATGTTTTTAGCATTTTTAACCCTCATAATTTCCTTTAATTTAAATGTATCTCGGCTTTATCGGCTATCGTCATGATCATGGCTGTTGTGACTTTATTACGATCGAAACAACCATGATCATGATCATTGCTTTTATAACTATTTGCCTGCGTGTATAAGATATCGCGTCGGATGTGAGTGATCTGTATTTAGGCTTTCATTACTCTTAAGTACTTGCTTCCCAAGCAAGTACAATACTCAATTTCTTCAATTTATCGCACGCAAAAACATGTCCTACAAAATTTGAAGTTGCCATAGGGACTAATCCACTTAAGAGGTGAGTTCTGTTTGTTGAATGTCCTTTAGCCGGAAAGAGGAGTGAATAGACGGAGAGAGTGGGTAAGTGAATCAAAGTAGATGAAACAATGTCTAACAATGCAAACCATTTGTGTAATTAATGGACAAAGGATAGCCGATGATAAACTATTTCTGGTCTTGAAGTCCTTGTTAGAAATCTCATTGAAAGCTGCAAAAAAATCAAACAAACAAAATCCACAAAGAGTAAGTATGTAATTAATGTGCAAAGCAAAGGAAGAAGAAACAAACTAGAGTAAAACAATAAAGGACATTTCATCCTTGTCATGGCAATGTACCGGCCAAGAAACAGCAAGATAGTTCGCAGTCACGAAGAATAAACCAATTATTTAGAATTTTATTTGAAATGAAAGGATAAGTGAATTTATATTATTTCAGCTGGAAATGCAAATAGTCCCCTGCGGATAACAATTTAATTCATGGATGCAGAATGTTAAAATTCATAGATGGCTTAAGATACAAAATGTTTATTCAATGTCAAGTTTCCAAGTACAGTATTGTTTTTTTTCATAATTTCCTTATTGCATTTATACATACATACATATCGACATCAGAAACGAAAAAGGGCGTAACAACAAGAAAAATGCTAATTCAGTTTTTGATTAAATTCGTTCACTGCATCAAAATACGCATCCTGACAAATTTGTAGCGAACTACTATCAAAAATGGCGAATTTATTAACGAAATTCAGAAGAGCCTCACAACAAGTTACTTCTTTTTTCATAGCTATTTCTTCTAATTTTCACAAGCAAGTTATAAATCAGTATAGAAATATGCATCATTATGTTTAGGTATTGTCATGAAAACTCCGTTTTTCTAACGAGAACGTTTTTAATTTAATTTAGTTTTTTGCTGCTCCTGTAAAATTTACAAATATCATGATACTCCCTTTCTCGTTTCCGTTGACGATATGTAATAATCCAATTTCTTAAATTGAACGTATATTCTGACAACTGTAATAATATTTGTTTTAGGAAATGTGTAAATTTATACTCGTATATTGACATAGAGTTATGTTCAACAATTTCTGAGGAACAGTTTTTATTTGCATCTGTCAGGTGCAGTTTCCGAAATGTAGTGAAAAGATTTTAGCAAGGATCATCTGTCGATTACCCCCAATCCTTTTTTAGATTGAAATGTTTTCCTTAAATTTTCCCATTAAACAAAGAATAATATTTCGATTGTGTAAAATACACACACAAACATGTCCTCAGCTACATATACGGGAGATTTCACGTCAAGTTTTTTTAAAATCGATGTCTTCTGACGGGGATGAAACTTGACCAAGTTTAGTCCTATTGAATTGTAGCACATAACTGCAACAAGATCGGTTATTAATTTTTTCTAAAAATTTGATTTTTAAGATTCTTTAAAGCTTTTCTGAAACAATTCGGATAAATGGTTCTCGAGTTATGCTAAAATATGTTTAACCTCTCATTTCAGATGTTTATCTTTATTTTGATAGACAAACTGGTTCCTTCCGTCTAATAAACCACAAAGGTCTCAAAGAAAATTTGCAAAAAAAATATTATTTTTGACAAAATGTCAAAGCAAGTTTTAATACGCAAAAAATGCAAAGAAACATTGAAGACCAGTAAGGAAAGGCAGAAAGTCGGGCGGGGCCGACTATATAATACCCTACACCTCCCTAACAATGCGATAAAGGTCATTGCGAAAATAATTTGGAATACTTGGTAAGTGGGCAGGAACATATTATCTAATTCAGAGCCGATAATCGCTAAGTAAAGTACAACTTCTATAGGGCGTTGATACCAAATAAGGAGGAACATATATATGGAGGTTATATATAAATCTGAACCGATTTTCCCTGAATACTCATTCATGTAAAAAGACCTCTTTCTGTAGAATTTCGTACTGATCGGATATAAAATACAGTCTCTACAGCGCTTACATGTCAAATCGGTGGTAACATATATATGGTGGCTATATCTAAATCTGAACCGATCTCCCTCAAATTTGGCAGTATTAATTCATGTAATAAGAAACCTCTTTCGAATTTCGTTCTGATCGGATTAAAAATACACTTCCTACAGCGCTTACATGTAAAATCGGGGGTAACATATATATGGGGGCTATATCTAAATCTGAACCGATTTTCTCTGAATTTGGCAGTATTCCTTCATGTAATAAGAAACCTCTTTCTGCCGAATTTTACACTGATCGGTTATAAAATAATTTTTTTACGGCGCTTACATGTGAAATCGGGGGTAACGTATATAAGGGGGCTATATCTAAATCTGAACCGATTTCTTCCAAATTTAACAGTGTTCATTCATATAATAAGATACCTCTTCCTGCTGAATTTCATACTGATCGGATATAAAATAATATTTTGACAGCGCTTACATGTCAAATCGGGGTAACATATATATGGGGGCTATATCCAAATCTGAACCGATTTTAACCAAATTAAATAGGGATCGTCCTTGGGCCAAAAAAAAGTTATGTGTAAAGTTTCGTCTAGATCGGGCCATAATTGCGACCTGTACTTTGATTACAAGAATACATCTACAGACGGACAGACAAACGGACATAGCTAAATCGACTCAGAAAGTGATTACAAGTCGATCGGTATAATAAACAATGGATCTATCTCTTCTCCTTTTGGGTGTTACAAACAAATGCACAAAGTCATAATACCCTGTACCACAGTGTGGTGTAGGGTATAAAAAAGCCATTGAAAACACTTAATGTAAAATTTTCTAAATACAATAGGTAAGTTATATGAATGGGAAAGAGGGTCGCTTGAGGAAAGCGTAAAACCTCCAACTCGGACAGTCCTTAACCGATCTCGTTGAAATTTTGTGTAATTAGCATTCGGATCAGACGACATCAGTTTTGAAAGATCGCTCACTTTATGTCAAAACAAGTAAGAAAGTTTCAGTCGGGTAAACCGACTAAGGTATACCCTCACTTTGTGAGTAATGTAATATATAACATTACACCAATAAATCTGTCAATTTGTGTGGGAGGTACCAGAAGGGGTTTTCCAAATACACATATTTTTCGGTAAACAGTACATTCTTAAATACATTGCATTGTGCTGAACTATAAGCGTTTGTGTGCACTGGTATATTAAAGTTACGAGCTATGTAATTTTGGTATGATTTGGTCATTTTTTGTGGGAGGTACAAAAAGGGGCGGTGTGATAACGCCCACTTTTTACAGGACTATAGGCACTATAACAGCATTACACTGTACAAAATTTCAAGTATTTGTATGCACTGGTATTAAAGTTACAAGCCGTTTACTTTTGGTTCGAAACGGTCAATTTGTGTGGGAGGTACCAAAAGGGGCTGTACAATAATGCCCATTTTTTACCGGACTATAGGCGCTACAAAAACATTATACTGTAGAAAATTTCAAGCATTTTTATGCACTTGTATTAAAGTTATAAGCAGTTAAATTTTGATGCAAAATGGTCCATTTGTGTGGGAGGTACCAAAAGGGGCATGTCAACTTCACCCATTTTTCTCGAGTTAATAGCGACTAATATACTAATATTATGTGCAGAATTTCAAAAGATTCGAATAAGTAGTATAGAAGTTATTAAAGAATCAATATTTCACTAAATTTTAACCCTTTGTGTGGGAGGTACCAGAAGGAGTAGACCAATATGGCCCATCTTCGAACTCATCCGGAGATAGATCAAAATATTACCACATACTAAATTTGAAGTTAATCGGTTACTCCTTTCGAGAGTTATCGTGCGCACCAGCCAGCAGACACACAGACAGACAGACAGACAGACGGACGGACATTGCTCATTCGACTTAAAATGACCCAAAACGGATTTCCTCCGAACATACTTTGGGTCTTAGATCACTCCTTCGATGTGTTACACTTTTTTCCGTAGCAAATGATATATACCCTCGTCACACTAAAGTGAGGGTATAAAAATGGACTCACCTAATTGTTTTAAATTTTCTTCGAACTTTTCGACGATCAAGAATATATACATACTTATAGGTCCTCTGATTTATGGCGGAGGGAAAAATATTTTATCATCCTTATCAACAAGTTTATTTTACTATTTAAAAAATGACATTATTTCCGAATTCACCTTTTCATAGACAAAATCTACCTTTCAGATGAAATGTGAAATATTATATTTTTAAATACACTTTTATGCATTTTCACGTGAGAGTACCTATTAATATGTGTATATCTGCTTCTGAAACATTCCATTCACCAGAAAATGCTCAAAACCTTTTGTAAATGGAAGATTTTTGTGTTGATGATTTTTGGACGATTTTGAAAACTGACTGATCGATTCGAGTTTGTTTTTTGTGACCTCATTTTGATGATGGAGAGGCTTTTATATATGTATATGTATATTTATATAAATTTTCCTAGTTGGAACCTTAAGCCTTAACAAAGATTACAAGACAGGATATTTATTCCTCTTATCTTATGTTATGAAGCCGGTCTGATATTGGGGTTTACATAATGTTTCATTTAACAGAGGAATATAAGACAACAAAAAACAATTGTTAAACGGATAAATATATAAAAGACAATTGTAAGAGTCACAACGTTGTTGTTAACACATCATATATAGAAGATTTTCTTTATTATATTTTTTATGTATTTAGCAACTAATTTTGTCTTTTAATTTTTCTCTGTAAATCATAACATTATTTAACCCGCAATGTTAAAACCCCTTCATAGCAGTAAATGAGAGAAATTTCCTGTCTTGGTTAAAAAAATCCTTTATTAAAACTATAACTGATGAATTGAATAAATATGAATGGTACGTACAAAAAAGTACTATGTAATTTCCTTGGACATATATAGTTTCCATGTTTCTTTTTTAGAAAGGGTAAATGTCCCCCAATTTTGAGGTCCCAAAAATAAAAGATGTACTCATGAGTCACTGTATTTGTATTTGAAATCGAATATTCGATTAAATTAAATGTGTACAGTGAGAAGCTAAATAAATGAATGCATTTACGCAGAACTCTAATTGATAAATTCTGTCTTTTGAATTTTAGTTAGGAATCCAATGCATATGTTGAAATCGAACATATTAAAGTATATAAAGTAAAATCTGTCGATAATCATTTGTGGCCATAAATAATTTGCCCAGTTTGTTTTTATTATTTTTTGTGTGTGTTTTAGATATCGTTCCAAATATCTATAATACGTATAATCCGTATAATTAAATGCAAACTGAAATACACGAGTGATAACAAATTTACCAAGGGTTCCATGCTTTTTCCATACATCGTTCTTTGCTTGAGGATAATTTGGGTAGAAACATTTCTTTTCATAAGCGAAAAGAGCAATCAAAAGCTAAGCAAATATCGGGTGGGGTATTAAGTATGTACGAGTGTGTAGCTAATATCAATATGTACACTAGATGTTCAGGGGTTTATTGGAAGATAATGTATTTCTTTTTCCTTCAATTTCTTGGAAGGATTAATACGAGTATCTATAAGTAATTTAATCTAGAAGGAAACATGAACAATTTCTTAGTTAAGCGGGTACATCAAACATTGTAGCGGAATGGGGGAAGAGAAGGCTAAATTCAGATATTAAAAAAAGTAATAGAACAATAAACAAGCACAACAAAACGGGAAAATAATAAAAAACAATAACATTGAATGAAAATTAAATGTTAAAAAATTAAGCAATTTTAAGCAAATTGACAACATGAAATGGGAGATTATAAAAATATAATGAGATTTGGAATTTCCATTTGAAATTCAGAACTAGTCATTTGAATTTTAGAATTTTTCATTTGAAATTTAAAACTCATCGATTGGGAGTGATAGTGAACTGGGCCATCCCAATGAACCACCTGCAGAGTAGCCGCAATTGAGATTGTTTTTTCGGATCACAATAAAGATTTCGCCATCCAATTATATTTTAACGGTCGTTTTCAGATAGCTCCTTTTAATGTTAACGACCCGTTAAGAAAAACATTTTTTAAGGAGCTCCATTAAAAATTAACTGACGGTTTTAACTGAAAATTTAACCGGAATATTTTCACCTGTTATATGATTTAACCGGGGAAAAATAAAAATTGTAAAAAAGTAAATAAAAAATATTTGAAAAAATTACCGTCGCACAGGGGTTCAGAATCAAAATCCATCGCCCAAAACTTAATAACTTTTGTTCTACATTTTTGAGTTCTGTAAAAACCCGAAATTAGGCAAGGATCCAAGGATCATTTTGAGATACTACTATTGAAAATCGGGTATATCTTAGAAATTGGTCCAATGTTGACTACTTGTCTTATTTTTGGATTTAAACGAAAATATTAATTTTTTGAGTTCTGTAAAACCCCGAAATTAGACAAGGATCCAGGGATTATTTTGAGATATTAACATTGAAAATCGGGTATATCTTAGAAATTGGGCCAAAGTTGACTACTTGTCTTATTTTTGGATTTAAACGAAAATATTAATTTTTATTCATTTATGTTTTTGTGCAATTGCTCAAAATGCACAAAAAAAAAATTATTTTTTTCGTATTACATTTTTTGGCATTTTTCAGATTTCGAAAATTGAAAAACGCAATTTCTTTTTTCGACTTTGTCGAACTGTTTCTCATACATTTTAAAAGCAAATCAAACTCAAAATTTTTATTACAAATTGTGATTTGTTAGCTTTATTATGGCGGCAAAAATATGTTTGTGTCAAATATAGTTTCTTTGCAATAAATATATGAAAAAATGCCCTGTCTGAAAAAATTTATGACTTAGGACCAAAATAACTTTTTTCCTTTGAAAGCCTTTGAGGAATATATTACATATTTAGAAAGTTTGAAGGATTCCCCGTTTTTGCAGGGAAACGTTTGACAGCACAAAATTGCACCCTTGAAAGACACATTTAGTACAAATAGTATTTTTTTAATCCAAAACCTGAATAACTCAATTTTTTCTCATCAACTTTTAAAAAGTAGGTACGAAGCTTAAAAGTTGAGCAAATTTCCTTTATCCTCAACCTTAACTTTATGCCTATCGGAGTTCATTTGTCATTGCTATGCCCAAAAATGCTTAAAAATAATACCTGATTTTGCAGACAAATCGAATTACTGCAGGAAAACTGAACACAGGTGTATTACAATTCATTCAGTCTAAATACCTACTATGTTTTACTGTTCGTAGGGTGACATAGGCTATATTAGTTCGTGATTGACTGTCCGTACCTACGAATGGTTTAACGAGATTCGACGAACAGTCGAGGGCTGTTTTTCAATAAGGGGTCTTGATAGCAGCCTGACTATCAGAGAAAATATAGAGGATATATGTAATCTACAGTGACTGGAGAGTCAGGCAATCTCTCTAGAATGGCACTACGTCCGTAGCCACTTCCTGACCATATTGACAGTTCCCAGAGTCTAATCGCAGTACAGGCTGAGCCTTGTTTAGTATCGCACAGAAGGTGGATTTCTGCAGAGCTGTCCATCAGATGACAATGCCGTACAGCATTATCGGTCTGACTTCTGCCGTAAACAGCCAATAAATTATACGCGGATTCAGACCCCAGCGTTTTCCTATTGCCCTTTACCTGTATATAGCGCTACCACAGCCTTATTTGCTCTTTCCAAAATGTTGGATTTGAAGTGCAACTTTCAGAGAATGGAATTGCCACACCCCCAAGGAGACAGGTGTAACTCCTGGTGAAAAGATCTCGTTCCGTCTTGGTCGGGTCAACACCAAGACCATTACCGGAAGCCCATTCTGCGGTTGGATGAAGGGCCTGCTGTAGGATGTGAAGTCATCTGCATAGGCAACAACTCTGACAACCCATAGCAGAGGAGACAGAACACCCTTTGGACGTTTCCCTGCTGACAAATCTATGGAAGTCAGTTGACCATAAACTATCTGAAAATCGTCTAGAAGGTAATGAAAGAACCTGCGTATGCTGCTGTCAACCCCCAGGGTTTTTAACGTCGTAATTATAGCGGCTGGATTTATGTTATTGAAGGCCCCCTCATATATCTGAGAAAGCTACCTTTGTATATTCCTTAACAGAGAGGTATCCTTCAATAAAATTGACTAGATCATACAGGGCGGTTTCGGTGGACTTGCCCTTAATGAAGGCGGTCAGGGACAGTAGCCTGTGATCAATTTTAGTCCTAAGGTAATTATTTATCAATCTCGCCAGAGTTTTAAGGAGAAATGACGATATACTAATTGGCCGGAAATCCTTAGCTCCAGTGTGGGAGAGCTTTCCCGCTTTTGGTATAAAAACAAACCCTGGTTTCTCCCCATTTTGTTGCTATGTATTTATGTCTATTTGATACAACATGTGTATATCTCTCTGAGCCAGGGAGAAATTGTATCAGCCACTGCCTGTAGCTCCGCTGGCGAAATTTTGTCTGATCCTGGCGACTTAAAAGGTTTAAAGCTGTTAGATTCGGTTACAATCTCGCTGGCAACTTCTGATGGCTGCACTTCAAGGGGAAAATACATAAATTTTAATTTTCTTTCGCGGTTTTCTCTAAATGTATGTATTTTGCAAAGATTTTGAATACAGAATTGTAATCCCCCCGGAAAAGTTCTAATAAATCGAAAAATTATTGAATTTGCTAGTTTTCAAATTGTTAGCAATTTGGAAATCAAATAAAAATGATAGTACAACAACATAGCAGAACAACAAAAACGTCAAAAAGTGGTGGTAGGATATTTTTTATTTCCAATTTGCTCCGTAGGTCAATCATATGAGGCAGAAGATTTTGGCCCTAAAATCTTCTTTTCGAAAATTTTAATATAGCACCATTTGGATATAAGCCATTGATATATTTATACCAAAAAATGAAAATTATACTAATGTTGCCCTACATTTTCGTCGCGCTCCACGGCGTCTTTGTTGTGTATTCCTTAATTATATTGTAGGATTACAACATAAATGGCCACAAATAAATTGGTTAACAAGTTAGTTGCACTGAATTAGAGTATAATTGAAATGCAGATGTTGGATTATGGATTATATACAGTTAACGATAATTGTATTGCCAACGACAAAAGTGTTCGACATATAGTTCCAATGAAGAAAACAATTGTCGTGGCCAATAGGATGACTTAAATCGTACGACAAATCGTTATTTGTGAACGACATATTCAGTTAAAATTAAATTATTTTGTAAGTAGTTTTATTAGTAGAAAAGTAAGGGATGACAGATATGTTAATTGACTAGATGCTGAACACCACAACTGACGGATGAGCGGTAGAGAGTTACATGGAATGGACAAAACAAAAATAAAACGCAACAAATGGAAAAAACAACAAAATGGTTATTAAATCGAAAGAAAAAAAATTATAGAAAATTATAACATAATAACAATCAACACAAACAATACATTAAACATAATAAACAAGAGAGACAGACAGAGAGTGATATGAATTTCAAATTTCATTTAAATAGCTTACCCTGGGCACAGTTATATTTATCAGTCCCCAACAGATTTTTTTCAATCCCCATGGAATCTAATCATGTCGTGCGGTACAGGACATTACATTGGAAATTGGTTGACGTGATGGTTGGTGGTGGAGGTCGTAGTGGTGATGGAGTGGTTGGTTGGTTGGTGTGGTGGTGGTGATGGTGTCGAGATTGAATGTAGATAAGTTTGGGTATGTGTGCGTGTGTGAGTTTGTATATATGTCAGGATTTAATGTATGGGTGTGAGAATAGGACGAATATTGCACAAATCCGTTTGTTTGTTGTTTACCGGATTTTAACGGATTTGTCATCGGGCACAATTGCGATTTGGGCCGAGGGTATTTGGTAGAATATTTGGAAGGTTGTAACACATTCGTGCGAGGGGTGAGGGTGTGGGTGGTTGAAGCGGGTTGTTTTATAAGGGTGGTGCAATATTTATTTTTTTTTCGTTGTTTTTCAGTTTTGTGCCAAACGGGAGAGAAGTTTTCGTTCGTTTGAGAAATACAAACACAAGCACAAACAACACACACACACGCACGCATACGCACTCAAACGAATAGTGCATTTTCATGTTGACAATTAAATTGTTTGGTTGTGTGAATTAATTGGTTATCACGTTATTGTTGTTGTAGTTTTTTTTGGAAGGATTTACATGGCAACAGTTTGTATTCGTTTTAATTTTTTTATGTTTATGTTTGTTCATTTCGTTATGACACATTGAAACACATTTTGTTGGGATTCAATTTGTTTTGTTGTAAAATGAAAGGAAAGACAACGAAACGAAAATGAAAATAAGGATAATAACAAAAACAAAAATTTTTAGAAAGATTTAAGAATTCATGTCAACAACAAAAAGAAAACCAATCCATTAAAATTAATTCAATTTAAATTATAACAGAAAAAGAAAATAAATTATTCAAAAAATTAGGGGAGGGGAGGATTAGGTGCAAAAGTAAACAAATATTTGTAGTATTTGAAGAGTTAAGTTAAGTATAAGAACAAGAACAAGAAGAAGAGAAAAAAAAGGAAGAGAAAAAAGTTTATTTAAAAAATAAACAAACGGTAAAAATTTTTTAATATATTGTAATTACGATAATCGGAGATTTATTACAGGGCAGGAAAGAACGACAGGGAGTTACATCCAGAGACAGTGTAAGAGAGACGCAGAGAGTGAGAGAGATGGGATAGGAGTAAATTAAATTGTGAAAATAAGAAGAGGGGGAGAAGTCACTGAGAGTTCCTGCATAACAGGGTGGGGTTGGTTTGGGTTGGGGGGTGACTGACTTTATACCTTTAATGCCTTGACTATTACAACCATTTCACTTTTATTTCGTAAAACTAGTTTATACAAGAATGTACAAATATATTAACAAAGAAATTTACATAAATACTATACATCATAATATATACTAGAAGGATTAAATTTCATATATACATTATATAACACTTGAGGGGATTTACATAAATAATATTAATAATAATTTACAGTTCATTGCGAACTAATTTTGATGATACGAGTATGTTATTCAAAGACTAAAATGCGTAGATTGACTTATGTATATTGCATAAATTCTTAGAGAGAAATAAGAGATGCTATGAACATTAATATGCTTTTATCTCTAATTATCCGAAACAATTTCCATATGAATGGTACGAGTAATAGTATTAAACTAATCCCTCACTTACAGTTGAAAGCTAGAACAGTGTAAGGTGCTTACTTAATTCTTAAACAATTTATTGCAATAACAAATCGTCAATGCTTTCTCCAATACACTGAGAGAAATTCGTTCTTAATATCTACGAAAAAATTACGCCAGAGAACAGTAGTAGTGAAAACATTAATTAATACCTTGTAGGAAACATTTCTTAATGTTTAATTTGCATGAATCAAAACAAATTATGCATTTAGATACGAATTTTCCAAAAAAACGAAGTACTACTCGTACTTGATTATTGCAATCAAGTAGAATTTACAATTCAATAATAATATTTAAGGACCTCTGCACTGTGCAGCCTTAGAAACGAAAATTGTGAGATTTCTTCGATGTACGATCCGTATTGAAAATGGGGCATATCAGTACATGTTTTGATATAGCCCCATATAAAGGTCCCCACCGATGATGTCACTTATTGACGCTTTAAAGAACACATTTTCAATTAATCTGGCTGCATTTTAAGCATTTATGCTTTATATTGCACTTAAATGTCCCTAGTAAAAATGGAGAACATCGGTTCATTTCATCATAAGGCCCTCATAAAGGCTCATTCCGATTAGACTTTTTGACGCTCTAGGGACGCATTTTTTAACCCATCATTCTGAAATATAAGCAATTGTACCTTACATTGCATAAAAGCGTCCCTAGTAAACTGGAGTATATCGGTCTATATCTTCATATAACCCTAATGAAGGTCACAGACGAATGTGACTTATTGGTGGTGTACGAGGGTTGCTATATATATTTCTGGCCTAGGCAATACTAAGTGTTGCCTGGCGCCATCTGACATTTCCATTGGAAAGTTTGACATTTTTAGCATAAACGTACTCAGAATGTTTTGACGTACAACCATCATTTGTGTTGTTTACTGTGACTTGAAAAAATCAATTTGGCAAATAAATGGAATTAATTCGTGAACATTTTCGTGCGATCATTTTTCACTACATTCGACGTGGATTATCACGACAAGTGTGCATCGATGAACTTAAATCTTTGTATGGCGATGAAGCACCATCCTGTAGCACTGTGAAAAACTTGTTTAATGTTTTCAATCGTGGCCGACGCTCGCTCAAAGACGAATGTCGTCCAAAAACGGCCGTTGTGCCAGAGAATATTGATGCCGTGCGTGAACTGATAATGCAAGATCGTCATGTGACATACCGTGAGATAGAGGCATCCTTGGGCATTTCTTCCACCAGCATACATTCGATATTGCATGAACACCTGGCCGTAAAAAAGGTTTTTTCTCGTTGGATCCCGCACAATTTGACAATCGCTCAAAAAAAGGCTCGTATCGATTGGTGCAAAGAAATTTTGAAACAAGTAAGAAAGTTTCAGTCGGGCAAACCGACTAAGGTATACCCTCACTTTGTGAGTAATGTAATATTGAATATTCCACGAATTATTCTGTTAGATTGTATGGTAGGGATCAGAACGGGTTTAACAAATACACCTATTTTTCGCTGAATAGTAGATACTTTAAATACATTGCACTGCGCCGAATTATAAGCGTTTATTTGCACTGGTTTATTAACGTTATGAGATATTAAATTTTGGTATGATTTGGACATTTTGTGTGGGAGGTACAAAAAGGGGCGTGGTGATAACGGCCATTTTTTACAGGGCTATAGACACTTCAAAAGCGTTACACTGTGCAAAATGTTGTGGCATTTACGTGCATTGGTACTCATGTTGTGAGCTCTTAACTTTTTGTGCAAAATTGCACCTTTGTGTGGGAGGTACAAAAAGGGGGGGTGGCAATAGCGTCCATTTTTCACAGGGCTATAGACACTATAAAAGCATTACACTGTAGAAAATTTCAAGTATTTTTATACACTGGTATTAATGTTATAAGCTGTTAACTTTTGGTGCAAAATGTTACCTTTGTGTGGGAGCTACCAAAAGGGGCGTGAATATAACACCCATTTTTCACTGGACTGTAGGCACTATAAAAGCATTACACTGTACAAAATTTCAAGTATTTTTATACACTGGTATTAATGTTATAAGCTGATAACTTTTGCTGCAAAATGGTGCATTTGTGTGGGAGGTACCAAAAGGGGCGTAGCAATTTGGCCCATTTTTCTCGAGTTGATAGCGACTAATAAACTAATGCTATGTGTGGAATTTCAGAAGATTCGAATAATTAGTATAGCAGTTATTAAAGATTCAATATTTTACAACATTTTAACACTTTGTGGGGGAGGTACTAGAAGGAGTGGACCAATATGGGCCATCTTCGAACTTAGCCGGAGATAGAAAAAAATATTACCACGTACCAAATTTGAAGTCAATCGGTTACTCCTTTCGAGAGTTATCGTGCGCACCAGCCAGCAGACACACAGACAGACAGACAGACAGACGGACGGACATTGCTCATTCGTCTTAAAATGACCCAAAACGAATATCCGCCGAACATACTTAGGGTCTTAGGTCACTCCTTCGATGTGTTACACTTTTTTTCGTAGCAAGTGATATATAGCCTCGTCACACTAAAGTGAGGGTATAAAAATACGATCGCGGTGCTTCAAAAGACGTTTATAAGATCGTCACGGGTGACGAATCTTGGATCTATGCGTATGAGCCCGAAACAAAACAGCAAACGACCGTGTGGGACTTCGAAGACGAGCCAAATCCAACGAAAGTTGTTCGTGGAAGGAGCACTTCGAAGCAAATGGTCGCCTGTTTCTTCGGAAAAACTGGTCATGTGGCGACTGTTTCGCTTGAGCACCGTAGGACGGTCAATTCTGAATGGTACACCACAATTTGTTTGCCTGAAGTCTTCGGAGAAATTCGAAAAACGAACGAAATTCGAAGACGAATCATTGTGCACCATGACAATGCGAGCTCTCACACATGGGCTCAAACCAGCGCCTTTTTGACCGGCCAAAACGTCGAATTGATTGGTCATCCGCGTATAGCCCTGATTTGACACCCCATGACTTCTTCTTATTCACTCACATCAAGAAAAAACTGCTTGGTCAACGTTTTTCGACGCCTGAAGCACCTGCTGAAGCGTTCAAAAACCATGTTTTGGAGGTGAAATTTCAACTGAGTGAAGTCTGAGTGAAGTTATGCTAAAAAATGTCATACTTTCCAATGGAAGTTCCAATTTTCATCTGGCAAAACTAGCATTGCCAGGACCGAAATATAAATAGCAACCCTCGTAGATCCCACTAGAATAGAAATAATTTTGCTATTATAATAATTTCCAGTAAAAACATAAGGGACAAGTAATATACCCTCATCCACAGCCCTTCAGAATGTTAAGCTAAGTCTGAGTTTTACGCAATCTCTGTTTCGCCTATAATCACCTCAGATATAAAACAATATTGTATTTTCAAAATCTATACCTTTTGAGAGAATAGCTGGTAAAAGAGGGCCCAAATATGTTTCCTTCTCCCGCATATAAAAATAATGTTATTTTGGAAATTCTTACTTTTAGGTTATCATTAGGGTAATAAAAAACCGCACCGGTTAATCGGTTTCTCTTTAAAAACCGCCTATCGGTTTTCGGTTTTTCTGAATTTTCGATTAACTCGAACCGTCGGTTTTTTCAACTCGGCTTATTCGACTTTTCGGTTTTTTGAAACCATTACATCATTTGTGCATATCCATCGATTTCAAAATGCAGTTTGAATTTATACTGTTTACATTGCTAACTTCCCTATAGACTTCGTCTGCATATTTTATCAAGAGTCTGGGTGATTATTGCGGTATAGAAATTAATTAACAATCCTTTCTAATTGAAATGTTAGGTTAGGTTAGGTTAGGTTGAAGAGAGGAGACGTTTAAATGTCTCATGTCCATGGACATACACTTAAGCCAGTGGTTCGGCCTGTTGTGCGCTCCTTATTTATGATCTTTTTATACCTCACGAGTTACAGAAAATCGGTACTAGACACGAATTTTCTCAGTATCTTCCAGTCATATTCTCTGAGATGAGTCGAGTCTGGTAATATGTCGGAACCGAAATGTTGGGAACTTGCATATGTGAAAGCCGGGCAGTGACACAGAAAATGTTCCATCGTTTCTATGTTTTCTCTGCATGCCCTGCATTCGTCGTTTCCTGCTAGTCCTATGCGATGAAGATGTGCTTGTAAGCTTGAGTGTCCCGGTAGAACACTCATCCTCTTACTAATATCGATCTTGTTTAGTTTCAGAAGACTTCTTGTTTTCTTTTCATTTGGGTCACGCCACAGTATCTTTGCAGTTGCTCCTACTGTTGTGCTATTCCACACAGTTTTGTGAGCCATCACTGCCCAGTGCTTCAACTCATTGTTCGTGGCTTCGAAAGGTTTCCAATTTTCCAAGTTTATTACTCGAAGTTCTCTGCATATATCCAGTTTCACATTTCGACAAATTTTCATCTCTATAATATGCTCAAGTCAGAATCCGCTACTACTGATAATATATGTATATAATCGGTTTGTCATATGATCCTGAAAGCTAAGATTTTGCTGATCTTTACTATTAGTCAACCGGTTCACCGGTCTTTTATTTTCGGTTAAACCGAAACACGGTTTTGGAGTTAACTTAATTTTCAAAGAAACCGAAAACCGTATAATCAAAATAACCGGTTTTTTGATACCCATAGTTATCATCTATCTCTCAGACATTAAATGTCAATCGGTACATAACAAATAGCAAAACATGATACTCGATTGTTTGTGATAACACCTTTTACTCGGCGGAAGTACTTAAGCTGATAAAGGGCAGAAATATTAGTGGTTTACCAAATAGTTAAAAGGGACTCAAAACTAGTGCCCTCCACCAAAGATGCAATGATAGATTTTGGAAAAAAATATATTTCTCATGGAAACATGGAACATACTACTCTCAAAGGTAAAATGTTTATTAGGTTCTTCCGAAAATTCACTTATTGACAAACTCTTGTTTTTAAGTGGATACTTTTAGACATCGGTTTAGAGTAAAATTATGAAAAATGTAATTTGTAAACAGAAGCTTTGTAATAGTCGGACTAAATATTAAAAATAATTTTCCCTTCATATGCTCTTCGTTATACGAGTGCATCGTTTGTGCCACACATTGACCAAACAACAAGTGTTTTTCGAAACCACTATGGGTCTAAATAAAAAAAATAAATTTGCTATTACAGTTTGCCGCCTCTCAATGCCCCTCCTTTGAGGCCTCGTGCTGTTTCATAATACCTCTTGAATGCCTTTAAAATACGCATTTTGTGTATGTACAGCATTTACGGAATATAAAATCAATAAATGCGTTTTTCTGTACATACGGAAAATGCGTATTATTAACGCATTCGGGGGACTTACAAAACAGCACTGTATGTGCATACTAAAAAATAATTCATTACATTTGAATGCACTCCTAAAAACTTTTCTTCTATTTTTGGGAAATTTTTTAATTTAAAATGATAATTATGACTGATGAAAATCCTGATTGAAAATTCTAGTTGACAGAATTCATTGGTATGAAAGAAGCCACTTTAATCCACTCCACGGAAAGCTTAACACAACAGTTTCATTTGAAACGGCCCACAACCCAAGTGCCTTTAATGATTTCTCTGAAGAGTCGAGTACATTTGTGGACTTAAGCCCTTTTCACATTGAATTTCGCTGTTCTTTTCAAGCCATTCAACATCCGTCGAGATGGAGGAAAAAATCCCTCAATGAATTACTGCTACTAAATATGTTTGTGTGTGTGGCAGAGAAATAAAGCTTCTATATTCTTTAGGGGTATTCACGAAACATTTTTCCATCCACAGTACCACATGCGAATACTCATATGTACTCGTATATGCATTGCAATGCATTGTATTTTGTTGCCCATCGCCAACCAATGCCATAACTGTGGGGCTGCCAAAGATTCCAATGTGAGTCCTGCTACTGTTTTGTGGCACTAAATTCCATTTGATAATAATGTATGCGTGTGTGTGTGTGTAAGGAAGGACGGAGCGATGTTCTGCCTCAGCTCACGGCATGTGGCAAATGTGAAGCGTGCACTTTTCGCACATTCTCAAGATGGCTTAAGACATCTTCTTCATGAGCACCGGCTACACACGCAAACATGTATCCTTCTGTGTGAGTGTGTACATGCTGATATACACACATCTGTATGCTACATGTATGCCGGTGTATGATGTATGTATGTATGTCTGTGTATAAGTGTTAATATACAATTGTACCTCAATTTCCTTTCTCTTTATTTTCATTACTTCTGAAGTGGCAGTTGTTGTTACAACCGATTGTTGCAATTTGTTAAATGTTCAACATGTTTTCCGACATAAAACCAACCAACAAATATACTCGTACATAAACAATAGGGTGTACATAAGAAGAGTCGCTCTCAGATCTGAGACTATAGGTTACGAAAAACTATTGTTTATTTTCCAGCAAGTTCTTCTTAACACAATACGACTATTAATTTATACAGTTCAAATTATACAGTTTGCGAAAACTTTTAAAATCTATCGAAAACATTATAAATGTACAATTAATTAGCAATATACACTGATAGAGAAATTACATTGATATCTTCTAAAACAAAATATTATGAATGACAATGCAACCACATTAACCCATTACTGGCCACTTTCTCTAAATGGGAATACTTTTTAAGGGCTAGTAACTAAGTCCATATTTATTGTATATACATAATATAATTACTAGTCATTAAATAGTGGGCCGATATGGGGACAGCGGGCAGTAATGGCTAAAAAGGAATTTATTCAATCGAATTTTGTCATATTCTTTGTCCACATTGTTATCGGTTTGAGCTCAAACGTGACGTACACATTTTGATCCCCGTTTTGGCTCAGTTTGACCAAGCTCGGTATATTTTTCCATATGCTTGCTTTCTTTTTGAAGGCATTAATTAAGAGAAAAGAACGGGCAAAAAAGTTGGCCTTAAAATGCAGATAACTTCAATTAGTATACTTGGAAAATTCTAAATATTTCAATGAAAATTGTGTGGGATAGCGAAACGGTGGGAGAAACTACAAAAATGCTGTGAGGTGACCCAAATGAGAAAAAAACAAGTAGTTTACGAAAACTAAGCAAGATCGAAAGGACACTCAAGCTTACAGGCACATCTGCTCCGCATACGACAAGCATAAGCAAGGAAAACATTGACACGGTGGAACTTTTTCTGTGCCAATGCCTAGCTTTCACACATGCAACATCGCGATACTTCGGGTACGACTCATTACCAGATCTGACTCATCTTAGAGGATATGATTGGAAGATATTGAGGAAATTCGTGTCTAGTACAGATTTTCTATAACTCCTAAGGTTGAAAAAATCGTCATAAATAAGGAGAGCACAATAGACCGATCCACTGGCTTAAGTGTATGTCCATGAATATGAGACCTTAGCCTAATATAAGGGAAACATTACGTTGAAAACTTAATAACGTGAATTTGACAACACTGCTTCTAGCAAAAACATAATTTTATTTGCTATTACTTTACTTTTAGTTTAGTTACGGTGACCATTAATTCCATAATAGACCAATAGTGTACACATTTTTATGATTTGCTTTTATTTTATGTAAAAAAAATAAAACTCATTTATTGTGGCAATTACATAGGAAGGAACTGAAAAATATAGACCCAATTTACACGGTGCGCCTTGTCCCAGCGACCAAAGTGTAGAAAAAGTTGCTCGAAATGCAAATACAAGGTACAAATTGACATTTCCTTTTATGAAAAACAAATTCAATAAAATAAATATGAGTGAACGAATAAAAACATAAATTTGTCCCCCGGCTTCTAAAACTATATAAAAAGTTTATAAAATATCTATATTTTATATCTGATATTTATTTCTCTGCTGAATTTATATATTTTAAAATATCAGTTCTATTGTTAAAAATGTTCTAAATTCATTACAATCTCCATTTACAAACTTTATTTCAAAATTTAGAGTGATTCTTAGGTGTCTACTTTTATTTGAGACTTTCCTAAAGTCCAAATATTGTTAGTTATTGAACAAAATACTATCCGTTGGTGCATTTGAAGCAATTCATCAAGTATATCTTTATTTTTTATATTAAATGCCGTTTTTGTTTATGGAAAAAATATTGCACCGTCGAACGACTGCCACTATGGAATAGTGTTTAAAAGAAATGAAAACTCCCTTTAGTTTTTCTTTAAAAATAATGACATTAAATCCCTTTGACTCTAAATTTGAAAATTAAGTGGTAAAATACTTTTCTCGGTGGTAATATTTTCTCATGCCAGACTTGACTCATCTCAGAGGATATGACTGGAAAATACTATTCGTGTTTAGTACCTGGTTTCTGTAACTCAAGACTTTGAAACAGATTATAAATAAGGAGCGCACAACAGGCCGAACCACTGGGCTTAAGTGTATGTCCACGGACGTCTCCTCTCTTCAACCTACACTAAAAAAAAAGCGTACTGAAAATCAATGAATTTGTCGTAAAGTTTAAGATTTCGGCAATGATTTCGAGCCAAAGACAATCGCTATAAAAATAAGGAGGTTTTATAGTTAATTTAAAGACGTGAATAGTACTTGTTTTGAGGATGCATTTCATAGAATTAAGAATTTTGGGTGATAAAACTAATTAAGTTTGGTCTTAAAATAAGCACATTTTTGCATAAATTTAAGTATGGCGCGTGCTTATTTTTAGTAAAATATCATATAATTTAAAACATTATCGTAATAAAATTTAAAATGTTTGTCCTTGATATAAGAATATACTGGTAATTAATTTAAGGCATACATGAATTTAAATACAGTTTTTTTAAATATGTATGGAAAATTCGTTACATTATATTGATTATAATGTTACTCTTTTAAATGAATCATTTTCTTTGAAATCATTTACTATTCATAGAAAATTCAATAACACAACACTTTATCTTTCTAAATAAATATTTTATTTGTTATATTTTATATTGGAAAATACAAAAAAAATATAATACATATTACGGATAACCTTGAACATTTTATAATTTAAAACAATATGTAATTGTATATAGACAAATCGCCAACACACTATGAAGTTTGACTTTTATTCGAATATTGTATTGTTAAGTATCGATTCTATAGCGGGATTCGTTTCTCTATTTGTTGTCCATGAACAATTTTTATCGGAACCGACCTTAATGATTTTTAACCTAGAATTTGGCTGGAATTTAAATAGAAATTATATAAAACAAATATTATATTATTATATCATATAGTTTGGATGCTCACTCATTTCCTGCAATTTGTAAATTTTTAATTCCCCACTGCATTTTTCATATATCCAAATAAAGTTCAATTGCGCGAACTAAAATAAAAATAATTTTAATAGAAATCAAACAGAATGATTTATATACTATAAAGTATTAAAATAAATTTTATCATATAACTGTCACAAAATGTTGAAAGATAAGAGATATATTAAAATCTTTGGAATATACCTACTTACACTGAAATATTTTGTCATTCTTCTACGACACAATTCTCATAATAGATCCATACAAAATTTGCTGTACTAAAAGTTAAAAAAAAATAGTTATGTAAGATATTAATAATAATAGAAACTGATTGTTTTGAAAGTGGCGAAAGTGACATTTTTCATATAAATTGAGTTATCAAAAATAATTTTCTCAAAAAAATCAATCGTGACTTAGTTTTTAAAATCTTAAGTTTTGTTAGCAAACAAAACTACGAAAACTTACTAAAAATTACTTCTGTAAAACAAAAGCTAATGCTGCTTATGACATTCTTAACCCTGGTGTTAGATTAGCAAATCTGTACGAATCCTAGATTAAGAGTCCATTTGGTCAACATTACATTTTTCATATAAAATTAATATGGAAGACAATATTTTATATTTATTTTTATTCAATACTTCGTGAAAAGAAAGCAGCTTATTTACAATTATTTTTGAGCAAAAACGCTTATTATTTTGATTTTAGTAAAACAAAAATATCCCTTGGACCAAATTATAAGGTAATATATATACATACATATATTACCGTTTATAAAGGAAACGATACAAAAATTGGACCAAATGGGCCTAATCTAACAGCAGGTTTAATTATGAAGTACTTATGAAGCAATTATGAACACGAAATCAAGGAAAAATTTAAACTAAAATTCAAAAAAGGAAAAAATCTTTTTAAATAAATTATATTTGGAAAACTTTTTAACAATAACTTTGTTTGTGTGAAAACACGTATTTTATATGTGAACGTCAGTTCGCAAATAAATTTTGTTCTAATACATTAATATATGCGTTCCAAATTAAATTTCTTGATTTTCAAATAAAATATATTTGTTCAGAAATACATAATACTTACAAATATTGTTTCCAAATCTATTTCCTTTCAATTCAAACATTCCCATGTAGGTGTATGCTCACTTATTTTTTGCGAGTTATAAATGGCATTCAGCACTGCATTTTTCATATATCCATCACATTTATCTTCAAATATTGCGTGATCTAAAATTAAAATAATTACATTTTTTCTGAAAATAAATCAAATAAAATTATCTATAAACAAAAAAAATGCAAATAAATTTTATCATATCACAATTGGAAAACGCTGAAAACTAAGAGAAATATTTCAACCGTTCATATATAATACTTACGTTGAAATATTTTGTAAAATTTGCCACTCTTCTCACAAAAGACCCATTCTAAAATTGTTTTACTAAAAAAATTAAAAAAGATAGTTATATGTATAACATATTATTAATAATAAATTTCTATATTGCCACAAATAATTTTACATTTCTGCATTATGCGCTGGTATTTTTATTAAATAAATACTTTCAATTAAAATGTGTTTTGTTAATTTTGTAATTGCCAATAAGATGTTTATTTCATGATAATAATATTATTTATCACGTACCTAAACATTTTCCCATTGTCTCTTTCAGTATTACAAAATCTATTACTCACATTTTTGTCATCCATTTGGAACAAATCTCTTCACAAGACTTACAAACAAGATCTCCTTCAAAAACGCATGTACATCGCCATAAATAACATACAGCAAAAATAACTATGACACACGCACTCCCTTATCACAGAGATCGATGGTGACGCCGACGGCATAACCACATGCATTCACACAAGTACGCGACGGTTTCATTTATAGTTGTTGCTATGCTTTAGCAAAAATAACTGTTAACAGCCAATATTAAAATTATTTTCGGTGCAATATGCACGTGTACTTACATATTCACAGCAATCAATATTTTTCACAATCCGCGTCCCGAAAACAGACAACCGTTTCCTTCCATCGCTTGTAAATAACTGACGATTTAAAAGAAAACGAACAGAACTGTTCTCTATTTTTCTCTTCTAGCATTCCATAACAATTTTTGATTCACACATTACCAAACAAAACTGATTCTCCGAGCGAGAGAGGGAGGGAGAGATTGTATAATTCTCTCGTATGTATTCTTAAAAATAATGACAATAGTTATAAAATTTATTACCAAGACAGCCTTTCCTTTAAGGGGAGCATAGCCTTAAATTTATTACTCAAATATCTCATACTGTTAATTAAGTACGATTCGGCATTAAAACTATGACATGTCTACGTCGTAGTGTTAATGTAGAAAATCCTTAAAAGTATTGAAATATTACTTAAAATAATGCGGATTGTCACAAATATAATGATTTTTTTCTTTAATTTAAATGCGTACATTTAAAGAAGCGCGTACACAAAACTAATGATTAGATAGACATTAATTCAAATTCAAAAAACTTTATATTAAGGAAAATTTCGTAAAAAACGTGTAAATTTTCATTATTTTAATGAAAATTGTCATTGAATTGATGACGAGGTAGCATACTTAATATAAGAATGTGTCATCATTAGTTTTATTACTATTTTTTTTTTCAGTGTAGCCTAACCTAATAGCGGGTGATCAAAGAAGAGATACTTTTTTCAATAGCCTTTTTTGGCAGATCACGTGTGAGCCGTGTCATGCTATTTTTGTTAAGTATTGTTTGGCATTTCATCATGGAAAGACTTACGCCTGAACAACGTTTACAAATCGTTCAACTTTATTACGAAAATTCACTTTCTGTGAGGAATGTGTTTCGTGCACTTCGCTCAACTTATGGTCAACATAATCGGCCTACTGAGCGTACTATTCGCAACACCGTCACCCATCTTGAGTCTCCGCATTCATTATTGGATAATATTTGAGCGAATAGACCACGTCCAGCACGCAGTGAAAAAAATGTAGCGGCCGTAGCTGAGTGTGTACACGAAGACCGTGGAAAGTCGATTCGGCGCCGATCGCAGCAACTCGGACTGACGTATGGAACGACTTGGCGCATCTTAGATCTTATGTCGAGATCTTAATTGAAAGCATACCAAATACAGCTTGTGCAAGAACTGAAGCCGCCCGACCTTCCCAAGCGACATCGCTTCGCTCTATGGGCTCTTGAAAAGTTCCAATAAGATCCGACGTTTTCGAGCCAAATTTTTTTCAGCGATGAGGCCCATTACTGGATCAATGGGTATGTAAACACGCTAAATTGCCGCATTTGGGACGAAGAGTAACCTGAAGAGATTCAAGAGCAGCCACTTCATCCAGAAAAAACAACGGTTTGGTGTGGTTTGTGGGCCGGTGAAATCATCGGTACATATTTCTTGAAAAATGATGCCGGTAAAAACGTAACCGTCAATGGCGACCGTGATTGTGCAATGAAAACCGACTATTTGATGCCTGAAATTGAAGCTCGTGATCTCGGGGACATTTGGTTTCAAAAAGACGACGCCACTTCCCACACATCGCACCAATCAATGGATTTATTGAGAGAACACTTAGGTGAGCAGATAATTTCACGTTTTGGGAGGGTCGATTGGATCAAGATCGTGTGACATCACACCGTTAGACTTTTGCTGTGGGGATATGTAAAGTCTAAAGTTTATGCGGACAAAGCCGCTTCGATTCAGGCCTTGGAGCAAAACATCACGCGTGTCATTCGCCAGTTACCAGTCGAAATGCTCGGAAATTGGACTCAGGGGATGGACCATCTGAGACGTAGCCCCGGACAACATATAATAGACATAATCTTCAAAAAATAAATGCCAAAGAATGTTCTTTTAAATGACCAACATACCGGCTAATGAGACTTTGTTCAGAACCATCCTTTCACACAGGATTTTTACCCAAAGAGACAAAATTAAGTCGTCTCTGAAGTCTATGCTCCTTTTTCTCTCATTCTTTCACCAAGGTTTTAAGCCTCTTCATAGCCAAAAAGTGCACAGTCACTTTTCTTCAAGATGCTTTCTGTAAAAATATCGCTTTAGTTTACTGTAAATCTTTACTGAATAACTATACGATTTTTTATTAAGGAAAGAGTTGTAGGCCTTTTTCCAGTCTATAAATTTTCCTTTGATCACGTTTTCCTGTGACTAACCGTACGTGTGATAATTGATTATATAGTAAAAGAACTTTGAGATAAAAAAAACTTTTTCTCGAAATTTCTTCATTGCGGAATGGCTATAACAAAAAATGTTATATTATAGCTATCACTTTGGCGGTGTACCCCAGGTGGATATATGACAAAAAAAATCGCAATATAATACTTATAATATTGCAAATATCGTTTACTTTATAAAACGATTTACAAATGCTCATTTTCTTAATTTTTGCGACTGAATGTAATTAAGTTTGTCTTTTTATTAAAAATGTTTTTTCACGACAATTCGTGATAGGAAACAGAGGTAATGATTCTGAAAAAAATCCGTGCGAATTTTCCAAATATAGATATAGTCTTGTTTGTTGTGTTTTTTAAATTGCTTGATAAATAATGAAAAAGTGAACATATGCGAGGAAAAATAATGTACAAAAAGGGGGCATTGTGGAAAAAAGTGTACATTAAATAAAATTTACAAGAGTCTAAAATAGTGTACTGTTCACTATAATAGAGTACGGATGGTAACCGTAAGTATAGTCTATAGTCACTTTTTTGCCTCTGCATATTATTTGTTATAGGCCAAGAATATAATACATCGAAGAGGTGACCTAGACCCTACGAATGTTCGGCGGAAATCAGTTTTACAATATTTTATGTCATTCGAGCAACGTCCGGCCGTCTACTTGTCTGGATTAAGCAGAGATTTTTCAAATGCCACTCCTTCTTGTACCTCCCCACAAAGGCTTACTATTTTAGTGAAATAATGATTTGCTGATTTATTTTGTACAACTTATAAGAATCTTCTGTAGTTCCACACATAGTTATAGCTTTCTCGTCGCTCACCGCACCTCTAAAAAATTCTAGATATTTTCCATTTATACACCCATGCAAATGGAAATATTCATTCGAAAGAATTGCTCCAAGACAAAGTACCATATTACATATTATATTACTCAGAAAGTAAGGGTATACCTTATTTGGTTACTCGACTCAATAGGATGAGCTTTAATTTGGTATAATGAGTTATTTGTACCCGAAACATTTCACATGCGGGGAGGGTATATAAGATTCGGCATAGCCGAACTTAATCCGTCTCTACTTGTTAAATATATAGAAGAAGACACCAAATCGGATAATAAACGTTCAAATATGACCGTTTTTCTTAAAATTCGGCAGTGTACGTTTACTGGTGAAGAAACTCATGAACATATAAATATGCTGAGATATAACCAAATATGTGCCGACATGCCTCCAATGTAAGTTATGCGTTATTGTTTCGGGAAACTTGCTTCTACCAAATTCGTGTATGACAAATCAATCCATGGTGAATTCCGTAATTCCATACGGTGGTACAAAACATATATGAGAGCTATATCTGAATTGGTATCGATATTGAAAAAATTTAATAGGCTTCGTTCCTCATATGATGGAGTGCTTCGTACTAAACTTTATAAATATCTGAGTAAAATTAAGACATGTGGCTTGCGAACAAATTTAGACAGTTCCGACGGGCGGGCGGACGAACTATCTTGGATACATCGAATCGCCTAGTGATTATGATTCGATCGGTATACGGCGAGGTGGGTGTTACGAACGTGAGGCCTAAAACAAACTTATAATATACCCTGTACCACAATGTGGGGTAGGGTATGATGAACATACATATATTTTGATTCAATCAATAAAAAATTAATTGATTTATTATTTCGTTTTTGATGGTTGCCTTCTCCCCGAAAACAACTTTTTCGGTAGAACCTTATATACTTACAAGCTTTAGTGGATGTAACTGGATGAATAATTCAAAGGAATAGATCGGCAATTGCAGAAGTGCCCTGTTGAAAAACCACCAATAAAACATTCAAGAAGTGCGAGTGCACTTGAATTGTGGTTCCCAGAATCATTTGTTGCAGTCGGGTTTATTTTGCACTTAATTTATATGTTTTAAATCGAATTAATTGGATGGCAGTCGGGAATGTTTTTGCCACAGTAATAAATTAAATTGTTTGCTGCTTAAATGGAATTATTTTAAAAAATTACAAAGATTTCTTGAGAGGGATAAGATAAATAAGATCAGAACCGAATAACTTTAAACTTTGCATGTGGTAGTATTTTCTAAAAATATGTTTTAAGTTCGAGATGGGTCATATTTTCCTGATCCTTCCAATCATCTTGATGTCTTCAAATTCGCCATTTTATATTACTTTGCAATAACTATTTTTTCATGAAACATTCTTCCTCGTTTCATGTAAAAACACTTAATAAAATCTTTAAAGCGGAAAACGTATTGTTTTTTCTGAACATCGAATTTTCTGAGAAAATCTGTACCTTTATTTATAAACATTTTTGTTTGCAACACAACAATATTCAGCCCTTAGTAATTAAATTTCAATACTATATACAATACTTTTCAGTACCAATTATTCTTTTTTTTATTTTTCTCTTTTGAGTTACCCTTTGTATCCTTTTTAACCTACAACAATAAACTAGGACAACATAAATTGAAAAAATAACATAACGTACAAATGTGGGAGATTCTTAAATATAGAAACATTTACACATAAATAGGTATAGTAATTTAAAGGCTGTGCATTTTGAAAGTTAAACAAGTAAGAAAGTTTCAGTCGGGTAAACCGACTAAGGTATACCCTCACTTTGTGAGTAATATAATATATAACATTACACCAATAAATCTGTCAATTTGTGTGGGAGGTACCAGAAGGGGTTTTCCAAATACACATATTTTTCGGTAAACAGTACATTCTTAAATACATTGCATTGTGCTGAACTATAAGCGTTTATGTGCACTGGTATATTAAAGTTACGAGCTATGTAATTTTGGTATGATTTGGTCATTTTGTGTGGGAGGTACAAAAAGGGGCGGGGTGATAACGCCCACTTTTTACAGGACTATAGGCACTATAACAGCATTACACTGTACAAAATTTCAAGTATTTGTATGCACTGGTATTAAAGTTACAAGCCGTTTACTTTTGGTACGAAACGGTTCATTTGTGTGGGATGTACCAAAAGGGGCTGTACAATAATGCCCATTTTTTACCGGACTATAGGCGCTACAAAAACATTATACTGTAGAAAATTTCAAGCATTTTTATGCACTTGTATTAACGTTATAAGCAGTTAAATTTTGATGCAAAATGGTCCATTTGTGTGGGAGGTACCAAAAGGGGCATGCCAACTTCACTCATTTTTCTCGAGTTAATAGCGACTAATATACTAATATTATGTGCAGAATTTCAAAAGATTCGAATAAGTAGTATAGAAGTTATTAAAGAATCAATATTTCACTAAATGTTAACCCTTTGTGTGGGAGGTACCAGAAGGAGTAGACCAATATGGCCCATCTTCGAACTCATCCGGAGATAGATCAAAATATTACCACATACCAAATTTGAAGTCAATCGGTTAATCCTTTCGAGAGTTATCGTGCGCACCAGCAAGCAGACACACAGACAGACAGGCAGACAGACAGACAGACAGACAGACAGACAGACGGACGGACATTGCTCATTCGACTTAAAATGACCCAAAACGGATTTCCTCCGAACATACTTAGGGTCTTAGATCACTCCTTCGATGTGTTACACTTTTTTCCGTAGCAAATGATATATACCCTCGTCACACTAAAGTGAGGGTATAAAAAGTCAATACTTTATATCGGTGAAAACGCTGAATACATAGCAAATACGTGTATATAGTCATCAGACACGAGAAATATCGTATCATCATATTTGAAAAATTAACAGGTGAAGCAAAAACTAAATAAAATGAAAAACGTTGCCGTTGGAAAAACGGGATTTTCAGGATAATACCTAAACATAATGATGCATATGAATATAAATTCACAAAAACATGATTTATAACTAGTTTGTGAAAATTGCATGAAATAAGTATTTTTTAACAATGAAAAAAGAAATAATTTGTTGTAAGACCCTTTTGAATTTATTTAATAAATTCGCCATTTTTGATAGTGGTCACTGAAACATTGTCAGGATGTGTATTTAGATGTAGTGTATCGAAATCCATCAAGAACTGATTCTCCATTTTTCTTGTTGTTACGCGCTTCGATGGAGGGATACCAAAGTGGTATTCATACTCAAAGCGGGGAAGATATGGCACACTAGGCCAAAAGACTTCAGACCAATTAGCCTATCCTCTTTCCTATTGAAAAGTCTAGAAAGACTTTTAGATTATTTCATTAGGCAAAACCTGGATACAAAACTCCTGTCGGGGAACCAACATGCTTACAATAAGGGAAAGTCTACAGAATCAGTCCTGTACGAACTTGTGAGCGCTATCGAATCGTCCCTACATTTCAAAGAATTCACCATGGTGGCGTTTCTTGACATACACTGGTAGAAAAACCGTTCGTCCCCATGACGAATCAGCTTCGTCAATATATCTTCGTACTGGTGACGAAAAGTTTCGTACATGCGATGTTTTTGTACGTCAATAGAACGAACACGATCATCAAGTCATGTTTTTGGTGATTTCGAAATTCGTCGAGAGAACGATAAGGTTTCATTCCCACGACGAAAAGATTTATTTGTCCATTTTGTTGAAAATATGATCAAACGAAGCAATCAAATTATAGTTTCTGCTTAGATGTACTGTTCTATATGCGTTCTGATTACCTTAGTTAAATAATTTGTTGTAAAAGATCAATTTAAAAAATCTAATAATTAATGACGAACACCGTTCGTCAATAAGATTATTCATTCATCATGAGAACGATCGACTTATTCGCCCTTTACGGCAACGTCAACTCCTACAGCAAAACAAAGTAAGATATGCGACGTTGTTATGTTCGTCCACGTGTGTGTTCTACGCAGCACCGATTGGTTTAAACAAACCGCACTGGCACGGCGTAACTGATGTTTGTTTAACAAAACATCAAACACATGCATACTCGTACATGCAGCTCGACAAGCTGTATATGTGTGAAACATCTGTTGGCAAATATTCACAACTGAGCCTAGCAATGCAGTCAAATAATTTTATTTTTCATACCATTTTAAATGGTTTAAAACTAGGAGAACATTTATTGGAATATTAAATTTAAATAGTCGTGGGCATGAATTCGTCGTGGTGATAAATGGGATTCGTCGTAATAATGAATGGGATTCGTCGTGGTGACGAATGGAATTCGTCGTGATGATGAATGGGATTCGTCGTGGTGACGAATGGAATTCGTCGTGGTGATAATTGGGGTTCGTCGTGGTGATGAATAGAGTTCGTCGTGGTGATGAATAGAGTTCGTCGTGGTGATGAATGCTATTCGTCGTGATGATGAATGGGGTTCGTCATGATGATGAATGGGGTTCGTCATGATGATTAATGGGGTTCGTCGTGGTGATGAATGGATCATCCTGAGGACGAAAGTTTTTGGAAACAGAAATTCGTCATGGTGACGAACAAATTCATCAAGAGGATTATTCCCTACGTTAGCTGACTTTTGACGAAAAAATAATCGTGATGATGTACAAATTCGTCGTCATGACGAAGCTTTTTCTATCAGTGTAGAAGGGGCTTTTAAAAACATACACCCAGATGCGGAAATCGCGGTATTGTCACATCTAAAGGTGAACTCTAGCTTGATTAGACTAATTCAAAGACTACTCAACAGAAGACGCATAACAGCATGTCTAGGGTCCACAACTCTAACAAGGTTTGTAAACAGAGGGACCCCACAAGGAGGAGTACTGTCTCCACTAATTTGGAACCTAGCGGTGAATGAAATACATCACTATGATACCAGCCAGGGATGAATGGGATGGCAGAATACCCGGAAATAGAAACCATCTCCACTTCTATACGGATGGTTCGAAGCTTGATGAAAGAACTTAATTTGGATATAGCTCACAGAGTACCAGATACCTGCAGCGTCTATCAAGCCGAATTAATGGCAATATGGGAAGTCGCCAAGTGGCTGAGTAAATGACAACGCCAACACTGGCGTTGTAATTTACTCGGACAGCCAGGCTGCCATCAATTCTCTGGAGGCCACATCCCCAAATTCACAAATAGCCCTCGACTGCCGCAGATCTCTTATCGAGATGGCTGAGCAGTTTAATATGGGTGCCTGGGCATAGGGATATCCCGGGGAACTGCAAAGCCGATGAACTTGCTAGGAAAGGGACGACTTTACAAATTATCAAAGAATTTGCATATATTGGTGCGCCACTATCCACGTGCAAGCTTTGGCTTAGGCAAGAGGCAATCAGGCAGTCCAACGACAGATGGACACAAATCGGCACCTGTAGGGTAGCTAGACAAATCTGGCCAAGGTATGACCTGAGAAGGTCAAAATATCTCCTCGCACTGGACAGGAAAAAATTATCTACATTAGTATCAGTTCTGACGGGACACTGCCTGATCGGCGAACACTCCAGAAGATTGGGTATTAACTCCAATGACTTCTGCAGAAGCTGTGGAGATGAGGAAGAAGTGGAGAGCATTGAGCACTTGCTATGCGACTGTCTCGCTTTGAGTAAAGGACGACGATAAAAAAGAAAACGGCTGCCACCCTAACCTAAACCTAAAGACGTCTACAAGTCATGGGCGAAAGGAAAAATCGAGACCAAAAATCGTACCATCTGAAGACATTAGAACCACTGTTCGACAACATTCAAACAACGGAAATCTGAAGCATTTGTGCCAGATAGACACTACTGTTTGAACGGTACACTAGCGTATGTGCCACACGGATGGGTCGAAATAGGGGGGAAACGGGACTGGGGGACCAGAGGTTGTCATTTATTTTCGCCTCCCAGACCATAACACGGTATATCAAGCGGATATTCGTGCAATCACGGAGTGTGTGAATTGGTTCTGTAATACCTCAAACCTTAAAGATGCTGTCTATGTAGATAGTCAAATGGCGATCACAGAAATAACGCAATAAAGTTCAAAACCAGAACTGTGTTGAGCTGTTACAGAACGAAATTTAATATCTCAGACACAGCGCAGTGATTGGAAATAAACGGGCAATCAGCTTGGCCTCAAAAGGCAGAGAACTTTAAGTAGTAAACTTGGAAAATTCGAAGCCGCTCGATGGCACGAAGAATGATTTAAAGCTATAGGCAGTGATGGCTCACAGCAATATGTGGTATAGGGTGACAAATGAGAAGAAAACATGTAGTTTACGAAACAAGATCGAGAATAGTAAGATGACGAGTGTTCTAACATGATACTCAGGCTTTTGACGAATGCAGGTCATGCTGGGAAAATATCGAAACGATGCGAAATTTTCTGTACCAATGACAAGCTTTCGCACATGCAAGATTCCGATACTTCGGGTCTGACACATTAGCAGATCTGACTCATCTCAGGGGATATGACTGGAAGATAATGAATAAACGCATATCTAGTTTCTATAACTCTTGAGGGATAAAGATTACCGGTGAGATGTATAGAAAAGTTCTTGTACATATTTAATTGTGTTTTTGATTTCCCGATCTATAGTCAAATAATTGGCTATTTGAGAAGAATTCTCATTCACCTCTTTGAGTCGTTCCCTAATATATTTACTACAATAAGAGTTTGATTATTGAATTAACAAAGTCAGCCATACAGATTTGCGATGTAGGGCGCTACGCCTATAAAATCATGACCTATGTAATATGTGGTCACGCAATATTATACTTGCATTAATCAATTAAATATATCTAACATTGTCGAGAAGCAAATTGGTCTAGAGTATACATGTTCCACTCATAACGATTTCATACCCAATGAAACGGACAACTGATACTTTTCAAAATATGCCATTTGCACTCCCTTGCAATTTCTGTGCACTTTTCCACAAAAAAAAACTTTTACGTCGTTCTGAAAAATTTTAAAATGTTTTATGATATTTTGTTCAAATTCAATTGGCAATTTCAATAACTTCTGTATCACTAAACGACAATCTATGAAATAAAATATACTTCAAATATTCTAATGCTATAATCCACAAATTTAAAGGAGAATTTGTATGTAAATTCCAAAACCCAATCAAATATTTGCAACATTTAATGTTTTAGAGAGTGTGAATGCAAATCCCAAAACAGGCATAGCGCACGAGTGAGTGAGTGAGTGTACACTTAAGCCACAAAGTGGTAAAAAAATTCCATCGCATGTGAGGATTCGAATACGAATTCGTAATTGATGCGAAATGAATATACGGATGAAAAAGCACAACATTCCTCGCATAAGTATAATTACAGCAAAAATATTGCCAATTAAAATAAAAATTCTTCCTTTCATGTCTGCCGCCACAATGGATTACTATCAATCGACCTTGCACAATGGGTTGGCATTTGAATACGCTTCTATCCTCTGGTCCTTGTAGTCCTGACAGCAATGCGAATATCAGCGTCACAAACAATAGTCATTATTCGTTGAGACCAACAGAAATTGGAGTGGCGAATAAAAGCGTATGTGAATTTTCAAGTGTTGAAGTCAACCCTGACCCTTGAGGGGTGGCAAGGGATTTATTTCACATGGTCATACATACATACATTCCACACAAATTTGTTCATTCGTATGAGTTCACTTCATCTACAAATTCAAATTAATTTCAAAGTCCCCTTAGGGAAAGTACTTTTGAAAATAGGTTATGACTAGATGTTTAGCAAAAAAAAAACCGACGTTTCGATAAAAACCGGTTGCGATTAAACTTGAAGCTTGTGAGTAGGTTTTTTAGAATTGTTGGTTAGTTACTTTGATAGTTTACTCAAAATGTATAATGTATTTCGTGTGATTTACAGCTAAATGTAAAAGCAGAAACAAAATCTGTTGGAATAGCAAAAACAAGGTTTCTACATTTTAGTCAATAATTATAGATATTAAAAAACAATTAGTAGTGAGAGTCTAAGCGGAGGGGGACGATTAGAAATTCTTTCTAAAGATCATTATAAAAGATGAAATGTTAGGAAAGTAAAACTGAATATTTGAAATGTTAGATAATCTCTTTCGAAATTTTTAAATCAGTAGAACCCTAGGAACGAGTGCTACTGAACCATAAATTACTTATTAATATTAACAACTATTTATTAGCAAAAATTTAAAAAAAAACAATGCCAATTTTCTGCCACATCGATTGTTCAATGTGGCTTATACAACGAAAATAAGGTAAATCGCAGGACATTTAAATGCGGAACATATTCAAACTTGAACCCTGCACTATCAGTAGGATTTTTTATGGACCCAAAAAGTTTTCCTGCGCATGTAGGTCTTTAAAAATAGCTAGTATTTGCCATTGCATTTAGGAGAATTTTGCCCACGAAACCGGACAAGAGTGAATAATACAAACTTCCCTAAATGTCACCAAAATTGTTTTTTCTTTGTATACCTGAATAACCATACTATTATAATATTATAATAATGTGACCCCTTCGGGCGCCGCGCTCCTGCCTGGTGATCGGAATCTACACTTTGTTCAGTACGCACACATTAATTTTCGATACGCTACTTTTTTGTCAAACTTGTGTTTCGTTTTGATATCCTTTGCAGTGAATCGTAACAAAAGACATTTATGTAATCTGGAGAACAAGGTATGCACTTAATTTTAAAGACCAAAGAGTTTATTGTGTTTTTTTACAAATTAGTATTTTTGTATAGTTTTCGAGTAAGATCGGCTTATAGTTTTTTTTTTTAAATAAACCATCGATTTTCACCATATTATACCAGTCAAAACTCTCCACACCTTTTCACTACTTCAAAATAAGGTACTTTGTGTTCCACAGGAAGTACCAGTTACAGTTCAACAAAATCAAACTCGCTATATGTATGTACATCAGTTCCTGAGGGCCAGATGTGCAACACATCGAATGAGTGGTCTATGAGACCTCAAGTATACTGGGCGAAAATCAGTTTTGGGTAATTTTTAGCCATTTGAGCAATGTCTGTCCGTCCGTCTGTCTGGTTGGTGCGCTTGATAACTTTCGATACGAGCAACAGATTGACTTCAAATTTGTAATGTGTTCATATTTTTTTTTATCACAGGCTAAGATCAATGGTGGATAATGTTGGTCCACTCCTTCGAGTATCTCTCACACATAGGGTCAACATTTAGTACACGCTGAAAAAATATCGCTTCTGTAATATATTGTCCCAAACATATTCGGCTTGAATTATACATATGTTTAGGGTACACTCCAAATATATATGTAATATTTGACATACACAAATATTATATGTTTGGGAGGATATTGTTCTAAACAAAAATATGTTCCCATTCTAATATTTTTTTATTTGGAACTAGTATTTTGTATTTTGGCAATGTATCAATGCCTTAACTCAGAGATAAGTTTTCTGTTTTCAGATGTTCAAAGAATCGTATAATATTTCGTAAATATAAATGGAATTGGTGGATTGACAAAAAGTGAAGAATTGGAATACTTATAAATTAAAATTTATTGATGTAAAACAAAAGCTAAATGCTGCTAAAGACAATTTAAACTATATATAATCTAGGAAAAAACTAACTAGCATTCGAAAAAATCGGCAAAGTTTAAAAAATCATTTTTTCATAAAATATATTTAGAAAACATCTTAAACAATAACTTTGTTTGTGGGTGAACACATATTTTATTTGCGAAAGTCAGTGCGCAAATATATATTGTTGTAATATATTAATATATGCGTTCCAAACAAAGTTTCATGATTTTTAAATAAAATTTTACTTAACAAATTCGTTTCCAAAAATATTTTCTTTCAATACAAACATATCAAAAATAGCGATTTTCCTCCGTGTAAGTATTGATTGTTTAATAACTTCTATACTACATATTAGAATCTTTCACAATTCCCCAATAGCTATCTGCTTGAGATGTGCGAAGTTGTCACGCCACTTCTGATACCTTCCATACAAATGGACCATTTTGCACAAAGAGTTACGGCTAATAACTTTGATCCCAGTCCATACAAATACTTGAAATTTTGTGCAGTGTAATGTTTTTATAGTACCTACATTAGGGCGGTTTGATTTTTTTTACTAGAAGGGGTGGGCCAATATGGCCCATCTTCGAACTTAGCCGGAGATAGAAACAAATAGTACCACATACCAAATTTGAAGTCAATCGGTTACTCCTTTCAAGAGTTATCGTGCGCACCAGCTAGCAGACAGACAGACGGACGGACATTGCTCATTCGACTTAAAATGACCTAAAACTGATATCCGCCAAACATACTTAAAATCGTATGTCACTCCTTCGACCTGTTACACGTTTGGCCCGTAGCAAATGATATATACCCTCGTATCACTAAAGCGAGTGTATAATAAAACATAATATATTTCAAAAAAAGATAATAATTTAAGCGAAAGAAGAGGAAAAAAAATTTCAAGTCGAGAGACGCGGATTAGGTTTTGATTTTAGACCCAGGGTTTCTTCGGAGAATTTTCTTAGAATTTAATGTAGATTACGTTTTTGCTATACGATTTTTTTTTAACCATACAAATCAACCCGCTCTAACCTACATGGTCTCTTTATTGTGTATTTAATTACAATACATTTTTGGACAGCTATCATTGAATTTAGAAATTAAATATTGAATATTTCAATAAGTTTTAACCCTTTGTAGGAGTGGTATCAGAGGTTCTATAGTGTATAGTTATATAGGCTCTATAGTGAAATGGTCCGGTTTTGGACTAGGAAAAGCTATCGGCTGCATAAGAACGAAATTTTTGTAGCCAATACAAATATCTTCAGCAAAATAATGGTCCACCCTTTATGATGATGAAATTCCAGCACAACGTTTCAAAGGAAATTTTTAACTAAATAATGTGGAAATATGTGAAAAATTAGATTGCCAATTACTTGTTTTATGCCAACGAAAATTCAGATTACGATGCAAAGCGAATGCGGGAATTATGCCCCTGGGTAGGCCATATCATATTTGTATCCCATTCTTTTTCAAAGTAATTTATAATACAGAATTTCAAAGCCTTATGATGATTTTTCACGGAAGTTTTTCCAGAAAGGGTTTGAAAAATACGTCAATTTTGCGCTGACAAGTGATTCTTAAAAAACATAAGAATCATTTCGGAATCACTTCTGGAAAAATTATCTTAAGTTTTTTAAAATTCTGTACTATAAATAACTGATAAATAATGAGGAAAATTGTCCCACCTTCAGGCATCTCTTGCTATATGATGCTAGCTTTAGCAATCTTGAAAGGTCAAAAGCCGTGCTGTACTGTGAACTGCAGGTACTTCAAAAGCGTCGTACTGTACAATATTTACTGTGTACGTGTAAACTGGTATAAAGATCATGAGCTGTTTCTAAAATACGTACAAATTAGCCTCTTATTTGGGGTAGTTCCGAAAATGCCTTAGTATTCATTCCGTCGCTCCTGTGGAGAGTACCGTTGAGTCAGTCCGCGTATTAAAATTTGGGCTGGAGCAAAAGAGTAATATATATTATGTTCACAACATGTCCACTAAATACATTACAAATAGGTCAATAGAATTTATTCATTTTCAAATTCTATTGACCTATTTATTAGTTATAATATAAGTATGGAATGCGTCCTTAAGTGTGGAATGTGCTCATTATCAATTTTTACTGTCTTTTGCTGAAAATCAATTACAATATATTGAAGTCTTTTAGCGCAGTTATCCGAAAAAAGAAGGAAAATCTATCTTGAACCAACTATTTGTATCAAAATAATTAGTATCTTCCTGGAGACTATCATAAAACAAATATAGTCAGCACTTTATTAAATTGAAAACCAGTAAGGAAAGACCCTACACAACTATGTTAGCAGAATAAGTACACTACGAGTACAATTCACAACATTGACAGATATATTTTACATATGTGGTTTAAAGCGTTTGTTCTTTGATCAATAAACTCCCCTCTGTGAAATTTCATAAATATCTGATGTTAACTAAAGCTTCCAAAGCACTTTGATACAAAAAAATATATGGGCATTTCCCTGGGCTACTCTAAAAATGCCTTACAATTTTGCAACTCTTTCTTGAGTATTTTTTTTAAGAAGCATTGCCTCTAATATATGCGAGCAAACTCACAAACTCATAATGCCCTCGACCACAATGTGGTATTGGTTATATTCGCCATCATTGATCCCGATAAACCGAGTAACGGTTACGGGCTCATCTACCCTAACATTCATTGAGTGCAAATAATGTAGAAATATTTTCACGACTTTTATTGTTTTGCAGCTGTGCATCGCTGTGACTTGCAACCGAATGGCAGAAGGACATTTCTTCGCTGGTGGCAGCAGCCAACATATGCATGGAAACTCAATAAAAGCGGCCACAAGGAGAAAGAGCACAAAAGTTTCGTAAATAATTATGATAATATTGTGGCCAACAACGCACACGGAGAAGTACAATAAACAGAGCCAACAAATAATAGCAAGAATAAAATGAACTTTTTTGTAAATTGCAAAAGTTTACAAACAATAGCATTATGGTGAACTTTGGACATTGCCAAGCAATTGGCTTCTTGCCTTGCCTTCCCCATAACTGCCGAGGACCCCATAAGGCCAATAAATGCTTCGAGGAGGAAGTTCAGCATCACTTGAATGTCCTGTTTGCATTTTTGCTTTAAAGAGAATACCGGAAATCGACAAGAAATACACATTTTGAACGACACAAATGACAGAAAGAACGACTTGTTGATCGGTAATATGCTTATGCATATGTGTATTCATCGTTATTAAATCTATATGTGGGGGTTGTTTTTTTTTTGGCCTAATTTCTTATTTAGTAACAACCATCAATTGCATTTGTTCTTTTGGTTATTTCTCTTCTTTCTTTTGAAAGAAATGCGTTTGCTCGTTTGCCCGGAAATTGAAATGTTGAATTTTAAGCGAAGAATATTCTATTATAATTTTCCGAGAAAGAAGTTTGCGGGACTTCTGTGCATATCGATGGCTTATATCCAGAATGGGCTATATTATAAAACTCAATTTCTCAGGAGAACAAACAAACTATTGAATTTTAATATTTCGCGATAAATTTTTAATGATGTGAATTAAGAGTTTGAATGTATATATTACAAACGTTCGTATACATAATTCATATCATATTAAAATTATCGCGAAATAATAAAAGTCAACATTTGTTTGGCTCTTCTGTAAAATTCGGTTTTTTAATATAGCCCATTTTGGATATAAGCCATCGATATATTTTCCGATAACACGACTCGAAAATAAGTACTTTGTTATTGGTTTTTACTTAGAATTGTTGTGAATGTTTGTGGTAATTGCTTCTGTGATATCATAAGCGTATAGTCTTTCCCAAATATTTGAAAAATAGCCTGTAGAAGAGTAGTGTGAGACAAGTAAGGTAATTTCAAGTAAGGCTGTTGTGATATGCTCGACCAGATTATCCTGGTCGGTTTTGTCATTCGGTTCGTACAGAAGATTAGAGTTGATGACTTTTTTGAATACAAGTGCCACTTAGTCTTCCTCACATTTCTGTGGACGGCAGGTTTAGCTGCGTTTTCAGCGAGTTTGAACTGTATATAATGGTGATCTGAGAATGAGTGGTCGTTCAGTGCATTCCACCTAATAATTTTGTCTGACAGCAGGTCAGTAGCAAACGTTAAGTCGAGTACTTCTTGTCTATCTTTAAGTGTAAAGGTCGGCTTATTGCCTATGTTACAAATAGTTTGGTTGGTAGTTAGAATAAAGTCAAGAAGCGAATCACCCCTATTGTTTATATCCGTACTACCCCAGATAGTATGATGAGCGTTCGTGTCTGCGCCAATAATCAGCTCTACATCGTCAGACGTTGCTTTTTATACTACTTCCCTGAAAAGAGCAGTCGGTACCACAGCTTCATAAGGCAAGTAACTGGAGACCAGCCAATATGTGCGACTACCGATCTCCAGACTAACATCTGTTTGGTTTTTACCACTTAAATTAGTCAGAAGGAAGATACTTTGATCTTTCCTGGCCAAAATGCAGGTTCTTGGAGTGCGTTTAGAATTGGCGCAGCAATAGAGCTGCTCAGGCTGCTTTAGCGTGATGGCGGTTAATCTATAGAATTCTTACCAACACTTCTGTATAATAGAGAAGTGCCCGCCAGATGCGTCAAAGAGTCAGGAGACTCCCTCAGTGCCAGAAGTAGTGCTTTCTTCTACAGAGAAGGACGTTGCAGATCTTCTGTTAGAGTTTGAGTCACTAGAAATAATATGCGTGGGTACCTCCGCACCTAAAGCTATGTATGAAACAGGGTGGATGACTCGCCTTCCGCATTGGTAGCTATGTCCTGTTTGTATACCTTCAAGTCATGATCCTAATATTTCGGATCAGACTTGACTCATCTCAGTGGATATGACAAGAAGATACTAAGAAAATTCGAGTATACACGCTGAAAAAACTCGATTCTGTAGTTTATTTACATATTTTTCGCTGAACAGTAGATACTTTCAATACATTGTGCCAAATTATAAGCGTTTATGTTCACTAATATATTTACGTTATGAGCTATTCAATTTTGGTATAATTTGACCATTTTGTGTGGGAGGTACAGGGGCGTGGTGGTAACGCCCATTTTTCGCAGGACTAGAGGTACTTCGAAAGCGTTACACTGTGCAAGTTTTGTAGTATTTTCGTGCATTGGTACTCACTCTATAAGCTTTTAACTTTTTGTACAAAATGGTACCTTTGTGTGCGAGGTACCAAACGGGGCATGGCAACAAAGCTCATTTTTCACTGGACTGTAGGCGCTATAACAGCAGAGAGTCGAAAAAACCCTAGTCAGAACTCATCGAGCGTGCGAGGAGCTAGAGTCAAAACTGCACCTTCAAATATTTTAACAAATCGTTAAAAACACGACATTCATCTCCGCCCTCCCCATTTTTAGGGGCCTTTTTATCAATTTGTTAAAGTCGAGCTAAATTTTACCGTTAAGTGGGAGAGCTGGAGAGTTAATATGTTCCACAAATATATTCGCCTTAATACTTGCAAGTGTTTTCCATTCCATGCCGCTAATTTGGGTCAAGTCTGGTAAACAATCATGCCCTAAGAATCGGGATCTATTGCTTGCAGTGCTTTAAATCACCTAGAAAATACGATGTTCTTTTATTTAAGGATACATATATGGGAGGTTGACTGCCATTTGATGGATTTGGACCAACATTTGTTTTTTCATTAGTCGGGTGTGAAAATTACTTTTGGTAAATTCGAATAACCCAACAGGGCTCATTTGCAAAAAATGTTTGCATGTCAAGCAGTGCGCACCTACTATCTTCTACTTCTGGTTGACTTACAGAAGTAACGATACATCTTGTTATTATAAAACCTCTTGCCTAAACCCAACGCAAACAGCTGATGAATACAAACCATATGGTAAACAAGAGAATGAGATTATTTCAGATACATTTTGGGGAAACCCTTTTACACACTCCTTTGTTTAAGAGAAGCGTTGACAACGATGAGCACAAATAATAACACCGTCCACAAAAGAAACACATAAACAAAAAAGTATCTACAAATGTGACATTCTTACAAACACACAAGAGTTAGTTACCCCTTCCCCCTCAAACGTTTCTTTCTCATTCTGTTGCCCTGCTTCTGTTCTTATTCACGTTTATTGGTGTTGCTGTTATTATTGGTGTTTCACGATTATTTGTTTCAGTTGTTGTCGTCGTTCGCGTGAAGACAGCTTTTTAAAATAAAATACTCGAAACATTTGATATTCTGTGGGTCAGCCGTCTTCTAATGAGGACGGACGATCGGTCGCTGGTCAGTACTAGAAGGCATTTTTCGATTCTTTTGATATTTGCAAGAATTATTCACAATTTACAACTGTTCAAATGAGCAATTCGACCAAAATAGTTTATGCATTTCTTGAGGCGCATTTGCTTAACCTTTTTTTGTATTGCCTCAATTCCAAAATGAATTCACTGAACTGAACTTACAAATACCCAATTAGTGTGGAAAAACATGTTGGGACATGTGATATGGTCGGGCGGGAGACGACCTCTTCTCCAACTCTCCTCGAACTTTGGTAAACTTTAGTAGTGTAATTATCTTACTTATTACGCGATCGACAACATTTGATTCACATAAACTTTTAGTTTTCAATTAAATTAAATACAACGAATGTATTTATGAAATACAAATAAAAAAAACATAAAGCAATTGGATTGTAAATACCGTCGCGACTTCAAGTGAACTCAAGTAATACTGTCCATAAAAAATACGAAGCATTTGGTCAACAAAACGTCAATCTCTTCAATTCGATTTTACGATTTCTACTCTCGGCGAAACGTCAAAACAAACATTTCGACTCAATAATCGGTGAGGTTGTGGTTGGTTGTTTGTGTGCCCGACGGAGATAACGCAAACCGATTAATAAATAAATAAATGCGTGACTCTCTCCCACTCTCTTAGTTCAGTACCGCGCATATACCAGGGTTGCTAAGAGTCAGGAATTAACATTTTTGTTGGCATACCATGATCGCTTATAAACAGTATTTATATTAATACCACCGATGTCCGCATCTTAGCAATCGGCTCTTAAACATTCGAATAGAAAATGTTAGTGAATATCGAAAATATGCGCAAACCAGTAAGGAAAATCTAAAGTTGAACGGGGCAGACTATATAATACCCTACACCACTCTAGTAATATCGAATAACACAGAAATATGTATACTTCAGAAAAAAAATTTTATATAAAATTGCGTCTGGTATATTCAAAATTATAAGATGTGAAATACAGCTTCTATAGCGCCAAAAAAAGACAAATCAGAATGAATATATATATGAAGGCTATATCTAAATCTGATCTAATTTTCCTCAAACTCGGCAATATGGGTCCTGGGATAAAGAACCTCTACACTGCTATATTTCAAAGTGATTGAATGGAAAATGTAGCTTCTGTAGGGCTAAAAGATTAAATCGGAAGGAATATATGTATATATGGGGGCTATATGTAAATCGATTTCATTTATAATCGGCAATGAGGCAATGAGGACCCTGTATCAAGAAACTTCACCCCGCTAAATTTCAAAAGGATTGAATGTGAAATATTGCTTCTAAAGCATTATAAGACCAAATCGGAAGGAACATATATATGGGGGCTATATCTAAATCGGAATTAACAACTTAAGATGGACAGAAGAATGGACAAACATGGTTAAATCGACTCAGCTAGTGATTATGTATCGATCGGTATACTTTAAGGGGGTCTACGAGTAGCATTAATATTTCTAGGTTTTACAAAAATCTGCCACAAAACTAACTTAAACCAGTAAGGAAAGGCAGAAAGCAGGTTGGGGCCGACTATATAATACCCTACACATCCCTAACAATACGATAGAGGTCATTGCGATAACAATTTGGAATAAATTAAGCAATGTTCGTTCCTAAATTGAGAAACATATTTCTGGACATTTTTAATGATCATTCAGTTCAATAGCGCTTTAATACCAAATCAGGAGGAACATATATATGCAGGTTATATATAAATCTGAACTGATTTTCCCTGAATACTCATTCATGTAAAAAAACCTGTTTCTGAAAGAAAGAAACCTGTTTTGCCGAATTTCGCACTGATCGGATATAAAATAACATTTTTGCAGCGCGCACAATTCAAATCGGGGTAACATATATATGGGGGCTACATCTAAATCTGAACCGATTTCTTCCAAATTTAAAAGTGTTCATTCTTATAATAAGAAACCTCTTTCTGCCGAATTTCATACTGATCGGATATAAAATACAGTTTTTATAGCGCTTACATGTCAAATCGGGGGTCACATATATATAGGGGCCATATCTAAATCTGAAACGATTTTCTCCGAATTTGGCAGTATTCCTTCATGTAATAAGAAAACTCTTTCTGCCGAACTTCGCACTGATCGGATATAAAATAACATTTTTACAGCGCTTACATGTCAAATCTGGGGTAACGTATATACTCGTATGGGGGCTATATCTAAATCTGAACCGATTTTTTCCAAATTTAACAGTGTTCATTCATATAATAAGAAACCTCTTTCTGCCTAATTTCATACTAATCGGATATAAAATAAAGTTTTTACAGCGCTTACAGGTCAAATCGACTCAGAAAGTGATTACAGGTCGATCGGTATAATAAACAATGGGTCTATCTCTTCTCCTTTTGGGTGTTACAAACAAATGCACAAAGTCGTAATACCCTGTACCACACTGTGGTGTAGGGTATAGATACCCTGTATCACTGTGTGGTTTAGGGTATAAATGTATTTGAACGATAAAATGTCTAAATGCAACGTATGGTTCCAAACGGATGAATAATTAAATCAATTTATTAGTGATTCAAATCAGTGTCTAGTAGAAGGCAAATGAGATAAATCAGGACCTCTCTATGTAGGCTACATAAAAACTTGGACTTGGATATGGCGTTCGATAAAAAGGCCAAAAGAATACAAATAATTGGCATTCTACTCAATGCTACATATTTTTACAAGGAGTGACCCAGGTTAAATTAAAGAAGGGCAAATAGGGGGCGGTCACGACTACAGGGTTGCCCTTATTCGACTTATGTTTTTTTAAAAAAAATCAAAGAAAAAAATAAAAATTTGGCGGTTGGCAATCTTAATCATTTAATTTGTTCCAAGTAGATTTTTTTACATCAATTTTTGAATATGACATCTCTCAAATGGCCGCCTCTGGCGTTGATGGCGTATTGTGCCCTTTTTGCAGCATTTTCCATCGTTTTCGCCAACATTTCGGCCGGAATAGCGGCTATTTCTTCACGAATGTTGTCCTTGAGCTCTTCTACGATCCTTGGCTTGTTAACGTAAACCTTTGACTTCAAATATCCCTACAAGAAGAAGTCAGGCGGCGTCAAATCGGGCGAACGCGGTGGCCAGTCCAAATCACCACTTTTCGACATCAAACGGCCCGGAAACAAATTCTTCAGAAAATCGATTGTTATGCGACTTGTGTGCGGTGGAGCGCCGTCTTGTTGAAACCAGAACTGCCTCATACGCTTTCGACGAATAATTGGCATCACAAAATTGGTCATCATGTCGCGATAACGCTCCTGGTTGATGGTAACAGCATGGCCATTTTCGTTTTGGAAGAAAAACGGCCCAATGACCGTTTTCGCACTAACGCCGCACCAAACTGTGACTTTTTCGTCATGAAGAGGCAATTCTTGAATCTCCTGAGGATTTTCAGTGGCGTAAATACGGCAATTTTGCTTATTTACGGTCCCATTCAATGTGAAATGGGCTTCATCTGACATGATAATTTTGTTTTTTTTTTTTGTTTTTTGTTTTTTGTTTTTTCACAATTGACTTCTTCTGTTGAATGTAAATTTCAACTATTTCAGAGCGCTCGCGTGGCGTGTATTGTTCCATGGTAAAAATCTGCTTGGACTGACGCTTCAAACGCGGTATGTCATTAAGCGATCTGACATCTCTGTCAAAAGTTATGGCGTTGCCAGATGGGTCCGTCGAATATGGGCAACCCTGTATATGATACCCTACACCTTCGGAGAAGAATAAGTAAATACAAAAATTGTCGAGATTTATCAATTTTCTTTCCCAATGATATTGATTTGTCAAAAAAATATTTTATAGCGCTTAGATTAAAAAATCGGGGTATAAGTGTATACAGGAGCTATATCTAAATCTAAAACTATTTTCTTCATATTTGGCAACGTACATTCTTGGTTCAAAAACTGTTAACATCTAAATTGTATGAAAATATGTTGAAAAATATTTTTTCAGTTTTGTTTCTTTAATGATATTTATTTGTCAGAAAAATATATTTTATAGCGCTTGGATTCAAAATCTGGAAATAAATATATACCGGGGATATATATAAAACTGAAGAGATTTTCTTCAACTTGTCAACCTCCATTCTTGGTTCAAAAAACTGTTGTTTTCCAAATTGTAATTGTTGTCTTCTAAATTGAATAAAGATTTAAGTACACGGCGTTGCCTGGGTTGTCCTTAAACACCGTGATCCCAAGTTCGTCATAAAATATTCTAATAAAAACTCCGATTAAAAGACAACACCAAAAGAGTACAAGTTTGAGTCTGATCCAAATTCTAGTATGAAAATCCTTATCTCTTACTACCAGAAAAATTAACTTTGTATTATTTCTTATTATAATATAAGTAAGTTGTATATTTTTGTTTGCTGTACAACTATAGCCTACTTGTCAATGGATTGTAATTTTAAGAAATTTTCAGTGACCATGAAGTTTCATATTATATTTAATTACGTCTGGTCGTTGCGACCATAACTCAAAAACCGAAAATTTGAGGCGAAATATTGATTGATTTCATTATAAGGACAAAAATAGGAGCGGTTCGAACGCGACTAAAATTGAAGTAGTTTTCGCGAACATCTTTAAAAACATGAGATTCGGCGAATCGAACAAAATTGATATAAATTTTTTTAAATTGATTTTTTAATGTTGGTATTAAATGCGAATTCTATCTGTACCAATAGTTTGATGCACTTTATTTGAATTTTTCTGGTCTACTGATAATTAATGCTTTTTTCGGTGGCGAACGTGAAAATAGAATTTTAGTGGAGATAAGCCAAAAATTATCATTATTAGTCATTCATTTTGCTTCGTCACATTTTCTTATGACTACTTTTGCTATTAGAAAGAATATTTATAATAAGCCTCATTTTATTTATTTTATATAATAATTTGTCATGGTAGAACTTTTGGTGGAATTACCCATATGTGCTACTTTAGATAACCATTTAAATGTATGCACCGTAGTCAGTTCTGGAGCTAAGTATTAACTATAATTTTTGTTATTGAATCAAGAATTAGGACCCAAAAACACAAAGATATAATAAAGTAAAAGATAAGATCAAAAATCAATCAACAATTAGGACCTAAAAACACAAAAACATAATAAAGTAAAATATAGTCTGTAAGTATAATAAATGTGTACAAACTTTCTGCATAATACCTCTCAGAGGTCAAAAGGAAAATCATATGGTTTATTATACTATTGCATATTTCATATAATGATATCTACGTTCCATGTTTCGATTTAATCGGTTTAATTGTTATACTAGATTTAAACCTAGGCTGGACATAAAATAGTTGATTTCGCATCTGCTTGTAGATCAGAATATATACATTAATTTATTGATACTTAGCTCCTAAGTGACTTCGAAAGATTGAAAATTGTTTTGGTCACTACTGCACTGACCACAGTTCAAATCGTGTGAATGTGAATAGCGTATACCAGCCACGCTCTTAACTGTATGTGTGCAAACGTTCAGGTTATACAACACTCAAGTCTATACACAATCAAAACTTCTAGCTTTCTACCTCTTATACGAGCCGCAGGAGCTAGGCGGCCAAAAGTAGTTTGGTGTAAAATCGCATCAGTTGGAGATCAGTATTCTCGTATACACATAAATTAGTAGAATAATAGCTCATAAGGGACTATCAAATTACGGAAAGAGTGAAAATTGCTTTATTCACCTCTACACTGACCGCAGTTAAAGTGCTGCAGATGTAAACGGACAATGACAGATTGTTAGGTAAAGGTGAATTGACAGTTCAAGCGATTGCAAGAAAACCTTAGAATTTCACATATTTGCAACATATTTTGTAAGTATTTATGTGCAGGATTGCCAATAAAAATATTTTATAGACAGGGTTACCAATAAAAAGTTTTTCTGTCAATGGCGCAGTTGTCACATGCATAAACTTCGCACATCTAAAAATCTGCAAATTTTCTCGCAATGACTTTTCTGCTAACGTTGCCAGACAAAAATTGTATGTTCACATGGTTGTAAATTCACAAGGTTGCATTTTCCGCCATTTTTCTGACAATATTGTCCGATCTGCAAATCGTGTGTACTTAGCTTTACCACAGGTTGAGCGAGAAAAGAAAATACTCCGTACAACATTTCGTCAAGATCGGAGTTGAATTGCTACAAGTAATTTGCGTACAAGCTTAAAATGGAAGGACGGATAGATAGACATGGTTAGATCGAATCTGCTGGTGATTCTATGTTGATCTGTATACTTTGGTAATTAACCATAAATTGAGTTTCACGAAATTTATAATTTAATGAAAAAATCGTATAAAAATATTGGATAACTTGTTGAAATGTCTAACGACGGCTACGGGATACAAAGTGTTTCGGAGTGACAAGAAGAACCCTCACAAGTCAATACTCATCATTTGAGATTGGAAAGTGGATTACTAATCCATATAAATAATTCTTTTTTTATTATGCTGAAGGCTCAACTATCTTATAATTATTAATGTAACTTTATGCCAATTTTATGTGACTTTATTCCACTTATTACAAAATGGTTCATCCGAAATTTAGTTTTATTCAGTTGTATTGGCAACCTTGTACAAATTATCATTAAAAACTCTCTTAACCAAATACCACATATCGATCATCTCTTAATACATGTACTGAAGTATTAATTGGACAACAAACAAACACTCCATTCATGCCTCTAATAAGACTAACGGCAACAAGAGGTATCATCAAACAAATACTGAAGAGAGAGAAAAACGTTTTTTGGTGTATTTATTAATAATTCCTTGATAGATTTTATTAAACTGAATGAATTAAATGACCCAGACTTTTGTTGGACTTTGAACACTTCGTGCTGTTGTCATTGAGTCAAGAAATTGAAGTTTTTTAAGCGTTTGGTTTTTAAAATTAAAGAAAACAAAGAAAATTTTTAGCAAGTTTACTTTTTAAAGATTATTTCATTGAAATGTTGCCCACGACTACGAATCAGATGGTTCATTCTGAGAGCGCACACTTTTGCTCACCAAAATCGATTCTCAATTAGTTCATGGTATCGCGGGCAGTGTGGCACCACATGCCAACCACGTTTATTGGCGTATCCATTGAGCCAAAAATATAACGCTGAGGTCAATTTTTCACAAAGAAAGAAATTGATAATAAAACTCAATGCTTTCTTTGCAAGCGTTGTTCGTCTGTAAGTCCATTCATGTCACGAATAACGCGTGAACTAGCAATATCTTAACACTGAAAAACCAAATAGCAAAAAAATTAACCTTATAATCGCGAATTTATACATCCACAATACAAACCCGTCAGCCATTAATGTGTCATGCAAAAACATTACACATAAAACAAAAAATTTAAATAGGCTCTCAGAGGTTTAAGGAGGCATATAGTTTGGATATACTCGTACATATGTATGTATTGTATTCCTTTTGGTTGTTATAGTTTGATTGTTTGTTTGGATTGAGGTCCGCTGTAAATAAAAGACAATACTTTTATTTAATATATACTATTTTTCTTTATTTATAATAACTACCGAATGCGCACACGGTGAAGGATCATCCTTTGTTACAATAATATTAAATATACCACTGATGGCCGAAATATTAGGCAAATAAAAAAAATCGAGGGCTTATATTCAAAAGTGGCTATCAGCAATTCTCTTGAAAATTAATTTTTGATGGCAAATTATTCTCTGATTTGGCGGTCGTTTTAAAATTTATTATATTTAATTTTCTTTCTTTGAAGACTATCGCGATGGAAAGCTTATTCGTTTTACAACCATTAGTACTGGTCGATGAAAAAATGACCAGGCCGTATCGCTATTTAAATTTGATGAAGAATACATTATCCTTCTGGTCACTGCTACACTGAAAACTGTCAGTCATAATTTTGTGTGTATATATTTACCGTGAATAAAGGGTTTTCCAACAAGAGGTGTTATTTTGAATCACCCGGTATTTGCTGTCAGCGGTAGCTGTCACTTTTGAAGCTTTTATTCTTTGACATTTGACAAGTAGAAACTACGCCACTACTAAAAAAGGAACGATACACGATTCAACAACGCATTGAAATTATTAAAATTCACTACAAAAGTGGTGAAAATCTTGCAGTCACAGTTCGCAAAACTAAAGCATTTTTCGTCGTGAAGCACCTTGTCGGACCGCAATACAGATATTGGTGGAAAAATTCGAGCTGTTGGGACAAGTTAGTGATGTGAAGAATAAAACCCGTGCACGTCGCTCAAGAACAACTGAAAATATTGCTGCTGTAGTCCAAAGTGTTGAAGAAAACCCAGGTTTGTCCATTCCTCGTCGTTCTTTGGAATTGGGCATTCCACAAACGTCATAACACCGTATCTTGCATAAAGACTGGGGTCTTAAGACTTATAAAGTTCATTTACAAGAACTCAAGCCGGCCGATCATCAACAACGTCGTGTCTTTGCCGATTGAGTCCTTGAAATGCATGAAAATGATCCGGAATTCCATCGAAAATTCATCTTGACTGCTGATGCCCTTTTCAACCCCGGTGGCTACGTCAACAAGCAAAATTGTCGCATCTGGGGCTCGGAAAACCCAAGAGTTATTGTTGAGAAGCCGGTGGCTACGTCAACAAGCAAAATTGTCGCATCTGGGGCTCGGAAAACCCAAGAGTTATTGTTGAGAAGCCTCTCCATCCTCAACGTGTGACTGTTTGGTGCGGTTTATGGTCCGGCGGGGTCATTGGACCTTACTTTTTCGAAAATGAGGTTGGATCAACAGTTACGGTGAATGGATTTGGATGGTATTGATCTGGACAACGTTTACTTTCAACAAGACCGCGCTAGGTGCCACACAAGCAACGAAACCATTGCTCTGTTACGGGAAAAGTTTCCGGAGCGTGTTATCTCTCGAAGAGGTTATCACAATTGGCCACCAAGATCTTGTGATTTAACACCTTGCGACTTCTTCCTTGGGGCCACGTGAAAGATAAGGTCTACGCCAACAGCCCAGCGTCGATTCAAGACCTCAAAGATAGAATTCGTGAGGCTATCGATTTGGTTATGGAAATTTTCATAAAAAGGATATGGTTCTGTAAGCGTGGTCGTGGTGGCCATTTGGTTGATGTTGTTTTTCATTATTAACGGCATACCTTCCTCTTTATTCTGAAATAAACATCCGATCATTTATCTCAAAAAATGGAATTTTTCTTTGAATACCAAAATAACACCTCTTCTTGGAAAACCCTTTAGTACATCATATTTACAAAGTATTAACTTTGTGTGGTATAATGGGCTTCCGAAAGGAAAAAAATAATATTGAAGCTTTTGGTAGCGCGAGAACTGACCACGGGCCAAAAAAACGAATATTTGAAATGTCAGCGGTTTTTACAACACTTCTGTCTATGTGTATGCATAATTTCAGCTTTCCAGAACTTACAGGAACCTCAGGCGTCAGGGTCGAAAATAACATGGCGGAAAATCGAAAATCAAAGTAGCCTACGACACTTCTCAGGCATTAGTCTATCTGTCCACTAATGTTCAAGAAAATCGGTTCAGCCGTCTAGGCGTGATGGTGGCAACAACATTGTCTATGCGTGTGAGGCGACATGAGCCTCAGGGGTCAAGTGGTCGAAAATCACTTGGCGGAAAATCGAAAATCAAAGTAGCCTACGACTCTTTCCAGGTATTGGTCTATCTATCCACCAAGTTTCAAGAAAATCGCTCCAGTCGTTTGGGCGTGATTATGGAACCAACAAACAAACTAACAGACATACAAACGATTTTAAAATATTAATAGGATTGTTGTATGTTGAATTGAATAAGAAATTGAAAATTTCATTAAAGAACGTTAAAAAGTTTACAATAAATGAAATAATTGCTATCCGCTAATTTGAACTTTCATAGTGCTCACTCATATTTAAAATGTAAAAGTGGCTACGAACAACAAAAGTGCGAATAAAAGGGAATTGTGAAAACATTTTAATTGTATCAATTAGAAATCATCTTTAGATTACACTGTAGAAGAATAATTAATAATTTCTCTTCAAACTAAGAGAAAAAACAGTTTTTTCGCTCTCCTGAAAAATTGTGTTTTTGAATAAAAGCCCTACATATACTAAATAAAAGTATTGTCTTTTATTTAGCGCGGATCACAAGGAGACATATATTTTTAAATGTGGTGTGAAGTGGATTTTTCTCACCTTTCTTTCGTTCTGGAGTAATGAACTCAAAATAGTTTCGAAAAGGTATGTCAGTAAATTTGATGTAACTTTTCTGGTATTTGAAAAAAAATATTTTTTTATATTTTTTTCAAATACCAGATTAATATAAAATTCAAAGAAATCTTGAACTCTCAAAAATTTTCGGCACACTTGATTTACTTTTATCCACTTGCCAGTAATGTTTTCATACTGAAAATCGTTTGATGTCATTGTTTTGCTCATAACTTCTGCGTATATTGATGAATCAACATAAACATTTAATAGAATTCGAGTATATATTTAATTTTTAAATAGAAAAAATTCGAACTCGTTGTTTATTCCATCCCTATAAATTATAAGGTAAACCTCCAATGACACCTATTGTTATTATAAGTCTCTTTCCCGTTTTTTATTTGATATCTCGATTCACCTGCAAATGTGTCAACTGTCAACTGATATCGAAAAGTGATAGATTTGTGTTTATTGCTTTGTTAATGTCGACATTGTATTTTGTTCTGGCAAAAATTAGCAAATATAGAAAAATTCATTAAACAGATACCCATTCGATTTGGGGTGAACCTACAGATATCTGTTTCTATAGAGCTGAATTTTACCACAAAATAAATTAAAGATAACGTGCAAATAATCTGTAACTTTACGAAATCAGCCTTCTATTAATTATTATTATTAGCGCTTAAGAAGGCACTGAAATTTGTGGAAATGTGATCCAAAAATATTTAATTTACCGCTACCCTCACAAGCATCATGTCCTATACTAAAGCCGGTCGTCTCGCCGGCGGAGCTACGTTCAGTTGCTGGTACACTGTCTCACCCTGTCTCCGGGAGCTCTGTACTGTACCTATATTCCTATAAAATGGAGAGAAACCAAGGTTGTCTTCATCCCAAAAGCGGGAGAGCCGTCATATATAGGAATAGCTAAGAACACGGCCAATTACAGGGTGGTAAATTTTAAAATGTATTTTTAAAAACTGCAAAAAATTAGAAAAATCAATTTATTCGGCATATTAGTCGTTTATTCGAAAGATCAAATATTCCCATTATATATTAAACTCGATTTTATTCCTGTTTCACAGTAGCGCGTACTGCCAACCCAATTTCCCAAGTCATTGGTGATAGTTTCTAGCTCTATCTCACGAATAGATTGCTCGATATTCAGCTTAATGGTCAGAATCGTTAATGGATTGTTAGCATAACACAGTACAACACATGATTTTGCATCATTCGTTTAGTCAAGTTGGCCCAATTAATAATTTAACGACCATACGAATTTTTTTGCTCAAGGTGGATTTTTTGCACTTTGTCTATATTTTTTTGGTATACCGTACAGAATATCTCTTTTGTGTCTGTCAGTAAAATATTGAAAAATACGTATACGGATACGTCATATGTAATACGTATATGTATTAAACAGAACATTAAAACAGAACAGAACATTAAAACAGAACAGAACATTTTTGCGATTTTTAAGGCACTAGATGCACTTTTTTCGGGTAGGTTTGTTCCGCATTTTTTCTCCCATTCAATATCCACAACTTTGTGTCAAAAGAGATATTCCGTACGGTATTGCGAGAAACAAAATATAGAAAGAGTGCAAAAAATCCACCTTGGGCAAAAAATTCGAATGGTCATTAAATTATTGATTGAGCCAACTTGACTTCACGAATGATGCAGAAGTTCTTTTTTTGGAGCTATTTTCACGTCCAATTCTCGGAATTGGGTCCCAAATCAATGAGCTGAAAAATGTTGTACTGTGTAAGACCACAAAAATTTAAAGTCGTCAAAACGCAGCACCAAAGTGTCGAAAAAGAAACACTATATTCAACAACCTGAGGTCTATTGTCATTTCAGCTTAAGCCCCTGGAGTGATTAATCGTTTGTTACCTTAGGACCAAACTTGATCACTGTCAAATGACCAATCAATGTCATGGGCGAATCCACCGAAACCGCCCTTCATTCATGAGCAAGTCAGCTTTATTGAATTACCTATCTTTATTTAGGAATATATAATGGTAGCTTTCTTAGATACACAGGAGTACTTCAATATCATAAGCTCAGGTCACTGTAGTTACGGCGCTGACAAACCTGGCGGTACATTTATAACACTTTAAATCCAAAAATTTCGAACTTTTTCCAAAATTACAAATTCTGGTAGAGGAGACCAACAAAAATATACGTGTATCGGCAGTTTGGAGTGTCACATTGGAATTTTATTTTAGAGGGAGTTAAAGTTTCCCCCTTTGACTTGTTCGTGAAGCATATCGGTATATGAAACTATGAGTTCATTACATCTGAGGTGAATGACATGTTCAGCAACTTTGTAGCAAATATTAAGGTCAATGTTTTTGTGGGACGTATTAACCGTCTAGCTGCTCCATATAACGGTAATTTGTACCTCTACATTAACAAATGGTATATGTAAGTATTCATATGACCTAGTGGTCGAAGCAAATTACCCTCAAATAAAATGCACATGTGATCTTTCAAAACACCGATACACGTATATTTTGTTTTGGCCTCTTCTACCAGAATCCATTGTCAGAGCCACGTTAAGAGAATTTTGGAAATAGTAGAAATTTTGTACAGTGTTATTTATTATAAGTACACGGAAAAAGATTATGTCATAAAATTAAACGATGACGCCAAAAACGTCATTATTTGTAAATAAGCACGTTTTTCTTATTCAAAGAAAACGTTTTCTGGCTGAAAAGCAATGAAAAATTGTTTCTGTGTAGTCAATAGCAGCGAATATTTCAGCTGAAAATACAATAAATGTTTACCAATGTCGATAAATTTAATTAAATAAAATGTGTTCGTGGCGAATACTCGTTTATCTAGCGAAGCAATTGCAAATTAATTTTACCCAAGACAGTAATTATCATATATATATACAACGAAAAAAGGACTGGATATCTAAACATATATAAAACCTACATACAATGACATTTATTAACTTATTTTTTACATTGTTACATACAACTTCTAAAGAACATAAGTATGAAGCCTTATTAACACAAAGATAATAATAACAATAACTGATGTTATTTATTTGTTTCTAAAATAATACAATTATTTAACTGCTGCTTTACTCTTACGCCTTTTTGTAGCAATTCAGGACTAACAACCTTAAAAAATATTATTCAATTCCGAGTAACCGCCTTTGAAGATGTTGTATAGCACAATTTTTAAGCACAAAAGATGTGCCAAAAACACAATACGATGAAACTGTCTGTAATATCGACACTAAGTAAAGCATACTTTTTGGCTTTAACAAAATATATTTTTGAAATGCCGGATAAGAATAGACAGAAATTAAACCATTTACATTATACACGCACACCGATACATAGTCCTGTATTCAATACTACGTTAAGCATACGTATATGCGTACATAAAATGAAGTTACAAACAATAACAATAATATCAAATTCGTATAAAAGAGTACATACATACATGGATAACTTTAAATATATGAAGTACAGATAAGCCAAATCAATTGAATACTAAGCCCAAAAGTAGGCAACAAAATCAGCATAATATTACTTACTTCTAAGCTTACACATAGAGACATGTCCAACCTGTGGCCCCGGAATTGTTTTTAGATGTATAACGCTTATTTACTTCAAGAGTGTCATATCTCAAAATTTTAAATTTTGCATATGTTTTATGCTTATAAAACATATGCATATTTTATGCGCATTGTAATTTTGTTAAAGCAAATAAGTTCTTGTTAGTTGTTTACACTGATTTGAAGTTATTCGTCTGTATTCAAAATTTTAATATTGTTTGTTTAATGTATACTTCTGCAGGGCCCAATTTTCATTCTCAATACAACGCTGTGTCGGCTAGTAAATGTGAAATTAACTTAACGCAAGTGTTCATAGATTTGCTTTTCGAGTCAAAAATGATCCCTGTTGAAATTTTGATCTTGTCGATATATAAAGATTCCTCTAAAGGGATTTGTAAGTTATTAAGACTGTCATAACTCAAAATTGAATATTGTCTAGATGTGTGTCTGACTTACCGTATAAAAAGCTAAGTAACATACGGGTTTTCCAACAAGAGGTGTTATTATGAATCACCCGGTATTTCGGTAGCTGTTACATTTGAAGCTTTTATTCTTTGACATTTGACAAGTAGAAACTACGCCATTACAAAAATGGAACGACACAGGATTCAACAACGCATTGAAATTATTAAAATTCGAAAAATCGAAAATCATCATCTTGACTGATGAGGCCCATTTCCACCTCGGTGGCTACGTCAACAAGCAAAATTGTCGCATCTGGGGCCCGGAAAACCCAAGAGTTATTGTTGAGAAGCCTCTCCATCCTCAACGTGTGACTGTTTGGTGTGGTTTATGGTCCGGCGGGGTCATTGGACCCAACTTTTTCGAAAAAGTGGTTGGATCAACAGTTAAGGTGAATGGATTGCGCTATCGAGAGATGATTAATGATTTTTTATGGTCGGAGTTGGACAACGTTTACTTTTAACAAGACGGCGCTACGTGCCACACAAGCAACGAAACCATTGCTCTGTTACGGGAAAAGTTTGCTGACCGTGTTACCTCTCGAAGAGGTGATCACAATTGGCCACCGAGATCTTGTGATTTAACACCTTGCGTCTTCTTCCTTTGGGGCCACGTGAAAGATAAGGTCTACGCCAACAGCCCAGCGTCGATTCAAGACCTCAAAGTTAAAATTCGTGAGGCTATCGAGGGCATAGGGCAGCCACTTTGCGATTTGGTTATGGAAAATTTCATTAAAAGGATATGGTCCTGTAAGCGTGGTCGTGGTGGCCATTTGGCTGATGTTGTTTTTCATTATTAACGGCATACCTTCCTCTTTATTATGAAATAATCATCCGATCATTTATCTCAAAAAATTGCATTTTTCTTTAAATACCAAAATAATACCAAAAAACGATGGAAAAGTCAAGTACATTGTTGTTTACTTATAAACAAAATTTTGTTGAGATTAATTTATGAATATTTGCCAAATTCCCATTTCTGTAAGCCAACCTCAAAAAAATTAAATTTTGAGTTATGACAGTCTTGGAGTAAGTGAGCGATATATAAATTACTGATCTGATTTCTTTACGCTCTAGGGGAAACATATGCATATGGGGGATTTCATGTCAATCGAATCAATTTTTATAACATCGAGTCTTCTGATCGTGATGATACTTCTACCAGGTTTAGTCCTATTCGATTGTAGTTATGACATAACATTTTAACGAGATCGGTTAAGGACTGTCCAGGTTGGAGGGAGATGAATATTGACATTTTTGTCAAACGGTCACTTTTTCCTATCCATATAACTAATTACCTATTATATTTAGAAAATTTTGCCCAAAGTTAGCGATAGCTTATTCTTCAATCTTTTTCAAAGAAGTTAAAAAATCCCAAAAATATTTTTTTTGCTCGAAATGAAAATACAAGGGACATATTGACATTTCCTTTTATGAGTGACTGAATATGAAAAATCACTTCAATAATATAAATGTGAGTGAGCGAATAAAAATTTGTCCCCTGGTTGCTAAAACTAAAGACTCATCGTCTAAACGAGCATGATTTTACATAGGGATTTCAAAAGAGAATTTAAAAATGTCTTGTAAATTAGGTCAAATTATGCATAGATTTTCTTCGGATTGGTCTTATTTTATTCATGACCGATCAGACTTTATGACTAACCTTCTAAAAGGCATCATGTCTAGTCATATTCGAATAGGAAACCTTTCTCTGGTTGGTAACGAGACGGACTTCCTGGTTAGTCATGACTTAGTTGATATAGGTGTGAATATTAACATCCCTTCCTTGGAGGAATGTCAGAACGGGAATGTAAATTTCTACGAAATATGTATATAGAGTTATATAGGAGTGGTGTAAAACTGGTTGTGGTATTTTCTGCTGCGGGCTTTACATGAAGGTCTCTTCGCCTACCTAACGAATGTTGAAGTTGTACTCATCTCGTCGGTTCAAACATATAGAAGCTATATTTTTATCAATAACCAGGCCGCTTTAAAAGCTCTACTAACCACGAAGGTATTCAGTCGCTATCGCAGAAAGCTAATGGTTCTCGAAGAACAGCATAACATAACCCTGAGCTCGGTAATGAAGAAGCTGATAAACTCGCGAATCTCGCTATTTCCTCGAGTATTATTGTGGTAGATGTTTACCTACCATTTTCAATAATTAATTTCGGTAAAAAATCGAAATATAAAAAACCTTTGGCGTCTCCGATGGAATTCAACAGCTGGGTGTGAGCAAACGAAGACTTTCTGGGACGAAAGGTCTATGCATTCCTAAGCATGGATAAATCTGAGTTACGATTGATTGTAGGCCTTATAACTGGCTATAACAACCTCGGTAAGCATATGTATAGAACTGGCATTACGAAACAATGATATGTGCGGCTGCCGTCATGACCCACACAGACTTTAAATTTTCAGCAAGGCATCAGAATGGAGCTTTAGACTCAACTGGCACATTGGAGAAGTAGAAACGTGAGGAATCACAATAGGCCATACATGGTATCCGTGCGGCGCTGAGTTTTATCTGCCTGGCGACATCCTCATCCAGCCTATCCTAGGACTCTGGTGTCTAGTGATAGATCCGTGTTTCATCCACAGGTACAAGATGGTGCAAAAACTCCTTCGGATTGCACACAAACACTCTTTTGAAGTAACATAGTTGTGGAACTGTTTTTAAAAAAAAATATTTTTACAATTTTTCTGTATCGATGCTATAAGTAATAAATCAAATTCACATTCACCGAAAATGGAATGTAGAACATGCCCGATAGATAACCTCCTCTCTATAAGGTTAGGATGTAAAATCTGAGTGTATTTATATCCTTAGTATATCATATGTGGGAGGGAAGAAAGGTGTCTCGCAAGGTAAAGTTTAATAGTACCTATTTTTTTAAAAGTGTATTTTTTTTAATAAATAAATACGAGCCACATATTGGACATTACTGCTACATTACTGCTACATTACAGAGAAGCAATCACTATATATTTTCTATATACTATTTTATAGACTTCACACACAAATACGAATACAAAAAAATAGTTACATACATACATACATTCATATAAATACGCTAAGAGTACAATCGGCAACAAAATCGTATCGAATCGAATTGATTCGAAGGGATTTGAACATAAAGAGAAAAGAGAAACTACGCAGCTTTTGCGTTATATACGAATACGCTAATGATGATAATGTAACTAACGTAAAATAAAAGCGAATTGGCAGTTAGTCAAGTTGCACATCAAAAAACAGAATGATCTCTATCTGTACGTCACTATGGACGAATAGACAGAGAGACAGATAGATAGACTGATATATATAGACATACATATGTATCTATCTCTACGTAGTCTATGAAATACATTTACGATTACAAAATTTATTTTAAGGCATTAAGTCTACAATATTGGAATTTATAGAAACAAAAGGAAATGGAAAGGGGAAAGGTGAATTTAGAGAAGGAGAAAAAAAGAAAATAAAATAAAATAAAGCATTTAAAAGGAAGGAAGTTAAGGATTTTCCAGTTTAATTTCTGGGGAATTGCAAAACTAATATAAATCGAAGGACCAAATAGGTGGTGGTGGTAGTGTTGGATATGGTGGAGAGATACTGTGGTGGGTGTTACAGTGGTTTCGGGCTTACCGGTTTTGCTTTAGGTTTCTGTTTGGCTTGACGTTTGGGTTTCAACATATTCCGGTATTGCGGAATTTTTGTAATTTTCTTTTTACAAAACGCCACCACACCCACTCGCTCAAGTTGGGCGCCGCTGCCCTCGCCGTTTTTCCACTCAAAGTCTGCTGTTGCTGCTGCTGCTTCTGATGTAGTCCGTCCTTAGTTTTTCTGATGTTTCCTGTTTAAAACTATTTTTGTTGTTTTATTGTTTGTCTTGTTCGATGAGGAGTGGGCGGACGAGAGGGACGATGGATGGAGGATAGAAAGTTGTCATTCGCCACAAAAGGCAAATTTGATTTCCGTAGTGTTCATGTAACCACCGGCTGCAGAAACAAAAGCGAAGCTCGTATATTTTCCTTTTTCTTCTTCAGCTCGAAGTGACTTCTCGTTATCCTCGCTTCGATTTCTGGGCGAGAAGTGGAGTGGAAATGTATACGTGCGTTTACTTCCTTTTTCATTCACTTTCGAAGGACGGCGACGACGACGACAACGCTGGAGGATTTATTTATGTTGCACTCGACAACAGTTGTCCTTTATTTGCCTAAAGATGGAGAAGATATTTGCGCGAAAGAGAAGAGAAAAATATACAAGAAGGCTATATTCGAGATAAACGGTTTAAATTGCAAATTATTACAATTTGCATATTCATTCAATCGCATGCACTACAATACAGGATTAGCTAAGACGTTTGAGGCTTTCTTGTCCCGCCTTGTGTTGTCCTTACCAAAAAAAAAACGAAAAAAAGAAAACAAGTTGAAAGAAACGTTTAAGAAGGCAAATTAAATAAATATCACAATTGGGAGGCACATGCCCCCCGCCATCGTGTGCTAGAGAAAACTGATACACAAAAGTGTCCAATTTCCATATTTCACAACCCACATTCGCCATTATTCGTTCGTATTGTTTTGTCAGGTGTTGCAAAAAAAGAAATATCAATTTCACGCCATTGGCTGGCTGAGAGGGTAATAAAACGCAGACAGACGATTGAAGTCTATTTGCGCTTTTCACAAAGTTTTCCATTCCATTTAGAGAATCTTTATCGCTGCAGAGTTTTAACAATTCCACGAAATACGTCTAAAGAAGAACACAAATACATTTTCGCCTCGGCTGTAATATCTTTAATAGATGATAACTGTTCTTTAAATTTATGGCCAATCCGATTTCAAACTCCTAAATTGTGACATCTGATATAATTTTTGAAAACTTTCTTAGAATCAATAAATTTAAATTGTAAAATAAAACAAATTAAGGAGCTATCATACCTCTCTTTTCGTGCAAGAACGTTAAATGGGAAATTTAAGAGTTGGTTACACACAAATATGTAACTCTTCATTTTCATATAGGAATATATCTGCTGTCACAGGCAATAACAGCCTAAGTCGAAAATCATGCTTTCGAGAAAAAAAGAAACACTTTTAATTCATCTGTAATGGGGCTTCATTACGACTTAGTTCAATATGTTTTGTTATTATATTTGTAAAAAATATTGTTAGAGAAATGGGGATCTCACGTAAATATAAAGAATAAATTTTTTAAAAATTCTTTACATTGTTTTATTGAATATTTCATTTTCAAACGAAAATTAGCCCTAATTTCACAACCTCCGGTAAGAGCAAACTCACAGATAAAAAACAATTTGGCAGCTATAACTGTAGGATAACGGGAGATTGTGGAATTGGCCGTTATTAGTGTACAAATCTTAACCTAATATATGATTCTCTGGGTTATTTATTACCCTTGATGTTTACAAAATGTTTATTTATTACCCTTGATATTTACAAAATGTTTACAAAATGTTTTAATTTACCATCCTTCCTTACAGGAAGGAGGGTATATATCATAACACGTCAAAGGAGTGATCTTCGACCCCAAGTTGTTTGGTGGAAATTCGATTTGGGACATTTTATGTTAGTTCAGCAATATCGGTCCGTCCGCCTGTTGGTGCGCACGATAACTCTCGAAAGGAGATTGACATCAAATTTGGTATGCGCTAAAATTTTTCCGCATCACATTCTTTATCCCCATTGATTCTTTAATAACTTCCATACTACAAATTCGAATCTTCTGAAACTCCACACATAGTATTAGTTTATTAGGCGCTATCACCTCGTGAAAAATGGGTGAAGATACCAAGCCCCTTTTGGTACCTCCCACACAAATAACCCATTTTGCACCAAAAGTTATACAAAAGTATACAATGTAATGCTTTTATAGTACTCGCAGTCCAGTGAAAATTGGGCGCAAATAGTGTCTCAATCAACTTGTTTCGACTTTTGGTGATGAAGCACCATCAAAACCTCTGTAAATCGCTGGTGCCAAGAGTTCAGTCTCGGACACCATTCGCTCCAGGATTAATTTCGTCCAACTTCGGTCGTTTTGCCGGAAACCATCGATGCTGTGCGTGAAGCAAGACCGAAATGTGACATACCGTGAGATTGAGGCATCCTTAGGGATTAGTATGACAAGCATCAATAAGATATTGTATCTTCATTTGGCCGTGAAAAAGATTTGTTCTCTTTGTATCCTACATAATTGCAGAAAAGTAATGTTGAAAAAATACAACCGCAGTAGCTTAAATGCAGTTTATAACATCGTCACGAATCACGGATCTATGCGTATGATCCCGAAACAAAACAGCAATCGAACGTATGGGTCTTTCAAGACGAGCCAAATACAACAAAAGCACATCGAAGCAAATGATCGCGTTTTTTCGGTATAACCGGTCATGTGGCCACAGTGCCTTTAGTGGAATGTAGGACGTTCAATTCTGAGTAGTGCACAACAATCTGTTTCCAAACATTGTTCGAAGAAATAAGAAAACACGAAAAGAAGAGACGGATCATTTTGCATCACAACAATGCGAGCTATCACACATCAGCTGAAACAATGGGCTACTTGACCACTCAAGATGTCGAATTGGTGGATCATCCGCCGTGCAGCCTTGATTTGGCACCGAGTGACTTCTTCTTATTGCCTCACACCAAGACAAACTGCGTGGTTAACGTTTTTCAATGCCCGAAACAGCTGTTGAAGCGAAGAAAAATTGCTTCAAAATTTGGTTTGGGCTCATGCAAAAGTGTATTAATCTGTAAATCCGTGAAAATGGGTGTCATTGGCACGCCCATATTGCTCCCTCCCATACTATAATTATTTAGATTGATAATAATTTAATTAAAATAAAAAAAAATAAATTTACGAATATTTTTTGGTACGAGTACTGAAGGTGAGGGGATTCGTAAGTCGGTTTACCCGACTGAACTTTCTTATTTGTTTTAAAAATTTTTTTAATTTCGTAATTTATGTTTAGATTTATCTAGTCCAGTGTAAGGAGTGAATGAACTTCAAAATTTTAGTAATTCTCGAACCTGGGTGTTTAGATGGTTTGATAATTTGGTCACATATAACTGACGATATTCATCTATTTCCTCTTTCACATTTGAGATGTTGAGGTCCTTCTAGATGTTTTCGTTTCTTATGTACCAAGGTGCACCTGTAATTGAACGTTGAATATTCGATTGCCTTTTTGTAGTTTGCATACGTTTCCAGCGCACGCTGTACCCTGAAGCTGGATGTCATATGTCTAAATGGGCTTCAATACCGTTTTGTATAAAAGAACTTTATACTTTTGATCTAGGGCAGATCTTTGGCTGATAAGCCAGTGAAGTTGATTAGTTTTCAGTTTAATTTGAGTTACTTTAAAATCTATGTGGAGCTATCATATCAAGCGACGATCTAAAAGGATTCCAAGATATATTACATGATCCTTTTGAGGAATCCGTGAATTGAAGATAGAAATTGGAGGACTTGGATCACTACGTAGGGTAAAAGAAACATGAGTATATTTTTAGGGATTTACCATTATTCTCCGTTTTTAATCATTCTTCTAGGACTCGGACATGAGACTGCAGTTGATCGGACGCAACTGAAGGGCTTTTGTTAGTACAGACGAAAGCAGTATCGTCCGCAAAGGTAGAAGTGTGCGTAAAGTTGGTTGTGGGTATATCTGCCGTAACAATAACGTACAGTATAGGGCCAAGAATGGTCCTCTGTGGGAAACCGGCATTCATTTTCTTAGGGCTAGAAAAAATGCCATTTGATTTGACTTGGAAAGACCGGCTGTTCAATAACTCTTGAGCAGTTTGTGAGTGTTTATTGGCAAAAGGTTTCATATACTGTACAAACGTCCTTCGTGTCAGACTTTGTGAAATGCTTGCGTAATGTCTATGAATAGCGCCGAACATTATTCTTTTTTTTTGTACGCTCATCTGATGTAGGTTACGATATGGTGTACCTGTTCTACAGTATTATGACTTTTTCGAAAACCGAATTGACGATCAGTAATAATATTGTTAGAAATTATATGAGGTGTGATTTTCTTCATAAGAACTGACTCAAACATTTTTGATACGATTAGTATCGACAGTAGGCTTATATGGCTATAGGATTAGGATAGGAGGGGGAAGTAACATGTACGCAGAATAGCATTGAATACAAATAACACATTTTCCAAGGCTGAAAACGAAAGCTCTTTTATCATTTTCGCTGTTTTAGATCTTTGATGTATTTTTCAACATCCTTTATTGTAAGCGGGTGGATAGTTTGGGTGAGGAATTATGTCGTCTATCACTGGCGGATAGATAGAGCGAGGAATTATATCATATATTACTGGCGGATAGATTGGGTGAGGAATTAAATTATTATTCCCGGGCGGATAAATTGGAAGAGGAATTATATCATCTATCAAAGGCTGATAGATTTGGCGAGGAATTGTATCACCTATCACGTGCTGATTGATTGGGCGAGGAATTAAATCATTTATCCCGGACGGATTGATTGGGCGAGGAATTATATCATCTATCACGGGCGGATATATTTCAGATGTACCACTGTTGGGTGAAAAAATGGACTCGAGGTCTCTTTACTTCTGTTAATGCAAAATATGTGGTTTAACCTCTCTATTGCATATAGTGGTTATCACAGAAACCACCTTTTTTGGATGAGAACTGTATTATACCATACATTCAAATCGACTTAAAAACGCCGCAAAATAATGTTGAGCAGTGTGAATAATAATACATATATAATATTCATCTTTTAAAATTTAAACATTGTAATAACATTCTTAAAAATATTATTAACTCAATTTTCCCTAAAATTGGACTTTTACCATTGTCACTTAAGAACTCAATTACACACATATGTATATCAGTGAGTTGGGAAATTCAGCGAATTTAAGTAACCACCACCAACACATAGTAGAAATACAAGAATATTTATTATGATTAATAATAATGGAATCAAAACCATCACCTCCAAGAAAAGGGCAGAACATGACTTGATACAATTTTTGTGACAAAGTAGTTAATGGAATAATACATTTCCGCCCTCATTGAGAGAGAGGAAAAGCTGCGAAGCAACGACGACTGACAAAACAATACGACAGAAAACGGGAATATATGGAATCCTTACCTATAAGTTAATTTGTCTGTTAAGGTGGTTCTTATTTTTTATTTTAGATTTTCCAAAATAGCTGATTACTTTCAGATGAGGTAAGGGTAAAATCAAACACAAATATAAGCTCAATCGATTAAAAATTTGCAGCGCCACACGCACCTTGAAGATGGTAAGAACGAAATTGGAACCAAATGGGGGTAAATAAAATGTATGATCAACCCCCATTATTTTTGTACACCAATTCTGCACGGAGTACCCATACAAAAAACTGAATTTTCACGTACATGAGATTATATAAAATATAAACGCTATAAATGTGAATCGCATCCCAGACCCAAATATTTTGCAACAAAAACAAAAAACTATATTTAAATTTTAAGGGGATTTAAAATTTTAAAAATTAAAAAAAAAAATAGGTTTTGGATTGGTCACTAGGATATTATCCTGGCTTTAGACCACTTTGTCTCTAATATGTATTATAGAACGCAAAGATTTTTAAAAACAGTGAAGCAAATACAATACGAATACAACCAAATAAAAATCGTATGTGTGGAACATTGTATCAATTTTTAAATTATGTTAAACATTAAAAACATCAATAAACTATTTTCATTTATTGGAATAACTATCTACTTTTTATATTATGTCAAATTTTCATGAAAGTTTTAATTTATTTTGTATGGTGACCCCATGAAAGTTTGGCAATGGAGAAATGTTTTACCTCCCTAGGGGATAAATCCTAAGAAGTATCTTTCTTTTCTTTCCAATTTCATTCTCACACATTTGAAAAGGCCTGTGGCTCGCCAATTTTCAACAGATAGAACTCAAATTTATTTCAATTTTGTTTTTATCTTAACCTAACACAAAAGTGGCCATCGATTTTGAAACAGTTGAGTTTTCAATTCTCCCGCACATTGAGGGTCCACTTTATTGTACATTGATAAAAACATAAATATATAATAATTAAGGTAATGAAACCAACACATACAAATTTTCGAATACACACAAATGTGGATTAATAATACATAAGAAACAGAATGAAAAACATAAAAAAGGAAAATGACAGAGACATAAATATAATTTAAAAAAAGGATAATGATATTTTATTTTGATACCTCATTGCCTTAACAACGTAGATTTATTAATAATTTATTTGCGGAAGGACAACACATGTTTATTTAAAAAAAGAAAAAATTTAATAGAGAAACACAGTCACATAAATATAGAATTTTCTTTAGGGCGTACTTACCTTTTTCGGTTTCTTCAATGAAACAGTACGCGAATACTGATGGTAAACCTGAACATGATTCGATGTAAATTTGCCCAACATGGAGAAGGCCGATGTTAATTATTCACTCTCCACAGTTAATTGTTGCAAACAAAGTAAATGTTTCACAATGAAAACAATCTGTAATGGAATGAAAATTTAAATGAATGTTAATATATGACATTATAAATTGATTTCTTTTTTATATTCGAATACACTATTGCTAAGGGACTGCTGTACGAGTAACAGTTGTTACAAACTGAAAGTGTAATGCTTCGACGGATGGCCTCAGATCCCATGCCCCTCTAACACTGAAAAGATGTTACCGAATGGATTAAATATTAGCATTGGTTATATTGATTCAAACTTAGTTTAAGTTTGAAGAGGGACCCATCACCCAAATTGTCAATATCCCGATTTCTGTCACGAAAATTTGCCAATTTAAAATGTGAATAATTTCAACACACTCTTTGTAGCAAATATCTAAATTTTTTCATATTCAGTATTTCAGAGAACTTGTACAGTGGGAATAGTAATTTTTTGTTGCAAGTTTTTTGATATTACCATGTAGGCCATGTAAAATTTTGGAAGTGAAACTAAAAAGTAAATAAAATGAAGATTTGGTGGATAGAGAAATGAAGTTTCTGGATAGTTCACCACCACACCACCACCACCAATAAAAACCAAACAAATTATTTGACAAGACTTATGGGATTTTTGCAAACCCTATAAATCCTTTATTTGCAACTACCGCACCCGAAAATTTAAAAAAAAACTAAGGTGAATTTCACAGCATTTGACCAGAATAAACGGAAATCGCAAAAATCAAGACACGCCCTTTTTATCCCCTCACCTTAGAGAGGAGGGTACGAACCAGAAGTGTTGCTACGAACCAAAAGTGTATCACATCGAAGGAGGGACCTAAGACCCTATGTATGTTCGGCAGATATCCGTTTTGGGTCATTTTAAGTCGAATGAGCAATGTCCGTCCGTCTTTCTGTCTGTCTGTCTGCTGGCTGGTGCGCACGATAACTCTCGAAAGGAGTAACCGATTGACTTCAACTATGGTATGTGGTAATATTTTCTTCTATTTCCGGCTAAGTTCGAAGATGGGCTATATTGGTCCACTTCTTCTAGTACCTCACCCACAAATGGTTAACATATAGTGAAATATTGATTATTTAATAACTTCTATACTACTATATTGAATCTTTTGAAATGCTGCACATAGTATTAGTTTATTAGTCACTACTTGTCACACTTTTAATTTAAAATCGCGCATTGAACTTCTTGTAGAAAAATGTTACGGATATATGAACAAGTAAGAAAGTTCAGTCGGGTAAATCCTTAAGAATCCGCTCACCTCCAGCCCCAAAAAATATTAGTAAATTTATTTATTTTTTTTTTTTGGTTTATTTAAATTATTATCAATTTAAATTGCAGGTAATAACTTTAAAGTATGCAATGGTATTAAAGTTATAAGCTTTTAACTTTTGTTGCATTGGTTTTTGTGTGGGAGGTACCAAAAGGGGCGGGGCAATCCCACACAATTTTCACTGAACTCTAGGCACTATAACAGTATCACACTGTATAAAATTTCCAGTATTTGTATGCATTGGTATAAAAATTATAAAATGTTAACCTTTAGTGCAAAATGGTTTATTTGTGTGGGAGGTACCAAAAGGGGGAATGCCAATAACGCCCACTTTTCTCTGAACTCTAGGTACTATAAAAGCATTACACTGTTCAAATACTTCTATGCACTGGTATTAAATATACTGGCAGTTAACTTTTGGTGAAAAATGGTCCATCTGTGTGGGAGGTACCAAAAAGGACGGGGCAACTTCGCTGATTTTTTTTGAGGTGTTAGCGACTAACACTATGTGTGGAATTTCAGAAGACTCGAGTAAGTAGCATAGAACTTATTAAAGAATCATTATATCACTAAATGTCAACCCACTGTAGGGGTGGTACTAGAAGGAGTGGACCAATATGGCCCATCTTCGAACTTAGTCGGTGATTGAAAAAATATTACCGCATACCAAATTTGTCAATTTGTTTTCCAATAGAAAAGTTCACCAAGTCAATCGGTTAATCCTTTCGAGAGTTATCGTGCGCACCAGCCAGCAGACACAGACGGACGGACATTGCTCAAATGACTTAAAATGAACCAAAACGGATTTCCACCAAAAATACTTGGGGTCACTCCTAAGGAATTTTTTTTGAAAAAATTTTGTAGGAAAAATTCCCCACCGAATATTCGTCGCACTCTCACAAATCCAGAATTTTGTAAGACTCAATATTTGTAAAAATTATAGAAATACTAATACTGGTCTGGCAATTCGTCGGCTTAATGCTATTTTGGTCCATACGCCATTTTTGTGTTTTTTGAGTTAGGAGTTGATAATATGGGTTGCAAGCATGCCTAGTTTTTGAGATATTGGTAGGGTAAATTTGTTTTACTCTGAATAACGGGAAATAATTTCGATATTATTGTTCTATGTCTCAATTTTTCTATCGTCCTATATTTTTCACGCAGTATTTTACGTTCTTTCGATCACAATATGCAAATTAGTGTCCTTCCATACCGAAACTTTTTGTGGTTCATGTAATACAAATACGAAAAAATATTAAAATAAAAGTGGATATGGACCAAAATGCCAAGTACAAAAATTGTTATAACTTGCTTATTTTTGGATGTAATGGCATAGAAATGCATGAGAATCATACAAACACTGTTGGGAACCCTATGAAATAGAAAGTGTGTAACTCTTCAGTCCCGTTTTTACTCAAACAATAAATTGCGTTTTTCTCTGATCATACAAAATGGCGTGTGGAACAAAATAGCATTGAGCCGACGAATTCTTGACGTTTTTTTGTTTCTGAAAATGAAACGATACAAAAAAATGGCGCATTGTGTCCTCTTTAAAACAAAGTAAACGTTGCAAAAATCGATTCAGCGGTTCGAGAGCAATTACAAATTTCGTAAAACCCAAAATATTATTTTTTAATTTTTTCAAAATTTAAAACGCCCATAAAATTTTTTAAAAACGTATTTTGAAAAAAAATTATAGCGAGATCTTATTTTACCTATTTGTAACTGCTTATAAACATTTTAGCCAAAAATAAACTTCATAAGTCGATCTTAAATATTCTGACCCAATTTCAAAAAAAGTGAGCATACAAATTTATAATAAGTAAACATATTATATATTAATGGTTTACAGGTTACTTATAAGAATTCCAACCAAATTTAATGTTCAAAATCATTAAAGATCCGATTATAAGTTTACGCAATGGTTGGTGCAAACAAATATTACGATAAGCCCACTGATAACTCTACAAATTGACACCAAATATTCGAAAAAAAATCAATTTTTAATTAGCTAAAACTTTTTTAAATATGCATCGATTTTCTTCGGGATAAACTCATTTTATTCATGACAATTTAGACTTTACGACAAAATAAAAAAAAACAAGTAAGAAAGTTCAGTCGGGTAAACCGACTTACCCCTCACCTTGAGTACCAAAAAATGTTCGTAAGTTTATTTATTTTTTGTTTTAATTAAATTATTATTATTCTAGGTACTGTAAAAGTATTACACGGTACGTCATAAACGCCACTCTGATTTACTCGATTTATCGTTGAAAATAGTGGGTTAATAAAACTCAAATGCGAAAATTGTCACTTATTGAAACGTTGAAGTCTTGAGGTGAACTGAATGTAAATAATATATTTCTACTATTCACTTAGCCTTCTAACGATACTACTCTTGCTTTAAGAACAGAGTGGCGTTTACGCCACTTTCAAAATAAACAGTTCATATACTGATATGTATGTATATACACTCTCCTCGCTAAGGTGAGGGGATAACAATGACTGAATTTTCGATGTTTTTATAACGCTTTTATTTAAAAATTCTTATAAAAAGGATTTTGTGCATCGAAACAGCTGAACGGACGAAATTAAGCTGTATGAAGAAGTTGAAGGCTGTTTATTATTGCCGATTCTTTAAAACAATCCTGAACCAATTCGGATAAATGGTTCTCGAGTTATGTGGTTCAACTTCTCTATTTTTTAGCGAGAACTGGAGTCATTTAAAAGAAACCACCTGTTGGACTGAGAACTGTACGCTGAGTCTAAAGTTATGTACACACGATTGCCAGAGCGGACTATATTGTCAGAAAAATGGCGGAAAAATGCAACCCTGTAAACATACACTCGGATGAACCCTGTAAACGTACAATAACGTTGACAATCGTCTATACATAGCTTAAGTCTATGTCACCATGCGGAACAACAAACATAATACATAAATAAAATAGTGTCGAATAACATCCTTCTCACTGAGGAATGAAGTCAGTCCAACAGCGGCGAGCGCTGGCACACTTCCTATATTACTAACGCTGCATCTCAGCGTGGCACTAGCGAACTCTTCTGTTATTGAGACCACTTGTTGCTGGATGAAAACTAATTTCATAAAAGTACATACATACACCACTCTGTGGTACAGGCCCAGATGTTTGTAACACCCAAAAGAATTGGAGCCAGACCCACCTTAACCATGTCAGTCCGCCCATCTTAAGCTTGTACGCAAAGTAAGGGTCGCAATTTAACCTCGATCTTTTCTGCAATGTTGGCCCATTGATCAAGGAAAAGGACTGCATGTAAACTACAGCTTCTGTAGTGCTGAAGGGCAAATCGGACGAAACATATTGGTATTTCCGATATCCCGGACGTTACGGAATTTTAACATACTTTGTACGTTATTTTATAAACTAAGCATATTTTTAATATTTTTGTCATATGCAAAATTATAGATCTTTATAATATCTATGATATTGCTTTTACGCGATCTAGGTCCAAACATTAATAATCATTATAGAAACAAAACAAAATCCTGGTCGGACTTTACTAAATTTCCTTAAGTAATTTGGTAGGCAGGAACTTCTGCAGTAAAACTCGTTATGTAACCTCGAATTTTTCTTATTAAAAATAATGAAATGAAAGCAGTGTCATGGAACACCACTTCAGTACTTTCCAGACAAAGGGTAAAATTTAGTGACATATTGATACCCTAATAACTTCTATGCTATTTACTAACCGAATTTTCTGTTAACAGCTTATCTGTCTCTACCATTTTGAGAAAAATGGTCGAAGTTGCCCTACCCCTCACAAAGGGACCATTTTGTACAAAAATTTAACGGCTTATATTTCTGATTCCAGTACACAAAAATACTTGCAACTTCGCACACTGTAATGCTTTTACAGTACCAACAGTCCTGTGAAAAATGTGTGTTATTGCCACGTCTGTTTTGGTACCTCCCACACAGTGGGATCATTTCGTACAAAAATGTAACAGCTTATAACTTCAATACGAGTGCATACAAATACTTTAAATTTTGTGCAGTGTACTGCTTTTGCAGTATCTTCAGTCCACACAAAATTACCAAATCATACCAAATTTGAATGGCTCATAACGTTAACACCAGTGCACATAAACATTTCGTTAACTATTTCGCTACACATGCATTTATTTTTATCCATTTTATACGAATATTCAACAAGGAATTGTGAAACATCATAAAGCCAAACCACACCTTGTCTAATAAATACGTACCGTGCCGGACGTGACAAAATATAATAGCGTTTTTTATGAAAATTAAGAGTATAAATATTTTTTTTTAATTTTTGTATTTTAGCCCTGAGAAAACAAATCATCCTCTTAATGTGGGTTTGTTTTTCCGTCAACAAAATCTTTTTTTATGTTTTCGTTCCGGAAAATCAGAAAATCAACTCGATAAACAACCGTAGAGCGAAACTGTGTTTTTACTTTTTTTGATGAAAAATACTCTATACAGTCCACCCTTTAATTTAATGTTATTTTTATAGACATTTGCTTTCAGAAGAGAGCAAAAGGAAGTGAAAACATTTTACAATAAAATCATAAAAACATTTTGAGAAACACGTTTTACATTTAAAGACAAAATTCTAAATGGTTGCCATTATTTGAGCTAAAGGCAACCATTAAGATTGAATGTCTTAACTTCATTTTTCTATAAAAACATATCAAAAATGCGTATTATTAAATCTGAAAAATATGAGGGCGAAAAATATATAAGTATATGGGAATTAATTCTAAATCTGAATCGATTTTCTTCAAATTCGGCAATGTTGGTCCATAATCAATAAACTGTACCATGCTAAATATCAAAACAATTGGATATAAAATACAGTTTCTATGGGGATAAAGGGCCAAGCCGGACGAAAGATATATATGAGAGCTATTAATTTGTCACTATAATGACAATGGCTATAGCTAAATCTGAACCGATTTTCTTCAAATTCGGCAGTGTTGGTTCATTGATCTAGAAACTCTACCATGCTTAATTTCAAAATGATTGGATGTAAAATACAGGTTCTGTACGGCTGAAGGCCCTAATCGGACAAAACATATATATGGGAGATATATCTACATCTGAACTGATTTCAACCAATTTCAATAGGTTTCTTTCCAGGTGCGAAATACTCTTAATTGCAAAATTTCAGCACGATCGGAGCGAAATTGCGACCTACATGGATAAGCTGTTTTTTGTTATATCGTGGTAATTTGTGTGTCTGATTGAATCGTATCGTTCTGTTAATATGAGTAAAGTTACAATAAATACAAAAGACATAGATTTTCCGAACTCTACTTGAGTTAATTTATGCCTTAAATTAATTTCCAGAACACACTTATTTCTGGTCAGGAGTTTTAAATTTAAATACGCAAATGTACTTAATTTATAGATATGTTACAAGAAAATAAACATTTCCCCTACAGAAATGGAGGCCAATACATATATGCTCATTACAAAAGTAAACCATACATCCTTTTAGTACACTACGCACTTGATTCAATGAAGTGTATCCTTAAATCGAGCACGTTTAATGGCCTTAATATATTTAGTGTAGACTTTTAAATTATATGTTTTCCTTGGGATGCGAAAAAATAAAACCAGTAAGGAAAGGCAGAAAGTCGGGCGGGCCGACTATATAATACCCTACACCTCCCTAACAATGCGATAAGGGTCATTGCGATAATAATTTGGAATAATTGGAAAATGGTAGGAACATATTATCTAATTCTGAACCGCTAATCGCTAAATAACGCAAAATTCGTTCCTATATTGAGAACCATCTTTCTGGAAAATTTTAATGATCGGAAGTAAAGTACAACTTCTATAGCGCTTTGATACCAAATCAGGAGGAACACATAACGGGGTTTCCAACAAGAGGTGTTATTTTGAATCACCCGGTATTTCGGTAGCTGTCACTTTTGAGGCTTTTATTCTTTGACATTTGACAAGTAGAAACAACGCCATTACTAAAAATGGAACGATACACGATTCAACAACGCATTGAAATTATTAAAATTCGAAAAATCTTCTTGACTGATGAGGTCCATTTCCACCTTGGTGGCTACGCCAACAAGCATAATTGTCGCATCTGGGGCTCGGAAAACCCAAGAGTTATTGTTGAGAAGCCTCTCCATCCTCAACGTGTGACTGTTTGGTGCGGTTTATGGTCCGGAGGGTTCATTGGACCTTACTTTTTCGAAAATGAGGTTGGATCAACAGATACGGTGAATGGATAGCGCTATCGAGAGATGATTGATGATTTTTTATGGTCGGAGTTGGATGGTATTGATCTGCACAACGTTTACTTTCAACAAGACGGCGCTACGTGCCACACAAGCAACGAAACCATTGCTCCGTTACGGGAAAAGTTTCCGGACCGTGTTATCTCTCGAAGAGGTGATCACAATTGGTCACCGAGATCTTGTGATTTAACACCTTGCGATTTCTTCCTTTGGGGCCACGTGAAAGATGAGGTCTACGCCAACAGACCAGCGTCGATTCAAGACCTAAAAGATAGAATTCGTGAGGCTATCGAGCACATAGGGCAGCCACTTTGCGATTTGGTTATGGAAAATTTCATGAAAAGGATATGGTCCTGTAAGCGTGGTCGTGGTGGCCATTTGGCTGATGTTGTTTTTCATTATTAACGGCATACCTTCCTCTTTATTATCAATAAACATCCGATCATTTATCTCTAAAAATGGAATTTTTCTTTGAATACCAAATAACACCTCTTGTTGGAAAACCCTTTATATGGAGGTTATATATAAATCTGAACAGATTTTCCCTGAATACCCATTCATGTAAAAATACCTCTTTCTGTCGATTTTCGTACTGATCGGATATAAAATACAGTCTCTACAGCGCTTACATGTCAAATCGTGGGTAACATATATATGGGGGCTATATCTAAATCTGAACCGATTTCTTCGAAATTTAACAGTATTTATTCATATAATAAGAAACCTCTTTCTGCTTAATTTAATACTGATCGGCTATAAAATTACATGTTTACAGCGCTTACATGTCAAATCGGGAGTAACGTATATATGGGGGCTTTATCTAAATCTGAACCGATTATTTCCAAATTTAAAAGTGTTCATTCATATACTAGGAAACCTCTTTCTGCCGAATTTCATATTGATCGGATATAACACAAAGTTTTTACAGCGCTTACATGTCAAATCGGGGTAACATATATATGGGGGCTATATCTAAATCTGAACTGATTTTAACCAAATTCTATAAGGATCGTCCTTGGGCCAAAAAAAATATATGTGTAAAGTTTCGTCGAGATCGGACCATAATTGCGACCTGTACATTGATTACAAGAATTCATGAAAAGACAGACGGACAGATCGATCGGTATAATAAACGATGGGTCTATTTCTTCTCCTTTTGGGTGTTACAAACAAATGCACAAAGTTATAATACCCTGTACCACAGTGTGGTATAAAAAGCATCTTCAGGAAGAAAACAAATAACTTATGAAGGAAATTCAATGTTCCAATTTATAATCCATTACATACAAAATTTAAAGTTGCCGTTGAATTGACTAGAAGATAACAGTATTTGCAGATTGAATTTGTGAAATAATAACTAAGTAAAATATGTATATGCAATTTGTAGGCAAAGAAGGAATGCAAATTCCCTCTTTGAAATACTTTGTCACAGCAATTTAAATGGCACCATTCATCCATGATATAATTCATGAAAAAAGAGACAAAAGGAAACAAATTCCTTCACAAGATAAACGAACAATAAAACTCCAGTGAAATTGAGAAACATCACGTTCGTACATATATATGTATGTCTAGAGATATTCTCCTTCCCTCTCTCCCAATCAGCGTCATAAAGTGTGAAGCTGATGTATCAAAACAGCGACAGGATGTCAATAGGGACTTTAAGAATGTGTGTGCAGCACTTGATCTTTGCGTCTTCTCGTCTGGGTTGTAGTAACAGACGGCCCCTCCCTCAGTCCACACTCCCACAAAACAAATAGATAAACGTGTATTTGTCACTTTTTACAATAGCTTCGAACAGATTTCAAATGAATCATCGGACTTTATAACAAAAACCAACAAATGGGAAGAAGTCTCTGTATTACTTCTCGTATTGTGATAAATGACAATATAAAAAATCACTGCAAAACTCACTCCGGTATGTGGGATTCATATACAAGCCAAGCGCATGGAGGGATTTTGCATCCCGTATCCTTATCCATAACCATATACTGGAGAGTGAAATCTCCATGAAGAGTATTTATTATTTATTTGATGTCATCAAAGCTACAATTGTCATTGGTAATATTATACATTTAATAAAATGCTAAATAAATCGATGCAAAATGGAGAATTATAAATGGTTTTGTAAATTGTACAAATGGTTTGTGGTTCGAATGAAACTTAAGTTAATATTTTTTTATCAGAGCTAATATACTATTTTATCAGAACGTATTGTACTCGTATATATACACTTACAGACATACATAAATATTCATAAACCAACAATGACTTAGTTTAGGTGTTTACAGTTCTAAAACATAGGACAACATACAATTTATACCAAACGATATAAATATATAGATTCAGGTAGATTCCGGATTTAAGTTGTAAACCTTTTTTACCCTACACCAATTTGTGGTAGAGGCCAGATGTTGGTAACGCCTCATAATCCTGGAGCTATAACCAGTAGTGACCTCTGTCTAATTTCATGAGAATCGGTTCAGATTTATTTATAGCTCCTACATATATGTACATTAGGGCGGGTCAAAAACAAATATCACGTTTGTCCGCCTCTCAAATGAAAGCTTGTTTTGTGAATAGCCCCAAAATATTTCGGCTATATCTTGAGCCGCCAGTGAGCTAGAGCGATATTTAATAATCTCTAAAATTCATGTTTTTCTTGCAAATATCGGACACCTTGGACTAAAGCTCGACAATTTTCATATGTGCAGATAGAACTCGCTATTCTGCTTAAAACAGTACCAATATTGCGCTGATAGGACCGAAGTTATTCCCAATTTGAGGGCGTAATTTTGCATGAAAGAAGCTGTGTTCAGCGGGTTGTTGACATACCTTAGCAATTTGCATAAAAGGGCTGTACAATCCACATTTAAGCAGATAACAGTTTCTTCAACAAATAACGGTACTTGTCAACTTTTAAGAAAATTGGTTCAGATTTAGGTGTAGCCCCTATATATGCCTATATCCAGATTTTGCATATATGGACTATATATAAAACAAATTTTTGAACAGATATTTTAGAAGATAACAGAGAAGGACGTTGCAAAATTTTAAGAAAACCTGTTTAGATTTCTGTGGTCACAATCAATAACCGTCTACGTTGAATATCATGCTTTTGTGAAAAGTCTAAATTTTTATGGTGAAATAAACCGCCATAAGGATAAATGAAATATGTCCGAATATTTGGGAATTATTTCATTTTGAAAAAATATGACTCACAAAAGTGAAATAAATCCCAATTGATTATTGAATATTTTCACTGGGCTATCTATCTGCCTGAGTGGTGTGTATTATTACACAAGAAAGAGTAAAGGAATAACTTTGTTTAAGTTCGAAGATTAGTCATATTGACCCAAACCTTTTTGTAAAACATCCACACAAATTGTTACGATTTTGTGAACTAATGAATTCCAGTACTGTTAATCCGATGCAATTATATGCACTCATAGTAACAGTTTATTGGCGTAACTTTCGGTACCACCCAAACAATGGGACCAATTTTTACCGTTCAACCAATTTTATTGTTTTAGAAAGCTCAATAGATAGCGGATTTAAATTTCAGTCAAGTTTGCCAGCTCCCTCAAAAAATGGGAGACGAGGGTAACCCGACGCCATCTGCAGAGAGCGGGACACTGACACAGAAGATGTTCTATTGATTCCCCACACTCTTCTTCTTCGCTGCTTCTGCAGAAACAAGACCATCAATCTCTCGGCGTGCCGTTCAACAAGGCGGTGGTCCGTCGCGATAAGTAAGTCGTCCGACGTCCACTGTCGATAACGATAGTGCTGGTGCTTTTGGAGTTTAGGCAGGTTGATTTTAGTCTAGAAAGTATGCAGTTTCTGAACAGTGGCCACCTATCATTTTTTGCCGTAAGCGCATTATCTTTCAAAAAGAGCATGCGTATTCCAGTTTCTCTGGAGCGGGTAAAGTAGTTCCTAGTCCTGAAAGTTAATCTGCTTTGCAGTTTCCTGGTATTTCCCTATAACCCGGCACCCAAAACAGATGAATATAGAAGTGTTCAGCCATCTCGTTAATACATCTTCGACAGTCGAGGGCAGTTTATGAATTCAGGTCTACAGTTATCAGGGACTTTAGGGCAGCCAGACTAACAGGGAAAATACTGATAAAGACATTAGTTAGAGCATAAATTTTCATCCATTCTGCTACCTATCTAAAACCTTGGTAAACACAACAGTTTTGCTGTGGATAGCCCAAGTTTCATTGAAAAGACAGCAAATTCCACTTGATTATTGAGCTCGGAACCGTCTGTATAGAAGTTCGCAAAACTCCTTTGTACAGGTATACAAGCATTCCATTCTCATTTATCAGGAATAACAGTGACCTACATCTTGTCAAAAAAAAGTTCAGATATTGCGTAATCAACAATGCCTAGAAGGTCTGGCATGTGGTCTAGAATTAAACTATGTCCGTAGCCCATAGTTTCATCATCGCACCATACCCGACATTCGCTGAACTTTATTTAGTTTCGGGCAGAATGTGGATTTCTGCAGAGCCGTCTACCAGGCGACAGTGTTATACAGGGTTGCCCATATTCGACGGACCCACGGACTCGTTGGGCCCATTCCAATCGACGAGGATTGTCCGCAGGCAACAATCTTTGCGTCAATTGAATTTTGTACGGGAACAAATGCAAATCAACGCGAATAATCCGTTGTAAAGTGGACCGAGCCATGCCCAACTGCTGAGAACGGCGTTTTTGGGATGTTCTTGGGGACCTCTCAACACTGGCTCGTACGGCAGCGATATTCTCGGCCGATCGCCTTGGTCGACTTTTATTTGGCCTCTTCGGATTAGAAAGAGCCTCACCAGTCGAAAATTTTTCGTATAAACGCTTAATGGTGTTCTTAGAAGGCGCACTTCTCACATTTTTTAATATTTTAAAAGCACGTTGAGTTTTCACAATTGACTTCTTCTGTTGAATGTAAATTTCAACTATTTCGCGTGGCGTGTATTGTTCCATGGTAAAAATCTGCTTGGACAGACGCTTCAAACGCGGTATGTCATTAAGCGATCTGACATCTCTGTCAAAAGTTATGGCGTTGCCAGATGGGTCCGTCGAATATGGGAGACCCTGTATAACATTATCGGTCTGACTATTGCCATCTAGTGTCAATAAACTATACGTGGCTTCCGACATCAGCGGCTTCCTTCTGCACTTATTTAGATTAATAGCGCTACCACAGCTTTTTTTGCTCTTTCCAAAATGTTGGGTTTGAAGTTTAACTTCTAGTCTAGTAAAAAAGTATTTTACAATCCACAAGGAGACAGGTACAAAAGTGTGAAATTAAGTGTCTTTGAATGTGGTTGAATGAAGTGTCTCTAACAGTACTCTGAAACATCCTTCGTACCGCTTATACCACACTGAAAAAAAAATTGTCATCAAATTAAAGAAATGCTCCAAAGACGTCATTAGTTTTTAAAATAACTACATTTTGTACTTAAAATATAGATAATTTCAATAATATTAAGTAATTTACTTAATTTTAAGTAAATTTTCTTAATTTTAAGTACAAAATGTACTTATTTTGAAGACTAGAGACGTCTTTGGAGCATTTCTTTAATTTTATGACAATTTTTTTTTCAGTGCACGTCATCTGTATAGGCAATAACCCTAAAACGCATATTCTCCAGAGAAATCTGCATACTGTTCATTGAGGTATTCTATACCAGATGAGAACGTTCAGGTGATCTAAGCTAGTTGAAATGTGTCTCTCAATCAGAAGGTTATGGATGAACCTATGTATACTGCTGTTAACCCCAGGGTTGCTACAGGGTTGGATTTATTATATTGAACTATATATTAGAAAGAAAAGAAAGGAGATACTTCAGTAATGCCTACTAGGTCCTGCAGAACGGTTTCGGTGTATTTGTCCTTGTTATTGGGATATTGTTAATTGGACAGTAGTCTGTGATCAATTATAGTTCTAAGATACGAGTACTTAACTCGTAACTATCAGATAATCCCTCCAGGATTTTCAGGAGTAATGACGATAGATCGGCCGGAAATCCTTAGCTCTTGTATGCGAAAGCTTTCTCGATTTTGGGATTAAGGCAGTCTTGGTGTGTCTCAATTTTGTTGGTATATATGCATAATTGATACAACAAGTATAGAGCTCCATGAGTCAGGCAGCAATTGTATTGGCTAGACATTGTCTCGCTCTGTAATTTTAAATTTAGGCACTTATAATTTTGTTATATTTTGTTATATTTTGTTAATTTACTGTTCGTACAAAATACTCCCGACATATTTATACGTAAAAACACTTTCGTAACATAATTTCATCAAAAATAAAATCTCATTTCAACTTAGACAGGCATTCAAACTCTCATCACAAAACCAGGATAATGAAGCACTGAATTTCTACAATGTATTTCGCCCTTTGGAAAGATCTCAGAGCGTAAAACGACTACATTTGGTTGTAATCAGCCAACATCTTCAATTACCCACATTTCAACTCAACAAATACGATACAAAAAGTGGCACAAAAATTATTCCCAAACAATTTGTGACAAACGTGATTAAATGAATGTCGCAGGAGATACTCGTACTTCGTCATCAATGTGCCGATGTCTTTCTCGGGCATAAAGAATTTCAACAATTTCCCCATGAGCTGCTCGTATCTCATCATCAGCTCCTTATTTCTGGTCCTGAACCATCCACCCATCGTTGTGACCTTGCTTTTTCGCACAACCATACATTTTAATTGCATAGACTTTTTATGATTGTGAACAAAATGTATGCGTAGATAGATAAAGGATCTGCAAATAATGAAAAATTCATATACTCCTCTACGGAATGCGGCCAGGTAATTGAGATCGAATTGATGGAATTAATATGAAGTTATTAAAATTCTGCACATGTACAGAGAAATTGCCAATAAAACATAATATGCCCAGCAACAGCGAAAATTCTTATAAATTATCAGCAGCAATATCATGCTTCACCGTAGTCCAGTTGTGGGGTTTGATCTACAAAACAATAGTAGCTTATAGCACTATGCAACAAAAAAATGTTTGGTGTCCGAGACCTAAAAACTTTTTTTTGTAGATTGGGGCATTCTATTTAATGAAACCAAAACAAAATTTCTTTTATGGTAAAGTTTTTTTTTAAATTTTCATATAACATTGAAATTTTAATGGAAGGTATTATTTAGTATTTCCACCGTATTTTTTAAGTTTGAGCTCTATAAAGCCGGTATACCATTCAAATTAATGGAAACTATGAGGACTAGAAATGCTGAAAACATAATTTTAACTTGGGAGCGGAATTTTAGTAACCGTCGTTAAAACAATTATAAAAAAATTGGTTTTTTTAAAAAAAAATAGTTTTTTGCTGGCACGAAAATACCCAGAAAAAATAGAAAAAAAATCGCAATCAAATTGTTTGTTAAATCTTTTTAAAGAAAATGTCTATGTGTAAATGTTTAAATTACACTGTCCAACAAATTAGGACCTTTTGATTGGAACAGAATAGCGGCCCTATAATTCTGAAAGGACATATTGACTAGATCATTTTTGTAGAATAAACTTATGGTCCAGCTGGTCTGTGTTTTTTTACTGTGGGTCAAAATTTTAATTTTCTGGTCAAAGGGAGCATTATACTAATAGCCTGTTTCTCTATCTCGAACGAAAACCTAAGCAAAAGAAAACCAGTCACTCATTTTCGTCAGGAATTTGGTTTCGTTCGTTCGCCTGACCTTACGTCTTTAGCTTAAGCAATTTACGAATTGGAAAATAATATAATTGCCAGATAAATAATTTTGCAACTTCCGGCCAAAAAAGCATACATTTTATTTAGACTCGAACAAAATATTTCCAACTCTGTTCAGTATGCGTAGCGATGGCCACAATCAAAGCAAGAATTCAACCAAAACAACAACCAATTTCTGGTTTTGGTTGTGAAAACCGCTACACATGTGAAAACCGCTACGCAACTGTCGGTCCCATTGTTCTTCAGCGACATGCAGAGCTGCTGCTATTATACTTCTGTACATTAAATATAATTATGATACATTCATATATACTTAGCATTTGTTTTCTGTACTTTTTTCCACTTTTTCAAGTATTCGACAATCAATAAAATGTATTTTTTCTTTGAGTCACGTTTCGTTCGTACAGATGGCAGTTCGTTCGAGATAGAGAAACGCAAATTTGTGTAAAAAGGCTTACGTTTTCTTTCGACTTTTGCTAATTAAGCGTAAAGAGCTATATTTATAACTTTCGTGTTTTTGGCGACCCCCATAGAAATTTTCCGGAAACAATTTTCGTAGAATATTTTAATCCTTAAATGTCCTTTTTGAAAATACTTTTTTTAGCTTTTTCGAAAAAAGTGCGAAATTGACCCATTAAGAGAGGAGCTAGAGGGTTAAGATCTTCCACCAAAATGATCCTGATAAAATTCCACTATGTAACTCTGATAATAAGAAGTCACTCAGACATTAACTTACATCATTTTTTCAATTAGTATAATGGTCCCTTCGACCAAAAAATGAAAACTTTGACACACCGTACAAAAAACTCAGACCAGCTGGACCATAAGTTTATTCTACAAAAATGATCTAAAATGCTGTTGGCCAGTGTAGTTATTCACAAAACAATACAGGTTATTCCATTTGCACTATAAGTGAATTACACACAAATTTCAAAAAGTCATCAAACTTTGAACGGTTTTCCTGAAAAAGATTGGAGGTATCGATTTATCCATATATTTTCTTCGAATTGCAATTGTATTCTTATTTATGATGATAGATTTTAAAATTTAGACCAACCTCTTTTTTATTTTTTGCGCCAACAAAAAACGTTTTTTTTTAATCAATTTTTTTGTAATAGCTTTAACGACAGTTACTAAACTTATATTTCCACGTGAAAGTGTAATTACTAATTCATAATTTCCTTTAATTGGACCTCCCTATGGAAAGACATATTTCGGCCATGGTGAATTCGGTTGCATTAGCCGATTTTCTAAGATAGCTATTGTTTTCGCGATATTCGACCACAAAGTTTGTTCGGAAATCAGAGAGGCTTATTATCTCGGTGGTGTTTTTGAAGTGGAAGACTTGGTAAATCGCGCTTCAGCGCAAAGAACGAAGTAAATGGAACCCCTGGAGGATTATTTTTCTCCAAACAGTAGTCCCCGCTTCTCACCCCCTAAGCCACACAAATTGCAATCAAATCTTATCATATATCAAAAATCATACAATTTTCATGGACATTTTTATTTGGCGTCGTTGAAAAAATATATACCTCGCGAAAAAATACTATGAGTCCTTTCTCAACGTTTTTTGTGAGAATTAAGCAGATTTCAGTTATTACATAATTAGTATATTTTTTTACTCATAGCTGAATATATTTACTTATATAGGGTGATCCGAGGTTCCCTACTTTTTATACCCTCACTTTAGTGTGACGAGGGTATATATCATTTGCTACGGAAAAAAGTGTAACACATCGAAGGAGTGATCTAAGACCCTAAGTATGTTCAGAGGAAATCCGTTTTGGGCCATTTTAAGTCGAATGAGCAATGTCCGTCCGTCTGTCTGTCTGTCTGTCTGTCTGTCTGTCTGTCTGTCTGTGTGTCTGCTGGCTGGTGCGCACGATAACTCTCGAAAGGAGTAACCGATTGACCTCAAATTTGGTATGTGGCAATATTTTTTTCTATCTCCGGCTAAGTTCGAAGATGGGCCATATTGGTCCACTCCTTCTAGTACCTCCCCCACAAATGGTTAAAATGTTGTGAAATATTGATTCTTTAATAACTGCTTTACTACTTATTCGAATCTTTTGAAATTCCACACATAGTATTAGCTTATTAGTCGTTATCAACTCGAGAAAAATGGGCGAAGTCGCCACGTCCCTTTTGGTACCTCCCACACAAAATGCACCATTTTGCACCAAAAGTTAACAGCTTATAACAATAATAACAGTGTATAAAAATACTTGAAATATTGTACAGTATTATGCTTTTATATTGCCTACAGTCCAGGGAAAAATGGGTGTTGTTGTCACGCCCCTTTTGGTACCTCCCACACAAAGGTACCTTTTTGCACCAAAAGTTAACAGCTTATAACATTAAAACCAGTGTATAAAAATACTTGACATTTTGTACAGTGTAATGTTTTTATAATATCTATAGCCCTGTGAAAAATGGGCGTTATTGCCACGCCCCTTTTTGTACCTCCCACACAAAATGCCCAAATCATACCACAATTTAATGTCTCATAACGTTTATACCAGTGCACATAAATGCTTATAAGTCGGCACAGTGCAATGAATTTAAAGTATCTAATGTTCAGCAAAAAAAAGGTGTATTTGATAAACCCCTTCTGGTACCTCCCACACAAATTGACAGAATAATTCGAGTAATATTCAATATTACATTACTCACAAAGTGAGGGTATACCTTAGTCGGTTTACCCGACTGAAACTTTCTTACTTGTTTAAAGAAAAAAAAACACATAATATTCAAATTGAATGGGGAATGTTTATTATCATTTAAAAGAACATTCTTTGGCATTTATTTTTTGAAGATTATGTCTATCAAATGTTGTGTTGTGGTCCATCCGTTGATTCCAATTTTCGATGACTCGTTCGAGCATTTCGACTGGAAACTGGCGAATGACACGCGTAAACGTTGTTCAGGCGTAAGTCTTTCCATGATGAAATGCCAAACAATACTTAACAAAAAAAACATGACAGCATGACACGACTCACACGTGATCTGTCAAAAAAACCTATTGAAAAAAGGATCTCTACTTGGATATCCCGTAATTAGTTTTTGACTTACATTTTGGTAAATTATTTTTCGGTTAGTGGAAATTACACAGCTAACCAACAAAACCTAATAAATTATGAAACCTGTTGATTTTTCATAAATATATTGAAAGGAGATTGTTTAAAGAGAAAAATGCTCCAAAGGTTCCTTTTATTTCGGTCAATGGAATGATGCGTGTATTCCGAAGTCTTCAAAATCAAAATCATAGCCGACATCACTAACCTCTCCGATTTCCCAACAGACTTTGTGGTCGAATATCGCGAAAACAAGAGCTAAGAAAAACTGATAATACCACTGGGTTCAGCATGATCGATATAGATACTATATCCATAAGGTGTCCTTTCTGTTACATTCTCAAAGTATCCATTTCAAGCAAAATGTAATTAATTTTTTTTTAACAAAAAATTTCATTGATATACTCGTATATTTATTTTCAAATATGCTATGGCGTTTGAGAATTGCAGGTAGTAATAAGAAATCCGTACATGAATCAAGACGCAGCGATGTTAAAAGTGCGGTGAGCACGGACTTTCTTAAACCAAGTACAACAAAACACTTGATGCAAGTACGGGTTTTTAAAAACTGCATTATTATGTTTAGAGCTCTTTAAGTGTGATTGGGCTTAATTTTAAGCCGAAATATTCTTACTTTAAGATTAAAGCGATTAATTTAAGAATTTTATGGGATTGATTTGATTGATAAATTTGTGCGAAACGAGTTTGAATGAAGAAATTTGAATAGAATTAAATCTGATAAGTACTCGATTTAAGCCTGATCTTATATGATTTTAGCCGGATAGTACCTAATTTAAGCCTGATCAATACTTGATTTAAACCTGATCGTACTTAACTGAAATAATTTTGATGTGGTACCATTTTTGTCATAGAATGCAAAGTTTTTTCAAAACCATATAGCAAAATATTATTTTTTGACAAAAAAATAAAAGTTTAGCTGAAATTATTCAATTTAAAACGCGGACGTAAAAAGAGTATCATCATCGGAACGTACAAGAATAACTACTGCCCTACATAATTGCATTTGAAAAAATTACTGCAGTTTTAAAGCACCACTTGAACGAGAAACAAATTGGATATCGTTGCGTATAAATGTTTACACTTATACATCTCGTCGTGTTATTGACCTGTGTATGTTTGATGAGCGTGGTTGAGAGTAATTTTAATTGTACTGTATAAATATTCTACCTCTCAGAGATTAAAGTAAGCTTTAGGCCATATTAGACTTCATTTTCAATTTTAAGACATGTTTCCTTGATTTCAAATATTATATACCTATTATAAACCTTTCTGTGCTTGATTTTTTCGATGTAAGTCGTTTTCTACTTGTTTTAAGAAAAACTTAGTACGATCTTACTTATATTTTTAAGTATGATTTCGTCTAAAAATAATAATTTTCCTTGAATTTGGTATGACATTTTTCTTTCTGTGTATGCACAATAATTTTTCTAATTTTTTAATTAATTTTCATTTTCAGAAGGAAAGCATAACAGAGTTACTAAATTTCCATTAAGTTTTCTATGTTCGAAATGTTTTCCATTTATGTACTTTTGTAGCTGTAGTTGATTGTGATTCAATGTTCCATTGCTGTGTGTGAATGCCATTGATGCTTCACATTCATATGTATGTACATATGTGTATGTATCCTTAGAGTTCATATTTTACCCAGTGACATATGTGCAGATGAATGAAGGAGAGTGTGTGGGTATGTACCGTCCCCACTGCACTGTATGGCCCCTCTCTATATATGTGTTGTGGTGTTTCTTTCCGCCGTACATTTCCAAACACGTTTCATGTAGGGAATAACACGCCGTGAGTTATTTCTGGGGTGATAAGGAGGGAGGAATGCATACTTCAATTCTCCTTTATTACTCGTACTATATATGTACATTAGGGTGATGACTTTTATATGTACAAACTCTTTTCCCTGTATCATATTTAGTTGAGTTTTTATTAAAGATTAGATAAAATCTTACATATAAGGTGATTCGATAAAAAACCTCACGCTCAAATTGATTTTAAAATTTTTATTTATGAGCATTTTGGGCAATTCTTAATTTTTTTTCAATTTTTTCAAACCTTTCATAGTAATGACCGCTCATAAATGTGGTTACTGTAAAAAATCAGAAAAAATTAGAATCATAAAAAAGTCGTCAACGTTTTTTCCAAAGAGATACATTCGATTCAAAATGAGATACCTTCACTTAATTGTAAATAAAAACGAAAGATGTTCATCGATTTCTATGATCAAATTCTCATTTTGTTCATAGGTTAGGTGAAAGTTATAAGACTTGACACTTTATTCCGTTTTGGATTTATAAGATTTAAAAAAAAGAAAAAAATTTAAATTTTTTCCCAATAATATCACTTCAAAGTGGTTTGTGCGTGACCTTTTTCATTATTTAAATGGAATAAACGTTATTTTTGTCATAAATGGGCAAAAGTTCATTCATTCGTGCAACAGGAAATAATTTTTGAGAAAAAATCAAAAAGTCATCACCCTAATGTACATATATCTCTTCCAATGTCTTTGGTGTAAGCGAAGTACAGTATCAAACAAATTTGAAGTGACAATAAGATTACGAGGGCTGCTATATATATTTCTGGCCTAATAATGAAAATGCGAATATTTATCATCAAAAATGGTTTTATTGTTTTTCAAAGTATTCTCCAGCATGATTTATACACTTTTGCATGCGCTCAAACCAATTGTCAATGCACTTTTCCCACTCCGATACAAACTGCAAAGTTTCAGCTAAATTTCTTAGAAAATGTGATGTTTATGGCGGCGGAATGAAATTGGGCCCCAGGAAAATACACCCCAACATTTTTATGAATATGGGCCCCAAAAAATAACATGTCAAACAACAAAAAATTTTTTTGGGGCTTAATTTGATTTTTGGGGCTTAATTTCATTTCTTGTCTGCTTTTTGGGGCGTATTTTCATCTATAAATTTAGAAACAGGAGAGGCTACGCAGAAAAGATTTGCTCCACGTTGCCAACTTTTGATCCTGTCCATAGGAGAAAGTCTTAAACAGAGGCCGCAGAGGCCGATCGCGCAGTAAAAGTTTTATAATTAGAAAATAGGTTCGTATATGTGTATTATTACGTACTCCGCAGATGTAGGAAGAGAAAATTTCTTAGTTTTTTTGGGGCTTATTTTCATTTCATGCTGTTTTCTTGATTGGGGTGTAATTTCCTTAATTAATTTTTATAACGAAAATGGACCCCAAATTTGGTGCGCATTTTCATTTTCAATTTGGGGTGCATTTTCTTGGGGCCCAACTTCCGGCCGCCATTTATGGCTTATACAAGCCTTTGGGAGCGACATCTATAGGTGGACTATAAACAAATTTGAACTGATTTAAAAAATGTTTACTGTGATGAACTCTTGTCTAAATAAAATAAAATTGCAATGATTCGCTTAAAATGCTTAGAAAATGTGGTACTTATGGCTAAAATAATCCTATTTTGGAGCGACCTATATAGGGTGACTATATCAAAACATTGAACGATATGACCCATTTGCCAAACGACCTGCAACTATAAAAAGTATTTTTACCGGACTGTACTGTAATTTCAACAGACAGACGGACATGGCTAAAATCTTCTTAGAATTTCACGACGATCAAGAATATATATACTTTATGGGTCAATACTTCAAGGTCTTGCAAACGGAATGACAAATCTAGTATACCCCCATCCTATAGTGAGGGTATAAAAATTCCACACACAAAATTTGAAGTCAGTCGGTATGAAGAAATAAAACACCTATAATTCAATGTTATGGCCAATTTTGTTTTATTATAATGGTAAGGGTTTGCCGTTATATTTTAAAAAGCATTTCGAGCAAGTGGCCGCCACGGCTGTCTCGAATAAATTCCAGCCGAGAGGCTTCATTTTCGACCACTTTTTGCAGCATTTGGGGCTGTATGTCAGCAATAACGCGCCGAATATTCTCTTCCAAGGCTTCAATCGTGTCGGGCTTATCTGCATAGACAAGCGACTTCACATAACCACACAAAAAATAGTCCGATGGTGTTAAATCGCACGGTCTTGGGGCAACGCCACAGGCCCACGACGCGAGGTATTGCGCTCGCCAAATTTTCTTTCAATAAATAGATTTTTTCGTTGGCTGTATGGCAAGTATCGCCGTCTTGTTGGAACTAAAGGTCGTCCACATCAATATCCTCCAATTCAGGCACGAAAATGTCATTAATCATGGCTCCATAGCGTTCCCAATTGACTGTAACATTATGGCCGGCTTCATTTTTGAAGAAATAGTATTGCCAGATTGAAAACCACACGTCTAAAAAAATCCTGTACTTCTACCAAGAGGGTTATAATTTCGACATTTATCAAATGATTTTTTTTCAAGTTGGCATTTTTTCTCATTTAGGACGTTAGGCTGGTTTTTTCGCGCAAGCAAAAACGTTGATTGTTACTTTATTTTTTTAACGACTTAACCACTATTTCTTCGTGAAGGATATATTGCCGACATTTGTAGCCATTACGTCTTAAATATAACGCGTATTCCGGCTCTATCTGGCTTATACTTAAAAAATATAGTAAAAATAAACACTCCATAAAAGTTGTAAATAAATAAAATTCAAAAAAAAACTACTATAAAATATGTTTGGTTTGAATTTTGTGGAATAGTACACAAAATAAAAACAAGTTTTAGCTCTCGGAAACGAGAGAAAAAAGTTTTGCTGCATAATAAGTTGGCAGATTTCAATTTAGTCTGCAATATGCATACTCCTGTCGCATTTACTCCCAGTTGGTTCTGAGTGGTTTTTTATTTAACTTTTTGGGAATGGTTCTTGTATTGACTTCATTAAAATAAGAAAAGCTTTTTAAAAAAAAAACATGTAATATAATTAAAGTAATTTGTTTATGAATATTACAGTACAATAATTTTATGAGAAATATCTAATCGAAAATTAAATCTTCAACTTTTCCACGATTTATGTCCCTTGTAAGTAATGGCGGTATTTCAAGAAACCAAAGCAACGAAATGCTAAAATCGACTAAATCATAACCGATTTTCAATATAAAACAATATTTCATCACAATCGGCCTAACATGAAATTTGTGAAATTGTGAAATCCACTCTGAAAGGATGTGTAAATCGATTGGTTTAATAGGTTGTGGATCAATCGATTATCCTTTCGGACAATAATAATACCCTGTATGTCATTTTGGTATTGGGTATTAAAATCCCCTCACTTTAGAGAGGAGGGTATATATCATTTGCTACGAGCAAAGTGTAACACATTGAAAAAGTGTTCTAAGACCCAAAGTATGTTTGGAAATCCGTTTTGGGTCATTTGAGCCGTCCGTCTGTATGTCTGTGCCTGCTGGCTGGTGCGCATGATAACTCTCGAACGGGGTAACTGATTGCCTTCAAATTTGGTATGCGGTAATATTTTTCCTTAGCTCCGTCTAAGTTCGAAGATGGGTCATATTGGTCCAATCCTTCTAGTACCTCCCCCACAAAGGTTTACAATTTATTGAAATATTGATTCTTTAATAACATCTATACTACCTACTTGAATCTTCTGAAATTCCTCACATTGTATTAGTGTCCTGATTGCCATCGCTTTAAGAAACAAGTAAGAAAGTTTCAGTCGGGTAAACCGACTAAGGTATACCCTCACTTTGTGAGTAATGTAATATTGAATATTACTCGAATTATTCTGTCAATTTGTGTGGGAGGTACCAGAAGGGGTTTATCAAATACACATGTTTTTCGCTGAACATTAGATACTTTAAATACATTACACTGTGCTGAATTATAACAGTTTACTCGTATGTGCACTGGTATATTAACGTTATGAGATATTAAATTGTGGTATTATTTGGCCATTTTGTGTGGGAGGTACAAAAAGGGGCGTGGTGATAACGCCCATTTTTTACAGGGCTGTAGGCACTACAAAAGCATTAAACTGTACAACATTTCAAGTATTTTTATACACTGGTTTTAATGTTATAAGCTGTTAACTTTTGGTGCAAAAAGGTACCTTTGTGTGGGAGGTACCAAAAGAGGCGTGGCAACAACACCCATTTTTCCCTGGACTGTAGGAAATATAACAGCAAATACTGTACAAAATTTCAAGTATTTTTATACACTGTTATTAATGTTATAAGCTGTTAACTTTTGGTGCAAAATGGTGCCTTTGTGTGGGAGGTACCAAAAGGGACATGGCGACTTCGCCCATTTTTCTCGAGTTGATAGCGACTAATAAACTAATGCTATGTGTGGAATTTCAGAAGATTCGAATAAGTAGTATAGCAGTTATTAAAGATTCAATATTTCACAACATTTTAACACTTTGTGGGGGAGGTACTAGAAGGACTGGACCAATATGGCCCATCTTCGAACTTAGCCGGAGATAGAAAAAAATATTACCACGTACCAAATTTGAAGTCAATCGGTTACTCCTTTCGAGAGTTATCGTGCGCACCAGCCAGCAGACACACAGACAGACAGACAGACAGACGGACGGACATTGCTCATTCGACTTAAAATGACCCAAAACGAATATCCGCCGAACATACTTAGGGTCTTAGATCACTCCTTCGATGTGTTACACTTTTTTTCGTAGCAAATGATATATACCCTCGTCACACTAAAGTGAGGGTATAAAAAGGACGAAGTTGCCTCGTCCCACACAAATATGGACCATTTCTCACCTTACTTGTTATTTGGTTCAAATATTACGACTCAACTTCACTACACAAGCGATCGTTTGATTGAAAGTTGACTGATCGTATCTAAAATATGCGAGATAAATTTGCGTGAAAAATCTGATAAAATGTTGGAAAAATTAAATTCAACTTTTCTGAAGTCAGTACAAAGTTAAATTCATTCTGTGGTCATTAAAATAATCCGGCATTTCTCTTTTCGTCAGAATTTACGTAGAAAGATTCACTTTAGTTAATTTTTTCCTGCACGATACTGTATGCGTTTGCGTTTGCAACACATAACCCCACATTCACATACACACACATACTCACATACATATATCATGTACGATATGTGTGCATAGATGCGATAAGATGAGAATTTTCCGGATGTTTTTTTTTGCTGCCACCGGTAATGCATTTCAAAAAGCAATTCATTCAGTTCTGAAAATTTGATGTCAAAGTAAGCCACAGTGTACAGGGGAACCAGTTCTAAAAATGCCAGTCTCAAAGCTATTTGATGAGTCGGTGTGGAATGCCACTCTCCATGAGTGCTCTTGTAATTGTAGCAAATGTATGGGTAACTAAACATTTTTTCGTTTCGTTTCGATGATATGGCAACATTATTTAATTATTTTAATGCAACAATTTCTATGTCTTAAATATCATTATTATGGAATTAAATATTCTAAAAACTACTATTTGTTTTCTTCTTCCAACAATACAGTTTTGGTCTTTACTCCGCTTATCGAATGTAAATATTCATCAATTTGATTGTACATACATCAAATTTTAGGAAATATATATATTCTTCATTTTCGTCATGCCATGATTTGTTGACACCAACAAATCTTTGGATATTGTAAATTTATGCGAACGATTACCCGAGGCTAAGTTTGCACGATTTCAGAAATCTCTTACAAAATACTAGTTCATATACGGATGTCCTATGCTATTTTGTGATCATTGCCTAAACCAAATATTGTAACAAACGATTTGTAAGATATCTGTTCTTTTATTGAAAAAGAAAACATTCACATAAAGCATGAGTTTGTTACAAATCTGGCCTAGACATTCATACGCCTTCTCCCCAGCAACGTCAATAAAAGCTAACAATACTCGTACGTTCGGTGTATTCTGTATACTCGTCTACAATGAATGGATGAATAATGCTTAGCACATTCAGCATTTCTTGCGATACCGAGTGGGTTGGCTGGCATACAGTTTCACATGTCACCTTCACATTCACATTTTAATGGACTCCCATTAAAAAAATCACAAGCTTTCAGATATCCCGGACGAATGGCAATGGTATTGTAAACAACGAACATACATTTCTATTGAATTCGATTCTCGGCAACAACAAACTGTTGCGGAATGGCGATGAGACCACGGTATCATACCTTGGCAGTCAACCTGCTTGTAATCTTGTCCTTGCATAATGTCATCACTGTTATTTAAAATAATGGGACAGGAGAGCAATCTTGGCAGTTGTGACAAAAATGTTCGAACCAAAACGAGTCATATTCAGTCTAAAATTGCCATTCACAAATATGCCAGGACTAAATATTCATGTGAGGCAGGAGTCGTCGTCGGAGGAGGAGAAGTGAGTCCAAACCAATGCTAACCACACAAACAACTCGGAAGTTGTGGCAGAAATATTTATGAAAAGCAATTACACCAGAGCCCACAGCGCCAACATCAACGTTTAGCCAGCCAACCAACTGACCATTCGACCAACTCATTAGTGAGTCGCCTTCACCGCATGGCAACGATACTGCTCATTTAATGAAAGAGTGTCACATTGCAAATATGAAAATTGTACCTATGGGCGATTAAAATATTGCTCATAAAATGAACTGACAAACTGATTTTTAAAAATGTTCAATATACATATCTACCCAGCAAAAACTTGGTAAGTACATGTCATTACCACTTGCATTACCAAGTAATGACATATCCTTACCCTCTGCATTACATTTAGTCAACAAATAATGACTTACTGATATTGACATAAATAAGTACTTAATTGTAAGTTAATTAAATCGGATATTGTAAAATATGCAACAACGCCAATTTTTAATATTTAATTAAGAAATTTAAAAAACCTTTTGAGTAAAAAAACATATTTCGTCATATAATTATTTATGATAAGTATATGCTTGTGAAAACCATTATTGGTAAGGTGTTATTCAGCCCCTTATTAGTATGACAATAATAACTACTTATATGTGGGATATTCGTAAGCTTGGGGATAAGTACTTATTTGTTAACTCTTGGTATGCTAGAATGGAAGTACTTTCCTCCAATATCATACCCATGTAAAAATAATCTGAAGTGTGGCTAAATGGTAAGTCATTATTTCTTTTGAATTTGACTTACCCGCCAGGTTACCTGGTAATGAGAGTTTTTGCTGGGTAGTTGTCTTCTGGACGAATTACTCCAATCATTGAATTAGTTTATAGATATGTAAGTACGTATATTTCAGTTTAGTGTATTTCAAAAATTCAAACTTTAAAATGTGTCGTTTTTGCACGAAATGGGTGATATGGGACTACTGTTCAGGTATGGGATTTCCTTGCAAAAGTACATTTGTACTTTGCTGAAATGCGGAACAACCTAACAAGAAAAATTGGTTCTCCAAAAATGTGAATTCCCGAATAAACATCCGTGAGGACTCAATGCGTACCGGCAAACCATATAACGTCGTACATCAATGAGCTGTAAGTAACTATTTCACTAACTTTTCTTTTCGGTTACATTTTAAAGCTCTAAATCTATATATCTATAGCATTTTGACAAAAGAACCGATATCAAAAACCAAAATTTTAGAGGGAAATAACGGTCACTTTTATGGGGCCACAAAGACCTAGCAAGGCACATGTCGGCAAATATACACACAGAATACAGTCTGATTGCCTGAACCGAATTATTTGCCAACCGAATTTTGGTAGTTCTGTCTACTACCATGCGATTCCATCAGGACAACCAATATTTTGGTTGTGGTATACTTCTGCTTCCATGTTGACAGCAATCATATTTGTTTGCGCCAACTACGAAAATGGTGGCTTAAATTATCTGTTGTAGTTGCCACAACCAACTGTTTTAAAAAATTGGTTGTTCTGACAATTTGTCAGTCATATACCACCAACAGTTAATTAAAAACAGTTTTCATAATTTTTATTTTATTTATTGAACAAAAAACAACACAATTCATAACAAAATTAAAAATCCCATATTACAAATTCATCACTATTTTGAGATGTGGAAATATTTGACACACATTTTAGTACACGAAAAAAAAAACACAAAATGATTGTTGCTTTTATTTATGTAAAACATTTTGCACAACATATTCTGCATTCCACACATTATTATCCACACGAGATTATTTTTGATTACCTATACCGTTCTAGAACAAAATGTTGAAGATTTTTTTATGTCGAGTAATTTTTTTTTGTTTGTCATGTATCAGCAAAATAACAGCAACCAATCTTTCGGTTGTAGTTCCCAAAATACATTTAATTGTTCTAAATTTGGGAAATGATTGGGATAACCAATAAACGGTTATTTATTAATATTTTTTCCGTTGTAGTAAACAATTATTCGTTGCAATAATAATCTTTGGTCTATTGATACAATTTCTGTTGTCAAGAATAAAACATTGGTTATCACAACCAAAAATCGATCATATAATACTATAATGAAAATTTTAAATTGGTTACCCCAACTAACCGAGTGTCAATGAAAAAAACAATCTTAATTCGATTGATACAACCATCGATTTAGTTGCAAGCGTTTTCATTTGATCGTATCCATGTTATTATTGTTGCTTCAACTAATTATACACGGAGGAAAATCATAATTTTTGATATGTTTGAATTCAAAGAAAATATACTTGGAACCAAATTTTTTAAATATTATATATTTTTGAACAAATATATTTTATTTGAAAATCAAGAACGCATATATTAATATATTACAACAAAATATATTTGCGAACTTACTGCCACAAATAAAATATGTGCTTACAAACAAACAAAGATATTGTTTAAGAATTTATCCAAATACATTATATTTAAAAAAATGTTAAAACTTTGTTGCCTTTGGCAATTTTTATTTTTTCCTCGATTTTGTGTTATACTTTATAGGTAAAAATGTCGTAAACACCATTTGCTTTTGTTTTACAGTACTCATTTTTAATTTATAAATAGTCCAATTGTTAATCCATCAATGCTATTTGTCGTAACCCAAAATTATACGATTTGAATTTTTCAAACATATAAAATTTCTAAAAAAAAACGTTCCTTAAATATAAATTAATCAGTGTTTTGGAAATATTATTTCCAAAAAAAATATTAGGATGAAAACATAATTTTGTTTAGATCAACATCCTCACAAACATATAATATTTGTGAGTGTCAAATATTACATATTTGGAGTGTACCCTAAACATAGGTATTTTTCCAGCGGAATATGTTTGGAACAATATTCTACAGAAGCGATTTTTTTTCAGCGTGTATATAAATACAACCGACGGACGGTGTAGGTAATATACTTTTTGTTGCTAGCACTATTTTTTTATTGTTACAATGGAATTCCAACCAATTATTTTCCTGGGTGTAGAATACCTACTTTTTAGGGAATTCGTGTGCTTTATTTTCCAAGTTATATTATTCTTTTAGCTATAGCGGTTGGCGAAAAAATGGCCAAAACTGTGATGTAGTTTTTTTTTCAAAATTAATGTTGTTTTGAGATCGGTTGTTTTGCCGAAAATGTGCTTTATAGACTCTGAGAGTACTTGGCCGATTTTTAATTATTTTTAATTTTAATAGCCAATAAATAGTCAAGCTCGAGGTCATAATTTAATTGTTATTAAAACATTTTATTTAATTTCCAATATTTCGCAATTGCTTTAAATTTTTTTTAAATTAAATTTTTTAATTTTAATAAAATTTTTTAATTTTTAATTTAAAATAAGTTCACCTGGCTCTATTTACAATTCGAATATCTCATAGTATATTGATCTTAGAAGATCGAAATTTGGAACATACGTTAGTATAGTTATTATATAAAGTAGTTTTACCAAGATTGGGCGGGATAGAGTAAAGAGGCGTCACAATATTTTATATATATATGTATATATATAAACATAAATAATTTTATAACAATATAATGGTCATTGGTGGTAAACAATATATTTCATTGTGTAAAACCAGATATCGATCCAGAGCAACTAAAAGAATTGACGAAAACCTTAATACAAATGTATCGTACAAAAGAGTGTTATTGTCACATAGATGGTGGGGCGGAACTTGTTGATAAAGTTCGCAATGCGGGCAAACAAGTTGGAGTAATATCGAATTTCGATCCAAGCTTAAGAGAAGTTCTAAATGAAGTTAACTTGGCCAATAAATTCGATTTTATACTAACTTCTTACGATGTTGGCTTTCAAAAGCCAAAGAAAGAGATATACGATGCATCTTTGAAAATATCGAACGTTCAACCGCATGAAGCTGTAAACAATGCTGGCTGGTGCAGTCTTCTTATTACCTCCAATGAAAATGAGCTCGAAAAATCCAACCCACCCATGGTTATCGCAGTATTATAGAATTATTACACGTCTTAGACAACGTCGAAATTATATGGTAGTAGAATAAGATAATGTTCTACGGGAAAATGTGTATAGCATTCAGAAGATATTATATACATACTCGTATGATGGTAAAATAAGATAATAGTATTTAGACTGTTCCAATAAAAATACTGATAGGATTTACATATGTATACATATATCATAGAACAATATCCGTTATGGACTTTGAAACCATCCAACCGATGAACCCCAAACCGGTTTCATTAGAAAGTAAATAATGCAAAGATCATTTTATATCACTAAAAGTGGGCGTGACCTCGCGTGAATTGATTATGAATTTGAAATTGATTATGAATTATTTGACAACATGAAATGAAAATGAAATTGATTATGAATTATTTGACAACACTATGCGTAACCCAACAAAAAAAAATTGGTGATATCAGGATTGCGGGCATGACCCGCTCACATGCTTCTCTTTTTGAAAATGAGAAATCTGGAGAAACATTACACCAATCGTCCTGAAATTTGGTATGGGTGCATTTCAAAGCATAGTGCGTTACTCAAGAGAGACCTGACGATTTTGAAATAGGGGTATGGCTCCATCCATACCACTCCATTATTGAAAACCATTGCCTTGAAATTTGGCATATACGTAATTAAGAAAGAGCAATATGATTATGAGCGATTTAGCACAAAATTGGGATAGCACATCAGTGATCGAGGCGAGGCACCGCCACGAGAAAGATGTTGATAACGCAAGGAAGCTTTTTCCAAGCGGAGCTCTTACACCGAAATTATTTAAAGCAAGAAAAATAACTTGTGATTGAAAGTGCAAGTGCTGACAGGTATGCTTATCGATGAACAACAAAATTTATTTCATTTCAATGTCTTACAGCTAAGTACAATTTATTTCATTACATAGGCAAAAACGGCACTTGTATTCTGCCCATAGGGTCATAAAACACCAGATGTGCTCTGCGCGTAGGGTCATAAATAATCAATAGACAAATTCGAAAAACTAGTATTCATTTGTGATAGACCCAGTAGGGAATGGAAACAAAATACTTTCAAAGATATTACTTCAACTAGGTATAATTCATGAGGTAGTTTTTTATATGATAATTGAATAATTATATTAATTTAAATATATAATATATTGGCTGCAACAGGTGTCTTTGATACTAAAATTTTAAAAGTATTTGCTCATTCACAAATATTTATCTTGGTAAATTTGCGTTTGCAGACAAGGAGATCATTACTTCGTATGCTTTTTAAAAATTACGATAAAAATATAGAACGCGATCACGAAACCTGGCTTACTTTATGTCTAATAAGAGATAACTATACGTAGATTCCTCATAAAAAAGGTGGTGATCATTGGCCACAGATTACTATTGGTCCTGTGTACATCATTATTTCTAAGAAAAATGTGAGAACTTGGAAATTACCTTTTTTAGGTTTTCATAAAACAAAATGGTGTGAGCCATATCCAAAGACTGTGAAACAGATTGCATATGTGTGTAGAGAACATTCGAACTGGTAAGTTCATATAATATGCCTTGTTACTGTAATTAACTCATGTAGGAGTTTAAGGTAAGATTTTCACTTTTTCACAAAACTGATTTTCCATGAATATTCTTATATTGTCAAACATATACGAGTATATTATTGATTGTCGTAAAATTCTAAAATGATTTTGCAATATCCGCCTGGTCGTCTGTCTGTATGTTGAAATCCGTTACAGTCCGTAATAATAGAGCTTGGTTCATCAAATTTGGCAAAAATATTTCTTACAGTTATAGGTTCTTTGGGATTGAAAATTAGTCATATCAGATAATGTTTTCATGATTCTTTTAGCCTTAAAACAATATTTTCTAAGCAATTTAGCGGAAACTTTGCAGGATGTATTTTTTTTAGCCAATAATACATAAACCCAGTGAAAATTAACAAAATCGTGCTTTATTTTTTTGTACTCCCCAGTTTTTGTTACATATCTACCTCAATTCATAGCAATGAATGACAATTTTGGAACATGTTTCGACAAAGCTCTCCTCAAGATGTCACTCATAAATATATTTGTCAAAGACCAAATTTTTCAAACAATTTGCCTAAAACTATGCTTATTGATTTTTTTGACAAGAATTCTTATTATCAAAATATTACGATCAGGTTTTATCCATGTATTGATATTAGAGTGATCAAAAAACCGGTTTTTTTGAAAAAATAAAAAACCGGTGGATGGTTTATTTAAGTTATAAAAAAACCGGAGGACGGTTTTTTTCTTCGAAGAAAACCGGGGAAACCGGAAGAACCGGGTTTTTTCTGCATAACAAAACAGTATGAAAATTGCCGTTTGAAAAACATTTTAATTTTTAATAACAAAAAAGGCGATTTTTTAATATTAAATTTTTAAAAGCGATGTCTTCTGATCAGCAATCTTGCACCAAATTTAGTCCTGTTGGATAGTAGTTATGAGTTGGATTGTGATGAATATTGTCATTTGAGTCAAACGGTCCTTTTATCTCATACTTATAACTAATTAGCTATTGTATTTAGAAACATTTTCCAAAAGTGTTATCGAAAGTCTTTTCTTCAACCTTTTAAAAAAATTAGCAAATATATTTTCATTACTTTTTTGCAAAATTAAACTTTTTTGAAATTTTGGTAAAAACCTATGTTTTAATTTTTGATTTTTTTGCTCAAAAGAAAGCTTAGATAATTTCCGTTAAAAGCTTTGTGACCTATTAATGGGATGGCACCTGTTGATCTATCAAAATAAATATAAACCTCTGAAAAAAAATTAACGTTCAACCAAACATTTTAGCATTTCAGATGGGAAAAACAACCGTTTGACAAAAATGTCAATATTTGACACCCTCCAACTCGGAAAGTCCTTAACCGATCTCGTTGGAATTGTGTCTCATAACTACTATCTGATAGGGCTACTTGATGCAATTTTCATCCCGACAGGAGACATCCCTTTTAAAAATTAACTCACTTGACATGCAATTCCCCCTATGTAGTTCAGTCAAGAAAATATTAATATTTCGGGGTATTAAATAGAATATTTAATTACTAATTTCTTTATACATATATATTTTATATACATACTTTAGTGCAGGTGGGTATATACGAGTATATAAATATATAAGAGTATACACTAGTCGGTTTACCCAATTGAAATTTTCTTACTTGTTTTTGTTTCGGTTTGGAAATGGGAGAATGCGTTTACTTTTCACATAACTCCTGCGCGTATGAATCATTTATTTTCTTTACATTTTTGTAATTTGTATAGAAATTGGTGAATGGCTTCGGTTTCTAGCAAACTTGCCGAGTCCTTTTAGGCCATATAAGGAGATCTTTCATATTATTATCTTAATTTGTGATATTTTGTATATAAAGTTGTAAATAATTTTTAATATTTTAGTGATAATAAAAAAACCGGAAAACCGGTGGAAACAAACGAAAAAAACCGGTTGCACCGGTTGTTCGAAATTCAAGATTTTGAGAAAAACCGGGGACGGTGGAAGCAAAAAACCGGTGGGCCGGTTTATTTTAAACCGGGTTTGATCACTCTAATTGATATAGAGGTCGTTTTTAAATTTGCTTCTTTGTGCCATGAAAAGCATATCTTTGGTTTTAAATCGACGGGATCGAACCAATGGCCGTGGCCACGCCCATATAAGCCAAATATTGAAATTGAGATATCTTGCAAAATTTGTTAGCGAGAGTGCTGTTATTTTATGTGGACAGGATCGGAAATCCTAATCTGGGGAACGAAATGGACCGGGTCCAGCTAGTTATACCCTCACTTTAGTGTGACGAGGGTATATATCATTTGCTACGGAAAAAAGTGTAACACGTCGAAGGAGTGACCTAAGACCCCAAGTATGTTCGGAGGAAATCCGTTTTGGGTCATTTTAAGTCGAATGAGCAATGTCCGTCCGTCTGTCTGTCTGTCTGTCTGCCTGTCTGTCTGTCTGTCTGCTGGCTGGTGCGCACGATAACCCTCGAAAGGAGTAACCGATTAACCTCAAATTTTGTATGTGGTAATATTTTTTTCTATCTCCGGCTAAGTTCGAAGATGGGCCATATTGGTCCACTCCTTCTAGTACCTCCCCCACAAAGGGTTAAAATGTTGTGAAATATTGATTCTTTAATAACTGCTATACTACTTATTCGAATCTTTTGAAATTCCACACATAGTATTAGCTTATTAGTCGCTATCAACTCGAGAAAAATGGGTGAAGTTGGAATGCCCCTTTTGGTACCTCCCACACAAATGGACCATTTTGCATCAAAATTTAACTGCTTATAACATTAATAACAGTGTATAAAAATACTTGAAATTTTGTACAGTATTATGCTTTTATATTGCCTACTGTCCAGGGAAAAATGGGTGTTGTTGTCACGCCCCTTTTGGTACCTCCCACACAAAGGTACCTTTTTGCACCAAAAGTTAACAGCTGATAACATTAAAACCAGTGTATAAATATACTTGAAATTTTGTGCAGTGTAATGTTTTTATAGTGTCTATAGCCCTGTGAAAAATGGGCGTTATTGCCACGCCCCTTTTTGTACCTCCCACACAAAATGCCAAAATCATACCACAATTTAATGTCTCATAAAGTTTATACCAGCGCACATAAATGCTTATAAGTCGGCACAGTGCAATGAATTTAAAGTATCTAATGTTCAGCAAAATAAAGGTGTATTTAATAAACCCCTTCTGGTACCTCCCACACAAATTGACAGAATAATTCGAGTAATATTCAATATTACATTACACACAAAGTGAGGGTATACCTTAGTCGGTTTACCCGACTGAAACTTTCTTACTTGTTTTTAAAAGAAAAGTATGTTATACAGCTTCCGAACAAAATTCACACTGATCTTACTAAAGCTGAAGAAAGCTAAATATTAAAATAATTCTCGTAGACCAATGGTTATGAGCATTCGAAAAAAAGCACATTTCGAAATGTTTGCCTTGTTTCTAATGTTTAAAGGTACATATCTCATATAGTTTTGACGATTTTTCAATAAAATTGTATACGCGTTTTTAGAGCACCATAACCAATCGGAGGTCATATGACATTTTCCTTGATCACTTTAAGTGTTTCTGGCCTGATTTGGTTTTTAAAATTTTAATGACATTTTTGAATTTATCTTTTTATATGTTTCTAAAACTCAGGTGACACTTTTCAAATTACAGTGGAAAAGGCTATGGATACCTAACTTCCCTTCAGTGCGATAGTTAATATCCTATTGATGTTACGTTTTTCTGCATTTCACTTGACGAAATGCGCATGAAAAATCTTTATTGCATCCGGTTCATAACAGTGATGTTAATACCTAATACCTAACAACAACATCAACTAGACGACGACGATAAATGGAAAGACCGATGGAACTACATTATAACTTTCATCCATTTGGTTTTTATGTGAATAGACAAAACCCGTAAACTCTGGTTGGTTGTTTTGGTTTTGTGGTCAACACATATACAAACTTCTGGGACCGATTAAACAGTCATATTCGCCGATAGAGCGCCTTTAACTATACTTATTTAGATTCGGGCTACAAAACGATACATATGCCAACAATTTAGATGTTGGCATAACTAAACAATTTTTAGTTTATTTCCTACATCAATTAACAACTCTTTCATGTAACGAATGTTTTTTGAAAAATTAACAACGAACTCTAACATGTTCAGACTTTCAATGGCAAAATTGGGGGAGCAGCAACGTAGAAGTTCGTTCTGAAAGAATTCGTAGAAAAGATAACAATTTGTATGGAAAATTATGAAAAAATCTCAAATTCAATCAGGACTGTTGGGTAAGGGAATTTCTCATCATATTTGGGGACTTTTAATTGTACCGAGTCCAATGTTGGCGATTAGACTACAATTAGGACGATTAAGAAAACAAAGCAGATAAAAATTGCTTCCAGATGACTTTCAAAAAGTATAGTGGGAAAAATAAGAATTCCTTTGGATATTGCACTATGCAACAAAAAATGTGCCAAAGGCCTACATTTTTGTTTGTATAGATTTAGGGATATATTCCAATTTTTATAGAAGGTACCTTTGTGTTGACTATATTAAAGTGTGTGCCTGATAGAGCCAGGATATGCGTTAAATTTAATGTAATTATGAGGGCTTCAAAAGTTGAAATATATCTTTCACGTAGAAAAAGTGGTTCAGTAACAGTCGTTAACAAATAAAAAATAATTTTGTAGACTTCTTGGCACGAGGATGTCTTGAAAAATAGGAAAAAATCGCAGAAATTATAGTCGGTAACCTAACGAAGAAAACAATCCCAACTTGAAAAAATCTGGATGGATAAATGTAGAAATTATATCTCCCTTGGTAGAAGAGAATTTCAAAAAACTATATTTTTATAATCTCACGGGTACAAACGTGTAACGCATCGAAGGAGTAAACTACACGGGGGAAAATCGTCATTTTTGATATGTTTGAATTGAAAGAAAATATATTTGGAAACGTTTTTTTAATATATAATATATTTGTTAACAAATAAATTTTATTTGAAAATCAAAAAATTTTGTTTGGAAAGCATATATTAATATATTAGAACATAATTTTTTTTGCAAACTGATTTCCACAGATAAAATATGTGTTTCAGTCCCAAACAATGTTATTGTTTAAGAAGTTTTCCAAATATATTTTATTTAAAAAAGATTTTTAAAACTTTGCTGACTTATTCGAATTTTAGTTAGTGTTGAACCGTATTTAACAATATTTTAGTATTTTAATATAACTTTCTGAATTTTTGATTTTTTTTAAATACATTCTGTCTGAACTGAAATACAAATTGAATTAACGGTCACTACGATAATACTCCCATTAGTTTCCATTTAGGTTTACAATAGTCGTACATATGGCAACTCTTTCTCCAATGTTTGCTTCTACTGAAAAGCTTTCACTCATTGGAGAAAGAGTTTCCATCTTAGTTTTATATTTCCAGTGCTGAATATCCTGAATCCACTGCACTGTTTCTCTGTCGCTTTCCTTTTTCTGCGCACATTTTCTCTTGCGCAGCAGACTTGAAAGCGGTAAGAACTAATTGAAAGTGAATAAACTGAAACTGAATTCTCTTGACTAAAACCTGAAATCAGTTTGTGTTTTTTTATTCACTCTTTGTTTAATAAACCAGTCAAAATCCCTATAATTTTGGGAGCTTTCGAGTATTAATATATAGTCCACTTCCAGAAGAAGCCCAAAATTATACAGTTAGTTTTTCCTAGTTTTCGTGATTAACTTTATTGATAAAAATTTCTTTTAATTTATAAATATTCCAATTCATCACTTGTTGTCAATCTAAATTAAAATTAATGCAATTTATATTCACGTTTTAATTAAATTTTACAAACATTTAAAATTTATAAAAAAATTGCTCTTTGAACATCTGAAAAACAGAAAACTTGTCTTTAAATTAAGGCATTGATACATTGCCAAAATACATAAATACAAATTAATCTTTGTTTCGGAAATACTAGTTACAAATAAAAAAATATTAGAATGGGAACATATTTTTGTTTAGAACAATATCCTCCCAAACATATAATATTTTTGTGTGTCAAAATATGTATATTTCAAGCCGAATATGTTTGGGACAATATACTACAGAAGCGATTATTTTTCAGCGTATAAGAACTCAAGTATATTTGGCAGAAATCCGTCCGTCTGCCTGTCTGGCTGCTGCGCACGATAACGTCCGATACATATTGACTTCAATTTTAGTATGTGTTTATATTTTTTCTTTCTCAGCATAAGATCAAAGATAGACTACGTTACCTTCCCCACAAAGGGTCAACAATTAGAGAAAAATTGTTTCTGTAATAACCTCAGGATTATACAGGGTTGCCCATATTCGACGGACCCACGGACTCGTTGGGCCCATTCCAATCGACGAGGCTTGTCCGCATGCAACAATCTTTGCGTCAATTGAATTTTGTACGGGAACAAATGCAAATCAACGCGAATAATCCGTTGTAAAGTGGACCGAGCCATGCCCAACTGCTGACAACGGCGTTTTTGGGATGTTCTTGGGGACCTCTCAACACTGGCTCGTACGGCAGCGATATTCTCGGCCGATCGCCTTGGTCGACTTTTATTTGGCCTCTTCGGATTAGAAAGAGCCTCACCAGTCGAAAATTTTTCGTATAAACGCTTAATGGTGTTCTTAGAAGGCGCACTTCTCACATTTTTTAATATTTTAAAAGCACGTTGACTTGACTTCTTCTGTTGAATGTAAATTTCAACTATTTCAGAGCGCTCGCGTGGCGTGTATTGTTCCATGGTAAAAATCTGCTTGGACTGACGCTTCAAACGCGGTATGTCATTAAGCGATCTGACATCTCTGTCAAAAGTTATGGCGTTGCCAGATGGGTCCGTCGAATATGGGAGACCCTGTACTTAAAAAAATATAGTCCAAATACTAGAGGGACCTTTCATGAAAATGGAATTAAAAAAAATACCGTAAAAAATATTTTATTCGTGTTTAGTGTACATGATTACGCCAGAAAATGTTATATATCTTTCCGTTCGACAAAAATTGTGTAAACATGTGTTATCAACATTAGGAAAGTTCAGTCGGGTAAACCGACTTAAGAATCCCCTCGCTTTCAGTCCCAAAAATATGTTAGAGCATCATTCTGTACAAAATTTAAAGTATTTGTATAAACTGATATTAAAGATAAATGATATCTTCGCACATTTTTCTTGAGGTGTTAGCGGCTAATAAACTAATACCATGTGTGGAATGTCAGAAGATTCGAGTAAGTAGTATAGAAGTTTTTAAATAACACTGTGCAACAGTGAAAAAAATACACGGGTTAGACAGTATAGGTTCGATTCTACTATCAAAGGGTAGTATAACCCTATACTCGGTTTGGCGAAATTGGTGACCAATTTTGTCTTATGGGCCTCCAAAGATTCTGAAAATCAGTGGGCCGCTCGAAAAATGTGTCATCAGCTTTTGTCCAACAACTAATTCAGACGTGGTGATACCGCTTAACTATGCTTGGCAATAATGTAGCTAAGAATATGCTGAATAAAGTTTCTTAACATTTTTCGCGAAAAAAAAATTTTTCCGGTACTTTTTTTTGAAAAAGTGAAGGAAAAAAATATTTTTTTTTCACTTTAATATTAATATTTTTGCATAACTTCCGGGGACTAATTTTTCACTAACAATGCTTGGCAAAATTGTAGCCAACGTAAATCTGAACAACTTTTGTGAACATATTAATACAATCTGAACGTGTTCAGCACCATAAATAGCTCAAAAAACCACATTGTACCCCAAAAATGTAAGTATTTCACTGTTATGTAACTAAAATATATTTTTTGGTATAGGGCATGTACAGCAACTTTATAGAAAATATTAAGGCCAATATTTTTGTGGAACATTTTAACCCTCTAGCTCCCCCACATAACTGCAATTTTTGGCCCCATTTTAACAAATCGTAAAAAACACCCCTTAAAATGGGGAGAGAGGGGATGATTCTACAAAAATGTTCGCCATAAAATTTTACTATATGTGTCAGAACACACCAAATATCAAAACATAACACAAAAACCCAAAGAAAAGGTGAAATTCCAGTCAACAACGCTAGTGAAAAATTACGAGTCCCCGGAAGTTATGCTGAAAAAAGTGAAAAAAAAATTATTTTTTTCCTTCACTTTTTCAAAAAAAAGTACCGGAAAAAATTGTTTTTCCCAAAAATGCTAAGAAATGTTGTTCAGCATATTCTTAGCTACATTATTGCTAAACATAGTTAAGCGGTATCACCAAGTCGGAATTAGTTGTTGGACAAAAGCTGATGACACCTTTTACGAGTTGCCCACTTATTTTCAGAAACTTTGGGGGCCCATAAAAAAAATTGGTCACCACTTTCGCCAAACCGAGTATAGGGTTATACTACCCTTTGATAGTATAATCGAACCTATACTGTCAAGTCCGTGTATTTTTCAAAAAGTGTTCATTTGTTGCATAGTGTAATCAATATTTCACTAAATGTTAACCCTTTGGGGGAGATACTAGAAGGAGCGGACCAATATGGCCCAATTTCGAACTTAGCCGGATATAGAGAAAAATATAACCGCATACCAAATTTCAAGTCAATCGGAAATATGTAGATAATAATATTACCGAATACCAAATTTGATGTCAATCGGTTAATCATTTCGAGAGTTATCGTGCGCATCAGCCAGCACAGAAAGACAGACGGACGGACATTCAAAAATCGAATTTCCGCCAAACATACTTGCGGTCTTAGGACATTCCTTCGCTGTGTTACACTTTTGGCTCGTAGGAAATGATATATACCCTCCTCTTTAAGGTGAGTAGATAATAACCGTAAAAAGAGAAATTGCATAGGAGTTATTGCTTCTATTTAATGAATAATACTGTAGGTATGTTTTTTTTTCGAAGAATTCTTTTTTGTATAGAGTTTTCCAATTAGGTTGATACTATGTTGTGGCTATGGTCAGCAGCACTTTCAAATGATAAGATTTTATTATTCAACTGTATGTAAAACTGCGAACGATAACCAAAGGCATTCGATTCCTTACCATTCACATTCAAACTTTGTATTTTCGCAGACTTCAACTTGGCGAATTTTGCATAGGTTCTTGGGTTTGTACCCAACTGACCCGGGGTCTTAAAACTAATTATCATAGCGTTTGGCACCAATTTTCGTTCAAAAAGCATAATTATTGGCATGTCGCATATTTGTATATATGGGTATATTAAAAAAGGAAATTTCGTATTGGATTCAACTGGAGGATATGGGTCCACAAAAAGATGTAGCTTTTGGGTCGGCAGCAACATTGATCTGTAAATCTTCAATAACGTCGATGGCCAATCCATCAACATTATAAGCGAGCGCTACATATCAATTCCCTCACTTTATAGAGGAGCCAAATATGAATTACATGGAAGGATTGACCTAAGACCGCAAGTGTATTTAATGGTAATTCGATTAGGGTCATTTCAATACATTTGAAAAATGTCCGTCCGTCCGTCTGTCTCCATCTCAGGCTAAGTTCGAAGGTGGGCCATATGGGCCCACTCCTTCCACTATCTCCGCCACAAAGGGTTAACATTTAATGAAATGTTGATTCTTTAATTACTTCTATATTACTTATTCAAATCCTCCGAAATTCAACACACAGTAATGGTTTCTTAACCGTTATCACCTTGAGAAAAATGGGCGAAATTTCCACAAACCAACTGCTTATAGTTTTATTATCAGTCCAAACAAATACTTGAAAGCTAATGTTTTTAAATGCAATTTAAACATATAATAATATAATTAAAACAAAAAAAATTAATTTAGGAATATTTTTTGGGACTGAAGGTGAGGGAATTTGTAATTCGGTGTAGCCGACTGAACTTTCATACTTGTTTTTGCTCAAATTGAAAAATCTGAATGTAGATGACACATGTTACCCAAAGGATACCTTTACGGCCATACAGCTTACGCCCCAAGGGATATTCTGCATAAACGACCCGCCCCTAGTGGAAAACCTGTACGTAATTTTGTCTATCGGAGCGAACTTACTTGGCTTCTAATTTCATGGATTTAAAATAATACATGAGACAACCTGTTTGAAACGTACTTGTGTCGCATCCTTAAGATATCCCGAAAAGACCAAATTTGAAACCCAATAAAAATTACACCGTTGAATTCAATTGACATATTCAAACATGGACTGCCTCTCGGAAAATGAAATGCCACAAACATTGGACATGTCCTGTAACCGGCCCTGCGCACCTCTCCATGTTCACGTTTTGCAAGTGCTGAATGGATCGCCCAAAGTATTTGTGCACGACCATTCATCGTCCTTTCTTTTTGGCTAAACTTATATGTGTGCTCTGTCGTAAACTTGACCCAGTGCATAATGTTGAAAGAACTTTTCTAAAATGGGGAGTTGTCGCAAAAGGTTAAGGCCAAATACCGGTAACAACATAAATAGGGACGGATGGACGTACAGACCGACAGAGTGGCGAAACTATCTATACATTTGGAAAAAGCTGAAAGCCAATTAAGGCACTTATTATTCACATTTCGGGCATACAAAATAAATATTTTTATTTAATTTAAATTATTGTTATGCATGGATGGGCATGTTATTACAAAAATGCCTTACGGCTATTAATTTCATGTGATATGAGTAGTTAGTTAAAAGTAGAAAATTGCAAAAAAGCACGTAAAGAATAGGACAATGTTTGCAATGAATATTTTCCAAAGAATAGAAGAAAGCGATTGACTCAGCGACTCATCTCAAAAAGGCGATTTCTACGTTGGATATACTCCCTTCTCTGTAAAAATGGGAACATTTGCAGTGTTAGTAACAAATTATATGTTTTTTACAATTGTAGGAGTTGTTCTACTCACAATGGATTATTGTTTGATGACCATCATCCTCACGGCCCCGTTAAACGAGTATAGTTTCAAATAAACATTTATTGCATTGTATTTTTATTATTAAAAATTTCCGTTTTCTATAACGTATTAGGCTCATTTCATGAAAGGACGACAATTACTTGCAGGTACAATAGCACGAGTATTAATATTATAAGATTAAAAAAAAAAATTTTAATTAAAATTCTACGAAATTATTGATCATATAATTTCACTACAGATAGGACTTCTGCACAGATATTTACTAAACATCTTCAGTTTGGCATTTTGACCGAACCATATAGAGTAGGAAAATCGGATATAAATCTAGTAAAATTTGATCTTTGTGGGAAAATGTCGTTAGGTGCGATTGTTCCTCTTATCATCATCCTGTACAATAGAAAATATTACGACGCACAGTGGGCTAAAATGAAAAAAAATAGACATAATTCTGCCATTTCCAAACCACTAATCGTATGGCGATGAAATTGTAGGTGTTTATACAAGAGGTGTTAGAGAGTTTAAGTTCGGAACTTGGGAACCCCTATCTCATACAGGGGCGGAGCTACAGGGCCCTAAAGTTGACCACCTCGGGTATACAAAATTTTCATCAGCTTCTAACTTTTGAACGGAGTGTCCGGTTTTAGTGGCGTTTTTTTTCTGTGGATACTCCTAGACCAGACCTACAATAAACATTTTATAGGTTGAAGATATGTTGAATAGTTTCCGAGATATGTGGATTTTAAACTTGAATTTTTCATTTATTCGCCGATTTTGCCTTGGAGTTTAGCCAATATCTCAATCAAAAGTTTACCGATTTTGTTCGCGTGTATTTTTATGGATTGCCAATAAAATTTACAATATCATGAAAAAAAGAATCGATAAGATATGTGAAGAAATAAGGAAGTTATGGCCCTATAAAGTCAATTTATTGAAAAAAATTTCATTTTTGGGGATTTTTTGGCGAAAAAAGTCCAATTCGTATTTAGGTCTTGTAGAAAAAGTTTGTTACACAAAGTATATCAAATTTATACTCATTTTAAAAGAGACGTTTCCCAGAATCTGCTAGAGAAAATCCGAAGCCAAAATTGTAATCGGTGTTTTTGCCACCCTTCTCCGATTCGGACCTTTGATTGAATAGATTAATATAAAAGCATTACATTGTACAAAATTGAAAGTCTTTGTATGCACAGGAACTGAAATATTAGCCGTTAACTTTTTGTGAAAAATGGTCCATTTGTATGGGAGGTATCAAAACGGGACTGGTAACTTCGGCCAATTTTCTCACGGTGGTAACTAGTAACAAACTAATACTATGTAAGAAATTGTGAAAAATTCCGATGAGTTGTATAGAAGTTATTACAGAATTAATATTTCACTAAATGTTGACACTTTGTGGGGGAGAAGGAGTGCACCAACATAGTCCATCGTTGATCTTATACTGAAAAAAAATAAATAAAAACACATACCAAATTTAAAGTTAATCGGTTATTCCTGTCGAAAGCTACCGTTAGCACCAGTCAGACAAAAAGGCTGATGGACATAGCACAAATGACTTAACATGGCATAAAATGAATGTCCGCCAAATATTCTTGGAGTCTTCAAAAAACCAAATCCAAAATAAAAAAAAAAATAAAATATCGTAAAATTTTTTTAAGAACACAATCTTTTACTTGTACGTTTCTTTTGACTTGCCTCTTGTAAGTGAGTACCGGAGCATCCCCACACATAGCTCAGCATTAATCTGCAAACATGGATTCATGGATAACAGAAATATCCTGAAGGAATATTTCTCCATGCTCATCAATGACAGCCCCACAAATAGGAGGGGAAAAACTTAGTGGGAGTGAAGAAAATTATTTTTTGAGGTAAATAACATCCGAGTTCATAACATTTTTGTAAAAGTGTTGTCACCAACTGAGTTCACTTACCATCTCTTTCGTTGCCTAAGAATCCATGAATAACTCTCTTTAGGTTTTTGTGGCCTGATTTTAAATTCAATAACAAAATTAATACTAAAGTTTCAATATCACCAGAACTGTCAGAGGGTGAAAATCCAAAATCAAAGTATGCAACTAAAACGTAATGCTGAAGCAAATAAATGGTTATTTTATGATCGGTCTGTGGTCAAACTGACCATTATTGGAGAACCAAATTGTACTGTTTTGATGTTGTTTTTTAATCAAAGTTATCATTTGAATATCTTCAAGCTTACAAAGTTTGGATTACGGTATTAAAAGGCATCCCGGCCAACGCCGGTTACTAAAATGCAAGTATTATATATTTTTTAAACAAATAGAATATATTTTAAAATCAATAAAATATATGTGGAGAGCACATGTTAATATATTACAAAAACTTATATTTCCAAATTATTTTCCTAAAGAAAATATGTGTTTAAATATAAATAAAAAGAAGAGAAAGTCTTAAGTCGGGCAGAGCCGACTATATGATACCCCAAACCACTTTGTTAGAGCAGAATAAGTACACATAACTATATATTCTAAATCGAAATAATTACATTTAAATTTGCTGCGTTCCAAACTACAAGTGTTATCTTTCACAAATTACAACTTTGAGTGATATCTAAATTTGTATTTGCTTTGTTAAATTTTTTAAAAATATTTTTTCTTCATTATTTGTTGGAGATTCCTAATCATTATTTATGTTACTATTGAACCAAGGTCACGCCAAGATCGTACATATGAACCATTTTTCACAAAAAATGTGAAGAAAAAAAGGAATAACCGAGTGCATTCAAACTTGGTATGTCGTGCCCATTTGGTACATCCAATGTATACAACTACTTTAAATTTTGTGTACATAGTGTACTGCTTTTGCGGTACCTTCAGTTCAGAGAAAAGTAGGCGTTATATTCACACTCCTTCTAGTATCTCCCACACAAAATGGTCAAATCATTCCAAATACTGGCCCATAACGTTAAAATAGGCGTATTTGTCAAGCCCCTGCTGGTAGCCCCACATAAATTTACAGGTTCAATCGCACACAACTACCTCATATCTGCTGTATATTTTTATATCATCCTTATGTGGTTTTGACTGTTTGGCTTAAAAGTAGCCATTATTTGATTTGGACACTTATTCGAAAAATAAATTATAATATGCAAAAGGGTCATTAAAACAAGTAAGAAAGTTCAGTCGGGTAAACCGACTTATGAATCCCCTCACCTTGAGTCTCAAACAAATATTTGTAATTTTTTGTTTTTATAAAATTATTATCAATTTAAATAGCATTTAATAACTTTAAAGTTATTAAATGCTGGCATTAAAGATTAAAGCTGTTAACTTTTGAACAAAAAGGTCAATTTGTGTGAGAGGGGCGTGCCAATAACGCCCACTTTATCTGGAATCTAGGTACTATAAAAGCATTACACTGTAAAACATTTCAAGTATTTGTATGAACTGATATTAAATATATAAGCAGTTAACTTTTGGTGCAAAATGGTACATTCGTGTGGGAGATACCAAAAAGGGATTGGCCACTTAAATAATCAATATATCACTAAAAGTTGAGGTAAAATAAGGAGTGTACCAATATGGTCCATCTTCGAACATAGCCGGAGGTAGAGAAAATATTACCGCATATCAAATTTGAAGTCAATTGGTTAGTCCTTTCGAGAGTTATCGTGCGCACCAGCCAGCAGACAGACAGACAGACGGAAGGACGGACATTGCTCAAATGACTTAAAATGACCCAAAACGGATTTCCACCGAATATATTTATATACTCTCCTATCTAAGGTGAGTGGATAAAAACATGATGTTAAATATTTCGTTACATTTATATTTATTTTTATTCATTATACCCTCACTTTAGTGATACGAGGGTATACTTAGTAGGGACATCAATACTGTTACAAAATTGAACTCATCCATTACAATAGTGGATTTGAACATACCCTACCCTTACCACGTGGATTATGAATCCCAACCTCTGTAGCGTTAGTTTGTAACGGGAATTCAAAATTGTTTTAGTTTTAACCATGGAGTGGTCAGATAATGTGAACCGTATCGCTGTTATAGCGCTTTTTATATATGGAATGAAAAAAAAAAATAATTTTCAAAACGCTCTGCCCCCTTGGGATTAGTCTCATGTTCATCTACAGGTGCGTAAAACTGTCTGAGGAGACTGGAGATGTCAAAGACCGCCACCGGTCGAGACGCTCTCGTACTGTTCGAACTCCGCAGTTCATCGAACGAATTCCGCTCCGAAACCGGAAATTGTGGCCCGTGAGATACACAATCAATCGAATTATCAAAAAAGACTTGAGACTTGTGATTTTCAAAGGCCACTTCAGCTTTAAAAAAAAATAGGAAAGAAAAATGCAAACACCTTTTGGTGTAGCACGCTGATAACTTTCACAAAAAAATCTTGTTCACATATGAAACAAATTTTACTACCCTGCAATAAAAATTCAACAAACGAGGTGATATGGTATATGCACGGTCGTCTAGGGAAGCATCTCAAGTGATTCCACGGGTCGAACATCATACAGCTCCAATAGTGGTTTCATGGGGTGTCTCTTACGTTGAGGTCAGTGACTTGCATTTCTGTGAACAAGGGTTCAAAACATTGGCCAAAAATTACCAAGAAACCGCTTTAAAAGGTGTTGTGAAACCTCCTAACCATTCCCTATTTCAAAACCAGGCATGAACTTTCCAGTAGGATTCTGCGCCGGAACATAAGGCTAAAATGACATAGACATGGCTTTAAAACAATTTGCCAGCTTTCATTTCTACTGATAAATGTCTCTCTGGCAGCCCTGATTTAAACCCACTGGATTACAAATTGTGGACAGTTTTAGAGGAAGTACTCGTATATTATTTGCAACGGGCCAAAAGTGTAACACATCGAAGGAGTGATCTAAGCCCCTATGTATATTCGGCGGATATTCGTTTTGGTCATTTTAAGTCGAATGAGAAATGTCCGTCCGTCTGTCTGTCTGTCTGCTGGCTGGTGCGCACGATAACTCTCGAAAGGAGTAAAAGATTGACTTCAAATTTTGGTATACGGTAATATTTTTTTCTATCTCCGGCTAAGTTCGAAGATGGGCCATATTGGTCCACTCCTTCTGGTACCTCCCACACAAAGGGTCAACATTTAGTGAAATATAACATAATATATAAATTAATAACATCTATACATCTATTACTTACTACTCTTCTTAAATTGCACACATTGTATTATTTTATTAGCCGCTATCACCTAGAGAAAAATGGGCGAAGTTGTCACGCCCCTTTTGGTACCTCCCACACAATTGGACCGTTTATACCAAAAGTTAACGGCTTATAATTTTAATACCTGTACATGCAAATTTTGTACAGTGTAATGCTGTCATAGTGCCTACAGTCCTGTGAAAAGTGGGCAATATAACAGCACCACGCCCCTTTTTGTACCTCCCACACAAAATGACCAAATCATACCAAAATCGAATAGCTCGTAACGTAAATATACCAGTGCACATGAACGCTTATAGTTCGGCACAGTCCAATGTATTTAATGAAAAACCTGTTTACTGAAAAATAGGTGTATTTGTTAAACCCCTTCTGGTACCTCCACAACAATTTGACAGATTAATTAGTGTAATGTTATATTAATATACTCGTATTACATTACTCACAAAGTGAGGGTATACCTTAGTCGGTTTACCCGACTGAAACTTTCTTACTTGTTTTATATTAATATTCAACAAGATATTGTGAATTTAAAAGTATAAATATTTTTTTTAATTTTGGTCCTTGTACAAATACTCCGAGAAAACATATCGTCCACTTAATATAGTGGAATACAAAGGGGCATTGCGATAAAAGTTTTTAATACTTATACATCATTGGTATCGTATCAGTTCAGAAAGTACTTAGCTCCATATTAGCGCCACATTATGCATATTTCAAGGAGTAGTTGAAGATGTTGATGACAATTTACTAGATCTGTAACGATAACCTTAAAATGTATATTCTTTTGTAGATCAGGAATAGAAAGGAACGAATAGATAGGATAATATAGGTAATCTAAACAGATTTTCATCAACTTGAACCAAAAACCTCATTTCTGCCAAACCATATAAAGATCGAACGTAAAATACAGTTTCAGTAGCGGTTAAATACTAAACAGGCAGGAGCTGTAAGGACCATTGCATTTCATAGAATTATATAAATAAATAAATATATGTGTAGCTATATCGTTATCCGAACCGATTATCCCCAAGGTTAGAAGTAATGTAAATATCGAAAGTAAAGTACAATTGCTATAGCGTTTTGAAACCAAATAGGTAGGCCATAACTAAATCTCAACCGATTTTCCCGAAATTTGGCATTTTTCATTCTTGTATTAAGAAACCGAATTTCGAGGAAACGTATATATGGGGGCTATATCCAAAATCTGAACCGATTTTCCCAAAATTTGGAAGTTTTCATCCGTGTAATAAGAAACCTCTTTCACCCGAATTTCGTACTGATCGGATATAATATAAAGCTTCTTCAGGGCTTACATATCAGATCAGGGGTAACATATGTACATACATATGTGGGCTATATTTATATCGGAACCGATTTTCCCCAAATTTAGAATTGTCTTTAAGAGTAGCACGAGGCTTCTCTCTGTCAATTTTCATGACTGTAAAACTGTTGCTTCTACGGTGCATATATACCAAATAGGAAGAATATATATATATAAATGGGAGCTACATTCAAATCTGAACCGATTATAACCAGAATTCAATAGGGATCGTTCTTGTGCCAAAAGAAAGATATGTTCAAAGTTTCGTTGAGATCGGACCATAATTGAGAACTGTACGTTGATCACAAGAACACATGGACGGACAGACAGACATGGCTAAATCGACTCAAAAAGTGATCCTATGTAGATCGGTATAATAAACTATGGGTCTATCTCTTCTCTTTTTGGGTGTTACAAACAAATGCTCAAAGTCATAATACTCTGTACCACAGTGTGGTGTAGGGTATAAAGACAGTTGTCGAAAATATATTATCGTCTGCAGTTATAAAATAAAAGCTAGTTCTCTTTTGATTTGTCGCAACATCATTTCTCTATGTGTAAAATTGTCCAGCCTGAAAGCACCAGAAGTAGACAGTGAGTGGGAAATAGATCGCATCCAAATTGAAATCTCACCAAAAGATGAACACTTTTAATCAAACAAGTTGTTTACAGGATGGCTACGATTCAACAAACATTCCAATGATGCTTAAAGTGGCAAACATACACACACACACACAGCGACAAGTTTGTCTAGTCCTCAACCGGACGAAAGCAAAGTTTGCTATCGAAACATTTGAGGGCGGTTTTATGAGGGAAATTAATGTTTTGGGTGATGGCTTTTATAGCTTCGCTCAAAATAATAAATACTTTAGATTGTTTCGTTTAAAGTTGTTGAGAAAAATATTTTCTTATTAGAAAATTGCGCCAGTCGTGGTTGGCGTTGGTAAACGTCAGATTTAAGAAGAGATAGACAGAGAGAGAGAAAATGTTCCTCAAATTGGGGACAAAGGATAATATGTACTCGTAGAGGACCTTACTTGCGCCCGAAACCATCATATTACGAGTACTGATGTTTGCATAGGAAATGTGGCATCATAGTGTCACCAAAATATTAATCTAGAACTGAGTGAAGGACAACGGATTGACAATGGCAACGACAGCAAAAACAACAACGATTAAAAAGAAAGGACGCAATCAACTTTTGTTGTCTCTTTGCCGTTTGTGATTTCCACGGCACATTGACGGCTTCTGGGATTCAAGCCTGTTGGCAGTTAGCAGGCAAAACAATGGAGGCGATTGTGTGAGAGTAAGTGAATCTCTTATGTCTAACTAAATTGAAAATTACCATAATAAAACAAATGGATGGCAAATACTAAGAGTCACAATGTTTTAATATGATGCGGGATTAAACTGTGGTTAAAACTGGAATTCAATTTTAAAAATATAACACCAAAACTACTCCATCGAGGCGGAACATTAACAGCAAAACTGAGGGGAATTGATCATGATCTGACAAACTACATTTGGAATTTGAATGTCCTATTTTAACGACATCGACTGGAATTTTGATTATCTTCAATCGATATTCACTAGGGCGAGTCAAAAAAATATTTCGCGGCTGTCCGCAACTCAAATTAAAGGTTGTTTTGTTTAATGAATATCCCCAAATATATATAGGCTTTATCTTGAGCCACCAGTGAGCTAGAGCGATATTACATAACCTCTAAAATTGAAGTTTTTCTTGAAAATGTCGGACATCATGGTCAAATTTTGATATTGAGAAAATTGTTTAGCTAGAGTGCTGAAATTTGTGTGTATGCATTTAGTGACAGTTTATTCGATTGGCCCAAAAATGGGATGGATCGGACCAATGGGCGTGGTCCCGCCCTTATAAGTCACATTTTGGAATTAAGACATCTTGCACAATATTTTAGCGAGAGTGCTGTAATTTTGTGTATATGCATTTGATGACAGTCTACGTAATTTGTCCACAAATGGGCGGGATCGGAACAACGGGCGTGATCGGACCAATGGGCATGTCCCCGCCCATATGACCCATGTTTTTAAATTTATATAATGTTATTTTGTGTATATGTATTTGGTGACAGTCTACATGATTAATCCAAAAAGGGACGGGATCGGAAATCTGAAATCGGGTCCAGCTAGTATATTATATTTAAAATAGATGTTTAAGACTTTGCTGGCCTTGTCGATTTTTAGTATTAAGTTTTCCTAGATTTCGTGTTATAGGTAAAAATGTCATAAGCGGTTTGTTTGTTTTTAAATATTGCAAATTATCGTAACGCAAGATTTTAATCAAATTTTACACATATAAAACATTTATCGTTGAACATCTGAAAAATTGCAAAACTTGTCGTTAAATTAAGATATCGATATATTGCCACTTAGTTGGTTCTAAACAAAAAATATTAGAATGGAAACGTAGTTGAGAACAACATACTCCCAAACATATAATATTTGTGTGAGTCAAATATTATATATTTGGAGTGCACCCTAAACATATGAATGTTTCAAGCAAATATGTTTGGGACGATTTACTACAGAATCGATTTTTTTCAGCTTGTACAATTCAATGCTGCTATTCTACAGCACTAGAAATATGATACTTGAAGAAGAAATGTAACATGAAAAACCATATGTATGTACTAAAAATAAGTCTGCTACACTTGATGTCCCATTACACCAGTTTACAAAAATACTGTCGAAGGGTTGTGCATAACGCCCATTTTTCAATAGATTTTGGGTACTATAAAAGCATCACACCGTACAAAATTGCAAAATGGTTCGTTTGCATGGGTGGTACCGAGAGGGGCGCAACAATAACGCCCATTTTTCACGTGGCTATAGGTACTTTAAGAACATTACACTGCACGAAATTTTTAGTATACGAGTATGTATGGGCTGAAGCCAAAGTTATCAGCCGTTAACTTTTTACGAACAATGGTACATTTGAAAGGAGCCTAGCAATAATGACCATTGTGGTGGAGATCCTCGAAGGAGTGGACCAACATGGTCCAACTTTGATGTTAGTCTGAGACAGATAAAACTATTAACACATACCAAATTTGAAGTCAGTCGATTACTCCTCTCGAAAGTTGTCGTACGCACCAGCCAGACAGACGGACGGACATTGCTCAAATGACTTAAAATGGCCCAAAACGGACTTCAGCCTAATATTCTTGGGGTCTCTTATGTCACTCCCTCGATGTGTTATATATTTGGCACGCAGCAACTGATATATACTATCGCTCCCAATAGTGGGGATATAAAAACATGAAAAAAACCGATTTAAAAAATCTATTTTTATCCCCTCACCTTAGAGAGGAGGGTATATATAATTGGCTACGAGCCAGAAGTGTAACACATCGAAGGAGTGACCTAAGGCCATAAGTATTTTCGGCGGAAATCAGTTTTGGGTCATTTCAAGTCATATGAGCAGTGTCCGTCCGTCCGTCTGTCTGTCTGCTGGCTGGTGCGCAAGATAATTCTTCAAAGGAGTAACCGATTGACTTCAAATTTGGCATGTGGTTTTATTTTTTTCTATCTCCGGCTAAGTTCGAAGATGAGCCATATTGGTCCACTCTTTCTAGTACCTTCCCCACAAAGGGTTAACATTTTGTGAAATATTGATTCTTTAAAAACTTCTGTACTACTTATTCGAATCTTCTGAAATCCCCTACATAATATTAGTCTGATAGTCGCTATCACCTCGAGAAAAATGGGCGTATATACCAGTGTATACAAATAACAAATACTTGAAATTTTGTATTATGTAATGCTTTTGTAGTGCCTACAGTCCAGTGAAAAATGGGCGTTACTGCCACGCCCCTTTTGGTACCTCCCACAAAACGTTAATACCAGTGCATACAAGTACTTGAAATTTCGTACGGTGTAACGCTTTTATAGTACCTAGAGTCCAGAGAAAAGTGGCCGATATTGGCCAGCCTCTTTTTGGTACCTCCCACACAGGGCAAAATTGCCTTTTTCGAATCGAAAGAAAATATATGTGTAACACAACTTTTTAAATATTATCTATTTCTGAGCAAATAAATTTTATTTGAATATCAATAAAATATATTTGGAACACATAAATTAATATATTACAATAAAATATATTTGCAAACTAAATTTCTCAAATAAAATAAGTGTTTAAATACAAATAAAATTATTGTTTAGGAATTTCTCCAAATATATTTATTTTTAAAAAAGATTTTCAAAACATTTGCTGACTTTTTCGAATTTCAGTTTTAATTTTTCTATGGTTTCGAATTGTACCTTCCACTTATGATACGACGTGCAGCATTAACTTCTGTTTTAAATCAATTATTTCAAATTTCTGAGTATTCCAAGTCATCATTAGTTGTCAATACTCTTACGTTTCAAGTTATTTTATTTTTATCCAAGATTATACGATTTCAATTATTATTATTTATTATTTTTACGAAAATTTTAAATGTCTACAAAAATAACTTTGAATTACAAAAAAATGTAAAACAATTTAGATATTTTTTGAATACTTAAACGCAAATAAATATTTATTTCGGAAATAATAGCGCCAAATAAAGTAATATTGAGTTGTAAACAAAGATTTGTGTAGAACAAAATCTTCCTAAATATACAAATTTTGTGTGTACCAAATATTATATGTTTAGAGTTTACCCTAAATATATATATGTTTCAAGCCGAATATGTTTGGGACAATATACTACAGAAGCGATTTTTTTCAGCGTGCACACAAATGGACCATTTTGTAACAAATGTAAACAGCTTTTAATTTTAATACCAGTACAAAGTTTAAGGTTATAAAATGCAATTTAAATTGACAATAATTTAATAAAAACAAAAAAATGAATGATGAATGATTTTTTTTTTGGGACTCAAGGTGAGGGGATTCATAAGTCGGTCTACCCCACTGAACTTTCGTACTTGTTTTCTAATTGTTTTAACGTCAGTTACTTAACATCTGTTTCTACGTGAATGATATATTTTTAATATTTGTTGCCCTCATAATTTCCGTTATCTCGAGGTTCTACGAGCTGGTTCAAATAATAAAGGCACATTCCAAGAAATTCGGATTTAAAAAAAAATACCATACAATTTTTCTAAACATTTGTTTCTGGCTTAGGACATCATGTTACACCAGAAAATGTTATGCACAGGGACAACGATTTTGTGAAGTAGTGTAATATTTGTATGTTAAAAAAGTTTTAATTTGGAGAAAATTATTTCGCAAACATATTTATACCCTCACATTAGTGATACGAGGGTATATCGAGAGCTTATATTCAAAACCCTCTATCTTCAATTTTTGCAAAAATGAGATTTTTATGTTAAAATAAGGCGCATCTATGGTACTAATTTGGAAATAAAAAAAAACAAAAATTGAGATTTTATGGTCATTTTTGTAATTTCTCTATCTTACACACTTATTTTTTCTGAATGCAATACCCTCTATCTCTTCATATAATTTGGGACCATTTTTTTTTTGTTTTTTTTTTCTTCTAACAGATGGTTCTTTGGTGAAAAGAGTATGCCAAACCCGAATTTGGTTAAATTTTTTTAGTCGATGCTTTAGTTTTCAAATTATGACTATTTTTATATCTAACCTGTGATTCCACAAGAATACCATTTTTTCTATGACAATTTGAAAATGGATTCAAAAATGAACCCCAAGAAATAGATAATACTTAAATAAAAAAATTTATCATTAATTCATTGTTGTTATTATTTATTATGTATAATTATATATTAAAAAAATTTGTGGAATTCATGAATAATTTTTTTTTACTATGCAAAACCCTCTATCTTTTTTTATACATGAAGAATTTTTGAATAGCAATACCCTCTATGTTCCATAAAATGGCTCGTGTTGCAAATATTAAAAAAAATATTATTTAGTAGTTCACGTAGTTAGGTGTAATAAACTTTGTAGAACAAACAATTTTAATTTTCTTTAAAATTAGGAATTTAAACGGTTTTTTGGCTCTACTGAACAATTGTGTTTTTTAAGATAGAGGATATTGAATATAAACTGTCGATATATCATTTACTACGGACCAAAAGTGTAACAAATCGAATAAGTGACCTAAGTCCCTAAGTATTTTCGGCGGATATCCGTTTTGGGTCATTTTAAGTCGAATGAGGAATGTACCATTTTGCACCAAAAGCTAACGGCTTATAACATTTATACCAGTGTATAAAAATACTTAGAACCTTCTGGTACCTCCCACACAAATTGACAGAATAATTCGTGTAATATTCCATATTACATTATTCACAAAGTGAGGTGTACCTTAGTCGATTTCAGATTCCGTCCATTTTTGGACTAATCACGTAAACTGCCACGAAATATATATACATAAAATTCAGCAATCTCTCTAACAAACTTAAGATATATCAATTTCAAAACATGGCTCATATGGGTGAAGTCACTACCATTGGTCTAATCCCTCCAATTTTTTTACTAATCACGTAGCTTGCCACCAGATATGGTCCGAACTCGCCCATTTTCTGGTCCCATTCAATGGGCCAATAACCTAGACTGCCACCAGATACATATAAAGGGTGTCCCAAGAAGAGCGCAATTTTTAAATCTCGCAACATTCGAAGTGTCATTGTTTGACATTTGAATAATTGTTATTGTTTGTTAGTAGAAGGTACGAGGTTAGTAAAAATGGAGCGCTACACGAATGAACAACGCATTCTCATTGTGAAATTGTTTTACCAAAATGGTGAAAGTTTTGCGGCTACAGTTCGCAAATTGCGATCAATTTGGGGTCACAATAATGCTCCAAAAGAGTCAACTGTAAAGAGATTAATGGATAAATTTGCCGAAACTGGGTCTGTTAGTGATGTAAAGACAACAACGCGCCATCGACCAGGTCGATCGATCGACTGTGTGGTGTGGTTTTTGGGCTGGAGGAATCATTGGACCTTTTTTTTTATGAAAATGAGGCAGGTCAAGCGCAAACAGTCAATGGTGTTCGGTATCGTGAAATGATAACCAGTTTTTTCTTGCCTAGAATTGAAGAAATGAATGTGGAGGGCATGTGGTTCCAACAAGACGGCGCCACATGTCATACAGCCAGAGAAACAATTCAATTGCTGCATTAGTCATTTCCCGGTCGTGTTATTTCGCGTTTTGGAGATCAGAATTGGCCGCCTAGATCGTGCGATTTAACACCATTAGATTTTTTTCTTTGGGGTTTTTTGAAGTCGATGGTTTACGCGAATAAGCCGACGACGACTCAAGCCTTAAAAGACGAAATTGGACGCTGCATTAATGAAATACCGCAGCATTCATGCAAAACGGTCATTGAAAATTTCATTAAAAGATCGCGTGCATGCCAGCAAAGCCGCGGCGGCCATCTGCACGATATATTGTTCCATACATAACCTCATTCTGTCTACTTTACGATATAATAAAGTTTCACGATTTTTTCTTAAATATCTGTGTTTTATTTAAAATTAAAAAATTGCGCTCTTCTTGGGACACCCTTTACAAAAATTACCGCACTCTCGCTAATAAATTGTGCAGGATATCTCAATTTTAAAATTTGGCTTATATGGGCGGTGCCACGACCATAATTTTAGGCTGTTTTCATTACCCATTCCACAAATGTATTAAAAACAGCGATTTTTGAACGTGTAGATGTATATTAAAATTCGGAGTAGCATCCATGTTTAATGCGAAGGATTTATAAATTTGAAAACACTAAATTTACCCCGTTGTTCCCTTTATTCTGATCTAATGATTTTTCGGAGTTTTGGTGCAAATCGTTTTAAATAAACTGTGGGAAACAGGATTTATTCGACTTATAGAAAAAAGTTAATGTTTCCAACATAAATTGTTTCCGGCAAATATAGTATTTTTTTTTTGGTAAAATGCAGCACCACTGTGCAGAGGAGCGCAGGCAGTACAAACAATTTGAGCTGTATACGAGTAAAATGAACATATTAAGTGTTTTCTTTGTTTATTGAAATGTTTAATGATTAAGTTGCTTATATAACAAATAAGCGCGACTGTAAAATAAAGACATATATGCACATAATTTGCATTTTAAACTTACGTTACACATACGTACATATCAACATATGTACATATATGCGTCTGTGTGCGTGCTAGGATGTGTGATTATGTCGGGTAATTGCAAAAAGACACGCACTCGTCAACTGTTGACACATTTCCAACCGCATTTTCAACGCTTTCAGACTTCGCAACAGTTCTGAAATCAACACTTCCATTCCAAGAAATTCTCGCACACGACACGATAAACATTGGTCTGGTTTCCTTTCCCCCGGAGAGTTGGTTGGAGTTTCACAATTTATGTATTCACATTAATTAACAGAGCTAATTTGTTGTTGATGTTAGGTCGGAAGCATTGGATTTTAGAATCCTTTGCGACAATGATTATACTATAATTTGTTTACGACCAGCAATGCTTGGCGCTACAAATGCTATGACTGCATAAGTTACTTTAATTTAAAATTAATTCAGCAGAACACTCGCGTTCTTTTCAACGTATGTAAGGTTTTTATACAGAATCGCGACAAAATCTTATTTCATTTGGCTACCCACACATCGTATTGCAATATTTCTGCGAATATAGCCCTACCAATAGCCATTTATTTACTATTTATCCATAGACAGTTTGGCGTTAAGTTTCAAAATATGTTTTAATTTGAATTGTATTCAACATTTTTTATTTTCAACAAAAGCTGCTATACCTCCAAATTCCTCAAAACATAGACAATTTCCGAAGAAAAATAAGGGCTATATTTTAGAACTTCGCGTACAATGGATTATATTCCAATTTTTTTTGTTTGTAGCACATAGTAGCAATATGTAGAACATATCGTAGAACAAAAGTTAGCTGAAGCTCAAATAATGTGACAATAAAACAATTTTTTTTGCTCTCATGAAAAATTGGGGATTTTAATCTAGCCACAAATGGATATAAGCCATCGACATAGTCATTATTTGATTTAAGGCAGGTTTTGATTTTGATTAATCTATTCCGATACCTTTTTTTGTACATTATGAAACCATTTATGAAACCAAAACAGAACAATTTTATGGTCAAGTTTTTTTAAAACATTTTTTGTTAATTCCACACTGTGGTACAGAGTATTATAAGTTTGTTTCACGGCAGATGTTTGTAACACCTGAAAATAACACAGCAAGATCCACCTTAAAGTATACCGATCGACTCAGAATCACTAGCTGAGTCGATTTAACCATGTCTGTCCGTCCGTCCGTCTGTCCATGTAAAGTTGATCGTCGGCTACAGGTCGCAATTTCACTCCGATCGTTCTGAAATTTTGCAGTTTAGAGTATTTCACAGCTATAAAGATCCCTATTGAATTTGGTTGAAATCGGTTCAGATTTAGATATAGCTCCCATATATATCTTTTGTCCGATTTGGACCTTTCGTCCTATAGAAGCTGTATTTTACATCCAATCGTTTTGTAATTTAGAATGGTAGAGTTTCTTGATCCATGAACCAACACTACCGAAGTTGAAGAAAATCGGTTAAGATTTAGCTACAGCTCCCATATATATGTTTCGTCCGATTTTGCTCTTTAGTCCTGTAGAAGCCGTATTTTACATCCAATCCTTTTTGAAATTTAGAATGGTAGAGTTTCTTGATCCATGAACCAACACTACCGAATTTGAAGAAAATCGGTTAAGATTTAGCTATAGCTCCCATATACATATTTCGTCCGATTTGGCCCTTTAGTTCTATAGAAGCTGTATTTTACATCCAATCGTTTTGAAATTTAGAATGGTAGAGTTTATTGATCCATGAACCAACATTGCCGAATTTAAAGAAAATCGGTTAAGATTTAGCTATAGCTCCCATATATATGTTTCATCCGATTTTGCTCTTTAGTCCTGTAGAAGCTATATTTTACATCCATTCGTTTTGAAATTTAGAATGGTAGAGTTTCTTGATTCATGAACCAACATTGCCGAATTTGAAGAAAATCGGTTAAGATTTAGCTATAGCTCCCATATATATGTTTCATCCGATTTGGCTCTTTAGATTCAATCGTTTTTATACCCTACACCACACTGTGGTACAGGGAATTATTTAAGTATAAAATGTCCCAAAAGTAAATTTATGTAAACAATTTATACATGAATTACAAGATTTATATATCAGAGTTATTCAATATTACGAGAGTGGTGTAGGGTATTATATAGTCGGCCCCGCCCGACTTTAGCCTTTCCTTACTGGTTTAGTATAAGCCCGATAGAGCCCTTTAGATTATTGAAATTTATAAAGGCTATTGTTTTTGAAAACTATCATCCTAATGAAGAAAACAATGCACATTTTAAAAAATCTATGGATAAATGTATAAGTTATTATTATAAAGTAAGGTAACTAAAAAAATCATTTTTCATAATTTTTATTATGGCAATTTTGTTTGGAATGTACCAAAAGAGTCGTTGCATTAATGCATATTTTTCAATAGGCTATTGGTACTATAAAAGCATTACACTGTACAAAATTGCAAGTGTTTGTATGCGCAGGAATCGTAGTTATAAGCCATTAACTTTTGTGCAAATTTATCTATTTGTATGGGAGGTACTAAAAGGTCGTGGCAATAGTGCCCATTTTTCACGTGGGTGAAAAATGCGTTACACTTTTGGCCCGCAGCAACTGATATACATATACCCTCGTTCACAAATGTGGGGGTATAAAAACACGATTTTGTTGAAATTTTCTTATTTTTACAAAAAAGGCTAAAATTTCTACATTTATTGATATTTTATTTTGAAATAGGCATTGTTTTCTATGCTAGGCTGTTAGCTTAAAATGAGGGAGCAAACATTTTTTTGCGATTTTTTATGTTTTTCCAAGCAAACAAAAAATGATTATTTTGAAAAATAAAAAAATATTATTTTGTAATTGTTTTAACGATAGTTACTGTGGCCAAGTAATAGTGATACTTTCAACATTTATGACCCTCATAATTTAAATTGTGTCCCGGCTTTATATACTTACTAAATGACCCCAACAGAGGTTGTCCTGCCCGTTCCGTTTGGGATGTAATTTGTATATGTAAAATGTATATTGACCATAAGTCCACTAAAGCGCCATCTATCGGTTAATATAATACATATGAACTATTATCAAGACAAACTACACATACATTTTAGATTTCAGTTAAATCGTTCTGGAAATGCGAATTTGTAAACTAGTGATACCAATTAATGCTATGAAGAGTTTGCAAACAGTGAACCATTAAAGAAATGTTCATATCATCACCGAACTCTTATATTGACTCACGGAAGATTGACAGTGTATTCATTGATGCAATGTACATTAAACAAAAAATGTATCTATACATAATATTTAATAGATCTTATTTTAATGTAAATTAGTGCCAATATCGCTACAAATCTTCTTTTGGATATAACAGGTGGCGCAAAAGTAACCTTTCGATGTTATGTTAGACGCGATTGGCGGTCAGCAGCTAACAGCTGATGTACCGTCTGGACTTTGTACGGAAACATCTCCAAATCTTGTACCAAAATTCGCTGTAGAGACCGTCGACTGATACCCATTTGCGTGGCACGTCGTCTGGTCGATGTCGACGGCGCTTCCATGACATCCTCGGCTACAGCAGCAATATTCTATGCAGAACGGCTACTCCGGGGTCTGCCACGCCTGGCAGCATCTCGTGTTGTGCCAGTCTCTTCGAGGCGAGCGGCTAAACGTCGCAGTGTTTCACCAGTAGGCGTTGGACGGCCAGGAAATCTGTGCCAAAATCACCGAACGATTATTGGTCAAATAAATAGTCAGCAATATTCCGCGTTCTGGAGCAGTGTAGCGTAACATTGTTTATTAACGTGTATTTCGCATGTGTTTACTACACAAATGTCAAAACAGAACTGACATTAGGGGCCAATCGCAAAATTTATAGCATTTTCTGATAGGAGGATTACTTTTGCGCCACCTTGTACATATAACAATTTCATTAATTTCCACGATTTGCCGAAATCATTATCAATTAAATCCAGTATTCATATACATATACGTTTTAGTTACCTTATATATTACAGAAACGTACACACTGCAAAGAGAAAAATAATTCAATCATTAATTTATTATTATAAAATAAGTAATTGCCAAATTCTAAAATATTTTCAAATTTCATATATTAATATATTATAATAAAAAATATTTGCAAATTAATTTTCTCAAAAAAAATATGAGTTCACATACAAATAAAATGAATGTTAGGCAACATTGCAGATTTTTCTAATTTCATTTTTTTGGATTCTTGATTTCGAGTTATATGTGCCTCACAATTTAAAATAACATAAGTAGGAACAACTTTTGTTTTAAAGCACTAATTTTTAACTGCTATTTATTCCAAGCCATCATTTGTTGACAACCCATTTAACATAATGTATAATTATGAAATATTATGCCATTTCAATTATAAAGGAATTTTATGAACATTTAAAATTTCCGAAAAATACCGTTAAATCACTGAAAAACTTGCTTTAAAGTTAAGGTATTGATATATTTTCTGAATAATTAAATGCAAATACATATTTGTTTCGCAAATAATAGTAAAAAAAATATTAGGACGGAAACAAAGGTTTGTTTAGAACAACATCTTCCCAAATAAATAATTTTTGTGTGTGCCATATAATATATATTTAGAGTGTACCCTAAACATTCGTATATTTCAAGCAGAATATATTTGGGACAATATACTACAAAAATGATTTTTTGGCAGCGTGTATCATTTGCTACGAGCCAAAACAAGGAGTGACTCTAAGTATATTTGGCGAAAATCCATTTTTGGTCATTTTAAGTGATTTGAGTCATGTTCATCTGCTGATCCGTACGATAATTCTCGAAAGGAGTAACCAATTGACTTCGAATTTGCTCATGCTAACTTCGAAGGTGGGCTACTTTAATTTTCGATTTTTCGCCAAGTGATTTTTGACCGCTGAGGCTCCTATTAGAGCTAGAAAGTGGAAATTCTGCACACGCATAGACAGGAGTATTGTATAAACCACGGGGAGTTTATACCCTCCATCATAAGATGGGGGATTATTCCTTTTTGTTACTCCGTTTGAAAAAAGTACATATATTCTAAATCGTCGTAAAAATCTAAGACGATTTAGCCATGTCCGTCCGTCTGTTGTAATCACGATACAGTCCGTAATAATAGAGCTGGTTGATCAAATTTGGTAGAAATATTTGTCATAGTAGTTGCTCCAAAGTACGGTTTTTGAGCAACAGATACCTCATTTTTAAGGCAATTTAGGAAAAATTTTTATTCTATTTTAAAAAGTATTTATCACAGGAAAAATTTTACAAATCGGTTCATATTTTGTTATAGTCACCCTATAGAGGTCGCTCTAAAATATACGTATTTAAGCCACAAACACCACATTTTATAAGAAATTTAGCTGAAACTTTGCAGTTTGTATTCTTTTTTGGACAGAATTCATCTCAATAAAATTATACAAATCAAATTTTATTTTCTTGTAGTCCCCGTGTAGATGAGATAGAGAACCGTTTCGGCAATTATCTCCAAATTGGTAGTTTGCCAGCAATATTTAAAGCGTAAACAAAAAATTTGCAATGCAGGATCAGTGGTTTTCTTTTTTTTTAAAGCACTGTAAGATTTGCTTTTTTGGTGTTGTATTTATTTGATGAATGTATGTCTTTGGGTCCAGAGGTCTCTTATTTTAAAGGAATACAAATGTTGACGTTGGGAAGGGATTGTATAAATAATATACTATTGGCCAAAGAGATCAACGATCATATATATGTATGTTTAGGACATTTGAAGATTTTTGTAATCTGTATAGTGTAGCTGGCTCTTGAAAAATGTGACCGAATGACCCCATAGTATAATTTCTAGTAACATTTTCGCAAATGGTCAACATTCTCACTAATAAAAAAATATTATTTTACACTGTAATACATAGCACAAAAGACATATATACAACCATCGTTTATTATACCGATAGACTTGAAATCACTTTCTGAACCGATTCAGCTGTGTCATTCTGTGCATGCATTCTTATAATCAATGTGCAGGTCATAAATATAGTCCGATCTCAAAGAAATTTTGCACATATCTTTATTTTGGGACAAGATAATTCGTATTGAAATTGAATGACAATCCGCATTTAGATATAGGGCCTGTTTCTGTAACGTATTTTCTTTCGTCTTCGCGAACGATCTAAAATCTCCCAACTATTTGAATATCAGTTTAGAACAAGATATCTTCATATATATAAATGTACCTTCGATTTATCTTATACCCTCTTTAGAAGATATTACTTCCTTTCGATATTCATGAAATTTTGTAAATAGTATCTTATTTTAACAGTTAATATCTGTGTGAACAATATCCGTTCAAATTTACATATAGCCCCACATACTCGTATGGATGTGTTCCTTCCGATTTGGCATATAAGCTCCAGAGAAGTCATATTTTAGTCAAATGTACTATATTTTGTACAAAGGATTTTTTTTAATCCGAGAATGAACGATCGCTAGCATGGTTGGAAAAATGCGTTTTCATGTTTTACTTTAGATCAGTATTAAATTTGACAAAAATAGAAGTTCAAAACAGCAACAAGAGAGCAACTTCAAAGGTTAAATAGATGAATACAGTACGTTCAGTTTAATACAATGTGGTTTACGCCTTTTGTGCTTTATCAAAAACGAGCACTTGATGTTACGTCTTTTTTTCTTTCTTCTTCAATAAAATCGTGATTTTTGGACAAAAACTAATTTTAATTTTTTAGGGTTACGCATTTCTGGTGACGATATATCAACATTTTTGGAAAGGATAAAGTGTTATTAATAAATTCAGTTTTTATCGCAATCGCAATTTTATTTCGAAGAAAATCAGTATACTTTAAAATGACGTTGTTATTTTAATCGACTTTTAGGTCCGATAAATCGACATAGACGACTGAAACTAGCCAGAACCATTCACTAATTCTGATATAGCCGCCATATAAATATATATTTCTTCCCAATTTTGCCCTTAGCAACACAGAAGCAGTATTTTACATATATTTCATAGCCCTCATATATACGTTCATTCCGATGTGGACTTTTATCACTTCAGAAGCCTTATTTTACATCCAATCGTTTTAAAATTTGCATTCTAGGGTTAATAATTTATATTCCGAAATTACATTTTGGTTAGTTATTTAAAAAAACTTCATTAAAAAAACTTCATTTCATACTTATGATTTGGAAGTACTGTTATTCTTTAGGAAGTACTTCTTTTTTTTGCTGGGTAAGTATATGAATATTCTCTTATTCCGTCTGCCAGACCATAACACAGTCCTGCAGGCGGAAGTCCGAGCAATTACAGAATGTGTGAGCTGGCTGGGGCTAACACAAGACCAACAAAAGTGAATATTTTCACAGATAGCCAAATGGCTATCAGGGCGATAACATCTAGAACGGTGAAGTCGAGGACAGTTTTAGATTGTAAAATGGCGATTAAAGCCTACTCCGAATACGGCACTATATGCATCATATGGGCGCCTGGTCATTGCGGAGTAAGGGGTAACGAGAAAGCAAACGCCTTGGCATCTAGAGCCAGAGACTTGCAAACAAAAACATTAGAGAACGCAAAACCCTTCGGAGTTACGCGTTCTGAACTAAAAATATGGGCGAAGAACGCCCATATCACGCTATGGAATAGTGAAAACGTTGGGAAGACAACGAAAGTCTTGTTGGGTGACCCAAACGAGGACAAGACCTTACTGAGATTGAGCAAGGTAGAAACTAGTAAGATCATGGGTGTCCTTACAGGACACACATGCTTACAAGCACACCTACATAGGATAGGAGTTGTAGATGACAGCATATGTAGGGCATGTGGGGAGGATGACGAAACGTTGGAGCATTTCCTCTGCCATTGCCCAGCGTTCGCGAACAATAGATCACGTTTCTTAGGAAATGATACTATACCAGACTTGACCCAACTTAGGGGCGTATACTTGAAGAAGATTAAAGACTATGTCGACTGTACAGAGTTCCTAAAATAACTTTCCAATGACCTTTCTAAATAATAACAATTAGAGCGCACAACAGGCCGAATACTGGCTTACGTGTATGTCCAAGGACATGAGGTGGAATTTCACCGCCTCCTCTTCTCAACCTAACCTAACCTAACCTATTATGAATGCTCTAGCACAGCAGTCAAAACCCCTAAGTCAAACAAATTTAAAATATCTCAAACATAAAAAGGGCCTGCGATGAAGACCAAAAGGTCCTTGGTTTGTATCGAATGAAAGATATACACAACCTCTTCTGTCATATGCAGAACAATAGACAAAAATCATTCGATACATTAAAATGTCAAAACTATTGTACTAAATCAATTAATGTTATTGCATTTCTTTAGAATTGGATTATCACTAATATTTTCTTTAAATTTATCCCTATAAATGACTATAATCCTTTCAGAATTAGAGTGGAAGTACCAATATTTATCACGCCCCCAACTACTGTCATCAGGACTCTATGATTTTCATATTCTAGGTAATTATGTACGAGTATATCTAAGTCAGTTTATGGCAAGCATCTTTCCGACTTGCTGTTGATTTAAAGTAGTCGACTCTTCAAATTATTCTCTTTACCTTTTCCATGTTATTAACGCAATTGGCTATCTTTCTCTATCGAACGTCTCCAGCTATAAACTGAGGACAAATTCACAAACCATGTTTCAATAGAGATAATTGGTCTGATATGATCAAATGAAAGAACAATTGTATTCCAGTTGTGGTTTTATCAATATCCGCCCATTCGTTCCTGCAGATATCTCAACATAATACAAGTGTATACGCATGTACGAGTATATTTAGATATGTACATATGAGCCATTTCATGACCCTTCGGCACAATTCTGAAAATCATTAAAAATTTAGTGTACTCGTATTCGAGCTTTTATATTCGATTTCAATGGAACTCATTGAAAAAATAAGTAACACTTCTTGCAAATTGCATATAATTGAGACTATCCATTGTAATTATCGCATTGACAGTATAGTTTAGCTCACTTCAAAATATACAAAACTGTATCCACACAACAAAAATCCGGTGAGGTATATTATGTAACTTCGTTGAAATATAAAATTCAAAATAAATTAATTCATTTGAATGTAGCAGAAAAAATGTGCTAGACTGGCGCTGAATGCAGCAGTGTTGAGCCGAGTAAATGCAGCAGAGTAGTATCTCCCTTTGCGGGGGAGATACTAAAAGGAGTGCACCAATATGGTCCATCTTCGAAATTAACCTGAGATCGCTATATGTGAAACTTTACATTTTAAATAACAAGATTGTAGATCTTTTATTGATATTACATTCGATTTCATTTGAAGTCCAATTTCAAATATCAGCAAAAAAATTGTTGGGAGTGGTTTGTAGATGACACATAAAATTTTCTAGTGTAATTTGGTATACTAAATATGAAAAAAATAATTCCAATTTTCATTGAAGGTTCCTCTACTATTTTTTCTGTACAGAAAAATCTAAAAAAATAGAAAAAATTATTTTATTCCATATTTTTAAAGCTAGCATGCTAATGAAGAAAACAATGCCTATTTGTATAAGTTATGATCCATATTGTAAAAGTAAACGAAAATTAATTTTTCATATTTTTATTTTGACCATTTTATTTGGGAGGTACCAAAAAGGGTGTGTCAATAAGGCCCATTGTCAATGGACTGTAGGTATTATAACGGTATTACACTATACAAAATTTCAAGTATTTGCATCCGCTGGAATCGATGTGATAAGCCTTTAGGCCCAACTATAATGTGCATAAGCAAACTTAAGGTAATGTCAAAAATGAACGAAAAGTCTGTCAAATGCTTAAGCAAATTCAACGAGACTTTTAGGTGGCTATAATGTACTTACGAAAGTAAAAACAAAAGAAATATTTGACATTTTGGTATTTGATGTTTTGTGAGTAAAAATAAAAATGGATAAACAATTAAAAAAATTAAACAAACTGAAATTATTAAAATTAGCTCTCGAAGGGCTGTGCACATTAAAGCAAATTAAAATAAATAAAAAAAGAATACGTTCCTGTTCAGTTCGAGAACTCAATCGTGACAGGAGAAGGAATGGCTTTTTCGTGCAATCCTTTTTGAGAATGAAGGAAATTGATCATGGACAATTCTTCATATACACGCGAATGGCTCCCCGAACATATGCACTTTTACTAAACCTCGTCAGTCCGTTTCTTCAAAAAAACTCGCTGAGGGAGCCCGTGCAGCCGGAATGCCGATTGGCTGTAACATTGCTGAAAGTATGTTTTAGAAAATTTCATATGTACATGGATAATAGTCTTTAATTTTTCGTTTCCAAAAAGATATTTAACACAAGGGACATCCTTCCAATCGTTGGCATGGTCCTTTAAATTAGGAAAGGAAACAGTAAGAAGAATTATTCTAGAGACTACGGAGGTGATATGGAGCAAATTAAGCAGTGTTTATGTTGCTGAACCAAACGCAGAAGACTATAAGCAAATTGCTGAAGATTTCTGGAATATGTGGGATATGCCCAACTGTATTGGATCTATTGATGGCAAACATATCGCCATACAATGTCCCCCTAACAGTGGTAGTCAGTTTTTCTGCTACAAAAAATTTTTCTCAATAGTCTTGTTAGCAGCATGTGATGCACGTTATCGCTTCACCCATATAGACATTGGAGCTTATGGTAGTCAGAGTGATGGCGGTGAGTGACAATTTGTGAAAAACGCTTTTGGTTTGAATTATAGTTTTCATTTTAATTTATTTAGGCATTTTCCAATTAAGTAAATTGGGAAAGAGGCTGCTTTACAATAAGCTTCCAATTCCTCCGCCGAGAAATTTGCCGAATACGGAATTAAAACTTCCGCACTATTGGTGATGCTGCCTTCCCTTTAGGAATAAATCGAATGCGTCCTTTCCCTGGAGAGCTTTTGCCAGATGATAAAGATGTATTTAATAAAAGGCTATCAAGAGCTCGTCGTACAATAGAAAACGCATTTGGGATTTTAGTGTCTCGCTGGAGAGTACTCCTAACAACTCTACATTTATTTCCGAATAATGCAGAGAAAGTCGTCTTGGCATGTGTTACTTTGCACAATTTTGTAATACTCAATGATATTGAAGCATCATATATTCCGAGAAACTACGTTGATTGGGAAGATTCAAATGGTGAAGTTCAGGCCGGGTCGTGGCGAAATGATGTTGCAAGTAATATCACGTCGATTTCACAGTCTTCAAATATACATCATTACGGTGGAAAAAATTCTACAGAAATTAGAAATAATTTATGTAGATTTTTTAAGGAACCATAACATAACTTTTATTGTAGTTTTTGTATACTGTGTTTATCTCCATTCTTTAAATATATTTTGTCCCAAAAAAATGAAACTTTATTTCAAAATTATTCAAATTTGTTTTTTATTTTTTAAAAATGTAAGAAGGGGTATTAATATATTTACATAGTTATTAAAAAAAAAAAAAAAATTAAAAAATGTCTTCCTTGACTATAAAAAAATAAACTTACTAATTCCATTGACTAGGGAAAAAAGAAATCAATTAAAAATTGTCTTCAGTGACTAAAAACACAAAGAAAAAAATGTATAGGTATTAATATACATAGTATATTAAAAAATTCAAAACTGTCTTCCTTGACTAGAAAAATAAACTTACTAACTACTTTCATTTACTGACTAGGCAGAAAAAAATAAAAATTGTCTTCAGTGACTAAAAAAAAATAACAAATCAAAACTAACAAACAAAAAATAAAAATGGTCTTCAGTGACTAAAAAAATAACAAAACAGATAAACAAAAACTTAATTGTTTCTATGGATTCGCCTTAAATGGTATAGCTCCTGCAACATGCCGGCTTGGAAGTCGTCTTTAATATTAATCGGCAGATCCTTCATCAGACAAACAACTGTCTTCATGAAAGCCTCGTCCGTCGTCTCCTCCTGTGGTGCGGTCAAAGTTTTTTCGATATTGTCTATGGTCTCACCAAACTTTTCATATAGACTATCTAAAGTTGCCTTGCTTTTTTTTGGAGGGGTTGGAGAAGGAGCCGATGTTTCCAAGAGGCTGTCTCCACTAAATACGGAGAACTCGTACTCCGTTTCTGTGTCTTGTTTCTCAACGTTATCACGAGTACTAAAAAATAAAATTTTGCGTTTTTTAAATATGGAATAAAAAACAATTGCACTCTACCTACCGTCTCGGTGCGAGAGAATCCTTTAAAAATTCCATGGGCTGCAGGAATCTCCATTCTTCCAGGTAGCACATTCCACTACCTGATGGTGCTTCCTTTCTTTTCATCTCCTTACAAAATCTCTCACGAAGCAACTTCCACTTGTGTTTGCAGTCCGCCTCTTTTAAATGAACCAAAAAACAAAATTATAACACGGTCAAAAAGTGTACATTGTATACATACATACCAGGTTTGCCACAAATTCCTGCTATTTCCTTCCATGCCTTTTCCTTTACATTTCTGTTGAAATAAAAAGGGTCTCTTTTCTCGTAAAGACATTTTTTTCTTTCAACATTTTCAATTAATTTAAAAATGAATTCGCTTTCCTCTTTTTCTGTAGCCATTTTTATATTTTATTTCACAAACAAAACAAGAACAGCTGATTCCGTACGGAATGTGCGTTCAGTTTGGCACTTTGCTTAAGCAAATGACAGCTGACGAAACTTAACGAAAAGTTTACTTAAGTACATTATAGTTTGCCACATACGAATTATATGTACTCGCACAGTTGCTTAAGTTGACTTAAGTCAGCTCATGCATATTATAGTTGGGCCTTTTATCTTTGTGCAAAATGGCATGGGAGGTACCAAAAGGGGCGTGACAACCAATTTCTCAAGGTGATAGCTACTAATAAACAATTACTATGTTTTGAATTGCAGAAGATTGTGATAACTAGTATAAAAGTTATTTAACCCATTGTGTGGGAAGTACAAAATGGTGTGGACCAACTTGGTCCAAATTCGAGCATAGCCTAATATAGGAAAATATATTAACATGTGTCATATTTATTATAGTATTAAAGTTAAAAACTTGTAACTTATGTTGCAAAACAGACCATTTGTGCGGGAGGTCCCAAAAGGGGCATGCCAAGGACGCCCATTTTACACTGGAATGTAGATCCTATAAAAGCATTACACTGTACAAAATTCCAAGTATTTGTTTGCACTGGTATTAAAGTTATAAGCAGTTAATTATTGGTGCAAAATGGTCCACTCGTGTGTGAGGTACCAAAAGTGGCGGCACTATAACATCATTACACTGTACAACATTTCAAGTATTTGTATTCACTGGTATTAAAATTTTAAAATGTTAACTTTTGGTGCTAAATGGTCCATTTGTGTGGGAGGTACCAAAGGGTGGCAACTTCGCCCATTTTTCTTGACGTGTTAAGGACTAATAAACTAATGATACTTGTGAAATTTCAGATGATTCGAGTAAGTAGTATAGAAGGTATTAAAGAATTAATATTTCACTAAAAGTTAACCCTTTGTGAAGGAGGAACTAGAAGGAGTGGACCAATATGGCCCATCTTCCAACTTAGCCGGAGATAGAGAAAAATATTACCGCATACCAAATTTGAAGTCAATCCGTTCATCTTTTCAAGAGTTATCGTGCGCACCATCCATCAGACAGACACACATAGAGACAGACGGACGGACGGAAGGACATTGCTCAAATAACTTAAAATTACCCAAATCGAATTTCCGCTAAAAATATTTGGGGTCTTAGGTCACTCCATCGATATGTTAAACTTTTGGCTCCTAGCAAATGATATATACCCTCCTCTCGAAGGTGAGGTGATAAGTAAAAACAATCCCTTGTTCGTATTTCTTTTTGAAACTCGTCCTGGAACGATACATACATATGTTTATGAATGTGTCTCTTAGCACACTTCGGGGTGTTAACGATGTTCTTTACTTTTGTTTGTCACAATAAATTTGTCAACAATCGTATGTCCTTGAATATTAGGGTGGATTAAAAATATTTGTTATATGTTTCTACTCGACATCGTTTTATTTTCTCAATAACAAAAATATATTAAATTACTCGGTTGTATTCGCAACAAAAATCGATATCTCTGTGTATATTTCCTTTATTTTTACAATCACTAGGTAGTTTACGATTTAAGACTTCATTTTTAATTTGTATGTGCTACCTTCCAATTGTTCCTACCTTCCAATGAAAATGTCAAAAATTATAGTCGAATTTCCAAACACAAATAAATGTACAAGAAAATTTTGAAATGGACAATAAATGAACTGTTTATTTTGAAAGTGGCGTAAACGCCATTCTGTTTTTGAACCAAGAGTGGTATCGTTAAAAGGCTATGTGAATAATAGATACATATTACATACATACAATTCATCTCAAGACTTCAATGTTTCTATATTAAGTGGAAATTTTCATATTCGAGTTTTACTAACCCCTTTTTTCTACTATTGAATCGAGTAAAACAGAATGGCATTTACGCCACTTTCAAAATAAACAGTTCAAATACATTCGAATATTACAATATATATTTCGAAATTTAACGTGAACTATCCTAAAAAAATCTACATGCATTTGATGTATCGGTGATGTTACTCTGATGACGATTTTTCTGGTTTCATTTATTTTGCAGCTATAGTGACAAACCTAATCGAGGATCCAGTGTGGGCCATCTCTCATTGATAGGTTGCATTGTGTTTTTATCACTTTATTCCGTGTACCTAAAGAAAAAATTATTTTCAAAGGACTGAAGCCATGAAAGAACAGCTATGAACAGATACTGGTTTCAAGAGATATTTGGATTGATAGAAATACGTAATTAAACATAAATTTGAAAATAGTTCGTATTTTAAACAAAACAAATACTGGTTGTCAAGTTTGTTTTGTATCAACAAACATTTTGAGCTTTATTTATAAGAAATATAGAGGTTCAATATTTTGTTTTAAATTTTTATAAATAGGCCTTAATTCTGTATAGGAATCGGGGCACACCACTCAATAATTTGTTTAAAATCGTACCAGCCTATTGTTTTGTGGAAATCTTCATTGAATACAAATGAAGCAATTATAGCTTAAATTGTTAAGGTTGAAGTGCGACTGAAGAATCGATGCCCGTAGGATGTTACACAAGCATACATTATGTGTGCATCTAAGGTCAATTCTAGAGAAACGACTTGCAATAATGCCAATAGAAAGTTTGCAAAACAATAGCATCAATAACGAATAGAACCCACATGTCACATCGACTCAGTACGTTTCTATTGAAGGATATAGTTTCTCCTATTACAAATAATGCACAGTGGCGTTTTCCCAACGTACAGGTACAGGTCGTTCAAGAAGGAAGCATATCTTAGGATATAAATGATAAAATGATACAAAATGTGTTCGGAACATAAAACGAAGATTCCAAATAAAGTCTAGAAACAAAAATACAAATACTGTGCTTAAAAGACTGGTCGATTGAAATACAACTTATTCACCCGAGAGTAGTTAAAAGAAGTAAATAATGGTTAAAGTCGGACGAATTCTAATAGATGGTGTACGTACATACAAATAGTTGATGTAAACCTGAAACGATAACCTCAAAATTCGCAGTGTTCGTTCTTGGATCAAGAAACATCTCTCGACCTCTATCTAAATATGACCCGATTTTATTTAAATTTCATCAAGTAATCGTTCAGGGATTAAGCAATTGTAATCTTTCAAATTTCATACTGATTCGTTCGTCGGTGTTCTGAAACGAACCGAGTTCGGTAATATTCATTAAACTCAATTTCAATACGGACCGCAAATTCACGAACTTCTTTCTGTACAGATGGTTCCAAACTTAACAATCAAGACTTTGGTGTCTTTTTTACGGATCTAGGGCTATCCACTGCAAAGAGACTGGCAGGTCACTTTGGTTTTCACCAAGCAGAAAGCTTAGCTACTAGAGAGGTAACAGAATCTTTAACGATCTGACTAAAGTCACCATCAATACAAGAGGGTGTAGGTGACATTATTCAAATGCTGCTCCCTGACAGGGCAACATCTTTTTTTAGAAAAGAAAACACCATAAGTGTAAAATTCATATCGCATGACAACGTCATCATTAAATGAAACTTAATTATAAAGTTAAAGTTACTTAAAAAGTCAAAAGTGTTGGGAACTATAAATATGTATCTGCAAAGCATAGATCTGTATATTTTAATTTTACGTTCGCAAAAGTACTATAGTCTGTATTTATAGCATAGAAAATCTCTATTGTTAAATGCAAATAAAATTAGCAAATATTTAAAAACAAAACATTTCGACAATATGAAATACAATTCACTTCATCCCTAAAGTATACCACAATTTCAACATTTATTTGTAAGCAAAAATGGGTTGTATTTGTGAAAATTTCAGCACAACCCACAAACGTTGGAAAAGAGTTTCCGTATTCCTTAAATGTGGAGTGTTCACAGCAAAAATAAATAGACATTGCCCTCAACAATGGAATTTGACATGAAAAAAAAAAATTCTCAACTATATTTCTAAATATTCGCCCAAACCAGTTATTTTTGGAGAATTTTGTAATTTATCTTCAGTTGTCCTAATTACATAAATAATGAAATGAAAATGATTCCTTAGTCTGAAATTGTGGCATGTCATAAGGTTCATGGTTGACATTAAAACAAGTAAAGACTCATTAAGTACAGCCATGCCGAATCTTATATACCATCCACCATGGATCGTATACAAATAAACTCATTATACCAAATTGCAGCCCAATGCGTTCAAATTTGAAGTTTTTGTGGTGTTTCGAAGTCACATTTATATATGGCCTATATCCAGGGTTACCATACGTCCTCCTTTTTAAGCAGTGTCCTCCCGTCCTCCCTCTTTTTTCAAAAATGTTGGATTTGTCCTCCTTTTTCACAAACAGTAAACCTCCACATGAGTTATATTCGGAACTACTTTTAGTACAAAGTTAGCGATTTTTATACCTTACTATTTTTATACCCTCTTAACGCCATAAAGACAACAAATTTCTACTGATCGGGCTGAAAATTGGTAACTGGTTAATTTATACCCGGAAACTTTCACGCCAATAAAGGTAGTTATAGGTCCATGTTTTGATATAGCCCCCATACAAAGTTCCCTCAAGATTTGATTTCTTTACGCTACAGAAACCACAAATATCAACGAATTGGGCTGAAATTTGTTAATATGAGTTTTTTTGCACACAAAACAATAAATATGCGAAACATGGTTAAGGGTATATAAGATTCGGCATTGCCGAACTTAACGCCCCTTTCACTTGATTATTATAAGTTTGTTTCGAGACATATGTTTGTAACACCTAAAAATATTGGAGCTAGAATCACTTTAAAGTACGCCGATCGAACCAGTATCGCTTGATGATTCGATTTAACTACTGTCTGTCCATTCAAAGTTGGTAGTTAATTACAGGTCGCATTTTCTCTCCGATATTGCTGAAATTTGACAATAGACTCTTTCACACCTGGGAAGAAATTGGTCAAAATCGGTTCAGAATTAGATGTAGACCCCATATATCTTTGGTTTTCACACATAACAGCACATCTCAAAAATCAAATTATCATGATATCTCGCAGTACATTTAATACTAAATTTAATAAGTTGAGTGTTGGAAAATGTAAAAAAATGGACTAACATGGGAGTGTCATATACCGATTGATAATGATACGCTACATACATTTTTGCTAAAATCCCGAAATCGAACATTTCCGACATAGGCTGTTGTTCCATAAAATCACAGAAATATATTCTTT